>OV179156.1:0-2400000 GCA_921972225.1 Euplexia lucipara
CTTACCCTCATTCTGGTGCTCGTTCCGCGACCCGGAGTTCTGGTTTGGTGTAAATTTCGGCCATTTTCAAAATTTTTCCTGTAAAAAACACGTTTTTTGACGAAAACTCAAAATTTTTCTTCTTGCGACAGTAAGTGTTTTTCATCGGTTGGATAGCCCGCGCCGAGACGCGTCTTTTGACACCTCGCGCGTGCTTCTAGCTACCAGAAAACTCAAAAATCGTAGTCACTTTAATTTATACGGCTAACAAAATCTACCTATACCCCGTAGTCAATTGCAAACATTGTAATTACTCGATAACCAAGGGGCGCATTTTGAAGCTGTTTTCAGCGCGACAATTCCTAAATAGCCACCCCCTATCGTATTGACTAAGTTAAATTGACAAAAACGCGAAAAAGTTTTCATTTACAGACACTTGTAAAATTTTACAAAAAGTTTTTATTAAATTAATTATTAATTCAAAATCCACTCGTTAAATAATTTATTAAAAAATCAAAATTGACACTAACCTACCTTACCCTCATTCTGGTGCTCGTTCCGCGACCCGGAGTTCTGGTTTGGTGTAAATTTCGGCCATTTTCAAAATTTTTCCTGTAAAAAACACGTTTTTTGACGAAAACTCAAAATTTTTCTTCTTGCGACAGTAAGTGTTTTTCATCGGTTGGATAGCCCGCGCCGAGACGCGTCTTTTGACACCTCGCGCGTGCTTCTAGCTACCAGAAAACTCAAAAATCGTAGTCACTTTAATTTATACGGCTAACAAAATCTACCTATACCCCGTAGTCAATTGCAAACATTGTAATTACTCGATAACCAAGGGGCGCATTTTGAAGCTGTTTTCAGCGCGACAATTCCTAAATAGCCACCCCCTATCGTATTGACTAAGTTAAATTGACAAAAACGCGAAAAAGTTTTCATTTACAGACACTTGTAAAATTTTACAAAAAGTTTTTATTAAATTAATTATTAATTCAAAATCCACTCGTTAAATAATTTATTAAAAAATCAAAATTGACACTAACCTACCTTACCCTCATTCTGGTGCTCGTTCCGCGACCCGGAGTTCTGGTTTGGTGTAAATTTCGGCCATTTTCAAAATTTTTCCTGTAAAAAACACGTCTTTTGACGAAAACTCAAAATTTTTCTTCTTGCGACAGTAAGTGTTTTTCATCGGTTGGATAGCCCGCGCCGAGACGCGTCTTTTGACACCTCGCGCGTGCTTCTAGCTAACAAAAAATTTCAAATACTTTGCCCACCCACCCACCCTATAGAGGTAAGGTAGGTGAACACAAACTTTTGGCGAAAATTTTTTATTTTTAATTTATATTCTTTCGGCAATCCTCTTTTAGGAAATCTGGAAATTTTTAAGATCACGCGTTTTTAAACAGCTATTTTATACTTTTAAAAAAAAAATTTTTAATTGACACCAATAGACCCGTCTACACTTTTTGTAAGACTATAAGTTTCTTGACGTAAACTATTGTTTTATTGACGGTATTATATCTAATATTTTAAATATACTCTGATCCCCCCTTTACAGGGATTCAGTTTTGTTTGTATTGTCCTATTTTGGGTCCTATTGCCCATTACCTCAGGTCGATCCCCCCTTTACAGGGATTGGTTCTGACATCGCTTGTGTCCTCTGACCAAATAAGCACCCTTTAGCACAATGTTCCGCACACCCGCCAAGAACGCCGACAGCTCGCAGGGTACCGATGGCTCACCGAGACCGGTTGAGAGGGCAGAGCCTTTACTCTCTAGCGTGAGGCGCAGCATCGGGGAAAGGGAGGCCGGGAAGGCAGAAACGATAATACCCCCTGCTAAGCGTGATCTAGCCCCATCCATCACGCAAAAAGCCTCCATTCCCACAGAAGCGCGCCGAACCTCCACGGAAGCCGTTGGACCCCTTCAAAAAACGGAGACCAAAAGCAAGTACCCCAGTCTCACCGCGGAGGCGAGAGCTTGCCTAAATAAAGCTAAGCTTCATTTGGGCAACTCTCGAAACCTCAAAACCGAGATTAAAACGGAGGTACTTGCCGCGATAAACCGTCTCTACGAGCTGGTGAAGGAGGCCGAGAAGGCAAGGGGTGCCATTACAGGAAAAGCGGAACCAACATCTGAGCCCAAGGATACCGTAGAGGTCCCGACAGTGCTCGTGAAGCAGCTGGTCGACAGCCTCCATCTGAACAACCAGGCACTGCAGGACTGCCAGCAGCAAACGCGTGCACTGTCGGAACAACTGACGGAGGCCCCTTGCCGCACTGCAAGCCAAAGACCGACCTTTGCCGAAGTGGCAGCCGCACCGAGACAGCTTCCACACCGGCCTCTTCATTCAGTAGTCGTTTCATCTGCTGATGAAATGGACACTAGTGAAGAGGTCATAGGAAAACTTCGAGTGGCGGTCAATGCCACAGTCGAGGGCACAAAGGTTGAGCGACTGCGAAAGGCGAGGGACCAAAAGGTCATCGTGGGCTTTAACACCAGAGAGGAGATGGTAACAGTAAAGGAAAGGATCCGGAAGTCAGTAGGTCTCCGGGTTGAGGAGGTAGTCAACAAGGACCCCCTCATCATCCTCAAGGACGTCCTTTCCTGCCACACGGATGGCGAGGTTGTCCAGGCCCTTAAAGTGCAGAATGCCCACCTGCTGGAAGACGTGGCCGCGGAGGATCTGAGGATGGCGGTGAAGTACCGCCGTCGCACCAGAAACCCACACATGGGCCACATCGTCCTGCAGGTGTCGCCCCAAGTCTGGCAGAGGCTGACGGTGGCGGGTCGGGTGCACGTGGACCTGCAGAGGTTACGAGTAGCCGACCAGTCACCTTTGGTCCAATGCTCCATCTGCCTAGGGTATGGGCACGGCAAGAAGCACTGCCAGGACACCGTGCCATTGTGCAGTCACTGCGGGGACCCGCATCTGCGAGCAGATTGCCCAGCACAGGCAGCAGGCACTGCTCCAGTGTGCCGCAACTGCAGCGTGGCAAAAGGTAGCAGATGCGACCACAGCGCGTTCAGTAGTGACTGCCCAATGCGTGCGAAGTGGGACAGCCTAGCCAGGTCTAGTGTGGCATACTGCTAAGGTGTCGTGGGCTGGAAACTAGGAAAGCTCAGCATCTAGGCTTGCTGGCCTGCGATGGTGAACATCACAGTAATCGGCAAGACATTTGAGTAGTCCACTAAGCCACGACACACTCCTCTCTGGTGAAAAGCTTCAAAATCCTACCAACCAGCCACCTAAACATACCCCAAATGTCGTTAATTTTTAAACAACTAAATAAATCTTAAAAATCTAATAGATAGTTATTTTAAAAAGCGTAATTCTAAAAAAAAACAGAAAAGTGGTTAAAATCATTTAAAACGTTAACATAAATATGCTATTTATATAAGTAAGTATTTGTAAATAATGGTTAGAATAATATTTAGAATATAATAAGTATATTCGACAAATGTCATTTATAAGAAACCGGCGATATTTATAAACACTCTAAATTAAAATTATAGAATAGACATACGAAGTAAAATCACAGAAAAATAATCCAAATAGATATTACATATAGATAGTCATAAATCGGTAAATTTAAAGTAGAAAATTTTAAAAATATTTCAAAATAGATAATTGAATGACATAAAATGAAGATGCTCATAAGGTGTACACAATATAAAATGAAAATAAACACACCACCACATCTCTCCACAACAAATATAAACAATTACCAAAAAACGACAAAATGGAACATAAGGGCTCTGATCATGTCAGAGGACACTAAGAGCAAAGGCAGGAGTGGGTTTTAGCCGGTAAGAGTCCGGCACTGCCCAGACTGACTCCCAGTGGGTCGGTGTGGGCGTCCATGAGGATTTCCCACTCCTGTCAACTTTAAAAAAAAAAAAAAAAAAAAAAAAAAAACCTAACCTAACCTAACCTAACCTAACCCTTACAGCAAAAGAAGAGTTAAGGCAGAAAATGGAGACCACTCTGACAGCGAGCTGGAAGGAGTTTTGTGGAAGACAGGAGCGAGAATCAATGTGGGACAGCATATACAGAGTTATAGGCCGCACTGCTACCAGGCAGGAAGACACACCACTCGTACACAACAATAGTGTTCTCAGCAGTGAGGAGTCGGCCATGATGCTCGCGAGGACGTTTTATCCAGCGGACACTGAGCAAGAAGACGATGCGGACCACAAAGAGGTGAGAGAGATGGCGAATAGAGTAAATAAATGGACGGATGGTGAAGCATCCGATCCTCTATTCACGCTAGAAGAACTGAAGACGGCCGCGTCTAGTTTTAACCCCAAGAAAGCACCTGGAATTGACGGACTCACGGCGGATATCTGCGTAGCAGCCATAACCCACAACCCACAACTTTTTCTGGCGCTAGTAAACCGATGCTTGGGCCTGGCTCACTTTCCGACCATCTGGAAGGAAGCAGTAGTGGTCGTGCTTAGGAAACCGGGGAAAGACGACTATACGCAAGCCAAATCGTACAGGCCGATTGGGCTACTGCCTGTACTGGGAAAAATCTTAGAAAAGATGCTGGTACGTCGCATTAGGTGGTACATCTTACCAAGTGCAAGCAGGTGCCAGTACGGGTTCATGCCGCAGCGCAGCACCGAGGACTCCCTCTATGACCTGATCAAACACATAAAATGCAAATTGAAGGAAAAAAAGATCATAGTTGTCGTATCACTGGACATAGAGGGAGCCTTCGATAGCGCCTGGTGGCCTGCTATAAAATGCCGGCTGGCAGAAACCAGCTGCCCAGTAAATCTTCGACGGCTAGTGGACAGCTACCTGGAGAACAGAAAGGTGCGCGTCAGATAAAAAAAAAAAAAAACCTAACCTAACCTAACCTAACCTAACCTAACCTTTTTTTTTTTTTTTTTTTTTTTTTTTTTTTTTTTTTTTTTTTTTTTTTACGCTGGGGAAAATGCATTACGCATACCCTCCCATCGGGGGATGGGGGGGGTATGTGGGACCCCAGCGGCTCCGGGCTGCAGTGTAATCACTACAGCCGCGGAGCGTTGGGCTCTTACCCTGGGCGGTCCTTGGGCCTTCTTGGCTGGTGCCGATGCCTCAGCTGGAGCCGGTGGTTCCGCCTTCTTCTTCTTCTTCTTCTTCTTCTTCCGTTTTTTGGCGACCGTCACCCAGCCCTCCGTCAGATTGGGCTCGGGCTCGGTTGCCGGGGACGCGGACGCTGCAGTTGCGGACGCGGACTTCTCGGATGCGGGTGCGGCCGCGGCCGCGGCCTTCTTGCCCCCCTGGCCGGGCCTCGTTGCCGGCTTTTGAGCGGTCGCGGTCCTGGTCGCGGTCGCGGCCGCATATGTGGTCGCGGACCCCGCCATCCTCCTCCGGTCAGCGGCAAGCGGAGGCCGTAGGATCTCGGCTGGAGGCAGCCGGGACTCCAGCGCCTCCAGCCGGGCCCCGATCATCTTACCGCACTGCAGCATGCAGATGCGGGCGATCTTTTCGACCTCGGCATCCGCAAGTGCGCGGGTCGAGGTCGGGGCCGGCGACGCAGGCGACGACGTCGTCGTAAGGGCGACGGCGGGCGATGGGCCAGCTGCAGCGGGAGCCACGGACAGGGTGGCGAACTGCCGCTTGAGGTCCTCCAGTTCGGCTCGGAGACGGCTGTTCTCCTCCCACAGCTTCGCCGTCTCCTCCGAGCTTGTCCTAGTAATGAGGACCTCAGCCGCCTCCCTGATGCCCTCCGCGGCATCCTTCAGGGCGCGCGTGAACGTGCCCTTCAGGTTGCCCGACTTAGTGGCAACCTTCAGGACAATGTCCACGCCGTCCAACATCTGGCGACTCAGCGCCACCGCCGACAACTCGCCTCCAGCTACCAGCCGGGCAGAGCGACGCTCTCGAGCCTGCTCGGCCAACCTGCTGACCTCGTCAGCCGCAGCAGCCCTGCGCTCCTCCCGTCTGGCAGCGTTGACCTCCGCCCTATTGGACCCAAGGAGGGACTCCTCACTAAGGTCTCCACTCATGGGTCCAAGGTCATCCGCGACCACCGGAACCGAATTCCCTACGGGAGCCGGTGTGGCGGGCCGCGGCGGCACAAAGCGGCCCCGCCCATCACGCTCTGGCAGCCGGGCGGATCCGCCCACCACCGTGCGACCCCGACCCCGACGCGCCGTTGTCACCTTCGCTGCCGAAAGATTCTCCTCACTAGAGGAGAGACCTATCGACAGCGAGTCCCTACTTCGCGGGCGCTTCCTCGCCTCGCGTGTCGCTTTTGCGACCTCTTCTTGGCGCAGGGGCTCCAGGCTCATCCGAAGCACCCTTTCGCGCTGGCGTGCGCCCTCTTGTGTCTCCACCTCAGAGTCGGTGGATACACAAGAGCGCGTTGGATGGCGCGGGTCAGCTGTAGACTGCTGACCCGCGAGACAAAAGGTGCCCCCCCCAGATACGATGGGGCAGCCCTCGTGAGAGAATTTTTCCATTTGTCGTGTTGTCCATGTTTTGTTCCTTTTTAAGGGTGCGGTCCCTTTCCCCCGTTTCCCCCCCAAGCGCTAACGGCCGGAATCCCTCCGGCCATACGTCCCCTCGGCACGCTAGACCTTAGGATTTGGGTTATTTTTATATAGAGGTTGTCTTCCTCGCGGCCCGGACCTAATGACACGGACCCCCGGTCCTGGACTCAGGATTACGGGTTGGCCGACGGCTGGCCAGAACCAGCCGCCGCCCCGACTCCCCCGCGCTGCCGCCGGATGCCGGACAGACGCAGCGCAGGCTTCCCCCACTGTGACTCCACTCGGCCTACCCTCTGTAAGCAGAGGTGGAGAGTGGACGACCGTCTTTCGGTCTGGAGGACCGCGGAGCAAAAGGCTCCCCACCTCGCAGAAATTCGCCACAGACAATGATCTCGCGATTATTGTCTGTGCCCAGGGTGCACCGGCCCGACGACTGCTCTTTCCCCCGAACGTATTCGAAAGGAACCAGCAGCAATCAGGCACACGAGGAGGTTTTCTGCACGCACCCCAACCTAACCTTTTTTTTTTTTTTTTTTTTTTTTTTTTTTTTTTTTTTACGCTGGGGAAAATGCATTACGCATACCCTCCCATCGGGGGATGGGGGGGGTATGTGGGACTCCCCGGTCTGACCCGGTATACCCACTAAAAACCACCAGCGTTGTTCCCGCTTCGTCCTGAATGGAGGGGACTGGGAAACCGGCAGAGCCTTTTCGTCCAGTCCCCGCCGACGATTGCCCGGCGGGGCGGTGACGGGTGCAATGCGGGCGTAGGCGCCCCCGCGCCTATCGCCTGCCCGTCGCCACCTTGAGGATGATCCTCACGATCCACCAGCGGCGCGGCGGCCGCGTATCCCGTTCCCCTCTCTAGAGTGAGAGGGGAGGAGAGTCCGCGGAAGACCGCGACGCCGGTGCGATGCGACGTCCGACCTGAGTTAGTCGGACATCGCACCACCCTCCGAAACCGCCGCAGGAGCGGCGCCAGTGGCAGCGGCAGCTTTGCCCCGCTTGGGGGGAGGAAGACATTTCCTCCCCCTCATCACATGGCCCGCTGGGCGGCCACTGGCGGCGCACACTGCGCAGTGTGGCGTGGCGGCCCCGCAGGAGGCGGCTTTGTGACCGTCCTTGCCGCAGCGCAGGCACGTGTCCGACCTGTCGGTTTTAGACGGACACAGCGGCCGCGTGTGACCGATGCCGAAGCACCGGAAACACCGCAATGGCTGGTCGCCGAGAGCCCGGACCGCACCTGAGCTGAAGCCGACTGAAAGCCGGCCCCTGGCAAGAACGGCTTTGGCAGCGACGATTGGGCACTGCAGGCGAATCGCGCCCATGCCGCCGCGGCCGGGCCGGATATTCCGACCCTGCACCGCGGCGACGTCACAGCCCCCAATCGCCGCCACCGCAGCCACCACCTCCTCCTTGGTGACGGAGTCGTCCAACTCCGCCACCTCCAAGACCGCTGTTTTGACCGGGCGGACCACCTTGGCGGTGTCCGCGATGACCTCCTGCAGCTTGGCTGCAAAGAGGTCCGCGCGGGCACCCCCCTCGGCTCCAGGGAACTCGAAAATACGAGCCCCGGCTTGGGTCCGCCGGCAGGTCACAGTGCCTAGGCCCAGTTGGGCAGGGTTGGCATTGGCGCGTGCCCGCACCAGCACGGACATGTAGGTCTCCCCTCGCCCCGCAGCCTCCGCGGTGAGAGTCACCACGACTGCTGCGGTTTTAGGGGGGACCAGCCGCGCCTTTGCCTTCCCTTTCCCCTTCGCCTTGCCTTTGCCGGTCGCAGGCGACTGGCTGGCAGTGGCGACAGAAGCAGCAGCAGCGGGAACGGCCGCTGCCGACTTCTTACCCTTACCCTTCCCCCTGCGCCTCACCTCCGTCCACTCGTTGGACGGTGTGGTCGCAGGGAGAAGGGCGTCCTCCTCCTGCTGGGGGACCTCCGCAAGGGTGCCCTCGGCCTGTGGGGTAGGAGGCACCGGCTCCACCCGGTCCCGCCCCTTGTCCGCCGCAAGCGGCGGTCGGGGGCGCGTCTCCGGAAGGAGCCGGTCCTCGATCCCCGCCAGGCATGCTCGCGTGAAGGCCCTCTCCTCCATCACAACCTTGCGGATGGTGTCCTCAAGGTTGCGGCTGGAGGGAAGGGCCTCTGCGGCAGGGCTCGTCGCGGCCTGTTGTGGCCGGGCCGTGGCTTCAGCCAGCTTCTGGTGCAGCTGGCTGACCTCCGACTGCAGGCGATCGACCTTCGCCTGCAGTTGCCGCGTCTCGTCGGTGGCCGTCCGCTGAAGCAGTTCAGCGACGACACCGCGCAGGCTCGCGGCCCGGCACTTGAGGGCCTTCTGGAAGGTACCCTTCAAGTTTGAGGACTTGGAGGCGACCTCTACGATCCCCTCCTTGTCCTCCTCCGCCATCTTCTCCAGCTCCGCCAGTGAGTGGTCCGCGTACAGCACGTGGGACGCGCCGTACCCGGACCTCGCTCGGGCGGACTGGGCCCGCTTTTCCTTTGCCGCGACGCGCTCCTCCAGCTCCTCCTGGAGCTGAGCGCGCCGGGCTAGGTCCAGCTTCCGTTGGGCGTCGGCTAGCCCAACGGTATGGGTCGCTGGTGCGACCGCCGGCTTCTTGGCCTTCGGCAGCCCCGTCGACGTGGAGGCCGAGGAGCCCCCGGACCCACCGCTCTGGTGGGCTCGCTTTAGCGGCCGGGAGTCCTCGACGTCCGACACAAAGAGTGAGTCGTCTGAGTCCAACAAAGACCCAAACGACTCACTCCTCTCAACAGAGCTGGCCGCAGAAGGCGCGCGGCTAGTCTCGGGCGTCTGAGCGCCGGGTTGGCCCTGAAAAGGGCCCTTTTTCTTTAGGAAACGCCCGGAGGCGTCCCGTCTGGGTGTCGACATGATGGTCGCAATCTGGTTCGTAGACAACAAGACAGAGTGGTGCTCTACGATGCACAGCGCACTTTGGCCTACCCAGTCTGCCACTCCGTTACGGTGGTCAGAACTGGGCAGTTTCCAGGGGACACGACGAGGACGTATGCGCTGTGGGGGGTCCCCCACCCCAACCTAACCTTTTTTTTTTTTTTTTTTTTTTTTTTTTTTTTTTTTTTTTTTTTTTTTTTTTTTTTTTTTTTTTTTTTTTTTTTTTTGCGCTGGGGAAAATGCATTACGCATACCCGCCCATCGGGGGATGGGAGGCTATGTGGGACTCCCCGGTCAGACCCGGTATACCCACTAAAAACCACCAGCGTTGTTCCCGCTTCGTCTTGGATGGAGGGGACTGGGAATCCGGCAGAGCCTTTTCGTCCAGTCCCCGCCGACGATTGCCCGGCGGAGGCGGTGGCGGGTGCAATGCGGGCGTAGGCGCCCCCGCGCCTAACACCCGCCCGTCGCCACCTTGAGGAAGATCCTCAAGACCTACCGGCGGCGCGGCGGCCACGTATCCCGTTCCCCTCTCTAAGAGCGAGAGGGTAGGGGAGTCCGTGGAGGACCGCGACGCCGGCGCGATGCGACATCCGACCGGAATCAGTCGGACATCGCACCGCTCTCCGCAGCCGCCGCAGGAGCGGCGGCGCCAGCGGCAGCGACAGCTTTGCCCCGTTTGGGGGGCGGAAGACATTTCCGCCCCCTCATGACGTGGTCAGCTGGGCTGCCACTGGCGGCACACACCGCGCAGTGCGGTGTGGCGGCCCCGCAGGAGGCGGCTTTGTGGCCGTCCTTGCCGCAGCGCAGGCACGTGTCCGATCTGTCGACCGGAGATGGACACAGCGGCCGCGTGTGTCCGGTGCCGAAGCACCGGAAACACCGCAATGGCTGGTTGGCGAGAGCCCGGACCGCACCTGAGCTGAAGCCGACTGAAAGCCGGCCCCCAGCAAGAACGGCTTTGGCAGCGACGATTGGGCACTGCAGGCGAATCGCGCCCAAGCCGCCGCGGCCGGGCCGGATATTCCGGCCCTGCACCGCGGCGACGTCACAGCCCCCAATCGCCGCCACCGCAGCCACCACCTCCTCCTTGGTGACGGAGTCGTCCAACTCCGCCACCTCCAAGGCCGCTGACTTAACCGGGCGGACCACCGTGGCGGTGTCCGCGATGACCTCCTGCAGCTTGGCTGCAAAGAGGTCCGCGCGGGCACCCCCCTCGGCTCCCGGGAACTCGAAAATACGAGCCCCGGCTTGGGTCCGCCGGCAAGTCACACTGCCGAGGCCCAGTTGGGCAGGGTTGGCGTTGGCACGTGCCCGCACCAGCACGGACATGTAGGTCTCCCCTCGCCCCGCAGCCTCCGCGGTGAGGGTCACCACGACTGCTGCGGATTTAGGGGGGACGAGTCGCACCTTCGCCTTCCCTTTCCCCTTCTGCTTCTTGCCCTTGCCGGTCGCAGGCGACTGGCTGGCAGAAGCGGCAGTGGCGGCAGCAGCGGGAACGGCCGCCGCCGACTTTTTCCCCTTACCCTTCTTCCTGCGCTTCACCTCCGTCCACTCGTTGGACGGTGTGGTCGCAGGGAGAAGGGCGTCCCCCTCCTGTTGGGGGACCTCCAGAGGGGCGCCCTCGGCCTGTGGGGTAGGAGGCACCGGCTCCGCCCGGTCCCGCCTCTTATCCGCCGCAAGCGGCGGTCGGAGGCGCGTCTCCGGAAGGAGCCGGTCCTCGATCCCCGCCAGGCAGGCTCGCGTGAAGGCCCGCTCCTCCATCACAACCTTGCGGATGACGTCCTCAAGGCTGCGGCTGGAGGGGGGGGCCTCTGCGGCAGGGCTCGTCGCGGCCTGTTGTGGCCGGGCCGTGGCTTCAGCCAGCTTCTGGTGCAGCTGGCTGACCTCCGACTGCAGGCGATCGACCTTCGCCTGCAGTTGCCGCGTCTCGTCGGTGGCCGTCCGCTGAAGGAGTTCAGCGACGACACCGCGCAGGCTCGCGGCCCGGCACTTGAGGGCCTTCTGAAAGGTCCCCTTTAGGTTGGAGGACTTGGAGGCGACCTCCACGATCCCCTCCTCATCCTCCACCGCCATCCTCTCAAGCTCCGCCAGAGAGTGGTCCGCGTACAGCACGCGAGACGCGCCGTACCCGGACCCGCCCCGGGCGGACTGAGCTCGCTTTTCCTTAGCCGCGACGCGCTCCTCCAGCTCCTCCTGGAGCTGGGCGCGCCGGGCAAGGTCCAGCTTACGTTGGGCGTCTAGGAGCCCAACATCATGGGTCGCTGGTGCCACCGTCGGCCTTTTGGCCTTTGGCAGCCCCGTCGACGTAGAGGCCGAGGAGCCCCCGGACCCACCGCTCTGGTGGATTCGCTTGCGCGACCGGGAGCCCTCGACTTCCGACAGACTGAATGAGTCGTCTGAGTCCAGAGACCCAAACGACTCACTCCTCTCGAGAGAGCTGGCCGCAGAAGGCGCGCGGCTAGTCTCAGGCGCTGGTGCGCCAAGTTGGCCCTTAGAAGGGCCCTTCTTCAAAAATCGCCCGGAGGCGTCTCTTCGAGGTGTTGACATGATGGTCACAATCGATATCGTACTCAGCAAGGCGATAGAATGAGCTACGATTCACAGCGCACTTTGGCCTACCCAGTCTGCCACTCCGTTACGGTGGTCAGAACTGGGCAGTTTCCAGGGGACACGACGAGGACGTATGCGCTGTGGGGGGTCCCCCACCCCAACCTAACCTAACCTTTTTTTTTTTTTTTTTTTTTTTTTTTTTTTTTTTTTTTTTTTTTTTTTTTTTTTTTTTTTTTTTTTTAACGCTGGGGAAAATGCATTACGCATACCCTCCCATCGGGGGATGGGGGGGGTATGTGGGACTCCCCGGTCTGACCCGGTATACCCACTAAAAACCACCAGCGTGTTCCCGCTTCGTCCTGAATGGCGGGGACTGGGAATCCGGCAGAGCCTTTTCGTCCAGTCCCCGCCGACGATTGCCCGGCGGAGGCGGTGACGGGTGCAATGCGGGCGTAGGCGCCCCCGCGCCTAACGCCCGCCCGTCGCCACCTTGAGGAAGATCCTCAAGACCTACCGGCGGCGCGGCGGCCGCGTATCCCGTTCCCCTCTCTAGAGCGAGAGGAGAGGAGAGTCCGCGGAGGACCGCGACGCCGGCGCGATGCGACGTCCGACCGAAATCAGTCGGACATCGCACCGCTCTCCGCAGCCGCCGCAGGAGCGGCGGCGCCAGCGGCAGCGACAGCTTTGCCCCGTCTGGGGGGAGGAAGACATTTCCGCCCCCTCATGACGTGGTCAGCTGGGCTGCCACTGGCGGCACACACCGCGCAGTGCGGTGTGGCGGCCCCGCAGGAGGCGGCTTTGTGGCCGTCCTTGCCGCAGCGCAGGCACGTGTCCGATCTGTCGACCGGAGATGGACACAGCGGCCGCGTGTGTCCGGTGCCGAAGCACCGGAAACACCGCAATGGCTGGTTGGCGAGAGCCCGGACCGCACCTGAGCTGAAGCCGACTGAAAGCCGGCCCCCAGCAAGAACGGCTTTGGCAGCGACGATTGGGCACTGCAGGCGAATCGCGCCCAAGCCGCCGCGGCCGGGCCGGATATTCCGGCCCTGCACCGCGGCGACGTCACAGCCCCCAATCGCCGCCACCGCAGCCACCACCTCCTCCTTGGTGACGGAGTCGTCCAACTCCGCCACCTCCAAGGCCGCTGACTTTACCGGGCGGACCACCGTGGCGGTGTCCGCGATGACCTCCTGCAGCTTGGCTGCAAAGAGGTCCGCGCGGGCACCCCCCTCGGCTCCCGGGAACTCGAAAATACGAGCCCCGGCTTGGGTCCGCCGGCAGGTCACACTGCCGATGCCCAGTTGGGCAGGGTTGGCGTTGGCACGTGCCCGCACCAGCACGGACATGTACGTCTCCCCTCGCCCCGCAGCCTCCGCGGTGAGGGTCACCACGACTGCTGCGGATTTAGGGGGGACGAGTCGCACCTTCGCCTTCCCTTTTCCCTTCTGCTTCTTGCCCTTGCCGGTCGCAGGCGACTGGCTGGCAGAAGCGGCAGTGGCGGCAGCAGCGGGAACGGCCGCCGCCGACTTTTTCCCCTTACCCTTCTTCCTGCGCTTCACCTCCGTCCACTCGTTGGACGGTGTGGTCGCAGGGAGAAGGGCGTCCCCCTCCTGTTGGGGGACCTCCAGAGGGGTGCCCTCGGCCTGTGGGGTAGGAGGCACCGGCTCCGCCCGGTCCCGCCTCTTGTCCACCGCAAGCGGCGGTCGGAGGCGCGTCTCCGGAAGGAGCCGGTCCTCGATCCCCGCCAGGCAGGCTCGCGTGAAGGCCCGCTCCTCCATCACAACCTTGCGGATGACGTCCTCAAGGTTGTGGCTGGAGGGGGGGGCCTCTGCGGCAGGGCTCGTCGCGGCCTGTTGTGGCCGGGCCGTGGCTTCAGCCAGCTTCTGGTGCAGCTGGCTGACCTCCGACTGCAGGCGATCCACCTTCGCCTGCAGTTGCCGCGTTTCGTCGGTGGCCGTTCGCTGAAGCAGTTCAGCGACGACCCCGCGCAGGCTCGCGGCCCGGCACTTGAGGGCCTTCTGAAATGTGCCCTTCAAGTTGGAGGACTTGGAGGCGACCTCTACGATCCCCTCCTCGTCCTCCTCCGCCATCTTCTCCAATTCCGCCAGTGAGCGGTCCGCGTACAGCACGCGGGACGCGCCGTACCCGGACCTCGCTCGGGCGGACTGGGCCCGCTTTTCCTTTGCCGCGACGCGCTCCTCCAGCTCCTCCTGGAGCTGAGCGCGCCGGGCTAGGTCAAGCTTCCGCTGGGCGTCGGCTAGCCCAACGGAATGGGTCACTGGTGCGACCGTCGGCTTCTTCGCCTTCGGCAGCCCCGTCGACGTGGAGGCCGAGGAGCCCCCGGACCCACCGCTCTGGTGGGCTCGCTTTCGCGGCCGGGAGTCCTCGACGTCCGACACAAACAGTGAGTCGTCTGAGTCCAACAGAGACCCAAACGACTCACTCCTCTCTACAGAGCTGGCCGCAGAAGGCGCGCGGCTAGTCTCGGGCGTCTGAGCGCCGGGTTGGCCCTGAAAAGGGCCCTTTTTCTTTAGGAAACGCCCGGAGGCGTCCCGTCGAGGTGTCGACATGATGGTCGCAAACTACTTGTTCGTAGACACAAGGCAGTGAGGTGCTCTACGATGCACAGCGCACTTTAGCCTACGCAGTCTGCCACTCCGTTACGGTGGTCAGAACTGGGCAGTTTCCAGGGGACACGACGAGGACGTATGCGCTGTGGGGGGTCCCCCAACCTAACCTAACCTTTTTTTTTTTTTTTTTTTTTTTAACGCTGGGGAAAATGCATTACGCATACCCTCCCATCGGGGGATGGGGGGGGTATGTGGGACTCCCCGGTCTGACCCGGTATACCCACTAAAAACCACCAGCGTGTTCCCGCTTCGTCCTGAATGGCGGGGACTGGGAATCCGGCAGAGCCTTTTCGTCCAGTCCCCGCCGACGATTGCCCGGCGGGGCGGTGACGGGTGCAATGCGGGCGTAGGAGCCCCCGCGCCTATCGCCCGCCCGTCGCCACCTTGAGGATGATCCTCACGATCCACCGGCGGCGCGGCGGCCGCGTATCCCGTTCCCCTCTCTAGAGCGAGAGGGGAGGAGAGTCCGTGGAGGACCGCGACGCCGGCGCGATGCAACATCCGACCGGAATCAGTCGGACATCGCACCGCTCTCCGCAGCCGCCGCAGGAGCGGCGGCGCCAGCGGCAGCAACAGCCTTGCCCCGTCTGGGGGGAGGAAGACATTTCCGCCCCCTCATGACGTGGTCAGCTGGGCTGCCACTGGCGGCACACACCGCGCAGCGCGGTGTGGCGGCCCCGCAGGAGGCGGCTTTGTGGCCGTCCTTGCCGCAGCGCAGGCACGTGTCCGATCTGTCGGTTTTAGACGGACACAGCGGCCGCGTGTGACCGATGCCGAAGCATCGGAAACACCGCAATGGCTGGTCGCCGAGAGCCCGGACCGCACCTGAACTGAAGCCGACTGATAGCCGGCCCCTGGCAAGAACGGCTTTGGCAGCGACGATTGGGCACTGCAGGCGAATCGCGCCCAAGCCGCCGCGGCCGGGCCGGATATTCCGGCCCTGCACCGCGGCGACGTCACAGCCCCCAATCGCCGCCACCGCAGCCACCACCTCCTCCTTGGTGACGGAGTCGTCCAACTCCGCCACCTCCAAGGCCGCTGACTTTACCGGGCGGACCACCGTGGCGGTGTCCGCGATGACCTCCTGCAGCTTGGCTGCAAAGAGGTCCGCGCGGGCACCCCCCTCGGCTCCCGGGAACTCGAAAATACGAGCCCCGGCTTGGGTCCGCCGGCAGGTCACACTGCCGATGCCCAGTTGGGCAGGGTTGGCGTTGGCACGTGCCCGCACCAGCACGGACATGTACGTCTCCCCTCGACCCGCAGCCTCCGCGGTGAGGGTCACCACGACTGCTGCGGATTTAGGGGGGACGAGTCGCACCTTCGCCTTCCCTTTCCCCTTCTGCTTCTTGCCCTTGCCGGTCGCAGGCGACTGGCTGGCAGAAGCGGCAGTGGCGGCAGCAGCGGGAACGGCCGCCGCCGACTTTTTCCCCTTACCCTTCTTCCTGCGCTTCACCTCCGTCCACTCGTTGGACGGTGTGGTCGCAGGGAGAAGGGCGTCCCCCTCCTGTTGGGGGACCTCCAGAGGGGTGCCCTCGGCCTGTGGGGTAGGAGGCACCGGCTCCACCCGGTCCCGCCTCTTGTCCGCCGCAAGCGGCGGTCGGAGGCGCGTCTCCGGAAGGAGCCGGTCCTCGATCCCCGCCAGGCATGCTCGCGTGAAGGCCCTCTCCTCCATCACAACCTTGCGGATGGTGTCCTCAAGGCTGCGGCTGGAGGGAAGGGCCTCTGCGGCAGGGCTCGTCGCGGCCTGTTGTGGCCGGGCCGTGGCTTCAGCCAGCTTCTGGTGCAGCTGGCTGACCTCCGACTGCAGGCGATCCACCTTCGCCTGCAGTTGCCGCGTCTCGTCGGTGGCCGTTCGCTGCAACAGCTCAGCGACGACACCGCGCAGGCTCGCGGCCCGGCACTTGAGGGCCTTCTGGAAGGTCCCCTTTAGGTTGGAGGACTTGGAGGCGACCTCGACGATCCCCTCCTCATCCTCCACCGCCATCCTCTCAAGCTCCGCCAGAGAGTGGTCCGCGTACAGCACGCGGGACGCGCCGTACCCGGACCCACCCCGGGCGGACTGAGCACGCTTTTCCTTAGCCGCGACGCGCTCCTCCAGCTCCTCCTGGAGCTGAGCGCGCCGGGCAAGGTCCAGCTTCCGCTGGGCATCAGCGAGCCCAACGGTATGGATCGCTGGTGCCACCGTCGGCTTCTTAGCCTTCGGCAGCCCCGTCGAAGTGGAGGCCGAGGAGCCCCCGGACCCACCGCTCTGGTGGGCTCGCTTTCGCGGCCGGGAGTCCTCGACGTCCGACACAAACAGTGAGTCGTCTGAGTCCAACAGGGACCCAAACGACTCACTCCTCTCCAGAGAGCTGGCCGCAGAAGGCGCGCGGCTAGCCTCAGGCACCTGAGCGCCCTTTTTCTTTAAAAATCGCCCGGAGGCGTCCCGCCTAGGGGTCGACATTATGATCGCAGGCGTTTTCGTAGACTCACAAGGCTTGGATGATCTACGATGCACAGCGCACTTTGGCCTACCCAGTCTGCCACTCCGTTACGGTGGTCAGAACTGGGCAGTTTCCAGGGGACACGACGAGGACGTATGCGCTGTGGGGGGTCCCCCAACCTAACCTAACCTTTTTTTTTTTTTTTTTTTTTTTTGTTTGCGCTGGGAAAAAATGACAATTACGCATACCCGCCCATCGGGGGATGGGGGGGGTATGTGGGACTCCCCGGTTTACCGCACCGGTATACCCACTAAAACAACCCAGCGTTTTTCCCGCTTCGTCGTATTGGCGGGGGACTGGGAATCCAGCATAGCCGTCACGTCCAGTCCCCCGCCGACGATTACCCCGCTTGGCTTCCCCGAAGGGACCGACTAAGGTGGCGACGGGTGCAATGCGAGCGCAGGCGCCCCCGCGCCTGACGCCCGCCCATCGCCTCCGTGTCAAGCCTAAAGTCCGGGTCCCAGCGAGCAGCTTGGGGGAGAAATCGACCCCCCCCTAGGGCCATCTCCCCCCACGACAAGGGTCATCGGGGCTGCCTCCGGCCGACTGCCTTCGCGACCCCGTCGACCCTGAAGCCGAGACGCACTCGGACAAACCGCTCCCTCGGACCCGCCTCCGCGGATGGCCCTGAAAAGGGCCCCTCAAGAGTCCACTCTTCCTACCCTCTGTAAGCAGAGGTGGAGAGTGGCCGCAGAAATTCGCCACAGACAACAATCTCTCGATTATTGCCTGTGCCCAGGGTGCACCGGCCCGACGACTGCTCTTTCCCCCGAACGTATTCGAAAGGAACCAGCAGCAATCAGGCACACGAGGAGGTTTTCTGCACGCACCCCAACCTAACCTTTTTTTTTTTTTTTTTTTTTTTTTTTTTTTTTTTTTTTTTTTTTTTTTTTTTTTTTTTGCGCTGGGAAAAAATGACAATTACGCATACCCGCCCATCGGGGGATGGGGGGGGTATGTGGGACTCCCCGGTTTACCGCACCGGTATACCCACTAAAACAACCCAGCGTTTTTCCCGCTTCGTCGTATTGGCGGGGGACTGGGAATCCAGCATAGCCGTCACGTCCAGTCCCCCGCCGACGATTACCCCGCTTGGCTTCCCCGAAGGGACCGACTAAGGAGGCGACGGGTGCAATGCGAGCGCAGGCGCCCCCGCGCCTGACGCCCGCCCATCGCCTCCGTGTCAAGCCTAAAGTCCGGGTCCGAGCGAGCAGCTTGGGGGAGAAATCGACCCCCCCTAGGGCCATCTCCCCCCACGACAAGGGTCATCGGGGCTGCCTCCGGCCGACTGCCTTCGCGACCCCGTCGACCCTGAAGCCGAGACGCACTCGGACAAACCGCTCCCTCGGACCCGCCTCCGCGGATGGCCCTGAAAAGGGCCCCTCCAGAGTCCACTCTTCCTACCCTCTGTAAGCAGAGGTGGAGAGTGGCCGCAGAAATTCGCCACAGACAACAATCTCTCGATTATTGCCTGTGCCCAGGGTGCACCGGCCCGACGACTGCTCTTTCCCCCGAACGTATTCGAAAGGAACCAGCAGCAATCAGGCACACGAGGAGGTTTTCTGCACGCACCCCAACCTAACCTAACCTAACCTTTTTTTTTTTTTTTTTTTTTTTTTTTTTTTTTTTTTTTTTTTTTTTGTTTGCGCTGGGAAAAAATGACAATTACGCATACCCGCCCATCGGGGGATGGGGGGGGTATGTGGGACTCCCCGGTTTACCGCACCGGTATACCCACTAAAACAACCCAGCGTTTTTCCCGCTTCGTCGTATTGGCGGGGGACTGGGAATCCAGCATAGCCGTCACGTCCAGTCCCCCGCCGACGATTACCCCGCTTGGCTTCCCCGAAGGGACCGACTAAGGTGGCGACGGGTGCAATGCGAGCGCAGGCGCCCCCGCGCCTGACGCCCGCCCATCGCCTCCGTGTCAAGCCTAAAGTCCGGGTCCCAGCGAGCAGCTTGGGGGAGAAATCGACCCCCCCTAGGGCCATCTCCCCCCACGACAAGGGTCATCGGGGCTGCCTCCGGCCGACTGCCTTCGCGACCCCGTCGACCCTGAAGCCGAGACGCACTCGGACAAACCGCTCCCTCGGACCCGCCTCCGCGGATGGCCCTGAAAAGGGCCCCTCAAGAGTCCACTCTTCCTACCCTCTGTAAGCAGAGGTGGAGAGTGGCCGCAGAAATTCGCCACAGACAACAATCTCTCGATTATTGCCTGTGCCCAGGGTGCACCGGCCCGACGACTGCTCTTTCCCCCGAACGTATTCGAAAGGAACCAGCAGCAATCAGGCACACGAGGAGGTTTTCTGCACGCACCCCAACCTAACCTAACCTAACCTAACCTAACCTAACCTAACCCGAAAACTTATTAATTGTGTTTTTGACTGTATCGTGTCTGGCGAAAGACTTTTGTAATCTATTTATTTTAATCGCGTTTACACCTTTATTTGACCTTGATTTTATATCGATATTTTATTTTTACTGACTGGTCCCCACTTTACAGGGACTCAGGATTATTGACTTTTTAATTAATAACCGATCCCCCCTATACAGGGACACGGTTTCGCTATAGGTTAATGTCCTCTCTTGTTCTTCGGATCCCTTACAGGATGTTCCGCACACCAGCACAAAAGGCCTCAAACTCGCAGAGTTCCGGAGACTCGCCGCGGTCTGCGGAGAAGGCAGGGCCCTCGCTTCTGAACGTGACGCGCAGCATTGGGGAAGAGGAGGCCAGGATAACTGAACCCCAGCCAAAGTCCCAAGCCAATTTAAAGCGCGCCACCACAGCACATAATTACCAGGAGAGCCCTGTCACTCCGGAGACCCGCCGGGTCACCGTAGAGCTCGCAAGACCTATTAAGAAGCCGGAGGAGGGAGCCAAGTACCCCAATTTCACAGCGGAGGCGCGAGCTTGCCTGAATAAAGCAAAGCTGCATTTGGGCAACTCGCGAAACCTTAAAACCGAAATCAAGACGGAGGTGCTTGGCGCCATCAACCGGCTTTATGAGCTGGTTAAGGAGGCTGAAAAAGCCAGGGGTGTACAAGACTTTTCGGAACAGAACACCCAACCGAAGGACAATACCACAGATGTTTCGACAGGGCTCGTGCAGCAGCTCGTAGAAAACCTCCAACAGACCAACCTGGCGTTGGACGAGGTTAAACAGCACACACGGGCCCTGTCGGAGCAACTTAAGGAGACCCCTCGCTTTATCGCTGACCAGGGGCCGACCTTTGCCGAGATTGCTGCTGTCCCGAGACCACAGACCCAGAAATCCCTCCACTCAGTAGTCGTATCATCTATCGATGAGTTCGATACTAGTGAGGGGGTCATTGGTAAACTCAGGACGGCAGTAGATGCAAAGAACGAAGGCACGAGGGTCGAGCGGCTGCGAAAAGCGAGGGACCAGAAGGTGATTCTGGGCTTTAATTCTAGGGAAGAGATGACGGCCGTTAAAGAGAGGATCCAGAAGTCAGGAGGTCTTCGGGTTGAGGAGGTGAAGAACAAAGATCCCCTCATCATCCTTAAGGATGTCCTCTCCTGCCACGCCGACGATGAGGTTGTCCACTACCTCAAAGTGCAGAATGCCCACCTGCTGGGGGATGTGGCCGCGGCGGACCTGAGGATGGCGGTTAAATACCGCCGTCGTACCAGGAACCCTCACATGGGCCACATAATTCTGCAGGTGTCGCCCAAAGTCTGGCAGAGACTGACGGTGGCGGGTCGGGTGCACGTAGACCTGCAAAGGTTGCGAGTAGCCGACCAGTCACCGCTAGTCCAATGCTCCATCTGCCTGGGGTATGGGCATGGCAGAAAGCACTGCCAGGACACCGTACCACTGTGCAGTCACTGTGGAGATCAACATTTGCGGTCCGATTGCCCGGCGCACGCAGCAGGCGTTGCGCCAGTATGCAAGAACTGCCAAACGGCAAAGTGCGACAAGTCGGACCACAGTGCGTTCAGCAGTGACTGCCCAGTGCGGGCAAAGTGGGACAGCCTCGCGAGATCCGGCGTGGCGTACTGCTAAGGTTGCGCTGGTGAAGGCTGAGGAAAGCGTGGACCTAATAACTTGTAGACCGCGGATGATAATCATCAAAAGGGACTGCCAAGCTACAAAGTCAATCGTTGGAACCCATAACGACACGCTTTCCTGTAGTACACTCGCCGGTCAACCGGAGCAGCAACAGCCAAGTCGTCTCCAACCAGACTCTACCCAAAACCGTCAGTCCAAATTTAAAAGAAAAAAATTATTAAAACATAAAAAGTATCAGGATAAAATCAAAACACTAATAAAACTATGTAGATGCAAACTATAGATGTATGTATATGTTTAGTATATTGTGAAAATGTATTTGAGTGTATATATATAAATATAAAATTGCAAAAAAGGAAGAAAAATATGATATAATAATATATAATAAGTATATAATATATATGTCATAATTATGAACCTACTACATAAACTTAAAAAATATATTAATAGTAAACAAACCTAGATGTAACTCGTTATTTTTATAAAGCTGCCTTAAAATCTGAAAACAAAAATTATAAAGTAATATAAAGAAATTTAGATAATCCAAGACTGACAAACCACCTACCATAGAATCACCTTAACCTAAAGAAATCACCTAACAAACACAAAACATGATCACAATACTATACGAATAACAAGGTCTCTGATCATGTTAGAGGACACCTATAGCAAGGGCAGGAGTGGGTTTTAGCCGGTAAGAGTCCGGCACTGCCCAGACTGACTCCCAGTGGGTCAGTGTGGGCGTCCATGAGGATTTCCCACTCCTGTCAAACCTAAAAAAAAAAAAAAAAAAAAAAAAAAACCTAACCTAACCTAACCTAAGGGTGGAGGATCAGTCTCCGCTCATCCAGTGCACAAGATGCCTCGCTTTCGGGCATGGCCGTAAATTTTGCACTGAGAGTGCGGACAAGTGCAGCCACTGCGGTGGACCGCACCTTCGTGAGAAGTGCGTGGAACACGTTGCTGGGAATGAACCGCAGTGCTGCAACTGCCTGCACTCAAAGTTTACAAAGACCGACCATAACGCCTTCAGCGTGGAATGTCCGGTCCGGAAAAAATGGGACTACCTGGCTCGGACGACAACGGCGTACGCTTGAACTGCTCCTTAGGGTTCACACAACACACAAAATACACGCAGTAACACACCAATGCAGTAACACAAACTGGGAGTACGTAAGACTGGACCACAACGCTGGAATAAACAGACACACGGAAACCAGACAACAACAAAAAACAATGATATATAAATATATAGTAAATATATACAGACATATCAACACACACGCAACATACACCACAAATAACACCAGCAAGAATAAGAAACAGAAGCACAAGAAATGGCAATAAATAAATATAACGTGAATGTATATATATATATTATTGCCACAAAATAAAACTAGACAAACAACATGACAAGCAGAAAACATACACAAGCAACATAAACACAAAACTAGAAAGGCACTGAAAAATAAACACGTACAAAACTAATGTATATTAAATACAGTACTGTTTATGCAAGTCGGTAAATAGCCAAAAAACTACAGCCCTAATCCCCACACCCAACCCTAAAAAGCCAAGTCCTAACAAGGTAAAAAGTATTGTTTTTGGAAAACAAAAAAGGCATTTTAAAAAAAACATCAAAACAGTAACAATAAAAAACCATGTCAAATGTATGATCAGAATGTAAACTATATTATAGTGACATCTATATTAGCCGCACAGGAACAATTGCGACTGATAACTGTATGAGCCATCTTTGTAGACTGACTGTAATAGTACTAAGTAAAATGTTAAATAAGGAATATAAATATAAGTATATAAATAAGAATCATAGATGTTAAGATTAGATATAATATAATATATGCCCTGTCGACTGTTCAGAATGTCCAGCGGGATCTCTGGTTCCCAGTGCGCGGTGAACTGACCTGTGGGATTCCGATCTCCAGTGCTCCGTAAACTGCCCTGCGGGACCTCTGGTTCCTAAGAACAAAATAAGCTTAGAATTACATTATGTTAAAAATAAGAATTAAATTGTAAGAAAATATTGTATACAAACACCATGTCTACAATCATAACTGTAAATTTTTTATACAAAACACTTAAATAAATAAATAAAAACTCCGAAATCCAAGGTCTCTAATCATGTTAGAGGAACTTAGCTCGCAGGCTCCACCTAGCGTGGAGAGGTAGGCGCCAAAAAAAAAAAAAAAAAAAAAAAAAAAAAAACCTAACCTAACCTAACTCTGAGCTAACCTAACTCTGAGCTAACCTAACTCTGAGCTAACCTAACTCTGAGCTAACCTAACTCTGAGCTAACCTAACTCTGAGCTAACCTAACTCTGAGCTAACCTAACTCTGAGCTAACCTAACTCTGAGCTAACCTAACTCTGAGCTAACCTAACTCTGAGCTAACCTAACTCTGAGCTAACCTAACTCTGAGCTAACCTAACTCTGAGCTAACCTAACTCTGAGCTAACCTAACTCTGAGCTAACCTAACTCTGAGCTAACCTAACTCTGAGCTAACCTAACTCTGAGCTAACCTAACTCTGAGCTAACCTAACTCTGAGCTAACCTAACATTGAGCTAACCTAACTTTAAGCAAACCTGTCACCAGATCTGAATCTTAGGTTTTACTTGTCAAGCGTTGCCATCCTAGTCATAATACGAAGTTCGTAACGGCATTATCCGAAATTCGTCACAGCATAAAACGAAGTTCGTCACGTCATGATCCGAAGTTCGTCACGTCACTATCCGAAGTTCGTCACAATAATCCGAAGTTCGTCACAATCATCCGAAAATCGTCACGTCACTTTCCGAAGTTCGTCACAATAATCCGAAGTTCGTCACGTCATAATCCGAAGTTTGTCAAGTCACTATCCGAATTTCGTCACAATTATCCGAATTGCGTCAATACACTATCCGAAAATCGTAACAATAATCCGAAAATCGTCACAATAATCCGTATTTCGTCACGTCCTTATCCGAAGTTGGTCACAGCATAATCCGAATTTCGTCACGTCACTATCCGAAGTTCGTCACAAGAATCCCAATTTCGTCACGTCACTATGCGAAGTTCGTCACAATAATCCGAAGTTCGTCACGTCACTATCCGAAGTTCGTCACAATTATCCGAACTTCGTCACGTCACTTTCCGAAGTTCGTCACCATAATCAAAAGTTCGTTTCGTCATAATCCGGAGTTCGTCACGTCACTATCCGAATTTCGGCACAATTATCCGATTTTCATCATGTTACTTTTCGGAGTTCGTCACAATAATCCGATTTTTTTTTTTTTTTTTTTTTTTTATTTATTTATTTATTGGTTTACCAAACAATTGTTACATCAATAAATACATAGTTAATATAATAAAGCACATAACAGTACTAGATGTACAATATTAAGCGGTAAACACTACATGCTATACAATATAGGTACTGTGGAACAAGTACTAAACAAACCAAAACATATACAGGAAAACAAAGCCGAGCAAAAACAATTTTTGTGTGGTATTATATTACTTAACTAAGAATACTAAGAATACTAGGAATACATGGAAAAGTAGATGTGACAGGTAATGTTAGTGTATAAGAGTTAAAACTATTGTAGACTGGCTAATTAATTGTGAGGAATAACTGACGCTTGAAGTGCTGAAGGGAAGAGCCACAAATATCAACATTAATTAATTTATTATGTAATCTACTAAGCCTAGGGATTGCAGAGTTACGACCTAAAACAGTTTTACGAAACGGTGGGTATAGGAGATCAATGGGATTTCTAGGATAATTATAGGGAATATTGAAGTTTAGTTTATTTAATAGTTGTGGGCAGTCAATCTTATTATGTAAAACTTTATATAAAAATATTAAATCAATAATGTCTCTTCGTTTTTTGAGGGGTATCATATTGAATGTGCTTAATCGTTTAGTGTAACTCGGGATTTTCCGTTTCGTAGTAGAGTAAACTAAGTGATTTAAAAACCGTTTCTGGATCCGCTCAATTCTAAGGCTGTGGGTTGCGTAGTGTGGTCTCCAAGCAACGGTACAATACTCAAGCAAACTACGAACGAGGCAGTTATATAGATAAATTTTAGTTTCTGGTTTACGAAAAGATTTTGCGTTACGAATTATAAAAAAAATCATATATACATCTCTGTATGGTTATCTCAATAAATTCAACTTATTATGCAAGGAGCAAAATGGTTTTAGAAAAAATACCACGATCAACATGGCTATTTTTGATTTTTTGCGTGGAATTATGTTAGCAGTTGATAAAAAAACTCCTGTTTGTGCTATTTACACAGATATGACCAAAGCTTTCGACTACGTAAAGCACGATGTCTTACTAGATAAACTGCATTGCTATGGTATCAGAGGTAACATTTTGAAACTACTGGAATCCTATCTCTCTAACAGAATGCAATGTACAGAGATTGCCAGAATATGTGAAAAAACTAAATTTGAAAATAGATATTTATCTCATTGTAGATTGACAAGGTTTGGTGTTCCACAGGGCAGCGTCCTTGGGCCACCTCTTTTTTTAATCTATATAAATGATTTGCCAAAGGTAACTCAACATCAAATGGTGATGTTTGCAGACGACAGTACTGCTATAGTCAAATGTATTGATCGAAATATTTATGAAGATGACATCAATAATACTCTATCGGACATAATTAGTTGGCTTAATAAAAATAATTTAGTTATCAACTTGAAAAAAACCAAGATAATGCACTTTCATCAAAGAACTAAAGTACCTAACGTAAATATTAGACATAGTAACTGTGACATTGAAGAAGTTAAAGTAGCAAAATTCTTAGGTTTATTCCTTGATAACCAACTTAACTGGAAGGCTCATATAGATGACTTAAGTAAGAAAATAAATAAATCAGCATATGCACTTTTCCAAATAGCAAGAAAAATAAATCTGGATGCGCTACTAGTTGCATATCACGGCTTAGTGGCGTCCATTTTGCGATATGGTATTATCTTTTGGGGCAATTCTACTGATCAACATATTGTTTTTAAGGCCCAAAAAAGATGCATAAGATCAATGTGTGGTCTGAAAGTTGATGAAAGCTGTGTACCATTCTTTAAATCCCTAAAATTACTTACATTACCCTCTTTGTATATTTTTGAAATTAGTGTTTTCGTCAAAACAAACATGAGACTGTTCGAAAAAGTGTCAACGTTACGAGATGTTGCGGTTCGTAGCCAATACGCAAACTGTTTAAGCAATCAGCGTTGTAAGACTGCATTAGTGAGAAAGAGCGTTTTAGGCATGGCACCACGCATTTACAATAAATTACCAGATGTCTTAAAAAAATTGAATGTAACGCAATTTAAAAATGAAATAAAACTGTTATTGACTGAAAAGTGCTATTACACGATTGATGAATTCCTAAATGATAATTTGATGTAGACCTATTTGTATGACTGGAGATTCAATTAATTTATTATTGTGACCGAATTATGATTAGTTATTTTTACGTTGACTATGGGAATTTTGCGATATTGTGACATGTGTATTTATTGATTAATCATCTTTGTAGTAATTTTGACATTTTGACATACGTACTAATTTATGTTTACCTCTCGCATGAGCAATATTTTTATTTTGCATGCAGCCATTTTTGTACGCCTCTTGGCATAATATAGCGACCTATGAACTCTATTTAAGAACTGTATTTACTACCTATGTTATACAAATAAAAATGATTTGATTTGATTTGATTTGATTTGAATGATAAATCCCAGTGACTTTGAAGCCTTCTTTACTGCATTATCTACGTGTGGAATAAATGTTAGTTTTGTATCCAAAAGGACACCCAGATCTTTTACTACATCAGCTTGGTAGAGATATACACCATTCATTTTGTAGTTCACTTTAATGGGGTTTAATTTTCGTGTGAATGAAATTTGGGAACATTTTTTCACATTAAGTTGCATGTTGTTGTTAGCGCACCAATCCAAAATACGGTCTATGTCTTGCTGAAGCAACAATGTGTCTAAAGGAGATTTAATCACACGAGCAATCTTCAAATCATCAGCAAACAAGTACGGTTTTGAGTTTACAAAGCAGTGTGGGAGGTCATTTATGAAAATATTGAAGAGTAAAGGTCCCAAGTGCGATCCTTGCGGAACACCTGAGGTTGTTTTAAAGGTGTTAGATTTGTAACCATTGGCAACCACGTAAAAAGATCTATCTGATAAATAGGAGTTATATAGAATTTCATCACGTCACTAACCGAATTTCGTCACATTTATCTGAACTTCGTCACATCACTATCCGAAGTTCGTCACAATAATTCGAAGTTCGTTACGTCACTATCCGAAGTTCGTCACAATTATCCGAAGTTCGTCACGTCATAATCCGGAGTTCGTCACGTCACTATCCGAATTTCGGCACAATTATCCGATTTTCGTCATGTTACTTTTCGGAGTTCGTCACAATAATCCGAATTTCATCACGTCACTAACCGAATTTCGTCACATTTATCTGAACTTCGTCACGTCACTATCCGAAGTTCGTCACAATAATTCGAAGTTCGTTACGTCACTATCCGAAGTTCGTCACAATTATCCGAAGTTCGTCACGTCATAATCCGGAGTTCGTCACGTCACTATCCGAATTTCGTCACAATTATCCGAACTTCGTCACGTCGCTATCCGAATTTCGTAACGTCACTATCCGAAGTTCGTCACAATAATCCGACGTTCGTCACGTCACTATCCGAAGTTTGTCACAATAATCCGAAATTCGTCACGTCATTATCCGAAGTTCGTCACGTCAATATCCGAATTTCGTCACAATTATCCGAATTTCGTCACGTCACTATCCGAAATTCGTCACAATAATCCGAAGTTGGTCACATCATAATCCGAAGTTCGTCACAATAATCCGAATTTCGTCACAATTATCCGAATTTCGTCACGTCACTATCCGAAGTTCGTCACGTCATAATCCGAAGTTTGTCAAGTCACTATCCGAATTTCGTCACAATTATCCGAATTGCGTCAATACACTATCCGAAAATCGTAACAATAATCCGAAAATCGTCACAATAATCCGTATTTTGTCACGTCCTTATCCGAAGTTGGTTACAGCATAATCCAAATTTCGTCACGTCACTATCCGAAGTTCGTCACAATAATCCAAATTTCGTTACAATTTTCCGAATTTCGTCACGTCACTATCCGAATTTCGTCACAATAATCCGAAGTTCGTCACGTCATAATCCGGAGTTCGTCACGTCACTATCCGAATTTCGTCACATTTATCCGAACTTCGTCACGTCACTATCCGAAGTTCGTCACAATAATTCGAAGTTCGTTACGTCACTATCCGAAGTTCGTCACAATAATCCGAAGTTCGTCACGTCATAATCCGGAGTTCGTCACGTCTCTATCTGAATTTCGTCACAATTATCCGAATTTCGTCAAGTCACTATCCGAATTTCGTCACAATAATCCGAAGTTCGACACGTCATAATCCGGAGTTCGTCACGTCACTATCCGAATTTCGTCACATTTATCTGAACTTCGTCTTGTCAGTATCCGAAGTTCGTCACAATAATCCGGAGTTCGTCACGTCACTATCCGAAGTTCGTCACAATAATCCGAAGTTCGTCCCGTCATAATCCGAATTTCGTCACGTCACTATTCGAAAATCGTTACGTCACTATCCGAATTTCTTTACAATTATTCGAATTTCGACACGTCACTATCCGAAGTTCGTCACGTCACTATCCGAATTTCATCACAATTATCCGAATTTCGTTACGTCACTATCCGATAATAGTCACGTCACTATCCGAATTTCATCACAATTATCCGAATTTCGTAACGTCACTATCCGAAGTTCGTCACAATAATCCGACGTTCGTCACGTCACTATCCGAAGATTGTCACAATAATCCGAAATTCGTCACGTCATTATCCGAAGTTCGTCACGTCAATATCCGAATTTCGTCACAATTATCCGAATTTCGTCACGTCACTATCCGAAGTTCGTCACAATAATCCGAAGTTCGTCACATCATAATCCGAAGTTCGTCACAATAATCCGAATTTCGTCACAATTATCCGAATTTCGTCACGTCACTATCCGAAGTTCGTCACAATCATCCGAAGTTGGTCACGTCACTTTCCGAAGTTCGTCACAATAATCCGAAGTTCGTAACGTCACTATCCGAAGTTCGTCACAATAATTCGAAGTTTGTCACGTCACTATCCGAAGTTCGTCACAATAATCCGAAGTTCGTCACGTCATAATCCGGAGTTCGTCACGTCACTATCTGAATTTCACTATCCGAAGTTCGTCACTTCACTATCCGAATTTCATCACAATTATCCGAATTTCGTCACGTCACTATCCGATAATCGTCACGTCACTATCCGAAGTTCATCCCGTCATAATCCGAAGTTCGTCACGTCACTATCCGAATTTCGTCACAATTATCCGAATTTCGTCACGTCACTATCCCAAGTTCGTCAATATAATCCGAAGTTCGTCACGTCACTATCCGAAGTTCGTCTCAAGATTCCAAAAATCGTCACGTCACTATCCCAAGTTCGTCACTATAATCCGAAGTTCGTCACGTCACTATCCGAAGTTCGTCACGTCACTATCCGAATTTCGTTACAATTATCCGAATTTCGTCACGTCACTATCCGAAGTTCGTTACAATAATCCGAAGTCGTCACAATAATCCGAAGTTCGTCACAATTATTCGAATTTCGTCACGTCAATATCCGAAGTTCTTTACAATAATCCGAAGTTCGTCACAAAATCATCCGAAGTTCGTCACGTCACTAACCGAATTGCGACACAATTATCCAAAGTTTGTCACGTCATTATCCGAAGAACGTCATGTCACTTTCCAAAGTTCGTCACAATAATCCGAAGTTCGTCACGTCACTATCTGAAGTTAGTCACAATAATCCGAAGTTCGTCACGTCACTATCCGAAGTTGGTCACAGCATAATCCGAATTTCGTCACGACAGTATCCGAAGTTCGTCACAAGAATCCGAATTTCGTCACGTCACTATGCGAAGTTCGTCACAATAATCCGAAGTTCGTCACGTCACTATCCGAAGTTCGTCACAATTATCCGAACTTCGTCACGACACTTTCCGAAGTTCGTCACCATAATCCGAAGTTCGTTTCGTCATATTCCGGAGTTCGTCACGTCACTAACCAAATTTCAGCTTAATTATCCGATTTTCGTCATGTTACTATCCGAAGTTCGTCACAATAATTCGAAGTTCGTTACGTCACTATCCGAAGTTCGTCACAATAATCCGAAGTTCGTCCCGTCATAATCCGAATTTCGTCACGTCACTATCCGAAATTCGTTACGTCACTATCCGAATTTCTTTACAATTATCCGAATTTCGACACGTCACTATCCGAAGTTCGTCACGTCACTATCCGAATTTCATCACAATTATCCGAATTTCGTAACGTCACTATCCGAAGTTCATCACAATAATCCGACGTTCGTCACGTCACTATCCGAAGTTTGTCACAATAATCCGAAATTCGTCACTTCATTATCCGAAGTTCGTCACATCATAATCCGAAGTTCGTCACAATAATCCGAACTTCGTCACAATAATCCGAACTTCGTCACAATTATCCGAATTTCGTCACGTCACTATCCGAAGTTCGTCACGTCATAATCCGAAGTTTGTCAAGTCACTATCCGAATTTCGTCACAATTATCCGAATTTCATCACGTCACTATCCGATAATCGTCACGTCACTATCCGAATTTCATCACAATTAACCGAAATTCATAACGTCACTATCGGAAGTTCGTCACAATAATCCGAATTTCGTCACAATTATCCGAATTTCGTAACGTCACTATCCGAAGTTCGTCACAATAATCCGACGTTCGTCACGTCACTATCCGAAGTTCGTCACAAGAATCCGAATTTCGTCACGTCACTATGCGAAGTTCGTCACAATAATCCGAATTTCGTCACAATTATCCGAATTTCGTAACGTCACTATCCGAAGTTCGTCACAATAATCCGACGTTCGTCACGTCACTATCCGAAGTTTATCACAATAATCCAAATTTCGTCACAATTTTCTGAATTTCGTCACGTCACTATCCGAATTTCGTCACAATAATCCGAAGTTCGTCATGTCATAATCCGGAGTTCGTCACGTCACTATCCGAATTTCGTCACATTTATCCGAACTTCGTCACGTCACTATCCGAAGTTCGTGACAATAATCCGAAGTTCGTCACGTCATAATCCGGAGTTCGTCACGTCACTATCTGAACTTCGTCACAATTATCCGAATTTCGTCACGTCACTATACGAATTTCGTCTCAATAATCCGAAGTTCGTCACGTCATAATCCGGAGTTCGTCACGTCTTTATCCGAATTTCGTCACATTTATCCGAACTTCGTCACGTCACTATCCAAAGTTCGTCACAATAATTCGAAATTCGTTACGTAACTATCCGAAGTTCGTCACAATAATCCGAAGTTCGTCACGTCATAATCCGGAGTTCGTCACGTCACTATCCGAATTTCGTCACAATTATCCGAATTTCGTCACGTCACTATCCGAAGTTCGTCACAATAATCCGAAGTTCGTCCCGTCATAATCCGAATTTCGTCACGTCACTATTCGAAAATCGTTACGTCACTATCCGAACTTCTTTACAATTATTCGAATTTCGACACGTCACTATCCGAAGTTCGTCACGTCACTATCCGAATTTCATCACAATTATCCGAATTTCGTAACGTCACTATCCGAAGTTCGTCACAATAATCCGACGTTCGTCACGTCACTATCCGAAGTTTGTCACAATAATCCGAAATTCGTCACGTCATAATCCGAAGTTCGTCACGTCAATATCCAAATTTCGTCACAATTATCCGAATTTCGTCACGTCACTATCCGAAGTTCGTCACAATAATCCGAAGTTCGTCACATTATAATCCGAAGTTCATCACAATAATCCGAATTTCGTCACAATTATCCGAATTTCGTCACGTCACTTTCCGAAGTTCGTCACAATAATCCGAAGTTCGTCACGTCACTATCCGAAGTTCGTCACAATAATTCGAAATTCGTCACGTCACTATACGAAGTTCGTCACAATAATTCGAAGTTCGTCACGTCATAATCCGGAGTTCGTCACGTCACTATCCGTATTTCGGCACAAGTATCCGAATTTCGTCACGTCACTATCCGAAGTTCATCACAATAATCCGAAGTTCGTCCCGTCATAATCCGAATTTCGTCACGTTACTATCCGAAGTTTGTCACAATCATCCGCTGTTCGTCACAATTATCTGAATTTCGTCACGTCATAATTCGAAGTTCGTTACGTCACTATCCGAATTTCTTCACAATTATCCGAATTTCGTCACGTCACTATCCGAAGTTCGTCACTTCACTATCCGAATTTCATCACAATTATCCGAATTTCGTCACGTCACTATCCGATAATCGTCACGTCACTATCCGAATTTCATCACAATCATCCGAATTTCGTAACGTCACTATCCGAAGTTCGTCACAATAATCCGACGTTCGTCACGTCACTATCCGAAGTTTGTCACAATAATCCGAAATTCGTCACGTCAATATCCGAAGTTCGTCACGTCAATATCCAAATTCCGTCACAATTATCCGAATTTCGTCAAGTCACTATCCGAAGTTCGTCACAATAATCCGAAGTTCGTCTCATCATAATCCAAAGTTCGTCACGTCACTTTCCGAAATTTGTCACAATTATCCGAATTTCGTCACGTCACTATCCGAAGTTCGTTACAATAATCCGAAGTTCGTCACGTCATTATCCGAAGTTCGTCACGTCACTATCCGAAGTTCGTCACGTCACTATCCGAATTTCGTTACAATTATCCGAATTTCGTCACGTCACTATCCGAAGTTCGTCACAATAATCCGAAGTCGTCACAATAATCCGAAGTTCGTCACAATAATTCGAATTTCGTCACGTCACTATCCGAAGTTCGTCACAATAATCCGAAGTTCATCCCGTCATAATCCGAAGTTCGTCACGTCATTATCCGAATTTCGTCACAATTATCCGAATTTCGTCACATCACTATCCCAAGTTCGTCACTATAATCCGAAGTTCGTCACGTCACTATCCGAAGTTCGTCTCTAGAATCCAAAAATCGTCACGTCACTATCCGAATTTTGTCACAAATATCCAAACTTCGTCACGTCACTTTCCGAACTTCATCACAATAATCCGAAAATCGTTACAATTGTCCGAATTTCGTCACGTTATAATCCGAAGTTCGTCATGTCACTAACCGAAGTTCGTCACAATAATCCGAAGTTCGTCACAATCATCCGAAGTTCGTCACTTTCCGAACTTCGTCACAATAATCCGAAGTTCGTCTTAATTATCCGAATTTCTTGACGTCACTATCCGGAGTTCGTCACAATAATCCAAAGTTCGTTACGTCACTATCCGAATTTCGTCACAATTATCCGAATTTCGTCACGTCACTATCCGAAGTTCGTCACAATAATCCGAAGTTCGTCACGTCATAATCCGAAGTTCGTCACGTCATAATCCGAAGTTCGGCACGTCACTATTCGAATTTCGTCACAATTATCCGAATTCCGGCACGTCACTATCCGAAGTTCGTCACGTCACTATCCGAATTTCGTTACGAATATCCGAATTTCGTCACGTCACTATCCGAAGTTCGTCACAATAATCCGAAGTTCGTCACAATAATCCGAAGTTCTTCACAATTATTCGAATTTCGTCACGTCAATATCCGAAGTTTGTCACAATTCAAGATTCAAGATTCAAGATTCAAGATTCAAGATATTTTATTTGTATAAACATGAGTGTACATACAGAGCATGCAAGATAGGCCAGTTTAAAGAAGATCTGTCATGTTTGACCATTCAGGTGCACAAATATACAATATAATATAAGATGTTACAAAATTCTAGTCAATTTGAAATCAATTACAATAATTCAAACATTCACAATTCAATACAATAACAATATAATTCTTCACAATTAAAATATAATTCAATTTACTCACAATATTAATGTTATTCGTTACTCAATAATTTTATCATTTAGAAAATCACGTATGTCATAGTATGCTTTCCCTGCTAAATGGCGCTTAACTTTGTTTTTTAGTCTATGAACATTAAGTTCTTTCCATTGTTTTGGAAGCTTATTGTATATTATGGGAGCCATGCAGAAAACGCTCTTACGCATTAACGCAGTTTTTGACCTGGGTACACGAAGAATAGTGTCATCGCGTCTACTACGGCTAGTACCCTCCGATACCCTTGGAAACAGTTGTGGGTTATGTTTCACAAACATGACTACTTCTAGTATATATAACGAGGGCACAGTCAATATTTTGTAGTTGATGAAGTAGGGTTTGCAGCTTTCGTATGCATATAACTTAAACATCGTCCTAACACACCGTTTTTGGGCTTTAAAAACTGTTTCCTTACTGGTTGAGTTACCCCAGAAGATTATTCCATACCTAAGGTTGGATGAAATTAAACCATGGTATGCTGTGAGTAGCGAATCGACTTTAAGCACTGGTGCTAGTTTATGTAAAGCATACGCAGAGCTACTCACTTTTTTGCTCAGGGTCGTAATGTGTTCCTTCCAATTCAATTTACTGTCAACTGTAACACCTAAGAATTTAGCCGCGCTGACTTCTCTGATAGTTTGATTATTATAATGTATGTTAAGATTAGTTGTCGTCGTTTGGCGTTGGTTGAAATGAATTACATTAGTTTTGTCAAGGTTTATTTTTAAACTATTATTATTTAGCCAGTTAATCATTGATACGAGAGAATTATTAATGTCAATATTGTAAATATTTTTATTATTATTAAATTCGATTGTCATGGTGCTGTCATCTGCAAAAAGTGTAACAGATTGATTAATAAATTTAGGCAAATCATTTATATATAATATAAAAAGTAGCGGGCCTAGCACACTGCCCTGTGGTACTCCATATTTTACTACTCGTTTACTTGATTGGTGCATATTTTCATGTTTCGTTTTCGCATTAATCGACGATACCTCTGTGATTTGTTGTCAATGTCCTAGATAAGATTGCATTAACTTTAGCGCATTACCTCTAATGCCATATGCTTCCAGCTTATCTAACAAAATATCATGCCTGACATAATCAAAAGCCTGGGTCATGTCACAAAATATAGTACAAACAGGGTTAGTCTTATCAACATTCGTAACTACTTTGTATAAGAAATCATAAATAGCCATGTTTATAGTCTTATTTGCCCTAAATCCTTTTTGCTCGTTAACTAATATATTATTTTTTTCTACGAAGTTGCTTAAGTTCTGATATATGTATTTTTCATAAACCTTTGAAATAATACTGATAAGCGAGATAGGCCTATAATATTCCATGGCTTCTCTATTAACTTTTTTAAATACAGGTTTTACTTTTGATATTTTCAAAGCGTCTGGATAAATACCTGCACTTATAGTTGAATTAATAAGATGGCTTAGGTGTGTGCATATTTCTACAGAAATAAGTTTAATTATTTTTGTGGAAATTTCATCGCAACCTACACTGTTTGTGTTTTTTAGAGTTTTAATTATTCTAAGTATATCCTGTGGCACACACGATGGCATGAAAAACGACTTTACAGTTTTAGGTATCCCTGAAGTGACTTTATTTCCTGAGCCAGGTATTGGAGTAACTTTTTCAATAAAATAGTTATTAAATGCATTAGCAATTTTCTCGGGATCTGTAATGGTGTCATTATTTAGTTTTATTTTTGTAATGGGCTGTCTAGGGACATTAAACTTAGAGTTATTTATTATTTTCCAGCTGGTCTTAGATTTGTTACTTGCTGTATTTATTTTGTAACTGTTTTGAGCGAACTGTGTTAAATTAATAACTTTTTTCAAAAGTTTGGAGTAGTTAGTGAACAACATTTTATTTGATGAGTTAGGGTTGCGCCTGTATTTCCATAGTAATTGTCGTTTTTTTTTACTGCATTTTTTAATGCCGCGTGACACCCATTTTGATTTTTTTGCTGTATGCATGGTTAGCGTTTTAATGGGAAAGCACAAATTATAAAAGAGTATTAATGTTTCCATAAAATTATTGTAAGCCACATTAGGGTCACTTGTTTCATAAATGTCAGAAAAAGATAAACTACGTATACAGTCTTTAAATTTTTGAACATGTTCAATGCTGTAATTACGTCTCCGCACACGCCAATATTTTGTAGGACAGCCGTTTTGAACGGGTAGTTTTATAAGCTGCGCTGTGTGATCCGACAATGCTAATTCTATTATTTGTACGTTACAAGGTTGTTTATAATTATGCGCTATATTGTCTATACAACTTTGACTGTTTAGTCTAGTCGGACGACAAACAGATAATTTTAAATTATAGTTTAACAGTAAACATTCAAAATCTAGCGTTTGACAAGTTCTCTTTAGGACATCGATGTTGAAGTCTCCTGCTATTACAATGTTATGGTATGATTTACTATCAAGTTGCTGTAAGACTAGCTGTAACTTTTCCATAAAAGCGTTGAAGTTAGTTATTTTTGGGACTCTATAGACACAGACAATAGCAATCCTATAACTAATTAGTTCGATAGCACAACACTCGAAGATGCTTGTTTCTGATATTCTGGTAATTCGTTCTATCTCTCTATACTGGTGACCGTTTCTAACAAGTATGCAGGCCCCTCCTCTTTTAATATCTTTTCGAGAAAAGCAGGCAGCAAGCTGGTAGTTATTTATGTTCAAATACGTTTCATATCCTTCCATAATAAAATGCTCGGTGACGCATAAAACATCAACACATGTACCTTTCTCAGCCAATTCTTCTAAGCATACTGTTATACTATCTGATTTTGTTAGAAGTCCGGCAATATTTTGGTGCATTACGTTTAAGCCTTTAGTGGCGAAAAAAATCAGGCATTTTTTTCTCACACATGCTTTTTTTAATGTCGTCTGGCAGATCTGTTTCTGTGGTTACTTTCGCATGATAATATTCCGTGTTACAATAATTCAAGTCTTCAATCAATATTTTTAGATCTTTAAAAATCACCCTCAAAGCATTGTTAGTAATAAGACCTGTTCTTTTGTTAAACATGCTAAAGTCGCATTTAAGGTTCTTATTAGTGTCTAAATAATAGGCGTACTCATGTGATATAATGTCCAGATATAATAAATTATTAAATGTTTCAACCCTCCAGTTGTAAAGGCTGTTTTGTCCCATAAATGTATAAGTTGGAAAGCAAATAATTATGTTTGTGTGATTGATTTTCATTAGCGTATTACGAATGTTTTTTATTATTTTGAAGTAATCTTTCGTTATTTTAAAATCTTCTTGTCCTATAAAAATTATGCAGAAGTCTTCAAATGTGAATTTGGCTAACTTTGCTTCTATTCCGATAAGAAGCTGCTCTATTCCAGCCTTTGGCTTTAGGTAGTGACATATTTACAATAATCCGAAGTTCGTCACGTCACTATCCGAAGTTCGTCACAATAATCCGAAGTTCGTCACAATAATTCGAAGCTCGTCACGTCACTATCCGAAGTTCGTCACAATAATCCGAAGTTCGTCACGTCATAATCTAAAGTTCGTCACGTCACTATCCGAATTTCGTCACAATGTTCCGAATTTCGCCACGTCACTATCCGAATTTCGTCACAATTATTCGAATTCCGGCACGTCACTATCCGAAGTTCGTCACGTCACTATTCGAATTTCGTTACAAATATCCGAATTTCGTCACGTCACTATCCGAAGTTCGTCACAATAATCCGAAGTTCGTCACAATAATCCGAAGTTCTTCACAATTATTCGAATTTCGTCACGTCAATATCCGAAGTTCGTCACAATAATCCGAAGTTCGTCACAAAATCATCCGAAGTTCGTCACGTCACTAACCGAATTTCGACACAATTATCCGAAGTTTGTCACGTCATTATCCGAAGAACGTCATGTCACTTTCCGAAGTTCGTCACAATAATCCGAAGTTCGTCACGTCACTATCCGAAGTTTGTCACAATAATCCGAAGTTCGTCACAATAATTCGAAGCTCGTCACGTCACTATCCGAAGTTCGTCACAATAATCCGAAGTTCGTCACGTCATAATCCGGAGTACGTCACGTCACTATCCGAATTTCGTCACAATTATCCGAATTTCGTCACGTCACTATCCGAAGTTCGTCACAATAATCCGAAGTTCGTCCCGTCATAATCCGAATTTCGTCACGTCACTATCCGAAGTTCGTCACAATCATCCGAATTTCTTCACAATTATCCGAATTTCGTCACGTCACTATCCGAAGTTCGTCACGTCACTATCCGAATTTCATCACAATTATCCGAATTTCGTCACGTCACTATCCGAAGTTCGTCACAATAATCCGAAGTTCGTCACAACATAATCCGAAGTTCGTCACGTCTTTTCCGAAATTTGTCACAATTATCCGAATTTCGTCACGTCACTATCTGAAGTTCGGCACAATAATCCGAATTTCGTCACAATTATCCGAATTACATCACGTCACTATCCGAAGTTTGTCACAATAATCCGAAGTTCGTCACAATAATCCGAAGTTCGTTACGTCATAATCTAAAGTTCGTCACGTCACTATCCGAATTTCGTCACAATAATCCGAAGTTCGTCACGTCATAATCCGAATTTCGTCACGTCACTATCCGAAGTTCGTCACAATAATCCGAATTTCTTCACAATTATCCGAATTTCGTTACGTCACTATCCGAATTTCGTCACAATAATCCGAAGTTAGTCACGTCATTATCCGAAGTACGTTATTTCACTTTCCAAAGTTCGTCACAATTATCCGAATTTCGTCACGTCACTATCCGAAGTTCGTCACAATAATCCGAATTTCATCCCGTCATAATCCGAATTTCGTCACGTCACTATCCGAAGTTCGTCACAATAATCCGAAGTTCGTCACAATTATCCGAATTTCGTCACGTCACTATCCGAATTTTTTCACAATAATCCGAAGTTCGTCACGTCATAATCCGAAGTTCGTCACGTCACTAACCGAAGTTCGTCACAATAATCCGAAGTTCGTCACAATCATTCAAAGTTGGTCACGTCACTTTCCGAAGTTCGTCACAATAATCCGAAGTTCGTCACGTCACTATCCGAAGTTCGTCACAATAATCCAAAGTTCGTCACGTCACTATCTGAAGTTCGTCACAATAATCCGAAGTTTGTCACGTAACTATCCGAAGTTCGTCACAATAATCCGAAGTTCGTCACGTCATAATCCGAAGTTCGTCACGTCACTATCCGAATTTCGTCACAATTGTCCGAATTACGTCACGTCATTATCCGAAAATCGTCACAATAATCCGAAGTTCGTCACAATAATCCGAAGTTCGTCACGTCATAATCCGAAGTTCGTCACGTCACTATCCGAATTTCGTCACAATTATCCGAATTCCGGCACGTCACTATCCGAAGTTCGTCACGTCACTATCCGAATTTCGCTACAATTATCCAAATTTCGTCACGTCACTATCCGAAGTTCGTCACAATAATCCGAAGTTCGTCACAATAATCCGAAATTCGTCACAATTATTCGAATTTCGTCACGTCACTATCCGAAGTTCGTCACAATAATCCGAAGTTCGTCACAAAATCATCCGAAGTTCGTCACGTCACTAACCGGATTTTGTCACAATTATCCGAAGTTTGTCACGTCATTATCCGAAGAACGTCATGTCACTTTCCGAAGTTCGTCACAATAATCCGAAGTTCGTCACGTCACTATCCGAAGTTCGTCACAATAATCCGAAGTTCGTCACAATAATTCGAAGTTCGTCACGTCACTATCCGAAGTTCGTCACAATAATCCGAAGTTCGTCACGTCATAATCCGGAGTTCGTCACGTCACTATCCGAATTTCGTCACAATTATCCGAATTTCGTCACGTCACTATTCGAAGTTCATCACAATAATCCGAAATTCGTCCCGTCATAATCCGAATTTCGTCACGTCACTATCCGAAGTTCGTCACAATCATCCGCTGTTCGTCACAATTATCTGAATTTCTTCACGTCATAATTCGAAGTTCGTTACGTCACTATCCGAATTTCTTCACAATTATCCGAATTTCGTCACGTCACTATCTGAAGTTCGTCACGTCACTATCCGAATTTCATCACAATTATCCGAATTTCGTCACGTCACTATCCGATAATCGTCACGTCACTGTCCGAATTTCATCACAATTATCCGAAATTCGTAACGTCACTATCCGAAGTTCGTCACAATAATCCGACGTTCGTCACGTCACTATCCGAAGTTTGTCACAATAATCCGAAGTTCGTCACGTCATTATCCGAAGTTCGTCACGTCATGAAATGAAATGAAATGAAATGAAATTATTTATTATGCAAGTAGGATATGGAAATCACTTTTACACGTAATTTTTTCCTTTAAAGCTAGTTGAAGTCGGCATTTCCTAACTGACTACCTCTGAGAAGAAAAGCCGAAACAAACTCAGGGATCATCGTCTCTTTTCAAGTCCAGACATAAAAAAATATATTAACAAAATTTTCGTGTGACGTACCGTGCAGAGCAGTGTCGGGTTTAGCCTTTTGAGGAAAGTGCCAGAAACAATTTGGGCAAGCAGCATGTATGTCAGCCATCGTGAGCTCAACTTTATGGTTAAGGAGCTCCACGACCCGACATTATGTCTAATTTCTAGTCAGTTAATAAAGAAATAAAAAAAATATAAAATAGGCATACCATTTACCCAAACCACCGAATTATAGAATCATAAACTGAAAGTATTCAGTCTGCATGGCGTTTACACTTACAATAGATTTTGCGGTTTTTAATCTGAATTAATAATAAAAAATAATTAAATAACATTCTTATACACTAAAATATACTGGGTGGCACAATGCAGGGCTTAGCAGAGCGAGCAGTCTAATCCCAAGCTTTTTTGTCATCTAAATAATCTGAAATTTTATAGTACCCTTTTTTACAAAGTTTAGTTTTAACACTGGTTTTAACTTTTTAACAGGTAAGTTTCGTATGTCAATAGGAAGCTTGTTGTAAAAGCGTATACATTGACCCATGAACGAGTTGCTGACTCTGTGGAGGCGAGTGCGATACACAGCAAGATTGTGTTTATTTCGGGTATTTATACTGTGAATAGCGGACATTTTCTTGAAAGTCGATAAATTTTTGTGTACATACATTAAATTTTCAAAAATGTTTTGTGAAGCTACAGTCAGAATGTTCACTTCTTTGAATGTTTCTCTGAGAGAATCTCTTGGGCCAAGGTTGTAAATGGCTCGAACTGCCCTTTTCTGCAAAACAAAGATATTATTGATGTCCGCACAGGTTCCCCAGAGAAGAATCCCATACGACATAAGACTATGAAAGTAACTGAAATAAACAATTCTGGCCGTATCCACGTCCGTAATCAGTCGAATTTTTTTAACAGCATAGGCGGCTGAACTAAGCCTTCCTGATAATTTCTCAATGTGCGGGCTCCATTGCAGTTTGGAATCAATTGTTAACCCAAGAAATACCGTCGAATCAACAGAGCTCAACTCCATCCCATTCAGTTGAACATTGGTACTAAGCTGTCTGACATTAGGCGTAGAAAATTAAATAAGTTTAGTCTTCTTTTCATTAAGAAGAAGATTATTTACATGAAACCAATGGACAACTTTAGAAAGTGCAATGTTAATTTCGTCAAAGTTAACTAATTGACGCTTGATTTTAAAAATGAGTGAAGTGTCATCCGCGAACAATACTACTTTGTGATTATCCTTTATGTGATAAGCTAGATCATTAATATAAATTAAAAACAAGAAAGGACCTAGAATTGAACCCTGCGGAACACCAATGGTAACGGCAGATCCTGGAGATCTCTTGCCGTTAACATCAACCCGCTGAATATCCGAATATCCGTCAATATCCGAATTTCGTCACAATTATCCGAATTTCGTCACGTCACTATCCGAAGTTCGTCACAATAGTCCGAAGTTCGTCACATCATAATCCGAAGTTCGTCACGTCACTTTCCGAAATTTGTCACAATTATCCGAATTTCGTCACGTCACTATCCGAAGTTCGTCACAATAATCCGAATTTCGTCACAATAATCCGAAGTTCGTCACGTCACTATCCGAATTTCGTCACAATTATCCGAATTTCGTCACAATAATCCGAAGTTCGTCACGTCATAATCCGAATTCATTTCATTTCATTTCATTTCATTTCATTTCATTTCATTTCATTTCATTTCATTTCATTTCATTTCATTTCATTTCATTTCATTTCATTTCATTTCATTTCATTTCATTTCATTTCATTTCATTTCATTTCATTTCATTTCATTTCATTTCATTTCATTTCATTTCATTTCATTTCATTTCATTTCATTTCATTTCATTTCATTTCATTTCATTTCATTTCATTTCATTTCATTTCATTTCATTTCATTTCATTTCATTTCATTTCATTTCATTTCATTTCATTTCATTTCATTTCATTTCATTTCATTTCATTTCATTTCATTTCATTTCATTTCATTTCATTTCATTTCATTTCATTTCATTTCATTTCATTTCATTTCATTTCATTTCATTTCATTTCATTTCATTTCATTTCATTTCATTTCATTTCATTTCATTTCATTTCATTTCATTTCATTTCATTTCATTTCATTTCATTTCATTTCATTTCATTTCATTTCATTTCATTTCATTTCATTTCATTTCATTTCATTTCATTTCATTTCATTTCATTTCATTTCATTTCATTTCATTTCATTTCATTTCATTTCATTTCATTTCATTTCATTTCATTTCATTTCATTTCATTTCATTTCATTTCATTTCATTTCATTTCATTTCATTTCATTTCATTTCATTTCATTTCATTTCATTTCATTTCATTTCATTTCATTTCATTTCATTTCATTTCATTTCATTTCATTTCATTTCATTTCATTTCATTTCATTTCATTTCATTTCATTTCATTTCATTTCATTTCATTTCATTTCATTTCATTTCATTTCATTTCATTTCATTTCATTTCATTTCATTTCATTTCATTTCATTTCATTTCATTTCATTTCATTTCATTTCATTTCATTTCATTTCATTTCATTTCATTTCATTTCATTTCATTTCATTTCATTTCATTTCATTTCATTTCATTTCATTTCATTTCATTTCACGTCATTATCCGAAATATGTCACAATAATCTGAAATTTGTAACGTCACTATCCAAAATTCGTCACAGCACTATCCGAAGTTCGTCACATCATTATCCGAAGTTCGTTGCAGCATAATCCGAATTTCGTCACGTCACTATCCGAAGTTCGTCACAATAATTAGAAGTTCTTCACGTCACTATCCAAATTTCGTCACAATTATCCGAATTTCGTTACGTCACTATCCGAAGTTCGTTCGAATAAACCAACGTTCGTCACGTCATTATCCGAAGTTCGTCACGTCACTATCCGAAATTCGTCAGAGCACTATCCGAAGTTTGTCACGTCATTATCCGAAGTTCGTTCGAATAAACCAAAGTTCGTCACGTCATTATCCGAATTTCATCACGTTAATATCCGAAATTTGTCACAATAATCTGAAATTCGTCACGTCACTATCCGAAGTTCGTCACAATTATCCGAAGTTCGTCACAATTATCCGAAGTTCGTCCAAATTATCCGGATTTCGTCACGTCACTTTTCGAATTTCGTCACAATTATCCGAATATCGTCACGTCACAATCCGAAGTTCGTCACAATTATCCGAAGTTCGTCACAATAATTGGAAGTTTGTCACGTCACTATCCGAAGTTGGTCTCGTCACTATCCCAAGTTCGTCACAGCATAATCCGAATTTCGTCACGTCACTATCCGAAGTTCGTCACAATAATTAGAAGTTCTTCACGTCACTATCCAAATTTCGTCACAATTATCCGAACTTCGTCACGTCACTATCCGAAGTTCGTTCGAATAAACCAAAGTTCGTCACGTCATTATCCGAAGTTCGTCACGTCACTATCCGAAATTCGTCACAGCTTTATCCGAAGTTTGTCACGTCATTATCCGAAGTTCGTCACAATAATCCGAAGTTCGTCACGTCATTATTTATTTATTTATTTATTTATTTATTTATTTATTTATTGATAGGAGAACCAACAGCTGTAACAGATGGTTAACAATTAAATAAGCAACACAAAGCCAATTACAGGTTCTCACGAGAAAAAAACATAATAGTATACAGAAATCTTAAGATCACTAACAAGCACGATAAATAACAGAAATAATAGAAATAAGGATACAAATGCACTAAATACACTTAAGGCTAAGGCACTTACAACATGAAGTAAAAAGTAATACAAAAAATGTTAGAATATCAAAAACACTACGCACTTCTAAAGAAATTGGCATTCAGCCGAGTGCGAGCTGAGTTGGTTTTGGTGACAAATGGGTCCAATGAGAACTCTTTACAGAGAATATTAAAGTCTCTACTCGCTCGCACCAAGTATGAGTTTTGCCGGTAATTTGTTGAGGAAAAAGGAACGGAGATAGGTGGGTTAAATCTAACTGACCTCTGCGGGACATTAAAATGCAGTTTCTGCAATAGGTCAGGACAGTCAAGCTCATTATTTAAAATCTTTAAAAGAAAAGTGCAGTCAGCTAAACGACGACGATCCTTCAGCGGCTGTAAATGAAATTTTTTGCAAAGACTTAAGTAATCATCAGAATGGTATGGAATACGCAGCCTAAAGCAGAGAAAGCGAATAAATCGTTTTTGGATACTCTCAATACGATTTATGTATTTGCCATAAGCCGGGTTCCAAATTTGTGAAGCATATTCAAGATGACTTCTGACAAACGAACAATACAGAATCTTAAGGGTTTTGGCTTTCTTAAAACACCCAGCGAGTCTCATGACAAAACCCAGTGCCTTAGAAGCTTTTGCTACTACTTTCTCAATGTGCACGTTAAATAAAAGTTTCGAATCATGAAAAACGCCAAGGTCACGTACACCGTCAGATCTCTGTACCAGCTGCCCTTTTAGTAAATATGATGTAGGGAGAGGGATGCGTTTCCTGCTAAAAGATATAACTGAACATTTAGCAGGATTTAAATCAAGTTTGTTGATGAAACAATATTCATCCAAACGCGCAAGGTCACTTTGTAAAGCCTCTCTGTCGTCGTCAGATGATATCGCAGAAAAAATCTTCATATCATCAGCGAAACAAAGCAAATTTGAGTAATGGAAACAAGAATCGATATCGCTTACATAAATAATAAAAAGTAATGGACCCATCAAAGAACCTTGGGGGACGCCACTAGGAGCTGAAACCCAGCTCGACATGTAGTTACTGATAACGACAGCTTGAGATCGATTTTCAAGATATGAGGTAAACCAACGTAGTAGATCTCCTCTGATTCCATTATTGAAAAGCTTGGTTTTTAAGATGCTGTGGTCGATTCTGTCAAAGGCCTTACTATAATCCGTATAAACAACGTCCACCTGAGCCCCTTTGTCCATTTTGTCCGTCAGAAAGTCGTTGAGCAAAGCAAGGTTGGATACAGTTGAACGACCCTTAAGAAAGCCGTGCTGGGAGGCATTGAAAGACTGGCTCAGCGCTGCATAAACTTGATCATAGATAACCCTTTCAAAAACTTTAGCTAATATGCACAATTTGGAAATAGGTCTGTAATTTATAATTTCATTTTTGTACACACCGGGACTTACAGCTTGGTACGGCCGGTATTCCAAGTGTGTACGATGTGACTACGTTTGAGATAATTGAACCTGGATCAATACCTAAAGCCCAACTGACGCCAAACCTAGCCCTACAGTAACTAACTAGCACCCCAGTTATCCTAGCCCCAGCCTACCATATACAAACCACACCAAACGTAGGTTACGTCGGTTGCACGAGAGGGAAGTCTGTCACAAGGAGACCTACGGTGACAGACGGAATTTGGGTAGGAAGAGGGTTTTGTGAGAAAAGAAAACTATAATGAAGAAATAAATAGTACCGTAGACAAAATAATAACTTGGATGGAAAAGAATAACCTTAAACCTAACATAGATAAAACCAAATATGTACAATTTCAAAACAAAAACTGGACTAAAATGGATTTAAACATAACTTATAAAGGTAAACAAATACAACAATCAGATAGTATTACTTTTCTTGGGATAGTTCTAGATGAGAGGTGTTCTTGGATTAACCATATTGATATGATATGTGGAAAACTCAGTAAGTTTGCTTATGCTCTATGGCGTTTATCTAATCTTATAAGTAGACAAGCCACATTGCAGGCTTATCATGCATATGTTGGTTCAATACTGCGCTATGGTATACTGGTATGGGGGAACTCGGTGCATCTCGGAAGAGCTTTCATCGCACAAAAGCGGTGTATACGTGCGATTTGTAATGTAGACCCACTCACATCCTGTAAACCGCTGTTTAGAAAACTTAGACTACTTACATTAACTGGTATTTATATTGAGGAAGTATGTAAATTTACCAAATCTCACCCTGAAATGTTTGAAAAATTGGGAGATAAATGTAACTTTAAAACCAGATATCCTAATAGATTAATAAATCCTACAAGAATAAAAACGGAACTATATAGGCGAAGTTGTTATCCTATGTGTATTCAGATCTATAACAAGATTCCTAACCAAATTAAAGAACTTCCAATGGTCCGCTTCAAAAGGGCTTTACGCAGGTGGTTAATTGAGCATCCCTTCTATAATATAAAAGAATTTCTTGATTATAAATTAAATTAATGTTCGAATTCTACCTATACCAAAAATTTGCATGTCATTATGTTATGATTGAATATGTTAAGCTACTAATACTACCATTGTAAGAACTTTTGTAACCATATTTATCTGCAAATAAATCTTTGACTTTGACTTTGACCTTGACTTTGACTTTGACTTTGACTTTGTGTACGTCGTGCAATGTACACAGGAAATGGTTTTCTTACTGCCGATCCCACAGACTCATAGGACCGATGATGGCTAAAGGTGTCTTGGCCACTGTAAGAGGAAGTAAGGAGATAAATCACACTCGACTCCAGCTTGATGACTGACTTTATTACAATAATGAACTTAATTATATACAATTTTTGTGGTAAATACACATTGATGGCTATTTACATGTGTGTCGTGTGTGTATCGAGCCGATGAAGCGAAGATCTCAGTAGGCCACATCTTAGTGCTGACGGTGTGCTGGTGTTGCCGGCGCGTGGACCGTATGTGTGTCGCTGACGCTGTGATGCTATTGTTGGCGCGTGCAACTATAGTATGTTCACGGTTGAACATTCTGGCGCCTCTCAGGACCTAGGCTCCAGTTGGTATAATTCGATAGTTTCGTGTTGACGTGGTAAACTGTACACAGGTTCCGTTGTGATAGTTGGTTGGCCTGTTGTCGGTTTGGTAGTTGTCTTGTTGGCAGCAAGCGAGTTTGGTTCTCTTGCTGGTTGGTTTTCTGGCTCGGGACTTGTTCTTCTGGTCTTGTGCTGCAATGTGACTCCAATCCATCTCAGTATGGCTGGGCCGTAGCAAACTAAAAACAAAAAGATTAAAAACATGATTATACACGATATCGCACTAGTTAAGTATGCGTGAGAACTGATTTGACTCCAAATAGTGCTATCTAATTCGGTTTGTAAAGCATTTTCTTGAGTAACTAGATTCTGAAAAATCTCCTTTGAGTTATCTACGACTTCTTCCTCTTTGGTAATGTTTAGCATGGATTTAGTCACCATGTGCGTTGTTATGGGAAAGTCTATTTGTTTTGAGTATGATGTTACTATCGGTACTGAAACAATTCTTTTGGCAGTTAATATATTATTAGTTGTTTTAATAATGCAGTTATCTGCGATTCGTATTACACCAACATTTTGAAGCTCGAATTCTTCTCTTTGTCCATCACAAAGTATTGACGTCGTAACTCGATCTCGTACAATGAATAACCAAGTGTTTGGCATGTAAAGTTGTTTCCATATTATTTTATTGGATAAATAGTATGTTTTAGTAGGACATTTCGTCTGTGTTTGGTTTTTGAATAGTTGATTTACAATGCAATTTTCTTTTAATTGCATGTTTTTCACGGCCCCAGGAAAGCAAATAAAATGGTTAGTCCATTCTAAACAACGTTTGAACTCCTCATAGTCCAAGTCAAAATACATTTCGTTGTTGTAATCTAACCCTATGTAAGCTTTATGTACTTCTATACTTTGGGCTGACTTGTCAGAATTTATCTTTGGGACTGGTGTAACATACATTAAAGTATATTTAGTTATCTCTTGTATAGGAAAATAGGCGTATACTTTTAAATGAGTCTTGTTCTCATATATCTTGGTGTCTAGGAACTGTTGTTGAACGATTCTTAGTTTAGATGGTAATTTTTTGTTTGCTGATGATATTAGGTCGGTGACGTTCTTTGGTGTTAAAACACTATATACTGTCGCCTTGGTTAAGTATATCTCTAATAGTCCGTTGTAATAATCCATGATTTCTTCCATGTAATTATATGCTAACTGGTAAGTCTGCATAATACGTATGTTTACACTGTTGTGGTCGACTGTACTGAACCAATGGTTGTTACTCTGGATGTAACCTATGACTTGGTTTAATTTAGTTTGAAATCCTATAAGTTTCTGTTTTATTCTTTCTTCAGTTTTGTTTACTTGTGAGATTGTTGATATCATGAATTTGGTTTGATGGTTGGCAGCTTCAATTAACTTTTTTTGGTTTAATTTTAATGTGTCTATATCTCGGTATGCCTCATCATTCACTCCGAAGATAGCAGTTAGTAACTCTCCCCATATTTCCCTTTTCTTCCTAATCTGGTTCACTTCTGTCAAATACTCTTTAGTTCGCTCTAATTTTGATGCTTCTTCTAACAAATGATGGTGCAATTGTTTGCAAAATCCGGAAGCTGTTATTTGTTCAGCATTTGTACATAGTTGACTGAATTGTGACGTCATTGTTTTTATTTTGACAAGGTCTTGCTCTAGGTGTTGTTTTTCATAGTTTATTTCTATCCTAAACATTCCTCTATCAATGCTTGCCGTTCCTATTTTTTCAACATAAAATCCTGGTGGTACTGTTTTTACAGAGTATGTCGTTGTAGTCGATTTTGCTGATCCCAATATTTGTAACATGATGAACAGCAACGTGAACCATTTAGATATTTTATTACATTGTTTGGGTTGATTAGTTTTGTTTTTTCTTAGGATTGTAATGGTATTTGTTTGTATTGACTGTTTAGGTTCATTGCTACTACTACACGTATTTGTATCAATTGGCAATGGTATTAATGTGTGGATTGATCGTTTTTGAGTTGTTCCTGACGACTTTTGAAGTGTCACTACTCGGGATAGGTCGTCGTTGCCCGTATGTATTTCCTTTATTTTTGCAAGTGGCCATTTGCTAGGCGAAACTTTTTCATCTTTTATAATTACTAGAGTTCCAACCGACAAGTTTCCTTGATTAGTTTTCCATTTGTACCTTTGTTGAAGTTGGTGTAAATAGTCTTTAGTCCAGCTTTTCCAGAAATCTTTTTTCATTTTTTGGATTTGTTTCCATCTGTTTAAATGATCTGTATTAGTTTCCGATAGCGGATCTGGTACCCCTACCGCTTCTCTGCCTATTAGAAAGTGACTTGGTGTTAACACTATGTTATCGTTTATATCTTCACTTAGTGCACATAATGGTCTTGAGTTTAAACATGCTTCAGTTTGGTGTAAGAACGTGCTCATTTCTTCATAAGTTAGTGTCTGCTCTCCTATCACTCTACGCAAATGGTGTTTCATAGATTTTACTCCTGCTTCCCAAATCCCTCCGAAGTGGGGGGATGATGGAGGAATAAAGTGCCAATGTATTCCAATATTGGTCAGCGTGTTTTGAAAGTCGTCAGACTGGGTTATGTCTAACATTTCTTTATACAAGTAATTGGCAGTGCCTACGAAATTCGTCGCGTTATCACTATACATGTGTGATACTGGACCTCTGCGTGCCATAAACCTCCGTAGTGCTGCTATAAACGTTTCTGCTGATAAGTCGCCTACCAGCTCCAAATGTACCGCTTTCGTGGATAGGCAAACAAATATCGCAATGTAGCCTTTGTAAGATTTATGTCCCCTTCCTTTCATTGTTCTCACTGATATTGGTCCAGCATAATCCACACCTGTGTGACTGAATGGGTACGATTCCGTCACTCTTGGTTTTGGTAATGAACCCATTTTTTGTGAGGCGGTAGATGATCTGTATCTAGTACACTTTACACATTTTCTAATGCTACTTTTCACTGCTCGCTTTCCTCCAAGTATCCAATATTTCTGTCTTATATACGCTAAGGTCATACTATTACCTCCATGTAATGTAGTTAAATGAGCATCATGAATTATGATTAATGTTACATGATGGTCATGAGATAACAGAGTTGGGTGTTTTTGATCGTATGGTAGACTGGAGTTTTGAAGTCTTCCTCCTACTCGCAGTAAGCCCTCATTATCAATAAATGGATCTAGGCATGACAACCTGTTTCCTTTCTTCAATGATTGTCCGGCTTTAATTGTTTTGTACTCCTCAGCAAATACTTCTTGTTGCACTAAGTGGAGGAGTTTTTTAGTTGTTGAATTAATTTCCTCACAGCTTAATGGTTTTTTGTATTCTTGTTTATTCACGAGTCTGTAGCAATATGATAGTACTCGTATCATCCTTTTGAAACTTGAAAAACTTATCCAGATTTTGTTTTTTGGTATAATAGTTATGTGATAACATCGTTTAATCTCCTCACATATCTCTGGTACAGTTTTCGTACTAGGCATGTTATCACTTTTTAACCACTCTGGTCCATTCCACCATTGTGATAAGTTTTGTAATTTATTTGGTGCAATGCCTCTTGTAATTAGGTCAGCTGGATTTTGTAATGTATTTACATAATTCCATTTTGCTTCTGGTAATATTCTTTGTATTTCTGATACCCTATTAGCTACGAACGTCTTCCATCGCTCCGCTTCACCCTTGATCCAACCGAGAGTAATCATGGAGTCCGTCCAACAGTAAATATTCGCGATTTGCATTTCCATTCCAGTAATCACTTTTTCCATCAGTTGGGTTAACAATAAAGCTGCACATAACTCCAACTTTGGTAATGTAGTTTTCTGCTTTTTTGGCGCTACCTTTGACTTAGCTTGCAAAAGGGTTACGTTAAATGTGTTGTTATTTTGTATCCGACAGTATATTGCTGCACCGTACGCTTTTTCAGAAGCATCACTGAATCCATGCAGCTCGACCCTCGATTTATCTGAAAAATGACACCATCTTGGTATGGATATCTTCTCAATAGTCTTAAGTTGTTTTTGTAATTCAATCCACCTTGTTTTAATAGTTTCCTCTACGGGCTGATCCCACTCTGTGCCATCTGTCCAAAGTTCCTGAATCATGAGTTTCATATTTATGACGACAGGTGCTAACCATCCCAGAGGATCAAATATCTTAGCTATTTCTGATAAAATAAATCGTTTTGTTGGTTTTTCATTTTGATTAATGGTAATCTGAAAACAGAAACTATCCTCTAATGGTGACCATAACACCCCTAAGGATTTTCTAGTTTCATCTAGCGGTATTTTCATCACTTTGTCGTCTTTGCTTTCGTTAGGTATATTTTCCAACAATTGAGCACTGTTAGACGACCACCCGATGACCCTTTTTGTGCACTGGAGTTATAAAGGCTGACTTCCAGATTTGGGGGACTGAGCTTGAAGAGAGCGATTTTTTGAACAAAAGGGATACTGGTAAGGCAATGGTTTTAGCGCAACCAAGAAGAAATTTAGGTGATAAGTGGTCGGGACCAGCGGATTTAAAAGGATCAATTTGATTAATTAACTTAACTATAACATTGAGGTCAATCTCAATTTCGTGTATATCCGAGGGTATTAAGGAATTTACAATAGTTTGAGGAGGACGAAGATTAGCAGATGTCACGTCGTTGACTGGATCAAGAAAGGTAGAATAGAAGTGGGAAGAAAAAGCATCACAAATAGAATCAGGAGATGAGAACGTCACATCACCATACTTAAGGAAACTGGGCATTGCATTGGATTTCGAACGCTGCTTCACAAAGCTCCAAAAGCGTTTAGGGTTCTTTTCGATGGAGGCTTCAGTATCTGCTAAGAAGTTAGTGTAACAATCCGCTTCAAGCTTATTAACCCGCTCACGTAAATGACTAAAGGTTGCCTTATCTGCTAGTCTGCCATACGTTTTAAATTTACGGAGAAATTTGGACTTTTCTTTAATTAACCGTTTAAGTGCTGGGCTGTACCAAATAGGGTACGAGCTGAAGGTAACTGATTTAGCTGGAACAAACTTCTTTTGCAGATCCATTATAGATGCGTAGAAGTAGTTAACGGCATCACTAAGCGACATGTCACAAAATATGTTCATCCAGTCAACAGCCGCTATTTCCCTATTAATGGCCGCAAAGTCAGCTTTACCGTAAAGGTACCGAGTGAAGGGAGCGGGAGTTAAGTAGGTGTACTCAGCAAAATTCACATCAATACAGAGGGCCGGATGGTACTTATCAACAGGCAATAAAGGCACCAAGCATTCACATACCGTGACAGTTTCATTACATAACACTAAGTCAAGAATTTTACCGTAATCATTTAAGACCCCGTTACATTGGTTTAACCCCAAAACACGCAATTCATCGGTCAGCAAGTACTCATCGCAACTACAAATATTCATGGGTAATAATGTGTTGTTATTTAATTGCCACACAATTCCACTCAGGTTAAAATCGCCTATAACTAAGTAATTATCTGACGAATTATTGATTATGGTACTATTTAAGCTGTGGAGAAAGTTTGATAGCTGGTCAGAAAAAGACAGACCACGGTTTTGTTTACATAGGTAAATGGCGCAGATGAATGAAAAAGAATGACGATGCGAAAAGCGGCGATGATGAATTTAAGGTAATTTCTTGAGTTAGGCTGACGCAAACTCAAAGTTACCCACAAGTCTTCAGCCGAGGAGTGAAATAATGGTTGGGGAACCCCAGAAATACACTTACGGACTGCTATTAAGACACCGCCTCCACGAGACTGACCTGTAAGACAGTAATCCCGGTCGCGACGCCACACAATGTATTGGTCACTAAATAACTCCGAGTTAAATATGCCGTCAACTAACCAAGTCTCGGTCAACACAATCACATCATATGAACACAGGGACAATTGGCGTAAGAACGATTCAGTCTTAGTACGGAGCCCACGAACATTCTGATAATAGACATGAAGTTTCTTATTGTCATTTAAAGCCATCGATAAATATAAGTTATAAAAACATCATTAACACCATAATAACAATCACTAAAGTTACAATACGCTGACGGATTACTGATTGCAGCGACCGAGACCATGTTTACTGATAATAAATAGACACAGTTCCTTAGATACAAGTAATACAAAATAATAACCAATAATTGAACATACATAGTACTTAGGCATACGTAAAGAATAAACGGCAAACAAATCATAGCTGTGACACAGGTAACTGTGCGAGTGAGCAAGCAGTAATAAGTCACGATAATGAGTGCGAGCGAGATAAGCATAGATTGATATGTTCTAGTGAATAGAACAGCGCGATAAGAGAAACAAAAGGCCCATTTGCGAATACAAAAGCGAGGTGTCGAAGCTTCGAGCATCTCAGCGATGCCAAAACTTTTACAAAAATTCAAAAGATAAACATATGCGGTAACTAACACATAATTCATGCATTCATGCGTGATTTACTTCTAGACTTAAGTTTTAAAATATTACGAAAAAATAATAATATCGGAAAGATGCGCCACTTTAACTCAGCTTGTTTAAATCATTGTCCCTAGATATTATGATGACAGCCGATCCTTCCTGCCTGCGGACATGGATCTTTCCGTGTTTAACCCATACGTGTTTATAATCCTTCTCCCTTGCTATTGTCCTGGTTTTATTTAGCAACTTTTTGGAGTCAGGGCTGAGGTGATCATTCACGTAAACCCGATTCGATTGGCCTGTAAAACCAAGGTCATGGGCTGATAACGTCTTGTGAGAGCGAGCAGCCGCAACAAAATCTTCCTTGACGTACCTGTTCAAAAAGCTAACCACAATGGACTTTTCCTTTGTATTGAACAAAGGAATCCTGGAGATGTAGTTGATCTGGGTTTTAGGCAACGTAAAATTAACTTTTTGACTGACATTATCCAATATTGCGAACAAGTTTTCATCCTTTTTTAGGGGAATACCCTTGATCTCCACATTGTTCAGCCTTGACCTCTGGTCGCTAGCGGACAGCTCAGACTTAATCAGGTCGATATTGGATTGAAGAGAGCCAACGGTGTCCCTAAGATTCTCAAGGTTTGCAACCCTTATCTCGATGCTTGCAATCTTGACGGAGAAGTCATCCAGTCGATCACCATTGAACTCACAGCTGACCTTGAGTTCCTTGAGTTCATCTTTAATGAATTTAACATCATTAGACAGCGCCGGCAGGCCAGCCAGTTGAACCTTAAGCTCGCGAATCTCGATGAGGATTGTTTCCAGGGATGCTGGTTCAGGTGTTGGTAACGGCGACGGGGAGGGGGTTGGTGACGGTGAGGAAACTCGGCACTTTGGACATTTCCAAGCCGCTCTTCGGTCAGCACCTAGCTTTCTCCACCCTCCCTCCGTGATGTTAGCGCAGCCAAAATCGAGGTTCCGTTTGCATGAGGCACATTGGACGCCATCATTAAAGGCAGAGTTGCAGCCGGCACACTTATTCATAGTCTTATGATTTGGAGACAGCGAAAATGTTTGCAAACACTGACAAAAAATACCGGTTAAGTAAGGCGCGTAGGTAATTGCGTACGGTTGTGCGAAGTGCGGTAGCGGTCAAGCAAAATACGTGCTTGCTTAACGAGCGATCGTGAGCAACTGATTATCTGACTGAACTGATTATCCGAAGTTTGTCACAGCACTATCCGAAATTCGTCACGTCACTATCCGAAGTTCGTCACATCATTATCCGAAGTTCGTCACGACACTATCCGAAATTCGTCACAGTTTTATCCGAAGTTTGTCACGTCATTATCCGAAGTTCGTCACAATAATCCGAAGTTCGTCACGTCATTATCCGAATTTCGTCACAATTATCCGAAGTTCGTCACGTCATTATCTGAAGTTCGTCACGTCACTATCCGAAATTCGTCACAGCACTATCCGAAGTTCGTCACAATAATCCGAAGTTCGTCACGTCATTATCTGAAGTTCGTCACGTCACTATCCGAAATTCGTCACAGCACTATCCGAAGTTCGTCACAATAATCCGAAGTTCGTCACGTCATTATCCGAAGTTTGTCACAGCACTATCCGAAATTCGTCACGTCACTATCCGAAGTTCGTCACATCTGTCAAGTCAAGTCAAGTCAAGTCAAGTCAAGTCAAGTCAAGTCAAGTCAAGTCAAGTCAAGTCAAGTCAAGTCAAGTCAAGTCAAGTCAAGTCAAGTCAAGTCAAGTCAAGTCAAGTCAAGTCAAGTCAAGTCAAGTCAAGTCAAGTCAAGTCAAGTCAAGTCAAGTCAAGTCAAGTCAAGTCAAGTCAAGTCAAGTCAAGTCAAGTCAAGTCAAGTCAAGTCAAGTCAAGTCAAGTCAAGTCAAGTCAAGTCAAGTCAAGTCAAGTCAAGTCAAGTCAAGTCAAGTCAAGTCAAGTCAAGTCAAGTCAAGTCAAGTCAAGTCAAGTCAAGTCAAGTCAAGTCAAGTCAAGTCAAGTCAAGTCAAGTCAAGTCAAGTCAAGTCAAGTCAAGTCAAGTCAAGTCAAGTCAAGTCAAGTCAAGTCAAGTCAAGTCAAGTCAAGTCAAGTCAAGTCAAGTCAAGTCAAGTCAAGTCAAGTCAAGTCAAGTCAAGTCAAGTCAAGTCAAGTCAAGTCAAGTCAAGTCAAGTCAAGTCAAGTCAAGTCAAGTCAAGTCAAGTCAAGTCAAGTCAAGTCAAGTCAAGTCAAGTCAAGTCAAGTCAAGTCAAGTCAAGTCAAGTCAAGTCAAGTCAAGTCAAGTCAAGTCAAGTCAAGTCAAGTCAAGTCAAGTCAAGTCAAGTCAAGTCAAGTCAAGTCAAGTCAAGTCAAGTCAAGTCAAGTCAAGTCAAGTCAAGTCAAGTCAAGTCAAGTCAAGTCAAGTCAAGTCAAGTCAAGTCAAGTCAAGTCAAGTCAAGTCAAGTCAAGTCAAGTCAAGTCAAGTCAAGTCAAGTCAAGTCAAGTCAAGTCAAGTCAAGTCAAGTCAAGTCAAGTCAAGTCAAGTCAAGTCAAGTCAAGTCAAGTCAAGTCAAGTCAAGTCAAGTCAAGTCAAGTCAAGTCAAGTCAAGTCAAGTCAAGTCAAGTCAAGTCAAGTCAAGTCAAGTCAAGTCAAGTCAAGTCAAGTCAAGTCAAGTCAAGTCAAGTCAAGTCAAGTCAAGTCAAGTCAAGTCAAGTCAAGTCAAGTCAAGTCAAGTCAAGTCAAGTCAAGTCAAGTCAAGTCAAGTCAAGTCAAGTCAAGTCAAGTCAAGTCAAGTCAAGTCAAGTCAAGTCAAGTCAAGTCAAGTCAAGTCAAGTCAAGTCAAGTCAAGTCAAGTCAAGTCAAGTCAAGTCAAGTCAAGTCAAGTCAAGTCAAGTCAAGTCAAGTCAAGTCAAGTCAAGTCAAGTCAAGTCAAGTCAAGTCAAGTCAAGTCAAGTCAAGTCAAGTCAAGTCAAGTCAAGTCAAGTCAAGTCAAGTCAAGTCAAGTCAAGTCAAGTCAAGTCAAGTCAAGTCAAGTCAAGTCAAGTCAAGTCAAGTCAAGTCAAGTCAAGTCAAGTCAAGTCAAGTCAAGTCAAGTCAAGTCAAGTCAAGTCAAGTCAAGTCAAGTCAAGTCAAGTCAAGTCAAGTCAAGTCAAGTCAAGTCAAGTCAAGTCAAGTCAAGTCAAGTCAAGTCAAGTCAAGTCAAGTCAAGTCAAGTCAAGTCAAGTCAAGTCAAGTCAAGTCAAGTCAAGTCAAGTCAAGTCAAGTCAAGTCAAGTCAAGTCAAGTCAAGTCAAGTCAAGTCAAGTCAAGTCAAGTCAAGTCAAGTCAAGTCAAGTCAAGTCAAGTCAAGTCAAGTCAAGTCAAGTCAAGTCAAGTCAAGTCAAGTCAAGTCAAGTCAAGTCAAGTCAAGTCAAGTCAAGTCAAGTCAAGTCAAGTCAAGTCAAGTCAAGTCAAGTCAAGTCAAGTCAAGTCAAGTCAAGTCAAGTCAAGTCAAGTCAAGTCAAGTCAAGTCAAGTCAAGTCAAGTCAAGTCAAGTCAAGTCAAGTCAAGTCAAGTCAAGTCAAGTCAAGTCAAGTCAAGTCAAGTCAAGTCAAGTCAAGTCAAGTCAAGTCAAGTCAAGTCAAGTCAAGTCAAGTCAAGTCAAGTCAAGTCAAGTCAAGTCAAGTCAAGTCAAGTCAAGTCAAGTCAAGTCAAGTCAAGTCAAGTCAAGTCAAGTCAAGTCAAGTCAAGTCAAGTCAAGTCAAGTCAAGTCAAGTCAAGTCAAGTCAAGTCAAGTCAAGTCAAGTCAAGTCAAGTCAAGTCAAGTCAAGTCAAGTCAAGTCAAGTCAAGTCAAGTCAAGTCAAGTCAAGTCAAGTCAAGTCAAGTCAAGTCAAGTCAAGTCAAGTCAAGTCAAGTCAAGTCAAGTCAAGTCAAGTCAAGTCAAGTCAAGTCAAGTCAAGTCAAGTCAAGTCCACTCAACTCCACTCAACTCCACTCAACTCCACTCAACTCCACTCAACTCCACTCAACTCCACTCAACTCCACTCAACTCCACTCAACTCCACTCAACTCCACTCAACTCCACTCAACTCCACTCAACTCCACTCAACTCCACTCAACTCCACTCAACTCCACTCAACTCCACTCAACTCCACTCAACTCCACTCAACTCCACTCAACTCCACTCAACTCCACTCAACTCCACTCAACTCCACTCAACTCCACTCAACTCCACTCAACTCCACTCAACTCCACTCAACTCCACTCAACTCCACTCAACTCCACTCAACTCCACTCAACTCCACTCTAATCAACTCAACTCAACTCAACTTATTTCATTTCATTTCACGTCATTATCCTAATTTCATCACGTCACTATCCGAAGTTCGTCACGTCATTATCTGAAGTTCATCACAATAATCCGAAGTTCGTCACGTTATTATCCGAAGTTTGTCCTAGCACTATCCGAAGTTCGTCACGTCATTATCCGAAGTTCGTCACAGCATAATCCGAATTTCGTCACGTCACTATCCGAAGTTCGTCACAATAATTAGAAGTTCTTCACGTCACTATCCAAATTTCGTCACAATTATCCGAATTTCGTCACGTTACTATCCGAAGTTCGTTACAATAAACCAAAGTTCGTCACGTCATTATCTGAAGTTCGTCACGTCACTATCCGAAATTCGTCACAGTTGGTCACGCCATTATCCTAAGTTCGTCACAATAATCCGAAGTTCGTCAAGTCATAATCCGAAGTTTGTCACAGCACTATCCGAAATTCGTCACGTCACTATCCGAAGTTCGTTACAATTATCCGAAGTTCGTCCAAATTATCCGGATTTCGTCACGTCACATCACTCTACTCTACTCTACTCTACTCTACTCTACTCTACTCTACTCTACTCTACTCTACTCTACTCTACTCTACTCTACTCTACTCTACTCTACTCTACTCTACTCTACTCTACTCTACTCTACTCTACTCTACTCTACTCTACTCTACTCTACTCTACTCTACTCTACTCTACTCTACTCTACTCTACTCTACTCTACTCTACTCTACTCTACTCTACTCTACTCTACTCTACTCTACTCTACTCTACTCTACTCTACTCTACTCTACTCTACTCTACTCTACTCTACTCTACTCTACTCTACTCTACTCTACTCTACTCTACTCTACTCTACTCTACTCTACTCTACTCTACTCTACTCTACTCTACTCTACTCTACTCTACTCTACTCTACTCTACTCTACTCTACTCTACTCTACTCTACTCTACTCTACTCTACTCTACTCTACTCTACTCTACTCTACTCTAAATTAGGATAATGATGATAGAATGATAGATGAGATGAGATGAGATGAGATGAGACGAGACGAGACGAGACGAGACGAGACGAGACGAGACGGGTCTCGTCTCGTCTCGTCTCGTCTCGTCTCGTCTCGTCTCGTCTCGTCTCGTCTCGTCTCGTCTCGTCTCGTCTCGTCTCGTCTCGTCTCGTCTCGTCTCGTCTCGTCTCGTCTCGTCTCGTCTCGTCTCGTCTCGTCTCGTCTCGTCTCGTCTCGTCTCGTCTCGTCTCGTCTCGTCTCGTCTCGTCTCGTCTCGTCTCGTCTCGTCTCGTCTCGTCTCGTCTCGTCTCGTCTCGTCTCGTCTCGTCTCGTCTCGTCTCGTCTCGTCTCGTCTCGTCTCGTCTCGTCTCGTCTCGTCTCGTCTCGTCTCGTCTCGTCTCGTCTCGTCTCGTCTCGTCTCGTCTCGTCTCGTCTCGTCTCGTCTCGTCTCGTCTCGTCTCGTCTCGTCTCGTCTCGTCTCGTCTCGTCTCGTCTCGTCTCGTCTCGTCTCGTCTCGTCTCGTCTCGTCTCGTCTCGTCTCGTCTCGTCTCGTCTCGTCTCGTCTCGTCTCGTCTCGTCTCGTCTCGTCTCGTCTCGTCTCGTCTCGTCTCGTCTCGTCTCGTCTCGTCTCGTCTCGTCTCGTCTCGTCTCGTCTCGTCTCGTCTCGTCTCGTCTCATCTCATCTCATCTCATCTCATCTCATCTATCATTCTATCATCATTATCCTAATTTCATCACGTCAATATCCGAAGTTCGTCACAATTATCCGAAGTTCGTCACGTCATTATCTGAAGTTCATCACGTCACTATCTGAAATTCGTCGCAGCACTATCCGAAGGTCGTCACGTCATTATCCGAAGTTCGTCACAATAATCCGAAGTTCGTCACGTTATTATCCGAAGTTTGTCATAGCACTATCCGAAGTTCGACACGTCATTATCCGAAGTTCGTCACAGCATAATCCGAATTTCGTCACGTCACTATCCGAAGTTCGTCACAATAATTAGAAGTTCTTCACGTCACTATCCAAATTTCGTCACATTTATCCGAATTTCGTCACGTCACTATCCGCGACTTCGTGAAGTTCGTCACAATAATCCGAAGTTCGTCACGTCATTATCCGAAGTTTGTCACAGCAGAATCCAAAATTCGTCACAGCACTATCCGAAGTTCGTCACGTCATTATCCGAAGTTCGTCACAATAATCCGAAGTTCGTCACGTCATTATCCGAAGTTTGTCATAGCACTATCCGAAATTTGTCACGTCACTATCCGAAGTTCGTCACAATAATCCGAAGTTCGTCGAAATTATCCGAATTTCGTCACGTCACTATCCGAAGTTCGTCACATTAATCCGAAGTTGTTTCATCTCATCTCATCTCATCTCATCTCATCTCATCTCATCTCATCTCATCTCATCTCATCTCATCTCATCTCATCTCATCTCATCTCATCTCATCTCATCTCATCTCATCTCATCTCATCTCATCTCATCTCATCTCATCTCATCTCATCTCATCTCATCTCATCTCATCTCATCTCATCTCATCTCATCTCATCTCATCTCATCTCATCTCATCTCATCTCATCTCATCTCATCTCATCTCATCTCATCTCATCTCATCTCATCTCATCTCATCTCATCTCATCTCATCTCATCTCATCTCATCTCATCTCATCTCATCTCATCTCATCTCATCTCATCTCATCTCATCTCATCTCATCTCATCTCATCTCATCTCATCTCATCTCATCTCATCTCATCTCATCTCATCTCATCTCATCTCATCTCATCTCATCTCATCTCATCTCATCTCATCTCATCTCATCTCATCTCATCTCATCTCATCTCATCTCATCTCATCTCATCTCATCTCATCTCATCTCATCTCATCTCATCTCATCTCATCTCATCTCATCTCATCTCATCTCATCTCATCTCATCTCATCTCATCTCATCTCATCTCATCTCATCTCATCTCATCTCATCTCATCTCATCTCATCTCATCTCATCTCATCTCATCTCATCTCATCTCATCTCATCTCATCTCATCTCATCTCATCTCATCTCATCTCATCTCATCTCATCTCATCTCATCTCATCTCATCTCATCTCATCTCATCTCATCTCATCTCATCTCATCTCATCTCATCTCATCTCATCTCATCTCATCTCATCTCATCTCATCTCATCTCATCTCATCTCATCTCATCTCATCTCATCTCATCTCATCTCATCTATCATTCTATCATCATTATCCTAATTTCATCACGTCAATATCCGAAGTTCGTCACAATTATTTATTTATTTATTTAAATGATATGGAGGACTTACAGCTAAAACAAATCAGGTAAGAAACAGTAAGTTAAACTGACAGCCAATAACAAGTCCTCACTTATAAAGGTCAGGATATTACAAAAATTCCATGGACACCAGGTGCAGAAAAAGAACAAATAGTAGCTATTAATTCACAATATGAACCTTAATATTAAGTTTACTTTTACTTAATGAAAAAATTACAGCTTAAGCACTTCTTGACCGAGGACACACTAGTTACAAATGGATTTATATCATGCTGTTTACACAACCCGTTTAAACTTCGACTTGCACGCACAATGTACGAATTCTGTCGATAATTTGTCGAGGAAAATGGCACACGCAAAGGTGGATTAAATCTTTTTGACTTCCTAGGGGTGTTAAAATAAAATTTGGACAAAATATCTGAGCAGTTTATACTATTATTGAAAATTTTCAACAAGCAAACGCAGTCGGAAATCTCGCGGCGATTAACTAGAGGTAGTATGTGATATTTTTTACAAAGGTTCAGGTAATTTACAGACTGATACGGTACTTTTTGATGAAAACATAAATATTTAATAAATCTTTTTTGAATACTCTCTAAGCGATCAATATATTTGTGGTAGCATGGGTTCCATATTTCAGACGCGTACTCCAAGTGGCTTCTAACAAAAGTACAATATAGAATTTTTAGTGTTTTGGCTTGAGTAAAGCACTTGGACAACCGCATTATGAAACCCAGAGATTTGGACGCCTTTGCGACTATAGCATCAACGTGTGATTCAAAACTGAGCTTGGAATCATGGTAAACTCCCAGATCACGGATGGAATTTGATCTGGGTAGAACTTGGTCACCTAAGGTATATGACGCAGCGATAATTGAACGTTTCCGGGAATACGTAATAACCGAACATTTTGCGGGATTGAGATCCAGCTTGTTTCGTTGACAATAGTCCTCAAGACGACGCAGGTCATCCTGGAGTACTGATACGTCCATTTGTGACGATATTGTGGCGTAAATTTTCATATCGTCAGCGAAACAAAGTAGTTTGGATGAGGTCAAACAAGAGTCGATGTCGTTTATATAGATAATGAATAGTAAAGGACCGAGCAAAGAACCTTGCGGTACACCACTGGGAACAGGAACCCAGCTGGAAATATAATTATTAAGTACTACTGCTTGAGACCTGTTCACAAGGTAAGAGGAAAACCATCTGAGTAGATCACCACGTATTCCCATGCTATTTAACTTTGTTATTAGAATGTTATGATCAATTCGGTCAAAAGCCTTGCTATAGTCCGTATAAACGACATCGACCTGCTCACCGTTATCCATAGCGGCTGTGATAAAATCATTAAGTATAATGAGGTTCGTAACAGTAGAATTCCCCTTTAGAAAACCGTGCTGGAACGAGCTAAATGAATGTTTTAAAGCAATATAAACCTGGTTGTATATAATTCTCTCAAACAATTTTGCTATGATACACAGTTTAGATATCGGCCTATAATTAACGATATCTGTTTTTGTACCTTTTTTATGGATAGGCGTTATAAACGCCGATTTCCATACTAGCGGCACAACACCCTTATTTAAGGACTTTTTTTAAATAAAAACGAAATAGGTTGCGCTATTGAAGGTGCACACGGTACAAGAAATTTGGAAGAGATATTATCAGGACCCGGCGCTTTAGACGTGTCCAATGTTTGAAGCAACTTAATTACTTCTTCAGTATTAACATTGATGTTGCAGATATCGGATGATAGGTTTGACGATTCAGTAAAAGGAAAAAGAGGAGAGTTTAAATGACCTACTCTAGGATTGAGAAAGTAGAATGAAAGTATTCAGAAAAACCATGACATATAGATTCCCCTGTTTGCAAAGTATCCCCATTATAGTAAAAACTGCTTGGGACCGCATTTGAACTATGTCGTTTCTTTACGAATGTCCAAAAATATTTTGGATTACTTTTTATGGACGATTCAGTTAGCTCTAAATAGCTTCGGTAACATTGAGATTCCAACTCTTTTACTCTTTCACGAAGAAGCTTAAATGTTAATTCGTCAGATTTATTACCGTATATTTTGAATTTTTTTAGGTATTTATATTTTTCTTTGATCGTTCTATTAAGTGACGAACTATACCACGTTGGGTATGTTTTATTTCTAGACAGTTTCTGTGGAATATATTTGGTTTGTAAATCTAGAATGAATTGGTTAAAAAAGTTTACTGAATCATCAATTGACCGCAATGAAAACTCAGTTTCCCAGTCGGTCATGATAATATCTCTGTTGATGGATTCAAAGTCACCTTTATCAAATAAAAATTGTGTACGAGGTGCACATTCAAGCAGAGGTATCACGAACAAGTCCAAATTAATTGTTAATGCTGGGTGATAGGCATCTATAGGCACCAGTGGACTGGAACATTCCGTCACACTCACCACATTGTTAGAAAGAACTAGATCTAGGAGTCTACCATACTTATTAGACACGACGTTATATTGACCAAAATCAAGAGTACATAATTCATCACAAAGTAAAATTTCATCACTACTTTTAGGATTCGATGGAACGAGCGACATATTATTATCAGATGGGACCCAATTAATACCGCTCATATTGAAGTCGCCAATAACCAGGAAAGTATCATAAGTTTTATTTATAACTGTTTGGTTTAATTTATCAAGAAAATTAGAAAGTTGTGAAGAAAAAGAAAGACCTAAGTTTTGTTGACATAAGTAAATAACACAAATATGTAAGTAAGTAATATTCCTAGTAGAATTTTTAAGCGTATGGATAGCCAGAGGTCCTCCGCTGTAGAGTGAAAATTAGGTTGCCAGATAACTGATAATTCTCTACGAGTAGCAATAAGTACCCCCCCACCACGCGATTGCCCGGCCAAAACGTAACGTATTATCCGAAGTTCGTCACGTCATTATCTGAAGTTCATCACGTCACTATCTGAAATTCGTCGCAGCACTATCCGAAGTTCTTCACGTCATTATCCGAAGTTCGTCACAATAATCCGAAGTTCGTCACGTTATTATCCGAAGTTTGTCCTAGCACTATCCGAAGTTCGTCACAATAATCCGAAGTTCGTCACGTTATTATCCGAAGTTTGTCCTAGCACTATCCGAAGTTCGTCACGTCATTATCCGAAGTTCGTCACAGCATAATCCGAATTTCGTCACGTCACTATCCGAAGTTCGTCACAATAATTAGAAGTTCTTCACGTCACTATCCAAATTTCGTCACAATTATCCGAATTTCGTCACGTTACTATCCGAAGTTCGTTACAATAAACCAAAGTTCGTCACGTCATTATCTGAAGTTCGTCACGTCACTATCCGAAATTCGTCACAGCTCTATCCACAGTTGGTCACGCCATTATCCTAAGTTCGTCACGATAATCCGAAGTTCGTCAAGTCATAATCAGAAGTTCGTCACAATAATCCGAAGTTCGTCACGTTATTATCCGAAGTTTGTCCTAGCACTATCCGAAGTTCGTCACGTCATTATCCGAAGTTCGTCACAGCATAATCCGAATTTCGTCACGTCACTATCCGAAGTTCGTCACAATAATTAGAAGTTCTTCACGTCACTATCCAAATTTCGTCACAATTATCCGAATTTCGTCACGTCACTATCCGAAGTTCGTCACAATTATCCGAAGTTCGTCACAATAATTGGAAGTTTGTCACGTCACTATCCGAAGTTGGTCACGTCATTATCCGAAGTTCGTCACAGCATAATCCGAATTTCGTCACGTCACTATCCGAAAATCGTTACAATATTCCGAAGTTCGTCACGTTATAGTCTGAAGTTCGACACGTAACAATCCAAAGTTCGTCACGTCATAATTCGAAGTTCGTCACAGCATAATCCGAATTTCGTCACGTCATTATACGAAGTTCGTCACAATAATCCGAAGTTCGTCACGTCATTATTTGAAGTTCGTCACGTCATTATCCGAAGTTCGTCACGTCACTATCCGAAATTTGTCACGTCATAATCCGTAGTTTGTCTAGTCACTATCCGAAGTTCATCACGTCATTATCCGAAGTTCGTCACGTCATTATCTGAAGTTCGTCACGTCACTATCCGAAGTTCGTCACGGCATGATTCGAAGTTCGTCACAGCAAAATACGAAGATCGTCACGTCATTATCCGAAGTTTGTCACAGCATAATCCGAACTTCGTCACGTCATTATTCGAAGTTCGTCACAAAAATCCGAAGTTCGTCACGTCATTATCCGAAGTTCGTCATCGCATAATCCGAATTTCGTCACGTCATTATCCGATGTTCGTACTTAATAAAACGAACTTTGTCACGTCATTATTTGAAGTTCGTCACGTCATTATCCGAAGTTCGTCACGTCACTATCCGAACTTTGTCACGTCATAATCCGTAGTTTGTCTAGTCATTATCCGAAGTTCGTCACGTCATTATCCGAAGTTCGTCACAGCACAATTCGAAGTTCGTCAAAGCATAATCCGAATAACGTCACGTTTTTCGGATAATGACGTGACGAACTTCGGATAGTGCTGTGACGAATTTCGGATAGTGACGTGACGAACTTCAGTTAATGACGTAACGAAATTTGGATAATTGTGACGAAATTCGGATAGTGACGTGACGAACTTCGGATTATTGTGACGAACTTCGGATAGTGACGTGACGAAATTCGGATAATGCTGTGACAAACTTCGGATAATGACGTGACGAACTTCGGATTATTGTGACGAACTTAGAATAGTGAGGTGACGAAATTCGGATTATGTAGTGACGAGACTCGGATAATGACGTGACGAACTTTGGATTATTGTGACGAACTTAGAATAGTGACGTGACGAAATTCAGATTATGCTTTGACGAACTTCGGATTGTGCTGTTACGAACATCGGATAATGACGTGACGAACTTCGGATAGTGACTAGACAAACTTCGGATTATGACGTGACAAACTTCGGATAGTGACGTGACGAAGTTCGGATAATTGTGACGAAATTCGGATAGTGACGTGACGAACTTCGGATTATTGTGACGAACTTCGGATAGTGACGTCACGAAATTCGGATTATGCTGTGATGAATTTCGGAAATTGACGTGACGAACTTCGGATTATGACGTGACAAAATTCGGATTATTGTGACAAACTTCGGATAGCGACGTGACGAAATTCGGATAATTGTGACGAAATTCGGATAGTGACGTGACGATCTTCAGATTATTGTGACGAACTTGGGATAGTGACTAGACAAACTTCGGATTATAACGTGACAAACTTCGGATAGTGACGTGACGAAGTTCGGATAATTGTGACGAACTTCGGATAGTGACGTGACGAAATTCGGATTATGCTGTGACGAATTTCGGAAATTGACGTGACGAACTTCGGATTATGACGTGACAAAATTCGGATTATTGTGACAAACTTCGGATAGCGACGTGACGAAATTCGGATAATTGTGACGAAATTCGGATAGTGACGTGACGAACTTCGGATTATTGTGACGAACTTCGGATAGTGACGTAACGAAATTCGGATTTTGTAGTGACCAATTTCGGATAATGATGTGACGAACTTCGGATAATGACGTGACGTACTTCGGATAATGACGTGACGAACTTCGGATAATGACGTGACGTTTTTCGGATAATGACGTGACGAACTTCGGATAGTGCTGTGACGAATTTCGGATAGTGACGTGACGAACTTCAGTTAATGACGTAACGAAATTTGGATAATTGTGACGAAATTCGGATAGTGACGTGACGAACTTCGGATTATTGTGACGAACTTCGGATAGTGACGTGACGAAATTCGGATAATGCTGTGACAAACTTCGGATAATGACGTGACGAACTTCGGATTATTGTGACGAACTTAGAATAGTGAGGTGACGAAATTCGGATTATGTAGTGACGAGACTCGGATAATGACGTGACGAACTTTGGATTATTGTGACGAACTTAGAATAGTGACGTGACGAAATTCAGATTATGCTTTGACGAACTTCGGATTGTGCTGTTACGAACATCGGATAATGACGTGACGAACTTCGGATAGTGACTAGACAAACTTCGGATTATGACGTGACAAACTTCGGATAGTGACGTGACGAAGTTCGGATAATTGTGACGAAATTCGGATAGTGACGTGACGAACTTCGGATTATTGTGACGAACTTCGGATAGTGACGTCACGAAATTCGGATTATGCTGTGATGAATTTCGGAAATTGACGTGACGAACTTCGGATTATGACGTGACAAAATTCGGATTATTGTGACAAACTTCGGATAGCGACGTGACGAAATTCGGATAATTGTGACGAAATTCGGATAGTGACGTGACGATCTTCAGATTATTGTGACGAACTTGGGATAGTGACTAGACAAACTTCGGATTATAACGTGACAAACTTCGGATAGTGACGTGACGAAGTTCGGATAATTGTGACGAACTTCGGATAGTGACGTGACGAAATTCGGATTATGCTGTGACGAATTTCGGAAATTGACGTGACGAACTTCGGATTATGACGTGACAAAATTCGGATTATTGTGACAAACTTCGGATAGCGACGTGACGAAATTCGGATAATTGTGACGAAATTCGGATAGTGACGTGACGAACTTCGGATTATTGTGACGAACTTCGGATAGTGACGTAACGAAATTCGGATTTTGTAGTGACCAATTTCGGATAATGATGTGACGAACTTCGGATAATGACGTGACGTACTTCGGATAATGACGTGACGAACTTCGGATAATGACGTGACGTTTTTCGGATAATGACGTGACGAACTTCGGATAGTGCTGTGACGAATTTCGGATAGTGACGTGACGAACTTCGGATAATGACGTGACGAACTTCGGAATATTGTGACGATTTCCGGATAGTGACGTGACGAAATTCGGATTATGCTTTGACGAACTTCAGATTGTGCTGTGACGATTTTCGGATAATGACGTGACGAACTTCGAATAGTGACTAGACAAACTTCGGATTATGACGTGACAAACTTCGAATAGTGACGTGACGAACTTCGGATAATGACGTGACGAACTTCGGATTATTGTGACGAACTTCGTATAATGACGTGACGAAATTCGGATTATGCTGTGACAAACTTCGGATAATGACGTGAGGATCTTCGTACTTTTGCTGTGACGAACTTCGAATTATGCCGTGACGAACTTTGGATAGTTACGTGACGAACATCGGATAATGACGTGACGAACTTCGGATAGTGACTAGACAAACTTCGGATTATGACGTGACAAACTTCGGATAGTGACGTGACTGATTCGGATAATTGTGACGAAATTCGGATAGTGACGTGACGAACTTCGGATTATTGTGACGAACCTCGGATAGTGACGTGACGAAATTCGGATATGCTGTGACGAACTTCGGATGATGACGTGACCAACATCGGATTATGCTGCGACGAATTTCGGATAATGACGTGACGAAATTCGGATTATTGTGACAAACTTCGGATAGCGACGTGACGAAATTCGGATTATTGTGACGAACTTCGGATAATAACGTGACGAACTTCGGAATATTGTGACGATTTCCGGATAGTGACGTGACGAAATTCGGATTATGCTTTGACGAACTTCGGATTGTGCTGTGACAAACATCGGATAATGACGTGACGAACTTCGGATAGTGACTAGACAAACTTCGGATTATGACGTGACAAACTTCGGATAGTGACGTAACGAAATTCGGATAATTGTGACGAAATTCGGATAGTGACGTGACGAACTTCGGATTATTGTGACGAACTTCGGATAGTGACGTGACGAAATTCGGATTATGCTGTGACGAATTTCGGATAATGACGTGACTAACTTCGGATTATGACGTGACAAAATCCGGATTATTGTGATAAACTTCGGATAGCGACGTGAGGAAAATTCGGATAATTGTGACGAAATTCGGATAGTGACGTGACGAACTTCGGATTGTTGTGACGAACTTCGGATAGTGACGTAACGAAATTCGGATTATGTAGTGACCAATTTCGGATAATGATGTGATGAACTTCGGATAATGACATGACGTACTTCGGATAATGACGTGACGAACTTCGGATAATGACGTGACGTTTTTCGGATAATGACGTGAAAACTTCGGATAGTGCTGTGACGAATTTCGGATAGTGACGTGACGAACTTCGGATAATGACGTGACGAACTTCGGAATATTGTGACGATTTCCGGATAGTGACGTGACGAAATTCGGATTATGCTTTGACGTACTTCGGATAATGACGTGACGAACTTCGAATAGTGACTAGACAAACTTCGGATTATGACGAGACAAACTTCGAATAGTGACGTGACGAACTTCGGATAATGACGTGACGAACTTCGGATTATTGTGACGAACTTCGTATAATGACGTGACGAAATTCGGATTATGCTGTGACAAACTTCGGATAATGACGTGAGGATCTTCGTACTTTTGCTGTGACGAACTTCATTATCATGTCACGTCATTATCCGAAGTTCGTCACAGCATATTCCGAAGTTCGTTACGTCATAATTCGAAGTTCGTCACGTCATTATCCGAAGTTCGTCAGGTCATGATCCCAAGTTCATCACAGCATATTCCGAAGTTCGTCACTTCATGAACCTGATGACTGATAGGTACAGCCCTATTTTGAAGATAAAAATGTTTCATTGAGTAATAATTAATGATTACGAGTCATAAGCTGTAGGGATGGGAACACTAAACGAATAAGTTCACGAAAATAGTCAAATAACTTTTCATTAAAACTTTTCTTTGTGTTTCTTTTTTGTTGTCTTTCTTTCTTTAATTAGTTAATGTGATTGTTGGAAGAAACGTAGAGAATTAATTAAATTTTATTCGTATGTCACTTCTAGACACTTGAAATTGATTTTGAATAAGATTCTGCCATTGTTCTTTATGTTTCTCTGTCTGTCTCTCACTCTCTCTCTCATAGAAAGCAAGCCAGTTATTTTCGTTTCGTCTTTCCTTTTTCGCATTGAACACTGTGGTATCGCGACGATTATTTTTGTTGAGTGTATACAGGTATTTTGAACACAATAAATAATATAAGTAACTAACTATCCAACTTCGTTCCATCCGGGTGTCCCTTGACACCTCTCAGGTTTTTTTTTTTTTGAATTCATCTTTATGTTTTTATATTGTTTTATGTAATACTACATAAGGATTTTTATTATCTGCAATAAATAAATTGAATTGAATTGAAATGAACCTAACCTGAGCTTTATTATTCGATAACCAAGGGGCGCATTTTGAAGCTGTTTTCAGCACGACAATTCCTAAATAGCCACCCCCTGTCGTATTGACTAAATTAAAAATGAAAACACGCGACAAAGTTTTCCCTTACAGACAAGTTTTTATTAAAAAGTTTTTATTAAATTAATTATTATTTCAATCGGCCATTATCAAAAAAAAACCTGTAAAATGCACAATAATCGACCATAACTCCATTTTTTTCTTCTTGCAAAAGAAAGTGTTTTTCATTGGTTGGATAGCCCGCGCCGGGACGCGAATTTTGACACCTCCGCGTGCTTCTAGCTTAACGAAAAAAATTAAAAAAAAATTGACGCTAGTGACGGGGTCATAGGAAAGCTCAGGGCGGCGGTCAATGCTACAGCAGAGGGTACAAGGGTCGAGCCGCTGCGGAAAGCGAGGGACCAGAAGGTCATAGTGGGTTTTACCACCAGAGAGGAGATGGCAGCAGTCAAGGAAAGGATCCGGATGTCTGTAGGTCTCCGGGTTGTGGAGGTAGTCAACAAGGACCCCCTCATCATCCTCAAGGACGTCCTTTCCTGCCACACGGATAGCGACGTTGTCCAGGCACTCAAGGTGCAGAATTCCCATCTGCTTGGAGATGTGGCCGTGGCGGACCTAAGGATGGCGGTTAAGTACCGCCGTCGAACTAGGAACCCACAAATGGGCCACATTATCCTACAGGTGTCACCCGTAATATGGCAGAAGCTAAGGGCGGCTGGTCGGCTAACGTTGACCTGCAGAGGCTACGAGTTACCGACGGAGGCGCCGCGTCGCCCGCCATTTTGTTATTCTATTCATTTTAGCCTGATAGGCAGGCTGTGCTTTAGTTCAGTTAGCTAACCTTAGTGTTTGTGAAAGTGATAAATGTTTAAAGTTGTGGAGTTTTACGACGATGAGGTTACGGTGGGGAACTCGGTGTGGTGCGTGAAGAATGGATGACGCCACGGAAGACTCACTGCATGTGGCCTCCTTACAAAACCGCAAATAAATTCAACAATTAAATGCTTTAACAGTATCGAGGCTCCCAATATGATAACGTGGACATTATGTCCATTCTTCCATTATGTTTTGCTTAGTAGGTACCTATCTACAACCCGTGCGAATTAACTTGAGACGTAGGTACGTGCTCATCTATATACATATAATAATCTATATATATACATATAATAAGACTGTAAAAAAACTGTGTCTGTACATTGAATATATTTAAAAAATAATAATTGAGGGGGGTTTAGAAACAGTAATAGAGCACGAATCCAAAAAAAAAAATCTGTCTGTTTGTCTGTTTGTCTGTTTGTTTGCACACGCTAATCTTCAGAACTACTGGACGGATTTGAATGATTTTTTTTTGTTGTATAGATATTAAGTCTGGTCAACACATAGGCTATAATTTATCTTGGAAACTGGAACACCTGATGCAGAACCGCAACAGACCAGCTAAACTATAGGCGATACAAAAATGGCCCCATAGCAAAAATTGTTCCACGTGATGAGCATTTTCTGCTGAGAGAATAAATTTGAAGATCCGGAACACCTGATGTGGAACTTCAAGAGCCCAGCTACACTATAACATATATTGGAATGACGTCTTAGCAAGAGTTGTTCAGCCTTATGAGCACTCGCTGTTGACGTATAAAAATCGAAGATCTGGAACACCTGTTGTAAAACTCCAAGAGCCCAGCTACACCATAACTCAAATAGGAATGACGTCTTAGCAAAAGTTGTTCGGTCTGATAGGCATTTCCTGTTGACTTATAAAAATCGAAGATCAGAAACATTTGATATAGAAATTAAAACTATCACTAATTTCATTGCATAATAACGCGGTGAAGGCGGGAACAGTTCAGGACTGATTTTCGATGACGATGGTATATCGTTGAAAATTAGACTCTACTGGCTAAAACTCCCATTTTTTTATCGTATGCCTTCGGGCTTATGTTATTTGAGTGTTTAATTTCCTTTTCCATTTATCTTCGTTACACGGTAGCTTACCCGGTAACGCAGGGAAGCAGCCACTTAGATTTTAATTGATCAGGTATCATCACAATAAAACTATAACCATGCCTGGAAAGAGGTCAAATTTTTCCCAATGTTCCAAAGGTGCTAAATGATTAAAGACCATAAGATCCCAACAATCTACCGAAGAGCGTTAGGAGAGACTTGATGCTGTTCGAGAACATGAGGCTGCAATTTGCTCCGTGGAAACTTCTTAGGATTGCGAAGCACGCCTGCATTCTCAGCGTATTTACGCATCTACATCCAGGTCTCTAGAGACCAGTGAAGAATATGTGCGCAACTGACCGCTGATTATGAACATCATGCACTGTCTCGCGAGTTGGAGACGTTCACGGAAAAAGCATGACGCTTGAGTTTTCAGCGTATATACGCATCGACTCTAGAGATAAGTGGGGGAAGGAGATGTGCGACTGACCGCTGATCGTGAACGTCACGCAACATATATTATTAACATATATATTTGCTATAATTTATTTTGGAAAATGGAACACCTAAAGTGAAAGAGATATAAAAATGGTGCCATTGCTAAAACTATTCCACGTGAAGAGTGTTTTCTGCTGTGAGACTAAATTTGAAGATCTGGAGCACCTGTAGGGGAACTCCAAAGCCCAGAGACAATATAACATATACATAATAGAAATGGCGTCTTAGAAAAAGTTGTTAAGTCTGATGGCATTTCCTGTTGACCACCAAAAATAAAAAATCTGGAACATCTTGAATCGTCTCGCGCATCCCATTGATTTCCCGTCCCCGGGCTTATAGAATTCGACATCAGATGTTTCAGATCTTCGATTTTGACGACCCCGTTGTCGCTGGCATAAGCAACAGGATCCGCGTACGAAGTCGCGGGCAGAAGCTAGTATTAAATATTTACAAAATATCTGTTCCAACAACATCTTATTTTGTTCCAAATAATCTCGTGCAAATCTCTAAAACTTTTTGTGTGAAGTCATTAATTTGTTTTTATTTCTATTTGTTTTACTTTTGATTATTTTCCAAACTACGACGCATCATTTTGCACAACCTAAGTTGAATTTGAATCATCGAACCGGTCTCAAGTTAATTCGCACTAAACCTAACTTAACCTTAGAGATCAAGTACAAGTAGGTAAGTGCCTACACCTACACACATCAAAAGTGTCTAGGGATCAACATATATTTTTGCAATAACTTTTCTCCTGATTGATATTAATTAAAATTTTCTTTAAGGATTCATCAAATAAAGTGTTTTCGTTTGTCACAGTAACGATAAACCAAGTCACCTTTGCATTAATAAAGAAATTTGCCATTTTCCTAATAAAGGGATTTTTGACATTTGAACCACTAACATTAAAGTTCGAAAAAAAGACTGAAATAACAGTTTTCTTTAAAATTTTATTGGGTAACTTAAACAATTAATAATCCGTGTTTCTACCGCGAACACTAACAACACAAGAACATCGGTTTGGCATACTCAAAATGAGTTCATCCAAATCACGCTGTGGAATGGCCGCCCATGTTCGTTGCAACAACAAAAAAAGGTCTTCTTGCGACTGGATACCCTCCATATTCGGCAGAGCTCTTCTCTGTAGCATATCCCATGCATGCTCAATCGGGTTCAAGTCTGGCGACTGAGCAGGCCAGGGCAGGACATTGATGTTAGCTGCGGCGAGAGTCTGTCTTACAACTCTTGCGGTGTGCGGTCGTGCATTATCATGCATTAACTGAAATAAGGGACCGATTTGCACTTGTAGAGGAACGATGACGTCTGATACAATCGTCTCAGCATAAATTTGAGCGTTGAGGTTGCCTCTGATCCAAATCAACTCAGTTCTTCCGCCGATCCAAATACCCGCCATACCATGATGGTTCCACCACTATAAGGATGGACTTCCTGGCAGGATTTTAATCGCTGTTGGCGTCCAGGGGTTCTCCAGTGTCGTATACGTCTTGTATCCGGTCTCATACCAAAACGAGACTCATCAGAAAAGCACACGAAACGCCATTGTTCTTCTGCCCAATTTCTGTGTTCAAGAGCCCATTGATATCGAATTCTACGATTGTGCATTGCTATAGGTGGTACCCGTAGCGGTCTTCGGGAATGAAGGTTCACTTCATGCAAGCGGTTTCTGACTGTTTGGTCGCTAATTAAGTTCCCTGAAGAGTGATGAAGCCTCACGGCTAACATCATGGCGGTTATTGCTGGAGCTCTTCGAGTTAAGATTTGAATGTATCGGTCTTGTCTCCGTGTGGTGCAGCGATACCGTCCTCCATGGCGCTCAGCCACGGTACCAGTGCTTCGGTAACGTGTCCAAAGTCGACTGATAACACTCTGACTTGTATTCAGAGCTAAAGCCACAGTACGTTGCCGGGAACCAGCGTCTATCATTCCCACGGCTCTGAGCATTTCTTCCCTGCTTAAATGACGTCGCCGCTCCATAATAACGTTGGTTTTAATCAGTAGTAGGGAAACAGTAGCACTAATAATGTCTTCAATGCGTTGTATGTTTTTATAGGGAAAATATTGACAGCTGATTTTCATCTTTTACTCGAATTTGATTCACAGTTCCTGATTCAAATTATGAAATGCACCAAAAAGGATCCATATAAATTTATAAAATCATAAATTTATTACAAAGCCACATCTCAATCTCAAGAAATCCGCATAAAAATGCTTGATCCCTAGACACTTTTGATGTGTGTATTTCATGTGAAGTTCACATTTTAGCGCCGAGACAGTCAGTGATAAACTGTTAGGCGTAGGTATCCAATGTAATCTCAAGAAAAATAGGAGCGTCATTTGATCTGAGGTCAATAAATAAAACTTATACATAATTACCTAGGTAGGTACCTACTTTACCTGAATAAGAACAAAGTTAACCAGCAACTTGTGTTCACTATGTCATTGTTTTATTTTTAGATGAAAAAGCAGAAAGTGAGTCGGAATTGACTACATACCTGGAAGAAGATAGCAGAAAAAGAAAAAAGAAGACTGTGTAAAATTTGGACTGTAAGTAGGTATTTAGTCATGATTGTGTAAAAATTATCTTGATTTTGTCAATAAACCTAATTAACCATTTTATTTTTCTATTATATTTCTTTTCAGCTAATTAATTTGACAGAAAGTAGGTCAACGCAGATGACACAACGTCTTCTCATGTACTCATCACGACAAAGTGCAAAAGCGAGACAGTACTGTGTGGGTAACTTTTGCATGTCGTCGTCTGGGTTGGCCTATTAGGCTGGTTTCAGAGCGACCCGTCTCGCCAGCGCCGGCCGTACGCGTATGCGCACGCGTACGGCCGGCGCTGGCGAGACGCGTCACTCTGAAACCAGCCATAGAACCAACCAACATATAACCGCTTGCCTAAGTGTATTATGTGTCGTTGGGCCTCCGTAGGCAAATCCACGTAGGCCATCAGTTTTGGGCCCAACCCGCAAACTGCCCGCCAATTGTATGCATTTGCCAACTAAACAGAGGTATGTGGCCCAACGAAATGCCAACAAAAAATGCTACTAGGGGTGCGTTCAGCATTAACTGCCCAATGCGTGCGAAGAGGGACAGCCTTGCTAGATCTAGTGTGGCATACTGCTAAGGTGATGTTGGTCAGAACAAAGAAACTTGGTCTCCAAACTTGCCGGTCTGTGATGGTGAACATCACAGTTACCAGCAAAACAGCTTAATTCATTCAGGCCACGACACACTCCTCTTTGGTAGCAAGCTCCATAATATAAGAACTTGCCACTCCAATTATTTCCGTTGGTCAAAAAACACACTTAGCTCTAAATACAACAAACACAATTTAGTATATTTAAAATATAACATCCTTGTTATACAATAAAGAATGGTAAAATTAAATTAAAATTCTAAAACATAACTATGCTATTTAACTAATTATGTACATCTATAAAATGATGGGATAAAATTATATTTCAAATATTCGTAATTCAAGTTGCAGGAGCGCGGAGCGCTGCTGTAGCGCGAACATAATGGATACCAACTAGACACGGGCCGGATTACGTAAAAACTATACCTAATCCACCTAAACCTAGTAGGTATTTAAAACTACCTAATCCATTTACCAAATCCGAATATTTATTCAATATAAATAAATAAATAAAATAAAATATCTTTATTTCAGACCTAAGCAGTCCATACGTAGTTAGTGGTTAGTAACAAACTGTGCTTACATGCTATGTTATTGTTGTTATTACTTAATCCTATTTAACATAAACCTATAGGTACCTAATTCTACCCAGTGCCTTTGGATGGGGCAGTCCACTCTGCTAACAATCATTTTCAGGATGCCGTTCCGAGTGCTACGCAAACGTTGCAGTAGGGAAGCCGCTTTCTTACGCATGATGGCGTGCAAACCATCCGTACGTGCTTCAGCAAACATTCCCGACGCACTGCAACGTCGCACTATACTAGTCGCAATATACTAGTCGCTGGTCTGTTACGATATTATTTATCGTACTTATGTGGATAAGGTAAAAAATGTTCGGCATGGAGTTTGGAAATTCCGTTTCTGATATACCTATTGTGGAACGGTGGATTACTTTGGTTTATCTTTCGTTTTTTTATGGGCAAACGGTACTTATAGTCAACGTGAATACCTTTGCTTACTTGCACTGCCAAAAGTTAGGTCAAGGTTAAAGTTCATTGTAGATTTACTCTCCAACCACTCAAATGACATATTATTTTGTCTTTTTTACTGAAAATGGTTTAAATTTAAAACTGGTGTAGGTACTTTGTATAGAAACTAGAGCGTCATTATATTATCATGCATTTAACCCATATGAGTTTTTGATTTTTACATATTTATTTTCAATAAAAGACGTGATCGTTTTGTTATTTTTTCGAGAGTATAGCATCTTAAAATAAGGCCAACTAAAAACAACTTATTCGTTACGAAATACATCGCTAGAGCACTAACTGGTCCAGTGATATTCTCCATAGATGGCGCTGGCGGCAGTGCTAAATAAACTTGGAACTTAACCCCTACATTTTAAGGTATGTACGGAATTTCTTCTGTGTACAAATATTTTGTGCCATACCTAATCCTTGACGCTTTGGATTTTTCAAACACACAAAATTTCACACACCCATGTGTGTAATATTAATAAGCAACATTATGGTGTATTTGGTCTGATGCAGCCAGGATATCTAGCAGACTAATACACTCTTGGGAAAATAACATCAGATATGTCGTGTTTGGATTCATTTTAACCAGCATTTGATTCTGCATACAATGCACTGATGGCAACAGGATGAGCTGATGCTGCAGCCAGGCTATCCAGCACACCAGTAGGTAGACTCTTGACAAAATAATAGCAGATATGTCGTGTTTGGATTCAATTTAACCAGCATTTGATTCTGCACATAATGTCCCGATGGCAACAGGACGAGCTGATGCTGCCGCCAGGCTATCCAGCACACCAGTAGGTAGACTCTTGACAAAATAATAGCAGATATTATGCTGTGTTTAGATTCATTTTAACCAGCATTTGATTCTGCACACAATGTCCTGATGGCAACAGCATGAGCTGATGCTGCAGCCAGGCTATCCAGCACACCAGTAGGTAGACTCTTGACAAAATATAGCAGATATGTCGTGTTTGGATTCATTTCAACCAGCATTTGATTCTAAACACAATGCACTGATGGCAACAGGGTGAGCTGATGCTGCAGCCAGGCTATCCAGCACACCAGTAGGAAGACTCTTGGCAAAATAATAGCAGATATGTCGTGTTTGGATTCGTTTTAACCAGCATTTGACTCTACATACAATGCACTTAAAAATTCTCATAACTGTATACTCTATAAAACAAAATTAATACGTTTAAACATTTTAAAATAAAAATTAAATTATATTTTTTTTACTTTTTACTTAAATGTTTTACTTTTTTGCGGTGGGGTTTTTTACCCCCACCGCAAAAAAGTAAAACATTTAAAAAGTTAAAAATAACACTTTAGCCATGAAATTTTACGTAACGTCGGGGTATAAGAAGTTAATAGGTACCCATAGATGTCTAAAATAGCAACGGTAGCTAACACAAAAGAGCTGATAACCTTGAAACGGCTGAACCGATTTTGATGAATTATGTCTAAGAACCAGCGCAAGAAACCCTGCTTTCAAAAAAAAAACCGCATCTAAATCGGTTCACCCGTTTGGGCGCTAAGGTGCCACAGACAGACAGACAGACACACACACATAGCGGTGAAACTTATAACACCCCTCTTTTTGCGTCGGGGGTTAAAAATAAAAATAAATAGTAGGTACCTTCAACTATCAACATATGTTAGGTTAAATTATAAAATTGAGCGAACAATGAATTCCATGTGTGCGTGCGCGTAATGTTGATGTGTTGCGTCTCGGGTACCTAAAATTGAGCGAGTGAAAACTGCGAAAGCGTCCTTAATGTACCTACTCTGTGCATCATCCTCACATAATATATTTTATTAATTTTTAAGTCTGACATTAAAAAATGCCTTTTAACGGTCTAATTGAAATAATGATTTGAATTTGACTTCATAGTGGAATAAAAGTGCACAAGTAATCATTTTATTGTTTTATAATAGTTATGTACAAAGTTATAACAGATAAATGCCGCCGATCTCCACCACTAATACTACTTATTCATCCTCGTGCAACGCGAACAACTTCGCCACCTCGAACAGGTCCTCGAACTCGCCCTGCGCCAGCACCTGCACACAACAAGCCGCCGTGAGTGAGCTCCCGCCAGACTGACACACGCACACGCACTTACAAACACACACACACACGCACACACACACACACACGCACTGACCTGGCGCGCCACGTGCATGCGGTTGAAGAGGTTCCACAGCAGCACGCCCACCACGCGCTTGTCGCGCAGGTAGAACACCACGCCACGCTCGTAGCGCCGTGCCGTCGCGAAGTCGTCGACCGGCCCGCTCGCCGCCGTAGTCACCGGCCCGCTCGCCGCCGCAGTCACCGGCCCGCCCGTCGCCGGCCCGCTCGCCGCCGGCTCTCCCGCCGCCGGCTCGCTCGCCGCCGCAGTCGCCGGCCCGTCCGTCGCCGGCCGTCTCGCTGCCGCCTGGCCCTCGCCGACCTCCGCCACCAGCTCGGCGGTGTTCTCCGCCACCGCGTCCGCAGAGAACACGCCCACGGTGGGCAGTCGCGAGTCGATGATACCGATGGCCTGCGGGGAGACGGCGTGTGAGAAGCGGGAGTGGCACGAGACGCGAGGCCGGGCGACACTCACCTCGTAGCCGAGCTGCGGTCCGAGGTCGCTCCAGAACATGCTCTGGTGCGTGTAGTGCTTGGGCGGGTTGACGGCGGCCATGTTCTCGCCCGCCAGCCGGCCCGACACCACAGCGTGATCGTGGTGCTCCACGCGGCGCCGGCCCAGCACCACGTCGTAGAAGCACGCCACGTCGCCGGCCGCGTACACGTCCGAGCGCGCCTGCAGCTCCGCGTTCACCAGCAGCCCGCCCAGCTCCGGGTGCGTCTCCAGGCCCGAGGCGCGCGCCAGCTCGTCGTCCACCTCGCTGCCCACGCACTCCACCACCAGGTCGGCGCGCACGTCCTCGCCCGACGCCAGGCGCAGCGCCACGCCCGGCCCGGCCACGTCGCCCTGCAGCAGCTCGGCGCGCGGCAGCAGCGTCACGCCCGCCTCGCGCAGCCGCCGCGCCGCCTCGGCCGCCAGGTAGGGCGGCAGCACGCCGGCCAGCGGCGCGGCCTCGCGGAACAGCTGCAGCACCGCGCGCCCGTCCGGCCGCAGCCGCTCCGCCAGCGCGGCGCTGAGCTCGCTGGCCAGGAAGCTGCCGCCCAGCACGGCCACGCGCCGCACGTCGGGCCGCTCGAGCTCGCGCGCCAGCCGCGCCGCGTCGCGCACGCCGCGCAGGGCCAGCGCGCGCCCGGCCGCGGCCGCGTCCCGCAGCGCGTCGGTGCGGCGCGCGCGCACGCCCGTGGCCAGCAGGCACTTGTCGTACTGCACCAGCACGGGCTCGCGGCCCGGCGCGCGCAGCTCGGCCTGGTGGCGCGCCGCGTCCAGGCGCACGACGCGCCAGCCGCGCGCCACGGCCGCGCCGCCCGCGCTGTCGGGCAGCAGCTCCACGGGCGTGTAGAAGGCGGAGGGCTCATAGGCCACGGGGCGGCGGCGGCCGTTCCACTGGCGGAAGGTCAGCGCATCCAGGCGCGGCGCGCGCGCGGCCAGGTCGGGCTCGCGCCACAGCTCCTTGCTGAGCGGCGGGCGCATGTAGGGCAGCTCGTGCTCCGCGCCCACCAGCAGCACCTGCGCGTCGGGGCGCGCGGAGCGGATGGCGCGCATGGCTGCGAAGGACGCCGTGCCCGCGCCCACCAGCAGGAACTGCACGCGGCGCGGGATGTGCTCGCCCGCGCTCGGGTTGGGCACCTCCTCCGCCGCACTCCGTTCGCTACTCGTCGACTCGACAACTTCGAGTTGTCGATTCTTGTCTTCACTCAGTTTTCGATAGAAGTATATCTGAAAGCGACATCAACAGAGTAGGACCGACGATCGCGACCCGACGCGACGAGTGCGACAGAGTTCGGAGACTGTACTCACCCCGCCGAGCGACGCGGTGACAGTGATGGCGGTGGCCGCGAGCACCCAGGAGCGCGGCGGGGGCGGGGGCGGGCGCGGCGGGGGCGGCTGCGGGGGAGGGGTCGCCGCCACTGGGGAGGGGGGTGCGGCCGCATGATCACTGCCGACTTTCGACGACGCTAACACAGTCTAGTAAGGACACATAATAAAACATACGTGCATAATATGTATTATTGAACTCATACCAAGTGTGCTTTATTCTAATGCCATGTAAAGAGCCAATTTCTTGGATGCTGTATGTTTTAGGGACCCGAACTGAATCCTTATAGGATAACTTGTGTGCTGGCCCATTTAGGCTAAGAACTCACGGAGCGATTTTATTATTTATTTATTAAAGCTTTATGCAAAAGTAAAAAAAACTGTACAACGGCGGACTTAATGACATGCGATTTTCACCCGCGACCGCCCGCCGCGGTGGTGGAACTGCGGTTTTATTTCTAAACAGCTGTCGCGGTTGCGATCATCGCCCGCAGACGTGGCGGACGATGACCGCACGACGGGCGGTTACAAGACGGGCAGTAAAACGATCAATTGAGATCCATATTCCAGACCCATTTTATAATGTTTTTTTTTTTAATTTAAAACATGCACAAACATGTCACGATGCCACAAGTCCCTGGTGCAAAATGGCGTTGGATCTCTGTTCCCCCCTGCCCCCCAAACGATCGCAGAGCGCGCGGGCGCCACCCGCCGAGGCTGCGGGTGACCGCGGCCCGCGCGAGTCCACTAGAGGCCCGATAGTGCAGCGGGAACCGCAAACAACCGCGCACACCGCGGGCGTAAAACGCGTCGTGACTCGTGAGTTTTGATTAAATTTTTTACATAGATAGGTATATGTATACCTTACTGCATTCTACAGAAGCTGCGGGCCAACTGCGGCGGTCGCGGGTTAAAATTGCTCCGTGAGTTCTTAGCCTTAGTTTAAAAGAGATCATTATTCTATGGAAGCTATCCAATAGTTTGAGTTTGTTTCTAACATTTCTTGTCAAAATAAGTATTATATTGAACCTCCTTGGGACACATAGTTGGCCTCAATCCAGAACAAATCCAAACTATAGGCTGGTACTGAGAAACTATAACAGGAAAATGTCAATAATGCTTTGCCCCAGCCTGGGGTCAACCCTGGGGTTTTATGTTCAGCAGTAACACTTGTAACCAATAGACCAACAAGCTAGCTATAAATAAAGAGTGTATTAAATTTTAATTTTTAAATAGGTTTCTTTTCTGCTTTTCAGGGCACTTAATTCTTTTTGTTTTTTTTTATGTTTGCAAGTAATTTGATTATAGTGATTGAAACCTACCGTTCTATAACGCTTAATTTTCCTAGGAAGCTTGAAAAAAAAACAAATCTGTTGAATAACTGTAGACCAATGTTAGTGTAGTTAATATGATACATGTTCTAGTTTATTCACAAATAAAACAATAATATAAATAAATATATTAATTAATATTAAATTAGATACTTATTTGATTAGTTATTATTATTCAAAGCCCTTTTTGGAGCCATCTTGTTCATTGCAGTTTTTATTGGCCATGAATCTGGCACCCTTACATTAGTTACCTGTGCAGCGGGTGCCTGGCTGCTCAGGGACCTGGTGCCTGCAACAAACACAAGTATACAGGGGCTGCTCACATCCTACAACAGTTTTCAATGAATACAAGTAGAGCTTTAATCTACATAATTCCATGAGTACCTCAATAGTTGTTGACGACAGTGCAGCAGTCAACTATACAAACATTTGTGCAACCAACTTCACGGCTACTGCTCTACAATGTTTCGGACTGCTGGCAAAACTAGCAAGCTTCGCAAACAAGTAGAATTGAACGCAGTACAAATATATCAAGATAACGAGTAGGTTATCCGAAACTTAGCACTAGCGATGAAATAAACTTTTGGAACAACAACATAGTATTTGGTAAGAGGATCATAGGAAAGACTCACGGAAGAGCTTGAAAACATCTCTTCTTGCTGCCGAGAGTAGTTCAAGCGCTTGACTCTCGATGTAAATTGCGGATACGGCTCTCACTCTAAGCATAACTAAACTATTTCTCACTTCCTGCAAAGACACAGAATCTGTTCTTCCTAGTAATTATAAAACTGGTTTTATGGACGAAAATTCAATTGAAAACTATAATCTCGTTCCCATACATCTTCGAAATTTTTTTAATTGTTGTGAAATTTAGGTTCGCCGCTAGGTTATGAATCTGGCTGCTGAGTAGTGAGTGTGAGAGTAAAGTACTGCCTGCTGCTGTTATGACTTTGACAATTTTGACACAATTGTTTTACTTTGACTTTGACGTTTGAGTAAAGTAAATATTAAAAAGTTATGCTGACAGACAGCGTTTTATTATAATCCTTAGACTATATACCTATTATCTAAGTTCTAATTATTAAAAAAACGAAAGACTAAACGCTGTCTGTCGGTATAGTAAAATATGGACCAGAAAATCAGAAATACCTATAAAAAAAGTGCATACCGACAACTCATATACCTTAGACTATATACCTTATCTAAGTCATATAGGTACGCATAAAATGGCTGCCATTGCTAGGGTTGTGCCAATCAAGGAATTATGGTGTTAATTTAACGAGTTCGTAAAAATAACTCCAGTTTCGGAAGTCTGTGGCCACACCAACAAAACCACCAAGGTTTTGTTTTGTTCATTATTGGCCACCGACTTCCGAAACTGAAGTTATTTTTAACCTGTTAGTTTTTTTTAAGAAGTCGGTTGTTTTTTTTTGTAAAAAAGTTTTTATTTTGTACTTTTTAGTTTCTTTGTATGCAAAAAGAGAGTCTTTCAGAACCTGAGAGAATTATTGAAATTGGATAACAGTTGCTAAAGAAGTTCTATCTAAACATTAATCTGTACATCTCTGCCGGGCCCCTTTTAAATTAGAATGGCGTAATGTTATGTTGTGGAAATACAAAAGCTCAGCAAAGACATCTGACTATAGCAATCGCGAATAATTTGCTGTTATGCGTTGAAGAGTTCCGTTGCCTGTCTTCTTCATCAGTCTTTCTTCACCAAATGATACTTTCTAAATGAAAATGCTTAATTTTTTACTAAAAATGTTAAAATCGGTACGTACGTTGTAGGTAACATTAAATTACTTTAAGATTTGGCAATTGAGTCTGTCGTGAGTTCATGCCTGGGAGCTTAGACTATATACTATAGGTATATTATCTAAGCCTGGGAGTGTTTGTGCCTGTGTGAGTGTGTGTCTGTGTGTATGTATCATAGTGGTGGTTAATATATCATAAAGCAAAATAAAGCACCGTGCATAATACACATAACATAAAGCAAATGCTATCGTGGCTTTCACAAGTTGCTATTTGCTTAATGCTTTTACATCGCACTGTCCGTCGCGAGAAACGCAATAAGCAGAATAAGCAGGGGGCCGGGCGGGGCGGACAGTCGTCGCATGCTAGATACGCACCGCGTGCGAATTTGCGATCTCGGGCGGCTCACGTAAATAGTAATACGATACTAGATGCTTAAATGCAGCTTTGTGCTTTTTCAGTGTAAATAAATTCAGTGATAGGACACGCAATATTGATTAATTATAAACCTATTATTGTGTAAGTAAGGACGATTGATTGAGTGAGTTAATGTGTTGTTGTTATGTGATTTTGTGTTTTGTAATTTTTTGACGAAAATGTCTTATTTTATTTCTTAATAACATTTATTCAATGGGGTATATGCATGTATTTTTTTTTATTTTTAATTCACTGTTTACAACGTTATAACATAGTAAAAAAATATAAACATATTTAAAAATGCAGTAATGAAGCTTAAAAAAATATTTAAAATACAGAATCAATTTGAGCTGTTTAAACGCCGCCATTTTTGCGCGCCATTTCGATTACGTCATTTACTATGATCCTATTACTATTACTTAGGGTGCTTTCGTTCTTCTAACCATTTCACCATGAAAAAAGCTCAAAAACCAGTTTACCGGTATTGCCTGTACCCGAACGCATTAAGCATTATCAGATTGTGCTTTTACAAAACCACTTTCAGTAATTTTTCTTAAATGTTAAATAACCTCACTATGAAGCTAAAATTACACTTGAACATTACAGCTTGGCAAAAAAGAGTGTGGAATAAATGAGGTCGCTAGTATCGCGCATGTGGCCACCCTGAATACTACGACTTAACAGGTTTGATACTTGTTATTTTTTAGTACCTATTTAATTCCAAAGCTAAGTGGGTGGTTCTGTCTGTCGGGTGCTACGCAAACACCATGGAAGGCTTCAGTAACCAGTATTAACACTGTTAATAGTGGGCAAATGTCTATAACAACATGTAAAAATGTATACGAAGCAAAAGAAGTATGTAAGAATCATAGCATATGGCGCTCTGTAGTTTCTGCCTACTAGCGTGGGAAAGAGGCGTGAGATGTACCTACCTATGTATGTTTTAGTGGACACTGAAGCCTTGCACGAAAGTGGTGCATTAGGTATCCACAGACAGATATAATCATGCCCTCGAGAGCAGTCTAACCGTAAGATTGTTAGGAATTAACGACAATAGATTGTTTACAGGGATAATGAAAGAACGCGTTTTTTTTAAGTTTTATTTTAATGCCAAAAATTTAATCAGACGAATTTTACACACTACCATACAAATATTCGATCCCGGAAAAGCTCACATGTTGGCTAGAGCTTTCTGCAACTTCTGAAACACTAGTATTTTCTAATTCTGATAAATCACTGCTACTGTCATCTGTGAGATTTATTACTGTCATGTTTATTATTCTATTTTCATTACAATATCCTTGCATGATTTTTCCAATCTTAGTACCTAATGTTTTCAAATGCTTGTTCAGCAGCCACCTATAAAAACAAGAAATAATCATAAACAATGGTTCTAATAAAGCAACTTTAAATATGCACATATAAACTAGGCTACATACCTTTACATCAATGGATCCAAGATTGACTGCAGTAATTTAATGTTTTGCGATTCCCCATATTAATTCAATTGGATTCACGTCACAATGATAAGGTGGTAACTTAATTCGGGCGACCTTTGAAATGTTTTCCCGGTGTTGAAAAAATATCTTATTTTTTACCTTCCTTAAACATTTTTCTTACTGTGTTGACAGATTTACCTAAAACAAAAAAGATACGGTACTTTATTATTAATTCCCTATTGTTAATCTTCAAGTATCAAATATGGGTATACGAGGCTCTTCAAACTACAAAACATAACCTTAAATTTCAATTTCTGTAAACAAGACAAATAGTTACTTAAATCTGTATATCAACAAAACTACGCACTGAATACATTTAGAACAACTTATTTAATGTACAATGATTTAATTAGGGTAGATAAATACCTGTCCTAGCGGCAGTTCTTCGATAAACATTCCCGATATCGGAAAAAACTTTTCCAGCTTCAGATTTGGCCAAACACCACAAAAACACGTAGTAAATCACTGCTCTGATACAACTACGAATGGTTTTATTAATTTTTAATCGTTAGTTTTGCAACGAAACTTAATAATTTTATAAAATCTATGAAAAACGACGAGGATTTACGCACTTTTGACACATGATGTACTAGCAGTTGGCAAATAAAACAATGTTGCCACAATCATCCATTTTTAGTTTCATCTGTCACCGCGTCAGACTCTTTTTTGCCAAGCTGTAAATTAGTTCACAACACACACGGCAATAATTATGCTTTCGAATAAAAAGTCCATTCTAATACTTAATGTCATACTTACACATTGCATGTTTTGTAGACGTTGAGTTGTTGTCGTAGTATTTGACGTCAATTTTCGTTATAACCAATAGTGATGCGTTTCACAAATTTGTATTTCCCGCGCTTAATTCGCACTTTTATTGTTAATTTTAAATAATTATGACCCTATTAAAAATTAAAATAATGATTTACAGCTTGGCAAAAAAGTGTAGAAACGGAACTAAATTTTTGTCTGTTGGCAACATTTTCAAAATAATGACATCTCATAATAAACAAAGTTCACGATTTCGTAAAATTTTAATTTCGACCACCAAACGTTGATTAATAAACGTAAAAAGTGAATAAAGATGAATAAAACCATTCGGAGTGCTGGCAGGGAGGTTATTTATAAGGTGTACAGGCGATGTCTGGCGGAACATGAGGCCCAAACTATTCTTTCTCAACATAACAATGTTTACGAAAGATCCGCTTATAATACAGGTATGTAAGAGTTTGTTTTGTTGAATTTAGGTAAATCAAGTGTTAATTGATGAATACAAAGCTATATTAATTTGCTTGCATAAGGAATAACTAGAAATTTGAAACAATAAATGTCGAGCACATAGGTTATGTTTACATTTTTGCTGCATTACTCTGGTATAGCGCGCCGAGATTAATTGATACTTTGGTGACTTGATTTTTAAGTGAATGAAAATTCAATTTCTACTTAAGTTATACTTTATGTGTGATATCAAGGTATAGAATTGTTTGTTTTATCATTTGCATTAGAAATGTAAAATTAACTACCGTGTCATAGTCTAAAAAATAAATCTAAATCTATTATTTACTTTAGGGAAATCTGTTAGCGTTCTAAGAAAAATCGTGCTGGAAGTATATAAACAAAAGGGTATTTTCTACATCCGGCTTATATTCAGTATGTGACAAAAAAATGTTTTACTTTTAATATTGTTAGACATAAATGAAATATTTCGTTTTTACAGGAAGCAGCTAAACGTGCATTCCAAGCTATTACCGAAGAGGATAGGAAGAACACGTGCTAACATGTAATAAAAATAGAAAAGGATTACTGGGAATAAAACTAACTATGAACGAGGAAATAGAGTTGTAGCTGCATCATACCATAGAAGCCAACCACAGCGCGCCGCGCGCGCCGGCTGAGTGAGTGACCGGCCGGGGAGCCCTAGTTCGACCGCCGGGTGCCGCGCTGTCGCCACCGCGATGGTGGCGCCCTCGTCCTTCAATTACGCGAACTACCGATTTGCCAGTACTGTGTAGTGATTGGTTAATTTATTTTGTATAGTTTTTTAGAACCACCCGAATATTTATTTTTTAAGAAAAGTGATTTAGTATATAAGAAACTGTGTTGGACGAAATAAAATCAGAATCATTTTGAATCCTGAACTGGTCGTTTCTCTCCATTACCCTGACTCTCAACAGTGGTGACCCCGAGAACAACTCATCGCAACAACTCGAAAATAACTCATCGCAACTTTCGCACATCATGGCCAACCAACCCGAAGACAGCAGAGAGGCAGCACCGCACATTCCCGAAGTTGCCGGTATTTCACTATCACTGCGGATTCCAGCTTTCTGGCGCGACCGAGCCCGCTTATGGTTCGTCAGTTTTGAAGCCGCCACTCACGAACTCAAGAAAGGACAGCGAGAACTAGCACAGATGGTAATCGCGCAATTGGAAAAGCAAGACGTAGAACAAATTTGTGACTTACTATACGACCCACCTAAAGCACGACAGTACGATTTGCTAAAGGAACGATTGATATCGGTCTACGAGGAGTCAGAAAACCGGCAATTCCAAAAGTTGCTGTCAGAAATGGAGCTCGGCGACCAGAAACCCTCGCAACTGCTGCGACGAATGCGAAACCTAGCACGTGACAAGGTCCCAGATACCACGTTACGACTTATGTGGATGAATCATCTACCAGCCCAGGTACGATCAATACTCGTCGTTACCAAAGAAACCAGCCTAGATGAATTATCGCTACTAGCTGACAAGATGACCGAACAAACACAGGAAATCACAGCAGTATCATGTGAGCAAGAAACTACTCAAAACCAGACAAGAAGCAGTTCACAAAATCTAGTTGATGAAATAAGAAAATTAACATCAGAAATAGCGTCACTCAAGATTTCGCAACAATCTACGTGTCAATGTCGACACCGCAGTCGCGAACATTCATCGCAAAGATCGCGCTCCCGCACACGTGGTCAATATACGTCGTCTCGCTCACGCTCAGGTACACCTTCGCCGTATTGCTATTACCACAGGAAGTTCGGCAGAGATGCAAGACGTTGTCGTCAACCATGTTCATATGACAACAGAGAACAACAAAAGAACACGGAAAACTAGCACAAGCGCTAGATGCGGCGGGATCTGGCGTTTACAACAAATCTTACCGCCTATTCGTATACGATAAGACATCAAGACTCACATTCCTGGTAGACACAGGCGCGAACATATCAGTGCTACCACGAACCAAAGGACAACGCTCAAAGAAATTACCATTCACGCTGTACGCCGCAAACAACACTGTAATACCAACATACGGAGAAAAAACGTTGGAACTAAACATCAATCTACGCAGGCCATATAGATGGAAGTTTATAGTTGCGGACGTCAGCAAACCAATAATTGGAGCAGATTTCCTTAATCACCACCAACTCAACGTCGACCTAAGAAATCGCAAGCTCATAGACATGACTACAAAACTGTCAGTCACAGCACCCGCACGCGTATCAAATCTACCTACTGTACGTAGTGTCGACCTGCAGCAAACATACCACGACATACTCGCTGAATTCCCGGGCACAACTCGAGTGACGTCAATGAAATTGAGCCCAAAGAATAACGTCGAACATTACATCGAAACTACAGGACCGCCGATACATTGTCGAGCAAGACCAATACCACCGCACCGCTACGCGCAAGTCAGACACGAGTTCGAAGCCATGATCAACCAAGGCCTATGCAGACCAAGCAAAAGCCCGTGGTCAAGCCCGCTACACGTGGTACCCAAAAAAAACGGTGATCTACGCGTCTGTGGCGATTATCGGCGACTGAACACAGTGACTAAACCGGACCGCTACCCTATACCAAGAATCAAAGATTTTACGTACCACCTGGCCGATAAGAAAATACTATCAACAATCGATTTGAATCGCGCATACCAACAGATTGTCGTCCGTGAACAAGATATTGAGAAAACAGCCATTATTACCCCGTTTGGATTATACGAATTCCCGAGAATGTGTCCCGGACTCAAAAACGCGGGACAGACATTCCAACGCTTCATCCACGACACCTTGCGAGGATTGGACTATGTTTTTCCATTTGTCGACGACCTATTAGTAGTGTCAACAAACGACAGCGAACACCGAGAACATCTGCGCACTGTACTTAAACGATTAGAAAATAATGGAATAACAATAAATCCAGCAAAATGCGTTTTTGGACAGCAAACCGTCAAATTTTTGGGATACACAGTATCATGCGAAGGCATTAGACCACCAGAAGAGAAGGTCAAGGTCATCAACGACTATCCTAAACCCAAAACAGTTGAAGAATTACGTAGTTTTCTTGGAATGATTAACTATTATCGAGATAGCATTCCTAATGCCGCATATTTACAAGCGCCGCTCAATGCTTATCTACACAATTCCAAGAAACGTGACAAAACAATAATCGAGTGGACCGACGAATCATTAATAGCATTCGAAAATTGCAAGAAGAGTTTACGCGACGCCGCACTGCTCGCACATCCCTGCCACACCGCCCCACTCGCTATAATGTGTGACGCGTCAAACAGTTGTGCAGGCGCCGTGCTCCAACAGCACGTAAACAACATTTGGCAACCACTCGGTTATTTTTCCAAGAAACTATCGGATACGCAATTAAAGTATAGTACCTACGATAGGGAACTACTTTCAATGTACATGGCAGTGAAGCACTTTAGAAAAATGCACGAGGGCCGCGAATTAATCGTGTTCACCGACCACAAACCACTTATCTACGCCCTAACCAAACAATCATCGGACAGTGAAACCCAACGAAGAACTCGGCAGTTGTTATTCATCAGTGAGTTTACAACCGATATTCGACACATCAGCGGAAAGGACAACGTTGTGGCCGACGCACTTTCACGCATCGAGACAATAACCTGCCCCACAACTATAAATTATTCAAGTCTCAGAGAAGCGCAACATAAAGATGAAGAATTACCCACATTGCAGAAACAAAGTAATATTCAACTAAAGAAAATTACTTTGCCAGATACCCACGAACAAATATATTGTGAAACGTCCACTTACACGGTACGACCGTACCTACCGAAGGATTTCCGAGTAGCAGCTTTCAAAGCGCTCCATGGAATAAGCCATCCTGGCATAAGAACATCACGAAAACTTATGCAAGAAAAATATTTCTGGCCAAGCATGAATGTAGATGTCGGCAAGTGGACCAAGTCATGTATAGCTTGTCAGCGAGCAAAAGTGCAACGACACACCAGGGACAACTTATCAACATTCGCCCCCACCGAGCGTTTCAAGCATATCCATATTGATATCACTGGCCCACTGAGTACGACACCAACCGGTCATCGTTATTTACTTACCATTATCGACCGCAAAACTCGATGGCCAGAAGCAACGCCTATTATTGACATAACTGCTGAAACCATTGCGAAGGCAACATATGAGACGTGGATTGTGAGATTCGGATGCCCAGAGACGCTGACCAGCGATCAAGGTCGGCAATTCGAAAGTCAGCTGTTCAAAGCCTTAACCAACCTACTGGGAATACATCGTGTTCGCACAACGCCATACCACCCACAAAGCAACGGAATCATTGAACGCTGGCACAGATCACTTAAGACCGCGCTCACCGCACGCCTCACACAGGGGAGCACATGGATCGACGAGGTACCGACAGTACTGCTTGGACTCCGCGCTGCATGTCGCACTGATACCGGAGTTACCGCCGCACAGCTCACCTACGGATGTAATATGCGACTCCCAGGTGATTTTTTCACATCGACACCTCGCAGTGAAATTATGGACTCTGAATATGTCGATAAAATACGAAAAACAATAGACAGCCTCAAGCCAACAACAAACCAATCGCACAGCAACCACCGTGCCATATTCGTGCATCCAGACCTACAAAGTTGCCATTCAGTATTCATCAGAGTTGACGCCGTACGCAAACCATTACAGCCAACCTATGATGGGCCCTATACAGTGTTAAAGCGAGAAGGCAAAGTGTACACACTACAGCTGCCAAGCCGACAGACTTCAGTGTCAATAGATCGACTGAAGCCAGCGTACATGCTCAACGACGAAGCCTTATCAACACTCACACCAGTCACACCCTCATCACCTGACGTACCCGTGCACAAGACCTTATCCGGACGGACTGTCCGGCGACCCGTACGCTTCGCTTGAAGGGGAGTACTGTAGCTGCATCATACCATAGAAGCCAACCACAGCGCGCCGCGCGCGCCGGCTGAGTGAGTGACCGGCCGGGGAGCCCTAGTTCGACCGCCGGGTGCCGCGCTGTCGCCACCGCGATGGTGGCGCCCTCGTCCTTCAATTACGCGAACTACCGATTTGCCAGTACTGTGTAGTGATTGGTTAATTTATTTTGTATAGTTTTTTAGAACCACCCGAATATTTATTTTTTAAGAAAAGTGATTTAGTATATAAGAAACTGTGTTGGACGAAATAAAATCAGAATCATTTTGAATCCTGAACTGGTCGTTTCTCTCCATTACCCTGACTCTCAACAGAGTGATCAGTCATAAATCTAGAAAATCATAGAAGCAGCACCTCTAAACCCGAACATGACTCAGATGAGTTGGCGGCCAGCTCTAGCCATGACATGGATGTGGTCAGGGTGGAATATTTGGAGGACGATTTACTAGATTAAAATATGGAATAAAGAATTAGGTTAGACAACATGATGTTTTATTTTTATAATTCCTAAACAGTGTTGTAAACTCAGTAGTATTCACCCAAATATTTATTTTTAGGTAAGTAATCAGTTGCGTATCGAGAACACGTCCTTGTTCAATTAAACTACTACTAATTACTTACTGATTTAAAAAAATAATACTTATACAGGTTACGAATAATTATATTGTAATTTTGTCTAAACAAAAAGTTGTTAAGTATCAAGATTAGGTCAGTAAGCTATTCGGTTGCAACGGGTTGCCATACGAACAGCACAGTGGCGCCTCCATTATTTTCTACTCTTTTTTGCCAAGCTGTAGTTCATATTTTCTGCCATTAAAGATTCGGAAAAAAAATATTCGAACCATATTTATTGTAAATTACGTGCATATTCCCTATTATAGACAGTCCTAATGAAGGAAAGTTATATTGTATTTTTAACGGTTCTGTTTTATCGTAATTCATAAACGCGATGTAATATTATTTTAAAGCATTCTTCGTAATTAAGGTTTTGTAAATACTTATTTAGTTTTATTTTACATTCTTTTTTAGATAATGGGTACAAAAATTGTAAATGTCCAATGATTTATTGATTTTGTTATATGGATAGTAATCTTCTACTTGTCTCTCTGTTTCTCAATAATTAGTCTTAAGTCAAGGGTGAAAAGGTTCTCTCTAGGCAAGAGTATCCCAACGTTGAACTTTTCATTTACCTAATAAAAAAAATCGAAGGTTGTACAATAGTTGAATAAATAATAGAAAACGTACATTATATTTGAACGCACCCCTGGGAAGGTGTCAGTCAGCTGTCTTGTGTCACAGACTCACAGCCACAGCCAGTGAAACTGTCAGGTCTGGTGTCAATGTCAAATCAAACTCAAGTTGGATGAAAAAATGAAGTCAGTCAATTTGATTGTCATCGAAGAAGATTCCGGTGTGCCGTAAATTGTATAAAGCCTCTTGAAAATCTCTAAGTTTTGCGTCTTCACTGCCTCAAAAAGTGTTGTTATATCTAAAAGCATTATTTTGGATGTAACCGTATTAAGTTGACCGTAGTTGAAGTAATACAAATCAAAATTCCTCCTGCCTCAGCGACTCAGGGATCTTCTCTCCTAACTGCTGATTGGTACGTATCACGTATGCATGAACCGTCAGTCTGCGTAGTTATTACTACGGAGTTTGCTCGATCAGATGATAGTGTTTTCGTTGGCGTATGAGCGCCAGGGCTCACTGACGGCACACTCAGTGAGTGCTTGTGAGTATCACAAGTTGCTGTATGATCAGTGTGATGAACAGGGAGGCAGGGACATCATCGCACATACTAATACTATGAGCACATGATTCTGAACAGCCCAGCACTGAAATCTTGCATCTGTGTTATCTAATATTTTATATTATTTAGTGATGCTATTATTGCTCATAAAAGTAAAAACCTGTGGAATAAAACCTCATATCCTGTCTAACTCTGTAAGAATTTCCTTAAAATACAAATAAGTCACTTCTCTTATTTACAAGAATTCTCTATTTTTTTTTTTTTAATTAGTTAAATCTAAAAAAACATCGGGTAAAACCTGGAAATCAGGGAAAGCCAATGTGTTCCAGGATGATGTAAAGAACTTGTGGTTTCCAGATGTGCATTGATATCTGTTCTACTCGGTAAATGTTCATGATTCAGAATAAGTAAGCAAAAAATAATAAAGGAAAGCAATAATAATAAAAACTGAAAAATAACAATCCCACAAAAAAATTAGAATCCCACAAAATCTTAATCAATTCATTTATTGCTTTACATTACTTATTATATTTTACTTAACATGAACCTAGGGCAGGATAAGACCTCTCTGTAAGAGTTATTACAACTGAAATGCTATCTAAATTAGGTTCAGCATAAACTTTATCTAAAGACTTATTTAAATTTGCTAGATTAGGTTCAGTTGCCCTGTATATGTCTTGCATTGTGTAACTACTAACTGTTATTTAACAACAAGTTGGATACAATTGATTCTGAATATAAAACCAACAGTGTGTTCTTCTGACTATAGATTTTCCATTGTGAGGTATGCATACAACTGGTGTCACCATAAACTCCATACTAAGTTAATCAACTTCACAACTTATTATTCAAGAATATCGCTTTCCACAACATATACAGGGTGTAACGGAAAGGGTATATACATACAAACAGGGTGAATAGAGTAGTTAATAACGAGTCTTTCTTTTCGAGTCGGCAGAATCAAACAAACAACCAATTTATGATTTTGTACCTATCTCTTCCTGACTCTGTGCGCCTAGTACACGCGTACGCGTACCGCAGGTGGCGCGCGACGGCAGTGTGATCAAACGTAAATCATTATTTGTTGTTAAAAGTAATTATTAAACAGCACGTAGGTAATTCTTTTTGTTTATCAATTTACGGGCGCGATGAGATACAGACTCGATGTTGAGGAAAACGTAATAATTGCGTTAAAAATAAGAATACCTAACTTTGATAAGTGTCATGCATGCATAAAGTAACTCACAGTTTAAAGGGCTGGTTAAAAATGCTGGCCTTGGCGTTGTACGCACAAGGCCGCTCTCCTTCAGATGCCGTTGAACATTACAAACATTAACTATCCTAAAGGCGGCACTTATTGGCACTTCCATCTCTTGCACTGTATCACATCACACATTCACACGGCACTGCATACACTTCGTTTTTAATTTACCCCCACAAAATAAAAACCAGCGGCGTTAGGCCTAGTGATCGTGGAGGCTAAGGCACCCTCCCGCGGCCAATCCATTGAGATCCGCGCGTCGAGGTAGTTCCGAACGTTACGTGCAAAGTATGCCCGTGCTCCATCATGCTGGAAGATACAGCTCTCTCGGGCAGCTCGCATTCGTTGCTCGAACACACATGATCATTTCATAATACCTACTCGCTATCACTTAAGGGTGACGATATTTTCCCGACTATTCACAAAGATCACCTACGACAATATCACAACTTGACACCGACACGGATAGAGAGCGACTGATTGCACCCTAAAACTTCACTTAAAAGTTCGGACATCCTACTATCCTAGTACTAAGGTAACTAACCCAATTACTGTACTTGTCATTTTTAAGCTATTGCATAACTTCTATCGCGGGCCTTGAGCGCGGGGACCGAATCCAGAAATTCCGTAACGAATAAACCTCACGCTCCCCACTCCGACGGGCAAGGAGGTGTGGCTTGAAGGCCGTGCATCGTCTAACGTCGTTTCAGTTCGGCAGTCTTCGACACGGCGTTGTGTGCGATTAGACGTATTGGATAGTGGGGAGGGGAAAGGGGAGGGGAAGGGAGGGGAGGGGGAGGGTAGAGATTGTGAGAGAGGGAAGAGGGTATTGTGAGAGGGGACGGAGGGGCAGGGGAGGGATGTGGAGGGAAGAGGCAGGGGACGGGAGGGGAAAGTGAGGGAGGGGTGAGAGGAGGGGCGGGGGAGGTGTGGGGGAGGGGGAGGGGAGGAATGGGGAGCGGGAGAGGAGAGGAGTTGATAAAAATGCTATGCAATAGCTTTACCGCGGCAGTCTCCGAGTGCCACACGTCATTTTTATTTTTTATGAATCCCGCAACACAGTGTAGTAGTGTGAGATCCTTTGGCTCTTCAAACATCGTACGAACCTTTTATGAAAATAAAAACTTATTACTTAGGTACCTATTTACTTTTTTTGAATAAATAATAATAAATTGACTGACTAACAGATGACTAAATTTTACTTTAACGTAATACTTACCATGAGGACACCATCACCACCACTTACCTTAGCCATTGAGGACAAAGTGCAATTTGAAAATCTCAAGCGTTAACGTGCCAATAAACTGAACTGATTAATCCACTTGTATCAGTGTTATGAGATATTAAATGTGATGAAAAAGTAAATCCTAGTTGCTTACCTGGTGACTTAAAATTAGGGATAATAAAAAAAAATTAGTTTCACGATCTCAATCAGAGAATCAGCGACGCGGCGATGTGCTTACAACTATTGATTTACCCTAAACATCTTTAGTGTGTTTACGCACACAAAGATAATTCCTATCCTTTGTTATCCTACAATAAAATGCATAGTACCTACGTAATACTTGTACAGAAATTAATTAGGGTTCAGTATTATGATTGTGCATGCACGCTGTCAGGATAGGAGGACAACTTCCGTTGCTCATGAAGTCCTAGTACTTTTAATAACTTCTCTTGCGTAATTAGAGGCATATTTGCGGTCGATTACGGGAAATAAATGAAAATTCAAAGACGCCGCGCACGCGCTCTTTGTAGCCGATCGTTTCGCTCCGGTGAAGCGGTGTCGAGAAGTAAACAAATGTCGCGTAACAAATAAATCAAATACTGAATGTCTGTATTAAACATTTCGAATTTTAGGTATTTAGTTTTATTTTAAGTTGTGTTAAGAAGTAACTACAGACTTACCTACACAATTAGGTAATGAATGTCTAATAAAATAAAATTAAGTACTGAACCCTTTGGTAATATTTGTACCAGGAGGCACATAAGTTACGTTAGAAAGTAATTTAGGGTTCATTTTAACATTAAATAAATCAATTTTTTATTGGTTTAACTATACGGTACTTTTGTAGCTTTAAATAATTTCTTAATTAGTACTGAACCCTTTGGTAATATTTATACCAGGAGGCACATAAGTTGCTTAAGAAAATAATTTATGGTTCACTTTTACATCAAATAAATCGTTCTTTGTATTGGATTAGTAGGTACCTACGGTACTTTTTCGGTATGGTACAGTTTCCTAATATTTGTACTTTCAATTCTTTGCCTTTGTGTTATTAGGAATTCAAAACAAATAGAAGATAGTGTTAAAGCTGATTACAAGAATGTTGTTATTAATGCTAAGGTAACAACACACCTCTCCCTAACCCTTCGAGAATTACAGAAGTGATGTTATGTTAGAACAATGGGCTAGAACTTTTTAAAATGCTATTATCTGTTATTTTAAGTATGATTTTATGGTAAAAAACATACTAATAAATAATAATGATAATAATAATAAATCGTTTATTTCTCACCACAAACCAAGTAAAGAACAAACTAAATTATTAATATATGCTAATAAGTTACAACTTAGGTTGTGGATCGCTGGTGCCTGTGGTAGGTAAAAACACCTGTATTATAGGACACCAGGCCTCCACCTCATACCGCATTAATTATGAAAGTAGCAAATAAAAGTGCAACGGCGCATAAACAAAGAAAAACTAATAAAATAGGTGAGTACGCTAAAATAATGAAGACAAAAAAATAAAAATGTTTGTGTGTGTGTGTGCGCATGTGGTGTGTGTGTGTGTGTATGTGTGTGTGTGTGTTCACGATTGAAGAAGGGATGAGCCAAAGTTAGTGAATTACGAATTATTATAAAATTTGGTATATACAGGATATACACAATTACATAAATAATCAGAGTGAAGACAAAAATTACTGGGGGACATCCAGAAGGGCTTCAGTTTGTCAGTATGATTGTGTAAGAAGCCAATTCAAGAGAGTAGTTTTATATAGACGGCGATTTAAGTGATGTATGGATAACAATTTATGGAGCTTGTTGTACAAGTATGGTCCAAGGACGACAAAGAATCTACGGCTAAAGGATGTTCTTAGTCCGGTAGAAGTTGCTACGAGATGGTTACGAGTGGTCGAATTTCGGTTGAAGGGGGTAATAGAATGCTGCTTCATTGCAGTGGCCATGATAAATAGCTGCCTGACTGTGGGAACTTGGCAGAATTCGAATAACTGGATTGTAGGAAAAAGGCGAGGCTTAAAACAGCACACCTTGAGCACTGCTCTTTGTGCCCTCTCAACCTTTATCAGGTTGGATTTATCTGCACCACCCCACGTGATTGAGCAGTAGCTCAAAATGGACTGGCCCAATGCTAGGTACACCATTTTCATGACATCTGCATCAGCTGATTGACGTAATTGTTTAAAAATGTAGATGAGCTTTCTGACCCTCTTTACCCGCTAAGTTGCTGTCTATTACTACACCCAAATATTTTACTGATGTAACACGCTTAATAACCATAATACTTGAGTCGTAATTAGCAGCATATAAAGGTTTCGCAGATATTTGCAAAGTGGAATCTAAAGAATTCGACGGATTGCGAATAGAAAAATTAAGAAGTTTGGTTTTAGATGTGTTTAAGGTGAGTAAATTGTTATTTAACCATTCTCTAACAGTATCAAATCCAGTTTGAGCAAAGCGATAGGCCAGGATCCAGCCAGGTGTTTGATGAAAAAATAAGTGCTGTATTATCAGCGTAAGAAAATATGTTCCCGCCTTGAAGAGTGAGATTGCAGAAGTCATTAATATAGACCAAAAACAAGGTCGGGCCAAGAATACTCCCCTGAGGGACTCCGTATTCAATAGGTAGTTCAGAGCTGGTATAAGATCCTATTTTGACAGTTTGGGTTCTATTGGTTAAATAGCTCTGAAAAAGGGACAGCTGCACCCCTCTCACTCCCAGAGATTCGAGCTTATTAAGAAGCATGGAAATCGAAACCGTGTCGAAGGCTTTCGCGAGGTTAAAGAACAGTGCAACACACTGACGGCTTTTGTGGATCATGTAGTCAAGTTTCTTGACTACATGATCCACTAGATTATGATTATACTCCCATTGTGGTACCTATTATTAGTTATTTATGAGAGTTTCTATAACAACAAACAACTAACAGTTGCTTAAGCTACAATAAGGATTTTGTAGTAGATATTTAACTTGTATCCTACTTTTTTGTTACGGTGAGTTTTGAAGTAAAACAAACATGCGTAACCCATTTTGTGAAATGTACCAGGAGAAACAACTCCTTCACGGAATTGTTATTGTACAGAATAGGTCGTTGACATCGATCAGCTGACTCGGTGTAGTGATGTGTAGAATTAAATCAGAAATGTTTTATTTTTATAGAAAATTGTGTTTCAACTTAACAATTATGTATGTATATGTATAAAAACGTTGCCATCTTGTTTCTTATCACCAAGAGAATCCCTTCGTATGTATATACCCTTTCCGTTACACCTTGTATAATATTATATATTTATGTCTTGTAAGTCAGTAATTTTAATGACATATGCAAGCAACATGATTTGGATCCTTTTCTAAAAATAAAAAATAAATAAAAATAAAAATAAAATAAAAATTGTTTATTGATACCAGATACATTCACAACTTTGCAGGCTAAAGCGGGTAACAATTGAAATGTATAGTACAATACATACTGATATTGATTCCCAAACTAAGCTAGAGCTTGTATTTTGGGAAACAATGTTCAGTCATAGTGATGACATACAATATACATTTATTGGTGCTTGAGGACAAAGGTGAAATATTGAGGAAAATTTGTCGCTGCACGGTGCATATGGTTACAAAATAATTATTCCTAATTATTATATCATTATATATTACGGTAGGTGTAGCGTGTGCGTGCATGTATCTATGTATGTATGTATTTATCAGTAATAATTATGGGTGAATGTGGATGGGTGAGTGTCCGAATGTATGGGTGAGTGTCCGTGTGTATGGGTGAGTGTCCGTGTGTGTGGGTATACGCAGCCCTGCGATGTAAATCTTGGGATCGGTTTCATTACCACTACGTACTGTGTGTTTAGTATGTGTGTATGCATCTGTGGTTTTATGCGTGTATGAAAAAGTTTACTTGTTGTATTTTAATAAATCCTCAGTTTTGTGGTAGTCTAGTTGCAGAAGCCATTCCACCACTAGAGGTTTAATTTTATTTTTAGTTAGTCCTGAAATTTGCAGATCCTTGTTTATAATATTGTACAGCTTACAGCTTATTGCATTATAGTGTCTACTAGCAAAAGACGTCTTACAGGGGACTCCACGGCAAACAAAAGTTTTTTTGCGTCTCCTAACTAGTGTGAACTCTGCAAGAAGGTGCTGAAGCCTCAAATTTTTGAAGTGACAGCGGTTTTTAAGCAGTTTTCTTTTTGCTATTGTCTTTTTTTTTCTTTTATCAATTTTAGTCGTGTTCGACGGTCGGTGATCGCGTCTTATTAGATTTTTTATTGCAATTCTAAACGCGAAGACTTGTAATTGGCTTTCTCGTGACTATTGCTTTCTTATTTGTTGAGTTTTTGTTAGCTGTAAGTCCCCCATGTACTAAATAAATAATATTATATGTATACATAAAGTGATGAGTTTCCGCGTGTGGCAGGCGGTTGGAGATGTTGGCGGCGTGCGAGGCAGGCGAGGTGTTCGCGCTGCTGGAGGGCGGCGCGGCCGGCGCGCGCGATGCCGCCGACGCGCTCGCTGCGCTCTACTGCGGCGTGCGCGAGCCCTGGCTCACCCGCGCGCTGCTGGCCTACCACGCGCGCACCGGCAGCGTGCGCGCGCTCGACCTGCTGGCGCGCGCGCCCGAGCCGCACGCGCGCCACCTGCTGGACGCGCTGCAGGAGCAGCTGCGCGGCGAGCGCGCCCAGCGCCACCACGCGCTCGCCGCCTTCGCGCCGCTCGTGGCTCGCCGCCCGCCCTGGCTGCACCGCCTGCCCGCGCACCCGCTGGCGCGCGAGTTGCTGCGCGCCGCGCGCCACGAGCGGGACCCCCTGCCTCTGCTGCACGCGCTGCTGGCGCTAGCGGCGCTGTTGCCCGCCGCGCCCGCGCTGGCCGCCACGCACCCCGCCGAGCTGTCCGACGCGCTGCTGCGGCCCGCCGCGCTGGAGCCGCCGCCCGCGCCCGCCACGCGCGCGCACCTGCAGCTGGCGCAGCTGGCCCTGTTCCACGCGCTGTACGCCACGCACCCCTGCACGCTGCTGGAGGCGCTGCGCGCGCAGGGTGCCGAGCTGCCGGCCAGCGCGGCCCGCGACGCCTGGGAGCGCGGCGTGGGCGCGCTGGCCGAGTCCGTGCGCCTGCACCCCGCGCTGGTGACGGGCAGCCGGCTGCGCGAGGCCGACCCGGGCCGCTGGGCGCGCCTGGAGCACCACGACGTGCTGGCGGAGTGCCGCCGCCTGTCGCTGCATTCGCGCGCCGAGGACGCCGCGCCATCGCCGCTGCCGACGGTGCCGGGCTCGACCACTCCGGCCCCGGCGCCCGCTCGCGCATCTCCCGCGCCCGGGTCGGGCGCGCACGCGTCCCGCTCGGCGTCCAGCCTGCGGCCGGGCGCCGAGCCCTGGTTCGCGCTCGGCGACCGCTGCGGCGCCGACTCTGCGCCGCACACGCCCCTGCCGTCGGACGCGGACGCCGCCGAGCCGCCGGAGGCCGCCGTGGAGGCCACGCCGGAGAATACGCCGGCGCGGGAGACGCGCGCACAGTTCCGCTTCCCGAGCGATTCGGGCGCCGTGCGAGCCATCGGCCGGCGCTCGCGGCCCGCGTCGCCGCCGCGCAAGGAGACGTCGCCGTCGGCGGGCGGCGCGGGCGGCGCGGGCGGGGCGGGCGGGGCGGCGCCGGGCGACGCATACTCGGCGCGCCTGACGCGCGTGGCGCTGGAGCGGCGCGCGGCGGACTCCCCGGTGCCGTTCGCGGGCGCGCCGCCGCCGGCCGGGGCCGTGGCGCGGCCGGAGCCGAGCCGGCCGGCGGCGGCGCCCGCGCTGTCGCTGGAGCCGCTCAACGTGGAGGACCGCGAGGTGCTGGAGCTGACGGCGCGCGCGCAGGCGCACGAGGAGTGGGCGGACGCGGGCGGCGCGGCGGGCGCGCGGGAGGGCGCGCGCGCGCTGGACCCGCGCCGCTCGCCCGCGCTGGTCCGGCGCCGCTCCGCGCCGGCGCCGCGCCGCTCGGCGTCGTGCGGGCCGCGGCTGGCGAGCTCGGCGCGCGCGTCGGTGGCGGTGCAGACGGTGGACACGTGGCCGGAGCCCTACGAGTTCGTCATCGCTGACTTCTTCCGTGCTCTGCCGGATGACGCTCGTCGTCCAGTAAGTAGTTTAGAGCGAGCGAGTTTATGTTACTCAGGGTGAATTAAATATGGCTTTCGAACAAAGGTGAAAGAATTTTTGATATCAGGTCACATTTTTATATAAAGAACTTGATTATTTTCGTGGACAAAAATACACTTACTACATAATATATTAAATTAACATATTCTAATATTAAAATGTTGTATTTTATGTTCACAACCCCTTATTGAGCTATTCAAAGGATATTATTGTAAAATTATAAATCATAGTGCTCTGTTATGAGCTGTAGCATTATTTGTGCTAACTTAAATGATATAAAACTATGCAGTAAATAATAATACGTGAGGACTTGTAATTGGCTTTCTGGTGACTATGGTTTATTTTTTTTATTATTTATATTTATTTAGTACATGGAGGACTTACAGCTAATAAAAACAAAAAAAATAAGGAAACCATAGTCACCAGAAAGCCAATTACAAATCCTCACGTATAGTGAAACGTGGGTGTGTACTAAATAAATAAATAAATAATTAAGGTTGAAAAAACCGCAATAACAAGTTGAATGTTCGTAGAGCGGCGACTCGAGTCAGCCGTGCGAGAGACTGGACGCATACATGGCGGAGCTGTACGCCGGCCGAGCCTCGCGCGCCGGCCCCGCCGACCTGGCCGAGCAGCTGGCGCTGGCGCATGCGCAGCTCATGTACGAGCGCTGGCGCCGCGACGCGCACGCCGAGCGCAACCGGCGCCTGCTGGGCCGCTGCCGCCACATGCGCGCGCTGGAGCTGCAGAACGCCGCGCTGCACGAGCGTCTGCGCGCCGCCCGCCAGCGCGACGAGCCGCGCCCGCCGCCCGCGCCGTCCGCGCCGCCCGCGCCCGACGCCAGCGCGGCGCTGCAGGCCGAGCTGGCCGAGGAGCGCGCCGCGCGCCTGCGGGCCGAGGCCGCGCTGCGCGAGGCGGAGGCGCAGCGCGCGCTGGACGCGGCCGAGCTGCAGCGCACGCGCGGCGAGTCCTTCGAGGCGGCGCGCCACGTGGAGGCGCTGGCGCGCGCCGCTCTGGCGGCCGAGCGGCGCGCCGAGCACGTGCGCCGGCTGCGGCGCGAGCTGCTGGTGCTGGCGGAGCGCGAGGCGCGCCTGGGGGCGGCGGCGCGCGCGCCCGGCCCGGCGCCCGGCGCCACGGGCGCGGAGGAGCGCGCGCTGCGGGCCGCGTGGGCGCGCGCCGAGGCGGAGGCGGAGGCCAGCGGGGCGCGCGCCGAGGCGGCGGGCGCGCGCGCGCACGAGCTGGAGCTGGCGCTGGCGGCGCGCGAGGCCACGGTGGCGGAGCTGAAGCGCGCCACGCGGCACGCGGCGGAGGAGGGCGCGGCGCGGCTGCGGGCTCTGCGCGACAAGTACTCGGCGCTGCTGCGCGTGGTGCGCGCGGGCGAGGCGCGGCAGCTGGAGCGGCTGGCGGCGGGCGCGGGGCCCGGGCTCGCGCGCGCGGGGCCCGGGGGCGCGGCCGGGGGCCCCGGGGGCGCCGGGCGGCCTAGTGACACGCGCAGCTAGTCGTGTGCCGCGTGACTCGCTAGGACAGTGTCGTGAATGTTCGAGAATAGTCCGAGGAGGACCTCGCCGACGTGAATACGATTAGCCAGCTATCCACTAGAGGCAGCCTCGGGTCAAGGTAGGTAAGTGGAGACGCTGCCTCAATCAAAGGCACGCCGCGACTGGAGGCAGATTCATTACCGCGAGTCGACCCATATTTAGTAATTGGTCTGCCGTGCTAGGAGGACAACAGAACTGCTGTTAAACTGATATAATTATGTGAGCGTCAGTGTTCTCTGGGATCCGTTCAATAAAAAAAACGCACACGTTGCGGATGCAGCTGAAGCGGGCTCACCTCGAGTTGATCTACACAACGTGCCTCGCGCCTTTGCCTCAGTGCGAGCAGCCTCAAACTGAGGCCATTTGCTTCAAGTCGAGGCTGCTTGACCCGAATTTGCCTGAAGTGGATACCCGGCTACTGAAGAGCACCAATGCTCTAAAAGAAATGTTGTCGGTCGCAGACGTGGTGCTTGACTTGTGCAAGAATAAAATATTTAAGAGTAAATTTAATGTCGTTCAATATATTATCATTATCTTATCTGTACACAAGAGCAAGTCTCTCGCCGCGCGCCCCGCGTGTGCGACGTGTGTGTCGCATGTGTCCGGCACGTCTCGCTTGTATTGTGTTTGATATTGTATTGTTATGTATCGCATAGAGATGTAAAGCTTGCAATGTTTAGTTTTCGATGTACCTACTGAACTATGACTTTGATCGTTTAGTATTGTTTTGTAGGAGTTGGGGGTAAAAGGTGTCAAACTTGGTGGTCACTGTGGTCAGGGCTGATTATAGCGCTATTAAAAGGTATTGCATATTTTTCGGGAAATTATAAAATATTCTAACCTCAAATATGATCATTAGTGAAACGGGACGTTAAAATAAGCAGTTGACAACTAATAACAAGTGTCATGTGTCACTGTCATTAGCTTCATTTGTTTTGTTCACTGTCATTAGCTTCATTTGTTTTGTTCACTGTCATTAGCTTTATGAGGTGGATGTGCCACGGCAGCCCGCGTAATTCGAATTTTCTTGTTTTTTGCATTTGCCATACAGTGTCAGGTTGAATGTTGATTATAAATTCGCGACCGTAACACGTGCATGTGTTCACAGAATTATGATCATTCAAATAATTAAGCAACTTAAATGCGTTACATTTTATGGGAGTGGCACCGTGTGAACAGAGCCCTACCCTCGCTTCCACCCCCCCCCCCCTCTCCTGCCTAACTATAATAACTTGTACTCAATCCTTGTTTCTACTATTATAAAGTTTATTGGGAATAAATGAAATCAGATTTTCGTTCAAATTAGTCTTTATCTTTATCATTAAATCCACGAGCGGACATCGCATAATAATACGTCATACATAGTATATTTGGTACAAAATTCACAACAAAGTATAATATAAATAGTTAAAATATCAACAAACTCTTATTTACAATGTACAAAATATACAAATACGTACAAAAGAATCAACAACATAAACTACGATATGGTATTTGGTGTGTGAGCGTCACGGCAGCGGCTCCACGTAGTTCTCGGGCACGAGCCCCGACTTGCCGTTGAGCGTGCCGCGCAGCCAGCCCGGCTCGCCCGACGCCGCCACGTTCGTGATGATCTGGTTGGGCTCGAACGACAGCTCGCCCTCGCTCTCGCCCAGGCACGCGTACAGCGTGCGCACGCGCGCGCAGCGGCCCGGCCCCGCGCCCCCGGGCCCCGCGCCCCCGGGCCCCGCGCCCCCGGGCCCCGCGGCCCCGCGCGGCGGCGGCGACGCGCTGTGCGAGGACACGGACTCGGCCGACGAGCTGCTGGAGCGGCCCGCGGGCCCCGGCGCCAGCGGCGCGAAGTGCTGCAGCAGCTGGTGGTGGTGCGGCGAGTAGCGCGCGCCCAGCATGCGCTCGCAGCCGCCCTGCGGACAAACAGACAGCAGCAGTTCTAAACAGTCACTTGCAAGTGAGACACTGGTGGCGATTTTGCAGTCACAAAAATTGTCTGAACTAACAATAATAATAATAATATAATAATGTTTATTTCACCAAACATACATAGATACAGCAAAAGAAAACCATATACATACATAACAGCTTAAGCTAGAGGGCATAAAAAAAAACTAGATTTAGATTTTAAAAAAAAAGGCCATAATTTTATTTACTCCTGTCATATTGCTAACTCAGAAATGGACACAACTTAAACCAATTTTTAATTAGGCAACACTTAAGTGATAGCTACCTTACCAGTACTTAATTTGAAAATGGCAAATTGCTTTTCTGAATTTCAAGTTTGTCAATCTAAAATGTAAAAATCTGACTTTTAAATCGCGTTTAAAAAGGTGTGGCATAAAATTTGTTGCCATTATTTTGAATTTACAAAGCACATCCCACTTTTTAATCTTGAAAGCTTGGATACTATTCTTGAAAGTAACTCTATAACGCTAAAATGACTAGTTAGAGAATCGCGCTATCTAAATATATTATTTAAATACTGTCCTTTTTAACAAAAACATAAAATAAAACCGAAAAATTAGCACAGTCCTAAATAGTTTTGGTGCAGGATTAAATTGCAAAAGAACGAATAAGTACAGGTTGCTGCAACTTTATGTATTAAAATTTAATCAACAATAATTTTAAAGCCGTTATTTTGCTTTCTGCTTTCCATTTGAATAATTATTGATAAACAAAGACAATTATTTAATTTTCGGTTTTTGGCATTTTGTTTACTTTCTTGATATTTTATTTAATTGCCAACAAATCTGGGTCTATCGTTTAGAAACTTAGTAACTGTTGAACTACACTTGGGTACAAATAAATAAATAAATTGAGCCACTTCCTTGTTCACGTATTACCCTTTTTTCGGAGTTAGTTTAGTTCCACTTCCGTGAACAAGAGAATCGGCACCATTAGTGATCTAATGAGTTTTAAATAAATTCTCGCCCAACTCATTGTGTCGTGATGTGGTCTTATGAAAATGGTCGATAGGTACCTACGACAAAGGACAGAACAAAGTGAAACTATCCAATAAAGAAGCCAGTGTACTTACGATATCATTGCGCGAAGAGATCGGTAGGGACGTCGGCGACGTTCTGCAACAACAACAACAACATTAGTCCACGTTACAAGAGTTACAACACAAGTTTCGTAAACGTTTCCACTACTGTCTACTCGTATTCATTGCCAACCTCGTACCATTTCATATTTAAGTATATAGTAATTAACAATAAATCATTATTATATACATTTTCATGAAAAGGATCAATGTTAATTACTAAGTTAAGTGACTGATAATGTGCGGGATTTATCAACCTGCACATTATCAAGTTTGCCGAGTGTACAGAACTAGCAGGCTGATATTTATTTGGATGGCACCTGTGATTTAATTTTCTTTATTTATTTATTAAACATCTCTTCGCGGGGATGTTGCCCAATAACCAAAACATTTTCACTTTATTGTTATATAGGTATGACGAAAATACACTTAGGAGCAAATAAATTTGAGCGACTTGCTTTTTTCACGCATTATGGTTAAGTACCTCTTATTTTTGACATAATGAAACGCATCAATTTGAATCTTTTTCTGAAAGGCTATTAATTAACCTTTTTGGCCATATAAAGTTTACATCGATACGTTCAATATTACCAAAAATATTGACCATTATACTTACGTGTAAAAAGTGTGCGGCTCGATTTATTTGCTTCCAAGTATAGTTGTAAATCTTTTATCAATCACTTTTATGTTTGTGTTTACTCAACTCAACGGGTTATTAGTAAAATTAATCAAAACGAAACATTTATTTTAACGAAGCCAATATTAGGCACACAATAAACACATAAAATTCATCAGAAAATAAATTTTAAGTAATAACGAAGATTATTGTAAGGTGTGAGCACAGACTGCTGGTTAAATGAATTAGCAACCAAAACATTTGTGAGCGTTCCTGGTCAGGCGGCGACGACCAACAGCCGCCTAACATGAACAGATCTAACAGTACGAGGAACAAGGAAGAGACACCAACCCAGCAATCACGAAACCGGACAGACAGATGATCATTGTGCTCGCGGCGCACGACACAGCACGGCCCGCTCGGCGAGCGCGGCGCGACTGCGGCCGGCGCGGCGCGGCGCGCTATATACCTACACATGCGCGACAGGTGCGCGCGCAGCTGCCGACCACCTCACTGATTTCACGACGCCAATCTTTGCACTTTACAATCCAACCCATTTTACTTTCATGAACAAAGGATGCAACTCGCATCCTATGTTGCTATCTCATAGATATCTGGTATTAGGACGGAATGTTGGGATCGACACGACCTGCGTCTTGCTAAATCGCTCCCATACACCATCCTCCCAAGGATTTTGTGAAAACCAACCATTAAGGAATGAACAAGGGTTTCACGTATATGTAAAAATATCTACGTATACGAAGACATAAGTGGCTTATAAATCTGCATCTTGGCACTAGCTGCCTGTCTTGGCCTGCGTACATAATACCATTACATACCATACCAATATATCCTAGAGAACTTACATTCGATTGCTTGGCTTCAGCGAACCCTACAGTAAGCTACAGACCGCCATCGCGCCACCTGCCCCCCTAGCCAAGTTACAAACGATTCGTATCTATTCTCTTTCTACAGTCGAGAACGCCTCAAATCCCTTTGTTTTGACCACGTGACTTAGCGAAAGGTGATAAGTCACGTGGTCAAAACAAAGGGATTGACTGCTCAGTATTAATAATCTTTACAACAAGAAACATGGAATAAACACATGTTTGAATGGTTCGATAGAATCAACCCTTAAAAAAGTTTTCAAGCTTTACTGCTTGTTTCGGTTAACTCGAGAAATACCAATGAATAAGTACCACAATAATCTTATCGTTTGACGAAGAGTTTTATCGAACAATATTTCAGAAATGATTCTGTGTCCTCGGTCTGTGGCGCGAGAGGGCAGTCTGTCTGAAACAATGTCGCAGTAGCAATATATCGCCGCGTCGGCGTCGGTCCAAGATAAACTGATTTGACATTAAAATGATTAGTTTCCATAAAAATATTATAGGTTGTTTTTTTTAAACCTTACCTACTAGTAAAGTGGGTTTCACGTAAGTACTGGTGTCTTGTTAACCCCTCAACTAAGCTAATCCTGCTTGTGTCTGGAGTGGGTTCACATCAATAGTGCAATGGGTGGGGATCGAACTCATGACCTCTCGATCGCCAGGCCGATGCCTTAACCATTGAGCTATTGTCAATTTGTAGGATAATAAAATCCAACGAGCACTGAGTTGCGGCCTCGCGGACAAGGAACTAATGTCTACAGATTAAGGTGCCTCTACGACACTAGCCTACTCGCGAAGTACTCTTTGAAGTTGATATCGGCTGAAGTTGTTGCTCGAAGTGCCCGTGTACACTATCGTATTCGTTTGTTCCATTTTGTTGGCGACTATTGGCGAGTAGTGTAGTGCAGGCAACTCGCGCGCCGCGCTCGCAGGTGGCAGGTGGGCATTCCGCGCACGCGCAGCTGCCGCGCGCCGCCCTGCATTCTTATCTCTCGTAAGGTTTCGGACACCCGGCGCTACCCCCCGCCCCCCGCCCCGCGCCACCTCACGCATCTCACGGAGTAGTGTGACTGCAAATAATCGGGGTCACCGGCTCACCACACAACGTTTGCGTTACATTTTGCAGAATCTGTCGAACGCGCGTCGTCTGCCGGTCGATTATAACATATTGTGCCAATCAACTTGTGAAATGAAGGATGAATTCAGAAATGTTAAGGTCCATATCCGTGTTGTACAATAGGAGCGGGCGGCGCGCGGCGGAGTGCGCATTGTGCGCCAGCTGTAGATACTAAGCATACATTTCTTGTTCGCCCTCGACATCTGCCGGCGCGATTACAATAAGGTACCTACATTGAAAAAGCACGCTCTATTCAAAGACAGCTTTACTGACTATACAATCTTATAGGGAAGCTGCCCACAATACAAAATATTATTATTTATTCAATCACGGATCTATCCTGCACTATTTAATATAGGTAGGTACTTAGTTTGACTGATTAGTCTGATAACGCCTGAATACTAGGTATTTAACTTAAAAACGTAATGTTAAGTACGCACACAAATTTACTTTTTCTTTTTTATTTTGTGTCCTAAACATACACAATGTTTACTGAACCAAATGGTTGTTCCAATCTCAGACTGTACATAGATACATACTGTTATGTAGGTACTCGTGTGGTTTCTAGTTAGTTTTTAAATTCTTTAATTGTAATCTGTGAAAAACTATTTATAATTTTATACTTATTTAAGATTTTATGACTTATTCATACTGTGTTACTGTTTGTTTTTCCTAATATAAAATAAACGCAACCGAATTCATTTCATAATTTACTTTGATCATTAATTCAAAAGCAGTTGTTTTTTATTGCGGTCTTTTTCTTTTGCTTAACATACCAATTTTTGTCACGCAGAGCTCATTTCCGTACCTATATGTATACTTAATAATAATTATGTTTACAAGTATTTGTTGGATGGATGGATTACGCATTCGAAGGAGGTGAGCGACAACAACACGACGTAGGAAATTAAATATTATGTACCTACATATGCCATGCATTTCCATTTACAAGTATCTAATTAAAGCCAAACTCGTCATACAAACGAATTCAAACAAAACGTGCACCCGCTGTCCGACAAAAAACTGATGAATGCGAGTACGAAGGAGAAGCGCACAGGTGATGCGCGCGGCAGCTGGCGCGCAGCCTCCGCGTGCCAGCGCCCGGGACAGGCAGACGGTACGCTGTCCTTAACTAACCCTCGAGTGACAATAATGAAAAAATGTTTCTGCACTAAACATACAGGTCGGCCTACTCTGCCTACACCATTGTCAATATTATTTAGGTATAATCTAAATATTCTCTAAATGGAAATTGGGGAAATTGTGTTGAGTTACAGGTTGCTTTTTATGACAATAATTTTACTAGCGGCGATGTTTTAGGGTTTCAGATTTACTTCGTTAAAATGCTTTTGTTTGTATAATTATTGCGTAGATATTATTACGTAATTTTTAACCTTGACTTTAGAAAAAAAAAGTTTGGACTTCTTCCTATATTTTGTGAAAATAAAAATAAAATGTGTGTAACACAGTTTTTTTTTCGAGATTTCAGAGTGTGTCCTTTAGTGGAAGTACTTAGTTAATATTCATGGGTAAAACCTCAGACCAATAAAAAATTAGTCTGAGGATAAAACAAACGAAGTACCTACTTAAATAAATAAAATAAAATAAAAATCGTATGTCATTCTGTGCGCATAGATAATCTATAGCCAATATTACAATAAAAAAAATTGCCATTTTCGACATGTCTATAAATAGGGTGACTGGTAATTAGCGACCGATACCTAAACACGTGATTGTACTTATGGATACAAATAACTTTCCCAAAGAAACTTTTTATACTCAATAACTTTCAATTAATTCAAATGACTTCAGTACTGCACAACGGGAGCGGTGAGGGTGGCTGGGGAGCGTGTGACGTTACTACTAATAGTAGAGTTTGCCCTTCCCGAGGTCAGACTGACACTGGTCAGGCTGATAGCGCCCGATATTAATATTCTATCTCAATCCAAATCCCGATATTTTGTTTTTGACGGCTGCTTCTGATTGGACATCTTTAAGACTCGGATAGGCGAATTCGGTCGTTGATTGGTTACAGACAAAGATCGGGATCAAGATAGCAACCGAGATAGATTATTAAAATCCAGCGTTAATCGTAACGATTCGTGCCTACTGTGATCGATCACACGCGCGCGCGCGGGAATTTCAAACAGCGTTTTCGTTATTTTATTGTGTTATTTATAAGCTATTGTGCATAAAAAAAGTTACAGTGAGAAAGTTTATTAAAATCATGAATACATTCACGTGTTTAAGTATCGGTCACTAGTTACCAGTCACCCTATATACTCGTACGTAGGGACCGCGACCGTCGAAATAATCGACAGAAAAGACCACGGAGAGAAGATTGAATAAGTTTTTACCAGTTATGTGAACTTTTGATGATCCAAGTTATCTACTTATATGATGGTTCTTTTAATACGTACTGCAAAGAATTTAATTCTACTTATTCCTAAAACTATCTCCGTTAATAGTAATGCGTCTTTCAGTGACTGGGCTACCAACCATTGGTATTCATAAAAGTAGGAAACGCCTTTATGAACTGTTTAATGAACGGACTTTTGTTAATACTGCTGAATTTAATGTTTACGTTAGAAATTATTCCAAATTATTTAAAAAAAGTTTGTTGGCCAAGACACGTTTCTTACCTAAGTTCGAAAATTAAAAACTTTAGTTTTATGTTATTAAAAATACATAATAAATAGTGAAGCGGGAGGATCTAGTAAGAGTGATAATGACTATAGTCTAACTATTATTGGCACCATCATTAAATCAGACACACTTGTCGCTGAGGCCTTTGAAAATATCTTTATAGACTTTGAAATTGAAATTGTTTATTGAAATAAATAAATAAATGTTTCACAACTTTTCACACAACGCCATTTAATCCCAAGCTAAGCTTGAGAGCTTGTGCTATGTGTTGATTAAGAGCGAACTATTTCTGATAAATGCTTGCACTAAATGATCTGGTCCCTTCATATATAATCTATGTGGTTCTTTCCTCAAAATACCATTTCAGACACAAATCTGCATGGTTTCAACATGATCTGACAAAGATCATTTCTGGACTTTAAAAGAGACTTCTCAGCGTAGTCAGATAGTGAAACACCGACCACACTTTCTACTTAAAAAATGACTATGACTTGTAAAAGTTTTGCATGTTCATGCAAACACTTTTACATGTCAATTTTTAAAAAATGATAAATGCTATTTATTTCTGGAAATAGGTTCCTATTTCCAGAAATAAATATCATTATAAGTGATAAATATCAATATCTTATTTATAAAATTCTCGTGTCACAATGTTAGTTACCATACTCCTCCGAAACGGATTGACCAATTCCTATAAAATTTTGTGTGTATATTCAGGAGGTCTGAGAATAGGACATAAACTACTTTTTGTGAAAAAAACTAGACTAGATGGCGCTGTAGATAAAAGTAGAATTGTCATTCTACTTTTATACTACTACTTTCATATACAGGGTGTCCCAGAACTCAACGTCAAGCCAAAACGGGGCGACAGGATTGATTGTTAACACCATGAGAAAAATCAGAAAAAAAATCTATCCCATGCAGTTTGAAAATTATGGGCATTTAAGAAAAACCTAAAAATTTGTTGAAATTGTAACCATTTTTCGGTTATTGTTAATTTTTATTACTTTTCAATATTCAATACTCATTACTCAATACTCAGTATTTATTGCTTTCCACAATGTACAGACGCCAGCACATCAAGTTACCCCAATATGTCAAATTTTCCCATTTGAATATGAACCTTATTCTGTTTGACATAAAGTTGATAAACGATCAAATAAATTTGACACATTGGGGTAACTTGATGTGCTGGCGTCTGTACAATAGGGTATATGCATGTATTTTTTTTATATTTTTAATTCACTGTTTACAACGTTTTAACATAGTAAAAAATATAAACATATTTAAAAATGCAGTAATAAAGCTTAAAAAAATATTTAAAATACAGAATAAATTTGAGCTGTTTAAACGCCGCCATTTTCGCGAGCCATTTCGATTACGTCATTTACTATGATCCTATTACTCTTAGGGTGTTTTCGTTCTTCTAACCATTTCACCATGAAAAAAGCTCAAAAACCAGTTTACCGGTATTGCTTGTACCCGAATGCAATAAAGATTATCAGATTGTGTTTTTACAAAAACACTTTCAGTAATTTTTCTTAAATGTTAAATAACCTCACTATGAAGCTAAAATTACACGTGAATATTAAATTAGTTCACAACACACACGGAAAAAATATGTTTTCGAATAAAAAGTCCTTTCTAATACTTAATGTCATACTTACAGCTTGGCAAAAAAGAGTCTGACGCGGTGACAGTTGAAACTAAAAATGGATGATTGTGGCAACATTGTTTAATTTGTCAACTGCTAGTACATCATGTGTCAAAAGTGCGTAAATCCTCGTCGTTTTTCATAGATTTAACAAAATTATTAAGTTTCGTTGCAAAATTAACGATTAAAAATTAATAAAACTATTCGTAGTTGTATCAGAGCAGTGATTTACCACGTCCTTTTGTGGTGTTTGGCCAAATCTGAAGCTGGAAAAGTTTTGTCCGATATCGGGAATGTTTATCGAAGAACTGCCGCTAGGACAGGTATTTATCTACCCTAATTAAATCATTGTACATTAAATACGCTTTTCTAAATGTATTCAATGCGTAGTTTTGTTGATATACAGATTTAAGTAACTATTTGTCTTGTTTACAGAAATGGAAATTTAAGGTTATGTTTTGTAGTTTGAAGAGCCTCGTATACCCATGTTTGATACTTGAATATAAAGAATAGGGAATTAATAATAAAGTACCGTATCCTTTTTTTGTTTTAGGTAAATCTGTTAACACAGTAAGAAAAATATTTAAGGAAGGTAAAAATAAGTTATTTTTTCAACACCGGGAAAACATTTCAAAGGTCGCCCGAAGAAAGTTACATTGTGACGTGAATCCAATTGAATTAATATGGGAAACTGCAAAACATTAAATTGCTTCAGTCAATGTTGGATTCATTGATGTAAAGGTATGTAGCCTTGTTTAAATGTGCATATTTAAAGTTGCTATGTTAGAACCATTGTTTATGATTATTTCTTGTTTTTAAAGGTGGCTGCTGAACACGCATTTGCAAACATTCATGCAAGGATATTGTAATGAAAATAGAAAAATAATATCAATCTCAAAGAAAACAGTAGCAGTGATTTATCAGAATTAGAAAAGACTAGTGTTTCAGAAGTTGCAAGAAGCTCTAGCCAACATGTGAGCTTTTGCGGGATCGAATATTTGATGGTAGTGTGTTCGATTCGTCTGATTAAATTTTTGGTATTAAAATAAAACTTAAAAAAAAGTGTTCTTTCATTAACCCTGTAAAAAAACTATTGTCGTTAAATCCTAACGATCTTACGGTTAGACTGCTCTCGAGGGCATGATTATATCTGTCTGTGAATACCTGATGCACCACTTTCCTGCAAGGCTTCAGTGCCCACTATAACACATAGGTACATTAACTCACGGCTCTTTCCCACGCTGGTAGGTAGAAACTACAGAGCGCCTTATGCTACGATTCTGACACACTTCTTTTGCTTCGTATACATTTTTACATGTTATACACATATACCCACCATTAATAGTGTTAATACTGGACATTGAAGCCTTCCATGGTGTTTGTGTACCATCCGACAGACAGAACCACCTACTTAGCTTTGGGATTAAATAGGTACTAAAAAATAACCAATATCAAACCTGTTATGTCGTAGTATTCAGGGTGGCCACATGCGCGATACTAACGACCCCATTTATTCCACACTCTTTTTTGCCAAGCTGTACACATTGTATGTTTTGTAGACGTTGAGTTGTTGTCGTAGTATTTGACGTCATTTTTCGTTATAATAATAATAAACTATTTATTTCAGGTAACAAATACCCATAGATAAATACCTTAACCTAAAAATACATACTAATAACACTTTTGTTAGTAAAATCTTATAAAACTATGTTAGTATAGTGATACTAACATAGTTTTATAAGATTTTCAAATTCCACAAGAACGCACATAATTTCGTGCAAGTGAAATGTCACTAGCACGAAATTATGTGCGTTCTTGTGGAATTTGTCCGCGGAAGCGACGGAACACCACATCCTGCGGCCAAAAACTTACAACCAACTGTTATAACCAATGGTGATGCGTTTCACAAATTTGAATTTCCCGCGCTTAATTCGCACTTTTATTTTTTAATTTTAAATAATTATGACGCCATTAAAAAGTAAAATAATGATTTAGTTCATATTTTCTGCCATTAAAGATTCGGAAAAAAATATTCGAACCATATTTAAATTACATGCATATTCCCTATTGTACATAAATGGTCATAAGAATAAAAAGGTACAGAATAATTACGGACCCTGTCGGGCACAGCAAAAACTTAGTAGAGAGGAAGAGGGCTAATGCAGCAGTAACTTAATTTAAAAAATCTTATTTTCTTATTCTAATAAGATTAAAAGTTGAGAGAACAGAAGAAGAAGAAGGGGAGGGGGGTGAAGTTGAGTTGTTGTAGAGTTTTTTTTTTCTTTATCTTTTTTTCTTTTTTTTTAATCATTTAAACTTTGGAAGGGTTACGGCCCTAAATTTTAAAATTTGTCGACTTTGAAAAGCCCTCCTTTAAAAAAAAATTTACTAGAGTGCCTTGGCAAGAGTCATTCAAAGTTGGCGCATTTAATCAGGATTGTAAAATGGCACAATACTTGTTAGTCAATCTAAAACCGAGTACAAAATAAAAACCTCGAGTAACCCGATTTTTGCGTTCTTAATTTTACGGCAAAATGATGAGAGAGATGGATAATGGACATGTTTGCCATGAGCGAGCGAGAAAGATAGTGACGCCACTTAAGGGTGAATAGGAACAATACTTTGAGGAGGATTATCACGCTAGTTTACTATTGTTTGATATTATCAAGATGTCGAAACTATTTATCTCAATTATTTAAAAGCATTAGGTACAGTCCTCGTTTCTAACAAACAACTTTTAACTTACGAGAATAACTTCCTGAAAATGTTGTTTCTATTCACCCCATTTTACCCGGTAAAGACAACAAACCTACAAACCGCACTGGTCACATACTACGCGTACGCCCACGCTTGGTTCAGCTATGACAAAACTGATTGACTGACTGACTGATTGGTTGGCTATTTTCTTATGGGGAAATAGCACAGCCGCCCCGTCATTATTTACCCTCCAAAAAAAGCACTAAAAATAATTAACATTTTTAAAGCGAGTGAACAAATAAGTATATTTTTAATACAATGAAATAAGAAAATAATTGAAATTAATATATAAAATAAAAATAGATATTAATAGAATAAGTTAATAAATGGAAATATAAAATACTTAATAGGATACAAAACATTTTAAACTGAAAATTAATAAAGCGCTCTTCCTCTCTACATACAGGGTGTAAAAAGACCGATCACATAGCCGATAACTACACATTCTGTACATAAATTAAGTAACTTTAACCAAAAATATTGCTAGGAAAATACTTTTTTTTTTCTATCTTTAAAAAGAGATGTTTTTTATTGCGCGCAATGAAAGCGCGACAACGCAACGCAACTTTCGATCATCTGAGCGTACGGCCGGCCGCGGCCACTCGCGCTTGGTCTTTGACCCGACCGGCTCGCTTGTATCTATTGCATTTTTGTAACTTCAAATGCGTAATTTGTTTTGAAAAATCAAAATAATTTTGAAAATGTTTGTTCGGATGAAAGTTTATTAATGAGACTTGGAATACGATTTTGAAAAAAAACGAAAAAAATATTACACTTTGACCTTGAATATCTCCAAAACCAGTGATTTCCCAGGTATGTTCTAGAAGAATACTACATATTCTACCCATCACTGGGACTATCCCAGTCCTATCTGAGAGTCCAGTCAGTCCTATCCTAGATTATCCATCCTAGAATATGTAGTTTGCGTTTACGTTAAGGGTCTTTTTACACCCACTATTTACAAAATTTGCTGTGTCCGACAGTTCTTGTTGTTTCTATTTTTTTTTATTTACGACCTGCCCCCCTAGCCAAGTTACAAACGATTCGTATCTATTCTCTTTCTACAATCGAGAACGCCTCAAATCCCTTTGTTTTGACCACGTGACTTAGCGAAAGGTGATAAGTCACGTGGTCAAAACAAAGGGATTTGAGGCGTTCTTGTAACTTGTTCCTGGGCGTTGTTGTTCCTTTGTAACTTGGCTAGGGGGGCTGTGTACATTATGGATTTAGAAATAAACGATTAGACTTGATTTGAAAATAGAATTTAACAAACTTTCAAAAACTAATTAAATGTCATATAAAAACAAAAAGTATAAAAATATTCGTCTCCTTCCGCACTTAAATATAGATATTAAGGACGGTAATTATGATAGTAACGCTGACGAGTATTTGTTTTGCGCTGCAGTAAATGGACTTCTTCATGCTCATCTATTTCCCACTGGTTTGGCTCACTGTTTAGATCACGTTTTTCTCAGAACAAATAAGGCTGCAACAACGTTCGTAGTTGAATCATCTATAAATGATCACGAACCGCTAGTACTATTTTAGCACACAAATACTAAGTACAAGCTAAACTACTGTACCCAGAAGATGTAGAATCCTTAAACCGTGGATTACTCCCGGATTAATCCATTGCATTCACAACCGCGATCGTATGAGTGCAAAAGTTAAAAGTGATAAAAACAACGAAATACTAAAAATCACCTATACCCGTTACCGAAATCACTAACAATTTGCTAAGAAACCTCAAAAATGCTTACGAAATACAAGAGTTTTCAATGGAAAAATATGACGTAAAGGGCACCAACCTGGGAAGTGATTAAAATAGTATCTGACCTACAATCAAATCGAGTTTCTCCTACAGATTTATTACAGGTCTCCGATTCTCCTAAAACATAATTTGTTCGGTGCACAACAACTATTTGAAAAATGATTTTGTAGCTGCCGCGAAAAAGCACAGGACTCTGAATGCTGGTGACCTGGGACTGCGCAGCGTGAGCAGAACATATGTTAACGACCATCTAACATTCGAAAGCAAAATGCTTCTGAATAAGACCAAAGCCAGAGCCAAAGAACGGGGTTTTGAGCATGTTTGGGTCAGGGGATGCAAAATAATGCTTCGAACAAAAAACCACGTCTCCAAAACACCACATAAAGTCTGAGCAGGATCTCAAGAAGTTTTTATACTAACGATATCTATTCATCATTCTGGCAAGTTGTTTGTTTATTACATCGGTTCATTAAGTTTGAGAAACTTATGCATTCGTTTTTTCTACGCATTCCATCCTCGCCGGCCTTTTGTTCGCTTATCTATTGGAGTTGACCGTTTCGCATTATTTTTGCACTTTGATTTCAATTACTATTACTATGCAGGTAAAGATTCAATTAGCTTAAGTTTTTTAAAAAAACCTTGCGTTAACAAACACGTAAACTCTCATACACAAACGATCAGACCCGCAACAATTACCCGTAGGTGTAGGTAATACAAAAATTAAAATAAAGGAATGATTTCTTTAAGTAAAGTAATCCATCATAAGGATTTAAAGTATTTTACCTACATTATTTAATGTATTTTCTCTGTACAATAATATTACTTTATGCAACAGTCATCCGATCGAGTCACTGGATTAAGAGGGATGTGCCAGGGTTGTCTTGTGTTTTTTTGCAATTTACCGTTCGTCAGGCTGTATGTTGTATGTTCAACAAAATATGATTTGCGGCCCCAACGCATGCGCTCGCTTTAAGTGTACTACCACTTACCTATTTCTTTCAATTCATGTGTTATTGTCCCCAGGATTTTTGCAAAGAAAAATAATGTTTTTAAATTAGTATATTTTGTAAAGCATCAGTTCGTCTTCGTGGAAGAGAGCGGGATGCGCAGCACACTGTGCAGTATGTGTGGCACGCAAGGACTCGCCGCGGAGCAGAGTTCAGCACAGAGCAGGGCACCGAGTGCCATACACACGTGCGAACTAACTTGTACAAGACGACGGCGATCGGTAAAAGGCCACTCCATAGAAAAGTTTCATTTGGGGTAGCATTTCTCAGCAATATAAAAGAGAAATAGCAAAAAGTGTCGTGACAACTTTTCGTAAGAATTTTTTCAGTCTAGCCCCCTTTCACAAAGCGCGATAACGAACTTCGTTCCAATAAAAACCAAACCAACAGATATAAAGAAGGGGTTCCTTTATACTTTTGGTACTACGGCAAAAGTCTGACAATTGCAAGTTAAAGCCAAAAAAACATAACATTTCAATGCACTGGTCTGGCGCGTGTGGCACGTCGCCTGGGTGACTTGGTGATAACTGTCGTGGTTGGATATGAGCGTCTAGAGACGTTCACTCGGGGCATCCCCTAACTTTTGGCAAGCTGCATACCAAAACGTAAATTCCGGGAAGAACACAGATCGGATGAGTGAGTTGCACATGAGCACTGGCGTGGCTGTCACAATCCAACATTCGTGTTCTTGTGTGTACCCGTGTGTGCCAGCCGTCTGTAGCACCCTGACAGCGTGAGGCGGCAACAACACGCGCCGGTCGCCTCAATGTTCTTGTGTGTACCCGTGTGTGTGTGTGCCAGCCGTCTGTAGCACCCTGACAGCGTGAGGCGGCAACAACACGCGCCGGTCGCCTCAATGTTCTTGTGTGTACCCGTGTGTGCCAGCCGTCTGTAGCACCCTGACAGCGTGAGGCGGCAACAACACGCGCCGGTCGCCTCAATGTTCTTGTGTGTACCCGTGTGTGCCAGCCGTCTGTAGCACCCTGACAGCGTGAGGCGGCAACAACACGCGCCGGTCGCCTCAATGTTCTTGTGTGTACCCGTGTGTGTGTGTGCCAGCCGTCTGTAGCACCCTGACAGCGTGAGGCGGCAACAACACGCGCCGGTCGCCTCAATGTTCTTGTGTGTACCCGTGTGTGCCAGCCGTCTGTAGCACCCTGACAGCGTGAGGCGGCAACAACACGCGCCGGTCGCCTCAATGTTCTTGTGTGTACCCGTGTGTGTGTGTGCCAGCCGTCTGTAGCACCCTGACAGCGTGAGGCGGCAACAACACGCGCCGGTCGCCTCAATGTTCTTGTGTGTACCCGTGTGTGCCAGCCGTCTGTAGCACCCTGACAGCGTGAGGCGGCAACAACACGCGCCGGTCGCCTCAATGTTCTTGTGTGTACCCGTGTGTGCCAGCCGTCTGTAGCACCCTGACAGCGTGAGGCGGCAACAACACGCGCCGGTCGCCTCAATGTTCTTGTGTGTACCCGTGTGTGCCAGCCGTCTGTAGCACCCTGACAGCGTGAGGCGGCAACAACACGCGCCGGTCGCCTCAATGTTCTTGTGTGTACCCGTGTGTGCCAGCCGTCTGTAGCACCCTGACAGCGTGAGGCGGCAACAACACGCGCCGGTCGCCTCAATGTTCTTGTGTGTACCCGTGTGTGCCAGCCGTCTGTAGCACCCTGACAGCGTGAGGCGGCAACAACACGCGCCGGTCGCCTCAATGTTCTTGTGTGTACCCGTGTGTGCCAGCCGTCTGTAGCACCCTGACAGCGTGAGGCGGCAACAACACGCGCCGGTCGCCTCAATGTTCTTGTGTGTACCCGTGTGTGCCAGCCGTCTGTAGCACCCTGACAGCGTGAGGCGGCAACAACACGCGCCGGTCGCCTCAATGTTCTTGTGTGTACCCGTGTGTGCCAGCCGTCTGTAGCACCCTGACAGCGTGAGGCGGCAACAACACGCGCCGGTCGCCTCAATGTTCTTGTGTGTACCCGTGTGTGCCAGCCGTCTGTAGCACCCTGACAGCGTGAGGCGGCAACAACACGCGCCGGTCGCCTCAATGTTCTTGTGTGTACCCGTGTGTGCCAGCCGTCTGTAGCACCCTGACAGCGTGAGGCGGCAACAACACGCGCCGGTCGCCTCAATGTTCTTGTGTGTACCCGTGTGTGCCAGCCGTCTGTAGCACCCTGACAGCGTGAGGCGGCAACAACACGCGCCGGTCGCCTCAATGTTCTTGTGTGTACCCGTGTGTGCCAGCCGTCTGTAGCACCCTGACAGCGTGAGGCGGCAACAACACGCGCCGGTCGCCTCAATGTTCTTGTGTGTACCCGTGTGTGTGTGTGCCAGCCGTCTGTAGCACCCTGACAGCGTGAGGCGGCAACAACACGCGCCGGTCGCCTCAATGTTCTTGTGTGTACCCGTGTGTGCCAGCCGTCTGTAGCACCCTGACAGCGTGAGGCGGCAACAACACGCGCCGGTCGCCTCAATGTTCTTGTGTGTACCCGTGTGTGTGTGTGCCAGCCGTCTGTAGCACCCTGACAGCGTGAGGCGGCAACAACACGCGCCGGTCGCCTCAATGTTCTTGTGTGTACCCGTGTGTGCCAGCCGTCTGTAGCACCCTGACAGCGTGAGGCGGCAACAACACGCGCCGGTCGCCTCAATGTTCTTGTGTGTACCCGTGTGTGTGTGTGCCAGCCGTCTGTAGCACCCTGACAGCGTGAGGCGGCAACAACACGCGCCGGTCGCCTCAATGTTCTTGTGTGTACCCGTGTGTGCCAGCCGTCTGTAGCACCCTGACAGCGTGAGGCGGCAACAACACGCGCCGGTCGCCTCAATGTTCTTGTGTGTACCCGTGTGTGTGTGTGCCAGCCGTCTGTAGCACCCTGACAGCGTGAGGCGGCAACAACACGCGCCGGTCGCCTCAATGTTCTTGTGTGTACCCGTGTGTGCCAGCCGTCTGTAGCACCCTGACAGCGTGAGGCGGCAACAACACGCGCCGGTCGCCTCAATGTTCTTGTGTGTACCCGTGTGTGCCAGCCGTCTGTAGCACCCTGACAGCGTGAGGCGGCAACAACACGCGCCGGTCGCCTCAATGTTCTTGTGTGTACCCGTGTGTGCCAGCCGTCTGTAGCACCCTGACAGCGTGAGGCGGCAACAACACGCGCCGGTCGCCTCAATGTTCTTGTGTGTACCCGTGTGTGCCAGCCGTCTGTAGCACCCTGACAGCGTGAGGCGGCAACAACACGCGCCGGTCGCCTCAATGTTCTTGTGTGTACCCGTGTGTGCCAGCCGTCTGTAGCACCCTGACAGCGTGAGGCGGCAACAACACGCGCCGGTCGCCTCAATGTTCTTGTGTGTACCCGTGTGTGTGTGTGCCAGCCGTCTGTAGCACCCTGACAGCGTGAGGCGGCAACAACACGCGCCGGTCGCCTCAATGTTCTTGTGTGTACCCGTGTGTGCCAGCCGTCTGTAGCACCCTGACAGCGTGAGGCGGCAACAACACGCGCCGGTCGCCTCACTGTTCTTGTGTGTACCCGTGTGTGTGTGTGCCAGCCGTCTGTAGCACCCTGACAGCGTGAGGCGGCAACAACACGCGCCGGTCGCCTCAATGTTCTTGTGTGTACCCGTGTGTGTGTGTGCCAGCCGTCTGTAGCACCCTGACAGCGTGAGGCGGCAACAACACGCGCCGGTCGCCTCAATGTTCTTGTGTGTACCCGTGTGTGCCAGCCGTCTGTAGCACCCTGACAGCGTGAGGCGGCAACAACACGCGCCGGTCGCCTCAATGTTCTTGTGTGTACCCGTGTGTGTGTGTGCCAGCCGTCTGTAGCACCCTGACAGCGTGAGGCGGCAACAACACGCGCCGGTCGCCTCAATGTTCTTGTGTGTACCCGTGTGTGCCAGCCGTCTGTAGCACCCTGACAGCGTGAGGCGGCAACAACACGCGCCGGTCGCCTCAATGTTCTTGTGTGTACCCGTGTGTGTGTGTGCCAGCCGTCTGTAGCACCCTGACAGCGTGAGGCGGCAACAACACGCGCCGGTCGCCTCAAAGTTCTTGTGTGTACCCGTGTGTGCCAGCCGTCTGTAGCACCCTGACAGCGTGAGGCGGCAACAACACGCGCCGGTCGCCTCAATGTTCTTGTGTGTACCCGTGTGTGTGTGTGCCAGCCGTCTGTAGCACCCTGACAGCGTGAGGCGGCAACAACACGCGCCGGTCGCCTCAATGTTCTTGTGTGTACCCGTGTGTGCCAGCCGTCTGTAGCACCCTGACAGCGTGGCTCCATACATTATGGCAACTCAAACGGCAAACATCGCCACCAGCGCGTGTGTCGACCGAGGTTTAGTTACACACCGAGTGCCCGCGGTACCTCCACCATCGAAATGACAACCAAGAAATTGCTTTGATTGAAAAATCTTAGCACGTCGCCACTTACAATGATATGTGTAGACTTTGTTGGACTGTCAGAACGTAACGCGATCATTACGAGCTATCGCGCGCCACACAATAGCTCACAACTTACGAATTAATGTTTACATTCGAAAATCTAATATTATTAACAACAAAAATAAGAACTGAACTTACAAGATATTATTATTTTAACTATTAATATTATACGAGGTTGTTTTCATTTAAACATATAAAGGTACCTAAGAGAAAAGTTTTGTACAAGTGATATATACACAGACCCATCTAGCAACAAACTTAAGAACTACTTAACTGTGGTTATATCTATCGAAAAACTTGGAACGCGGTGTACAATATCGTGTCGTTACGAGAAGTGTCGCCATTAGAAGTCAGTCGTGTGGAGGCGCACGGGTACGTACCTGAGTGTGCCGTTGTGCGCAGGCGCAGGAGGTTGCGGGGGCGCGGGGGGCGCGGGGGGCGCCGGGGGCGCGGGGGGCGCGGCCTCGAACACCTGCTCGTAGTGCTCCAGGAGCGTCTCCACCAGCACGTTGTAGAACTTGAGCTCCAGGATGGACGCCACGGTCTCGCGCTCCGGCCGCAGCAGCGTGGGCCCGAAGCACACGGCCAGGTTCGACGTCGACATCAGGTTCTTGTCGCTGCGCGCCGCCACGCTGCACACACAGACGGGTCAGAGGCGGCCGCCGGTCGGCAGCGCACCTCGCGCGCCACACTCACCTGCGCAGGTGCGCGAGGACCAGCTGCAGCATGTCGCGGTTGCGCGGCGGCAGCGCGCCCACCAGCGCCGCCACGCCCGCCGCCCGCTCGGCGCGCCGCTCGCACTCTGCAACACAACACGCGTCAGCACGCCGCGCCGCCCGCCCGCCACCCCCGCCCCGCCCGCGCCCCACACGTACTCGCCACGGCGATGAACTGCGCGTGCAGCGCGCGCGTCAGCAGCGGGTCGGGCAGCGCGCGCAGGTAGCTCTTCAGCGCCGACGTCAGCGTCTTGGTCTCCCAGTCCAGCGGGTCCTGCAGCGCGGGCACGCGGCGGCCGGGCGCGGCGCAGGCCACGAGGCGCGCCACCTTGCTGGCCACGCCCGCCACGCGGTACAGGCCCTGCTCCTCCAGGCCGCGCGCCTCGATGGCGCCCAGCACGCGGCGCACGAAGGCGAAGCCCGCTTCGTCCAGCGCGCAGGCGGGCTCGGGCGCGCGCGGCACGGGCGCGGGGGGCGGCGCGGGCGCGGCGTCCAGCGCGCGCAGCCAGGCGGCGCGCGCGCGCTCGCTGGGCGCCTGCAGCGTGAGCGGCGCGCGCTCGCGCTCGGCCGGCACGCACTCCCAGCAGAAGCGACGCTCCGGCGGCTCGGCGCAGGCGCGCGCGCCGCACACGCACAGCGCCTCCGTGCCGCTAGCCTGCGGACGGGACGGGAGGGTCAGGCCGGCACTGCGCGCACGCACTTGCCGCTGGCCTGCGGACGGGAGGGGGTCAGGCCGGCACCGCGCGCACGCACTTGCCGCTGGCCTGCGGACGGGAGAGGGTCAGGCCGGCACCGCGCGCACGCACGTGCCGCTGGCCTGCGGACGGGAGGGGGTCAGGCCGGCACCGCGCGCACGCACTTGCCACTGGCCTGCGGACGGGAGGGGGTCAGGCCGGCACCGCGCGCACGCACTTGCCGCTGTCCTGCGGACGGGAGGGGGTCAGGCCGGCACCGCGCGCACGCACTTGCCGCTGGCCTGCGGACGGGAGGGGGTCAGGCCGGCACCGCGCGCACGCACGTGCCGCTGGCCTGCGGACGGGAGGGGGTCAGGCCGGCACCGCGCGCACGCACGTGCCTGTGGCTACTCACCGTCTTCACGTTGATCTGGTTGAAGGGCGTGAGCGCGAGCTGGCGCGAGCCCTTCTCGTAGGTGCAGTAGTGCTTGCTCCACGTCGTCGTGCCGAAGGCCTCTGCGCACACATAAGGTAACTTGACTCAAACACGTACAGTCAAGGGGCGCACCAGGCAGCAGGGACAGAATGCGCTTCTACTGGCTCGCACTCGATATAGCGTGTAATATTTACAACAACTGTGACGATGCTAGTAACAGGGGGAACCGATCACTTTACCGATTTTTTTTTTACTACACCGAACCCGCATTTTTATACGAAATTTTTGTCACAAATATATTTATTTATTTATTTAGTACATGGAGGACTTACAGCTAACAAAAACACAACAAATAAGAAAGTAATAGTCACATATAGCCGCTACTTGGTAGTATTTTCAATATAAAATTGAAATAGTGTCATATTAAGTTAATATGTTGTGCTACAAAATTTAGTAAACGAATCGCGGCAAAACCGACTTCATACCGTCTTGTCTGCCCTACCCCTAGAGTGTAATACACAATGCGTGCTGCAAGTTGCATGCCTGATTATATAGTGAAATGAACATATGGTAATTAAAACAATGATACAATGAATGTTCGGAAACATAATACTGCGAATAAATGTTATTTCGGTTAAGTGTAACATCGGTGAATTTTTTATTTATTTATTTATTTATTCCATTTATTGCATCAAATATGGCAGGTATATGAAGTTCTTATATATAATATTTAGAAACACACATTTGGCCAAGATAAAGCATGCAATAGTACAAGTTTTACACATTTATTAAAACATTAATTAGGAATAATTCTATAGCTTAGAAATTAAATATGTCTGTGCTTTAAAGTATAAAATTTACAGGGATACTTTTGAAAGAACTCATCTATCGAATAAAAGCACTCTTGTAACAACCACTTCCGCAACGCAACATAAAACTTATTGAAGGATAGTTGAGTAATTGACTTAGGCAAAGCATTGTAAACTAAAGGAGCCATATAAACGCAGCTCCGCCGAAATAGTTCTAGCTTTGGAATGGGCATTTCAAAATCTAAATGAGTAGGTTTCCTTTTATTAGCGTAATCTTTGCGTTCAAATACTTCAAGATTGGACCTCACAAACCTAGCAACTTCGTAAATATAAATACATGGGACCGTCAATAGATTGTGTAACTTGAATATCGGCCTACATGAGTCAGACCACTGCATTTTAAATATCGCACGAACACACTTTTTTTGGGCGACAAAGATTTTCGCCAAATCAGAAGAGTTTCCCCACACAACTATACCGTATCTTATTACTGAGCAGACGTATGCGTGATACACCATTATAGCGGTATGCAAAGATGTAATACTTTTAATTCTCTTTAGGGCAAATACGAATTGGTTAATTCTTTTTGAAATTATTTCGATGTGATTCTTCCAAGTAAAATGCTCATCAAGTGTTACACCCAGGAACTTAGCATTATGTACCTGTATTATATTAGTATCGTTAAGTGCGACATTAAGGCGTATAGGTTTACTTTTAAATGTTTTGCAATGGAGTATATTCGTTTTGGAAATATTTATTTTCAATTTATTAATGTCTAACCACTGTATAATGTCATTTAATGTTTGTTTAATTTCGATGTCAAAGTTCAGTACATTTTTACATTTAATAATAATTGTGGTGTCGTCGGCGAACAATACACACTGATGTTTTATTGACTGAGGCAGATCATTGATGTAAAGGAGAAACAATAATGGACCCAAGATACTGCCTTGTGGCACACCACAGCAATTCGTCCGTGCATCAGAATCAAAACCTACTAAAGTATTATCTAGCTTGTTCAATTTTGTTAACCGCGTTATCTCTTTCCTATCCGTTAGATAAGATTGAAACCATTCTTTTGCCGGACCTCTTATACCATACTTTTCAAGTTTAACAAGAAGACGCGCATGGTCTACACGATCAAACGCCTTACTTAAGTCTAAGAACAATGCACAAGTAGGTATTTTGTCATTAATACTCGACATCATTGCTTTCACTAGCGTAAATATTGCCAAAGTCGTTGATTTATTTTGTCTAAACCCGTATTGTTGGTCAGCGAGAATGTGGTGTTTAGTAAGAAATTTCATCACTCGCCTGTACATAATTTTTTCAAAAATTTTTGATATTACGGGAGTGAGAGCGATAGGTCGGTAATTGTCTAAGTCTGATTTTGACCCTTTTTTGTAAAGCGGTTTTATCAGAGACAGTTTTAGCCTATGAGGAAAGCACCCCTGTTCCAAGGATAAATTGATGATGTGAGCTAATGGCGATGCTATATGTTGAGCAATTTTTTTTTACGAGCTCGGTTGTGATGTTATCGTACCCAGCCGATTTCGTGTTTTTTAACGACAATATGATACGAAATACACACATCAAAAGTGTCTAGGGATCAACATATATTTTTGCAATAACTTTTCTCTGATTGATATTAATTAAAATTTTCTTTAAGGATTCATCAAATAAAGTTTTTTCGTTTGTCACAGTAACGATAAACAAAGTCACCTTTGCATTAATAAAGAAATTTGTCATTTTCCTAATAAAGGGATTTTTGACATTTGAACCACTAACATTAAAGTTCGAAAAAAAGACTGAAATAACAGTTTTCTTTAAAATTTTATTGGGTAACTTAAACAATTAATAATCCGTGTTTCTACCGCGAACACTAACAACACAAGAACATCGGTTTGGCATACTCAAAATGAGTTCATCCAAATCACGCTGTGGAATGGCCGCCCATGTTCGTTGCAACAACAAAAAAAGGTCTTCTTGCGACTGGATACGCTCCATATTCGGCCGAGCTCTTCTCTGTAGCATATCCCATGCATGCTCAATCGGGTTCAAGTCTGGCGACTGAGCAGGCCAGGGCAGGACATTGATGTTAGCTGCGGCGAGAGTCTGTCTTACAACTCTTGCGGTGTGCGGTCGTGCATTATCATGCATTAACTGAAATAAGGGACCGATTTGCACTTGTAGAGGAACGATGACGTCTGATACAATCGTCTCAGCATAAATTTGAGCGTTGAGGTTGCCTCTGATCCAAATCAACTCAGTTCTTCCGCCGATCCAAATACCCGCCCATACCATGATGGTTCCACCACTATAAGGATGGACTTCCTGGCAGGATTTTAATCGCTGTTGGCGTCCAGGGGTTCTCCAGTGTCGTATACGTCTTGTATCCGGTCTCATACCAAAACGAGACTCATCAGAAAAGCACACGAAACGCCATTGTTCTTCTGCCCAATTTCTGTGTTCAAGAGCCCATTGATATCGAATCCTACGATTGTGCATTGCTATAGGTGGTACCCGTAGTGGTCTTCGGGAATGAAGGTTCACTTCATGCAAGCGGTTTCTGACTGTTTGGTCGCTAATTAAGTTCCCTGAAGAGTGATGAAGCCTCACGAGTTGTAAGACAGACTCTCGCCGCAGCTAACATCAATGTCCTGCCCTGGCCTGCTCAGTCGCCAGACTTGAACCCGATTGAGCATGCATGGGATATGCTACAGAGAAGAGCTCTGCCGAATATGGAGGGTATCCAGTCGCAAGAAGACCTTTTTTTGTTGTTGCAACGAACATGGGCGGCCATTCCACAGCGTGATTTGGATGAACTCATTTTGAGTATGCCAAACCGATGTTCTTGTGTTGTTAGTGTTCGCGGTAGAAACACGGATTATTAATTGTTTAAGTTACCCAATAAAATTTTAAAGAAAACTGTTATTTCAGTCTTTTTTTCGAACTTTAATGTTAGTGGTTCAAATGTCAAAAATCCCTTTATTAGGAAAATGGCAAATTTCTTTATTAATGCAAAGGTGACTTGGTTTATCGTTACTGTGACAAACGAAAACACTTTATTTGATGAATCCTTAAAGAAAATTTTAATTAATATCAATCAGGAGAAAAGTTATTGCAAAAATATATGTTGATCCCTAGACACTTTTGATGTGTGTATTTCAGAGTCGTTAGTTGGTTCTATAAATATACTTTTATTATTAAATTCTATTTTATGTATGTCAGTTTTTTTTTTCGACCAAATGAAACATCACAGTAACCAAAAAAAAATAATTTGATAATAGGTCAACTGATGGTGACTGACAGTGGCAGACGTGATTTCGATTAAATAAAAAAAATTAAACAATAATGGTTGAAAAGTTTTAGGGGTAAGTAATGAAATTCGGTCAAATATTTTTCAAACTTTTGATAGGCGGATATGTATAGTAAGAGCGGCAGGGACTCACTCTTCTCCATCAAGAACAGGTAGCCGGCGCGCGACACGGCGCTGCCCGCCTCGTCTGCGGCCGCCTCCTCCTCCTTGTTCTGCGCACACGACACACACGTTACACACGGCACACGCGCACACGCGCACACGCTGCACACGGCACACACACTCACCATCTGGCGCACCTCCATCATCTTCTTCATGAGCGACTCCGTCTGCTTGCTCATCTCGTCAAAGTTGCTCCGCGTCTGCAAGCGCACACGTCCCTCGGGTTAGTGAAGCACACCCGCATGCGGCTCGCCAGCACGCGCACGCGCACGCGCACGCGCACGGCACGCGCACGCACACTCACCCGCTGGATGCGCAGCTGCAGGTCCTGCACGCGCGGCTCGGCGTCGGCGTGCACGTCGTGCGCCGTGTGGTGGAACGTCCACCAGCCGAACACGAAGCCCAGCAGCGTCTCCACCAGCTCGAACTTCTTGCGCTCCTGCACCGCCTGCAGCTGGAACACGTACTCCAGCGACGCCTGGCAGAAGTCGCGCTCCGCCATGTCCATGGCCGCGTCCGCCTGCACACATCGCGCACCGCACGTTACCACTTACTTACACTCTAACATTTAGCATCCAGTGCAGAAGCAACGGGACGAGATGCTTGCTGTATGCGAGTTGAGCGAGTCTGAACTTGCGAGTGGTCCCTGTGGAGTCGTGTGTTACATCTTACCATTACCTAAAGTATCGTTAGGATAGAGGTGGCTTTGTCTTGGGCTAGCTTGAATCCTTCGCTGCACTAAGGGTTCTAGTCTAAAACCTCTCACTATGTAAGTCAGAATCCTTCATTACGCTCGGGATTCAATATGGTTTCCGTGACATACGACAGTGCTTTATTCCCTTGGCGCGTAACATACTATTAAGTAAACTATATAGACTGCGACATACACTAGCATCACGACCGGGGACTGGCGCTCTTTCGAGAGATGCCGAGCAAGCTGTAAGCATCAGCGTCAGCACTGTACTCTCTCGCTCGTCTTAACTGGACAGCGCCTATACAGGATGTCCTAGAACTCAACGTCAAGCCGAAACGAGGGATTGATTGTAAACATCATGACAAAAATCAGAAAAAAATCTATCCCATGAACTTTGAAAATTATGGGCATTTAAGAAGAACCTAAAAATTTGGTCAAACTGTAATAATTTTTCGGTGTAGTAATTTTGTGGTTAATTTATATTATTTTTGTTCATTTAAGCTTTGGAACCGTTGTAACGTTGTACAGTAAGTACACTGTCTCTAAATTATATGCAAGTAAATTTTAACTAATTACGATTATGGTCAAGTCATCGTAATATAGTTCCAACCCGTACACATCACCTACTGCGCCGGTATACTTTTGTCTCACTCGCTCGCGTGATTAGGAACCCGTTTGTCTCCCACTCCATACGTCTTATGCGCGGACGCAGCCGCGGACTGCGGCCCGCGTTGAGCCGGCATTCAGCAGAATCGTCACTGGAGACGCACGTTCACCAACATTTACTTTTGCGTGACGTCACACGTGTGGTCTCCAAAGACACTTTATTCGCTGGTTCTTTCTTTTCATTTAAACTTTTAAATTAACTTAGTGAACAGTGTTCCCACCCGTATTGGGTAAGTGTTGACAAATTCACGCTTTGCTTTCTCGTGTGTCTATTTGCAAGTCATTGACCTTCAGGTCAATGACTTGCAAATAATGTATTTCATCATCTTTTTTTCTTACCTCAACTTTTAACTTCATTTCAACCTTAAACGCTAATTATTTGCTCACATCATTATCATTGTGTTCTAAATGTTTTAATCTGTGTAAATTCATTTAATGTATCTTTTCTTGTGAACTCAGATTCTGAAGGTGACCTTTACACACAACCGCCTTAAGCGCACAAGTACATCTGCCTTACGCTTATGCTTACGCTGCTGTGGTCACCGTCAGGAGAGGATAAGCTGGATAGTTAATAATCCACTGGACATGAATTCCAGGGTCCAAAGTTCCGGGTTCATTTGCCCCAAGAAGACCAGAAACCAACACCAAGGACCTTCCACCTCAGCCCTCGGGTCATCCGTCACCCAGGGACTACTCCTGAGCTCCGGCGTCGTCACTACGCGCTAAGCCAAGCCAGGGCAGTACTTAGTTGCACCTACTTCCTTAGAACGGGAATGTAAAAATTGACGGGCCTTAATACCCACCTACGACCCTTAATAAAAAATTATTGAAAGTGTTTAGTGGGTTTTATTAACTTCGTAGTTTTAATAATAACTCACACGCTTCACCGTAACCCCAAATAACATTTCTAAGAATTACTTACAGTAAAAAATAATGACACAATTGCCCCAAGTTTCCTAGAATTAAGACTTAAGAGGTAAACTATGAAATTAAAATTACCCATAATTTTCAAACTGCATGGGATAGATTTTTTTCAGATTTTTCTCATGATGTTTAAATCCTGTCGCCTCGTTTCGGCTTGACGTTGAGTTCGGGGACACCCTGTATACGTCACGACACCCTGTGAGTCACTTTTTTCCAAGGAGAGCCAAACAGCACCGCGTGCCTACCTGCTCTACCACACATGACATAGAGAGTTACCTCTTGGAACACTGCCTCTGGTTTCTTGGTGGAGAGCGAAAGCGTGCGCTCCTGACTCTGGCAGAACTTCGCAGTCTTCTTGTCGAATTTCTTTTTCCCCTCCTGCAACACAAACGCGATGTACACAGGGTGTAAAAAGACCCTTAACGTAAACGAAAATTACATATTATGCTACCCACTGGGATAGTTTTTTTCGTCTAGAACATACCTGGGAAATCACTGGTTTTGGAGATATTGAAGGTCAAAGTGCAATATTTTTTTCAAAATCGTATTCCAAGTATCATCAGTAAACTTACTTCCGAACAAACATTGTCAAAGTTATCGATTTTTCAAAACAAATTACGCATTTGAAGTTACAAAAATGCAATAGATACTCAACACAAGCGGGCCGGTCGGGTCAACGACCAAGCGCGAGTGGCCGCGGCCGGCCGTACGCTCAGCTGATCGAAAGTGGCGTTGCGTTGTCGCGATTTCATTGCTCGCAATAAAAAGCATCTTTTTTTTAAAGATGAAAAAAAAGTATTTTCCCAGCAATATTTTTTGGTTAAAGTTACTTAATTATATGTACAGAATGTGTAGTTATCGGGTATGTGATCGGTCTTTTTACACCCTGTATAGTAGAGGTGCGCGTGCGGCGGCCACACAGCGATTGTGACGTCCCTCATGTGACATGTGCAGCTAACAGACACGTGCGTGCCGCGACTTGATCCCATTACAATGGCTATGGCTATTCTGGGCGACACGCAGTCGCAGTTAGCGATGGCCATTCGTTAGAGGCATTGCTTCTGTGCCCGTCAGATGGTAGATGGTAATCCGACGTAAAAATCAAGAGATTCCGAAGCAAGCGCACACCGGCACGCTTCCAGCTGTCTCTGGATCCAGTGCAAAGACTGCGCGCTATACAGATACGACCATTCCTGAAAGCCACAGCTTTTAAGTCAAAATACAATTGGGGTAATTAATCTAAACTGCAATCATGTTTGAAAGAACTTCAACGTAATAGAAAATAGTCTTCTGAGAGTTCCTCGACTACGGCAATTTGTTAAAAGCCTCTCCTAGGCTTTTATGCAACTAGAGTAACGAGAAGGCGGTAGTAGTAGGAGGCAGATACCTTCACGGCGCCGATGTGCTCTTTGCGGAAGCGCTCGAGCGGCTGAATGATTTGCTCGTGCGCGCGCCCCAGCTGCAACACAAGTAATAATAATGATAATAATTTATTGAAACAAGTAATAGGACTCACAGTGTTAGTAACAATACACTTACAAACTACGTTAGTAACAAACAAAGATTAAAACAGAAACAGAATGTGACTTCAGTGCCGCGAGGTGACAGGCCCAGCCGAAACCTTGCAGCAATGGTTCACAAATACGCAATCACGCCTATTCGCTAACATAGACAGCACGCAAGTACGCTCATGAGTGACTGCTCTCTTCCTCTGTCCTCTGCCGCCACGCAGCGAGTGGACAGCGGGCTTCATGACGTCACGCGCACCAATACGAACGTGTTACAAGTGCGCAAATGCCTTCGAATCCCACGAAGCACCTACGTCTATACCTCGAGGTCCTACCAATACCAGCGCTCCACTGCAGATAACTACCTTCTCGATGTTAAAATAGTTTCTAATTTTTTGCAGAATAAATTACTTTTAAATTAGGTAACTACTTTAAACCAAAATTAAGAAATTTTTAAATGGTTTAGTTTAGTTTGGTATACAAGAGAATCGACACCAATGTCTCAATTTCTAAAACAAACGGTATCTTTCTAATTAACATACTTATTAAAGTGGCTCTTTATTCTATGCTCAAAACAAGATCCTTGATACTCAAAACCGAAATCAAATACAGGTTAGATAAGAACATAAAATTATATGAACACGTCAACTCATTGAAAGCAGTTTCGCTTTCGCTTGCGCCTTCGCACGTCCGCAAAGCTGTGGCGGTAGCACGGCAGGAACGCGGCGTTTGCAGTGGCGCCAGTGCTGCCACCTCTCTGAAGCCAGTAAGCGCTAAAAGTGCTTGAAAAAAGCGCTAGATTCCGCTAGATTGCATAAAAAAACACACACACACAAGTAATACCTACCAAAAATTTGTTTTAATCATTTTAAATCTAAATTATTAAAGAGCCTAATCGCTTTCGCTGTCTGAGCAGGTTCTGTAGACTGAATTTTTGTAGGTCCAGGTTGCGGTTTTTGAGGGTTTTGTAATTTCCATTTATATTTTTGGTTCGACGTGACGTGTGTTAGAACATTTTCGGGAAAATCGTAGTTTTAACAACGATTTTCCCGACGGTAGCCGTCCCGACATGTAGCCTTTTTGTAAGATAATTTCAATCGTATAAGTAAATTTGCGTTTATCGTGTCTGTGCCAGGTCTGCCAAAAAAGCGCTATATTTTCCGCTAGGAGTTAAAATTGAAATTTCAGCGCTAAGTGTTCCAAAAAAGCGCTAGATCTAACTCCGAAAGCGCTAAGGTGGCAGCACTGAGTGGCGCGGTGTGGCACGGCGAGGGCACAATTCATTAAAGCCAATAAGACATCGGGACGAGTGACGCCGACGGCCCCGCAAGCAGAGCAATGTGTGACGAGTGTGCGAGAGTGTGTACGTTTATGACGTCTATAAGGGCGGAAGGGACATCGACACACTACGAGATACTTTGAGTTCGGTACATGATCGTGGATAGTTGAGTTGACCTTTGCGACAGAGATTTGTGCTCATGGAACCCTAAACTTCCGCTGTCCGTCCGTCGAATGATTGTAAGAGGGCTGTATCGCACAATTCGTGAATTTTAACACATTTTTCTCTTATTCCTACGATCGAGATTTACTAAGCCTCTACTTAGTAAATCTCGATCGAAGTCGTTAGCAGAAGCTATTTCGCGTAATAATCAGAAACACGAAATCACCACCATAAATCTAATTAACTAAATTGGCCAAAAATCTATTTACATTATTTTGTTAATTAACTATTACTTAATAGTTTTAATTTTTCAAAGAAAAGCAATTACTGACGTTTTTTTTTTAAGTAGGTAGGTAGGTATATATCACAAATTACTTAAGTAGAAATGGTAATAAATAGGTATCACAAGCGCGGCCCCCCGACTTGAATCAACATAATATTATGTAGGTATGTTGCACGCGGTCGATACACATACATTTTGTTTTAGTGTCAGTTGTTTATAAATTTTAGTTTTACCATAGCAGCTTGCATCACATTTTTGGTACTTAATACGGGTACAATATCAATAAATTGTATTTTATTCTTTTTTACTGGAAAGGGTACTTATTCCCTTTCCAATAAAAAGAATCATCACATTCGCCCAATATGGATTGGTAAAGAATGATAGCTAAAAACATGCCTAGAATGCGTACAACACTGGACCCGGTGTCCATACAAACTGTCGCTCGCTTGCTCTCATTCCACACATCGGCTGTGCTGTATCACATTAGGTAGCGTGTTGACTCGTATTGCGGATTGCCACGTCCTGGCTGCGAGACGCGTGCGGCGCGGCGTGACGACACGTCGCCGCGTCGCACACGTAATTGCGCACTAATTATGTCAACGCCCTCATTAGCATGCATCCCGCCAGGCGCGCGACCGGCGAACGTGATCGTTCACTAACGGCATCGAAAGTGGTTCCCGAAGGTCGGCGCTTGTTTACCAACAAACGACTCCGCCACGCACTCGGGCGCAATCACGAATTCCGCGGGGCCGCGGACCTCAACGTGCCCGACGGTGAACGAAGTCTATCAAAACTAGCGCTAATGGCTTCATTAATCTTCCGCTGTCCGTTAATCTTAGAAACTCGTTCACAATTTACACGAAGGCCACACGAGCGTAACCGCAGACAGACTCGTTATTAACCATATCACACACAGATTATTTATAGGACACGGCGCCAAAGCAAGATCTTAAGCATGTAGGGGGCAGCAGGGTGAATATTTGAGCGCTTCAACCGCCGTCATCGGCTTCCCCTAAATGTGAAGTGAAGATAATGTATTTAATGGAATATTTCAGCAATACTCAGAATCTGGAAATGGCTTAAATATTCCATTAAATAATGACGGCGGTAGAAACGCTCGAACATTGACTCAGCAGCGCGACCAGCTTGCGGCGGCAACATCTGGCTACGACGGCATGGGTGGGCTCGTCACCAGGTGGGGTGACACTTGGAGCTCACTCACTCGAGCCAGACCCGAGGCTCCGTTCGTTCACGGCATGAGACGGCATACAAGTAAAACATAAAAGATAGTGTAAGGGTGGTACTGACCATGCGGTCCCGCTCGTCCTCGATGGTGCGGATGAGCGTGGCGAAGTGGTGCAGCGAGCGGCTGATGACGCGCTCGTCCTCGGTCATGGACGCGCCGATGCACGCGAACTCGAACTGCTCCATGCTGGTGGCCAGCGCCTGCTGCGCCGCGCCCAACCCTGCACACAACAGCGCTCTCAATCTACACCCCGGCAGAAGGCCCGCATGGATATTGAGGTGTATATACTCATGTATGTACTTAGTAAATAAGATCTATGTTATATATTAGGCTTCAGTCGTTTCATTTGACTGGCCTATTGGCCTAGTGGTTAGTGGCCCTGACTGCTAAGTCGGAGCTCGTGGGTTCGATTCCCACCCAGGACAAATGTTTGTGTGATGAGTTGAGTTTGGTTTTTATCAATAGACAGAGTGATTCAAGAGAAAGTTTTAGGCTGAGTACAACTATGACTTCAACTCTCCACGCGGTCCAAGCATTCATATTATGTCGGTGGTATAATCGCGCGGCCAAAAGATAAAAACGGGACCCTATTACTAATATTCCACTTGTATTATTTTCCCGTCTGTTACCAAGCTGTATCTCAAGACCTGTGCTAGCTTTACATTTTCATAGATCTATTCGCTCTAATTTTAATTTATTGACTTATTTACACGTTGACTTAGACTACCAGACACAATAGAAATTCAATAGTTTGCGCGGGCTTGGCGTACAAACATTGCGTACAAAGTATTATTTTTTATAAAATTTAAAGAATTGTTGTTTTTTTTTCTAACAGTTTTTATTTAAATTTCTAATGCTCGTACTGTTGATTGGAATAAAAGCAATTGAATAATAATAAATGCTGTATAATAATAAAACAGTATAAAATGAAATATTAAGGTGAGGCCCCCAACAAACGTGATTTTTTTTCGTTTTGGTGCGGAACCTTTCGTGCGCGGTTCCGCTTCCGACTCGCACTTGTTGTTGTTTGGAGAAAGAAGGACGAAGTTTTATAAAAAGGTGTCAAAGATTGAGTCATGCAGTCTGCGTGCGTCGTGTAGCAGCTGAGCACCTGTGACTGTCTGTGAGCAGAGAACAAACGTAGCCTTCATCAACTTGATCAGAGAGGGGCAATTATGTCAATGTACGTAACAGCGCAAGTGTTACAGAGAGCGGTCGCGTACACCGCGATCATACGTGAATGTGATCATTTACACATTGCAAGGTCACTTTTTGTGTCGCGGGCATTGTGTAAGCGAGCAAACACATCTCGCGGGCCGCGGCGACAGCGTGACTCATCCGAACTCCGAACGATCACCGCTTATGGTACATGAGCTCATTGGTAGTCATTACGTAAATATCAATGTTAATTACGTGGTTATCTAGTGCAGGCGAGCGCGCGTGTCCTCGAGGACGAGATTAAGAAACGTGTAGATAATGAGTGTAAGTTGTTCAATACCGCGATATCCGTCGATAGCGGCCATCGCCTACTATCGGCCGCATCTTATCAAGCGCGACCGACCGACTTGTAACTGCACATGTGGGAAATAGCTGAGCCCGAAGCATTGTTAGAGCTGTGGGACTGCCGCGCACAGGGAGCACAGTGCGCACAGGGCGCTCCGCGCTCCTGGCACCGCGCACCGGCGCAAGCACAGGCTGGCGAGCGCGCCGCACAGAGCAGAGCGCGGCGAGTGAGGCGCAGACATTGGCCGTGGGCTCTTGTGGGCGAGGCAGATAACGCGCAGCAGCGCGCCTGACTCACGCGCCATTGTGCCGACAGGGCAACGCACACGATGTCGCGCTCAACGCAGATTCATTCATCAAAACTAAATAATGCCCACTTTATGTGAGCAACAGTTTGAATATGTCATCCTTCTTATTGTGTTTTAAAATGTATTGAAATCACTGTTCAAGAGTTACAGTCTAACTTGATTCTAAAACATGATGTAAGCTTGCAGCCAGTCTCTTTGTTACCAGGTGTATGAAATAAGCAGAAAAAAAAGCAAAAAATGCAGCAAGTGACATTCTGGACTTTCTGCCTACCTTAATGGGAAAATGGCGTGAAGATTATAAAGTAATGTTAATTTAACAGTTAATAGTTTAAACACATTGCCATTTTTAGAGGTTCCATACAGAGCATAATACATATAATATACAACAAAAATCAATCATGAACATCCAATACAATGACTTCAGATTCATGCAACTTCCCGCAACACATCAGTCTGTACAACAAACTTAATGTACAGTAGAGTGGCAACCCTGGGAAAGTCCTGACAGCACTCGAACAATCTCAGCAGTGTACAAGTTGCACAGTACGTCCACTGTGAGCAATGTAGATGTGCACATCAACGTGTGCAGGTGCAGTGTCCGCTGCCCGTGAGTGCAGAGTAGGCTCACTAATTAACAAAGTCATTGACATACATACGGGAACCCCTCCATGACTCACAACGGCTGCATGCATACTTATGTGCACTCCTCCTAGTTGAACTTGTGGCTAGCATGCTCCTTTCCATAGCATAGCATAACATACAAGTGTCCAACCATTCAGCAGTTACTATGACAATGTTACAAGATGCTGCCACACATTAAGTCAATAAAAATGAATTTTAATTTGATTACAATTGTCCACTAGAACATAGTTATAAAATGACTGTTACAATAAGAGCATTTGAAAGTAAACAAGTGAACATACATAGTATACAAACACAACAGGTTTACATAGTGACACACAACGCAGCAGGCACTGGCTTGTGTGTGTGTTTGTGTCCCAGACACACTTAGGACTGATTAGCTGTTATCAGCTACAGACTATTAAGGCTTACTATAACAGAACAAGGCGCAGTAACTAACACTTGACACACTAATGTGTAGAGCTCAGTGAGAAGCACGCAAACCAGTGTTGGTGAGGAGACACTTACTCCTAAGATGGGGACAGCAATTCCTCTGTAACACTACTGTGCTAACTACTACCGCTGCAGGTACACTTACGCTTAGCAGCCTGCACCACATCCTTGACTTCTTTGATGAGTCGCTTGATCTGCTGGCTGGTACGCTCCAACTCCTTCTCGTGCCTCTGCAGGTTCTCCCGGAACTGGGGGCTGTCCGCGAGGCACTCGGTGAACTCGAGCGGCTGCAGGCCCACGCCCATCGTCACCCACTCGCACTTGCGCTTCGCTCACTCACGGTCACAACACCATGGACTTTCACCGAGCGCGCTCCGGCGCTAGCATCGCGACCAGCCGCCCGCACTCGTCTGCACTGGACGGACTCGCTTGCGATCAGACTTTACTGACCACTAGCAACTACTATCTAACACTACACTATTGAGCAAAACGCAAAACAGATAAAAACGACGATTTTAGTGCCTGAGACTGACGACTGCTGCGTAGCTGTCAAATTTTCAGACTAAACTACAATGTTGCCAATTAGAAAAACTTTTGTAAATTTTATTTCTTTTTCTACTAAAAAAAATTACGACACGATTTATAATATTTTGTAGAGAAAAAAAATATTTGATTGATTTTGTCGTAGACAGAGAATGCTATTCACTGTTTACGGATTTTGTGTATATCTGTTTTTACAAATTTATTACGAAAATATTTGTTTCTTATAATGGAGAGAAAAAAAATGTTTTGGGGTTTTTATTTCTCGATTAGGCAGCTTTATTATCACCGAGTAAAACGGGCTATAGGTAATTTACTTTCATAACTTCGAGCGAGTTGAGGAAATGGAAAGATTAACCTTTCAGGTTAAACTTTGACAATTTCGTGTCCTTAATTGACAATTTCGTGTCAATTAGAGACACAATAGAAAGACAATGATAGCGCGGTCTCTCGAACTCAAATTTTGATGTGTACTATCTTTCCTCTCTTTTGTAATACATACTTTCTTTGCTAGATAAGTATTTTGGTGGGAGTGATTTCGTGGAAAAGGAGGGATATGTTACAGGAAACCGGCTGGCCACGGATCTTAATCTGACCAAAGAGTGCGCGCGGTGACGGGCGGAGAGATAGTCGCGAGATATTGTACACCAATTTAGCGTGAGGTTGGTAATCCCATCCACGAGGCGCAGCGCAGTAGCCACTGCGCCAACCATGCCACTATCAATGAAACAATCTTTATTTTTAACCGACTGCCAAGAAACGATTGTTTTTTTATTACTATCCGACATTTAACTTTTAATCTGGCAACACTGCTGTCATATGCTTGCGTTTCTTTCCACGTAGAGACCTACACGACTAAAACTCAAACCAAAAGACCACTTTCTTCAAACTTTGACAATAACTTGAAATACTAAGTTTGTAAGTTGTATTGTATTTGATATGATGATAGCTACAAATTGAATAGTGTAATAAGCTTCTCAGAAAATATGAAATATGACCAACCACTCTGCACCTGTTTCACAAATACAATTATTCTGATTCTGGTAGTTGCTTGACCCAGAATAGTTGACTACGGCTCTATCGCTGTAAAAAGAAGATTGAGTTTCTTTCTTTAGTCCTTACACCTCACGCACGACGACGCGACGTGTTAATCTTGGTTGTGTAGGTACTTGTTTCTGCGTGCGTCAGCTCATGAGTGCTCATTATTGGCCGAGCCGCCTGGAGACGCTTCCACGCACCCAGAAACAATAAAATTGCAGTACGTGCATTAAAATACAAAACACACACACAAAGGCAACCCGTCTTTGTGAGATGAAAGATTTTTTATTATATTACACCTGTTAGGGTAGGCAAGGCAGAGCTGGATTGTCCATCTACATCATTTCAGCAGTCGTCTAACATAGACGAGCTTATCGCCATTAATTAAATAAATATTTTAAATTATATAGTGCAGTAAGCTTTTATAGGGGTATGCGAAACAGGATTTATAGTTCTATATCCCCCATTGAGTAAAGAGTGTATCCAGTCACCGACCAACACGGGTTCAAGTTCAAGTTATTTATTTCATAACAAAAAAGACATAATAAACATATGGGTCATATGCTTCGTGGGTTACTACTGCCCGATGCCCGATAAGTACGACAATTAATATTGCTGTCGGGATCTTGTAAGGTTCATCCGACAGTTTAAGTTTGTATGTGGCAGATAGATGTCGCTACAAGCCCGTCTGGGCCGGTCATACTTTGTAACATCACCTAATGGTCTTTAAACGAGAACAAAAAAAATATTATGTAGGCTTTTGTTGCACTTTGGTTAAGTTTTTACTTTTTTTATTGGCTGTTTTTTATGAACCCAAGGCACGCTCTCTCGCACCTCTGACTTTTCGGATTCATATGCGTATTGTATAATTATCACTTGGTTTTAAAAACGGTGAGGAAAAACATCGTGAGGAAACCGGCATGCTTAAGAGATATTTCTCAAGGGCATGTGATGCCAAGTCAGAGGTCCATGGGCGGCATTAAAACTCTGCCACCAGGTTAGTCACTAACCACACGGTATGAAGAAGGAGATTGGGGCCGCAAGTGGTCATTGTACATAATATTTCAGATCACGTTATAGATACGTATACAACCGAATAATAAAATGCAAGAGTTTAGTAAAGAGTAAGTTTATATTGTAAACTAGCGAGTAAACAGTATTGTTGCGTCCCGTCACGAGTCCTTGGCGGCAGAGGCGGCGGGGGCGCCCTCCTCCTCCTCCTCCTCGTCGGACTCGTCGTCGTCGTCGTCCTCGTCGTCCGACTCCTCGTAGGACGAGTAGTCGCCGCCCTCGGCGCCCGCGTAGCCTGCACACAGTAACACAACGTGACGACCAGCACGCGCGCGCCCGGCGGGCCGTGCGGCGAGGAGAGAGACTCACCTGCGTCGCCGTAGCTGGAGTCTGCGTAGTCGTCGTCGTCGGCCAGCGCGGCGCCCTGGCGGCCGTAGCGGTGCGAGCGCGTGGACATGCTGAGGTCGGCCGTGACGTGCGTGGGGTAAGCGCAGCGCGGACAGGGCGGCGCCGCGCGCCGGTCGCAGCGCACGCCGCGCCGCCGCACGTGCTCCTCGCAGAAGCACGTCTTGCAGCGCAGGCACGAGTACTGGCCCAGACGGTTGCACGACTGACCTGCGGTGCACACATCGTCTTACGTGAGGGCATTTCGGCTTGTTTGATGGGTCGATACTCGCTGGTTGACCGGTTTTGGTTACTAACATAGCTCCAGTTTCGGAAGTCGGTGGCAAAATAGTAAATGGAACAAAACCACCTAAGCCATAGAATTTTTAAACTTGTCCGTGTTTTTTTTATCAAGTTGATAGTTAAAAAAAAGGTATTTGGTAAGGGTAAACCAATGGGGGGAGTCCTACACTATCCTACTCCACAAAAAAGGGGACAAAGATGTCATCAACAACTACAGACCAATCATCCTAATGTCGAACGTTTATAAAGTATTTGCAAAAGTCCTACTCGAAAGAATCAGCAAACAGCTAGACGAAAACCAGCCAAACGAACAAGCTGGGTTCAGGAAAAACTACAGTAGGTACTATAGACCATATTCATACTGCCAAACAAATCCTCCAAAATTACAATGAATACCGAAACCACTTCATACATATCGCATTCATCGTAGATCGTCGAGTCGATGAATGCGATATGTATGAAGTGCGCAGCATCGCAGCACAGCGTCTACGACGCTGCGCTACAACGTGGACAAATGAAGCCGACAGGTGACACTCTGGTTCCCTCGGGATGGCGTTAGGAAGGGAAGACCAGCCTTTTCCACCAGTATTTTATAGTATCAGGAACCTGTCAGTGATATGTGTAGATGTCAGTATGTATGGTGGTACTTACACTTGTAAGTCTCAGACTCAAGGACCTGGCAGGAGGCCTGATGCTCAAACTGGTCGTCCTCACACAGGAACCCCTGGCAGAAGCAGCAGCGAAACACGCGGCCGCCATGCTCCCACACGCCTGCGGAACCCCATCATGGTTTAATTCAACAAGGCTACATAATTGAAGTGACAAACACGTTTATTATTATAATAAAGAAGTGGCAGGCATACCTCTCTCGCACTCCAAGCACACGGCGTCCATGAGCGGGCATGTGCATGCGTGCGCCGTCAGGCACTTGCGGCCGTGACACACCCACGCCTCGCAGAAGTCACAGATAGCACCCTGGACACAAGCAAGATTAAATGTTAAATGTTCAAAATGGCAACAATATTACAATTGTCAATAACATTTATTTACTATCCATTGTTAATATCTTAAAGAATTTTTTTTCGCAATTTATAACTCCATTTTGTGACTGCATAATTTATAAATTGGCAATCTATTTAGTAAGGCTAAGGTTCCTTACAAAATTATTCCATCGGGGAAGCCTGCGAGTGCATCCATCACGGCGGCACGCGTGCCCACTAGTGGTAACATGCACGGGCTGTAGTGTCACCCTTCCATACAAGATCAGGCAAAAAAACTATACACTGAGATGCACCAACTGCCGCATGGTCATGGAATCATGTCTCCGCAATCGGTACCCCGACCTTCACGTCAAATCATGCGATAGGCAAATGTTACAGTTGTGGCAGTTTTACCCCTAAGTTTTCCCACGTAAATCACAATTTAATTGTCATACTATGTAAATACATGGGGAAGGAAGAAATAGGTTTATTGGCATTATAGCAAAATAAACACACCTTAAAACAATAAATTTAATTAATTCGAATTTATAATAACTTATTTTTTTTTAGCTTATTATTTTCCGAGTGACTAATAACTTAAAAGTCGACTAAATGTTTGCAACAAATAAAATAACTTGCCAGCGATTAAATAGTTTCGCGACTATTATATTATGTAAGGTTCAAAATTAAGGGTGTTATAAAAACTAAAAACTAGCAGCTGCGTTTAGGTAGCAAATAAACTATACCAGTCAATTGAAATATTAGGCGAGGACCTATAAATAATGACTTGGCGACTAATAATGTTAGTATAATGTGGAGATGAGTCAGTTAGAGTTAAACAGACGACAGATCGTATCGAATATTCAGTTCATTAATTGTTCGGCCAGGTTAGGTTAGGTTAGAACTGTGACCACGCAACGCGCGATGGCGAGCGAGCGAAGCGAGCGTGCCGCGGCAGCGGCCGCCGAGCGCCAGGTTCCCCCATTATTTTAAATAGAATCTGATTTGTATTATTTATGAATGCCCATTTTCTATTTTATTTTCATCATTAAGTTTTCGCTTAGATATTAATTCAGTTCCCAAAAGTAAAACTTGATGCTAGTTTAAATTAAAACGGAGCTTATAACTGATATATTTATATGCTACCTTTTACTTATTACGATACTCCTTATTAGCTGCCAACCCATTATATATGTTACCCACTCTATTTTATTTTAAAACCTATATTCATTTTACTTAGTTGCTGCATTAAATACATGCCTTTTTTTTATTGTTTAGTTTTAAATTTTGTTAATATTATAATAATGATAATCTATACATATAATAAGACAGTAAAAAAACTGTGTCTGTACATTGAATATATTTAAAAAATAATAATTGAGGGGGGTTTAGAAACAGTAATAGAGCACGAATTGAAAAAAAAAGTCAGTCTGTTTGTCTGTTTGTTTGCTCACACACGCTAATCTTCGGAACTACTGGACGGATTTGAATGTTTTTTTTTGTTGTATAGATATTAAGTCTGGGCAACACATAGGCTATAATTTATCTTGGAAACTGGACACCTGATGTTGAACCACAACGGACCAGCTAAACTGTAGGAGATACTAAATTGGTACCATAGCAAAAATTGTTCCACGTGATGAGCATTTTTTGCTGAGAAAATAAATTTGAAGATCCCGAACACCTGATGCAGAACCGCAAAAGACCAGCTAAACTATAGGAGATACAAAAATGGTACCATAGCAAAAATTGTTCCACGTGATGAGCATTTTCTGCTGAGAGAATAAATTTGAAGATCCGGAACACCTGATGCGGAACTTCAAGAGCCCAGCTACACTATAACATATATTGGAATGACGTCTTAGCAAGAGTTGTTCAGCCTTATGAGCACTCGCTGTTGACGTATAAAAATCGAAGATCTGGAACACCTGTTGTGGAACTCCAAGAGCCCAGCTACACCATAACTCACATAGGAATGACGTCTTAGCAAAAGTTGTTCGGTCTGATAGGCATTTTCTGTTGACTTATAAAAGTTGAAGATCAGAAACATTTGAAATAGAAATTAAAGCTATCACTAATTTCATTGCATAATTATAAAATAACATAAGTACATCCACGCGGTGAAGGCGGGGACAGTTCAGGGCTGATTTTCGATGACGATGGTATATCATTGAAAATTAGACTCTACTGGCCAAACTCCCATTTTTTTTATCATATAAATATGCCTTCGGGCTTATGTTATTTGAGTGTTTAATTTCCTTTTCCATTTATCTTCGTTACACGGTAGCCTACCCGGTAACGCAGGGGAGCAGCCACTTAGATTTTAATTGATCAGGTATCATCACAATAAAACTATAACCATGCCTAGAAAGAGGTCAAATCTTTGCCAATGTTCCAAAGGTGCTAAATGATTAAAGACCATAAGATTCCAACAATCTACCGAATAGTGTTAGGAGAGACTTGATGCTGTTCGAGAACATGAGGCTGCAACTCGCTCCGTGGAAACTTCTTGGGATCGCGAAGCACGCCTGCATTCTCAGCGTATTTACGTATCTACCGGGTATCCAGGTCTCTAGACACCAGTGAAGAATATGTGCGCGACTGACCGCTGATCGTGAGCATCATGCACTGTCTCGCGAGTTGGAGATGTTCACGGAAAAAGCATGACGCTTGAGTTTTCAGCGTATATACTCATCGACTCTAGAGATAAGTGGGGGAAGGAGATGCGCGACTGACCGGTGATCGTGAACGTCACGCAACATATAGGCTATAATTTATTTTGGAAAATGGAACACTTAAAGTAAAAGAGATATAAAAATGGTGCCATTGCAAAAACTATTCCACGTGAAGAGTGTTTTCTGCTGTGAGACAAAATTTGAAGATCTGGAGCACCTGTAGTGGAACTCTAAAGCCCAGCGACAATATAGCATATACATAATAAAAATGGCGTCTTAGCAAAAGTTGTTAAGTCTGATGGCATTTCCTGTTGACCAACAAAAAAAAAATCTGGAACGTCTTGAATCGTCTCGCGCATCCCATTGTTTTCCCGTCACCGGGCTTTTAGAATTCGACATCAGACGTTTCAGATCTTCGATTTTAACGACCCCGTTGTCGCTGACATAAGCAACAGGATCTGCGTACGAAGTCGCGGGCAGAAGCTAGTATAATAATAATTATAATGTTTCACGTATTGCATGCCTAGTGGTAAAATATGGCTGAATCACTTTAATTTTTCTGGACCACCAATCATGTACCCATATCTATCTATCTTCTATCTATATCTATTCTATATCTATCTATCTATTATTATTACATCTATATCTATACTTCTATACTTATATTATAAAGAGGTAAAATTTGTAAGTTTGTATGTAGGGGGTAATCTTCGGAACTAATGATCCAATTTTAAAAATTATTGTACTGGTGGAAAGCTACACTATTCCCGGTGGACATAGGCTACTTTTTATCCCCGTATTCCCACGGGAACGGAAACTACGCGGGTGAAACTGCGTGACGTCTGCTAGTATAATATAATTGTAGAAAAGTGGTGTCTGTACAATGGAAATATATAAAAAAAAGTAGCAGGGGTTGTTATTATATCGATGCCGAACCCGAAATTGTATTTTTTTTTCGTCTGTTTGTCTGTATGTTTGTGCACGCTAATATCAGAAACGGCTTATTCGATTTAGATGCGGAATTCACTTATATATTGTAGTAAGCTTCACTTAACATTTAGTGTTTATTTCATGTTAATGGGTTTATAAATAAAAAAAGTTATGTCAATTTAAAGAATCACGGCGAACATTTGTTAACGTATTCTCCGTATACGCCTCGCGATTATTGCGATTCACTTGAATACTGTTTGCATTATTTCATTTATTTATAGGTATTTTAGGGTTTGTAGGTTGGGTTCTTTTTCTTAATTTTCTTTAAAAATTTTAACCCCGACCCCCGACGCAAAAAGAGGGGTGTTATAAGTTTAACCGCTATGTGTGTGTGTCTGTGTGTCTGTCTGTGGCACCGTAGCGCCTAAACGGGTGAACCGATTTATATGCGGTTTTTTTATTTGAAAGCAGGGTTCCTTGCGATGGTTCTTAGACATGATTCATCAAACTCTGTTCAGCCGTTTCAAGGTTATCAGCTCTTTTGTGTTAGGTACCGTTGCTATTTTAGACGTCTGTGCCTCTGTGGGTATTAACTTTACTTACAAACATGTGTGGCTTAAAATTTCAAACACCCATGTTTGTTATATTAATAAGCAAGATTTACGGCGACGGCGTTGACTTCATAGATATAATAAAGAAGTTAGATTTCTATGGTTGAATCCCTTAGAGAGTCCAACTGACTAGGAAGAAGACGAAGTAGTGACGTTGACATTGACAAGTTAAAACTTCCTTTATTAACCGACTTCAAAAAAAGGAGGAGGTTCTCAATTCGGTTGTTTTTTTTTTTTTTTAGGGTTTGTTACCTCAGTACTCCGCCATTTATGGACCGATTTTCAAAATTCTTTTTTTGTTTGATAGGGTATACTAACAGATTGGACCCATTTTTATCAAAACTCATACCTGATGAGGGATCTTCGAGGAATTGAGGGAACTCCTCAAAAAATAAAGGCACACATGCACCGATTTCAACATTTTTAGTAACAAATCAAGCATTTTCATTTAGAAAGTGTTATTTGGTGAAGAAAAACTGATGAAAAAGACAGGCAACGGAACTCATCAACGCATAACAGCAAATTATTCGCGATTGCTATAGTCAGATGTCTATGCTGAGCTTTTGTATTTCCACAACGTGACATTACGCCATTCTATTTTAAAAGGGCCGGCAGAGATGTACAGATTAATGTTTAGAGATAGAACTTCTTTAGCAATTATTATCCAATTTCAATGATTCTTTCAAGTTTTGAAAGACTTTCTTTAAATACAAAGAAACTAAAAATTACAAAAAAAAACTTTTTTACAAAAAAAAACTTTTTTATAAAAAAAAACAACCGACTTCTTAAAAAAAAACTAACAGGTGAAAAATAACTCCAGTTTCTGAAGTCGGTGGCCAATAATGAACAAAACAAAACCACCAAAGCCACAGACTTCCGAAACTGGAGTTATTTTTCACCTGTTAGTTTTTTTTTAAGAAGTCGGTTGTTTTTTTTTGTAAAAAAGTTTTAGATGGTATATTTGGTCTGATGCAGCCAGGATATCTAGCAGACTAATACACTCTTGAGACAATAATAGTAGATATGTCGTGTTTGGATTCATTGGATTCCAGCATTTGATTCTGCACTGATGGCAACAGGATGAACTGATGCTGCAGCCAGGCTATCCAGTACACCAGTAGGTAGACTCTTGACAAAATAATAGCAGATATAGCATTTGACTCTACAATGCACTAAAAATAACACTTTCCTATCGTTGAGCCATGAAATTTTACGTAACGTCGGGGTATGAGTATTAGGATCGTTCCTTACTTAAGCGGTACGCCGACGTGCAGTAAAATTTCATGGCTCAACGATAGGAAAGTGTTATTTTTAACTTTTTAAATGTTTTACTTTTCGCGATGGGGGGTTTTTGTAAATAAATATTGTAAGTATTTGGTATAGGTTAAGGGGTTCTCTCCTTGATTTTTGGTTATTTACTTATCTTAATTTGTATTTAAGGTTTGTATATAAATATTATAAGTATTTGGTATAGGTTAGGCATTTCTTTTCATGATTTTCTTTATTAAGTATAGGTTAGTAATTATTTTTTCTAGCAATTCTTTTGTTTTATAAAGTTAGTACGTTTGGTTTACACGTCTTAACACTTATTACTTACACTGTGATAATTTTAGACTGTATAATAATATGTAAGTATTTATGTTAGGATGAATTATACCTGTATATCTATACCTATGTGATCATTGTGTTAATCGTTTATATAGTGGCATGTCATAATAGACTAGTTAGTTGGAAATAAAGGTTTGAAGCAAACACACGTCTAAATCATTCCATTGTCTGTGCCAACTGAAAGTGAACCTTAATGCGCTAAACATATGGTCCAAACGAGCCGGATTCATAAGTGTCATTTTTAAAAGTTATAAAAACTATACGGCCGATCGAATACAAAGGATTGCGCATTCCTCAGCGATAAGAGTGAATAACAAGCTCATTAGTGAAGACTTTATAAAATTACAAGTTATTACATCGCAGTAACTTTGTGTATTTACTTGAATTTGGGTGAAAAACAAAGAAAAAAACCGCCTTTTTTATAAAAATGAGTACTTCTGGCAGTCAATTGCTCAATCTTCTGGAAGAAACCGCAAGTAAAATGCAGAAAGCCCAAGTAAATTTGAAGAAATGTCCTCAAGCAAGATTAACAAAGGGTTACATCCAAGCAAGATTACAATGCATAGAAGAATATTGGCAGAGCTTTAAGTCAACACATGAAGAACTCGTTAAGTGTACACCGAAAGATAAACGTGCGACCATCCAGTACTTTGTTAACGAAGATTATTACGTCATTGAAGACTTGTTCTTGTGTTTACAAGGAGATTTAAAGGACATGATTTCTTCGTCGACATCAACGGGAGAAGTAGGTAGTAACATCGCGACGATTAACCAAACACATGTTAAATTACCGAGAATCCAGCTGCCTGAGTTTAATGGTAATTACGATGATTGGCCTACTTATCATGACTTATTTATATCGCTAGTCCATGACAATACTTCGCTAAGTTTGGTACAGAAGTTGCAATACCTGAAATCAAGTATCACCGGTGAAGCTGAAGCCTTACTGAAACATATAAAGGTAACGGACAATAACTACGAACAAGCGTGGAATATATTGAAAAACCGCTTCGGAAATAAACGAGTGATAGTTAATACTTTGTTCAAACGACTTACCGGGCAAAAAGCGATCAAGACACCAACTGCAAATCAGATAAAGTCCTTGCTAGACACTACAGCTGAGTGTTTGAATAGTCTACGAAATGAGGATTTATCTATTGACAACTGGGACCCTCTAATTATATTTTTAGTGGTTCAGAAATTAGACCCTGAGACCCATAAAGATTGGGAGGAGCATACATACACTCAGGCGTTTAACAAGTTACCCACCTTGAAAGATTTTTATATGTTTTTGGAGTCTAAGTTCCGTACATTGGAGTTGGTGACAGGTAGTAGTGGTTCAGCTGCGTCAAAAGAAAAATCTATCAAAGATAAGTCATGCAATGTTTCTGCAACCACACCGGCGAAGACGTGTACAATGTGCAAGGAAGAACACGCCCTATGCCATTGTAAAGATTTTATAAAGCTTCAACCTATGGAAAGGAACGAGTTTGTAAAGAAAAATAGCCTCTGCTACAATTGTCTGGCACCAGGGCATTCAGCCTGGAAATGTCGCGTACCTGTGTTCTGCCGTCGATGCAATCGTCGACATCACTCACTGTTGCATCAGCAGAAAAGTAACAACAAGCAGTCAGATAATTCACAAACTCCACACAGTCCTATCGAAGGGAAGGAACCTAATAAAGAAGGTACAAAGGAAGACGTTGCAATAGCATCACACTTCACCACGAAGAAGTCCACAGCTTTGCTGGCAACAGCAATAGTGATTGTTGAGGATGATAATGGACTAACAACAGTATTGCGCTCCTTAATCGACCAAGGATCACATGAAAGTTTTATCAGTGAGAGAGCATCACAAAGACTAAAGATAAAACGTAAATCTAGCAGAGGTACAATCACCACAGTTGGAGGGAAACAGACACACATAAATCACATCGTAGAATTTAATCTATTATCTCGATGTGAAGATGATTTCAAGATTTCACTGAAGGCATACGTCATACCCAAGAACATAACCTCCGACTTACCACCAAGACATTTCACCCACAAAATCGCTGACTGGCCGCATTTACAAGGCCTCACCCTGGCAGACCCGAGCTACAATCAACCAGGGCGAGTGGACCTTTTATTAGGTGTTCAAATCTATGACATCATTCTGAAGGGCGGTATAGTTAAAGGTCCATTAGGCTCTCCAAGTGCACAAGATACACGCCTAGGATGGATTCTTTTTGGAAGGGTTGAAGAAAACACTTCTACGGAAGATATTACTGTCATGCATCAACATATTGACATTGAAAATATGCTGAAATCATTTTGGGAAGTAGAAGATGACAGTAAGAAGAAACTAACAGCAGAAGAAGAAACCTGTGAGAAAATGTTCAAAGAAACATACAAGCGAAATGAAGAAGGAAGATTTGTGGTAAAATTACCACTTAAAACGCAAATTCCCAAGTCATGTGAAGGTAAAACAAGAGATATAGCATTGAGAAGATACATGCAACTTGAAAAACGCTTTGAGGAAGATACAGAGTTGAGGACGGAATATACAAAGGTAATGAAAGAGTATATTGATCTAAAACACATGGAAGTAGTTCCAATAAACGAGATAGATCATTCAGCAGTATACTTACCACACCATCCAGTCCTGAAAGAAACAAGTGAAACAACGAAGGTTAGAGTTGTCTTTAATGCTTCGTCCAAGGGTTGCAATAATATATCTCTAAATGATGAACTGCTGATAGGACCTCAGCTGCAGGAAGACATGAGATATCTAGTCATGAGGTGGAGAATGAAGCCCATCTGTTTTGTGTCTGACATAGAAAAAATGTACAGACAGGTGTTGGTGACGCAGGAAGACGCAGACTACCAGCGTATTCTTTGGCGTCAGCAGGCAAATGAATCCATCAAAGATTATCGTCTGCTACGAGTTACATTCGGTACTGCTTCTGCCCCTTACCTTGCTGTGAAAACGCTGCAACAACTCGCAGAAAATGAAGGTAAAGACTATCCCATAGCAGCTGAAACCATCAAACACGATTTTTTCATGGATGATCTAATGTCTGGACAGGATACAGTAGAACAGGCTATAGAAGTAGCTAAGAATATTAGCCATATCCTACAAAAGGGAGGTTTTAAGCTGCAAAAGTGGGCATCTAACAGTAGCGAATTTCTGCAGCAATTTAAAGCTGAACAGCATAGTAAGCAAGTGAAAATTGATATGAAGTTGCATGGTACTGTCAGAACACTAGGTTTAGCCTGGAACATGGGTGAAGACACTATTCATTATCATCTTGATTACGAACTTATGACTCGAGGCGTGACAAAAAGAAAGATTTTGGCTGACGTTCACCGGCTATTCGATCCGCTGGGATGGCTCGCTCCGGCTATAGTTCCTGCAAAAATGTTAATCCAAAGTTTGTGGCTCAAGCACACCGGCTGGGATGACGAAGTAGACCCTGAAACAGAAAAAGAATGGATTAGTATAAGAGAAAGCTTATCACATTTGAAGGTAGTTGAACTGCAGCGATGGTTACAATGCACAAGTGAAAACCTGAAGAACGCTTCTGTACACGGTTACTGTGATGCTTCTGAAAAAGCATACGGAGCTGTAGCTTACCTTAGGGTGCTAGGAGAAGATCATCAATACAAAACGACCATAATTGCTGCCAAATCCAGAGTTGCGCCTGTAAAACCTATGTCACTACCGCGACTGGAACTTTGCGGTGCATTACTACTTTCAAAATTATTGAAGCAAATAAGCGAGGCCATGCATATTCCTACTAATCAAATATTTTCATGGACAGACTCAAAAATCGTTTTATCCTGGTTGCAAGGAGATCCTTCAAGATGGCAAACCTTTGTGAGGAACAGAGTCGTGACGATAATCGATAACATCGGTGACAAATGGTTTCACGTACTATCAAAGGAAAACCCAGCAGATGTTGTATCCAGGGGCATGCTGCTGTCGGAGTTGAAGAATTGTCGACTATGGTGGGAAGGACCGGAATGGCTGAAACGAAAGGAAATAATATTTACAAGCATAAGCACTTCGACGGACCTAGAAATGAGAAAAGTTATAAATGTAAACGTGGTAACTGAACAACAATCTGTCGAAGAGAAAAATTGGTCAACCCGCTTCGAGGTTTGTGATACACTGACGGAGTTATTGCAAGCAGTGACATCCTGCAGACAATTCTTGAACCTGAAAAAGAAAAACACACAGATAAGTAGAAATACTGAAGAATTAGAAAGATCACTACACAAATGTATACAAATAATACAACGAGAATGTTTTGAAGAAGAAATTAACGACCTGGAAGACAAGGGTAAAGTTAAGAATAGGAGTGTATTGAAGTCACTTAATCCGTATTTAGAGGGAAATTATATCCTCAGGGTGGGCGGTAGAATTCGACACGCCAATATAGACAATGACAGAAAACACCCCATCATCCTAGATAATAAATCATATTTGACAAGACTGATTGTGGCCGATGCCCATATAGTGACTTTGCATGGAAGTGTACAGTTAATGTATAATTACATTCGATCTAAATACTGGATTGTGAAAGGAAAAGGTTTAATCAAGGCTGCAGTGCATAGATGTTTAATCTGTGCAAAACAAAGGGCTGAAATCAGAACCCAGTTGATGGGAGACTTACCCAAGGAACGAGTGACACCGGCCCGAGCATTCTTGCGCTGCGGTGTTGACTTTGCTGGCCCATACCAAATCTTAATGTCTAAAGGAAGAGGCGCTAAAACAAACAAAGGGTATATTTCTTTGTTTATATGTATGGCAACTAAGGCCATACATTTAGAACTTGTTGGGGACCTGACATCTGAAGCATTCATCGGAGCGTTCAGAAGATTTGTGTCACGTAGAGGAAGATGCAATCACATGTGGAGTGACCAGGGCCGTAACTTTGTCGGTGCCAACAAGGAGCTTGTTGAGACCTGGAACGCAGCTAAGTTAGAATACGAAGGTGAAATAGTAGATACTTTGGCCAAGGATGGGACTCAATGGCACTTTATTCCTGGGTACAGTCCGAACTTCGGTGGGCTATGGGAAGCCGGCATAAAATCCACCAAATATCACCTCAAACGAGTCTTGAATAGTCACTTGACGTTTGAAGAGATGACTACACTTTTATGTCAGATCGAGGCTTGTCTTAACTCGCGACCGTTGTGCCCCATTGATGATTCAGACAACGATGACATGGAGGTACTCACTCCTGGACATTTCTTGATCGGAGAAGCACCAATCACCGTACCTTCACCAAGCTTGAAAGACGTATCAGTCAGCAAGCTGTCTCGCTGGCAGCATATGCAAAAGATGTTGCATGACTTTTGGCAGCGATGGCAGCATGAGTACTTAGCAAGACTACAGCAACGCCCGAAGTGGTTAAAGACAGTTCCAGACTTAAACATTGGTCAGATAGTACTCGTAAAGACGGACAATGCTGTTCCAGGGAGATGGCCACTTGGACGCATAATAGAAAAACACCCAGGCCCAGATGCCGTTACTAGGGTGTATAGTGTGAAAACCGGTAACCACATTGTAAAGCGGTCAATTGGTAAATTATGTCTTCTACCCGTAGACACCAAGGTTTAATTTTAACATGCATACCGTGTAGGTTTATTAAATTGTCATATTATTATGTACTGAAGTAAGATTAATTTACTGAGCATTTAATTTCATTAGTTTACAATTGGTCATAGTTATGACTATCTACCATTTTGTTTCTAGTATCTGATTGTTATTTGCAATGTGTAAATTAATTAAGCGTTACAATTTGATTTGTTTAAAAGAACTTAAAGCTCTTTTGGTGGGCGGTATGTTAGGATGAATTATACCTGTATATCTATACCTATGTGATCATTGTGTTAATCGTTTATATAGTGGCATGTCATAATAGACTAGTTAGTTGGAAATAAAGGTTTGAAGCAAACACACGTCTAAATCATTCCATTGTCTGTGCCAACTGAAAGTGAACCTTAATGCGCTAAACAATTTATATTTTAATTGTTTACGATAGTAATTGTTTCACTTACAAAAGCACAATTTGTTAATTTTTTTTTTATTGAACATGTATTGTGAAAACAATTGTTGGCTGACCTTAAATAAATAAATAGTACGTGTTTACTAAATAACTCAATTTTCCATTTAGTTTTAAACGAGTCCAGTTTCCAGTCAGCCTATGTTTTGCGATGACAATTAATGAAGCCCAAGGTCAGACGCTGAAAGTTGTGGGTGTAGATCTTAGTATCAGCTGTTTCTCGCACGGTCAGTTGTATGTGGCTCTGTCACGGGTTAGCAATCCTAGGAGCCTGTATGCTGTCACCCCCGATGGCCATACGTCAAAATTAAATATCGTATACAGAGAGGCATATTGTAAAGTAAATTTTTAGCTACCCAAACGACGACATGTAATTTAAATTGCTGCCCGAAAAGTCATTATTCCATGCGGACGAAGTCGCGGGCACGGCTAGTTTGCAAATAAAAATATATTTATCTTTAATAAAATACACAGAATACAAGCCTACAATACATAACAAACATATGGATGCTGTTCAAATGAGAATAGGAATGACTTCGCGCCATGTTGTGACTTCATAGCTGTCAATTCGAATAATTTGGGTAAGATCAGCATAACCAGGTGTTCTCGAAATATAATTTTTTTGCTAATTATGAACGAATAATTTTCTAAATTAATTTAATGTACTGTTTCTTGCTCTCAAAGTATTTGTCTACATTGGAGATAATCTCTCGAGCCCTCCGATGGAAAACAGTACCTCGTTCACACATTTTCAAGCAGTCAAGGAGATTAAAACAAAAACAAATATCAACAATAACAACAAACAACCGTTTAACAAACAGAATTAATAAATATAAAACGTAAACACTCTACAAGACTAATCAATTTAAGGCGTTTTTTTCATTTTGAATAACTTCGACTCGCCAGAACAATAAGGTTTCGTTGCAGGCCGTACTTTTCAAGCGACATTTGACAGATAGAGGTCATTGACGCTCCTATTCTTATTTGAAACGCATAATACATGCCTAAGGCATTTGTATGTACATGTTTGTGCTAAAAGTATTAAATAAATAAATACAAAGATAAAAATGAATATTAAATAAAATAATATGATATAATATATTTTATAGCTAAATATTTTTTTTTTGCTGTCTATTATTTTGCTTTACTTGAGCTATGATTAAGAGGTATTGTAGAGTTTAATACAATACCTCTTGATGTCCTTTAGCCATATTTCTGAGTTGAGAAGTGCAAGTAAGCAAGTGAACTCACCACCATGGCGAGGCCGGTGGTGTAGACGCCCGGGTGCCGCACCACGCAGTCCCCAGACTTCAGCATGCACTTCACCTTGCCGCAGTGCGCGCACGTCGGCAGCCGCTGCACCGCTTGGCAGAAGTAGCAAAATGCACGGTTCTTCTGCTTTCTATGAGAATAACAATACATTCTGTTGTATATTGAATCTGTGGATCGAAATGATTATACTTGCGGGTACTTAAATAATAAATAGTTTATGCTTCAATCTCGAACTGCTTGTATCTTTTATAGGCGACTTCGGAAAATTAATGTATTATCAGTGGAAAAATGGCGTATAACTTAACAAATGTTGTATTTCCCGGACAGTTTCACCCCAGGACTGATACATGGTGTGAATATAAAGAACGATTATTGTGCTCTTTGGATGTGGTTGGTGTGAACAATGATGAACTTGAAGCGATCTATATTTTTATCTCAGTGTGGAAAAGATACTTATTCATTGATTGTATCACTTTTAGTGCCAAAACGACCAACTAAGGTTCCATTTAAAGACATTCTTGTGGTGTTGGACCAGTTTTATGAACCAGAATTGAATGAAGTACTTCAAGCTGGGAAATTTCATACACGTAAACAAACTGATAGTGAATGCGTGCAAGACTTTGTGGCGGCCATTGGTTTATTAGGTGCCAAGTGCAATTTTGTCCACCTGAAGCGTCAGTTACGAGACCGTTTAGTGTTGGGTGTGCGCGAACAGCGCTTGCGTCGAGAGCTGTTAAAAAATAAAAATTTGACATACGCAACAGCAGTACAGTTAGCACCAGGTAAAAGATCTCGCAGAAGAGACTAAGACAGGAAATGCCGAAGATATGATGGGTGTCTATGTGTGTTCGGAAAGTCACGCACCTCCTATAAAGGCAGAAGTAACAATTAATGGCGCTCCAGTTACAATGGAGGTCGACTCTGGAACATCCCGAACGATTATTTCGGCAGCTACATATCGACGCCTGTGGATTAAACCTCCACTTTTGCGATCTACAAATGTAAAACTGGTGACTGTTCTCGTGAGGCCTTGCAAGTTCTTGGCGCCATGTATGTTCACGTCACGTTGGGCAACAAGGAGGCTCCGTGTGAGCTGTTTGTGGTGTCAGAGGAGAGACCCAGCCTACTTGGTCGAAGTTGGTTAAAACCTTTCGACTTGCAAGTAACTGGAATCTGTTGGACACAAGCGGAGGTCAATAATGATTTGTTGAAGCAGTTTCCTGAGTTATTTAAGGATACTCTGGTAGATTACAAAGGACCTGAGATGTCTCTGCTCGTACGTGCGGGTGCCTCGCCGCGTTTCTTAAAGGCTCGTCCTGTAACATTTCCTTTGAAAAAAAACAAGTACAAGAGCTATTGACTCAGATGATCAATGAGGAAATATTAACTCCTGTAAGATATTCGCAATGGGCTACACCGCTAAGAATAGTGAAGAAAGACGATGGTTCCCTTCGGATTTGTGGAGATTATCGATCAACAGTGAACATGGCGACTGATGCCGATACATACCCCTTGCCTGCACCACGGAAAGTTTTGTAAAGCTCAGTGGGGGGCGAATCTTTAGTAATTGAACTTAAAACAAGCCTAACGCAATGGAGGATAGACGACGACACAGCTATGCTGCTGACACTAAATACGACTCTAGGACTCAGGAGGATGAACAGACTAGCCTTTGCTTCAAACAGTATTAATTTCTTGGGACATATGATAGATGCCGAGGGGCTACATCCATCTCCCAATAAAGTCAAAGAAATTAAGAAAAAACCAGCACCGACAAACAAGCAGGCTTTGCGTGCATTCCTAGGCATATATAATTACTATGAAAATTTTTTACCTGATAAAGCAACTTTTTAGGAGCCTTTGTACCGTCTTTTGGACACTATGAAGCCATGGCATTGGGGCCAGGTTGAGCAAACAGCATTTGATAAGGCAAACTTTGTATTGGCTTCTGATCTGACGTTAATCGGCTATGAAGTAGACCGAGAGTTATTGCTAATTTGTGATTCATCTAACTATAGAGTAGGAGCAGTTACAGTACATGTGATGAATGATGGATGTGAAAAACCTATCATGATAGCTTCGCGAACTGTACAACCTCATGAAAGAAGATATGGATATATAAGGAGGCTTTAGCAATCATGTTTGGATAAAAGAAGTTGCATGAATTTCTATCAGGTCGCTCATTTTCTATTGTAACTAATCACAAACCTTTGGTAAGTCTTTTTAACCCTAGCAAACAAATTCCTGATCAAATTTTCCCTAGAATGTTGTGATGGTCTCTGAAACTAGCTTGTTATATCTACCACATCAAGTATAGAGCTGGAAAATTGATCGGCAATGCACATAGTAGATGGACTGAGCTCGAGACTTCTGAACAATCAGTGCAACTTTTAGAGATGTGTTGTTGTAGACGAACAACCTGACGGCTGGAACATAGATGTATCTAAATTAGCCTCAGAAACAGGTAGACATCAGGTGTTAAATTGGGTTTTGTTTCACCACCCTGCAGCCATATTGGACACGCCGAGAGGCTCTTTCACACAATAAAGGTTGTTTATTGTGGAGCAACAGAGTCATTATTCCTGCTAGTATATAACAGGAAGTACTTAGATTATTGCATGCACCGCATGCTGGTGTAGTCCAGACAAAGGCTTATGCAAGAGGATATGTGTGGTGGTCAGGAATGGACACACAAATTGAGAGTATGGTGGGAAGCTGTAAGGCATGCCAAGCTGTTAGAAATAATCCACCCAGAGATCCACATGGATCGTTACTGAGAAGCCATGGAGTCAGGTACATAATTATGGACTTTGCAGGTCCATTCCAGGATAATATTTTTTGTAATGATAGACAGTTACAGTAAGTGGTATGAAGCAGAGATTGTTTCTTACAAGTCTAGCGAGGCAGTGATAAGAGTGTGTAAGAAGATTTTGTATCACAACACAAGGTATACCTGATATTCTTGTGTCAGATAATGGCAGGGCATTTAATCAAGTGATTTCAATACATTTCTGAAGAATAATGGCATAAAGCATTTGTATTCACTGCCATATCATCCAGCATCAAATGGACAGATTAAATGGGCAATACAAACTTTTAAAAATAAATTAAAGAAAATATCCTTAAGCTACCTACTATGGAGTTAGAAGCTTCCTAGAGCACTGTACTCACTTAGAACAGTACCAAATAGTTCCAGTAATAAAACTCCTGCAGAGATGTTGAATGGACATAAATATAGAACAGCTGTATCAAGATTGCATTCTGATAATGCACCAAGCCGACAGGAACAACAGCTAGAGGATAGAGCTCAACAACAGGCTGTAAGGAAATTATCAGTGGACCAGCCAGTTTTGATTCGCAACTATGGATCAGGGGAGAAGTGGAATAGAGCCACTGTAGAAGTGGTAGAAGATCCTAGCAGAGAGTATAGAGGACAGAGGATAGTGAGCTTCACTGACGTCATGCTGATCAAATACTTGATCATAGACTAACGGAATCAGCCGATAGACAAGTACTTGCAAACGATTCACGGTCAAGTTTGTGTTCACCAGAGCCACCAATAGAGATACCTCCTCCAGAATTATGGCCAGACAAAATTGGTATACCAAATACGGCTGGATCATAAGTTTTAAGATTTATATCAGTTCTTTGAAAGTTATTGCTCATTTTATAATAATATTCAGGTTGTTCATAAGATTTTTGAGTTGTTAGTGACTGTTGTTACTTAATGATTATATAAAATATAAAATATTCCACAACTTTTTCACACAACACAATTTAGTCCCAAGCTAAGCTTGAGAGTTTGTGTTATGGGTACTAAACAGCTGATAAACATACTTATATATTTCTAAATACATACATATTATAGATAAATTACACCCAGACACAGAACAAATGATCGTGCTCATCACACAAACATTTGTCCTGGGTGGGAATCGAACCCACGACCTCCGGCATAGCAGTCAGGGTCACTAGTGTTATAATTATTTAAATTATAACCATATTTATCTATGCCTAATGAGTTATATCGTATTATTTTCTATTAACCTCTATGGTAAAACCAGATGTAATGACCTCATATGATTGGTCGAAACTTTGACAGACGACCAATCATAAGCAAGTAAAATGGTGGGAAGTCGGCATGTAATTTTCAAATGGCATGGCGGGATAGCTACGCAAGATTAGTAGGAAAAAGGAACATCGTAACTAGTCCCTTGGATAGTTGGATTGTATCGATTTATTTTACCTATAATACTGTATTGCTGCAACTCTATAAAGTAATAAAGCTGATCTTTCAGGTGTATAAAGAGTGTTTTTATATCAAAGTCCCTGCTTCTGAGTACTGAACTAGTACGATTTACACTAGCTACTAGACCAACAGGCCAGTCAAAAGAATGGGAAGGTATGTTGTATATTGAAACAGTAATACCCCGCTTTACCCAAGAATGTTTTTATTTATTTGACACATGGTCAAGACACGGTCATCATTATTGTCTATACTCTGCAATATGTCCAAACCTGAATAAATTATTGAAAGAGCATTTTGTATTCCCCCTGAATAGATAAATTCGCGTAATAGCGAAACCGCGCATAACGGGGTCGTGTACAGCAGGGGTTTATTTACTGTACAGTATAAAGTTTTGTACTGACCACTGCCCGAGGACGACAATAAACACATTGACGTGGCAATAAAGGAATGGCAGTATTTCCCAGAGATACAAGGAGTCGCCTTCATGATTGTGGTAACGATAGAAGCCGGTGCTCGACACTCTAGTGACTAGTAAATGTAGGAACACTTACTTCTGGCACTTGTCACACTCCATCGGCACGTTGCACGGGTGCGCCGCCAGATCCACGTTCTCTCGCGCATTGCGGATCTCTTTCTGTCGCAGCTTCTGCTTTTCAGCCTTTTTACGCTGACCTGTCTTCTTCTTCGGCATTTTAGTTATACTACTGTTATGATTACATAAATCTTGTATATATAGATTGAAACATCAGCTGTTGCCTGTTTTCACTAAAATGAATATTTCGATAGCTAAAGAGCTGTGGCTGACTGAATGTGAGACGGAATGAATGAAATATGAATGGATTAAAATGATTAAATATAAAATTGACAATTTGACATTGACACAAACTAAACGTCAAATCAAAACGCACAAGAAAGGGTGAATAGGAACGCAGGGGTAATTCCATGCATGGTAAATCGATTTGTAAATCGGATCGAGTAGCGAATTTTCACGTGACTCCATTATTATATGTAAATAAAATGAATATATCAATTTTAAATAATTAATCGAATACGATGCATTTTTTGATGCCTTAAGTTACTTTTCTTTTTGTTTTATTATGTACCTATCTAATAAAATATTAGAAAAATTACACGTCTTGTAGCATATACCTACCTATATTAAGAAGTTATTGTGTTTCTGTTAATTACCAACAATGTTTTAACTTTAACCACGTAAAAAAATCCAACATTTTTTTTTTCTATTAAAAATCAGTTCGTTAAAAATAAAACAATATATTACAATAAACATTCATAGGAATAAACAACTTGATAAGTTGTCTCCAACCAAATCTTGTGCCTTTAAACTCAATCATGGGCCGTAGCACCTCCTGGCTCGCTCGTTACATATTGCGTCTGGGTCGTCCTTAAACTTCCACAGACTTTTCACGCGGTACAAGCTGTCGATAACCACAGTACATTTGTAGATATGTTTTGTCCTGCAGGCTGCAGTACCTAAAGAGTGGATTGGATAGCAAATTACACCCGAAGGGTCGACGCGACATCGTGGTCACAGAGTACATTATACTATTATGAAGTCGCGGTGTTGTCACCAGTGAGAGTCCAGCGACTTTCACTGGTGAGAACACCACGACTTCGTGAAAAAAGCACGACGACGTGTAGCGTATCGATTTACTGAAAAGAATCTGAATTAGCAGAATGATTGACATCACCTTTGTTTGCATTATCATTAAAAACAAAAATTGTTAATTTTATGTCGTTCGAAAACAAGATTTAGAATATTTTTTGTATTCCGACTACCTAATAGAAAGACAATATCTCTTAACACTTTGTTGGAGTATTAATTTGAATCATATAAAGTTTCTGAAAAAAGTTATCAAAATAACAGAGAAAGCAAACATGCCTTTCGTGACAAATCAATAATGTTAAACAAAATCATCAAATTTCTAAACGAATATTATAATACTTCCAAATTATATAGGACAGCAGTGTTCTTTATCTAGCAAAGAAACAATATTATTTTTATTTTGTTAATGCTATAGCTGCACACTTGTTCAGCTACTTACTATATCAAAACAAGAATCAAAACAAACATTTAAGTATATTTATTCTCGTATCCCCTCGTGCAGTCGCGAGTCGTGCGCTTCGCGGGGAGTCGAGCGTTCGCCACTAGCTCGTTATTACAGTTTGTTAGTTGACGTGTGTGGTGCGCAGTTTATTTTGTTTATGAGTTAAGAAGGAACTGTGCGCTACGCAGGTACTATGATATCTCCCGTTGACTTGGTATGTATGCTTGTCTATTGTTCTTTGTTGATTATTGTGTTTACGGTTCGTCTGTTCTGAAGCAGATCAATAACTTTCCTGTTCATTGTAAGAGTTGCTATGCGTTTAGGTACATATAACCACACGCTACTGAGACACTGTGTGTGTATAGGTACCTCGCTCAATAAAGTAGGGACTACTTCTCAGTAGTTCCCTGAGAAAATTAACAGACATTGTTTTCTAAATAGTAGGTAGTAGGTACCGACATAGATAAACATAAGATCGTGCTCATCTGGTACCTACCTCCCTAAGTCTCGAAATAACCCTGTAGGCGTATATAAAATAATATTAAAGAATAAATATTCGAACAAAGCCCGAGAGTAACTTAGCCGCTTGCCCGTATTCATTCGATGCCTCATTATTTTATCGTCATCGTCAGCAGCAGTTAGCAGTGCTATGCAGCGTTAAGCAAACTTTGAACTTTGAACCAACAAACGAAACTCAAATTCTTTATTGCGAAATAAGTAGGTCCTATGTAGTATTTATAGGTAGTTGCCTGCTAAGGCATTGCAAAACTACCAGCGAGACTTCCAAAACCGTAGGGCAATGTAGCATAAATATACCTACATACTTAAATTTTGGGAATTAAATTTTAAATATTAGCAAGTCACCGGTTTACGTATCGAGGTCGACTACCGGTAAATCATAGTCGTCATTCACGCGCGTTCAATTTCCAATCCCAACCAATTTGGTTGGGATTGGAACCAAATCTATAAGATACACACTCATGCAAATGTTGTGCAAACTGTACGCAAGACTAAGTACCTACGCGGGGTGCAAGTAAGCGTGGTGCACGAACGCGGGGTGCAAGCACGCGGGCACACGGAATGCGGTACAATCTGCAAATCCGCCGTGCGTTGCTGCCGTACCGGCACGGCAGTACCGCGCAGTGATGAAGACGATATAAGTTATTTTGCAGAAGTGAGAAGTCTGAATACGCACGTTTTATTTAGCGTTTTTTTTAAGTTTGTTCGAGCGATTCTTGTTTAATTCATTAAACCCCAAGCGGACGCCCGCGCCGGCGTCCGCGCTGTCATTGTCTTTCTATTGTGTCTCTAATTGACACGAATGGAAGTTTAAAATATAAATACAAGGATTGCTCGTTTGAAGCCGGTTCCGAAAGTCAGACTATCGGGAGGCACGGCAGTGCCCCCGCCAAACCGCCAAATCGAGCGCGAAGCAAACACTGCCGTACGTACCATCCTTTACTGGACTGGAACCATTTCGCCGCATTTGCTTGCCGATGCCGAGTTTGTTTTACGTTAACGCGATCGACACGTTCATGACGTTCGGCGCTCCGATTGGCCCGCTCCAAGCTTTTAACCAATCAGAGAGCCTAACGCGGTGAACGTTTCGATCGCGTTAGCGTAAAATCAACTCGCACTTAGGGCACAGGCACCTATTTATGAACCTCTGGATAAGACCAGAATGCAGAAATCCAGTAAGCTATACTTAATCACTCTAGTTCATTTAATTCCGAAGATAAGCGAGAGCAAAGTTTCGCATTTATGACTCTCATTCACTCATGATCATCAGAATAGAACTAGTACTTCCCATAAACTCAGAGAGCTGAAATTTGATACAGAGTTAGGGTTTAATGGCCCCATATAGGGAAAACTATAAAAAAAACTAGGATAATCGAATTTCTGGAGTACGGTGAGCCGTAGGTACTTCTAAAAAGAAAAAAACTGTGTCAAATAAGAAAATCTAATAAAATAAATCGATATGCCCACGTTTCTACAAAAAGAAGTGAAATCCCACCAAAACATTCTGCATAAAACTAGCCAAGTCCCGATGGAGCTGCTTGTTTATCTATATTCTATATTCTATACATATAATAAGGCAGTAAAAAAACTGTGTCTGTACATTGAATATATTTAAAAAACAATAATTGAGGGGGGTTTAGAAACGGTAATAGAGCACGAATCCAAAAAAAAAGTCTGTCTGTTTGTTTGTACACGCTAATCTTCGGAACTACTAGACGGAATTGAATGATTTTTTTTTTTGTTGTATAGATAGTCTGGGCAACACATAGGCTATAATTTATCTTGGAAAGTGGAACACCTAATGCAGAACCGCAACAGACCAGCTTAACTATAGGAGATACAAAAATGGTACCATAGCAAAAATTGTTCCACGTGATGAGCATTTTCTGCTGAGAGAATAAATTTGAAGATCCGGAACACCTGATGCAGAACCGCAACAGACCAGCTAAACTATAGGCGATACAAAAATGGTACCATAGCAAAAATTGTTCCACGTGATGAGCATTTTTTGCTGAGAGAATAAATTTGAAGATCCCGAACACCTGATGCAGAACCGCAACAGACCAGCTAAACTATAGGAGATACAAAAATGGTACCATAGCAAAAATTGTTCCACGTGATGAGCATTTTCTGCTGAGAGAATAAGTTTGAAGATCCGGAACACCTGATGTGGAACTTCAAGAGCCCAGCTACACTATAACATATATTGGAATGACGTCTTAGCAAGAGTTGTTCAGCCTTATGAGCACTCGCTGTTGACGTATAAAAATCGAAGATCTGGAACACCTGTTGTGGAACTCCTAGAGCCCAGCTACACCATAACTCACATAGGAATGACGTCTTAGCAAAAGTTGTTCGGTCTGATAAGCATTTCCTGTTGACTTATAAAAATCGAAGATCAGAAACATTTGGTATAGAAATTAAAGCTATCACTAATTTAATTGCATAATTATAAAATAACATAAGTACCTCCATGCGGTGGAGGCAGGAACAGTTCAGGACTGATTTTCGTCTAATTTTCCTATTTTTTTTATCGTATAAATATGCCTTCGGGCTTATGTTATTTGAGTGTTTAATTTCCTTTTCCATTTATCTTCGTTACATGGTTGCCTACCCGGTAACGCAGGGGAGCAGCCACTTAGATTTTAATTGATCAGATATCATCACAGTAAAACTATAACCATGCCTAGAAAGAGGTCAAATCTTTCCCAATGTTCCAAAGGTGCTAAATGATTAAAGATCATAAGATCCCAACAATCTACCGAAGAGCGTTAGGAGAGACTTGATGCTGTTCGAGAACATGAGGCTGCAACTCGCTCCGCGGAAACTTCTTGGGACCGCGATGCACGCCTGCATTCTCAGCGTATTTACGCATCTACCAGGTATCCAGGTCTCTAGACACCAGTGACAGAAGAATATGTGCGCGACTGACCGCCGATCGTGAACATCATGCACTGTCTCGCGAGTTGGAGACGTTCATGGAAAAAGCATGACGCTTGAGTTTTCAGCGTATACAGCGTGGTGACGACAATGCGACAATAAATGAAATCACGGACACTGCTAGTTCCTAGGAATAATTCTAAACCGTCAAAAAAATCCTAACACCAAAATTAAAAAAAAATAAAAATCAAACAAACTAAATGGTATAAAACTGAAAACAAAATAGAACGCCCTTTAGAAACATTAGTTCACTAACCTGTGGTAAAAGTGGCAACAGCGCGGTCTTGCAGCGACTTGATCTTTTGTTTGTCGCCATTATTAATGCTCAGTAAAAACAATATCACTGAATCACAGATTATTAACTGAATAATCAGGTAACTCTCACCAGGGCGTCATTTATTAATCAAATTATTAATCACAATCAGGATCACTATTCAATCACATAACTCAGTAGGTAGGTAGGTGGTACCTATGTCACTAAATTTTTCGTTTTTCGATATGGCCGCCATGAATACGAATACACAAATCGCACCGTCGGAGAAGGTTATTTTTAACGTTTGCTAAGAGGGCACCATTTGCAGCCATGTCATTTAATTTATTAACAGACAATATTATCCTGTCTTTTAACAAAAAACACGAAAGCACAATAAAAAATAAGCGTTTAATTTCGCACATTCACTTAACTATTTAACTAAGTACCTATTACTATTATACGTGTCATAATTATGATTATAACACTAAAATAAAGCGTCCAATTTCGCACTTATAATCAGTCGTTCGTTACAAAAACACACGAGCGGCGGCGCGGCGGGCAGCGCGGGTAGGTACTTGAAAGGCGGCGGGTAGGTACTTCAAAGGCGGCGCGAGCACCGGTGCTCCTGCGGCACTCGTGCGATTGCGGCGATACACTGACCAGTGACCGTGACCTAAATTTGTAGTTGCAAGTTTCGACAAGAAAGTGAAGTAATAAGCAAACGAAACTAGATTTATCTCTTTCGCACACACTAAATTTTCTATTGATATGAGTGCATAGCAACTTACTTCCGCGTGCGTTATTTTCTTATTGAACTCTGATGACATGACACGGTTTATGACTCTTATGACACGGGTTTAAGGCATAATTTTCACTAAATTAAATTTAAAAACTGATTTGGCGAAAGTTTTTAAGTAGGTTGCGAGTTGGCCACGTCACCACGTGTCTTTAATGTTTTGATGTTACCGATGCGGGGGTCGTTAACCTGTCAGTGCTTCCGTATGAGCAGCATGCGTAGCATGAACACATTGAACACCGAAGAAACGGCCTTTGTCTACAGACGAATCGGCAAAGTGACAGATTATATAGACAGGAACCTCAATCTGTCAAATTTCTTTCAATAAACCTGCCTGCGTAGCATGAACACTTAATTTCTTTTCTTCCGAGACACGACAAAGACCGTTTCTTCGGTGATCATGCTACGCGTGCAGATACATCATGTAACAAATGTTAAAAAAGTAAAATCTCCTTCTGTGACTAAACTACTGGATATTTTCAAATGATTTTTTGTATGTAGACTGGGAACGTCCTTAAGTATACGAAGTTTCATTTATTGTCGCATTGTCATCACCACGCTGTATACGCATCGACTCTAGAGATAAGTGGGGGAAGGAGATGCGCGACTGACCGCTGATTGTGAACGTCACGCAACATAGGTATAGGCTAAGTATAATTTATTTTGGAAAATGGAACACCTAAAGTAAAAGAGTATAAAAATGGTGTCATTGCAAAAACTATTCCACATGAAGAGTGTTTTCTGCTGTGAGACTAAATTTGAAGATCTGGAGCACATGTAGTGGAACTCCAAAGCCCAGCGACATATAGGTAACATATACATAATAGAAATGGCGTCTTAGCAAAAGTTGTTAAGTCTGATGGCATTTCCTGTTGACCAACAAAAATAAAAAATCTGGAACGTCTTGAATCGTCTCGCGCATCCCATTGTGTTTTCCCGTCCCCGGGCTTTTAGAATTCGACATCAGACGTTTCAGATCTTCGATTTTGACGACCCGGTTGTCGCTGACATAAACAACAGGATCCGCGTACGAAGTCGCGGGCAGAAGCTAGTCTCTAATAAAAAGTAATGAAATCTAGGCAAATTTAAGTCGTGCCAAGTCTAATGTTCCATAATGCGATTTCTTTATTATTATAGTTAATGTTGTGTGACTTGGCCGTTGAACATTCTTTATACGTTAGTGGGTACTAGTCAAGTTTGTTTACACGTAGGTAAGTTAGTGGAAAGACACCACAAGAAGCTATAATTGTTTGTTGATTTTGGTTGTTGCTGCCTCAGACCAATATAATTTTATTGGTCTGAGGTTGCTATGCATATCATTATAGTTACATGCTCTGTGCTTGTCATCTTGGCGTCAAATCCTGCTCGAATGTCACAAAGGGAAATGTGCATTAAATGAGGAACCTTTGGGCAAGGATGCACAATTGCATATGACAGGAACAAATGATAGGCATTAGGATTGACCAGGATAACCAGGACCAGGATCAAGGAACACCGGCTGTTTTGAAAAAAAAACACAACTATACAATACAAAGGTAGGTACAACAATACATAATTTAACAAGGTAGGCAGTTCCAACATATTGTGTTGAGCCGTTGAGCCTCGCAGTTATTAGTTGTGATTAAGTTATGTGTAAGTTTTACTAACGTAGGTACTTTAAAAAGTCTTTGTTACTAACACAGTATGTATTATGTGTATTTTTATGTAGGTATGGTCCGCAATAAATGTTTCAATAATAATACGCTAAAACTTTAGTTCTTTTCCCCTTTTTAGCCCATTAAAAGTTTAAATTAATTTTTGGGAAGATTCTGACATTATTCTATTCTATTAGTCTGAGGGAGCATCAGGATCAGCATATTTCCAAGAATTTAAATTTGAATTAATTCAGCTAATCTGTGGTTTCTAAGTGTAGTGTACGTTACTCCAGCAAGAAAGTATCTTATATATTTGGTCGGATAACCAGCCGTTGTTTACATATTTTGGTTTTTTGTTTATATTTACTTAACGCCAAAACATTACAAGCTGAATATTTTCACCATATATTTTTGACTAAAGGCACAACATTTTGGTTTACACCTACACATCTGGGATTGAGCCGGTTCCTTGTATTTTGCCATCTAAATTATGACACCATCGTTTTGACTTTTAGCAAGATTATTCAAAAACGCATGCATGCACAGTTTTGAAACTTTCTATGGTTATTATTAGCGTCAAGAAGGACTGAATACAGTTTTCAGCGAACTTATACCTTGTCTCATTTAAGCGCTGCGATGTTTTTTCGGGTTTACATAAAACTGCGATAACTTGAAAACTATAAATATTTTCTGAAATCTAATTGGGGAGCTAAGGGGCACACATTAAGAGCTACTCGTGTATGTTTATGTTACAGGGGCACATGCAATGGTTTCAGAGATATACGATTCATCAAAATGTTACTCCAGCAGGAAATGCAATATCTCGAAAATCTGAAGAGGCACAGCACAGATTTTATTTTTGCGGGCACATTTTGGCACACATAAAAGGTCTCTGGCCTTGCATAATTCTTCTCGCTCCGATCATTCGTTTAGAATTTTCCTGCTAGAAAAACGTTACCCCAGCAGGAATCGTTTTTTCCGTTTTTTTCCAAAACGACAGGGCGGGGGCACATTTACAGCAGATAGGGCACATACTATACGTTCTACTCATATAACTCTAGGAGATACTATCTTGCTGGGGTAACGCACACCTAAGTGTAAGGTGACGATCGTGTGTATTGCACAGGTGAAGCGCATGAGCGTGGGCGGGCGGCTGGTGCCGTTCTTCAAGTGCGTGTGCGTGTACTTCGTGGCGCTGGGCGCGGGCGCGGGCGGCGCGGGCCCGTCGCCCGGCGCCGCGGCCGCCAAGTGCGCGCCCGTGCTGTGCCTGCTGCTCGTCGTGCTGCTGCACCAAGCCGCGCTGCCCTACCACAAGTACGTGGCCATGATACTACACGCCGAGTTCCCTGACCGATTAGATAACGCCCGAATCGCGATTAAAAAACAATGTCGATAAGTACCTACTGGTATGACACTTGTTTGTTATCGTTGTTGTCGTAGGTTGTTGCTTTGTTATTTTATGGAACCCGCGGATCTAAGAGTCCGTGCTCCAGCGGATCTCCTCCTACTAGATAGTAAAGTTGTGCTCCGTAGATAGCGTGCGTGATCGATCTCCAACGCTCTCTCGTTCCGCGCTCACTTACAAGTCCGACTAGTCGTTCCTACCTACTCTGTATAGGAGGACTGGTAATTAGTGACCGATACAAGTGATTGTACTAAAGGAAACTATTTTTTATACTCATTAACTTTCAATTAAGTCAATTACCTACGTCAGTACTTCACAACGGGAGCGGTGGGGGTGGCGGGGGAGCGTGTGACGCTATTACTAGTACATTTTGCCCTTCCCGAGGTCAGACTATCAGCTGATAGATCGTCCCGATTCGTGCCTACTGTGATTGATCGTAGACGCGCGCGCGGGAATTTCAAACAGCGTTTTTGTTATTTTATTGTATTATAAGTCATTGTGTATAAAAAAAAGTTTCTTTGGGAAAGTTTATTGAAATCTTGAATACACTCACGTATTTAAGTATCGGTCACTAATTACCAGTCACCCTATATATACAGTACCTTTGCATGTTTGTATTTAAAAATAGTAACATTTTCCCAAAAACAAAATATAAGTATATAGATTACATCTTCCACCCTCTCGGATCAAAATGCTTTACCATAGCCCATACTACATGTCAGTAAAAATCTATAACAAATTAATGTCAAACAAATCGATGTCAATGATGTCTAAGATAAACTTAGAAAGTACATATGAATTGAAAAAGTCACATTGGTACTTGCCTGGATTTGAACCACAACCTCGTGCATGAGAGGTAGGCGCCTTAACCTCTGGGCCATCACGACATAACTTAAATATAATTAAAAAAAAAACAAATTAATAAAACATAATCAATAATATACGTAAATAAAATAATGTAAGTTAAAATAATGTAAGGTAAATAATTTAAGTTTTTTTCCAATTTGTGTATTAAGTTGCCGTGCCACACGTAGGTACGCATGAATGCAATAAAGATTTTGAGTTTGAGTTTAGTCAGTGGTCGAGATCTGTCCGTGAGTGATGCGAGTAGCCCCGCACGCGAGCTCTTGTTGGCGTCGCCGTCGGTGGGGAGACAGATGACTTCTTTCACTTATCGTGTGGTTAGTGACTAACCTGCTGTCAGAGTTGTAATGCCGCCCATGGGTATTAATGGGCCTCTGATTTGACTTTGTATTCTCACATGCCGTCGAAAAAATTAAAAATATCTCTCGAGCATACCGGTTTCCTCACGATGTTGTTCTTCACTATTTTTTAAACCTGTGATGTGATAATTTTATTTATAAGATTCTTGTATTCACAGTGTTTGTTATTTATTTTGTGTTTGTTACTCCTCTGAAACGGCATGACCGATCCTTTTTAATTTTGTGTGTTCAGTAGGTAGTTCTGAGAATAGGACGTAAACTATGTTTTGACATAGTTTGCCGGGGCAGCTAGTTTTATTATAGAATATGTGCGTGCCTTGCACAGGGGCGGCTACGCGCGGCGCGTGGCGGCCGGCCTGGCGCTGTCGGCGCTGGGCGACGCGCTGCTGGTGTGGCCGCAGCACTTCGTGGCGGGCATGGCGGCCTTCGCGGCGGCGCACGTGGCCTACATCGCGGCGCTGGGCTGGGCGCGGCGCGCGGCGCTGCTGGGCGGCGCGCTGTACGGCGCCACGCTGTGCTTCCTGCTGCGCGTGGCGCCGCCGGCCGGGCTGCGCGCGCTGGTGCCGGGCTACGCGCTGCTGCTGGCCACCATGGCGTGGCGCGGCGCGGCGCGGGGCGGCGCGGCGGCGCCGGGCGCGCTGCTGTTCCTGCTGTCGGACGCGCTGCTGGGCTACAGCCTGTTCGGCGGGCCCGTGCCCTACAAGCAGGTGCTGGTGATGGCCACGTACTACCTGGCGCAGCTGGGCATGGCGCTCAGCGCGCTGTGGGCGGCGGACGAGGCGCGCGTGTGATGATGATGGCGCACAGATCTTCCTTTACTTCGTAAGCGGTGTTTCCTGTAGTTGAGGGAACCTGTAGATATTTTGTTACAATACTTGTAGATCATTTATATTTATATGAGCGTTTTGTCGAGCCGCGCGTCTCTGCCGCGCCCGCACAAACATTCAACAAGCTTGGATGCAATCAGTCTGTGATATGTGATCGATTTCTATCTATTTATAAAGTTTTACAACTATGGAGCTCTTCCTATTCGTTTAAAGACTTGAATGACTTGATATTATGATTCCAACATGATCGGCTGCTACACGCTCATCCGTGTGAGAGGGACGGTAGCCGCTACGTGTGTGTGCCAAACTAAAGATATAACATCGCGTTAGTACGTCACAGCATGTCGTCAGCATGTTAAGAATTAAAAATTATAGTATTGAAGTCGAACGTCGATAATAATCCTAAATTGATACGAAGGATATAGGTACCTAAGTGGTAGATAGCGGGGGCGAGGACGCGGGGGGCGCGCGGTTCGGTTCGGACGGTCGCGCGTTCGCTAGCGTCAAGACTGATGTTTAACTTCCTAAGTATTGGTACTGTATCGTACTCGCACTGCGCAGCTCCGAGCTCAGTGTGAACACTGCGAGAGTCTGCCCTTTACGATGTCATGTACATTCCAAATTATATCTGTCTTAGTAGGTATTGATTAGTTTCCATTAGTTGTAGGTAGTAGGTAGGTAGGTACTATAAGTGCGGGCCACACATGCCACACGCCACGCGCCCCAGACAGGCCAAACGAGCCACGGAGCGCGGGCCACATGGGCCACACGTGCCGCGAGCCACGAGCCACTCGGGACACGCGGGCCACACGAGCCACTCGGGACACGCGGGCCACACGAGCCACTCGGGCCCATTAAGGGGCCACACGAGCCACGCGGGCCCATTCGGGGGCCACACGAGCCACTCGGGACACGCGGGCCACACGAGCCACTCGGGACACGCGGGCCACACGAGCCACTCGGGCCCATTCGGGGGCCACACGAGCCACTCGGGCCCATTCGGGGGCCACACGAGCCACTCGGGACACGCGGGCCACACGAGCCACTCGGGACACGCGGGCCACACGAGCCACTCGGGACACGCGGGCCACACGAGCCACTCGGGCCCATTAAGGGGCCACACGAGCCACTCGGGCCCATTCGGGGGCCACACGAGCCACTCGGGACACGCGGGCCACACGAGCCACTCGGGCCCATTCGGGGGCCACACGAGCCACTCGGGCCCATTCGGGGGCCACACGAGCCACTCGGGACACGCGGGCCACACGAGCCACTCGGGACACGCGGGCCACACGAGCCACTCGGGCCCATTCGGGGGCCACACGAGCCGCTCGGGCCCATTCGGGGGCCACACGAGCCACTCGGGCCCATTCGGGGGCCACACCGTGCCGTCCGATGGCTCACAAGCACCAGTATTGAAGCGTAGGTTTAAAGTACAGATACGTTTAGCGCGGGACCACGTCGTGTGTGACGTCACACGCGCTTTACCTATTTATAGATTTGATTATTGAATGTGATTTGTATAATATGTATCTATATTTTATGAAGCGTTATATCGTTGTAAATAGTTTACAAACTGTGAATAATAAAGTAAAATAAATGATTGAAATTGACACTTGATTTTGAATTACACCTACTTACATTTAAAATAATAGGCATTTTTTTATAAAAATATGTATAATAATATTCTTAAATAAACTTTATTAGTAAGTATAACTTAACAACAAGGTGTACAAGTCGGCTCGCCGGCCACTGCGGGTGCGGCGCGAGGTGCGCTTATTACCGTGACAATTAACTACTTATGTCACCTCATAGACGCTTCGTACCGCAGGCCGCACGTCAGCGGTTATGGACTAACGCGAGCTGGCCGCGTGTCTAGTAGAGCCGCCAGGCGAGTTTAGTTCAAGCTCAAAGCACCACTACTGTCGTGCGGCCTACTGCACTATCTGTAATGAAACAGTTCATTCTCCTGTCAGAGCCACTCCTAGCTGTGAGATTTAGCATTATCACTTTAAAACTTATTTGAACGTATCATAAAGTGGTCAGCGGCGCAGTACGAGGCGACAAAAGCGGGGAGGGCGCTGCGCAGGCTCGCTACTCGCGCCGCAGGTTGTCGAGGCGCGCCTGCAGCTCGGCGTCGGCATCGCTGACGGGCGCGCCGCCGCCCCCCGCGCCGCCCGGCACCGCCACGGGCGCTGCGCAGGCTCGCTACTCGCGCCGCAGGTTGTCGAGGCGCGCCTGCAGCTCGGCGTCGGCATCGCTGACGGGCGCGCCGCCGCCCCCCGCGCCGCCCGGCACCGCCACGGGCGCTGCGCAGGCTCGCTACTCGCGCCGCAGGTTGTCGAGGCGCGCCTGCAGCTCGGCGTCGGCATCGCTGACGGGCGCGCCGCCGCCCCCCGCGCCGCCCGGCACCGCCACGGGCGCTGCGCAGGCTCGCTACTCGCGCCGCAGGTTGTCGAGGCGCGCCTGCAGCTCGGCGTCGGCATCGCTGACGGGCGCGCCGCCGCCCCCCGCGCCGCCCGGCACCGCCACGGGCGCTGCGCAGGCTCGCTACTCGCGCCGCAGGTTGTCGAGGCGCGCCTGCAGCTCGGCGTCGGCATCGCTGACGGGCGCGCCGCCGCCCCCCGCGCCGCCCGGCACCGCCACGGGCGCTGCGCAGGCTCGCTACTCGCGCCGCAGGTTGTCGAGGCGCGCCTGCAGCTCGGCGTCGGCATCGCTGACGGGCGCGCCGCCGCCCCCCGCGCCGCCCGGCACCGCCACGGGCGCTGCGCAGGCTCGCTACTCGCGCCGCAGGTTGTCGAGGCGCGCCTGCAGCTCGGCGTCGGCATCGCTGACGGGCGCGCCGCCGCCCCCCGCGCCGCCCGGCACCGCCACGGGCGCTGCGCAGGCTCGCTACTCGCGCCGCAGGTTGTCGAGGCGCGCCTGCAGCTCGGCGTCGGCATCGCTGACGGGCGCGCCGCCGCCCCCCGCGCCGCCCGGCACCGCCACGGGCGCTGCGCAGGCTCGCTACTCGCGCCGCAGGTTGTCGAGGCGCGCCTGCAGCTCGGCGTCGGCATCGCTGACGGGCGCGCCGCCGCCCCCCGCGCCGCCCGGCACCGCCACGGGCGCTGCGGCCGCCGGACTCTTTGCTGTACAACAAGCACATTACTCGTTATACAGTCTGCTCACACTTCATAAGATAAGAGAACTCTAAACGACGACTTAGTGATGGGTAATGGGTAACTAAGGTAAACTGTATCACACATAAAAGGTTAACTATCCTCGTTTTTTCAACAAAAATGATTAAGGTTCTGCGTAGAACAATACGGTTAAAATCCACGCAATTATTTTAAAATGTGTTGAAATTGTTGAAAAGCAAAATACTAATTGGTTATATCAACAGGATTTTGAAATCTTATTTTTTGGTGTTTAGTATTTGCGTTAAAGGAGAAGGGAATGACTCCATAGACTTCTGGGCCCAGGTATAACTGAATCAAACTAGCCTTATTTTTAGGAGGATATAATAACAAGGCCTCACTGAAAATTTAGTGAAATTTGACTACCCAGGAACCAAGACACTTACATGAGTTATAGTAAAAGTGATTACAAGATTGTAGTTTTTGTATGTCTTAATAGCACGATTTTAATAGGTCAAAACTTACAGTCTAAGATGCACGCCACTGAAGAATGACTGATAAAATCGCTTTATCTTCTAAGAGCCTTCTACCAATAGAGTTACTGCGACTAGTCGCAATCGTACTTTACACAGCGATCCATGTCGTCAATATCCAATCGATAGGCGAAACCAGTTGTCCAAAAGAGCCAAGTAATTTAAAATAGCAAGATCCGTCAAATAGTTCTGTATAAAATGCAAAGCCGAGATCGTGGGATCGTGGGATCGTGGATCCTTGTTTTATTGTTTTAAAACAAGGAAAATAGGTGCACACAGAACGAAAGAAAACGTACAAGTGCATCTGTCATTTCTTCTATCAGTCGGTGACTGACGGATGTCAGGCACAAGTGATGCCAGAAGAAAAATTAAAAGAAGTCTACTCACTATAAAACGATTCCACGAATCGCTTGATAAGCACTTGTCACTCGATTTTCATACATTAGTCTCAGCTTATACCGATTTACTCATAATCGATTACTAGTAATTCAGGTATCATTATTTTAATTGATTATTTAGTTTCATTAACTTAATTTAAATTTTCTCGTTGCCTAGGTAGAAACACGGTACCATATATTGTGATATTCATTACGGTTTTTTTTAATATACATTTCAACTAGTTAACTGCAGGGCCCAGAAGTCCTCTTCTCCTTTGTGTCTTGGCGTGAGACGGGACACGAATGTGTTGATGCTCTGACGTTCGAAAGGTTAATGATACCCAATGTGACATTTTATGTACGCTTTTTGTGTACGTTACCCCAGCAAGAAAGTATTTCCTAGAGTTATATGAGTAGAACGTATAGTAGGTGCTCTTCCAGCTGTAAATGTGCCCCCAAATAAAAAATGTGTGCCCCGTTTTGAAAAAAAACGGAAAAAACAATTCTTGCTGGGGTAACGTTTTTCTAGCAGTAAAATTCTAAACCAATGATCGGAGAGAGAAGAATTATGCATTGCCGGAGAGCTTTTATCTGTGCCAAAATATGCCCCCAAAATGTACCAAGAGAACCCATAGAAAAAATAAAAATGCAAAACATAAGTTTCACAAATCCTACCGAAATTGGTTTGACTAGCGTCAAACCAATTTCGGTTGCCGGTAAAAAAGTAACATCCCTAATTAAACATAGACTTAACTCAATGTTTTTAGCTCCAAGTACACCTGCTCATATATATAGGATAATTAATAGCCTAAAAAATACAAAAAGCGTTGGTTATGATGGAATTTCAACTAAGATTGTTAAAGAAGTAAATAGTCATATTTGTCATCACTTAAGCCATTTTATTAATCTGTCCATAACAAATGGCACATTGCTATAAGTCAAAACGATGGTGTCATAACTTTGACGGCAAAATACAAGGAACCGGCTAAATCCCAGATGTGTAGGCGTAAACCAAAATCTTGTGCCTTTAGTCAAAAATATATGGTGAAAATATTCAGCTTGAAATGTTTCGCATTAAGTAAATATAAACAAAAAACCAAAATATGTAAACAACGGCTGGTTACCCGACCGAATTTGAATGACTACTAAAAAGCGACAGATTCATACATATCGATGACCTTCTTTACTTTACTCACTAACCGGTTGACACGTGTTGTGTCTGAGTACACTGAAGTAGAAAAGTAATAAGTAATAAAATTAAGTTGTTATTGGATTATATTCTACTAGCTATTTCTATTATAAATATGAGCGCCTAAGTGCTCCAAGGTAAGCAATCTACTCCATTCTAAATTTAAATATAAAAATAATTTAAAAATACATCCAGTAATTAGTGTGTGAACGAAAGAAATACATCTAGATATTTGCCATTTGTCAGGTCTTTGACCCAAAATTTGATTGATTCCGATGTTTAAAAAAAATAGTTCATGAAATGTGTGATGAATAGGTACTACCTACTACAAAGAACTACTACCTACTAAAAAGAGGTAGCTCTTTTTTGTATTTAAATAAAAAGCCCGTACCAATTTGTCTTTTTATATATATTATATATATTGATTGATAAGCCGTAGGTTAGATAATTAATAGTAAGTTTTTCAACATTAAGGGTAATGCTCCAACCAGCCCGCGAAATTCAAAATATCTTGCGTTTTTTGCAATTTGCAGGTTAGGTTGTATGTTGATTAAAATATTATTCGCGGCTGTAAGACGTATGTAGTCACAGAATTATAATTATCAAAATCACCTTTACAACCTTCCAAGTTCATTAAGGCGTAGGAACAAAAAACAAAAAAGTCATTCCTACAGCTTTATGAAATTAGATCGTTGTATTGATGACTTTGATGATTATACTTCTAAATAATATTTTAACCAATATTCAACCTAGCACTGGCGTGCCAATTGCGAAAGACGTAAGAAAATTTGAATTTCGCGGGTTGGTTGAAGGTGAATACCTTAACCAAATAAATTTTGGTGCCTACCGTTTTGAGAGTTGTATTTAGTGTAGGTATATATATACCTGTAGTCAACCGCACAATGATCTGTGTTGCAACAAGATGTTTCCATTTTGTATGTCGAATTACGTACCTATCCCTCATAAGTTTTTTAATTTATAACTATTAACCAACGATTATATTAAAGCTGATTATGTAGTGTCACATAATTTTGATTTGATGGCGTTTTAGATGTTCAAGTGTCATTCCACAGTCAGGTGATAATGTTGTTACGTATATGGGATAAATATGTTTATTTATAGCCAAATACCATCAGATAATTGGTGCACATTCGGTGTTTACAGTTATGTCTTTATGCGGTTTACTATACTAACACACTTTATCTGAATCTCCATGTATAAGCAAATTACTCATAATAAATTGATTTATCTGCGGTTTGAAATTTAATATTTTGTTTACACAATAATTATACTTATACTCAATACTGATCTGTGATTTTTGTGATGCGAATTTACTAATTATATGTTAGACTTAAATAAAAAACTGATCTGTGATTTAAATAATAATGACTAGGTACCTCAGTTTTTTTGATCTGTGGTTTATTAGTGTAGTAGGAAATTTGATCTGTGATTTGATGCAATAATGGCTTTAAGAATTAAAATTAAGGGAGTAAAAATAATAATTTCCACATCAACAAGCTTTTTCATTAACATAGTCACAAGGTGCATTTAACTTATTTTTTAATAAGCCCCTAAAACTTTTGAACGCGACTGTACGGACAACAGCTTAGGTATAATACGTCCAATAAAAAAGGTCATCGATATCTATGAATCAGTCGCTTTTTAGTAGTCATTGGAATTTGGTCAGATAACCAGCCGTTGTTTACATATTTTGGTTTTTTGTTTATATTTACTTAATACGAAACATTCCAAGCTGAATGTTCACCATAATTATATTTTTGACAAAAGGCACAAGATTTTGGTTTACACCTAGACATCTGGGATTGAGCCGGTTCCTTGTATTTTCCCGTCAAAGTTATGACACCATCGTTTTGACTTTTAGCAAGATTATTCAAAAACGCATGCATGAACAGTTTTAAAACTTTGCATGGTTATTGTTAGCGTCAAGAAGGACCGAATACAGTTTTCAGCAAACTTATACCTGGTCTCATTTAAGCGCTGCGATGTTTTTTCGGGTTTTCATAAAACCGCGATAACTTGAAAACTATAAATATTTTCTGAAATCTAATTGGGGCACTAAGGGGCACACATTAAGAGCTACTCGTGTATGTTTATTCTACAGGGGCACATGCAATGGTTTCAGAGATATACGATTCATCAAAACGTTAGGTACTCCAGCAGGAAATGCAATATCTCGAAAATCTGAAGGGGCACACAATTTATTTTTGGGGGCACATTTTGGCACACATATAAGCTCTCTGACCATGCATAATTCTTCTCTCTCCGATCATTCGTTTAGAAATTTCCTGCTAGAAAAACGTTACCCCAGCAAGAATCGTTTTTTCCGTTTTTTTCCAAAACGACAGGGGGCACACATTTTTTATTTGGGGGCATTTACAGCAGATAGGGCACATACTATACGTTCTACTCGTATAACTCTAGGAGATAACTTTCTTGCTGGGGTAACGTACACTCGCTTCTTTGCGATAAAATAGCCCATAACGAGTACTGACCGGCGACGGACAGCGAGCCGGTTGCCTGCGGCAAGCCCGACAGCTTGTCGTTGAGCTGCAGGCCCAGCTCGTCCAGGATCTGCGACACCACCTGGTCGCTGCAACAACATAAGTCTTGATTGGTAAACACAGGTTACAGGCTGACAACATGTGTAACAGGGGTATGGTGGTACTGACCTTTCTTCTTCGTCATCGTCGGCAGCCATGGCCTCGTCGATGGAGTCGCTCATCATCTCTTCTTTCATGTCCATGATCTCAGACTGCTTCTCAAACTCCTGCGCAAACACAGCTTATGACCAAATGTAGCGATATTATTGCGCAAGCAGTCTTACGTAATCATTCCCGTTCGTCCTAAACACCTTCGTCCCCAGTTGTGGTCATTGACACAACTTTTCCAAATAATTCCCGTTTGCTACCACCAGGGCACAACGCTACAACTTTTTATTATTCCCATTCATTCTCACTATAGATTTACCAACTTTTTTGTCCGAAAGTAAAAAGGAAGCCCGTGCACACAAAGTTTTTTAAACGCGCCGTCGTTGCGCGTTTTGGAAACCCGCGTCGACGGCGCGTTTTTCCTACAGAGCAGTTCGTTGTCGTTTGCATCGAATTTGCCTATTGATAAGCGATGCTAACGCGCGTGGGTATCGATACAGACTAAATCGGCAGCGACGGCAACTGGAGTCTGAACCAAACCGCAACTGGTGTTCTGCGACTCTTACTCGTTCGTACCTGAAGTATCTTTTGTATTTGCGGCATGTTGAGCTGGCGGTTCATGGTGGCCATGGCTCGCGTGACACCACGCATGGCCTGCGCCATGGTGTTCTGCGACTTGAGCGTCTGGATCTTGAGCGAGACGGCCTGGATGTTCGCCTTCATCAGCATGAACTTGCGCACGTAACGCCGCGTGCGGACCAGGTCTTTTGCCATTATCTTAACAGCATCCTGGTGATTAAAAAAAAAACAAACTTTTGCAACCCTAAAGTGACAACTAGGTAAATACACGCGTTTTTAGTAAATAGTTAACAGAAAAAGATACACAATATGGAAAGGTAATTTAATACAATATGATTAGAATTAGGCACTCTAAATCTACCTTAATTACAAGAAAATTAAAGGAAACAGCGTAAAAAGTATTTCATTGATACTTAAAAATAGCAGCTTGCTGATAGATGTAAGAAGGAGCCGAATCGCAGATGGAGCTTTTGCTGAGTGTACCGTGTACTCACCATCTGTCCTTCCTTAGCGAGCTTTTTGATGTCATTGATGACTTTCTTCTCCTGCTGCTCCATCTTCATGCGCTCGCGGTCAAGGTCACGCATCGCCTTGTTGAGGGCGCGCTGATTCTTGCGCAGCATTTCCTCCGGCGACATGCGGTGCCCGAATAACCACTCCATTTTGAGCAAAACTTCTGTTTATTGCTGAACCTAATAACAAATTTACAATGTGTAGTTACTTATCTGTAATGGATTTCAGGTTTGCTGTGCCTTTTAATCATGCAATTAATCCGGTTTATAGACATGCATACTTAGTACAATATACTTAGATTAAAACATTAGAGCTCTTTTTACGGCTGCGGTTGTACTCCAAACATATTTAATGACAGTTCAAATTTATGTAGAGTCCTAATTAGAGAAAAATTGGTTGATAGGATTAAAGCCACGTGTGCTTACAGCTCGCTTTAGAAGTATTCAACAACTGAGACAGTCGCCCAAGGTGCTAAGTCCGTACAGTCTAGAAGCCCACTTAGTGTCACTCACTCTGGCAGGGCAACCATCAGGGATTTTAATTTTGATAACACATACATTTTGTCGATAATTTGTCCGAATTTGTCACCAAATATCAGAATTTGTTGGTCACTAGTTCAAAAGATATAAGGGTTTAAAGGTGGCAGAGCTGAAGAAAATCTCCCCTGCAGGTCCAAATTTATATCGCTAAAACTAGGGCACCTAGCGAAGATCTGTTTTCTCCTATATTTTGTCGCCAATTTGTCACCAAATATCAGAATTTGACGGTCACTGGTTCAAAAGATTTAAGGGTTTATAGGTGGCCCTGCTGGAGAGTCTCCCCAGCAGAGCCACATTTATATCTCAAAACGCTGTGTCAAAGTCAAACCATTTATTTCAATTAGGCCCCTATAAGGCACTTTTGAACGTCGAAAAAAAATAACTTTAAAAAATTATTCTAGTTGCCCCTTCCAAAAAGTAGATTTGTATGGAGAAGCATGGGCAAGAAACTCCATACTTACTCTTTTAAAATAGATATTACAAAACTTTGTACACATTAATAAGATTATATGTGAGGACGATGCACCTGGAATAAAAAGTAGGTACTACCTATACTAAGATAGGTTTAAGCAAAAAAAACAAAAAATAAGCAATGGAGTTGATAATTACATGATTAAGTTGGTACAGCTAGATACATATTTACAAATGTAATAACATTAATTTTAAAAAGTGAAATAATAAAACATTATACAGGGTTACTGGTAACTCGACGTATTCCTTGCAGGACGTCATAGTAGGATTAAAATGCAACAAATTAAGCCACCAAATGTTCTACCGAAATTCAGTAGTTTTTGAGTTAGTTCGATTTTTAGAGTTTTTATGAATAATCCCAGATTAAATCATTTGAAACCAATTTAAAAATTATTTACGGCGCGACAGTACAGAAATTTTAAGTTATTATCGTAGTTGATGCCGTAGCAGATCTTTGTTAATAATTAAAAGTTCAAAAATGCCTTAAACCTTGGCAAATATCACTAATCAAACATTTTTTTTTTTGTAATTTTTGTTATTACTCCATACAAATTGTTGTCTAGTGCAAAAATAAAATACTACGCCTGATGTACAAATTACTAGGAAAATATCCTTGTCTTATCAGCTATTCAGAAAGGTGATTGTCAATACTTTTGCATGTATGACAGGGTAGAGAAGAGTTTTATGGGGAGCAGGTAAAATTGTGAGACAATCAACATTTTGTTTGTTATTCGTAGAATTCGTAGTTTTACCTGAGCTTGAACTCCAAACACACGGTAAGCTTTGTGATTGGTTACTATTGTTCTCTCGGCATGACTCGGGGTGCGATTTTCTGGTCGTCAGCGTTAGTCAGTCTCAACTCTACGTCGCGCAAGCTCGTGTTTTGTTATCTGGCTATCCCTATCGCGTATCTTGCTCTCGTGCTGTGCTGTGCCTTCATAAGTGCTGACTATGGCTGCATATTCTAATCCTGAATACGCTGACATAATTTACTGTTACGGACTTTGTGACGGTAACGCTGCTGAAGCGCGGAGAGAATATGGACTTCGCTTTCCCAACCGCCGACTCCCACACGTTAGTGTCTTCGGATCGACTTATCGGCGAATATCTGAAACTGGCAGCGTCCAAAGAACCAGGCAAATTGACACTGGTCGTTCCCGGAGATACACGGCTGACGACGAAGAGCTGATTCTTCAACGTTTTATTGACGACCCCAACATATCGACAAACATCGTAGCGCGTGAGCTTGGTATGTCACAGTGGAAAGTCTGGTCTGTAGTTCACTTGTCAGGCCGACATCCATATCACTACCAACCAGTCCAGTCATTAGAAGAGGGAGATCCGCCGAGACGGCTTGAATTTTGTCGTTTTATGCTGAGTGCCGACGCCGAAGAAGAAAACTTTTTAAAAAACATTCTGTGGACCGATGAGTCATGTTTTGACCGTGATGGTATCACAAACTACCACAACTTACATTACTGGGCACCGAAAGCAGAAGCAAACCCTAAAAAACTGAAACCAACCGCATCCCAGCGTAGGTTCTCGCTTAATGTTTGGATGGGTATTATCGACGACAAATTGATCGGCCCACATTTTTTACCCCGAACACTAAATGGGGAACTTTATGAAGATTTCCTTAGAAATCATTTAACACCACTGCTCGCGGATGTACCGGAAGAAAGAAGAGCAAACATGATTTATCAACATGACGGATGTCCAGCCCACTTCCGAATCACAATTCGACAATTGCTGGATGAAAACTATCCAAACCGATGGATAGGGCGCGGTGGGCCGATTCCGTGGCCTGCGCGAAGCCCTGATCTGACGCCCCTAGACTTTTACGTCTGGGGTCATATGAAAGACCTAGTTTATGTGACCCCAGTAAATTCAATTGAAGAACTAAGGGAGAGAATAACAGATGCGGCGGACCAGATGAGGGCAACAATCACATCAAGAATCACAAAAACTGAAATGAGGAAGCGAATAAGAACATGTATTCGAAACCGAGGGCAGCACATCGAACAAGACGTGTGAAATGTATGTCATAAAAGTTATTAAATTGAAATTTATTAAAAATAATAATAACATTCACGAAATTGTTTTATTTGATTTTCCGAATAATCACCTTTTTGTGAGACGCACGTCTTCCTGTACTAAATCAAAAACGATTTTCATAATGTAGTCCATGACTTTGTATTAACATTCATACCTTTTTGGATAGCTGATAAGATAAGGATATTTTCCTAGTAATTTGTACATCAGGCGTAGTATTTTATTTTTGCACTAGACAACAATTTGTATGGAGTAATAACAAAAATTACAAAAAAAAAAATGTTTGATTAGTGATATTTGCCAAGGTTTAAGGCATTTTTGAACTTTTAATTATTAACAAAGATCTGCTACGGCATCAACTACGATAATAACTTAAAATTTCTGTACTGTCGCGCCGTAAATAATTTTTAAATTGGTTTCAAATGATTTAATCTGGGATTATTCATAAAAACTCTAAAAATCGAACTAACTCAAAAACTACTGAATTTCGGTAGAACATTTGGTGGCTTAATTTGTTGCATTTTAGCTCTACTATGACGTCCTGCAAGGAATACGTCGAGTTACCAGTAACCCTGTATAGAAAACAATACATAGGTAGGTACATTATAAGATATAAAAAACAATACATAGATACATTATTAGACTAGCAACCAGGTTGATTTTGTCAAGACTCCAATGATTGTCCTATGGAGCAGGACCAGCATGTTTCCAAGCATTCCTATCTTGAATATAATCTTCTAATTTATAATATGCCAGTTTACAAAGTGTACTTTTGATATAAGTTTTAAATTTTCTTTCATTTAGTTTTAATATATCACATGGTATTTTATTATAACATTTAACACAATACCCCTTAAAAGATTTTTGTACTTTTGCTAATCTAAAGGAAGGTTGAGCTATTTTATCTTTATTTCCTGTATTAAAATTATGTCTATTGCTTGTTTTACTAAAAAGTTGAGGATTTTTTCTTACATACATTATATTTTCTTAGATATATTGACAAGGTACTGTCATTATATTTATTCTCTTAAATAGCTCTCTAAGCGATTCGCGGCGCGGTAAATTATTAATGGCTCTGACAGCTCTCTTTTGTAAAATGAAAATGGATTTAATGTCAGCAGCCCGGCCCCACAGCAAAATGCCATAAGACATTATGCTGTGAAAGTAGCTAAAATAGACCAAACGCGCGGTTTTTACATATGTTAACTGTCTTATTTTTCTTACCGCACAAGCTGAGCTTGCTGAGCCGCCCCGCAAGAGATGTTAAATGAGGTCCCCATTGTAATTTTTCATCTAGAGACCTAAGAAAACTGTCTGATTCATAAATTGCAGTTTTCCTCCATTTAACATGATGTCACATTCGCTACTTTTAACATTTGGTAAAGTGAATCTAATGCATTGAGTTTTTTTTTCATTAAGTACTAAATTATTTACTGTAAACCAATTTTGTACCTGAATAATTGAGTTATTCACGTCGTCAAGATGGGGTGAACGTCTGTTTATTTTAAAGATCAGTGATGTGTCATCTGCAAATAACACCATCTTTGGTTGATTATGCATTAATTGGGGCAAATCATTTATGTACACTAAAAATAGGAATGGACCCAAAATTGAACCTTGGGGAACACCCATTGTCATTTTAGCCCCCAACGAGTTCACGCCGTTTACCTGAACTTTAACCTGTCTGTCTTTCAAGTAAGATTTTATTAAATTAAGTACCGTATCCTTAATTCCATAGTGATTCAGTTTCAATAGAAGTGTTTCATGGTCAACGCAATCGAACGCCTTTGAAAGGTCGCAAAAAATTCCAATGGCATCTTGAGCTTCCTCCCAGGCGTTAAAAATGTTCTTAATTAGGGTGACACCGGCATCAGTTGTACAGCACCCTTTGGTGAAACCGTACTGCTGTTCATGAAAGATGGAATTTTTATTAAAGTGACGTAACATTTGACTGAGCATCAACTTTTCAAATACCTTACTGAGAACTGGCAGAATTGACACAGGTGTATAGTTGTTGAGGTCTTTACTTTCGCCGGATTTGACGCGTGTGTGACGTGTTTGTGGATTTGTTAATAGGCAATGAATACAGCTTTTCTTTGGTGGGTTGAAATTATAGAATGAATTTATATTTATTTAATTCGAAACACTGACTTGACTGCCTCGTTGGTCTAGTGGTCGCAAGCGCCACTACTGAGCTTGAGGTCTCGGGTTCGATCCCCGGGTCGGGCAAAGTGTTATTGAGTTTTTCAATCTGGAATTTCTCAGTAGCAGCCCGGAGTCTGGATTTGTGCCCGATTAATGGCAATAGGCTCGCCCCCTATTACATGGGACTTAAACATAACTGGCGAAATGTGGATGTACTACCAGGTACATCTCTGCCTAGCCCTTCGGGGATTACAGGCGTGACGTTATGTTATGTAATTCGAAACAAAAATTCCTCCATAATATGTCATAGACACTGTCTAAAAACTATCTTATTAATATCTTTTTAATTACACACCGACTAAATCTGTAACTTGGGGACAAATTGCGACTTATTGGCTTCTAAATATGGGAGAAAACACATCTTCGCTAGGTGCCCTAGTTTTAGAGATATAAATTTGACTTTCCCCAGATTGCTCAACTTTAAACCCTTATATCTTTTGAACAAGTGACTGACAAATTCTGACATTTGAAGACAAATTTAGACAAATTAACAAAAAAATGTTCGTGTTATCAAAGTTATAATCCCTGATTATGGCCCTGCCAGAGTGTCACGCCTTTTCCTGAATTACCTGAGATGGAATGCTAAAAAAACTTCAAGCTTGCTTTGCTTGCTCAGATTGTTTTCTATTGCTGTAGTGTCTTGGTAGCATTCCTGGGTTTTATTGTGTTATTTTGAAAATGAAATATTATAATAAAAAATAATTGATGTGACTGAGCGACAATCATCTAAACACCTACACAAACTTTCACACTTACACTATTACGTAGGATAATTCAGGTTTCGTCACTATGTTTTCGTTTGTCAGTCGTTAAAAAGTGGCATGAATGGAAAAAGTTACAATGGTACTCCTACTCGCTCAGATTGGATCTGACCTAGATCCTCGTGAATTGGAGGCGAGGTCTTATCTTTCATCATGAAATTCAATATTATAAAAGCTAATTTTAAGCTTATCATGGTCCTACAATGTTTTTATAAGAGTAGGTACCCGACGAATTAGCATCAATTTAGGGACTAGTTCTTGCTTAATAAATACGGAAAGAGGTTATTTACCTACCTGATAAAACAGTTGTCTCAATTTAACTAACATTAACGTCCAGATATTTGTAATGATGATTCACCATCCCCAGCTTGAGGTCATAGAGTTAACAAAATATACAAACGTACGTTATTCGCCCGTACCTGAACAAGACCGAGTTCGATTAGTTAAAATATCAAACTAAATTAGAAAGGAAATAAGTGAGAATAAAATAATTATCAAATATTGTTCACTCAATCAAATCAAAATTTTATTTTCTTTATTCTTAGTATTTACCTATCAGTCACTGTCACAGTGACACCTGATTGATGACCTGAGTCCTGACAGTGACACACCTCTGACATTTGAAAAAGAACTTCAACTTCAACTTTTCTCTATGGCATTTGTGGAAGAGAGACACCACAATAATTGGCAAAATTATTTTGCCAATAACACGTAGGTACTATGATAGACAATCAAACGCTGGAGATATAAGTAATAATTGTTGATTCAGGAAGCTAAGAGTGAAAAATAATTTATATTATTGTAACCAGTGTAAAACCAATGTAAAAGAAAAAAATAACAATATTATCTAAGAAAATAAGAATAAGTCTATGGATGGAATGTTCTTTTATCTACACGACAGAAAAAAAAATATACGGAAGACGAGGCGGTATAGTCGAAAGACTTTGCCTGCCCAATAGGCAAACAAAAAAAAAAAACTATTTTTATCTGTCACTATCTCTCCTCCTTAAATAATATACCTCAGTGTCTTAGATTGCTAATGTCCTCATCATTTGTATGTATCATGTATGCCCTAAAGAAGAGTAAATAGAAGATAGAAGAGTTGAAGTCACAGAGGTTGAAGTTGAAGTTGAAGTCATCATTTGCTTTGTGATGATTTGATTGATTTGACAATTTGACATTATTTTGACATTTGGTTGGTCATTTGGTTTACACGGTCACTTTTTGTGTTCTCTCTTTTGAATATAAGTTCAGTAATTTTTGTATTCAATCTTTTAATCGCGCGATATATTGTTTTCAATGCGATAGAGTTGATGTTTTTTTAAAGGGGTGTTTCATTGTATTTCTGTCATTATGAGTGATGATGATGTTACAATCATGGAGGTTGACGAAGTTGCGCCAAAGCCATCAAAATCACAAGCCGGCTCCAGTGGTACCAAGCCTACTTCTCATTTACCATGGATAGAGAAGTATCGACCGATAACATTCAGCGACATCGTGGGCAACGAGGACACGGTGTCGCGGCTAGCGGTGTTCGCGCGCACTGGGAACGCCCCTAACATAATAATTGCGGGCCCGCCCGGCGTAGGGAAGACCACCACTATCCTATGTCTGGCACGCGCGCTGCTGGGCGCCGCCTTCAAGGACGCCGTGCTTGAGCTGAACGCGTCCAACGACCGCGGCATCGACGTCGTTCGCAACAAGATCAAGATGTTTGCACAACAAAAAGTATGTTGACAGATTGCCTTTCTTTGTTTCGCGCCAACTCTTATCAATCTTTGTAATTTGGTATGGTAGTAGATCTGCAGCTATCAGAGGATTAAGAGTCCTGTGTGCCCTAAGCGTTACATAGGGATTCTTTTACATCTGGTTCATGTCTACAACTTCTACAAGATACCTATATTATTATTTTATTATTATTGTTTTATTTTATATCCCATAACTGTAGGGTTATATTCTGTAGGTAAAAATAATACAAAAACTCCTAGAATAGATGGTCCAAAAATGCATAGTTTCGGAGATATCATCAATCATAATTAAATTATCAGTTGTTTAGTAGCCGTAACACAAGCTCTGCTTAGCTTGGGACTAGATGGCGTTGTGTGAATAGTCGTGGAATATTATTATTAAGTAAAAAAAAAAGATTAAAGATACCGGGCTGGTTTCCGCAACTCCACATCAAAGCGCGTATTTTGCGTATGGGCTATAATCTAGCACGCGGGCCCAGTGCGATTGGTAGATGTCACATGTCTTCGAATTTTTGGTTCTAGGACATGCCGGTTTCCTCACGATGTTTTCCTTCACCGTTTTTGAGAGCAGTGGTAATGCTCCTGCCTGGGTTCAAAAATTGTCACCAGTACGACGAATCTTCTTTCAAACGTCACTTTTCTTTCATGTAAGGGTGTTTTACATTAATCATCGTGACTTAGTCGAATTATTTTGTATGATAGTAAAAAAAAAAAAAGGATGATTGAAACATAATTCATATGCCAGTTGATTCTTTGATATGGTCTCAATCATACCCTAGAGTTACGGGATATAAAAATAACACGTTGTATAGTGCATAGTGCATAGCATGTATAGTGTAAAAATAGTTTTCTGTAAATAAGTCTACAACTTATTTTTTTTTTTTTATATATATAATGGGTCAACTCTTGACCTCAATCTTATCCTGCGGTCAGAGATGAGGTTGACGATAGAGCTCACTCACCGAAATACAGTCTGTAAAAGACCGACAGACATGCAACTTTGCGGCGGTGGGCCAGGGTATGAAGCTTGGTACCCACCAGCTTTTCGTCACCAATGAGCCTCTTGGCTCTGCGCTCTACTGAGTACTTGTTGTAAACCAACAAGAAATAAAAATGATATATTTAATGGAATCATCCTAAAATATATATTGCGGCACAACATCATTCATGTCCCACTTTATTGATGTCTAGTCTAGCACACCATCGTCCTGTATGTCTTCTTGTCTTGTTGGTTAGTGACTAACCTGGTGTGATAGTTCTAGTGCCATACTGTATGCTGCACATAATTCATTATGGAAGCAACTGACCTTAACCTTTCAATCGTAACAATTAGCCTCTCAATCGTGTCAATTAGCCTCTCAATCGTGTTAATGAGCCTCTCAATCGTGTCAATTAGCCTCTCAATCGTGTTAATTAGCCTGTCAATTGTGTCAATTAAAGACACAATAGAAAGGCAATGACAACACGGACACCGGTGTCCTCTTGGGGTTTAATCAATTTAAGACACAATAGAAAGGCAATGGACACCGGTGTCCGCGTTGTCATTATAATATATATTATTATAATGACAACGCGGACACCAGTCCTGTCCTCTTGGGATCAATTAAGAAGGTTGTTGTGTTGTGTTGCAACAGAGCTGAGAACTACAAGCAATGCGTGTGCAGGTGACACTCCCGGCGGGCCGACATAAGATGGTGATCCTGGACGAGGCGGACAGCATGACTGAGGGTGCGCAGCAAGCTCTGCGCCGCACCATGGAGCTGTACTCGCACACCACGCGCTTCGCACTCGCGGCCAACAACTCGGAGAAGATCATCGAGCCAATCCAGTCGCGCTGCGCCGTGCTGCGCTACTCGCGACTGACCGACGCGCAGATACTCGCCAAGGTAACACGCCACTGGCAGATTGCCACACCATATTCAGTTTAAGCAAATTGAAACAACTTTTAAGTAGTAACAAGTGTTATGGTGCTTATACTGCACCTCTACCTCTCGTGATTGCTAAAGCTTCGAGTTGTGCAGGTGCTGGAGGTGTGCGGCAAGGAGCAGCTGTCGCACACGGAGGAGGGCGTTAGTGCGGTGGTGTTCACAGCGCAGGGAGACCTGCGCGCCGCGCTCAACAACCTGCAGGCCACGGCGCAGGGCTTCGCGCACGTGTCCGCCGAGCACGTGTTCAAGGTGTGCGACGAGCCGCATCCCATGCTGGTGCGCTCCATGCTGGAGGCCTGCATCCGCCAGGACATCCACGAGGCGTACAAGGTACAACTAACTTTGTGATTCTACTTGTAGCTCTAATATTGAAGATAATTGGTGGTTTTGTGTAAATAGTTAGTCTTATTATTTTATTCTTCCGCCTGTTCATTTTTATATAGGTAATTGAATTCTTAGACGATAGTGGGTGTGGTGCATGTAGTGTGCGTGTGCCACTCATTCAGCATAATGTATATGCGTTTCAAATGAGAATAGGAATGTCAATAACCTCTATCTGTCAGATGTCACTTGAAAAGTGCGGTCCACAAAACTAATTCATTTAATACATTACATCCTTTAATACATTATGGTACGCAATTTGGTATTGAGTATTTTTTCATTTTGAATAACTGCGACTTGGTAAAACAAAAAACTAAAAATAATTGATTACGCAAATGAGGTTTAGTTGCAGACCCTACTTTTCAAGTGACATCTGACACATAGAGGTCATTGAGGTTCCTATTCTCATTTGAAACGCATAGTAATGGTATAGTGAGCATGTGGTGTGGCAGGTGATCGCGAAGCTGTGCAAGCTGGGCTATGCGGCGGAAGACATCGTGAGCAACATATTCCGCGTGTGCAAGACGCTAGACGCGAGCGAGGCGACGCGGCTGGCCTTCATCCGCGAGGTGGGGCTCACGCACATGCGCGTGGCGGACGGACTCGGCTCGCCGCTGCAGCTGGCCGGCCTGCTCGCGCGCTGCTGCCTCGCCGCCGGGCAGCTCGCCGCCTGAGCAGCTCGCCGCCTGAGCAGCTCGCCGCCTGAGCAGCTCGCCGCCTGAGCAGCTCGCCGCCTGAGCAGCTCGCCGCCTGAGCCGCTCGCCGCCTGAGCAGCTCGCCGCCTGAGCAGCTCGCCGCCTGAGCAGCTCGCCGCCTGAGCAGCTCGCCGCCTGAGCAGCTCGCCGCCTGAGCAGCTCGCCGCCTGAGCCGCTCGCCGCCTGAGCAGCTCGCCGCCTGAGCAGCTCGCCGCCTGAGCAGCTCGCCGCCTGAGCCGCTCGCCGCCTGAGCAGCTCGCCGCCTGAGCCGCTCGCCGCCTGAGCAGCTCGCCGCCTGAGCCGCTCGCCGCCTGAGCAGCTCGCCGCCTGAGCCGCTCGCCGCCTGAGCAGCTCGCCGCCTGAGCCGCTCGCCGCCTGAGCAGCGCGGCAGTTGCAGCCGCTAGGCAGAACGAACTCAGCTCCCTTGAGCAGTGTGTAAGACTACCAGACATGCTACATTCCTACTTGTTATTGCTATAATATACAGTTGTCTCACTAGCATTTCTATAGAATTAATGTGTAATTATGTTACTGTGAGTTATTTGTATAAAGATATGTTTTCGTGTGTCAAAAAGTGCCTTTAAAGTTATTTAATAATAATGTAAGAAATCTGTAATTTTTAAGTGTTTTTATAAAAGCAATGAAACCAATTCCTATGCTATAAAATTTATTTCTCGATCAGCACTTCAATATAATATAAAATTCGTAACAATGTATAAAAATAAGAGCGCTTCCATGAGATCGCGCGCCCGCGAGCTAAGCTCCGGAATGTGAGTCACCGCGGGATGATCTCGAGCAGCTTGTTGTGCTCCGCCATGAGACTCTGCAACACAAGCGTGCGTACAGCGAGCGAACTTACACACTAATAACACAGCACCCATAATATCAAACAGCACCGTTCCCTTAAATCTAAAAACAAAAGTACTGCACGCAAAATTATTCATTAGCGAAACCGCTTTAAAATGAGTTTATTGACGATCAATATGTCTTATAGCTGTAGCCTGTAGTATGGCGTCTCGCCAGGGAGGGCCGTGACGTCACGGGCGCGTCCTCAGTGCAGGACGTGCTGCTCGTCCACGGGCACGCCCTCGATCATCCGCTGGTGCTCCTCGCTCAGCGCCTGCACACACACACACACACACATACACACGGACCACTCGCTCCCACGGGACAGGCTGACCACCCACCGGAGACTCCAGATTAATGTACAAACGGCACACACCTTGGCAGTGCGGGTTTTTGCGGGTCCGATGCGCATGGGCCCCTCCGTACGAGCCAAGCTATTCATTCGTATCTACAGGGTACATAGCAGCTAGTCGCCGGTCGGGTGCGCGGGAGAGCATGGAGGCTGTACCTTGAAGTACTTGACGGTCTTGACGCGCAGCTCCAGCGTGGCGTCCTCGTCGCACACGAACAGCGCCTGCGCGTGCTGCTGGAAGGCCGACACCGTCCACATGTGGTTCACGCCCTCCTCCACCGCCTTGGCCAGCGCCAGCGACTTGTGCACGCCAGTGATCAGGATCATCACCTGCAGCCCACATGCAACGTTACTCGTGTCTACCATCCGTCTACTTACGGCGCGGACAGTGGGCGGTAGTACCTCTTTAGCGTCCATGACGGTGCCGACGCCGACGGTGAGCGCCTGGCGCGGCACCTTGCTGATGTCGTTGCCGAAGAAGCGCTTGTTGGCCTCCAGCGTGTCGTAGGCCAACGTCTTGACGCGCGTGCGGGACACCAGCGACGAGCCCGGCTCGTTGAACGCGATGTGCCCGTCCGGCCCGATGCCTGCGCACACGCACGTCGCACATCGACCATGGTTAGTACGACACTATACTATGCGTTTCTAATGAGTCTAATAGGATCGACTTTGCGCCACGTTGTGACGTCGTAGCTGTCAATTCGAATAAATTGGGTAAGATCAGCAAAAAAAAGGTATTTCTATACATTTATAATAAAACAGTAACGAAAGAAAAACTGTACATTGAGAATTTCCGAGAAAAAATACTAAGTGGCTTTTGTTAGAAAAACGTAACTGATGACAAAAAGTGACTTTTTAGGGTTTTTGTCTGTTTGTCTGTGTGTATGGTACGGCTTTACGCCAAAACTACTGGATAGATTGAATTGAAATTCATCAAAAATGTTCTTTGTAAACCTAGGTTATATGATATAAACATAATAGTAGATTATTAACCAAGGGGATAAAGCAGTGTCTTCTGTCATGGGTGACAATTTAAATCCGCGAGCGTAACGATGGACTCGAGGTTTACTCCCGAGCGTAGCGAGGGTGTTAAAAACTTAAATCACGAACGAAGCGAGGGATTTAAGACGAGCCCTGAGTGTAGCGAGGGATTTAAGTTCACCCAAGACTAAGACAGCTTTATCACTCAGGAAAATACTCTACTTTTCGTACCATTTGCGAAAAAATTAACACAATAATAATATGAGATAAGCATTTTTGTCGTTTTTCGTAATTTTATTAAATAATCATAACTGCATAATAAATGCGTATTCCTTTTTCAAAATAGTTCAGTATAAATTTCGGTAAGTATTCCAAATTTAAATCACATTCTCCCCCTAGAGGATGAATGAAATTCAGTACAATTTTCTTTCCGTTTTTATCTGATTAAAAATGACTATTGTTATGTTCGCTTTTGGTGGCATAGAATGTCACTTTTTTGAGCAAGTGGTACGAAAATTTAGTATCTTCTTATATATAAAATTCTCGTGTCACAATGTTCAAATCAAATCAAATCATTTATTTGCCAATAATGCAGGTATACAATAATATGATGGTAGTTTTTTTTTGTCAGTGTCCCAATACATTTTGCCTTACGGCATGCAAAATTATTTAATATTACACTTTTAAATGAATAGGTACTAACAGACATTCAAATTAAAATTACAAAAATTACAAAATAAATAAAAAAGGATAAAGTAGTAATTAGGTATAAATGTCTACAAATTTAGTGTTAACAATGTTAAAAAATAATTATAATAAAAATGTGAACAAATTAAAAGTATTAATACAATTATTTCAATGCCAATAAATTCCAAATGTCAGTAAACTTAATACAACAAAATCTAATTAGATAGTAAAAAAAAAAAAAAGATAAATTAACATTAGGATTGCAATGATAACAAAAGTTTGAACTGTCATTAACAAAAAATGTTGTCATCGACAAAATCTTTAATTGCGTAGTAGCACTTGTCCAGAAGCAGTTTTGTTAGCTTTTTTTTAAAAACGTTGATGGGTAATTCTTTTAAATTTGACGGTAGTTTATTATATAACGTAGGACCTAAGGTTAAAATATTGTTTTTAAGTAGAGACGTTTGGTAGCCACCTGTATGAAGTTGATTTACGTATTGTGACCTTAATGGTCCTGAGCGCTGCCTTTTATCCGCTATCGACGGAAACAGGTGTTTGTTCGTTCTAACGAATAGTAAAACTTCTAGTATATACAACGATGGCAGTGTAAGTATACTTAATGATTTAAAAACAGGTTGACAGCTTTCTGTGGTTTTAAGACCTGTCATTGATCGAAGGCATCGTTTTTGGGCCCTAAATATTCTTTCTCTCTCACTACAGTTTCCCCAAAAAATGATACCAAATCTTAGTGTGGATGCAACTAAACCATGATATGCTATCACCAATGTATTTATATTAACTTTTTTCGAGATGCTATAAAGTACATATGCTGTTTTACTTAGTTTTTTGCACACGTTTTCAGCATGATGTTTCCATGTCAGTTTACTATCGATGTGTACCCCTAGAAATTTTGTTACTGCAGTTGTATTTATATTTTGGTCATTATATTTAATTAACACATTTTCTGGCTCTAGCCGCTGGTAAAAATGCATAACTTGTGTTTTATTTAGATTTATAAGTAGATTATTTTTATTTAGCCAATTTATTATAGTTTTGAGGGTGTCGTTTATGTCTTGTTTATATTTGGTTTTATCTGTGCATTCGATTATAGCTGTGCTGTCATCCGCAAATAGAGTCATTGTATGATGAGTTTGACGCGGAAGATCGTTAATGTAAAGCAAGAATAATAATGGCCCAAGTACACTACCTTGCGGGACTCCGAACTTAGGAATTCTACTTGAAGATAAATACTTGAACTCACGCTTACTTTTAGGACATACTCTCGATATTTCTGTATACTGATTTCGATCAGTTAGATACGACTTTATTAGGTTTAGTACGTTGCCTCTTATACCATAGCCTTCAAGTTTATTTAACAGGGTATCATGATTTACATGATCGAAGGCTTTCGTCATATCAGTGAAAATTGCACATACAGGGTTCTTTTTATCCACATTATTCATGATCACTTTTAGAAGGTCAAATATTGCCAAGTTAATATTTTTATTTTTTCGGAAACCCTTTTGCTCTTCGCATAAAATATTATTTTTAGTTACAAATGCGTAAATAGTTTCATAAATAATCTTTTCTACTATCTTAGAAAATACTGATATTAAAGCTATTGGTCTGTAGTTTGACATGTCTTCCTTATTGTTTTTTTTATGCAGTGGTTTTATGACAACGGTTTTTAATTGATCCGGAAATATACCTGAGCTTATGCATGCATTTATTATATGGCTTAACGGTTTGGCTATGATTTCCGAAACAAATTTTACTACCTCGGTAGATATTTCATCGTATCCGAAACTTTTTTTGTTCTTTAAATGTTTTATAACACGTACAATATCTTGATGTACCACTGGGGGCATGAATAAAGAATTCCTGATATTAGTCATGCCCCTAGTCTTGCCCAGATTGTTTCTAGTTACATTCTGTATCTGATCTACGAAGAAATTGTTAAATGACTCAGCAATTTCCTTGGGGTTTGTTACTAGTTCATTATCTTTATTTATTTGCAAAGTCGGTTCTTTTGACCGATTGTTATCATTAATTATTTGCCATGATGCCTTTGATTTATTTTGTGAACAATTAATAAGGTAATTATTTTGAGCTTTTTGAGTAAGATTTATAATTTTTTTTAGTTTACGTGAGTAATTTTTAAATGTACTTTTATTTTCACTTGAAGGAGCTTTTCTGTATTTCCAAAGTAAGTTTCGTTGTTTTCTGCTCGAAATCCTTATTCCTCGCGAAATCCATTTTACTTTTTTATCGGGTTTTACAGTAATTAATTGTTTTGGAAAGCATAAATCATAAAATAAACCGAATAGCTCTATGAACTTATCGTATGCCTCATTAGGGTTGTCTGTTTCGAATACTTCAGAAAAGGTCAGACATTGGAGGTGTTTTTTGAATAATGTTGAATTTTCTTTAGATAAGTTACGTTTATGAATGTGCCAAGAATTTAGTACGCATGTTTTGTTTACCTGTATTTTTAAAATCTGTGCAGTGTGGTCGGATAATGCAAAGTCGATTACTTCACTCACACATTTTTGTCTGGAATTATGAGCAAAATTATCTAGGCAAGTGCCGCTTTTGGGTCTCGTCGGTTGCTTGAATTCTAATTTAAGATTATATGAAAGCAATAAATTTACAAAGTCTAATGTTAAGTTATTTCTTTTTAGAGTGTTAATATTGAAGTCCCCGCACAAAACAATTTTATTTTTACTGGACTTAGTACACAATTGCTTCAGAACGATGTTTAGATTGTCCATAAATGAATGTATATATGTCATATTCGGAGGTCTATATATGCATACAATAATTAACCCTTGTTGAGATAATTCAATTGCACAATATTCAAATACACCTGTGATTGACGTGTTTTTAATTTCCTTATATTCGTACCTATTTCTGATAAGGATACACGCTCCTCCACGCTTCTGCTGGGTTCTTGAATAGCACGATGCAAGCTTAAAATGAGGTATTTTAATTAATGATTCCTGTCCTGAAGTTACGAAGTGTTCAGTTATGCATAATACATCGATGTCGGTGTTTTTTTCAGTGCGCAACTCTTGTATATGCAGTGTCAACATATCAGATTTGTTCAGAAGTCCAGCAATGTTTTGATGCAAAATATTCATATTTTTATAATAGAAAAAACTGATCACTCGTTGTTTTTATATTCTTTTGCTCATTTGTAATCTGGGTAATATTATTTGAGCCAGAGTTGTCACCAATGTCGATCTTTGTGATTGGCAAGTTTTCTTGAGAACCGAATAATCTGTAGTCAATCCTTATATTGGACATAATCTGGTTAAATATGCTTCTCCATCCGTGTTTATTTATTTTGCCAGTATTGTAAGAGAACATTTTGTGTGATAGGGTAGCATTGCTATCGCAAAAATATGCGTATTCGTTGTTTTTTATATCTGACAAGAGGAGATTATTGAAAAACTCCACTTTATAATTGTGTATTAATGCACCTTTTACGTAAATCGGGGTGCAGATAACAATATTAGTGTGGGTTATATTTTTTAGGTGGCGGTTTAGGTTGTGAAGTATATTTGCATAGTCACTATTTTGCAGATCTTTTTCTGCAATGAATATCAGGCAGTAGTCATTAATTGTGAAGTCTTTTAATTTATATTGAATGGTCCTTAAGAAATCTGCTGAGGTGACGTTAGGTACTATATAATTACAATACTCAAACTGATTTGAGAATACTTCTTCGATTAAGGGCAGAGGCCCCTTTGTGCAATTGCTACTAATAATAGAAAGTCTATTTTTATACTTCACGCCTGCAAAATTCTTGCGAGCAAAATTACTCTCTTGTGACGCAGTTTCATAATTTTGCAGGTTCATGATTTCACAGGAATTAATGTTTTTTGTCAATATTGCGATCTCTTGTTCTGCGATCTGCAATTTCTTTTGAAGTATTAATATTTCCTGTTCTAGTCGAAGTACGATGTCACTGGTTTTAACTTTCGATGGGGCTGACGCTGGCGAGGACGGTAAAGAACTCAAGTTTTGTTGCAGTGATAGTGCTGGTTTCTTTTTTTTTGTAATTGTTCGTTCCCATACTCCTCCGAAACGGCTTGACCGATTCTCATGAAATTTTGTATGCATATTCAGTAAGCCTGAGAATCGGCTACTATCTATTTTTCTAACCTGTAAGTGATAAGGGGTGTTCACCCCAAATTTTATTTTTTTATTTTTTTGATAATTTTAATTTTTTTTATTATTTTATTATGTGGCATCAAAAAATACATACAACTCTAAATTTGCACTTTTTTATCACCAACCCTTGCTTTTTAATAGTCATTCTCAAAATTTTATCATTTTCTATCCCGCTCGATAACATCAATTATTTACCAGTATATGTATAAAAATGTTATGTTGGTTTGTGTACGCTTCAAAAACTCAAAAGAGGGGGGTGTGGGGAAATGGGAGGGAGGGGGAGGGGGAGGGGAGGAATGGGGAGGGGGAGAGGAGAGGAGTTCATAAAAAATGCTATGCAATAGCTTTACCGCGGCGGTCTCCGAGTGCCACACGTCATTTTTTCTTTTTTTTTTAACCATTCAATCACAATGTGCCACAGCGAAGCGTGGCAGGGTACAGCTAGTATGTACTTATATGTTGCAGTCAAACAGTCAAAACTACTTGTGACTGAACAGGTTGGTCAAAAGTGGTTTTGACTGCAAATTATTGGTTATTAGTACTTTTGCGGTTATAAGTACATTTGACTGACGCTCATCATCAAAAGTAGTTTTAACAGCATTAAAGCATCAGTCAAAAGCACTAAGAGATTTGGCGTTCATGGTTCTAACCTAACCTAACCCACATGATTTGCCAACCATAGACAGTTTTACCAGACTGATAAAACCGGTTAAAACCACTTTTGACGGAATCACTTAGTTAAAAGTACTTTTAACCAGCTCCATTAGGCAAAAGTAGGTACTTTTAATTTAGTCAAAAGTATTATTAACTAAAGCATACGGTCAAAAGTAGTTTTGACTGATTTTGCTAGTCAATAGTACTTTTGACTGGTTAAGAGTTTTACTGCAACATATAAGTACATATAACCTCACCTAACTTACCATACCTATCCTATAGCTTCCTAACTACCTTACTGCAGTGCATTGATTTTGAAAGATGCAAAATACATCATTTAAAACTGTACTACTGCGCTGCGTGTCTAACCTAACTAGGGAGAGAGGGCGCTACTGTGCGTTAACAAACATCTGTTCCGTGTATTCTAAAGTCTTAAAAAGAGTTTGAGTGACAAAACAGTGCAAAATAGTAACCAAAGTTATAAAACTAAGTGCATACAGTTTTAACGAACAAAGTTCAAAGCGGTTTTTTTTGTTATCATAATTGGCCGCTTACCAAGCTGATCCCAAGCAGGTAGGTAGTTGTTGTAGGTAGTTGTATTTGAAGTACCTAGTAGTAGTAGGAGGTAATAATTTAACTCGATTGGTATAACATCTATACATAAAGTAGTAAGCGGTTGTTTAGGGTTCCGTAGTCAACTAGGAACCCTTATAGTTTCGCCACATGTCTGTCTGTCCGTCCGTCCGTCCGTCCTCGCTTAATCTCTGTGACCGTTAGCTCTAGAAAGCTGAAATTTGGTACCAATATGTGTATCAATCACGCCGACAAAGTGATAAAATAAAAATTGGAAAAAAATGTTTTATTAGGGTACCCCCCCTATACCTACGTAAAGTGGGAAGTGTTTTTTTTTTTTATTTTAACCCTAACGTTTGATATATCGTTGGAAAGGTATTTAAAAATGAATAGGGGTTTACTAAAATCATTTTTTGATAATGTCAATAACTTCGGAAATAATCACTCCAAAAGTAAAAAACAATGTCCCCCCCCCCCCCCCCTCTAACTTTTGAACCATAAGTTTAGAAAATATGAAAAAAATCTGAAAAGTACAACTTTTGGACTTTCTAGGAAAATTATTTTGAACATAAAAGTTGTACAAAATATTTTCTGGACTAAGTTTGTAGTATAATCATATATGCAAGCATTTTTTTTTAACTTCTTTTACATATTCTACGGAACCCTACACTGAGCGTGGCCCGACACGCTCTTGGCCGGTTTTTCAGATAGATGTCATTGACGTTCCTATATTCTCATTTGAAACGCATAGCATTGAAATATTGTGCAATGCGTCGAGTACAGTAGAGTATAGACAGTGAGAGTGTATAGCAGTGAGTGGATTGTGTGTATCAGTGCTTGCTATACACGCGTACGAGGGCGCGCGCCACCTTCGTAAAGTGATGTTACCTCCGACGAAGAGATGCACGCCCCCCGCGGCGGCGATGAGGTCCTCGAAGCGCTTGCACTCGGCCACGAGGTCGGGCGCGTTGCCGTTCAGCACGTGCGCGTTGCCCGGCTCGATGTCCACGTGCTTGAAGAACTCGTTCCACATGTAGTAGTGGTACGACTCCGGGTGGTCGCGCGGCAGACCTGACACATAGGGAACAACTGACTGTTAGCGATCCTCGCAGTCGCCACGGGCGACGCAGTGTGGGATGGGGCGAACTCACCGACGTACTCGTCCATGTTGAAGGTGGTGACGTACTTGAAGGAGAGCCGGCCCTCCTTGTAGAAGTCGATGAGGCGGCGGTACATGCCGAGCGGCGTGCCGCCGGTGGGCAGGCCCAGCACGAAGTGTCGGCCCGGGCCGGGCGCGAACTGCGTGATGCGCTGCAGCACGAAGCGCGCCGCCCAGTCCGCCACCACGCTCGCGTCCTCTAAGATTATCAGGCGCATGTTGGGTGTTCTCGGCCCACTGTAATTAGCAGAATAACTACTTTTTACAAGTACGTACTGTTTTTTTTTAAATTGATAGGTAGAATAAAGATTTGACTTAACACAATCTCGTATGACTTTTTTTCAAGTTCATGCGAATACCTATCGTAATAAAAATTAAATTAAAAATTTAAAAAACCCCCACCGCAAAAAAAGTAAAACATTTAAAAAGTTAAAAATAACACTTTAGCCATGAAATTTTACGTAACGTCGGGGTACCGTTAAAATAAGTCCTACATCCCAACAAGAACTAGGAACATTCCTTACTAGGTACCCCGACGTGAAGTAAAATTTCATGGCTAAAGTGTTATTTTTAACTTTTTAAATGTTTTACTTTTTTTGCGGTGGGGGTTTTTTAAATTTTTAATTTAATTTTTATTACGATAGGTATTCGCATGAACTTGAAAAAAAGTCATACGATATAGAAATAGTGTAGGTTTTTTTTTTCAAAATAACCGGGTTCGATTCCCGAACGGAGTAGAGATATGTTTTTTAAGATGTATGAATGCAGTTTTTCTTGTTATTAAAATCGATGACATGGTTCCTCGGAACAGATCTTCGTATGTCTTATAGTTTCAGACTTTCCCATACTGACCGATTTGAATGAGACACCCTGTATTTGTAGTCCAAGGTCTCATACCAATGAAAATTAAATGTGGTCCCATTTTATTTTTGTTCACAGTAGGTAAGTAAACCGTTTCAAATTACAAAAATAATTTTCAAATTCGCCTGTATTTTACGGAGTAATCGGTGACAATTGGACATACATTAAAAGAAACCTCCATTTATATAATACCGAAGAACATAATATAGATAGGTCCTAGTCCTGCTTCATAGGACATTAAGAGGTTTGACAAAATCAAATTGGCTGCTAAAGTAGGTACCTACTTAAATTTTTGATTGTTTGCTTTTTTCTCTAAACACACACACTGAACTGCTGTTTGTTTTCCCGACGCAAAAAGAGGGGTGTTATAAGTTTCACCGCTATGTGTGTGTCTGTCTGTCTGTCTGTGGCACCGTAGCGCCCAAACGGGTGAACCGAATTAGATGCGGTTTATTTTATTCGAAAGTAGGGTTTCTTGCGATGGTTCTTAGACATAATTCATCAAAATCGGTTCAGCCGTTTCAAGGTTATCAGCTCTTTTGTGTTAGCTACCGTTGCTATTTAAGACGTCTTTGGGTATTAACTTTACTTAAAAACATATATGTGTGTCTTGAAATTTCAAACACCCATGTGTGTAATATTAATAAGCAACATTTTGGTGTATTTGGTCTGATGCAGCCAGGTTATCTAGCAGACTTGGGAAAATAACAGCAGATATGTCGTGTTTGGATTCATTTTAACCAGCATTTGATTCTGCACACAATGCACTGATAGCAACAGGATGATCTGATGCTGCAGCCAGGCTATCCAGCACACCAGTAGGTAGACTCTTGACAAAATAATAGCAGATATGTCGTGTTTGGATTCATTTTAACCAGCATTTGATTCTGCACACAATGCCTTGATGGCAACAAGAGGCGCTGATGCTGCATCTAGGCTATCCGGCACACCAGTAGGTAGGCACTTGACAAAATAATAGCAGATATGTCTTGTTTGGATTCGTTTTAACCAGCATTTGACTCTACAAACAAAGCACTGAAAAAATCTCACAACTGTATAAGTAGGTACTTTATAAAACAAAATTAATGCGTTTAAAAATTTTAAAATAAAAATTAAATTAAAAATTTTAAAAACCCGACGTGAAGTAAAATTTCATGGCTAAAGTGTTATTTTTTACTTTTTAAATGTTTTACTTTTTTTGCGGTGGGGGTTTTTTAAATTTTTAATTTAATTTTTTAACTTTATTCATTTGTTTATTTAATAAGTATTTCCTTTAATAACATTCTACAGTTTATTTTGTATTTTTGTTAATTTAATATGTGTGTAAGTACTATGTATCTACCAACTTAATATTTTTTTTATAGAGTCCATTGCTTATTTTTTATAAACCTATCTCAGTACCTATAGTTCCCTTTATCTTTAGGTGAATCGTCTTCACATATAATCTGATTGTTGTAGGTACATACAAGTATTGTACGAAGTATTGTAGGTAAACCCATTTTAAAAGAGTAAGTATGTAGTTTCTTGAACATTCTTCTCCATACGACACTACCATTTGGAATGTGTAACTAGAATCATTCTCTTAATTAATTTAATTTGTAAGTATAACTAACGTTCAAAAGTGCCTGAAATGGGTCTAATTAAAATAAACTATTTGACTTTGACTTTGATAGGAGACGATGGGGGAATTACGGACGCCGGGTAAATTCGGACAAGCATACATCTACTCGATCCCTGCCCCCTTGGCCCGGCCGTCACGATCATGCGTTAGCTTCCGTTATCTTTAGTGTTCACCAAAAATCACGACGGTTAGGTGCGCGCACGTTTTAAGGTGCGCGTAAACATCAGCTCAGTAGATAATAAAACGTTAAAAATAGTTTAAGTGCTTAACTTGTGATAAGAAGTCAATAAAGTTCAAGTGAATAAAGACCTTCAGTGACTAAAAGTGTAGTACAAAGCTTAACTTCATAAATACTCAAGAAAACTATACTTTTCCCAAATAACGACCAAATTTCAAACCTGTGGAAAAAAAACCGTGGGATTTTTGGAAAACACATTATTTGGAGGATCAGGTACTGAAGAAAAATTTGGGGCAAGTACCTACCACCATAAAAAGGTACGCAGAATCCCTTTTAATCGTGTCTTTGTGAAATACTTTTAACAGGAACCTTAAAGTGCAAATAAAGCAAAGAGATTTAAAAACTATAGAGGGGGCATGCGAAGAAATGTCATACAAAAACTGTGATCCCATCTCTCAGTAACGCCATCTAGCATTAAATAGCGATATTAGAACGGCAACGGCAAACTCAAGAATGAAATTGACTAAAATAATAATTCTGGTTGGTGGCCACCAAGCGAGCTTAGCCGAATTAAATTTTAGTGTTGTCAGATCAAAGGAAAATGCCGGAAAAATAAAAAATATTTCAAATAAGTTAAATAAATAGGTATTAAAACTAAACAAATTAAGCCTGGCATAAAAAAGAAACACATTTGTAACTGAAATTAAAAGAGGACCGTAATGAGTGACCGTTAATCATACTATTTGAAACATTCACACTCTATCTCTTTCCCGCCATTAGAAAGAGAGAGAGAGAGAGAGAGAGACAAAGACCAGCTCTTTCGAAGTTCTGATTTTGAATTCGACCTCAAAGACAAACACGTTCGGAATTTCGTACTAACTAAAGAAATTTTGCAAAAAGATAATTATGTCTTGTAATGTAATTTATAGAATTATTAACTTATTGTTGTATTTAAGCGAAAATAAGTATCTAATGCAAATAAAACTGATATTTAACCTGTAAATATTTATTTCTAGTTTCAATAATGTTACGTAATATATTTTGAGTACTTAATAAAATATCATGGGTGCTATTTCCAAACACGTCTTAATTTAAATAAAAGAGCGGGAATAAAATTTCTTGGCTGGCGAAAAGAGTTGAATAAGTTAAAAAATATTAAAATAATCGTAAATATAAGTGAAACTAGCGACGAGAACAGTATTATAACACCGGAAGAGTTGAAACAACAAGTTATTAATGCAGAATTAAGTTTCCTACCTGAGAAATATCTGAAAGCAAACCATGTCTTCAATGAATGGAGACTTACAAAGGGTGCAAGCAGTTTTTAGGAGACTGTGTTGCTATCTTATTTTTTAGATTTATCACAGACGAGGCGATCATATGCAATGTGGAGTATTTACCCCATTTTTGAAAGCTACTTTAAAAATAAAACATAACGTGCATATTGAAACATACGCAAAACTCGTATCTTTACTAAAATTAATGCATAGAAATAAGAACATAGAAAAAAATTCTAATGAAGCTCCGGACTGCAATTTTCTTGCCGCTAAAGTAAGTGGTGCCTATGAATCTTTGTTGTTAGTTATTAAAATTTGTGTGTAGACTGTTATGTATAAAAATACTTACTGCCTTCTACTAATTACATCAAAACCACGTCCTCCATCTAATATTTAATGTACCTAACTCTGTGCAAACCATGAGAGAGCACTGGTATCAATAACACAAGTTAAATCTTACCTTGGGTACCAGAGTTCATTATACTTTTTACAAATTTGAGTTATATAAATTTAATAGATTATATTATTAGTCTGTAAGTGGAACTGTACAATCTATCTGGAAATAAATATCTTTTATCTTTTAATTTTTTGAGGTGAAATGAATCCTAGTCTGGCTTAGCAATACTGTTAAAATATTTAATACGATATGTAAAAGATGATGAGAAATGTTAAATTATGCATATTAATTCACACAAAAAACCGTATCCAAGTCTCGTGTTCACAACAATTTTCTTTAGGAAACCTTAAATAACAGAAACCTATTTGAAATGTTCATACAGTATAATATTTTAATAAATTTAATTTAATATTGTAATATTTTGTTGAGTTATCTATTTATTATTATTTTGACATTTATCGATAACAGAATCGATGAACTTTATCCCATCTCTACAAAACAGTACTTTAGCTACTCAACACAAGAGGGCGTTAAATACAGAATTGCCAAATGTTCTAGAACAATCTATGAAAATGATTTAATTCTAATTACTAAATAAATACAAAGAATACCTACGAAAATAAAGCGTAGCGACGTCCATTATTTTTGTCGTAACGGGATTTGCAATAACGTAAGGCGCAACCATGCATGTTTTCGTGGAAAATAATATTTTTCAACTTTCCACAAAGTTGACACAAATGCGTCTTGACAGGCAGATGTCCTACGTAAGACTATGTGTCATCTGTCCGTTCGGACAGAAGTTACGGATGAAAATTTTGTTCGTGATGTCCGGTCTATAGTTTATTGAATGTCTTTGAAATAAAGACACAAACAGGATTTGTGTTAAGCGCCATCTATCGGCGAGTAGCAAAGTCACAAAAGTTCGATCCAAAATAATTCGTAGAATATCCGCTAGAGGGCGTTATTTGCAAATATGGCTCTTATATGTGCTGGTTGTAAACAAAAAATACCCAACGCTGATTATTTAACTTGTTCATTATGTTATAGTGTATATGACTTGGAGTGTGCAAATATTAATAACGAGCGCTTCAAAATAATGTTAGAAACAGAAATCATTGAAACCTGGAAATGCCTAGCTTGTTACTGTAAAATACCTAAACGTGGAAATATAAACACTCCCATACGCACACAAGAACATGACTCACGCCCAATAACCTCACCACCGGAAATAAACAATGTCACAATTAGGAGAACGATAAAACCTATGAATGATACTACCAGCTCCTTGGACCTAAGTCTATTGGGTGACACTATGAACGCGCAAGATGAAGGTAAAATACCCCAATCTATTACACAAACAGAACTAACACTGCAGAACATAAGTGAAATGATAATGCTTCGCTTAAAAGAAAATAATAGATCAATCATCACCGAATTACGGGATACTATCCAAATAGAGTTGAATAAGGCCATCACAAAATTAAGAGAGGAGTTTGAACGCGAAACAAATAGTTTACTAAAGCAAAATGAAGAGAGGAAAATAGACATCCAACAGGTAAACACGGAAATTGAGAACTTAAAATTCGAAAACAAAAAATTAAAAACTGAAATAGAGAGCTTGAAGACGCGAACAAACACTTGTCAAACTAATTGCACTGAAAGCTATTCTAAGAAAATAGTATTATACGGATTTGATGAATATTATAAGGAGCCTATAAATAACCTACACATCAGATTGATCAACTTATTTCGCGAATTTATGAACGTTGACCTGATGGGATACATCGAGGAAACATATAGAATTGGCAAACGAAGCTCGAAAAACCGCCCATTAGTGATAGAAATTTTAAGCAAAAGGATAGTATCCTACCTCAAGGAAAATAGCAACGTATTCCGGGGAACTAGACTATTTTTATCAGAATTCTTAGATGATGAAGCACGAAAAGAAAGGAAATTGCTTCGCGAAGAAATGTTGAAAGCTAGAAGACTAGGACTTCACGCAGTAATACGCGATAATCAACTATTTATTGATGGAAAAATAACTGATAAAATGGATGGTACACCCGACAACCACATGAACACAAACAAATGGAATACAGATACACATGCAGACCTATCTTCTTCTCAAAACAATAACACTTTTTTTCGCCGCTACACCGACACAAGAGACAGAAACAGAACACCTCGAAAACAAAGACCCACAATTTAGAATATTATTTCAAAATATGCAAAGCCTCGCTAATAAACAACACTTACTGGAAGCCTTCATTCAACAAACACCAAAATATCATGCTATATGTGTATCGGAAACCTGGCTATCAAAGGAAAAATTGGATTTAATAAATTTTTGTGGCTACAAGGTTGCGGCTTCATTCTGCCCGAAAACACGCGTTGGTGGCGGCGTCTGTATACTTTTACAAGAACACATAGAATGCTTACATAGAAGTGATATAACAGACATGTCAATTGAATATGTAATAGAAGTGTGTGCAATAGAGTTACAAATTGAGAATTTATTATTAATAGTCATTTACTGGAATAGGAGAGAGGAAGCTATATTTTATAAACAATTAAAACAAATATTAGATTATTTAAATAAAAAAGACTCCAGACTGAACATTGTTATAGGAGGAGACTTTAATATAAATGTATTAGATAGTAGCTTAAAAACAAACCAATTCTTAGATCTCATGTTGGAATTTAATTTTGTACAACATATAAAAGCACCAACACGAGTGACCCAAACTACCTCCACGTGTCTTGATTTAATTTTTACAAATACCAATATAAGATCACACACCACAGTGGAGGAGTTGGGGCTCTCTGACCATAGTAGTACAATTATACAATTGGCTGTACCCCGGCAAACTAGACAAATAGTCTGGTGTGTTGAAAAGAGGCTGTTCAATAGCAAAAACACACAATGTTTCAAATCTAAACTAAAGGAAATAAAATGGAACGATATTATTAAGCCCGGTAGGGGCATGGATGAAAACTATGAATCATTTAACAATACACTTACTTGCCTACTTGATAAATTCATACCAAAAACAAAACTAAAGTTAAAAACAAACTATAAAAAACATTGGCTAACTAAAGGTATCAAAATTTCTTGTAAAAATAAAAGGCTTGAAAAAATACTCTCCATAAAAACAAATAACCTTTTAATTAAACACCATTACAAAATATACGAGAAAACTTTAAAACTAATTGTAAATAAGGCTAAAAAGCTACAGTATATAAATAAATTAATGAAATCTAATAATAAAGTGAAGACTATGTGGAAAATCATAAACGAACGAACGAATAAAAACGTAAAAAAGGTAAAAAATAACATTACGCTACACCTAAACGGCAATGCCATCTCGGACCCAAAGCAAACAGCAGATATATTTAATAACTTCTTTGCGTCTATTGGAGAAGGAAGTGTCCAAACACCCGGCAAAGAACTGCGAAATACCTCTGTGGTCCACCGCACAGAAAACACCATGTTCTTAAGTACAGTAGGCCCCGGTGAAGTAAATTTAATATTAAAAAGCCTTAAAAACAAAAACAGCTATGGAATAGACGAAATACCACCTACCCTAGTCAAACAGTGTGCAGATGAGCTGACCCTACCATTCTATTTGCTAGTCAATCAGTCTTTTGATGAAGGCAGATTTCCGAACTACCTAAAAAAAGCCATTATTAAGCCAATTCACAAAAAAGACTCAAAAACCGACCCTTCTAATTACCGCCCTATTGCTCTTTTACCTACAGCCTCGAAAGTATTCGAGAAAGCGATGGGTAATCGCGTTTATTCGTTTTGCGAAAAATATAAAATCTTTAACGAATCTCAGAATGGTTTCCGCAAAAACCACTCTACAGTTCTAGCAGTATATAACCTAATCCAGGAAGCCATTAGTATAATTGATAGGAAAAAATACGCCGTAGGTATACTGTTAGACATGACCAAAGCTTACGATAAAGTGCAATTTGACATCCTACTTAACAAGCTACAAGGAATAGGGATCCGCGGAAAATCTTACGAATGGTTCAAATCATATTTGGAAGATAGAGAACACCAAGTCGAAGTAGAATACTATAACGAACATGCAAAGCAAATCCAATACATTCGGTCTGATAGCAAGCAAATTAACGCCTCAATCCCCCAAGGGAGTGTTATTGGATGCCTCCTGTTTATCATCTACATAAACGACCTCCCCACAATCATAAATGAGTCATGTGTTCTGTTTGCCGACGATATCTCTGTACTAACTTCTTGCCACGACAATACCAACTTAACCGAAACACTTACAGGTATACTTAATAAAATAACAACTTGGATGGCAAAACACAACCTTGAACTAAATTTCAATAAAACAAAAATAATGTCCTTCCATCCACATCAGAAAGCTCCTTTAGACATAACATTTATTTACAATGATGCAAAAATAGAAACAGTTAGAGAATTCAACCTACTCGGCTTATCCATAGATACAAATATAAATTGGAAATCACATATAAAAAAAATTAGGTCTAAGTTATCAAAATTTGCCTATGCCCTCCGTGAAATAAAAAAAAAACAACAAATCTCCCCACTGCTCTGGTTACGTATTATGCCTATGCATACGCATGGTTAAATTACGGCGTAATATTATGGGGAAATAGCACAGATGCACCAACACTTTTCACACTACAAAAAAGACTGATTAGAATACTAGTTAATATAGATAACACAGACAGCTGCATACCCCATTTCCAAGAACATAAAATTTTAACACTTCCTTGTATATATATATTGGAATTGTGCAAATTTGTCAGAAACAATCAAAAACTATTTACTACACGCGAACACATACAGACTCACTACACACTACGACACAAAAATAGACTAAACATACCAGGATCTAAGCTGAAAATACACTCGACAAGCACTTTAGTAATGTCAATTAAAATATATAATAAATTACCAGACGAAATTAAAAATGTTCAAAAATATAATATATTTATAAATAAATTAAAACAATTTCTAATCCGTAAATGTTATTATAATATAAACGAATATTTAAACGATAAATTTAATAAATAAACAATAATACCAAAAAGAAAAGCAAAAATATTGTATAATACTTACCAATAATAATAATATAATAATTTAAACAAATATCAATGTATAAGTTCAACACATGAGTAGTAAAAATTATATGTATAGGTACAAGTATTTATAAGCCTACCTCAGCCTACCTACACTAAACAAAAGAGTAGTAGAGATTAATATAAAAATTATATAGAAATATTTATAATAGCCCTCCTCGTAATTCTCCTAATTTTTATATTGTTATGCCCGACAGGGCCCACAATGATGCATATTATTATTATATCCTTATGTACCTACCACCTAAGTTCACATTGTGGAATGCAATAAATGTATTGAGTATTGAGTATTGAGTAAGGTAAGTAATATTTTACACTTTTGGCAATTTTTATCAAATTTTGGTGTTTACTATTTTGAGTGTTATGTATACAAAGTAAGTGTCAGTAAAAGGTAATATTTTCTTTCGATTGCGTTGTTTATTTTTATTTTTTTTAATGACGAGTAGGTAAATAGCTCCACTGTTTGCCTCAATCATTTTACTTAGCCCAAAAAAAAGTCATTGCATCTCTTCAAAGTCGTTTGGGTTAATTGCGTACAGAGTACCTACCTGGGGTAAATACGGACGTCCGTAATGTAATTACACCGGCTTAACTTATTTATCGTAATCAGCAATATTTTATCATTCCAGCCAGATGCCTCGAAAATAAATTAGCAAAAAAGAACAGGCTTAACTACTCCATTAACGCTGGATATTAATAATCTATCTCGGTTGCTATCTTGATCCCGATCTTTGTTTGTAACCAATCAACGACCGAATTCGCCTATCCGAGTCTTAAAGATGTCCAATCAGAAGCAGCCGTCAAAAACAAAGGAACGGGATTTCGATTGAGATAGAATATTAATATCGGGCGTAAATCTTTACAAATAGCAGATCTTTACAAAGAGCAGTACAAGAAATCAAAAAGAAAAGATTACTGTTGTCATGCAGTAGAGAACTATGGCAGCCTGGAAAAAGAAGAGATCAAAACAACAAATAGGAAATCAACAAACACTAAAGAAAAACGACCAAAAGGTGAAAGAAACTTGAAAATTTTTGAAACAGTTAAAGAAAAAGATGATCATTTGCATCTATTGCCAGGAAAAGTATTTTGACTTAAAGTCAAATCATTTATTTCAACTACGCCATTTAAAAGGCACTTTTGAAAGTTAAACTTATAAGTTTAATAAAATATAATGATTCTAGTGGCCCCTTCCAAAGAGACTCACCCATCGAAGACTGGATTATGTGTTCGAAATGCAAGAATTGGGCTCATGAGAATTGCAGTGCTGGGTTTGGAAGTCAAGGAGCTTCATTTGTTAATTGTGCATGTAAAATTAGACTTCGTCCATAAATACCCCATGCTGTCCGCAATTAACCCAGCACTGGTCCGTATTTACTCCAAGAGCTATGGGTAATTACGGACACATATGTTTTTGTTTTTGGTTAAAATTTAGGAGATGTTGATTGATCTCATATTATCATTCTCATTTACCTTTATAATACTTAATGTTGATTTAAGAGGGATATATAACCATACTTCAATAATTAATAAAGACATAAGTAGTGAATAGGTACTGTTATTAGTTTGAGTTTTATTGGAATTTCCGCTAAAGCGCCCGCAATGCCCCATTAATGCCCCTATCGTCCCCTACATAGGATAAAGATAGTACCTAGGTACCTTTGTTTGTTAAAAATTGGGAAAAATCGTCTACAGATGTTTAGCCTACCAATTTAAGGTAAACTTAACTTTTATTCACAATTTAATAGAACGAAATGCAATTTATCTGAAGTGTTTAGTAGGTACCTACCTATATTAATCAGATAAAAACGGGACTAATAGGGCACGCCGCAATAGCAGCGGCTGAGAAGTGACGGGAGAGACAGATGGGGGGCGCCGGGCGGCCTGACTTTGACGGCTCACTGGGGTGCTCTCGGGGTTATGTCTTCAGTGGTCTCAAAAAATGCTCGGCTCTCGGTGTGCGCTGAGCCCTGGTCGGCAATCGACGCCACGTCACCAACATAGTGCCCTGTGCCCTGGGTGTGTCCGCTCGAGTACCTAAGGGGACGGGCCCCACTGGGCGAAGTATATGGGCCAATACCTGGCCGGGGTAGCGTGGCGAACCAAGTTTTTCAGCATCCCGTCCAGAGAATAATACCTTGTAGGTAGGGAATGCAATCTCGTCTCGCCGAGATCCCGGCCATATTTTACGAGATTGTATCTCGTCAAATTTCGTACGAGATCTCGCGAGATAACGAGATCGACAAATGCAGCGTGACGACGTGTATTTCATGGCGCGGCTGCGCGCGAACTGAATCCTGGCCGTTGCCTAAATATAGATAATTATTGTTTTGTTACCAATATTGTAAGAATTTGAACTGATTAGCTACAGTAGGTATAATAATTATAGACATAAACAAATGTTATTAGAGTTAGAGCCAAAATAATAAGTACTCTGTTGATTTTTAAAATAAAACTTACGTTATTTTTATAACTAAGCAACGCAGTTTCTATTTAATTACATATCATGTCAATTACTAGTTCTTAAAACAAGCATTTGCATATGTTTTAATTGTGATTCTTCCAATCTCGCGAGATCCTGTAATTTACGAGATCTCGGGAGACTGGGTTTTGAGCAAAGAGATTTAGGTTTTGAGTCTCGCGAGATCTCGCTAGGCGGAAATCTCGTACGAGATTGCATTCCCTACTTGTAGGTGACTACTGTGACAAGTCAGTAAAAGTATCACAGAACATAGCCCCCGGCCTGTAGGACATCCAAAAGGATACAAAACAAGTCAATGATTTGAATTATAAAAATAAACAAACGATTAAAGTAGCATTGGAACGAGAGATAACGTGTCGTCGCCCTAAATATCAATAAAAACAACACTCATCCAGCGGCGGACTGGCGCGGAGTGACGCGGTGGCGGCCAGTGATAACTACCTACCGCGCATGTTATCTAACGACATCGACATTATTGCGGTGCCGCGGGCGGTGACTTACAACACTATAGTTGATTGAACTTATTTATTTGCAGGATAATAATTGTTAGATAAGTCTGTACAAAGAAACTGTAACTCACAAAAGAGTTGCTAATAAATAAGAATAGGAACATTCGGTTATTAGTGTTCATTCTCTTAAGTGGTTATCTCACATTGCAGAGTGAAGTCGTAGTGTAGTCTAACTTAGCCAAGCGCTAAGTATGCTCAACTTAAATAAAAAAACACTAAAATCCTCGTTAGTTATTATGAGTAGATGACAAAACACAGTTGCTGTTGTCTTTTGTTCTGATGACCTTGCAAGGTTTACCTCCTTATTTATGCAGTAAGGGAATGCTCAGAATAGCTTATAATGAAGCAGTTTGAGCAGAGTTAAATAAGAGCTAGGTACATACAGAACACTACGGCTCGAACAGTGAACACCGCGTAGGTACCTACTTTACGTGGACCAACCTCTTTCATCCCCTATTGAGGAGTTTAGAACTTTTCTGTGTAGACCCAGTGTAAAACTAATTGCTAAAAAGTATAGACCGGTTAGTGGATATCAGGAATTTGTTCATATTGAAGGTTAGGTGCGTATGGTCAGCTTTTGCGTCAAAACAAATTCGGTTGTCATGTTCTATTTATACCTATTGACTGAAGTTTAGTTTAGTCTATACGAGTAACTAACAAAAAGAAAGTACGATGAACTCCTTATTTGTAAGATTACGGTATAACGAATATATTTAGCAAGGTGTTTTCAACTTTTATCCAGGTCACTCACCTTTAGCGCGTGAAGGTCACAGGCTGAACTCTGCGTGAAACTCTTGGCTCTCTGATTACTTACGGGTGTTTTATTTGCTCAGCGGCGTGTCCACTAACAATAACAAAACACGCCTGGCTTGTTTAGGACGCTACTAGCGAGTGATAATGACACCGATGGATGATAGAGCTCGCTCGTCGCTCATTCGCTGTCGCAGCCCATGACATGTATAAACGTCATACGAGGTGACAACTGAAACTGACAATCGGCGACCAGTGTTGTTACCTAAGAAAAATGTCTATGGGCGAGAGAGAAAAACGCCAGTTCCAATAAATGTGTTTTATTTCTAGTACAATAATACTTATCTGGAGATTATTAATAACTAGGTCTTACAACTTTAACAAAATATATATTTTTGAAGATGTCTAGGACTTGTTCCGTCTGTGAGAGGCGCGTTAAAACACGGTCTAACTAAAATAACATAAATACTACTTTTTTTTAAAGTAATATTTTCTAAAACAAACAATCCTTTTACAACAATATTTAAAACCGGTAACTCAGAAAACTGTTTTTAAAATGACCTAATATTATAAAAATATAAAATCACATTCAGAGAGCGAATTGTGGAATAAGTACCTATACCAAGTCTTAAACAATTTTATTAGACCGTGTACTTCAACCACACAATCGAGAAACTAATACTCCATGCTGCACTTCATTCAATGAATTTTATTATTATGTAGAGTACCTATGTAGACATACAAATTTCGACAAAGTCGAAATAATAAATTGTTTGAGAGATCTTAGCCTTTATGTGATAAATCGTTACATATTTTATTAAAATATTGTATCTACTTATAAAAATACCTATTTCGTCTATGTAATGGTACCTTAAATAATATATCTATACAGTTTGTCGGGTGATCCAAGATATACAATAAATTAAATCGACAAATGTCGGCCGCGAACTATGAGTTTTGTAAAGTAACTTACTAAGGAACAAACAACAGACGAAACGATCACACATCGGCCGCGCACAGCTCGACAACGCGCCGAGTGCTGCCTGCCGAGCATTGTCGGAACAATGTAACCGAGCTATATTATTGTACACCTGATTTATTAGGACGTTGCGATATAAATACTATTATAGCCTAGAATAAAATAAGAATGTATGTGGCTCGTGAGGCCCCATCATAACGTCAATATCTACTAGTGTAGTGCTAGGTAATAACGTATAATTACAATAGTTCAGTCGAGTCAAGCGCCTCGAACAAGCGCAGCGGCCGCAGCCACTGCCGACACAACGTACAGTATGCGCTAAACATTACCAAGCGCCGGTGTCGTCGCGCTTGTGGCTCTAGTGTAACAACACTTCAAAGGAACTTTCAAGATAAGAAAATAATATAATTATCTAATAATAATAATAAAATATTTACATTCCGCAGTCACATTAGTCGCGACGCCGCGTCTTAACATTACACTGTTGTCTCTGAGGTTACAATAATTATGATGAGTCCTGTTCTCTAAATAAACGGATGAGAAGAGATGCTCTGTATCATACCGTCCGCTAATGCGGCAGGTAGCGTGCCAGGTGCGCGAGCGGCGGGAGCATGGCGTGCGTTGCGTGCGCGGTGTGCGCGGCGTGCGCGTGCGTGGCGTGCGCGTGCGTGGCGTGCGCGTGCGTGGCGTGCGCGTGCGTGGCGTGCGCGTGCGTGGCGGGCGGGGTGCGTCAGTCGACGCGCGCGCGCTTGCTGGGCGGCTCGCCCTCGCCGCTCCAGTAGGCGTACTCGGGCAGCCACTTGACGAGCTGCGCGTCGAAGAACTCCTCCAGCCGCTTGGCGTCCTTGTAGATGATGCTGTCCGGCTGAAGACACACGACACGTTACGACAACAACACGTATTATACATTTGACTAATGTTAAGAAAGTCTGCCGAGTTGTCGGTCCGGCAGGCGTCCCACTCACCGGATTGTACCTGTAGGCGTTACGGAACAGCAGGCGCACGTCCGCCACGAACTGCGCGACGTGCGTGTAGCGCTGCGGGCTCTGCGGCTGCAGCTTCAGGCGGATCATGTCCAGGCACATCGGCCGCGAGATCTGCACACGCACGGTTATTCAGCCGCAGGTAACGGGACACATCATGCAAACAAGACGTAAGTAGTGTGATATTTCACAACTATCCAATTTATGAACAAATACACACATGGATTGATCAGAGATCGCCAGGCTTCACCGGTTCCATACTTTGATAGAAGTAAGATGTTAGTTAGAGGATAGGATGTGTACCATCAGACATCTTATAGTGGTAAATACGCCGCCATTAAATAAAATGGCATAAAGACTTGTAACCGAGCAAGCAAATTGGATTGGTAACATCTCACAGCCTAGCCACTGCGCGCGGTCATTGGTCAAATCAAATAGCGAGCGCTTCGATTCGCTTCGAGATGAATCTCACAAAAATATCCAGGTACCAAGAGTGGAAAGATGTTAGTCAAGGATAAGTAGGTCGTACCTTGGAGTGGTAGTGCAGGTTCTCGGGCGGCACGGGCTCGCGGAAGGGCAGGCTGGGCTCGTACTGGCAGTACAGCTCCAGCGTGATGCGCTCCACCAGCTGCTGCGCGCGCGCCGCCAGCCCGCCCGCGCCCCCCGCCCCCTGCGCCCCCTCGTCGGCCGCGCCCCACGCCGCGAAGTGCACGCACAGCAGGCACTGCCAGGTCTCCGTCTCGCTGCAACACACGCTCGGTTAGGGCTGGCCGCGGGCCGAGGCTGCACGCGGACACTGACACTCACTCGGGCAGCTTCTCGATGGTGGGGATGTGGCAGTACTGGTGGAACACCTTGGGGCACTTGTCGCAGCACATGAGCTCGCCGCCGTCCATGCACACGGCGCACCAGTCCTCGTTGGGGTCGCCGGGCGCCGGCTTGGGCTCGTCCGTGGACGAGACGTGCGGCGCGGGCGAGGGCGCGGGCTGCGCGGCCTCGGCCACCACCTGCACGCCGTTGGAGTCCAGCTTGGCGATGGTGGCCATGAGGTCCTGCACGGAGGCCGCGCACACCTTGTCCAGCTCCGTGGGCACGCCGCCCTGCACACACACACAGCACTCAGCGCCGAGCCCTGACGGCTGTTACACGAGTTACACGGTTCCAACAAACTTCCGTTCCAAGTGTAAAATCCGTCAGTGCGGCGACAAAAGTTGCTTCTTCTATAAATCTAGCAATAAATTCTATATCAATATAGATTGCCCAGTTTAGCCTAAAATATCTAATACTTCATGCATACTTAATCAAATTATAACTTATGCATAAATCAGGAAACTGTTACTTATACTTACTTATATTGAAAATTTAATATTATTATTATTTTATGTGGTGTGTAGTGATTATCCGGTATTTTTAAACTAATTAGGTCATATAGTACCAGCGCACGGCACCATGTTATCATTCAAAAAATTTATAGCATGGAAAATATCAATAGGCCTCGGCGGAAAACTTCTTTGAATTCTTAAAATAGATTTTTTTTTTTAAACAAAGCATTACTCTATTTTAAAAAAAACAAACTAAACTGCACTCACAGATTTCTTGACCACCTCACCTAAACCGGAATTAAACCAGCTAAAGATTAAAAAAATAAATTGTATTAATTTTTACTTAAAATGTCTTCAAGTAACTTTAGGCCTTTACACTCGTCTGTCGTAAAGAGGCCAGCACATCCAGCTACCCCAAACTTTTAAACACGAGGGGTGATCCAAAAGTAACGATAATCGGGTATTTCTAGACCGTTAAAAAATCTAAAAAAAAATGAGTTGGTTGCTCATACATCCACTAGGTGCGCATGAAAAAATTGTATAAAAAGACCATGATTCCAGGGAGGTACATTCATTTGAATACTGAAAACTGGAGTGATAACATCAAAATGGAGAAAAACGAAATCAGAGCAGTCATCAAATTATCTCTGTCAGAAAAAAATGTCTACCAAAAACATACACAACGACTTGGTGCAAACATTGGGGGACTCTGCTCTTCCATATTCCACGGTTGCACGCCGAGCCAAGGAGTTTAAGCTGGGTAGAACATCCACGGAAGATGAACATCGCGAAGGACGCGTATCCACGTCCACCACAGAAGACAATGTCAAAAAGATAGAGGATATCGTGATGGCATATCAAAGAGTAACCATCAGGCACGTAGCTGAGATGACAGCGATCTCTTATGGCAGCGTTTAAAGAATTTTGACCAACGAATTGCAAATGAAGAAGGTCTCTACGCGTTGGGTACCGAGAATGTTAACAGACGAGCAAAAGAAAAAACGAGTTGACATTTCAAGGGTTAATCTCGAGAAGTTACAAGCCTATAAAGATTTTTTTTGTCACGTTTCGTGATCATGGACGAGACCTGGGTCCACCATTTTGACCCGGAAACCAAAAAGCAGTCGATGTCTTGGAAACGAGCCTCCTCACCGACGCCGAAAAAATTCAGTCTCAAGTTCGGCAGGAAAGGTTATGGCGTCCGTTTTTTTGGTAGGAATTATTATGGTCGAATACTTTGAAAAGGGAGCTACTATTAAGGCTCTTACTACGCAGCCCAAATAAGACGATTACGGAAGGCCATTGAAGAAAAAAGGCGCGGCAAACTGCGAGCTGGGGTGCTGTTTCACCAAGACAACGCACCGGCTCTCAAAGCCGCAGTTGCGATGGCTGCCATTCCAGAAACAGGGTTCGAACTGCTCGAACACCCTCTCTATTTCCTAGATCTACCCCCCAGTGACTTCTATCTCTTTCCTCGGCTCAAAGAACATCTCCGAGGCCAGAAATTTGAAGATGATAGCGAAGTGATGGCAGCTGCCGAGGCATTTTAGGAGAGTCAAGATAAATATTTTTTTTCTAAGGGAATCCTAGGTTTAGGAGACTGTGTAGAAAAAAAAAATATTTTTGTAACTTTAACTACTGTGTATTATTTTGATTATCATTACTTTTGGATCACCCCTCGTATTCCCAACATAAAATAAGTTTCATGTTCAATTGTGTTAGTAATAAAGTTGAAAATGTATAAAAAGATATTAAAACCCCATTGTGTCGAATTACTTAGCTAGGTGTGCTGATTACTTAACCGTTCCCTTTCAACAAGTATAAGGCATGTTACATTTTTCAATAAATATCTGAAATAAAAGAAAAAACATGCAACCGAATTGAGAACCGTCTCCTTTTTTGTAAGTCGGTTATAAATAATAATAATAATAATAATAATAATAATAATGGTGCTTTGACAGATTAATATCAGATAATCTTTTTTTATTGGTGCTGGGTGGAAAATCTTCATGGATGTCCGCCGCCCCGGGGAGGTGGGGGTGGTTCTTAGTCAGTAAGAGTCCGACAGACCCCTTCCGCCGCCCCGGGGAGGTGGAGGGGTCTGTCGGACTCTTACTGACTAAGAACCACCCTGTGTTCCTTCTCACACCTGCTCCGGGGGTCACGGGAACAGAAGATACTTCCGCGACCCCCGACTGGTGCCGGCTCCTCCAAAAAGGCGATTATACAATGAATATGAAAAAAAACTGTAATTGAAACCTGTCTCTTACCCTGTTTACTGTACACACGATGATGTGGACTTACACTCGGTTAACAAAACAAAAAAAGGAACAACACAGCGGTCAATTGAGAGAAGCATAATAAAAATAAGAAAAATACAGAAGATAAAATTAGTAAGAAAAATACAGAAAATAAAATCAGAAATAATCGAAAAAAAAACAAACCTAACGGATGCTTTAACACAAGCCTTAAAACTAAAATGGCAATGGACAGGTTGGATAGTTGGATGGTTTCAAGGTTCACACACGATAGATGGACAATTAAAACGACACGATGGAGAGGACCATTAGGCAAAAGAAATGTCGGAAGACCAGCAGACGGTGGGCTGATGAGATCGTGGGGAAAGCGGGGCAGGACTGGATTGCCCTAGGCAAGGACAGAGTCCTATGGAAGGAGAAAGAGGAAGCCTTTACCCAAGAAATGGGATCTACATCCCCGGAAAATAAATAAATTCATATAACTAACCTCACTAACAATAGACCAATAAGTAAATAAGTACTAATCAAACAAACATACAATTAAAATTAGCAGAAAAATATCTGGATGTGGAAACAATAAAAAGGCTTTATTATTATTATTAATCTGAGCGAAAAGACATTAGCGAACCTAATTGAGCGATGTCAAACCACCATGTTTATTCTATGTATAAAAGTTATCTGACTATTGAAAAATCACCTATTGATAAGGAAGACGCCGTACACGAAATTTTACCGAATTTGCTGATTTACGTGATTTTACGGACGTGATTTTACAGTTAAAATACTGTATTTCTATAATTTTTAATGCACAATATGAAACATCATTTCAATTATGATCTAATGTGTGATCTACTTTTTTATTTTTATTATTTAATTTTGATTAATCGACCTCAAACCGGCTAATGTGATGTGAAATTTAAAGTGGTTTAGAATATGACATATTAACGAATTGTTTTGACGATGAAACGGTATGGAAAAAATACAATGTATTGTTGTGAAAGTCATCTATAAAATGTATGGATCACTTTTAACCATTTTTGTATAAAAATGTTGAGTAAAAAAAATATTGAAGTAAGTGAAATTATAGAGAAAATGGGTAACGAATTGCTTATGATTTCGGTTACTTAGAACTCTCGTTCATAAAATTAAAAAAAAAAACGTAAATAAACTTCCTCCAGCGCGCCTGCACGACACACGCACATCATGATGACATCATCATGATGTGCGTTGCATATAGGAGGATGCAAGTGGGCGCCGCTGGTACTCACGTTGAGGCTGGGGCTGGGCGTCTTGGGGTTGGTGGACGTGACGGCGGCGGGCGGGGGCGCGGCGGGCGCGGGGCGGGGCGCGCGGCCCAGCGTGATCTTGTAGTCCGCGCCCGCGCCGCCCGCGCCCGGCGACACCGCGCTCGGCTCCAGCGCGCCTGCGCGACACACGCACATCATGATGACATCATCATGATGTGCGTTGCATATAGGAGGATGCAAGTGGGCGCCGCTGGTACTCCCGTTGAGGCTGGGGCTGGGCGTCTTGGGGTTGGTGGACGTGACGGCGGCGGGCGGGGGCGCGGCGGGCGCGGGGCGGGGCGCGCGGCCCAGCGTGATCTTGTAGTCCGCGCCCGCGCCGCCCGCGCCCGGCGACACCGCGCTCGGCTCCAGCGCGCCTGCGCGACACACGCACATCATGATGACATCATCATGATGTGCGTTGCATATAGGAGGATGCAAGTGGGCGCCGCTGGTACTCACGTTGAGGCTGGGGCTGGGCGTCTTGGGGTTGGTGGACGTGACGGCGGCGGGCGGGGGCGCGGCGGGCGCGGGGCGGGGCGCGCGGCCCAGCGTGATCTTGTAGTCCGCGCCCGCGCCGCCCGCGCCCGGCGACACCGCGCTCGGCTCCAGCGCGCCTGCGCGACACACGCACATCATGATGACATCATCATGATGTGCGTTGCATATAGGAGGATGCAAGTGGGCGCCGCTGGTACTCACGTTGAGGCTGGGGCTGGGCGTCTTGGGGTTGGTGGACGTGACGGCGGCGGGCGGGGGCGCGGCGGGCGCGGGGCGGGGCGCGCGGCCCAGCGTGATCTTGTAGTCCGCGCCCGCGCCGCCCGCGCCCGGCGACACCGCGCTCGGCTCCAGCGCGCCTGCGCGACACACGCACATCATGATGACATCATCATGATGTGCGTTGCATATAGGAGGATGCAAGTGGGCGCCGCTGGTACTCACGTTGAGGCTGGGGCTGGGCGTCTTGGGGTTGGTGGACGTGACGGCGGCGGGCGGGGGCGCGGCGGGCGCGGGGCGGGGCGCGCGGCCCAGCGTGATCTTGTAGTCCGCGCCCGCGCCGCCCGCGCCCGGCGACACCGCGCTCGGCTCCAGCGCGCCTGCGCGACACACGCACATCATGATGACATCATCATGATGTGCGTTGCATATAGGAGGATGCAAGTGGGCGCCGCTGGTACTCACGTTGAGGCTGGGGCTGGGCGTCTTGGGGTTGGTGGACGTGACGGCGGCGGGCGGGGGCGCGGCGGGCGCGGGGCGGGGCGCGCGGCCCAGCGTGATCTTGTAGTCCGCGCCCGCGCCGCCCGCGCCCGGCGACACCGCGCTCGGCTCCAGCGCGCCTGCGCGACACACGCACATCATGATGACATCATCATGATGTGCGTTGCATATAGGAGGATGCAAGTGGGCGCCGCTGGTACTCACGTTGAGGCTGGGGCTGGGCGTCTTGGGGTTGGTGGACGTGACGGCGGCGGGCGGGGGCGCGGCGGGCGCGGGGCGGGGCGCGCGGCCCAGCGTGATCTTGTAGTCCGCGCCCGCGCCGCCCGCGCCCGGCGACACCGCGCTCGGCTCCAGCGCGCCTGCGCGACACACGCACATCATGATGACATCATCATGATGTGCGTTGCATATAGGAGGATGCAAGTGGGCGCCGCTGGTACTCACGTTGAGGCTGGGGCTGGGCGTCTTGGGGTTGGTGGACGTGACGGCGGCGGGCGGGGGCGCGGCGGGCGCGGGGCGGGGCGCGCGGCCCAGCGTGATCTTGTAGTCCGCGCCCGCGCCGCCCGCGCCCGGCGACACCGCGCTCGGCTCCAGCGCGCCTGCGCGACACACGCACATCATGATGACATCATCATGATGTGCGTTGCATATAGGAGGATGCAAGTGGGCGCCGCTGGTACTCACGTTGAGGCTGGGGCTGGGCGTCTTGGGGTTGGTGGACGTGACGGCGGCGGGCGGGGGCGCGGCGGGCGCGGGGCGGGGCGCGCGGCCCAGCGTGATCTTGTAGTCCGCGCCCGCGCCGCCCGCGCCCGGCGACACCGCGCTCGGCTCCAGCGCGCCTGCGCGACACACGCACATCATGATGACATCATCATGATGTGCGTTGCATATAGGAGGATGCAAGTGGGCGCCGCTGGTACTCACGTTGAGGCTGGGGCTGGGCGTCTTGGGGTTGGTGGACGTGACGGCGGCGGTCGGGGGCGCGGCGGGCGCGGGGCGGGGCGCGCGGCCCAGCGTGATCTTGTAGTCCGCGCCCGCGCCGCCCGCGCCCGGCGACACCGCGCTCGGCTCCAGCGCGCCTGCGCGACACACGCACATCATGATGACATCATCATGATGTGCGTTGCATATAGGAGGATGCAAGTGGGCGCCGCTGGTACTCACGTTGAGGCTGGGGCTGGGCGTCTTGGGGTTGGTGGACGTGACGGCGGCGGGCGGGGGCGCGGCGGGCGCGGGGCGGGGCGCGCGGCCCAGCGTGATCTTGTAGTCCGCGCCCGCGCCGCCCGCGCCCGGCGACACCGCGCTCGGCTCCAGCGCGCCTGCACGACACACGCACATCATGATGACATTATACACATTACTCGCTGTTGGTATCACTCTCGTAAGGAAACACAGCTGATAATCATGTCTGGATCTTGGATCTTTATTAATTGCGGAATCAGCACTGGGCATCGCACAGTACTCGATTAGATTAAGCATTAACGCATCACATTAATAAACACACCGAGCTAGTTCGTTGTTGGAAGTCACTCATACTTGGCTCGCTTGGCTTACTGGAGACAGTCCAGTGTAATTTGGCGCAGCTCGCAGGTGCGTCACTCACCGTTGGACAGTCCTTGTTGGGGGATGTGCCACTTGGCGGCGGCCGGCTGGTGCTGCTGGTGCTGCAGCTGCAGTTGCTGCTGCTGCTGGTGCTGCTGCTGGTGCGCGTGGTAGGCGGGCGGCTGCGCGTGCGGGGGCGCGTGCGGGGGCGCGTGCGGGGGCGCGTGCGGGGGCGCGTGCGGGGGCGCGTGCGGGGGCGCGGGCGAGGGCGTGCGCGGCCCGCCGCTGCGCCGCCCGGTGGGCGCGCCCCCGCCGTATGCGTTAGACGCGTACGTGCCGATCACTGCGGGAAGAGGATGCCGTAGTGTAACATGTTTTACTGTATATTGTCATCTAGCTCCGCAAAGCTTAACGCTCAATCAGTCGGGCGCCTACAGATAAAGTGGATCCTTCACGAGTAGCCGAAGCATCGAGTTACTGGCGTGATGAGATTACAGTTCAGTAATTGAATGGATTGGCATACTGATACTGACACAGCGTGTGTGGGTGCGACTCACTCTGGTGGTAGGCGTGGTGCATGGCGAGCTGCGCGGGGTGCTGCGCGTGCTGCGCGTGCTGCGCGTGCTGCGCGGGCAGGGCGCGCGCGGCGCCGCGCTGCGTCTGCGCGTTGAGCAGGCCGCGCAGGTTCATCTCGTTAACACCTGCATAAGACGGAGAATTTATTGCGTATGAAAGGAAGACTTGTAGTCAAGTTCTGTCAGCCCTAGAAGAACCACATTATAGGGTCGTCCGGTTATAAGGATAGTGTTTTTGGAATTCACACCTCACATTACGTGTGCAAGTGTAGCAGGTGTGAGCAGTTAGTGTAGTGTGTGTAGCAGACGGAGCGCAACACGTACCGTGCAGATGGTGCGGGTGCGTGGTGGAGGTGACGTGCGGGTGGCGCAGCGGCGTGGCGCGCGCGCGCAGCCCGTGCTGCAGCGGCAGGAAGCCGCCGCCCGCGCCCGCGCCCCCCGCGCCCCCCACGTGTGCAAGTGTAGCAGGTGTGAGCAGTTAGTGTAGTGTGTGTAGCAGACGGAGCGCAACACGTACCGTGCAGATGGTGCGGGTGCGTGGTGGAGGTGACGTGCGGGTGGCGCAGCGGCGTGGCGCGCGCGCGCAGCCCGTGCTGCAGCGGCAGGAAGCCGCCGCCCGCGCCCGCGCCCCCCGCGCCCCCCACGTGTGCAAGTGTAGCAGGTGTGAGCAGTTAGTGTAGTGTGTGTAGCAGACGGAGCGCAACACGTACCGTGCAGATGGTGCGGGTGCGTGGTGGAGGTGACGTGCGGGTGGCGCAGCGGCGTGGCGCGCGCGCGCAGCCCGTGCTGCAGCGGCAGGAAGCCGCCGCCCGCGCCCGCGCCCCCCGCGCCCCCCACGTGTGCAAGTGTAGCAGGTGTGAGCAGTTAGTGTAGTGTGTGTAGCAGACGGAGCGCAACACGTACCGTGCAGATGGTGCGGGTGCGTGGTGGAGGTGACGTGCGGGTGGCGCAGCGGCGTGGCGCGCGCGCGCAGCCCGTGCTGCAGCGGCAGGAAGCCGCCGCCCGCGCCCGCGCCCCCCGCGCCCCCCACGTGTGCAAGTGTAGCAGGTGTGAGCAGTTAGTGTAGTGTGTGTAGCAGACGGAGCGCAACACGTACCGTGCAGATGGTGCGGGTGCGTGGTGGAGGTGACGTGCGGGTGGCGCAGCGGCGTGGCGCGCGCGCGCAGCCCGTGCTGCAGCGGCAGGAAGCCGCCGCCCGCGCCCGCGCCCCCCGCGCCCCCCACGTGTGCAAGTGTAGCAGGTGTGAGCAGTTAGTGTAGTGTGTGTAGCAGACGGAGCGCAACACGTACCGTGCAGATGGTGCGGGTGCGTGGTGGAGGTGACGTGCGGGTGGCGCAGCGGCGTGGCGCGCGCGCGCAGCCCGTGCTGCAGCGGCAGGAAGCCGCCGCCCGCGCCCGCGCCCCCCACACCTCCCGCTGCCACGTACGACTGCACACACGAACAGTCTATTAGAACCACGGCTGCAGAGCGTCTCGTCACTGTACAGTAAGAAGCACGTCAGTTACTAAATAAAGGCAGTCTCCTTAGTGACAGTTCTAGCGTCGCCAAGGACGTGCCGCGTGCGTTACACTGTACACCGAGCGGGACGTTGACGTTGCGCCTCACAGCGAATTAAAACTATTACGCGACCGACACGTTCCTCCAACATACATTAACATACATTACAACTATGAAGGTCTATCTATAACATTTAAACTCTATAAAAGAACTTACTGACATCGAAACATCTTCCATTACAAGTCGGCGCTGAGACCAGTGTTCCAAGACTTAACTACACATTTAGAGAATCGACATCCCTTACCAGCATTTGGCTTTAGAAACGGACAGACACTTATTGTGACAGATTTGTACAAGTTACAGATGTCAAATTAGCTTTTGCGGTAACGTCGCCATTTTTCGGTCCGAGCATTTGTGCTCGTCAACTGAATGTAAAGCCTTAGTTCAACTAAAATTGACAGCTCTTATAAATGTTTGTCCCTTCCTTGTTTAATTAGTCACAAAAAGATTAAAGTAGCCAAAATATATATATAAAAATATATATAACATATAATATTTAGTTATTGAATAAGGGAATAGATATCACTATACAAAGTGGAGATGATAATACGACATTAAGTTCAAAATCAAAAGTCATTTATTCAAATTAATTTAAACGTCAAAAATTACATAAGACAATCCCCCAAACGCCCGCCCTTCGCCACTTCATAGTGTTTTTGCTAGGAAGACAGTCGCGGAAGAAACTCCCCAGCAACACGTCTGTCAGGTATAGTTAAACTGTTTATTTAATAACGAATCTCCAATGGATTATTCAGAGGCAGAGGCCAATAATATTATTTATTAACATTTTATACATGATGTATCTGATAATCAGAGGTAAAGGCAAAAATAGGCAAAGCCCATTTGCCAAGAGTCATTGAACAGAGCCAAGAATCTTTTAATTTTTTTACGAGACATCACTTTAAAATATAAAAATAATATTCCGTATGACAATAACAACAATACAGTGCAATGAGTTGACTACGTTGTTGCCAGCACAGCAGCTACCCGAGAAATAACATTATTTTGTCTATTGTTTAAGCTAATCGGACGAAATATTCCGCAAAAAAAAAATGTCGTAGGGAAGTCTCCGAATCTGGGGTCTGTTCTGCCGCAATGTTTTGTTTTTTTTGTGATCCGGGGTTATTAATTTGTTGATTATTTTATTAATGGCGCCAAAAAACCACGTCGTTACTTAACAGTGCGATGTTGCCGCTCTTATCACGGGTTAATATATTGAATACATATAAATTAGTTCGTTTAAATAAATCATTTTTTTTTAAATTTTGGTGATAGGTTTTAGTTAATGGTGTTTTTAATATTGCTATGATCCAGTGTTACCAGTAATTTCATTTACTGTCGTAGTGTCGTCTCCATTTTGAGTTACGCCACAGTGTAACTACTTATAGGTCGTTCACTCGTTCGAGGGAAGTCGCCGTATACATTATCATGTACATAACTTTATTTTTCTCAAGGTTATTGATATCAAAGTTAGGTTAATTTCAAAGTAGGCCGTAGTGTTCCGAACAAACATTATTTTTATGACCAACATTTTCATCGTCTAGCTGTTGTCGAAAGAAAAGTCAAAATCCTTTATTTGTCATGCCTGAACTCATTTTGTATAGTTACACGGTGGTTATACTTCTAACATTTATAAATTCATGCATATAAAAAAAACAACAATACAACGTAAAGCTAACAAGCAAATACAAAATAAAATCTGAAAGAGACAGTAAGGTTGGCAACACTACTCCTAAGTCATATATCAATAGAAAGCTTGACGTCGACGCGCGACGTGCGGCGTGTGTAGCTGACGTCGCGCAGCCGCGGATGCGACAATATACAACAGAGTGGAGTCAACGAGCTGGCACTGACCTGGTAGCGAGCCAACGTCTGAGACATGGAACAACGTCGCACATCAGTTATCAAAGTGTACGGACAACCGCGCGTCACTAGTAACATTTTTAAATTGTCACCGGTATCATGAACAAGCAGGGTGAAAGTCAAGAAACGTGTAACATCTCGCAGGTACGGACACAGTACCTGGTGCATGGCCACGTGCTGCAGCGCCACGACGGCGGAGTGCTGCGGCGCGTGCGCGTGCGCGTGCGGCGCGGGCGCGGGCGCGGGCGGGTGGTAGGGGCCCTGCGCGGCCGCCCCGCCGTCCAGCTTGCCGTCCACCACGATGGCGCCCAGGCCGGCCAGCACGCGCACGAGCTCGGGCAGCTTGTCCAGCGCCAGCGAGATGCGCACGGGGATCTCGGGGTTGGGGATGTCGGCGCGGCGCGACTTGATGCGCTGCAGGTGCGCGCACACGGCGTGCTTGGCGTGCAGCACGGCCGTGTCGGAGCCGTCCAGCGCCTGGTTGACGAAGGCCACGCAGTGGTCGGTGATGGCGGCCAGCTGCTCCAGCGCGTCCTTCTTCTCGTTGAGCGTGCGCTGCTTGGCGTCGCACACCTCGTTGAGGCGCAGCACCAGCTGCTTGCCGCGCGTGTTGATGGCGTTGGTCAACCTGCGGGAGCGAGGCGTTAGCGACGGACTGCGCGGGCGCAGGGCGCGCGGGCGGGACTCACTTGACGACGGTCTGCGTGATCTCGTGCACGAGCGCCTTCTTCTTGTCGGCGATGAGCTGCTGCCGGTCGCGGATGACCTTCATGGCCGAGCCCAGCAGCACGCGCTTGTAGCTCACCTCCGACAGCAGCGAGCTGATGTTGGCGCGCGCCTGCACACACGCACACACACCGCATTGCACTTCATCATCATTTAAATAAAATTAAGATCAGTTTTTAGTTAACTATGATAACGAGTATCATGCTTCGACACAACTGTAACCAACGTGTAGTGGCAGAGACGACAAGGTCGAGACGAGCTCTCGTGTCGCTGCACATTCGCTACTAAATGATTGGGAGATGCAGTTATCCTTGATCACGAATATTTATTTATTTAGTTATTTTTAGCGGAGTCAATGACATGGCTTTCGAAACAAATTAAAATATCGAAACCAGAGGTGTTCTAAAGGAGTTCAGAAGCTTGCCTGTATTATGTATTCGTTGACTCCAGTAATGCACGATTTTTACCAAAAGGGCCGCACTACCGTCGAATGGCATTTTACTGTTTTTGTTCTGTAATATTTATTGTTTTACCAGGGTTATTATCCACATGGATAGATCAACCCCATCATGCCTGATCTAAGCTATTATTTACCTCTATTCAGATCTTAATTAGAATGAAAATCTTAATCAGTTAAGCACACTGACGCACTGCGCTGCGCTCCTGCGTGGCCCAGTTGGTAAATCGTACATAACTGAAGCGCCGGACACAGGGTGCTAACTTAACGGAACTTAGTGGAACCCATTGATTTAATTCCCATTTGTGTTCCTCACTCGTCATCGAATTATAGGCAGAACAGCTATATTGTGCGTGCAAGCAGTAATTTTAATGAGATATGTAAGCGACATGATTTGGATCCTTTTCTAACTAGTGTGAACTCTGCAAGAAGATGCTTAAGCCTCCGATTTGTGTTTTTGTTAGCTGTAAGTCCTCCATGTACTAAATAAATATTAAAAATGAAAACAGTCCCCAAGCTTAAGTAACAAAAACTGAGTTGAGCTGGGTACCTGAGCAGCCATCTCAGTGCTGAACTGGTACTTGTGGTCGCGGTGGTGCTGCAGCTGGCAGTCGCGACACGTCAGCCGGTCGCACGTCTCGCAGAACAGCGACAGCCGCTCCTGTCACACAACACGCTCACTCGTTACAACTTCACAACACATTTTACAACTCGCTTGTCAAGCATCATTTTGTAACAAACCTTTTTTCTTTTAATAACTTTGCCCCACTGTTTTTAAACACACACGACACTGGAGAAATTCTTAGTGAATTTCTCCAGCGTCGTGTGTGTTTAAAAACATTTAACCTATACCATACAAAAACAACCAGACCCGAAACAACATGTTCTGCAGCTCGGCCAGCGCCGAGTAGAGTGGGTGTGAGTAGAGTGGGTGTGAGGGTACCTGCACGTGCTCGGAGCAGAACATGTCGTGCGCGTTGCGCGCGCCGGCCTGCGCCTGCAGCTCGGCCAGCGCCTCCTACTATGTGACACAGGTAGAGTGGGTGTGAGGGTACCTGCACGTGCTCGGAGCAGAACATGTCGTGCGCGTTGCGCGCGCCGGCCTGCGCCTGCAGCTCGGCCAGCGCCTCCTACTATGTGACACAGGTAGAGTGGGTGTGAGGGTACCTGCACGTGCTCGGAGCAGAACATGTCGTGCGCGTTGCGCGCGCCGGCCTGCGCCTGCAGCTCGGCCAGCGCCTCCTACTATGTGACACAGGTAGAGTGGGTGTGAGGGTACCTGCACGTGCTCGGAGCAGAACATGTCGTGCGCGTTGCGCGCGCCGGCCTGCGCCTGCAGCTCGGCCAGCGCCTCCTACTATGTGACACAGGTAGAGTGGGTGTGAGGGTACCTGCACGTGCTCGGAGCAGAACATGTCGTGCGCGTTGCGCGCGCCGGCCTGCGCCTGCAGCTCGGCCAGCGCCTCCTACTATGTGACACAGGTAGAGTGGGTGTGAGGGTACCTGCACGTGCTCGGAGCAGAACATGTCGTGCGCGTTGCGCGCGCCGGCCTGCGCCTGCAGCTCGGCCAGCGCCTCCTACTATGTGACACAGGTAGAGTGGGTGTGAGGGTACCTGCACGTGCTCGGAGCAGAACATGTCGTGCGCGTTGCGCGCGCCGGCCTGCGCCTGCAGCTCGGCCAGCGCCTCCTACTATGTGACACAGGTAGAGTGGGTGTGAGGGTACCTGCACGTGCTCGGAGCAGAACATGTCGTGCGCGTTGCGCGCGCCGGCCTGCGCCTGCAGCTCGGCCAGCGCCTCCTACTATGTGACACAGGTAGAGTGGGTGTGAGGGTACCTGCACGTGCTCGGAGCAGAACATGTCGTGCGCGTTGCGCGCGCCGGCCTGCGCCTGCAGCTCGGCCAGCGCCTCCTACTATGTGACACAGGTAGAGTGGGTGTGAGGGTACCTGCACGTGCTCGGAGCAGAACATGTCGTGCGCGTTGCGCGCGCCGGCCTGCGCCTGCAGCTCGGCCAGCGCCTCCTACTATGTGACACAGGTAGAGTGGGTGTGAGGGTACCTGCACGTGCTCGGAGCAGAACATGTCGTGCGCGTTGCGCGCGCCGGCCTGCGCCTGCAGCTCGGCCAGCGCCTCCTACTATGTGACACAGGTAGAGTGGGTGTGAGGGTACCTGCACGTGCTCGGAGCAGAACATGTCGTGCGCGTTGCGCGCGCCGGCCTGCGCCTGCAGCTCGGCCAGCGCCTCCTACTATGTGACACAGGTAGAGTGGGTGTGAGGGTACCTGCACGTGCTCGGAGCAGAACATGTCGTGCGCGTTGCGCGCGCCGGCCTGCGCCTGCAGCTCGGCCAGCGCCTCCTACTATGTGACACAGGTAGAGTGGGTGTGAGGGTACCTGCACGTGCTCGGAGCAGAACATGTCGTGCGCGTTGCGCGCGCCGGCCTGCGCCTGCAGCTCGGCCAGCGCCTCCTACTATGTGACACAGGTAGAGTGGGTGTGAGGGTACCTGCACGTGCTCGGAGCAGAACATGTCGTGCGCGTTGCGCGCGCCGGCCTGCGCCTGCAGCTCGGCCAGCGCCTCCTACTATGTGACACAGGTAGAGTGGGTGTGAGGGTACCTGCACGTGCTCGGAGCAGAACATGTCGTGCGCGTTGCGCGCGCCGGCCTGCGCCTGCAGCTCGGCCAGCGCCTCCTACTATGTGACACAGGTAGAGTGGGTGTGAGGGTACCTGCACGTGCTCGGAGCAGAACATGTCGTGCGCGTTGCGCGCGCCGGCCTGCGCCTGCAGCTCGGCCAGCGCCTCCTACTATGTGACACAGGTAGAGTGGGTGTGAGGGTACCTGCACGTGCTCGGAGCAGAACATGTCGTGCGCGTTGCGCGCGCCGGCCTGCGCCTGCAGCTCGGCCAGCGCCTCCTACTATGTGACACAGGTAGAGTGGGTGTGAGGGTACCTGCACGTGCTCGGAGCAGAACATGTCGTGCGCGTTGCGCGCGCCGGCCTGCGCCTGCAGCTCGGCCAGCGCCTCCTACTATGTGACACAGGTAGAGTGGGTGTGAGGGTACCTGCACGTGCTCGGAGCAGAACATGTCGTGCGCGTTGCGCGCGCCGGCCTGCGCCTGCAGCTCGGCCAGCGCCTCCTACTATGTGACACAGGTAGAGTGGGTGTGAGGGTACCTGCACGTGCTCGGAGCAGAACATGTCGTGCGCGTTGCGCGCGCCGGCCTGCGCCTGCAGCTCGGCCAGCGCCTCCTACTATGTGACACAGGTAGAGTGGGTGTGAGGGTACCTGCACGTGCTCGGAGCAGAACATGTCGTGCGCGTTGCGCGCGCCGGCCTGCGCCTGCAGCTCGGCCAGCGCCTCCTACTATGTGACACAGGTAGAGTGGGTGTGAGGGTACCTGCACGTGCTCGGAGCAGAACATGTCGTGCGCGTTGCGCGCGCCGGCCTGCGCCTGCAGCTCGGCCAGCGCCTCCTACTATGTGACACAGGTAGAGTGGGTGTGAGGGTACCTGCACGTGCTCGGAGCAGAACATGTCGTGCGCGTTGCGCGCGCCGGCCTGCGCCTGCAGCTCGGCCAGCGCCTCCTCCTTTGACTTGATGGTATGCTCCTTCGTTATTTTCAGCCTGTCGACATTGAGTTGTTTCATCAAATAATAAGGCGAACTATGTTTATCCTTATCATCACTTGCCGGTTGTCAGTTGTGCGACAGTGACAGGAATATTGCTTAGCCAAATAACATGGTAAATTTATTTATCGTTTATTAATCTTGAACTATAACATAGGATTACTTAATTAAGTTCTTGGAATGCTGGCGGATGGATTACGTTTGTTACCTCTGGTGCGCGTTCACGCAGTTATCGCAGATAAACTCGGCGCAGTCCACGCAGTAGCTGGTGGCGGGCTCCGTGTCCTCGCAGCTGTTGCACTGCTGCTCGCCGCTCATGCCGCCTGCGGGCAACACTAGACATTACACTCAAGCATCACACTGACACACACATGTGAGGGAAGCAGTAGGTAAGCCTTACCATTGCCAGCCTGCTCCAGCGCCATCTTCTCGAGCACGAAGCGCTGGTCGATCATGTTGGCCACCTGGCACTGCAGGCGGCACGACGGGCACGTCACCGTCACGCGCTCTGCACCTGCACCCAAAATTAATAATAGGGAATATGCATGTAATTTAAATATGGTTAGAATATTTTTTCCTGAATCTTTAATGGCAGAAAATATGAACTAAATCAATATTTTACTTTTTAATAGCGTCATAATTATTTAAAATGAAAAATAGCAAATGTAGCAATATAGACATAACAGTGCGAAATAAGCGCGGGAAATTCAAATTTGTGAAACGCATCACCATTGGTTATAACGAAAAGTGACGTCAAATACTATTACGACAACAACTCAACGTCTACAAAACATACTATGTGTAAGTATGACATTAAGTATTGGAATGGACTTTTTATTGGAAAACATATTCTGTATTTTAAATATTTTTTAAGCTTCATTACTGCATTTTTAAATATGTTTATATTTTTTTACTATGTTAAAACGTTGTAAACTGTGAATTAAAAATTTAAAAAAATACATGCATATACCCTACTACAAAATTTACATAACACGTCATGCAAGACCAGAGGCAGCAACTTCATGCAATACATACCCAAGAAGTCTCTAGAGCTGGCTTGTTTCTCCTCGAGCTTGGCGCGGATACAAGGTTCGCAGGCAGAGTGCAGGCACTCCATGAGCTTGGGCGTGCCGTCGGTCAGCGCCAGCGCGGTGTTGCACAGCACGCAGCACGTGCCGGACAGCTGGGCTCGCACCGCGCCCGGCGATTCCAGCGAGTCAGCCGAACCCTTGCCCGCGTCCGCCGGCGAGCCCGCGCCCGCCGAGCCCGCGCCTCCCAGCCCGCCATCAGGCGTGCTGCTCACCTGTACATAATAAACATTATTTTCAAGATTACTTTGACCATATTGCAAACAAGGTCTATTAAAAAAAACCGAAAAGTTCAATGTTAGGCAATACATTATACCAGCCTATTACTGTCATAGCTCAAGGTCTGTTTACACATAGCAAAAGTATGCAGCATAATGGCCACACCATGCTTGCTTATCATGTTGACCATTTTTTCTACATATTAACATCATAAAACATCCTTTTCCCATGTGAATGGGCATAAACTACAGGACGCCACTGGCTACAACCCTTACATACTTTATGTATGTTTAACTAGTCACACTTGCACACCAAATGTCAGTAATACGCATGATTATGCATCTGATGTATCTGAAGAATGCAACCAGATCTTTTTCAGTTATTTTCTAAATTTAATGTTTTACTAAGAATGTAAAAAAAAAAATTAAAACCTTCAGTAGGCTACATCAAATGCTGATGTTTTTAAATTTCAGCAGATCTCAAGAGTTGCATACTGAAAATGGGTAAAAAGATGTGATGAAATCTTTGCGTGTCTCCCAAAGTGTATCCCAAATAAGTATAGAGCTTTTTAAATCTAAAATCAGTTAGTTATTTTATTAGAGGGTCCCCTGCTGATACACATTACGCCTAGCAGCTAGACCATACATTTTTTTCAGAAATTACAGAGCAGTTTCTCGGTAACCAAGTACCTCGGACTTTACCTCGACGCTTGCCTCTCATGGAAATCTTACTTACAAGTAGTTTCCTCGCGTATTAGAAAACTAATCTATTTATGTATTTAAAAAGCTCAGGACTTCTGCCCACAAACAAATAATAGATATGGTATATTCTGCCCTCTGTGAATCAATCCTGGGATACTGCATCACCGCCTGGTGAGGGGCGGCGAAAACAGATTTCAGACAAGTGGAGCGAGCCCAACGGGCGGTGATAAAAATAATCCTAAGGAGACCTTTCTGATATTGCACCCAACAGTTATACTCTGACTACAAGGTACTAACCGTTCGACAACTTTACGCTTTGCGCATCTCTATGCGAAAGCACACGCTCGTTCCATTCAGAAAAGACAGCTACCACACTACACGTAGGAGACCAAAACCAGTAGTCCCAAATATAAACACTAACACCACTTTTGCACGACGACATAACTCCTATTTAAGTGCGTTGATTTACAACAAATTGCATAAAAAACTAAACATACATCATCTTAACTTATTCCAATTAAAAGTCAAATTAAAAGCCTACCTACTCACACTCAACTATGACGACACAGAAGAATAGGGTATATGCATGTATTTTTTTTATATTTTTAATTCACTGTTTACAACGTTGTTATACCACGGTACCACAGAGGTATCGCCGACGATGCATTAACCCCATTTCCACCCAACAACATATTGCATCAGCCACCGGGGACGGTCCACGAGATGCTGCCTTCGCGTTTCGCGACTATGCATTAACCTTGAACACGGGGCCGGGCCACGAGATGCTGCCTCTGCGCAACGTGCCAACGATCAAGCCACCATTTCTAGGGCGGCTTCACCGCCACTTCGGTTCCAACCTCGAACGTAGTCGCAATCTTTAGTCATAGTTATAAATTCGTGTAATTTCTTTTCTATTAATTAAATTAATTTTAAGCAAATTGGCTTTCTTTGAATACTCCGCCTGTAGCCTCCGTAATTGGCGCAGTCGGTAGGATACTCGAGGCAGTACGCGGTGCGAAAAGGGACTCCAAAATCGATCCTGTCGGCTCCGCATAGCCGCTGTCTGAGCTCTCAAGCCTTCATCGAGTATCCAGAACCACGGAAAGCTGCGGCCGGTGCATCCAGACTTCGATGCTGATTCAGAGAAACCAAGAAATGAAACTGTGAGTACACTTGAATCGCTCTTGTGTTGCCTCCTTATAGTTGTAACTTTTCCTTTTCCCAGTCCTACGTTAATCTTTCAAGATTTTTCATCCTAGGCAATCTGGTTCTTGTACTAACAACAGATATTTATAAGGAATCCCATGGCAAGCCGTCAAAAGTTAGCACCCCGATATACACAGGATACGGTATTAGCAGATCTCTCAATACATATCTATACAAAGAAAAAACGCGGTCCAATCGCTAAGTCCCGTCTAAAGAGAGTGCCTAACAACGCGCAATTGTTACAGGATACTACTGATGTACATACTACAAGCGGTAGCTGCTCAAGAGATAACGCTTGAGAGCCTCGAAGATGGATCAGGAATTCTTCCTTTTAAGCTAGGCTCTGCAAAGATCATAACCCAGCATCATTCTTTCTTACAATGTGTTGATATAGATGAAATTAAATCTAAAGTAGCAGTAGTTCAAACTCAGTTGAATTATATTCAGCCTCAGTTAAATAACAAAACTCGTTTCTTGTATGAACCACACATTGCACATCTTAAAAGTAAGTTAAATATGATTTCAGAACAACTGCAGACATTTGATTCCAATCGCGTTAAAAGAGGCCTTATAGACGGCCTAGGATCCGTTATAAAAAGTATCTCAGGCAACTTAGATTATACAGACGCTCTGCGTTATGACAATGCCATTAAAGTTCTTCAGGATAACGAACAGGAAATAACTTCGCAGTTAAATCAGCATATAAGTTTAAGCAAGGATTGGATGTTACAGCATTCAAAAGTCTTAAGTAGTATTGTCGAAAATCAGAAAAATATATCCCAAATAGTTAAAGTAATGATAAATACCACCCAAGTTACTAATATAGATCTTCTTAATTATGCCCATCTCTCACAGTTACTCCTAATTTTGGGAGATAATATAGAAAACCTGTCGGAAGAGTTAGGCAGAATAGAGAATCTACTAGCTTTTATTCACGCAAAGAGTACGCATCATTCAATGCTCGGTATAAACGTTTTAAGAAATATGATAGCTAAAATACGTAGTATATATAATAAGGAAGAAATACTAGATATAAGCATAAGGGAATATTACGATACAATTAAATTAGGTTCATATTACAGTAGCAATAACTTAGTTATAGTGTTCAAGATACCGATTGCATTGCCCAGCACCTATGACCTATATAAACTTTCCATAGTACCTAATAAAGATCATGAAATCCTAATACCACCCTCTCCTTATATCGCAATACACGAGGACGAATTCATGTACATGGAGACAGAATGTCCGAAGGCAAACACTTGGTATCTCTGCGAGATGAAACCCAGCTTCAAGCCTCGAGATCAAGTGGACTGCATTCAACAACTGATTACAACGCAGAAAATTGACTCTTCCTGCAACCATACCCCTGTCAAACTCACCAGAGGGGCACTGGAGCAACTAGATGACAAGCATTACATCGTCACGTTTCCAAAAGCTACCAAGGTCCAGACGTCCTGTGGAAGAAATGAATACAAGAATCTACAAGGGAGCCTCTTAGTTGTCCTACCTCATAACTGTTTCCTGCGGACTCCTGAATTCACCATCATTAATAACAATGATCATGCAAAAGGACAAGTCATCAAGATCACAGACTTACCTGCACGGGATCCCAATTTGACATTATCAACGCTACCAGTCCTAACCCTAAACTCAATAAACCTGGAAAATCTACACGCAAGCAATGCAAAGATATCGCTACAGTCACCGATTACAATAAAGAAGCCCCAAGATACAACCTTATATCATACCACCATACCGTTGTACACTTTCCTACTAGGTGCAACTGCATTAAGTAGTTACGTCATCGTCCGAAGACTCTTAGCAAAACGGCGATCAAACGAACCACCAGAGACAGAAATGAAGCGACCCACGTGCCAGGATGCCAACGTCGAAACTCAAAACGTGAATCAACCTGACCCGCAAGATCACTGTTCAACATTATTTTCGACGAAAGTCCTCTAATAACTGCTGAACTACGGTGGGAGGTGTTATACCACGGTACCACAGAGGTATCGCCGACGATGCATTAACCCCATTTCCACCCAACAACATATTGCATCAGCCACCGGGGACGGTCCACGAGATGCTGCCTTCGCGTTTCGCGACTATGCATTAACCTTGAACACGGGGCCGGGCCACGAGATGCTGCCTCTGCGCAACGTGCCAACGATCAAGCCACCATTTCTAGGGCGGCTTCACCGCCACTTCGGTTCCAACCTCGAACGTAGTCGCAATCTTTAGTCATAGTTATAAATTCGTGTAATTTCTTTTCTATTAATTAAATTAATTTTAAGCAAATTGGCTTTCTTTGAATACTCCGCCTGTAGCCTCCGTAATTACGTTTTAACATAGTAAAAAAATATAAACATAAGTATTTAAAAATTGCTGTACTGAAGCTTAAAAAAATATTTAAAATACAGAATAACTTTGAGCTGTTTAAACGCTGCCATTTTCGCGCGCCATTTCGATTACGTCATTTACTATGATCCTATTACTATTACTATGGGTGTTTTCGTTCTTCTAACCATTTCACCATGAAAAAAGCTCAAAAAGCAGATTACCGGTATTGCTTGTACCCGAATGCAATAAACATTATCAGATTGTGCTTTTACAAAACCACTTTCAGTAATTTTTCTTAAATGTTTTATAACCTCACTATGAAGCTAAAATTAGACTTGAACATTGAATTAGTTCACAACACACACGGCAATAATTATGTTTTCCAATAAAAAGTCCATTCCAATACTTAATGTCATACTTACACAATGTATGTTTTGTAGGCGTTGAGTTGTTGTCGTAGTATTTGACGTCAAGTTTCGTTATAACCAATGGTGATGCGTTTCACAAATTTGAATTTCCCGCGCTTAATTCACACTTTTATTTTTAATTTTAAATAATTTTGACGCTATTAAAAAGTAAAATAATGATTTAATTCATATTTTCTGCCATTAAAGATTCAGAAAAAAAATATTTGAACCATATTTAAATTACATGCATATTCCCTATTACTCAAAACTCAATAAATTTAACCTAATTTAGCTTCTCAATACAAACTCATACCACTATCACAACCACTCACACAACGACATACACTGACACAAATTTACACACACGCACACTCACTTACACGCACACACACACACAAACACACACACTCTCACACACACACACACACACACACACACACACACACACACACACACACACACACACACACACACACACATCCATATTAACACACACCTTCATAAACACACAAGCAGATTTGTAGTCCTTCTTTTTTTTATCCTTACTTTTTTAAATAAAATTGTTATACTTTGTCATTCTAAAATAGCATTATGTTTGTAATAATTTACGTGAATTGATTGTCTACGACTACTCTACTGGCAAATCACTTTTGGTATTTCCACAATGGGCGATCGGTTGGCCCCTGTAACACAGGATTTTCCTAGCATGGGGGTCAATGATCAATATCAATTTAAAGCCACCTCTGTTGATTATTATTAAGTTCCAAATGTTGCTTACTTTGTTGATGCCTAATAAATTATTATTATGCGCTGATATTTCTCGGAACCCTTGGGTTCCGGACCTTTGGAAGGCGTACGAGGAGCCTAAGCCAACTCGCAGAGGCCCTTTGTCGTTTTTAATGCAGTGAGGCACCAATCGCAGATTTTCCCTGTATGCATTATGCAAATGCACCCAAGGAAAACCTACGACTAGTGCAGGACTATTGTAGACTAAAACAACAAATGTATTGGGCTATAGGTTAGGGGTGGATAAAGTGAACTGGTTACGTAGTACTATGGAAGGACTATGGCCCCTGCCTCATCAATGGTTTATAAATACACGAATAAAATGGCAGGGGGTGACTTGCACACGCAGTAATGGGCCCTCTGGAACGGCCGCTAGCACACAGTGACGTAGTGACAAGAGGGCAACATAACCCGAGGTGCTTGAGGAGTGGAGAGGCATTCCACGGCTATCAGGACAATCCCGGAAGTACGGTCAAGATCCCTACCAGCACCTTACTGGAATGCTTCCTTCCTCCGAGCACGTTTGCTCTTGCGAATCTCCACTCTAGCCGGCCAACTAAGGCAAGAAAGAGGTGGGAGCTCCGTTCCTCGTCAGTGCTCACTCTAGCCGGCCAATAAAGGCAAGCCAGAGATGAGGAACAAGACTTCTCCCGGGAGATCGGGTCCGTGGGGTCGCTACTGCCCAACAGCTCGCCACAAGCTGCCCTGCGGGGTTTATTATTATTATTATTAGTTTTTGTCATTTGTTTTGAATTTGGGAGATCAATCATTTATGGGTTAAAAAACAACTCAATAATTAATTGAGAGATATTATCTTAGCTCATATTAAAAGTGAGCATTGTAAGGGAATATTATAAATTAGGGGATTATATTAAAGATAAAAATACTTGGAACATGCTGGTCCTGTTCTTCACAACAATTTAGAGTTTTCACAAAATCAAATGCTAATGTTACTTACACTACACTTGTTTAGTAAAAGTTGCAAAGTGGCATTTACCATGTTAAATGTTTGTTTCAATTTTTTTTCAATAATAATTTCTTTATTTTGAAAACTAATAATCTACAGTTGCAATTTTTGTAAATATGTGATGCACCATGTATCTATGAACATAATTACCTTTAGCTGTTACGCTAATTTGGATTACCTCATAACCATCTCAGTATAAAGTTTTTTTTTTCACATAATTATATGATTAACATGCACAAAATATTATACAACCTATTTGCAAAGAGTAAGAACAAAGTTTCTTGCCCATTTTTCTCCATCCATTATATGTAGGTACATGATAAGCTTTAAGGGACCTGCTCTATACAATATTGTCTAACAACTGCTCTGATGATGGGCAATATGATGCAGCCTGATATTACCTAAGTATTTGTGTAAAACTACTCCTAAGATGAACATTAAGTGTGTATGAACTAGTAGCTATTCACTTTCCACTGCCCAACATGACGTGCCAGAGCAACAACTAGTTCCAGAGAATCTTATTCAGGTAAAAGGCAATCTCAAAAAAAAGACTACTACTAAAACTATGAAAACTGCAGCACTATGACACTGTTGATAGATAAGCTTGTTTCAATGACAGAGAGGTGAAAGATTAATCTTTGAAAAATTTAAAAAACTATAATATGCCTATAAATTATAAGAACCAAGGACTGAAACTAGTTGAAGGTTGATTATTTACAAATACATGATGTTGTTGTGAAGTGTGTGCAGTGCGTACATTGAGCGCGGCGGCGGGTGCTGCGCCGGCGTCTCCCAACTCTTCCTGCACCTCCTCCTTGATGGTGACGCCGAGCAGGGGGGCCAGGTCCATCAAGGCTCGCTCGATCTCGTCCCCGCTCGGCTGAAAGTTTACGCTTTCCATTCCACTGCCTGTCCCGTCCATTTATCGCTCATTTCACCAGCCGCCGCAACATAGTCGCTTGCCAGGTTGTCGCACTTTCACTCGTCAGCCCGGGGACACTGGCACGTACACATAGCTAATTGAGCACTTCGATTGCGAGATGCCGCCTCACAACAGCGTCCTTCCACTCACACTATCTGTGGAGCAAAAACTATGAGCACAACACTTTTTCTACTTTGAAGCCAGACTAGGTCTTCACTTTACGATTTTGCCACTGTGTAGTAAATAAGTTTATCAACAAAATTATCTCCAGAAATTTTTAACATGCGTCCGCTCGTCAACCATCAGCGACCATAGACAAGAAAGATTTTTATTCGAAAATTATAGATTTACAATTAAATCTTTTTGAAGCTGTAGTTTCAAAAGTTAGAGAAGATAAATACTTAGTGTAAAATAACATTTCCAAAAACATTGCACGTTTTTATTCTTTGTTTATTTGTTAAACAAGCAACAGTTGCTAGGTATTGGGCGTTCTTTAAATTAATTAAAGAAACAAATTTGAACGTCTCCTTTCTAGAATTATGTATGCATTCTATTTTTATTTGAATTAAACACTGAAATGTATCAAACTTAAACAAGTAATTTAATTTTTAAATAAAATATTTTGTTTGCGTTACATGAAACGTCTCCAATAATATACTCAATATACTGAATCTGTGACCCCAAACTAGGTAGAAAGATCAAAAAATACTTAGTTTAAATATTTACTACTAATACCGAGTAGCCGAGTATTAGCAAGTATTAACTCAGATATTGTATATTTTCAAGTGACAGTTTCAGTGACAGACTTGCGTGATTATTTTCGAATGTTTTATTTTTCCGTACGTATGTTTTGTTTATGTTTTTCATTTTATTCACGTCGTTTCGTTTCTATTGTTAAATAAAACTATGCTATATGCAAACTACAATCATTATCTATCTATCTATTAAACAGTGTAATTGAAATGCTTGAAGCCGATTGGTTTTATACAAATGCAATGCATTTTATTACACACACCTTGGGAGTGAAAGTTTTTTTTTTAAGTATAACATCATGATTATTACTTTTTGTTAATAATCAACTTTGGTTTAAATATTATGCAAATATGTGAGCACCATGTATATTTAAATACATTCATACAATTACCAGCCGCGTTGCTATACCAGTACATATCTCAGGATAGTTCTTTTTTTTCTCATGATACTTACATCGTCCTCACATAATAATCTGATTATGTATACAAATATTGTAAAATCTATTTTAAAAGAGTAAGTATGGAGTTTCTTGCACATTCTTCCCCATACGAAACTACCTTTTGGAATGTGCAACTAGAATCATATTAGTTTAATTTATTTGTTAGTATAACATTCAAAAGTGCCTGATTTCAGGCCTAATTGAATTAAATGATTTGACTTTGACTTTGAAAGAAAAAAAAACAATTATAATATTATTTTTATATACTGCATAGGTTTTGTGATTATATGGCCAAGTTCATGGACATTGTCCTATTATTATGGACAACTTAATTTTATAAATACGTTTATTTCTTTGTTAAATCTTAACAATAACCAAGTGTATTACAACGTGTATGAATATAAACGAAGCAAAAGAAGTATGTAAGTATTGTAGCATATGGCGCTCTGTGGTTTCTGCCTACCCCCATGGGAAAAAGGCGTGAGTTTATGTATGTATGTGTACTTAACACTTTGTGACATTGAACTACAATTCCCTAATGAATATTATTTTACTTATCTATTGATTATTATTTTGCATGCTATTGATGCATATTAAAATTTAGTATAAACATGTGGACTTAAGATTCTGACTGTAACAACTTTATACCACGTTTAGGGACCAAATAAAGACTTATCTCTTATCTCTCTCTTAGACTAACTACAACACGTGAAGTATGATCTTCATGATCATACTTCACGTGTCGTACTAGGTTTGGGCTAGTCCATTGTTCCGGCCAGACAAATAATACTTAGTGCACGTACCTGCTCCAGTTGAGTGAATACGCCCCGTGTCTAGTAAAACGTTTGCATCAATTTACATGACATATACGTGACAGATAGATAGTGACAACACCACGTCGAAAATGGCTGACTCTGGGCCAAGTAAAACCGATATTGAAGCAGTTTTTCAAAGATTACGCTCTATTTCATCGAACAAAGTGCGTAGTATTCAATAGCTATCTGGTTACAGAATAAAAGTTCAGTGATAATAATGTATGTTGCATGGTGTGCAGGTATGTTTCGACTGCAACGCGAAGAACCCTACGTGGTCGTCGGTGACGTACGGAGTGTTCATCTGCCTAGACTGCTCCGCAGTGCACCGCAGCCTCGGCGTGCACCTCACGTTCGTGCGCTCTACGCAGCTCGACACCAACTGGACATGGAAGCAGCTCAGGAACATGCAGCTTGGCGGGAACTCAAACGCTGTATGTTCATCATTTTGCGTCATAATACATCCTATTTCTAAGCCCTTACTTTATTTTTGAGACACTCATGCCAAGTTTGTTAATATGTTTTGCAAGGACAATTGTGTTTTGTTGATCCAGCCTGTATTGCTATTAAGCAGTACTATTAGCGATGTATTTTATTATATTATTTGGCATTATGTTTGTCCACATGTCAGACCCAGTTCTTCCGCACTCACGGCCTGTCTACAGAGGATGCTCGGCAAAAGTACAGCTCTCGTGTGGCCCAGATGTACCGAGACAAGCTGAGTAGCACGTCCGAGCAGGCTATGAAGACATATGGTACCAAGGTCAGTGCACCATATTCATTTATTGTTGAGTTAGATCACATGACATCTTAGACTGGCTGGCTTAGCACATAATTCTTTACTATTATTTAATGATTTCAAATATCATTTGATGTCACCCATAATATTATGATCACATTATGATGGAAACCAAGTAGGAAGTATGATTATCTTTATGAATTATTATTATTAGAATGTATGTACAACTATGACTAAAACAAGTTTAGCAGGTGTCTTTATGTTGTCACAACGCAAAGTATTTTTTTTAATTTTGATTTTTTTGTTTTTTGTTACTACACATTTGGGTATGGACGTAATGTAAGTTTTAATAATTAAACTGTTTTATTGTTTAAACACTTACAACAGTTGAGTTGTTTGTTGAGTTTTTTTATAAAATTAAAAAAACTCAACAAACAACTCAAAAAACTCAAATAATTAGTTCCAATTAGGTATTCCTTCAAAGTCAGCAATTTAAATGTTATACTAATAAAAAGAGTGCACTTAAAAAAATTCATTGATCTTATAATATTTTATTGTGTTACCTTCAAGTTGAGGGTAAAAACATCCAGGTTCCAGTTCAGTGAACTGTTACAAATCAAATAAAACTAGCTACCAGTTTATACACCATTTTCAGCATTATAATAAAAAAGCTAGTGCCCTCTAGTTTGTCTGCACAGAAGAAAATAAGCTACTAGAAGTACTCTAGTAGCTTATTTTCTTCTCCATACTCCTATCTATCTTTATACCAAAAATAATTTAATTTGCAATCTTATTGTAATTATGATTCACTGTTTAGGTGATAGTGGCTTACACATTACAGATAGTGATTTATTTGCTGTTGCAGGCCTTTTTAGAGAGCTATTTAAGATAAACACTTCCTTAAAAGGCAGGCACATTATAATATAATGTGTAACTGTATTAGTATTTGAAGCACACGCCAGAATAGTTTGCAGATGGGAGATTCTTACTTGACCCTTATCATTATATTTGCAAATATTTGCAAATAAAAATATCTTTATCTTTATATGTTGGACAATTTACACAATATCTTTTTAAATTTAAGCCTATGTGTTATTCTAATGTTTTTGCTATATTATTGTAAAATTTAATTAAAATCTATTCAGTACTTTTGTGTGAAAGGGTAACAAACTGCCATACATCCATATTTACAAACTTTCATAGTTTGAATAGTAGTATGGATAGTAAGGATGGATTTTAAATTAAATCATAAACATAATTATGCTAAGTTAAAACTAAAATTGGAGGAGCTTGTGGCTAAATATTAGCAGCTCCATGGGTCCATGGCTGACCATTCGTTACAAATATCAAGACTCCTCTATGCCTCAGAAGGCATATTTAGCCTTTTGTCCTCATTGCCATTTGTAGAACTATGACAGTATGGGTACTCAGAGCCCCAAAAGTTCGACAACCAGTTTAACCATGGGGTATTGTGTTACAGTGGCGAGGAATCAGTTTTCTTAAGAGGAAAGCTGACAAAATAACCTTAGTATTTGTATCACTATTTGTTGTTGACGTCATCAGTCTTCCTACCACCTGTATGTCTTTGCTAAAAATGCCTGTAGTATATTTGGCAGTGTCCGGCTGTCATTATTCAAAAGGGGTAATGTTGCTCTTCCGAACCTCTAAAGGGAAGCCGATAGGAATCGAGTTGAATGGACACTTCGCCACTGTTGTGTTAGTAACTGGGTTGTGGAGGTCCGACAGATAGCCTGTCCATGTAGACTGGAAGCCGACCTCAACATAGTTAGGGATAGGCTAACTCATAATAATGATGTTCAGCAAAAGTTTTGGATCTATTTGTAAGTATATTGCTCACATGGAGGAGTATGCATGGTGGGAGTTTATAGACAGAAGAAGTGCAGGTAGCTTACATGGTTGCATTTCAACCACTAGGCAGTTGTTGTAAGTAGTGTGGGGGTCTTGAGTTGTGATGATCACACAGTGTACATAATGTAATGTCACTGCAATCGTACATGATGTTATACATCTATCGTTTTCAAATTTTAGACTTAAGTATCTACTAAACCGCTTTATCAAACTGTCAGTAACTTGAAGTTCATCTTGTATTGTATGTGTGTATGTTGGTGATGTGGAGAGTATCAAGAAGTGTGTTGTTGTAGCTGCACCTGGAGCCGGCGGCGCCCGAGCCCAAGGAGGCCAAGGAGCGCGAGGTAGACTGGTTTGCGGAGCACGGCAACTCCACCTTCCCTAACACTAGCGATCTTGCCTTCCTTGCACAGGTAACACAATCATCTCATCTCAAACACCTCTCTAAGAGATGCTTCGTAGCACTCACTAATGTTTTACTTGTTTATAATCTTTCTAAACACAATCTCGAAATTTTATCCTGATATTATCTGTCATTTAATTTATACAACTGTGACATGGAACAAATTAAATTGATTTATGTTTGAAATGTGAAGTTCACAGTATGATATAGAAGTAACTGTAAGAGGAGGCGCGTGTTCCTACACGGCTGAGACTCTGACTGTCCGTACTGGATACATTACACTATACATATTATGTCCTGTCCTCAGGTATGTCTCACACTAAGAGCTTGTTTCCTTTGCCATGCTTTGTTTGAAACATTTAGTTTTTTCATTATTTGCCATTGTGTGACAAATATTTCTACTTATGTAAGGCACATTTGTGTTTTGATGTGTTTTTTTACTAGAAAATGTTTTGAATCCTTTTTTCAATAACTTATCATTAACGTTAACTTAACTACATTAAAATCATATGAATTGGTAAAGTCACATTGATACTTGACCGGATTACAACTACAAGCTGGTGCTTGAGATGCGAGGCCGTGGACACTGTGTGTCTCAAGCTCATCGATAATAATAATATGCATGAACACTAAAAAGCTGAGTATAAGTTTACTGTGTGCACATTGTTACATACAAGTTAATGCTATTGCCTTGTTAATCTCTTATCTTGAGAATCAGCTACATCTACAATTTATAAAGTTGTTAAAAGGACAATGACCAAAAGCCATCCAGGAAAGTTGCATGTATGAAAACCAAATTATTATAGAAATTATTTGTTTATTTTGTACGAGCCAATAATGCTCACACAGCAAAAGTACGTTTATGCGCACGTAATGAATAACGCTAAACGTACTTTATTAATTATATTCAAAAATTATTTTTTAAAACTTAGCCACAGGCGGGTCGATCAATAATAACAAGCATCAAGTGCAGCTCAGACAACCAAGCAAACGTAACTTGTAATACGTAATTAAACTATTGAACATATCAGTGGTTTGGTGTGAACTATCTTCCTACAACAACTACCGGGGTATCCAGTCAACGACGAGATAACCCCAACATCTTTTGGTCCTTCGAGCCGGATAACCCCAACATATTTTTTACAAGCTTTTCACTTCAGAAATTTTGTTTTCGTACATCGTGTATCGCGTATCAGCGCGTAGCGATAACATAGTTTTACTAATTTTAAAGTTAAACTTAATTCATTAGCTAATTGTAATATACCCATTAGGATCGGTGTTACTCATTAATGGTATCGCACATTAAAAGGTAAAAATATTCAATAAATATTTGGGTCTAACTATACTGAGAATACTAAGATTAATATTTCGGTACTCAAAATCACTACGCGTGCTCAAGATGGATTGGTGATTTTAAACTCATTATTAAAAGACAAGGTTTCCTCACGGTGTTTACTTACACTGATGTTAATGATGTGGAAGAAAAGCTTACATGTAAATTGAAGAAGACGATTTGATCTGCAATCTTGTGTATGAGAAGTAGGCGTCTTGGCCTGTGGGCCATCACGCTGTATATTTTGTTCATAAACATACAACATTAAACTGATCGTAGTGTAACCATCTCACATTAGTGGCCGGGTACTGTATCTGTGTGTTTACACGGTGTATAACATGCGTGTGTGTGCGAGCAGGGCGTGCCGAAGGCGGACACGACGCTGACGTCGCAGGCGCGGCTGTGGGACGCGGGCTCGGGCGCGGCCGGCGACATGGTGGCCGCCGAGCCGCGGCCCTCCACCATCGGCGCGCGCAAGCAGCCCGCCAAGCGCAGCGGGGTAAGCACCAGCGACACTAGCCACATCACGTCGCAGGCGCGGCTGTGGGACGCGGGCTCGGGCGCGGCCGGCGACATGGTGGCCGCCGAGCCGCGGCCCTCCACCATCGGCGCGCGCAAGCAGCCCGCCAAGCGCAGCGGGGTAAGCACCAGCGACACTAGCCACATCACGTCGCAGGCGCGGCTGTGGGACGCGGGCTCGGGCGCGGCCGGCGACATGGTGGCCGCCGAGCCGCGGCCCTCCACCATCGGCGCGCGCAAGCAGCCCGCCAAGCGCAGCGGGGTAAGCACCAGCGACACTAGCCACATCACGTCGCAGGCGCGGCTGTGGGACGCGGGCTCGGGCGCGGCCGGCGACATGGTGGCCGCCGAGCCGCGGCCCTCCACCATCGGCGCGCGCAAGCAGCCCGCCAAGCGCAGCGGGGTAAGCACCAGCGACACTAGCCACATCACGTCGCAGGCGCGGCTGTGGGACGCGGGCTCGGGCGCGGCCGGCGACATGGTGGCCGCCGAGCCGCGGCCCTCCACCATCGGCGCGCGCAAGCAGCCCGCCAAGCGCAGCGGGGTAAGCACCAGCGACACTAGCCACATCACGTCGCAGGCGCGGCTGTGGGACGCGGGCTCGGGCGCTTGAGCGCGGTCTCCGTGTCAAATATGTAATTAAGCAATAATTTTGCTGTACAGTTGGGTGCGCGGAAGGGAGGCCTGGGCGCGACAAAGGTGGCCGCGAACTTCGAGGACATTGAGCGCGAGGCCATGCTGGCGGAGAAGCTCAAGTTAGAGACGGCCACGTCGCCGGAGAGCTCGGCCACGCTGGACCACGTGGAGGCCGAGGTGGCCTCGCTGCGCCTGGCCTACCGCGAGCCCGGCCAGGCGCAGCGGCCGCACGCAGACCGGCTCGGCTTCGCGCAGGCCAGCTCCGCCAACCGCTCGTGAGTATCTACTATCGTCGACAGGACCAACTTGCCTGTAATTCTTCTTAATTGAAATCAATTACTACGAAATATTACCTTCAATAACTGACTTTAATAATATAATTATAACAATTATTATATTATTAAAGTCAGTTATAAGGCAAATCGAACTTTTTGTTAATTAAATTGTTAATTATGTGTGTTTGTGTTGCAGCGGCGTTTCGCATTCGGCGACGTCGGACATGACCGTGATCGAGCAGGAAGACGCGCCGTCTGCGCGCGCGCAACTCGACGACATCGATGACTTCAGCTCTTCTTTCACCATGATTAGGTAACTATAAACGTTTTGCTATACGATGAGACTGCAATTCGATGAACTGTATAACTTCCCATTCATACGCATGTGAACGCGCGCGTTATGGTGTGTGTAAGTGTCCGTGTTCATTGTTTTATGAATAAATGTTGCGTTCGAGAACTGTTTTTGAATGTACAGACTGACAGACTTGTGTCGTGTAAATTTTGTGATTTCTTTAAATAAATATGGTTATTTTGTATTCATAATTGTGTAATTGGCTTTCTGGTGACTAATATGTAATGTACTTAATAAATAAGTTAATAATAATTTTAACCGTGTTTCATCAGAAACGAGCCGTACGGCAACAGTCGCAACCTGGACAAGTTGTTCGACAGTGACCGCAAGTCGTCTTCCTTCGACAACATCTCCAGCATGGGCGGGCGCGTGTCGCCCGAGCCCGCGCGGCCCGTGCACTCCATGCTGCGCGCCTCGCCCGCGCCCGCGCCCGCGCCCGTGCCCGCGCCCGCCCGCCCGCGCCCGCGCCGCGCCGACAGCGCGGACGACGACTCCGCCGTCAAGAAGTTCGGCTCCGCGAAGGCCATCAGCTCCGCGCAGTTCTTCGGCGAACAGGTCAGGTCTCGCACGTAGCGCCGGACCGAGCGCCACGAGCCAGCACACGGGGCTCGTTCTCACTAATGCGTTACGTTGTGCGGCGGCAGGACTCGCAGTGGGAGCGGGACGGCAACCTGTCGCGCTTCCAGGGCAGCACCAGCATCTCGTCGGCCGAGTACTTCGGAGCCGACGCGCCGCGCCACCCGCGCAACTCCGCCTTCAGCGTGTCCGCGCCCGACCTGGACGAGGTGAGTAGCCCGCAGCCGAGTGTATGTGCACTGCGGCCGAGTGTATGTGCCCTGCGGCCGAGGGTATGTGCACTGCGGCCGAGTGTATGTGCCCTGCGGCCGAGTGTATGTGCCCTGCGGCCGAGTGTATGTGCCCTGCGGCCGAGTGTATGTGCCCTGCGGCCGAGGGTATGTGCACTGCGGCCGAGTGTATGTGCCCTGCGGCCGAGCTGACCCACTGTCCCGCAGGTGCGCGAGTCGGTGCGCGCCGGCGTGACGCGCGTGGCGGGGCGCCTGTCGTCGCTGGCCAACGGCGTGGTGTCGTCCATCCAGGAGCGCTACGGCTACTGAGCGGCCCGCGGCCCCGCACCCCGCACCCCGCACCCGGTGGCTTGACAATAATACAAATGCCAGATTCCCCAAAATTACAAGTTTACTATTACATATAAGTTGCCGATCACCAATTAAATGTTCGATTAGTTATAAAATACGTATTGTTACGAAGTTTCGTAGGTGTGACGCGTGTAGCGGGGGGCGTGCCGATGCCACTGTGTGCTACTGACAACGCGCCTACGAGCTCGCCGCATGCGCATGTGTTACGGAACCATCTGTGTTGTGAACATAATGTTATTACATAATCCTAGTTAGCAACAGACACAAATGTCACCACTTTCTTATAAGTTTCACTTTTATGACATTCGTATCATTTTTTTCAGAAATAAATTTAAAAAAAAAAACTTGAGAGGTGTCAAGGGACACCCGGATGGAACGAAGTTCCCTTCGATTGATTAGTGAACTATTCAATCTTCTCTCTCTCCCCCTCCCCCTCCATCTTCCTCCTCCCGTTCCCCTCCCTCCCCCTCTCCCTCCCTCCCTCCCCCAACCCTCCCCATATCCCCCTCTTCCTCCCTCTCTCTACCCCCTCCTTCTCTCCCGCTATCTCCCTCTCCCTCTCCTGCTCCCTCTCCTACTCCCTCTCCCTGCGAACATGCGACGCCGCACAGCTTACAATAGCTTACTATAGCAAAAAGTGTCGTGACAACTTTTCGTAAGATTTTTTTCCGTCTAGCCCCCTTTCACAACGCGCGATAAGGAACTTCGTTCCAAAAATATTGGGTCGCGTCTATTGTAAAGTTTATTTTTAAATTACAAATGTCAGACGCAAGTTGATTTTAAAATGTACCCAATCTTTATATAAAATTATTATTTATGTAAAATATCAAAATAATCTGTAGGCAACTGTAATGTAATCCTCATTTGAAACGCATAGCATATATTATGTATATTGTAGCTTAGACAAATTTTCTATATCCCCTTGTTAATAAACGGAGAGAAATGTAACAACTAGATTTCACACATTTTAGGAGAATTATGTTTGACACAGTTATTTTGTTTGTGAAAATGTATCATGCTTATGTATTGTAACACCATCTCATGTACAACGATAACTATTACAATAGTTCTGCTTCCCAAGCTGCGTCTGCGCAGTTCGCGGCCACTTCCGAGTTCTCTCTCTGGTTTCCTCGAATCTTCATTAGCACACTAGGTTCCTTATATTATTATGAATTATGTTTCCGATTGTGATGTTGGCGGACGCACACTGTCGCTCTGCCGCGCGGGTGCGAACTAACTGCACATGCACGTGCATGTAAATATTGTAAAATATAGTGAATTGTATGTATAGTATACAGTGGTGAGGCTCCACCCATACATATAACTACAGTAGCTAGCGAGCAGCATTTAGACGCTAAGCGCTATCTGTCTCACGCAAGCATTAGAACGTTTTATATGGAAAGTATTTATGGTATCTTCGCTTGTGTTCTGTCCACCATGTTCATATACTTTATTCATAATGATAAAACAAATATTTATTTATAATTTATATTGTTACAACCATTTTAGTGAGCGTTTTATTTAGTAAATTCTGTACAATTGTTACCTGGTATTCCGCTATCGCATTCCAAATTCAAATGTTGTTATTTGTTACTTTTTTTGTTCTATTTTTGACGGTAAGGTTGCATTATTATAGTGCCACCCCCCGCCGGCGCGTGCGGGCGGACGCACGTGACGCAGCATTTATCACTTATTTATTTTTATGTAAACGTTTTCGGTGATAGATCATTTTTATTTTCTAGTAACTTGGTTAAGTTGATGTTAGTACGAAACTAGAGTCTGTCTTAGTTGCACACGCAGACGGAGCGCGGGCCACGTGTGCCACGTGTGCCACGTGTGCCACGTGCCTGGCGCAGCAGCGCGCGGGTCGGCCACGAGCCCGAGTGGTGCGTTATTTGTTTATTTTTAGAGCTTATTTTTATCATCGACAAGTATGATTGTTACGAGTTATATTTAAACAAGCCTAAGTATAACAATATATTTTGTGAAGTTCAATCCAAATGATATGACTCCGAACTAGTGTTCACGTGACGTCCTGGCAGCAGTCGCGCGGCCGCTCCTAGGGCCATTGAACATTTGTATAGTTATAGAATTTTGTTTTTAGATAATAATTATTGATATAAATATACAAAATTATATTTGGTACTCTTTCATTTTATTTCCATCCACCACCTTGTTACACTGTGTCAACATTACGACTACATTCTCCGTTCAAATCATAACTAGCTTTAGCACACGTTTGCACACGTTTCATTGTTCGACCTGTTTTTTTATATCTGAAAACCGGTTTAGAAATTTTAGTAACAAAGATAAAAAAAACTAGTGTTAGAAGACATACAATCATATTTATTAAGTGTGGAGTTTTATGTAATAATAATAATAATAATACTTTATTTTCAGATAACAAGATCCAATTTGTTAGTATTAAAAATAAAAACTTATAACTAGTGTTAGTGAGACAATCTTAATCTACTCGCCCTCTGCCGGACCCATGAATCGAGGTATCAATACTCATGTGAACATTAATACATCGATTCATGTACGGACAATCAAGCCTACGTCCTATCATACTCAGTACGCTGTTGCGACTAGCCCTTACTCTGCTAAGCATTGACGCGCACCGTTTGCGCAGAGTAGCGTAGAAGCAATCGATGCGCGCCTCCGCAAACATGCGTGATGCACTGCAGTGCTGGGGCAGCCGCAACATCGTTCTTAGTGCGTTATTGTACTGTACCCGCAGGGCACTGTACGCTTTTTGAGTATAGACTGCCCACAGGCTGCAGGTGTAAAAAGATGTACAGAAGGCTCTGAAGAGAGTTACTTTAACTTCATTTGTGCATCGAGCAAACCTGCGAGCAATCATGTTTGCTCTCACGGACAGTGCCCTACGTTCACGTTCAACATCCATGTCGTCCTTAAGGTCCTCGGTTACTAGATGGCCCAAGTATTTAAACTGGCGTACCCTAGCCAACTCAACTCCATTCAGCTTAATAGGGGGCACGGTAGAGGGACACTTAGTACCAGCCTTAAAGACAACATACTCGCTTTTCTTCACATTATACACCAAGCCATGACCACTAGCATAGGCTTCACATATCTTTAGCAGTCTTGTAATGCCACAAACCGAAGCGCTCAGCAACACCATGTCGTCCGCATAGCTCAGATTATTAACACAAACATCATCTATGCGACAACCGACATGCTGACTACTGAGCTCCTCGATCAGGGCATTTACGTACAAGTTAAAAAGACGAGGAGAGGTCAAACCACCCTGTCTTACGCCACATTCTAATTTATAATCATCTGAGGAGGTGCCCGCCCACCGCACACTATTACTCTGATTGCTATACCAGTACTTCAGGATATTCACAAGTTCAGACGGAAGTCCTACTTCTTGTAACTTCCTCCAGAGAATGTCATAACAGACTAAGTCAAAAGCTTTGCTGAGATCGAGGAAACAAGCATACACAGGAGTACCCCTGTGGGTATAGTACCTGACAGTATGCTTCATGCTCAATATGGCACTTTCCGTCGACAGCTGTGATCTAAAACCAAACTGATTGTCATGCAGAACTATAGATTCAGCCAATTGAGCATCCAGCACACTGTCAAGCACCTTGGCCACCACAGTCGCTAAAGATATTGGCCTATAATTATCTTTGTCGGAGATGTCTCCCGTTTTATTTTTAACTATGGGCACTACAATAGTTTTCATTAGCTGCTCTGGCAAGTATGAATGACTTAGACATAAAGAATAAAACATAGCTAGTACTCGCGCAATGTGTGTAATGTCGCAGCATTTGTATACACGGAAACTATAAAGTAGTTTACTATAAGTAGTAAACTATAAGCTGTTAGGTATAAGCTGGCGGACGTGCAGTGAGGCTGCACTGCACGTCCGCCAGCTTATACCTACAGTAAAAAATCAAACCACTTCAAATGAAAATAAAGATTTATTTATTAAAACTTTATGCACAAGTAAAAAAAACTGTACAAAGGCGGACTTAATGCCTTAGGCATTTTCTACCGGTCTACCTTAAGGTGGTGCAGAGATGGAATGAGGTAGGTGCAACTGGGTTAAAATTAAGGACAAAAAGTGACACATAAAACTAAATACACAAATACATTGAATCAAAATAAATACACAGATACAAACATATTTAAACAGAAGAATATATACATGGTCAAGAGAGATAAAAATATGTTTATAACGAACAACTATTCAGAGTACCAATCAACCCAGCTATGAACCTGCCAACATCTTACGCGAGGACTTGTAATTGGCTTTCTGGTGACTATTGCTTTCTCATTTGTTGTGTTTTTGTTAGCTGTAAGCCCTCCATGTACTAAATAAATAAATATGTTCACGAACTTTCATTTTAAATGTAAACGGCCTAGTTGCCATCCTGATATTCAGAGAGAGCGCATTCCAAAGGGAAACCGCCTGGAAGAAGAACGAAGAAGGAAGAGTGAATAAAACCAGCGCGATGAGAAGGACATCGTAGAAGACGATTATTCGTGGACCGAAGATTCAAAGCGTGCGCAGAGCATAAATATTTAAAGTGAGATAAGAGAGTCAGAGAGTGAGAAGTGGGATTATTAAGTAGCGAGAAATGGGTTATCAAAGCCCTCAAGGCTCTGCGCTGACGGATAGATAGCCATTTTAAAAGTGCCCGATGCGCGGAGACGTTGTCCTACTTGTACGTAGGTTGAAAACGAATCGAATTCAGTTATTTAGAAGCCGGTCAAGTTTATCGAGAAGATCTGCATTCAGGTCATAGTAGCACAAATCACCATAGTCAATAATGGGAAAGATAAGGGCTTGTACAAGCAGTGCCGAGACGGGAGAAGATTTTTTAAACGTTATAGTAACCGCAACATTCCGGTGACCTTCTGACTGACAGTCGCCACCTGCTTATGCCAGTCCAGGCAGTTGTCAACATGAAGACCAAGATCCTTGACGTCAGAGCTAAACGGAATGCTTAGATTATCAAAGATGACCGGTGGCACCGACTTACCTTTCAGCCTCCTCATGCTATGGCAGCTCCCCAAGATGATTGCTTGGCACTTGGAAGGGTTAACCGCCACCCGAATCGATTAGACCAGTCCTTCGTCCGTCCTTGATGATATTTAAATCCCAGTTCAGCTCATCTACCGCCAAGGAAATGTTATCAACACTTGCTTGACAGTAGAGCTGCAGATCATCAGCGTAAAGATGATACGCACAGCGAAGCTCCGTGGTTATAAGATTAATAAAAATGGAGACAAAATGCCCCCTTGAGGGACGCCAGCTTCGAGGTCACACCAAGCGGAGGAAGAGTCCCCAACATGAACTGACTGCTGACGCCCCTGAAGATAAGATGCAAACTATTCAATCGCCTCGGAAGGGACCATGAGATGGGAAAGGATAGATAAAAGGACTTCGTGACTGACGGTATTAAAAGCATTAGGGAAGTCGCGATTTAAACCAAAACTTAAAAAACGATAGAAACCTTAGTATCTTCCATACCACGCCTTATATAATCAGTCACTTTAAGCAGAGCTGAAACGGTGCTATGTCCTGGCTTGAAACCGGATAGAAATGAACTGCAGGCTTACTATGAACTATTATTACGATTCAATTGACGACCTAAAATGAACTGCTTTGCAATTTCATACTAAGACGTCATTAAAACGATCCGGTTTAAGTTGACGCCAAATCAAGTCGGCACTTGAATCGCAAGCTGTTTTAGTTCGTTCATTTTTCGTACCATGAGGTGACATTTGAACCTAAATTGGTTCGCATAGTGTCAAAAATAGCGATCCAAAAAAAGTTTCTAGTTTCGTGGCGTAAACTGAATCGTTTTGTTATAAACTTTGAAAAAATGTGGAAATATACGAAAATTGTTTGAAATTGAAAAAATTGTTGAAAATTGTTTGTGAACACAGGCCTCGAGGACTTTAGATAAAAAGGGAAGAATGGAAATTGGGCGAAAGTGACAAGGAAGACTGGGATTAGGAATCTTAGGCAGGGGACGCACATGTGCTTTTCGCCATAAGGCAGGAAAAACATAAGGAGAAGTTTATTATGTGAGGAATAGCAGGAAGGAGTTGATCAAGAGCAGTCACAATCATATGGCGGCTGATGTTGTCGCAACGGACGGCTTTGGATTTAATGGAGAGGATAATCTTTTTGATCTCAACCATGTCGACTGGGGTGAAGACATTGAGGGCAATATTGGGACGCGTCAGACCTGCAAGATAGTCGAGAGTTTGGCATTTGGTTTGAATATCTAGAAGAGGAACAGTAGAGAAATGGTGGTTCAGATCATCCAAACCAATTGTGCTAGGAAGGTCTGAAGAAGAAGAAGAAGATTTAAAATTAAAATAATTTATAATTTCGATCACAATAATATTTTTATATGACAATAATATCAACTTCTCGCTTTAACAACACCACCACACCATGCTATCGTTCTATGTTAGAGCCTCGACTTGTCCTCCCCGCGATGCACGCGAGTACTACGCGTCAGTCGAGCCCGATGCCTCCACCGTGACGCGCCGAGCGTCCGCCGAGCGCGACTGCTATCAGCTGAGCTTCTTAGCGATGATGCACACGTTCTCCGGAGACACGGCGGGCGGCACGAAGTAGCACAGGCGCGCCTGGAAGCCCTGCGCGCGCAGCTGCAGCACGCGCGCCCAGTCCAGCAGCCGCTTGGCGCGCCGCCCCACGCGCGCGCGGCCTTCCGGCGCCAGCGCCCCCTGCGGCCCCTGCGCGTGCGCCCCCTGCGGCCCCTGCGCCTCCTGCGCGTGCGCCCCCTGCGCCCCCTGCGCGTGCGCCCCCTGCGCCTCCTGCGCGTGCGCCCCCTGCGCCTCCTGCGCGTGCGCCCCCTGCGCTTCCTGCTCGTGCGCCCCCTGCACGTGCGCCCCCTGCGCCTCCTGCGCGTGCGCCCCCTGCGCATCCTGCGCGTGCGCCCCCTGCGCCTCCTGCGCGTGCGCCCCCTGCGCTTCCTGCTCGTGCGCCCCCTGCACGTGCGCCCCCTGCGCCTCCTGCGCGTGCGCCCCCTGCGCATCCTGCGCGTGCGCCCCCTGCGCCTCCTGCGCGTGCGCCCCCTGCGCCTCCTGCGCGTGCGCCCCCTGCGCTTCCTGCGCGTGCGCCCCCTGCGCGTGCACCCCCTGCGCCTCCTGCGCGTATGCGACGAGCTGCTCGACGTCTGTTGCGGTGCGCGAGTTGCGGCTGCGTCCGTCACCGCACGTAGCCCACGACACGATGCCCAGCATCACATTAAACTCCTCACTACTGATGCCCAGCTCCTGAAAATAAGTAAATAAATGAGGAGTGACACGGATCTACGTGAATCTATCGTGTACGTCGTATTGAGTAATCTTGCTTCATGACTACACCATACCTGTAGGTGCTGGTTGGCGATAAACGCAGCTCGCTGGCAGCGGTGGTGGCAGCATGTGGCCAGCACCACGCCGCGTGTCTTGGGCAGCACGCCGTCCGCCGTCATGCAGCGCAGTGCGTAATCTAAGTGCAGAATGCCATTACTCACTGTGGGTGTCAAGGTAACTTGAACGACATAACTAATAGGCACTCAAGTGTCAGACAGTCAAGAGTCGTAACAGTATAGTCACCGGTAGCCACGCCGCAGAGATGTTTGGCCAGCCCGAGCACGGCGTGGCTGCGGGCCACGAGCGGCACGCGGTGCAGCGCCAGGTGCGCCAGGTCGGCCCGCAGGCGCGCGGCGCAGCGCTGGCGCAGCTTGTTGTCGCGCTTGTGGCGCAGCGACGCGCGGTCCACCAGCAGCGCGCTGCTGTCCGCGCCGCACCACGCCTGGCACGCGTAGTACGACACGTGACCTGCACAAACCAAGCAGATGGGAAAGATTATATACAGCATACATAGACTAAAGTATGTGTGTGTATATTTAGATTTAGAGTATAGTAATAGACAAAATAATTTAGATAAATAAATATTCCACAACTTTTCACACAACGCCATTTAGTCCCAAGCTAAGCTAAGAGCTTGTGTTATGGGTACTCAACAGCTGATAAACATACTTATATATTTCTAAATACATACATTAATATGTATGTATTTAGAAATATATAAGTATGTCTGTGTCTGTGTCTGTGGCTGACTAAATAAATTACACTCAGACACAGGGCAAATGATCGCCAGGCAATTTTTGTGCAGATTATACAATTTGACTATAATAGTCAGACGTCAGTGAACTACCTTTCCCAGCTCCGAGTTCCACATAGCAGGTATTGGCTGCAACCAATCCCTCCTCCTCGGCCAGCCACAGCAGACTAGACACCTGGCGCAGGTGGCGCAGGGAGCTCTCGGTGCGATTACTCTCCGAGAACTCCTCCATCACAGAGCTGTGTATGGGGTACTCAGGGACTGTTGTTATGTTCTCCTTCACATGCTCTGTGTAATCATGAAATCTATGATTAGTATCTTATCTTAATGATTCATTATAATACATTATAATGCCATCATGCTGAATATTATGAATTCTCCAAAGAGGCACTTACTATCATATAAGAAATTAACTTTGTCTATGACGTGCATGATTGTTTCCCGAGATATTTGAGATAGTGGCTTCCTCAGGCATGTCCCTTCCTCTGTGGGTGCATTGATGTTTGGTACAATGTATGGCGGCTGCTCTACTGCACGAGCATTGCAGATCAATAGGTGCTTCTCCAGTTTACTGATGTAAACAGTGCTAAAACACAAATCAACCTAGTGGTAAGTAACACTACAAGTACCTACAAAATATAAGAATTTAGAACTTTTTTTTTCGTAAGTCATCGACAGACTGTATTCAATAATATGTTTTCTGTACTTACTGCTTGGGATCATTGGGACATGGTATACGTGTGTCATCCTGTGAACGAAAGCGACGAAAAATAATACTTAAGATTTTCCATTTAAAGAGTTTCATTTGTTAAATATTTCGCAACGCTTACCTGACCATCCGCGGTCTTCGGCTGAGGTTCATGCTCGCCGCAGTACTGCCGGCCTGGCCGGACAGTCATCCGGCACAGTCTCTTTTTCCTCAAAACAAAGTATTGGCACTGAGGCTCAATTTGTGTTAAGGAATCCGTCATTTTTATTTTGTTTACAAATTTTGTTTCGAATAGGGTTAAGTTGATCTCAACATTCTCAACTAGTTAGGGATGCACGATCCCTACACAATACTACACACATATCATATCGATACTTTGAGACTCAGGTGTACCTAATTATGAGTGAAGTGAGTCACTGTGAGAAGGGTATTAAAGCAGCGGATCTTTCTATTTTCGTATCAAGACAATCGAACGAAAATTCGATCCACGAACGAATCGATGCCAAAGTAAGGTGATTCCGAATTCCGAGAGGAAAAATTGTATTACTTCCTTTACTCTATACTTACCTACACGGGAAAAGGCGTGAGTTTTCGAATACTTTAATCTATGTTTAAACTAGTCTATAGTTAAAAATAACAAATACAAAGGATAGCTACATCGGCGGTAAATCGATTCAGTCTTATCATAATAATTATTAGCGCCTTTCTGGTAGAAGATACATACATACATGACATTAAATGACTTTTTTTAGATACCTTTTGAATAGTAATGAGCATTGCATCAACGATCTAGTTGAATCAACGTTGATGTCTCTTCAACGGGATTAAATTAACGTTGACCGTTTACAAATCAACTACCTAGTTGAATTCGTCAACGAGTTACGAGACCACGACGTTTACGAATTCAACACACGCGCGTTTACAGTTTTGTGTATATCTTGTTCCTACTATTTATATTGTAGCTGTTTGCTGTACCTCTTGAATAAAAATAAAATAAAATAAACTCATTTGACGAAACGAGAAACTGAACCCTACGTAATTGTATTTCTCTAACAATTGCTGACTGACAGTCAGCAATTGTTAGAGAAATACAATTACGTAGGGTTCAGTGTGACTGTAGTACCTACTTTTTACATGTGCAGTCTCTCCCATAGTAGGCTGACAGCCTGAGAAAAAGTATGAAGGGAAGATTATTTAGAACCTTAGGTAGGTAGTAGGTAAAGTCATGATTAAATGTTATCCAATTTCATTAGGTAAACTGCATTAAATTGTTCGTAAATTTTACAAACATAACAACAGCATAGGTTAATAAATTCGTTTAAGGTTAATCCGTTAAACGTTCATGCAAGTTGACGTGCGAACAAGGTAATTCGTTGACGAATTTAACTAGTTGCTCAACTAGTAGTAGTAATTAATGAGCAACGATACGAAACCATCGATACAAATAAATCTGGATTGAACTGTTGAACATCCCCAGAGAACAGATGAAGTGATGATGACGTGACAGTTGACGTTCACTGACATAACTTTCAAACATTGCCAGAATTTATTTTTATCGAATCAAGTGTTTAGCACATCAAAAGAATAGCGGATATCTTTATAGAATGCAAAATGCAAGTAAGAGAGAGAGAGAGACTTAGAGCCCCAGCTATCTTGAAAATAAACAGATAATAATTTTAAATTGAATTTATTTTACCTAATGTCAGAAAAACAAATACGACATCAAACATTTTTTTTTATTTTTCCATATGGCCATTGTAATGGTTTGGACGTCAACAAAATTATAGGTTAGGCGTCGCATCATATTGGTTTCGTTTTGTTTTCTTTCACGTATTATGTAGTGCTGGTGGTGCAAAATGAGTTCCCCAAGTAGAGATAACGAGGAACCGTCTTCGAGCACGGCGCCGGCAGACGAAGATCTGGGAGTGAGTACTGGCGCCGCCGCAGCGACCGCCCGGCCGCCCGCCAAGCGCAGGCTCTCCAGCACGGTGATCGAGATCTCGGACACGGAGAGCGATGACTCGGACGTGTGTGCCGTCAACTCCTACCAGGCCTCTGCAGACGAGGTCAAGAGAATCCGCGGAGGTCAGGACTCACACATTTTTTAGTTCGCACCTGTTTACGCGGGAAACTTGAATACTAAAAAGGAATTTGTTGTACTAGTGATACATGTTTGTAAACTTTGTAATGGATGCTGTATTTGCAACGTACGCGATAGCATCAGATCTCGGTCATTTCACAAAACATGAAAGAAGTTGTTGCCATAGGTACTTACTAGTATTTAGTTTGAAGCTCTAATCATGGTGAACTGTTGGACAACTCACATTTCACCTATAGTTCTTATTGGATTCCTTATTTGTCAGTAAAGGTTGTCATATAGTTGTCAGCCATGACATAACTCTGTTGTTTGTCACGATACAAGTGCCTTGCTTGCTGAAGCCATCATTCAACATGTAAATTGTATCATAAATAACAAACAATTCTGTTTCCAGAGGACTACTCCTCATCTTCATCATCGTCAGACTACAGCTCGGACTCGGAGGCATCGTGGGAGGATGACTCCATCCTGGTGGAGGATGACAAGAGTCATGTGAAGGCAGTGAAGGCCCAGCTCAATCCTCGCGCCAACAGAATGGATGACCCACAGTTTAACCCTAAGTTTAAGGTAGATTGGCAATATTAAATGTTGGCCTTTTTAATACAGGGTGTAAGGGACAGCCCTCCTCAGACTGATGGGATGAATTCAGTATATTATACTATGATGACTGGTACAAGAAATTATTTCAGGAACGCTATGGGAATCCAATAAACTTGATTTGATTTAATAATAATAATATTTTAACTTTTATTTCAGACAAAGTCCATAGTAATAAGTTTTATTTCCTCATTTTATGTATGTAGGAAGTTTAGAAATGCCCTTATAAAAGTGTAAAATGCTTTTTTCACATAGATCTGTATCACACAAAAGTAACTATCTATCAAAACACTTCCTTTACAGTCACAAGAACTAATGGAAAGACTACAAACGCACTGGTCGGAACAGAAGGACTTGAAGGCTTCAGATGTGTCCTTGACATGTGAGCCATTCAGATTGTGCCTGCTGCATGACTTCCTGGCCAATCCTGAAATGATCAACAACATTGTGGACGATATGAACACACTGGACTGGTCACGCAAAAAAATGGACCTGTATGAGTTCCACCAGACGGCTGACCTGGCCAGCCTCACCTGGCAGCGAAGTATTAGAGGCATATATGAGCTGCTCAAGACTGAAGTTATGAGTTGGGTAAGATGCAATGTCTCCTAACGGTATACCCTAACAGAGATATTATCATACATAATTTCAAGGAATGGTGCTAATGAACTGAATCAGTAATTGGTAAAAGGGTTTGAAAAAACAGTACTGACAAATAAAAATCATTTAATTTAATTTGAATGTCTGCTATACATTACATTATTATTAGTTCCTTTATTTCACTTATATTCAAAGTCAAAGTCTAAGTCAAACCATTTATTTCAATTAGGCCCCTCTATGGCACTTTTGAACATCAAACAAAAATTAACTTTAAAAAATGATACTAGTTGCAACTTCCAAAAAGTAGATTTGTTTGCAGAAGTATGGGCAATAAACTCCATTCTTAATCTTTTAAAATCGATTTTACAATACTTTGTATACATTAATAAAATTATATGTGAGGATGATGCACCTAGAATAAAAGTACCATACTAAGACAGGTTTAAGCAAAAAAAAATAAGCAATGGAGTTGATAATTATATGTGGTACAGCTAGATACATTGTGCTCACATATTTACAAATGTAATAACATTAATTAAAAAAAAAGTGAAAATATAAAAAAATAAATAGAAAACAATACATAGATACATTATTAGCAACCAGGGCCCTATCCAATAAAGCTGACAATCCGACATATATGTCAAAAAAGGACAAAATTGTAGAATTGTCGCGCTTAAGCTGTTTAATAAACGTGACAAGTATGTCAAAAATCGACAGGTGAAATATTGACACATTTTTAATGTAAAAACACGTTAAATAAAACTCGACATATCAAAAAACCACAGTCACAATATTTCTGACAATTGTCGGTGACAATATTGTCGAATTGTCGTGACAATTATGTCGACTTTTGACATATTTGCAAAGAACTTTGTTTTATGAAGCTGGATGAGGGTAAAATTGAAAAAGATATTATCAAAGTACAAGAATAAAACAATCACTAGTGCAACTTCGATTGTGTTATGATCGCATGTAAGATGGAAATGCACAGAAAACTTACCATTTTGGGCCTTATTTACGAAAGTAAAAATATACTTTTTGGGAAGTTTAGTAACCAATTGACCCACGATGTAAAAATAAATAAATGGAAGGAAATAGCTTAAATATGATTTTACGACAGAGGGTAACGCGCCTGTCAGAATTGTCGGACAATTCTACAAATATGTCAACATGTCATGACAATTTTCTGTTTAATAAAGCAGATTTGACAAGTTTTTCACGACAAATTGTCACCTGTCACCTGTCGCATATAAAGTTTTATAAAACAGAAAAATGTCAAGAAAAAAAAGAGTCCGACATATTTGTGAATTTTCCACCATGACAATTTTGTCGCCTGTAAGTTTTATTAAACAGAAAAATTGTCGAGTTGTCACTTTTTGACATATGTCGGACTTGTCGGATTGTCAGCTTTATTGGATAGGGCCCAGGTTGATTTTGTCAAGACTCCAATGATTGTCCTATGGAGCAGGACCAGCATGTTTCCAAGCATTCCTATCCTGAATATAATCTTCTAATTTATAATATGCCAGTTTACAAAGTGTACTTTTAATGTAAGTTTTAAATTTTCTTTCATTTAGTTTTAATATATCACATGGTATTTTATTGTAACATTTAACACAATACTCCATAAAAGTTGTTTGTACTGTTGCTAATCTAAAGGAAGGTTGAGCTGTATTAAACTGATATCTATCGCTTGTTTTACTAAAAAGTTGAGGATTTTATTATTATTACTATTATTATACATGCTGAGTGTGTTGATATCCAGGTGTCGTCGGTGACGGGGCTGACGCTTCGCTCGGTGTCGGCGTCGTGCTCGCTGTACGGGCCCGGCGACCACCTGCTGGTGCACGACGACCTGCTGGCCGACCGGCGCGTGGCCTTCATCCTGTACCTCGCGCCCTGGAGGCCACAGCGCGCGCGAGCCGCCGGTGCGGAGCCGGACGCGCCTGCCAAGCCGGTGGAGAACGGCGATGGAGACTATCATGAGGTAGTTATGGTGAAAGTGGAAATGAATTAACACATTTTGAGTTGCAAGATAGCAACATAAGTAAAAAACTGTCTAAGTGAAGATAGTGTAAGTGTGTTGTGGTGGGCCAACAGAAGGAGTGGGAGGGCGGCTGGGCGCGGGCGCTGGGCGGCGCGCTGCAGCTGCTGGGCCGCGACGCGCGCGGGCCCACGAGCGTCGCGCACTCCGTCAGCCCGAGGAACAACATGCTGGCCTTCTTCAAGGTCGGCACCGACTCTTACCACCAGGTGAGGTACTATTTGTAATTTGAAGTAACCCATACCTATGCTACTCCTGTTACACATTGCCTGAGATATACCTGAGGCTCTATAGAAAAAGAGGGCTTAATTGGTTCAAAACTAGAGACTTGTCTTGACTTGACTAGTAGAACTGTTGTGTTGGTGAGCAATGTGGACTGTAATTATTAGGATGGGTTGGAGATGGTAGAAACACTGTTAATATATTATAATTGTTATTTCATGCCAGAATAAAACTATGTACAAATCAATGGATCACTAACACTTGACAGCAATAAAAAAAAGTAACAAAGAAAAATAGAACAATCATTCAAAATATAAATAATTCTTAAAAAAAGGTGGCATTCCAGCCATTCGCCAACATGTTGTCTTCCAGTCTAATCTGCTGTTTTTACTTTGTTCATTTCTAGCTGTAAGTCTGGGAAAACTTATACTTTAAATAAAACCACATAATATAGGCATTAAGTCCGCCTATGTACATTTGTGTGCTTGAAGTATTAAATAAATAAATAAATAAATAAATAAATATAATTACCAAAGTGTACTTTACACCTCTGCCTTCCACTTAAATACAGTGAGCAAGCTTTACTATGTGCGGTGTTTACTTATTTAAAAATAGAAGAATAATGAAGGAAAAGAAGAAGGAAGAGAATAAAAAGGATCTAAGTTGCCCATGTATGTGTTCAATAAAACTGTTATTTAAAAGAAGGAAGGAGTTCAGAATTCTTTGTTATCAGACAGATTTATTTACTACAGTAAAAAGAAACCAATTACAGTAAATATACAGTAAAACACACACATTGACTATAAGTATCATAAAATTAATGTAAAATAAAATAATATAAATCTTAAAAACTATTTTCTCTGGTATGCATTCTCCTCCCAGTACTTTAGACATTCCGACAAAATCACCTTCCATTCATCCGCAAACACATCACATTCCGGTCTGGTGTCCAGGAGGGCATTAAGTGCGGCGAGGGCTCGCGGTATTGGGGATCTTTTCATTTTCGAGCAGTCCGAGAGACAAAAACAAAAACAAATAACAGGAATAACAACAAACACCAAAAAATACATTACTGATACGCGAGGTTTCGTTGCAGACCATACTTTTCAAGTGACATCTGACAGATAGAGGTCATTGACGTTCCTATTCTCATTTGAAACGCAGAGTACATGCGCTTGTAGAGGTATCGTAGGAAGGCCTTCTGAATGTTCTCCAATTGAAGTGCATATTATGTGCTCTGATATATTTGCGAGGAAATAAATAAAACTTTTTTAGGTTGTTCCGACCACTGTCTGGTGAAATCTGTGTCCGTCTACTCCCCGCCCGATCCCAGCTCAAAAGGCACCCGGCGGGTTTGGCGATACAGGTCAGCAGATTGGGATGGCATGCGATCTTTCTTCTCATGTTATCCTTGGCAGCCTACTTGCTTTTTTTCGGATGACACTTCCTTGTGCGCAGTTGCCATTGCGGAAGTGTTACGGCAGGGGAGTAAGAGTATGGAACGGGTGCTTTACACTAAGCTCCTGGCATACCTAGAAGCTAATGACATCCTCAGTGATCGGCAATACGGCTTTCGTCGAAGTCGGTCTACAGGTGATCTAGCGTATGCCATTCACATCTGGAGTAAGGCCATCGAGAAGCATGGGGAAGCAGCATGGGTAAGCGCTTACCGTCTCCCTCGATATCTCGAAGGCTTTTAACAGGGTCTGGCATAAAAGTCTCATTGGTAAGCTTCCTTCTTTCGGTCTGCCTACTGGTCTATGTGATTGGATTGCTGACTTCCTGAGTGGTCGGTCTAATCGAGTTGTAATTGTGGGCGTTCATCTGGTCAGTTAGACATCAATGCCGGGGTCCCTCAGGGGTCGGTACTCTCGGCAACATTATTCTTGCCGCATATTAATGAACTGCTTAAGCCCGGTACCTTTGGGTATGCAGACGACAGCACTGTTGTCGAGAGCTACATGTCTGACGCACGGGCTAGTGGGTCATAGATCCAATCTCTCCGAGAAGCAATGGTCGAGCGCTTGAACTTGTCCTTGAAGGCAGTCGCAGAGTGGGGTGATGCCAATTTGGTCAAGTTCAATGCTGCGAAAACCCAGGCGTGTCTGTTTTCCGCCAAGCGGAGCCTATTCCACCCGGCTCCATCTTTCCGAGGTGTAACCGTGCCGATAACCGACCATCGTGATCTTCTTGGTGTAACGTTGTCATTCACTCTCAATTTTAACTCTTACATCGAGGCAAAGGCTCAAATAGCTGCAAAAAAGTTAGGTATCTTAGCAAAGGTGATACGTTACTTCACGCCGGAACAGTTGTTCAACCTCTATCAAGCGCAAGTTCGGTCGTGTATGGAGTACTGCTCTCATCTTTGGTACGGATCCGCCAAATACCAGCTTGATGCGCTTGAGTCTATTGAGAAACGAGCCAAGAAGATCATCAGCAATGATGCACTCGTTGAGTGAAAACTTCAAAATCTTGAGCATCGACGCCGAGTTGCTAGCCTGTCGGTTTTCTATCGGTTATATTTCGGAGAGTGTGCATCGGAATTGCACGATTTAATTCCACCAAGCCCTTTTTATCATCGGACCACCAGACGTACGGCACTGCGCCACCGGTACATGGTAGATATCCCAACCATACGTACTAAACGCTATGGAAACACATTCATTGTGCGAACAGCTAAAGAGTGGAATTCCCTGCCGGAGTCGGTGTTTCCTGATAGCTACAGCCTAGGGGTCTTCAAGTCAAGAGTGAACAGGTTGCTTCTAGGCAAGCGTGCTTCATCGTCGACCGCATCATCGCTTACCATCAGGTGAGATAGTGGTCAAACGCGTGCCTATCAATAATAATAATAATAAAAGAATATATCAAGTTTTCACGACAAATTTTCACCATTAACCTGTGGATGAAAGAGTTTTGTTAAATAAAATAATGGTTGATGGATACTTTTTCGCATATGTCTGACTTGTTGGGTCGTCGGTTTTATTAAACTAGGTCCAGATCACCGGCCCACCTGTGGAAGTACCTTTGCCCTAACGGCCATCAATTCTGCGACCAATACACCTGCCCCTGTGTGTCGCAGGTGGAGGAGGTGTTGTCTCTGGAGCTGCCGCGACTTTCCATCAATGGTTGGTTCCACGGCCCCGCGCCCGCCGCCGACGTGCCCGCAGCCGGAGTGCCCGACGCGCCCGCCGCTGTTGTGCCCGATGCCGACATGCCCGACGCCGACGTGCCCGACGACGATGTGCTCGACGACGACGTGCCCGACGCAGACGTGCCCGATTCCGATGTACGCTCGTCTGTGCTCATCAAGCCACACTCCGATATCGTACGTACTTACTGTAATGAAATAAAGTCCTGTTTTAAACTTACTTTTACACACAATACAATGTTTGTTATTAAACATACGTAATTAACATAAAATCACACAATATGACAACCTCACTTATTGAGTATTGAGGATTCAATAGTAGTAAGATACATTGCGTGTCGTGCAGGTGGTGCTGAACCAGTGGGTTGAGGCCACGTACATGTCGCCGCGGGCACGCGTGCAGATCCAGGCCCAGATGGAGCGCGAGAGCGAGGTGTGCCTCGCCGACCTGCTGCTGCCCGACAAGCTCGCCCAGCTGATGGAGGCGCTGGAGGACCCAGGTATTGTGTCGTGCAGGTGCTGCTGTACCAGTGGGTGCAGATCCAGGCCCAGATGGAGCGCGAGAGCGAGGTGTGCCTCGCCGACCTGCTGCTGCCCGACAAGCTCGCCCAGCTGATGGAGGCGCTGGAGGACCCAGGTATTGTGTCGTGCAGGTGCTGCTGTACCAGTGGGTGCAGATCCAGGCCCAGATGGAGCGCGAGAGCGAGGTGTGCCTCGCCGACCTGCTGCTGCCCGACAAGCTCGCCCAGCTGATGGAGGCGCTGGAGGACCCAGGTATTGTGTCGTGCAGGTGCTGCTGTACCAGTGGGTGCAGATCCAGGCCCAGATGGAGCGCGAGAGCGAGGTGTGCCTCGCCGACCTGCTGCTGCCCGACAAGCTCGCCCAGCTGATGGAGGCGCTGGAGGACCCAGGTATTGTGTCGTGCAGGTGCTGCTGTACCAGTGGGTGCAGATCCAGGCCCAGATGGAGCGCGAGAGCGAGGTGTGCCTCGCCGACCTGCTGCTGCCCGACAAGCTCGCCCAGCTGATGGAGGCGCTGGAGGACCCAGGTATTGTGTCGTGCAGGTGCTGCTGTACCAGTGGGTGCAGATCCAGGCCCAGATGGAGCGCGAGAGCGAGGTGTGCCTCGCCGACCTGCTGCTGCCCGACAAGCTCGCCCAGCTGATGGAGGCGCTGGAGGACCCAGGTATTGTGTCGTGCAGGTGCTGCTGTACCAGTGGGTGCAGATCCAGGCCCAGATGGAGCGCGAGAGCGAGGTGTGCCTCGCCGACCTGCTGCTGCCCGACAAGCTCGCCCAGCTGATGGAGGCGCTGGAGGACCCAGGTATTGTGTCGTGCAGGTGCTGCTGTACCAGTGGGTGCAGATCCAGGCCCAGATGGAGCGCGAGAGCGAGGTGTGCCTCGCCGACCTGCTGCTGCCCGACAAGCTCGCCCAGCTGATGGAGGCGCTGGAGGACCCAGGTATTGTGTCGTGCAGGTGCTGCTGTACCAGTGGGTGCAGATCCAGGCCCAGATGGAGCGCGAGAGCGAGGTGTGCCTCGCCGACCTGCTGCTGCCCGACAAGCTCGCCCAGCTGATGGAGGCGCTGGAGGACCCAGGTATTGTGTCGTGCAGGTGCTGCTGTACCAGTGGGTGCAGATCCAGACGCAGATCACCACCAAAACGTTGAATATTCTTAAATTGTTTTCGTCTTGCCCCTTTTATTATCTGACACTGTTTTAAAAAACAGACATTTTTGATTTTACGAATACTACTATTTCAAAGATGTAAAGCGAGGCAAAGACAGCGAGTGAAAGTAGTGAAATGCTCTATGTATGTGACAGACATGCCGTGGGAGTCGGTGGGCCCGGCCAACCTGTGCCGCTACAGCCGCGTGTGCCCGCGCTGGCTGGCGCAGGCGCCGCCCGGGCACGCCGTGCGCGGCGCGCTGGGCCTGTTCTCCAGCGCGGCCTTCGTGCGCATGCTGGGCGACTGCACGGACCTGGCGCTGGCGGGCTACGCGCGCCTGGAGCTGCAGCGCTGGGCGCCGGGCGACTACTCGCTGCTGCCGCCGCGCGGCGCCTGGCAGCGCGCGCACCTGGACGCGCTGCTGCACGTGGGCGGCGCGCGCGCGGCGGGCGGCTGCACGCTGTACGTGGCGCCCGAGGAGCGCGCGGACGCGGGCGCGCTGGTGACGGTGCCGCCGGCGCACAACGCGCTGGCGCTGGTGTACTGCGACGTGGGCGCGGCCGCCTTCACCAAGTACGTCAGCCGCATGTCGCTGCGGCCGCTGCAGCGCTTCTACGTGCTGGTCGCCACGTACCACGAGTGAGGCGCCGTGCGCACTGGGCGAGGCCTTCAACTTATATGTTTTCTCAAAAGACTCCTTTATCCCACAATACAATAGCATACTGTTCGAAGTGAAGTGATTGTGACTGCGCCATGTTTCGTCAGAGTTTCCCTTGTGAAAAATGGGCGCACTAACCTAACCTTCAATTATTTCACATAGACATAATAGTCGCTATGTATGGAATACAAAACAATTTAAAATTTGGTCTATTCTTTCAAGCAGACAAGTGTAGATAACTAATCTGACGACGAAAGCTATTTTTAGGCACAATATTAACTAACAGTAAGTACCATCCGTGAGTATGATCCGCAACTATTTAGTTATGGCACTGTGCGACGCCTCCCATTGCTTTTTACTTAATTTTAATAACATCGAGATTTATGCAATGTACATAATTATTATTAATATTTTATCAAGTTTTTAAACTAAATCGAGTTTTGTCTGTACCGAAACGAAGTTATTAATTTATCGTCTTACAATTTATTAAAATTATCAATTGAAAAATGTGTGTGGTCTTAACACGAACCCCTTATTCATAAATATGGAGTGAAGTTATACCAAACTTAATCTTTATAAAAAGTAAGTAAATCCAGAGATCGTACCGGTAGGAATTGTACATGCTTTGTTCCACATTTATTTAAAAGGAGAGTAGAGAATTAGTATTATATTCGCGATCATGTCGAGCGGCACCGGCCGGCCATCACAGTGCCAGCACTCGTCCGATCGTGTCTATGTTCTTCCGAAAGCCAGTCTCCCTTAAATGCGTGTGCACTTCGCATCACTTCGCATCACTTCGCTCCCTGTGTGCGGCGACCTCGTGTACTATTGAAGTGGCGACGCGGCGTAGGGACGACCAGTTGAATTGGATGCAAGTACTTAGTAATGGATGATAATATATTTTTGTAATTTACTCCTCACATGTTTGTACGCAAATCAATGAAATGTTCAAGACTAGACATTGTAAGCAAATAATTAAATGTGTACGTATTGTGTGCGTGTATGAGATGTGTTCATGTTCAGTTGATGTAAAGTTACAATAATTTTGAGTAATTTTAAAGTGATAAGGTAATGATAACATTGTGTTAGTTACTTTTTGTACATAATAGACATATTGATTAAAATGTAAGAGTTCCAAATTATGTTTTTGTTTTCTGCCCACCATTTTTTTGTTTTTTCTCAAACAGACCTTACTGAAGTTAAAATCATCTGTGGTATAATGCGATGATATGGACTTGTGGTATTGTGCTGACGAAACTTCAATTTGTACTTCAATTTTGAATACGTCTCTCGTCGACCTTCAAAAAGCTTTCGACAAGGTTGATCATAAATTACTTATAAACAAAATTAGCTTCGGTATTCACGAAAGTCTGTTGCGCTAATGCGTGACAAATGTTACTTAATAAATAGTACTAAAAATGTCTCTTTAACGATGTCATTCTGAGCACTGATTCTCTTTGATACCTGGAGTCCTACAAGGTTATATTTTAGGTCCTTTATTGTTTGTTATTGATAAAAGTTTTAAGCCTGGTTTCAAGCATTCTAGTTTCTAAATTAACGTATATTACCTAAAACTATTCAAAACTTGTACATTAAGTATACAAATTGAATTGAATCAGCTTTCCGCTTATTGTTACATACCATCTGGCTGGATCATTCTTCTAACCATCTGGCTGTAGTTTTAGATGTCCACGATACGCGGCTAGCAAATGACAGCCAGCCAGGGCAGTTATCCCGGTTTTTCTCTAATGAGTCCGCTTTTGATGATGACGTTATGTTATGTTATGTTCTACTACTTCTCTCCATGGCTCTTTGTGTTGTTTCAATCTCTTGTCGTGAATACCCAAGATTACCAACCACAGAAGGCAGGGCAGAATGCAGATATACAGGGTGTCTCGTTCAAATCGGTTAGTATGGGAAAATCTGAAACTATAAGACATACGAAGATCTGTTCTGAGGAACCATGTCATCGATTTTAATAACAAGAAAAACTGCATTCATGCATTTTACAAAATATCTGTACTCCGTTCGGGCATCGAACCCGGTTATTTTGAGCACCTACTAAAATAAATTAAAGTATGTGGAAACAATGCATGTTATTCATTTTAGACATCATGTTTCATACAGACATTTACTGCTTAAGACCTACACAATCGATATTAAATAGAAATAGTGTAGGTTTTTTTTTTCAAAATAACCGGGTTCGATTGCCGAACGGAGTACCTACAGATGTTTTTAAAAATGTATGAATGCAGTTTTTCTTGTTATTAAAATTGATGATATGGTTCCTCAGAACAGATCTTCGTATGTCTTATAGTTTCAGACTTTCCCATACTGACCGATTTGAATGAGACATCCTGTATATTACAATTTTCTTTGTTTGTCGAAAAGTTTCCTTTTAAGATTTTCTGCGACCAAAATGTATTCCTTGTTATATTTGTACTTCTTTCAACTTCGTCTTCGTTATTTATATTATTAATTTATTACATAATTATATGTACCTATTATTTATTATGAAATGATACATGTTTGCCGTAGCTGTCGAAATATTTTATTGTGTTTTCAATTAATTAAATTAATCAAATCAAAAATCTAAATCAATATTCAATCATTAATGGGCGTTTATTGCTGTTTGTCATTGTTTTGGTTTGAGTAGTATTCTCTAATCCTATTTTCGATCTGGCTTGGTCTAGTGAACTGAGTGAGTATAACAATGTCATCAGCAAATGTTAGATGGTTTAAATAGAGATTATTTATGTTCGGTCGTCCGTACTTCCACGGTGACCATCCTGCCAGAGGCTTGGAAGATGTATTTTTGTAGATTTTGGGAGTGGCTGGAGTGGCTGAAAGTTGTTATTATTGTTTTTACATCAGGATATTTAACATTCCGGTTTTACTACGCTTTCGGACAGACTTGAATATATGAACAAAGATATCGACAACAAACACAAGACATCGTTCTTTTATACGACGAAATTTATTCATATTTCCGTTCTTTTACGCAGAATGAGCAAACAAACAAGTGCCGATCTACTGGCCTGTTGGTCTAGTAGTTAGTGACCCTGACTGCTATGCCGGAGGTTGTGGGTTCGATTCCCACCCAGGACAAATGTTTGTGTGATGAGCACGATCATTTGTTCTGTCTGTGTGTAATTTATCTATAATATGTATGTATTTAGAAATATATAAGTATGTTTATCAGCTGTTTAGTACCCATAACACAAGCTCTCAAGCTTAACTTGGGACTAAATGGCGTTGTGTGAAAAGTTGTGGAATATTTATTTATTTATTTACTAAGTGTATAATTGTCGTTAGTTGTATAATACGTGATTTCAACATTTGTACTGACACAGTAGTACACTGCAATGTTAGTTATGTGCTGTGTATAAGGTACCTACTATTTTTTCTTGATTTGTTTAGGGACATTTATGAACGCTACGCGCATGTCAGTCCCACCGTACCCTAAATACATATTAGTTATATCTGGTCATGAACCCAAAAAGACTCTTCGCATCATCGCCATTTGGTTGAGCCAATATTTTATTAAATGTACATTTAATACAGGACATAGACATACAGGAAAACAATTCTTCCACAAAAATTGTCTCTACTTATTTATTTAAGTACACCCAACTTTTATTTATTTTTAATACTTCAAGCACTCCAATGTACAGACACATTTTGTACCAGTAAACAGTTATACATTACTAGCATTTGCCGCGACTTCGTCCGCGCGTAACCTGTTCTCAAAATAAAATATCACATTATTTTATGGGTATACAAACTCAAGTCTTTAGTTAATTGCAACCCGTAGCCGTTCCACTGTTGGGCAAATAAGCTCAATGTATCGTGCTGTCTCGACGTTGGTGGACAGGGTTTAGTTTCGACTTTTCTGTTTTTAGCATGTAATCTTGGCTTGTCAAGGTGCGCTTCAGCGCAAAGCGCGTGTGCTCCGTCTGTAACGGGTAAATCTTATCTGTATAGTCATTGTCACGGGGACATTACATTATCTTATGTGATAAGCGTTTGTCCCGAGCACCGGGTCCCGGGATCAATCCCCGGGTCGGGCAAAACGTTGTTGAGTTTTTCTATGTGGAATTTCTCAATAGCAACTCGGAGTCTAGATACGCGCCATTGCATGCGAAATGTAGGTGGAATGTAGACGAAATGTTGGCGAACTACTAGGTACACCTCTACCTATCCTTTCGGAAATTACAGGCGTGATGTTATATTATGTTATGTTTATGTTTTAAAATGATCACAAAATAATTTGTTTGGATTAGGATAAGTATTTTGTTGAATAAATAATCATCCAAACGTAAGTACCTATCTCCGAAACATATACTTTTATAAAAAACAAGAATTTAAATGTTTATGCAATGGATGTAGATAGTTCTCTACATCCATTACATTTTACCATTGATAATAATAAGTATATAAAACATTAGCTCAAACAGTATGTATTTTATTTACGGACACTATACACAAATTATAAGTCCACAAAATATTGTGTTTAAAATATTATGGTTAAAAAGACAGATCGTGAAACTGCATACAAAACTAACAGTAGGAACGATTAAAGTATAGATAGCCCCAAAGTGGCAATTTTTTATAATTCAACATGAACTTTACTCTCTTTGCAATAAAATTGAAAAACTATCAAAGAATTTGACACATTGAGGTGTTAGTCGTAATACAATAAAAACCTGATTAGTGCGTACATCCATGGTTATGTGAACAACATACGGTATGCGCTCTGATCATAATGTAAAAGTCCGATTTGCAAGGGCTCTGGCCGAACATTGACAAATGACCCTCATGGGAATGATGGATTGTGGCGATTAGATTTCCCAAAAAAAAACAAACATCGCAAAACAAATATAAAAAAAAAACTTGAGAGGTGTCAAGGGACACCCAGATGGAACGAAGTTCCCTTCGATTGATTAGTGAACTATTCAATCTTCTCTCTCTCCCCCTCCCCCTCCATCTTCCTCCTCCCTCCCCCAACCCTCCCCATATCCCCCTCCCCTCTCCCTCTCCCTCTCCCTCTCTCTCTCCCTCGTGTGTGTGACAACTTTTCGTAAGAATTTTTTCCGTCTAGCCCCCTTTCACATCGCGCGATAAGGAACTTCGTTCCAAAACTTCGTTCCAATAATAAACATCATGCCCAAATCTCTATGAAGCATCCTATTAATTACCTATATCATTGTGTGCCTTAGACGATCTATACTGTAGTGTTATAGTCAAAGCTAGAAGTGCTCTCCTCACAGCCTACACAAGGTAGGCTTAAATGAGACGAAGTTCATTTTAACGCTCACCTTCACGGAGCTTGAGTCTATCAATTTTAATCTTCTGCTGTAAGACGTAAGTACATAGTGCAGTAGGCCAACAGCTAATACGTATACGTGAGGTGTACGTCTGTGTCTACTTCTTACGTGTATGTGGTGCTAGCGTGCGTCTCGTTGAATGGCGAGCGCGGGTCAATAGCGCTGATCCGCGGATATTGAACTTTAACTAATATGTACGGACAGCTCCCAGGCTCGCGTTTACCTCCGTGTCCCGTGTCCCGACGTAATCCGATATTACGGGCTGAAGGCTACTGGCTCCACTTCATATTTCTTAGTTTAATTTATTAGGTAGTACACACATCGTCTGCGAGCCCAAATTAACTACAATTTATGATCGTCGTAAGAGACAGCAGGTACCCACGGCGACGTCGGCGATCGGAATCTCCCCGGGGACGCGGTGTTGTACAGCGTGGCTTAGTGAGATAATTTGTATTTGTATGCACAGCGTAGTAGGTAGTTAGCTGACAGACGAACTCCAGTTTCCACTAGGTATCGAGAAGAAAATTAAAAAGTACTTCAGCGTGTGTTCGAGATGTTTCTAGTGCGGTTGTATTGCGTCACGTCCGGGGTCTCGGAGGAGCCAATCAGCGCTCGCGACGACACGGCGACGCGCGACGTGACGACACCAACGCGGGCGCGTGACGAACACGCGGGACCGTCGCGAAATTACATCACACTCTTATTGTTCACGCGAGTGTTTGTGATTATTGTACCCATAACCAATTGAAGAGGGTTTAAAGTTGTACAGTTTAGAATAAAGTGACGAACATAATATCACGCTTGTAATCCCCGAAAGGTAAGGCAGAGCTGGTGTACCTAGTAGTACCTACACCTACATTTTGCCAGTTAAGTTTAAGTCCAATAGGGGGCGAACCCAGACTCCGGGCTGCTACTGAGAAATTACAGATGGAAAAACTCAATAACACCTTGCCCGACCCGGACATTGAGCCCGGAACCTCATGCCCAGCAGTAGCGCTTGCGACCACTAGACCAACGAAGAAATAAAATGAGACGAGAAACGAGAATAAAGTGATGCGGGCGGAAACACCTATCTGAGACTTTGTTAAAATATATTTGGACATTTTGTTGCAACTTCTGCTTTACATTTCATACGCGTTTTGTCGTTCAATTAAATTCAGGATCTCGCTGTAAAATCTCGTGGAGGTCTAGTATGTAAGAATCCTAGTTAGTTAGTCTGAGATACTTATTTAATTTAAAATGCGCCGTGATCTCATCAGAGCGCCAGGCGGCGGCGACGGCGGCCGTCAAAGAGCGAGTCTCTAATAGAGCGATGCGACGGACCGCAGCCGCCGGCGGCCGCACAGGCTGCGGGGCATCTTGTAATTATTACACGAGTAGCTCAACTGAAAGTAGCCTCGTAAACAATTCCGCGATTTACAAGTTTCCGTGATTTGTTGACCGATCGTTGGCTAACTGGAGAGATGTCCCTACATCTCTTGCCGCTTGTAACGATCTTTGTGTATATAGTCCCCTGACTATATACACAAAGATCGTTAGAAGCGGCTTATTGGATGTTCTCATGCGAATCCGCGAGCTTCATGGCCCCAATTTGGAACGTAACATAGTTGATAGTAAGTTGTTTAGCCGGACATTAATCAACCTAAGCCAGCTTCTTCAAAGACTTTGAAAACTTTTTGATATTTTCATTTAAGATTAACCGTTTTTGGAAAATACGTTATATGTAGTTTAAAATTAATCTTGACTCCCGAAAAATTATTTCAAAAAGTACACGTTTTTCCCTCGTAGCTTCGGTGTAGCAGGTCATAGATACGGTGTAGCGGTATAGCACTTCGGGGCTACGCTGTAGCACCACGTAGCTACGGTGTAGCACTTCGGGGCTACGCTGTAGCACCACGTAGCTACGGTGTAGCACTTCGGGGCTACGGTGTAGCACTTCGTAGCTACGGTGTAGCGCCTTGTACATACGGTGTAGCACCTCGTAGCTACGTTAGTTTATTTTCCTGATCCTGCTACCACAGGTTGTGCGAGTTTATTCTCGAGTGCATTCAAGTAAATACGACACACGTAAACTGTATTTGTGTCATAACAGTATTTCCAAGTTGGCCACCTATTGAGCTCACCCGCGCCACACGCGCCTCTGCGCGCCGCGCGCCCCCTGGACTAACCTGCACGTCGCTCGCCGCAGACATTGGCTGAAGTGTTAATTTCTGTCATCTTGGTACTTTTCAAAACAACTTCCATAATTCAATCTAATGACCATGTATGTATTATTGATCAAGAGTTGCTTATTTGTTCCGTTAATATCTGTTGCTTGATGGTCTTTTTAATAAATAAGCCAGTTGATTTTTCTTTATTATTTGTCATAATGGTTGCGCTTTGAGGAATAATTAATTTGGGCTGTAAATGAGTTGCACTTTGAGGAATACCTCCAAAATTTGGTCTACATGGTCCTCACACGATCTACTGTCTGGACTTTGAAAGAGACTGTAACCTCTGAGGTTTAAGAAAGTAAACTATATTTCCACTTATAGTAAGCTTTCATAATATAGCGCCGCGCTGCCGAACAATAATACGTCTGCAACTCAGTCTGCTGAGCTCTGCACGAAGCTCGCAACCTGGTTTAGGTATTACACATACTTTGGAGTACTTTCCTAACTTATTTTCTATTTGCTTGGAACATGTTTTATTGGAATTTGTCTCTGTTATGAGGTCGTTCGTCTAGATGAGTGCTTAATCAATTTTGCAGAAGTAGATTGATGGCGATAATTGATGAAGTTGTTACTCTGTATATTGTAGGTATCTGTCGCAGACGGCAGCTCGGAGATATTATTTTAGAGATTAAATTTTATTAAAAAAAAACCAGTGGATCTATGATGTACCTACACATACATTTACATTTTATAATTATTTCAAAATACCACGATTATTACCGCTATATTATTGGTCCAAGATTATCAAAATTTTACTCATGGGCACAATACGCACAGTGGGCTCAATACGCATTATTATGGGGGCGATATTGAACAGCCTTGCCCCAGATCACAGTGTTTCTGTGAAGACACGAAAAATGGTCTTCATCAGTAGGGTGGAGTAACAGATTCTTCCAGGTAGGTACATACGTCTAGGGACATTTTACCTTTAAACAGAGATCAGTACATCAAGCTATCCCAATGTTTCATATTTCTTTGATAGTTTTTCAACTTTATAACAATCAGAATAAGGTTCGTGTTCAATTGGAAAAAATTGAAAGTCTGGGGTAGCTTGATGTGCTGGCGTCGTACATACATTATCTCACGACCTTATCAAATAAATTTTATTGTGAAATGATCCCAGTTGTGTTATAATAATAATTTATTTCGGACACAATAATCCATAGTGTTAGTAACAGAAAAACTTATTACCTAATGTTAGTAACAATTAATCTCCGCACAAACTGCTGTACAATCGGAGAGCCAAAGCTCTCAGCTACAGTTTCCAGGATGCTGTATTGACTGTCCCGCACTCTCCTCAATATCGACGCTGTTTTTTTGCGTATACGACGTGCTGCAGTAACGTGGCAGCCTCAACAACATCCTGAAAGCATTGTTATATTGGACACGCAGGGCATCCAGCGACCTCTTCGTATAATTGACCCATAGACTGCCCGTGTGCAGACCCTAAGCAATAAGCTTTGAAAAGTGTTACTTTTACAAGGTCCGTACACCGCGCAAATCTACGGGACAACATATTACTCCGGACCGCTAGGGCCCTACGCTCCCTCTCAAAGTCTACATCGTCCCTGAGGTCGGCGGCAAGAAAATGCCCTAGTACATAAAAGTAGTCACCCTGATATGACTTTCCAACCATCGTTAAAAACTCCTTAGTGGCTACGACGTGCGACGTTGACGCATTCATTAAAAGACTGGCCTGTTGGTCTAGTAGTTAGTGGCCGGACTGCCATGCCTGAGGTCGTGGGTTCTATTACCACCCAGGTTTGTGTGATGAGCACGTTCATTTGTTCTGTGTCTGGGTGTAATTTATATAGAATGTATTTACAAAATTTAAAAGTATGTTTATCGGTTGTTTATTACCCAAAACACAAGCTCTGCTTAGCTTGGGGTTGGTGGCGTTGTGTGAAAGTTGTGGATTGTTATTATTTATTATTATTTAAGCTTGCCGGAGCAGTCGCGGCCGCGGTGCGGTGGCGGTGCGGCGCGGTGTGGTAAGTAGCGCGCAACTTGTCGCACAAGCGAGCGGTTGCGGCTGCACGCTGCCACCCCTGCTTACCAACTTTCTAACTGCAACTCATGTGTGTGCCAGTTGTAGGTATTATGTGTCGACAATACAGTAGTTACAGCGAATAGTTTATGTTATGCATGGCGGCAAGTTGGCGGCAAATATAATGATTGTTACATATTCAGGGTAGACACTGCAGGCCTCATTTTGACATATTTCTTACCTCACTGCTAAGAAGAGTTAAGTTATTCTTTGAATGTTTGTAATATTCTTTATAACCTCGTCTTAAACTTGAAACGGCTGGACGTTCTATAATCAAAGCCTACAAGATAAGATATGTAAAAATTCGAAATGTGTAGGTACTCCGTATTTATGTTGTTCGAAACCAATCGACAATCGAGTGGGGGATGAAAATGAAGGGTTTTAAACAAAAACATAACAACTTAAATGTCTAATTAGAAATGATAAATTGTAAAATCGCTGAAATCGCGAAACCAACAGCTGTAATAGATGGTTAACAACACAATAAGCATCACAAAGCCAATTAAAGGTTCTTAAGTGTATTATTTCAACTATTCTTTTTTTTGTGTAACGGTAATGCGAGGACATGGAGTATCTAATTAAATTGCTGGGCCCTAAGAGATAATTTTAGAAATCTAACTCATTAGAATGTAGGAAAATAATATTGAAGGTAACAAAATCTTTTTCAGTATTTTTTTTTATAAATTTCTTTTATCTACGTAATGGAAAGAGGTTCGATATTTTCATCTGTTTTATACTTAGATTTCTTATTTACGTTTAGCTTTTAACCGCTCATGTCGTATTCTGCGACAGAAAACATGAATGATTTTTTCGTTTTATTTTCAAAATACTGACTGTGTGTTACAACTAAAACCATTATCGAATTGAGATATTATTAATGTAGCAAAAACCTAAAATTGATACTACAATTATTATTGTTTCTCCTTATTTACTGTAGGTATTATTTTATTGATTTGTAGCAATTTTGGCCCGGCGCTAGGGGCACGGCAACTAATATTTAGCCAAGCGCTTCAAAAGGTTAATTACAGAAACGTTTATTGAATAGCCAGTAATATACAATAGAAGGAATCTATCAAGTTCCACAAGTACTCAGACATGTCTGGCCGCGGCCGGCACAGTTATGCGCAGTAACTGTACTAATGTAATAGTTCGCTTCTCAACTGTAGCAAGTTCGATTATGACCGCCGACGGCTCCAAATGTTCCACAAGCCACAAGGACCACGCGATGGTTACAACCAACAGAATTGTATGCCGACATCGGACTGGGGTGCTACTGAACTTTGTCAGCGATGTCAAACTGATTAGTAACTTAGGATTTCCATAGTTGTCTCATTCTCAATAATTCATAAGCGGTTGGTGTCTCATTTCATTAAAGGTGACAATGAGCCTCTGCGAGTAGGCTTCGGCCCCTCGTATGCCTTCTCCAGGACTCTAGTTTCGAGAAATTAAAAAAAAAACGCATTTCTCACACAACGCTATCTAGTCCAAAACTAAGCAGCGCTTGTGCTACGAGTACTAGACAACTGATAAACATACTTATATATTACTAAATACATACTTATTATAGATAAATTAGACACAGACACAGGACTAATCATCGTCCTCATCACACAAACATTTGTCTTCGGTGGGAATCAAACCCACGACCCCCGACCACTAGACCAACAGGTCAAAATCAGCCAGTATGGGACGTGGCCTATGCTTAACACCACAAACAGGGCGCTATATTATATAACATATCATCCTCATGTATTGTATCCTATTCCCTTTATTTTTAAATATCACTGACGCCAGATTTACATAAGAGGTAATAAATGGGATACTTTCTCACATTGTACAACTTCTGAAGGAACATACTTTTTATTGCGGTTTCTAATGGAGTCTAAAAAACTTTTGAGCCACTGAATATTATACGATTGCCTGAATGAGATGAGATATAATTTTGATTTTAATGGGCGGTTAAGTTGAATCTGTACATGTCTACAGTTTGGCACAGTTAATTTAATAGTCCAGGTAAGACGTAAAAATAATTATACAAAATTAAAAGTTCAAATTAGACTGAAAAACAGCACTTTTTGAACGTCAATATTACATAATACGGCCCTCTAAAGAGCCCGCTCTTCAAACAATAATAATGGTGATGCATTTAAAATTATATTAATAATGATGATAATAATATTATACCTAATTTGAAATTTATTGACAATTGGCTGAGGTTTTTTAATGATGTTTGTATTTTTACACATCGTGTCTTATGCCTGAAATGAATTAATTTAATTTATTTCATTCATTTGAACATCGGGCTTGCATTATTCAATCTCCACTGTAGTGTCAGTCTCCGTTGTGTGGTGGTAGATAAATATTTGTATTAGGTACCTACAACAGATCGCAAGCTGTATGCACCTCTCGAAAACGTCAGCTCTATTGATAATATTGGTGTGTGTTGTGCGAGTTCCCATACGAGGGGACGGGAGCGGACCGCACGGAGTGTAGGTTTGTTCCGGGTGGGGCCCGGCTGGGGGGCACTTCACGTCAACTCGCTACGTGACAGCTGTTTCACGGCGCTCGAGACATTCATAGAATACGCTAACTTGTATTGAAAAACATAAATCATACAGGATACATGTTTTTTTAATACAAGTTAGCGTATGTAAGACATTAAGGCGCAGTAGAAATTGTCTCGAGATTTGGATCGATACTTCTGATTTGTATTTTTTAAACTTTACTCATTTGTAACGTTAAAGACTGGAAAGGATTTATTATTGTTAATCAAGTTAGTTAAGTATGTACCTAAGCACACTGTAATCCGTTAAGGATTACCCTTCACTGCCTTCCATTTCCATCATCAGATCTTCTCCAGGTCTTCATTAAGTTGTGTGATTATAACTTTGTAATATGCGTTCTAAGTTTCAGTAAAGCCGGTTTACAGGAGAAAATAAATAGGCAAAAAATCTATCGGCTTATTTTGTACACTTGGGGGTGGTTTTTGGTTTCAATGGGATTTCATTTAAATCGGACCAACTTTGAGATTTCCACTAGCAAAAACTAGCAAAAAACAGGGCACACTATTAAGATAATGCGTGGTTAAAAATCGTGTTAAATAGAACATTTCCTCTGTTTCTTTAGTCGGTTAAAAATAGAGTATGGCAATAAAGGAACAACGTAACTTTTAGTTTACTTTTTACTTATTGTTGAACCCAGTTTATAACTTTGGTAATTAATATTTCTGTTTAATAAATATGAGCGACTGTCGACCGTCTCCACCTAGCTGGAGGTCGTCACGCCTTCACCAGGATTAACATTCAGATTAGCTCTGAGCAGAGACTTCACGAAGAGATCGTTTAATATTTGCTAAAGTCTGAACACGCGATCTTTTGGTGACACGGTACAAAAGTTCTAGATTAACTTTGTTTTTCAGTTGAAAGTAATCAGATTGAATACTTTAGACTAAACTGTCAAACAAGCATTGCGTACAGTCCTGAAAGTTAATTGGAATTTAACTGAAAATCAATAAATTAAAATCAAAAGTCATTTATTCAAATTAGGCTGAGGATCAGCACTTTTTGAACGTCAAAAATTACATAAGACAGTCCCCCAAAACGCCCGCCTTTCGCCACTTCTTAGTGTTTTTGCTGGGAAGAAGAAGTGGCGGAACAAACTCCCCAGCAACACGTCTGTCTGATATGTTAGAAGAACAGTTTAAACAGCATTGGTAATGAATCAACATACTCATTTAAATTAAATAATTTGCTACATGATAGCTAGCACACACCAATATACAAGACAGTTATAGTAACAAGAATTTTAAGTACCGACGTTGACAACTAAACTCAAGCAAAAAAAAAATATAACTAACTGAATAAATATAACATGTACACAACTGGATTACATGAATAGGTCTACGACATTAAATAAAACAAAAATGATACACTAGGACCATCGAAGCCAAATAATAAATCAGTTACTAGTTAAACAATAACAAAAACCAATAACTAAACGAATGTGAACCTGCTTGGCTATTGACTTTCTTTTCTTTTTTTTTCTATCTTTATTTTTTTCTTTCATTCTTTTTTTTTTTGCTTTTCTTTCTTATTTACTTTTTTTTTTCTTTTTTTTCTTTTCTTTCTTTCTTTCTTTGATTAATTAGCGTCCACCTGCACACCGAACTTTGATGACGAGTAAGAATTTACAATAAATTGGTATTGCACTTTAAGAGGACTTCTAGTTACGGTGACTATCAGACGTCATCTATATCTATACTTTAATATAAAAAGAGGAGATGTTTGATTGTTTGTTTGCATTGAATAGGCTCCGAAACTACTGGACCGATTTGGAAAATTCTTTCACTGTTGTGAAGCTACACTATCCCCGGGTGACATAGGCTACTTTTTGTCCCCGTATTCCCACAGGAACGGGAACAACGCGGGTAAACCTCGGGACGTCTGCTAGTACTATACACACATAGATGATAGTCATTATGAAACTAGCTGTTTGACAGTTAATCGTAGAACACTGGCCATTGACCATCACTATGAAGTGTCAACGGAAATACGGAGTAGCCTGCTGGATTATATGTATAAAGTATAATCGTGTATTTCCTTAGTGCAGTGTCATATTTGGTTCCGTGTTCCAAGTCGGTTTAGTTGTTACTCTTCTTGATTCGGTTACGAAATGTTTCCAAAAACCATTTTTCTATTTGCACAACATGAGACTCACAATCTCGTGTGTCCCGTACCCGGGTCCCACCACGGGGAGCTATAACTCATCCGGCGGGTATGAAATCCGTTTTGTTGCGCGTGTTGTCAGCGTGTAAGTCAATACGTCGGCGGACGGTGAGACTGCGATATAAATCAGTAGGATGAGGGCGTCCCGCGGCGCCTGACCGAGTGACTCTTCACCTACCGATCGCAATTAGTAACCTGTTGATGAACAAGACAAGCATTTATTTATTTATTTAATACTTCAAGCACACAAATGTACATAGGCGGACTTAATGCCTTAGGCATTTTCTACCAGTCAACCTTTAGGTAATGCAGAGAGACAAACAGTGGTAGGTGTAATTCCGTAAGAAAAGTTGAAGAGAATGAAACATTATTTATTTATATATATGTAAACAATTAATATGATTAATATCATAAAATATAATATAATAAATATATACAAACAAAACTTAAACACATGAACATGATAATCATGCCAAGGGAAAACATTAGCGCTGTGACGAAACTACAGCCGTTTTTTTGAGAATGTGCTCACGACTAGTCACGAACCTTTAATTTAAAAGTCAATCGGTTGGTAGCCATTCTGATTTCCTGGGGGAGCATTAAGGGTGCGCATCAGCACTCTTACCTATTAACACATCACCTTATTTTCAAATCTTAAGGAGTAATTAGTAACCGACTGTTGTTTGAAATTATGTGGTTCTTTAAACTATGTTCCGTGTTCTCATGGTTTTGGACAGCGAGATTTCTCGTTTTCTCGACTTTTGTTTATTGTATGAACAAAAGTGCGAATTAAGCTGGTGTTAGGATGATACTAGAATTGCACTTACTTTATGATACAGTGGGTAAATATTTTTCTAAAGGTAAAGCACACCTAGCAGACCGTGCACTCTGCTTTCATTCGTTGTCTGGGACAAAGAAGTGTTGTTGATGACGCAGTGTTGGCTAACACAGCATCATCGGACGTCTGGCACGGAGGTCATCGCTGAGGGTGAGGTCCGGGTTTCGATTCCCGGAACATCAAAGTGATATTGGATTATTTCACCAGGAATTTCTTAGTAGCAGCCGGAGACTAGATTCGTGTCCGGCACTACGCTTATCACCATTTATATGGAACTTAAACATAACTGCTGAAATTTAGGTATACTATTATTATACGTGCAACTCTGTCAATAACAATAAAGTCTGTATTTGTAGGTAAGTAGGTAGGCAAGCGTTCATGTCTAACACGAGAAGCTTGTTGCTGGGGCACTTTATTTTGGCTTAAAAACCTATTTAATCACAGAAATATAAACCCATAGAACATCACACGGCACAACGCAAAAGGAAAGATTTTTGTAAATCACGTTTGTATTACTTTACATGTCATTGTGTCAGGCTTCGGTACGACACACATCGACACAAAAGAGTTACATTTTGAGGAAAACTCGCAACTGAATTTTACTAAACTTCAAAGAATGTTTAGTTGAACTGGCGCCCAAGAGATGGCGCTAGAGGTTCACGAGTAACATTCATCTACAAGTTTATTGTTTGCAAGAAAAGGGTTCGGATGTTGTTATTTACATTCATTGTACATTTTGTGAGCGGATTCCCGCGTCTTACCCGATGGCAGCTAGAGCCGAGCCGCGGTATAATACTAATAAATAGCCAATAATGTCGCCATTGAGCCCACCGTATTGACACAGGTCTTTTAAAAGGAAAGGGTTTCCTAATAGGGATAGCTACAACGAGAAGCCCGAATCTGTTTTTAAAAAGTTGCTTTGTTGCAGACATTACACAAAATAAGTAAACTATTAGACGATCCAACGTTCCAAACATATTAAAAAATGTGCACGTAAACGTTTCCTTGACCGGACAGCAAGTTAATATTTGAATATAAGAATATCCGTGACGATGTCTCAACTCAATAAGCAATCTGAAGTAGAAGTGTTTTGTGCGGAGTCGCCCGGCGCCGGCGGACTCAAACTTAGCCGGATATTGAAAAATCCGCGCGGAGAGTCACGGCGCGGTGCGGCGAGGTGCGGCACGGCACGGCGAGGTAACGGCACTGCAAAGATATGGACAGAGCGCCCACTCTCCACGCAGATCGAGAACTCGATGTACAATCAACTTTAGCTCAAATATAATATATTCCGTTGTTAATAGGTATTGTTCACCATTGTGAGTTTAGGAATTTAAAATTGGCAATATTAAGAACTCTTAGCTAAATGTAGAAGCAGGTAAGTGCTGACATTCTTGCCCGAATCTACAAGATACTATAGGTGTATCTGATATGGAGCCACTTAACCTACGGACCAAGTTGCCAAAGTAAGGTGGTAACTTAAGTATTTATCTACTTATTGATCTGAACTCGTGTTTGAAAGATGTGGGCTTTGCTCAATATCCTTTATAGCATTCCTTAATATAAATTATATTGAGTGGGACGTGGTAGAACTGGTTCTTCTCTAGTTGGCTGCAGCGTGACGCAAAGGATGGTGTGTCGCGAAGGAAGCAGGAAGCCGGCTCGTAATAGAGACACCGCGGCTTGTTCTACTGATATTTTTGTTTTTTACCCTCTTTTGTTTAATCCTCGGAGGCTGTGCTTGAGCTGATCTTCGTGCTGTAGATATTGGAGGAAGTGATTAACGGATTATTTTATTTTGGCGTTGCTGGCGATCACGGTTAGAAGATAGTCACGGCGCGGGGACGCGTGTTACGCCTGTAAGACGAATTCTTTAAAAATGATGTTTTGCATCATAAGTTCATTAAACTGTACTTCGCGGTTTAAATTAAAAACCATTTATTTTAGACAACAGTGATCCGTATTAACATTGATATAAAAGAACAATTATTACAGCAAAGGATGACCAGGCAGGAAAATAATGTGTCCTACCTCACTCTCCGCAAAAAATGGCATTTATTTGGTTTAACCCACTCCAAAGAGTCGTTCAGTGATATTAATAAAAACCTTAAAAGCTTTCTTAAGAATCGGGTTATTAAATGCTTTGTTTCGAATCGGTCATTAACGCATTTAAACAAATTGTAATTTTAGTATAGATGACCGACAATTGTTACCAAAAACAACACTTATTGACATTAACAAATAGGCGATCGCGGCGAGGCGCCAGTTCTTGCTTGTAAACATAAGCCGCGCGCCATTAGTCCGGGCGACGTTATCAGGCGCTATCAGCCGCCGCCCGCTGTCTGCTCGCCCTGACCGCTGTCACGAGCTGAACCTTGGATTACACTGTACTGTAGACAGTCAACCAGACGTCCACAGTGACAGTTTCATTTTGGCAGAGCCTTTATATCTTTGTAGTAAGTCGCAGTTCAAGTGTCTATGTTACTACTGAAGTGTGCCTGATCGTACAACCTATGAAGGCTAGCTTGAAGTATTTGCTTCGTATCAAATAAAACGTCGCCTCACCCCTCACTTAGGTAAGCGATATTTAAAGTTCAGCAGAACTATTGGCTAACTTTTTATTCCTTGTGACTATTATAACTGGCGTCCAGCTGCACATTTGATGACAACTGATAATTTACAAAAGATTGTTATTGCACTTTAAGTGAACTTCAAGTTACGGTGACTATCCGACGGGTTACTTACTGTACGCTTCGTCACATCTCTGCGAGTGCGCATGACGTCATCCTTGAAACACACTGATGATAGCCAATACGAAACTAGCTGTTTGACAGTTAAGAATAAGAAAAATTTATTTGCTCAGACAAGTGTATACATACAGGCTTAGAAAAACATTTACACAGTTAATCGTTGAACACTCTTAGTCTTGCAGCTGATGCAGCCCAAGACCAAAACATTTGTAATCGGAACAAATGCTCTGCATTTTGCTGTTTTTTTTTTCTCATCATTTTTTATTTTTGATTTTTTCTGCATTTTATCGATTACTTACTTCATTGAAGCTTGATTGAACCAGTTTTAGTAAGAGAGCTTTAATTTACACACATTCACTAAACATACAAAACTGTAAAATAATAACAAAGCAAAACCTCCTCACCCTAAATTATGATAAAGCAAAAGCAGTAAGCACTGATTAAACCTTCATGCAATTAAATAATAGTTAGTAACAGATACACAAAGAACCACATAAACCACACATTAATACTTACGCACGCGCTTACCGCCGTCACAACATTGCTGCTGATACACATTTTGCTCACTTTTAATCTTTCAACTGAGGTAATTAGAGACACAATAGAAAGACAATGACAGGCGGACACCGGTGTCCTCTCGGGGTTTAATGAATTAAAACAATCAAAATGGACGAACGGTTGGCCCCTATAACACCGGATTTTCCTAGCATCGGGGCCAATATTCACTACATTGACCAGAAATATGTGTAACATGAAAATAATAATATGTATTTCTACTTTTTTTTGGCTAATAAATAATTATGAATTATTATTATTTATTTTGCATGATCCACTGGTTGTTAAAAGATTTATTTATTCTCAGTTATAATTCAGTCATTTGAACGTTCGAAAAAATAAGTAATTTTAAATCTTTGTACTTATATTACCTACATAGAGAGTGCGACAGCCGGGGCCAGACGAAGAGTGAAAGAGAGAAGTTTATTTTATTCTAAACGGTCCGTTTTTTGACGATTAATAAAAAGTATTAGTAAAGTAGTTTAGTGTTCTGTTAACTGTTTGCAAATGAATGATGCTAAAATGCACATTATAATTACTTTCATTCTGTACAGGCCTACATAAATGTCAAGGACCTTCCACAAGATAACAAATACATATTGCAAACAATTATAATATTTGTATTTGATTCTTATAATTATTTTCCATTAATATAAGTATAAAGAATAACTAAATGAAGTGTAGATCAGTATATTTTTACGTTCATCACCAATTTGTTGATGTTGCTATAAACGTAATGGGTCATAAACGTAAATATCGGCGCGCGATGCGGATCGGAGCGGTGCGGTATGTTGCGGTGCGGAGCGATGAAATATAACTTAATTTATGGCAAGTTTATGACTTCCGTCATGCTCGCCAGTGTTGCCACACTTGCCGCTCGCACGGTACCTACTCAACTGCAATAACTTCGTGATAGATCTCTAGAGTAAGCTCACCGAAGTCGGTTGGCGCAGCGAGCGACTTTTCGTATTAAAACCATCAATATTCACGAAAACAACGCTATTTTAAATACGTCAACAGGTATCACTCGGATGTTACAATTATAAAATATAATATTTGCTATGGACAGCAGAAGGGGAGATGATTTCATTTAAATGATGCTGAATGTATAATAAATAGGCCTGTGGGGAGGTTTGAGCTCCACCGACTTGAACATTGATGCCGACAGTGTTGCCAAACCTTAAACAATGAAACCGGCCATTTGGTCGATTGTGGAAGAGAATCAATTGCATTTGTGGATTATCATTTGGGTGCTTTACATGAATACTTTAGGTTAAACAACTGACACAGGAATTGCGTGCCAGAACTCGAAGCAAAGTTACCTATCTACTGATTGCAACCATTCCATTCTGATTCCATTTCAAAACAAGGAAATTGGTTAGAAACCACAAAATGTGCCATTTTGGCGAGGTATTAATAAACTAGCAACACAAAACAGACAGGACGGTGGCGGCTTGCGGTGGCCTCATGAATTGTAAAACTGTAAGTATGCCGCAATCTACAATCATTAGATACTGCTCCTTATTGTAGATAAAGTCCAGTTAACCACAGTGAGTTGAGAGTGTTTAACAATCAGTTAGACTAGTTTTAGGTAGATGTTAAAAAAACCAGAGATTTTATAGAGGAGGGTCTAGGTGTTACCAGTGGTAAAACACATGCAATCTATGTTTAAAAACTTGGTTTTCATAAACGTTTCATAGTTTTAGCAAAAATCTTGCATTATACCAGCCCACAAACGGTCCAGTTAAACATTAAACCACGTACTTATACAAAACAACAACTTTAAATAGTTGTTGTTATAGTATTTTTAATTTCAACATAGCGTTACACTTTGTGCACAATCTGTAAATTCATAATTTCCAAGCGAGCTGTTTACTTGTTTGCACTTTTTCTTCGCAAAATGCACAGCGAGATGTAGGAAGCTGTATTTATGATCGTGAATCTACATAATACAATATTTACAGTAAAATAGTGCTGTAATGCGGTTAGTACGAGTGTAAACACTGGACATGCTCTGCTCATAACATATTGGTTGTTAGAGATAACTTATAATTCGCTGAATCTCTGCAATATCTAAAGGCAATTAGTTATAACTGACAGAATATAAGGGACAGGGGATGCAATATATCGTCATTGATGAGAGGTCGTAACGTGCAATATATCGTCTTATGGACAATGCCTCCTTTCCCGTCCGATGATAGGCATCCTGTAAGTAGGTATGTGGATAGCGTAGATGAACATAAAGTATACTTTGTGCTGTGCATGTGTTTTGGAATTAGGGAAGTCAAGAGGGTTGAAACCTCAACGTAACCCCATCGTAGCTTAATTTAAAAGTCGCAACAGTCGATCGAAGTTGAGGCTTCGTTTACCAAGGTCAGAATGAGAATGGGTAAGTATTCATTACAAATTGGAACCCCTCTCTTTATGCCCTAGAAAGCACGTCACTACCTTCTGATTCTTAGTCAAATTTGAGTTTATGAATTTAGATATTTGAAAGGCAAGTCTGACACAAAGTGGACTCAGAAATTCGGCATTATTGTGTTTTAACAATTTATTATTTTCTTGAAGGCCCTTGTGTATACCGCGAAGTATGCAAGTAGTTCCATAAATAGCGGATGGCCCATACAGACTTCATCAGTGAGCATAACGTTTTTTTAGAATTGATTAAAAATTTGTACCAAATGTAACGAAGTTGTATTAATGAAACACACAAGTTGACAAGTTTATCTGATATTATGTTGTCGAACGAGCCGACGACCTTTTTCATAGGTTCTGATGTCGAAAGAAGACAGTGCCGAGGGAACACATGTCTGATCTAAGGATTAATAGTGATTATGCACGATAATACTCGCCTCTCCACGAGGACTTGGTAAGTAGCTACTACTTACCGACTTGTTGCTGTATTGTGTATTAATTGATTCCTTGTGTGATTGGCAGGCGGAAGGGGGAGGTCACTGGGAAGAGACGCATTTGGTTTCTTTATTTGTTTTTGTTTTGAGTAATCCTCGAGAAGTTTTGTCATCAGGTCGGTCATATCAAACATAATAAAATATTGATATTGTTATTTTTGAATAAGCATAGATCATGGCTTAATTGAATTGAGGCATTCAGCTGCATCCGGTTAAACTGGAAATCGACCCCAAGATAGTTACGAAAAAGCTAGGCAGATGATGATGTGGCTTAAATGAAACTTGTTTCGACAAAAATGTTAGCACTTCTTACATTTAAAAAAGGGTTGTCCCTTGATAGGCATACTGGGGAACTTTATGATACTCTGATGTTAGTGTTGATGCCTTGCAGATGCAAAACGAGTGCCGGCACAGTACACGGCAAGCTGACCAGTGGCTGTCTGTCTCTATAAACTAGTACTAGTATTCGCGTAGCCACGATTTATGTCCCACTATTAAACAATTATTTAGCCTCCAAACAAAACAACGTACACTGGACATAAATAAAGCAATTTGTACTCTATGTTGTAGCTGGCAAGAGCTGTGTTTGCCGCAGATTTCACGTTGCGGTTGGTTTACAATGATTGTTTAGTGAAACGGATGCACTGGAATATACGAGTAAATATCTGAGGGCAGAAATGTAACGCGCTCATAAAAATGCGTGACTGTACATTCAGAGTCGGTGTAAGGTCGCTCAAACTTTTACATTTAAATTTGAAGTACACCAAATCTCACACCCTTTCATGCGCACAATATTAATAAAAGGGCGAAATCGAAAGAGCAGAGACAACGTGTGGCAACATCCCACAACTGACAATCTACCAGTATAACACAATAGCTTCACCTGCCTCGTTACGTATTTGGTGAAACAAAGTTTAAAATGAACAAACAAATACAATGGATACGCAACTACTAAAGAACCATTTAATACGTTCAACAAATGAGTACGCACTACTAATTCGGGATAATAGAAGCTTAGTAGACAGCGGGCGGCGTCGGGCGGCGGCGGTGGTGGTGGTGGTGGTGGTGCGCGGCGGGTGGTGGTGGTGGCAAAACGAACGGCTTCATAAATACATTATTACGCATTACTTACCGCGCTAATTGTTATCGGCACATTAGCCACTGCAGCGGATTACCACTATAATACTACGAGCATGATGAATGGCTTACTGCGAACCATAGCATTAACTATTATCTAACAAGTGGGGCTTTTATATTATTCATATTCATTTATTTGTGTTGCTCAATGTGGGCTGGTTAGAGCTCATAATCATGTATCAGTTATAATAAAAAAAGCAACAGAGCACACGAAGAGTTTCGTATCACATGGGTTTTGTTAAAAATTCCTGACTGATTACTTTTTTTTTAATAAGAGACTGTACTTAATACCTATTGTGTGAAAATTTTAAGTTGGTATCTACTTATTGCAGTTTAGAAGACGCTATGCGATACGCAACGTCTTATTTTAAAAAATTACATAATATTATACTACTATCAAGAAATACTTACTAAGACGTAAGTATTTTCGAGCCGAACGCTCGTTGAGTTGAGTTTCTCAGTTCGCCACCTTTCTCCCTGCCTACTTCTTTACTTTGTGTCCAACCTAAGCGTGGCTGAAACTTACCACTGACAATACGTGTATTTAAGTTAAATACGATATATAGAAGTTTTACTATATTAGTAACGCTTACGTTGTGTATCCGTCTCAACAGATACACAAAACACGTGTAGTCGAATTTCGAGTTTGTTACAATTACGAAACTTTACAATACTGCTATCTACATCTAGAAATTCTATCAACTTACCCACACAAACATGAGCGAAATCTTACAATGTTACTTGAGCGATATCATAAAACAGTGTAACATATTGTAATATAACCTTTAATGTTTTCATTTTAAATTTAATTTACCAAAATCTATCTTGAGATCCCACATAACACCGCTAACTTAATGATGCTAGACCGGATATGTGTGTATTGTTAGTAAATCAGTGCCCAGCTAATAGCCTAACCTGCTTACCCGGCCACTAGAGGCCACTTAACTCGGCGCTCGGTGGCCGCCCGGGCTACACTCCGGCTACACTCCGGCTACACTCCGGCTACACTCCGGCCACACTCCGGCCACGCATTATGTTGCCGCGCATCGCTGCTTACAAATTTAATCACAGCACTAGCTCCCGCTCGCTTGTCAATCAGAAACTGTGGATCAATTGCATTATTAGTTGAGCTACCCACTGAGCCGGATAACTAGGCTGATTAGCGAGCGAGCTGTGACCGCATGTGTGTCCCGCCGGACGAGCGCACCGCAGCGGACCGGAGCGCACTTCACATTTAATAGCACCGACTTGGGGGTCGTTCCGTTTGTAAATCAAATGTTCTTCACCTGAGGGATAATTAAACAGCTTGTGTGTGCCAGGGGCCGGGCAGTGCGACCGCATTATGTGTCGGTGGAGATTTGCCAAACTGTTGCATTTCGTAGTAAAGGGTTAGTAAGCTGTGTGTTGCTCAGTTCTAAGGACAGTTTTGAGTATTAATGTGGATATAGAGAGAATGATGGATGCATTATTTAATTATTAAGATGGCGACCAGTAGAGAGAGGAAGCGGTTTGCGGCTAAATAATAACAGTTTCTGGGGGTAGTATAAAGTTAAGCTACCCTTGACGAGGTCGGTCCGTGGAGGTGTGACCAAACATTAATGCATGTCTCATTAATCTGTTGGTTCCGGCGATTATTTTGTAGATCATTAATTTGACCCTGTTTTTCCTGACTGCTATGCCGGAGGTCGTGGGTTCGATTCCCACCCAGGACAAAGTTTGTATGATGAGCACGATCATTTGTTCTGTGTCTGGGTGTAATTTATCTATAATATGTATGTATTTAGAAATATATAAGTATGTTTATCAGCTGTTTAGTACCCATAACACAAGCTCTAGCTTAGCTTGGGACTAGATGGCGTTGTGTGAAAAAAGTAGTGGAATATTTATTTATTTATTATATTTATTAAACCCGAAGAGGACATCGGTGTTCGCGCTGTCATTGTCTTTACCGATAGACGATGATTCTATAGATTCTAATATTAACCTTCATTCGTGTCGATTAGAGACACAATAGAGAGACAATTACAGCGCGGACGACGGCGTCCGCTTGGGGTTTAATGAATTAAGAGGTACGGGATATAGAAAGACAAATCGTGGAACACCTAGATGTTCAACGGGTCAGAAACCAAACAGTTTACATGCTGCGCTGACCGCGTAGCCATTAGAATAAAGGCAGAAGAATGATCAGTGAAACAATGAGTTAAATCAGTTCACACAATGTGGCCGTTGGGAGCTCTCCTAATAAATTGTGATTGTCGAAAGTGCGGCGCATAACTGTTGTATGCAATGCGCTACACGGAGCGGCGACTGACTGTGGACCGTGATATTAAACTGAACTATCATCGAGATATACTGTTGTTAATGATATGCAGCCGCATCTGTGACTACTAGGACCTAAAGCTAATATACTCGAGACATTTCTAGAGTGACCATGATGATACACAGAGAATTAAACAAATTTTCTAAAAAAAAAACAAGTCTACGCTGCACGCACTATTGATTTTTATCCTACAACGCAAACCCTGTAGTTGTAGCCTAATTACCGCTTATCCAAACGATTTTTAACCGACTTCAAAAATGCGGGAGGCTCTCAATTCGACTGTATGTTTTTGATGTGTGTTAAGCGATTATTCCACTAATTATGAAATGATTTGATTATTCTTTTTTTGTTTGGTTGGCCATGCTTCAATGGTGATCCATATAGTTTTTATCGAAATCGGTTTAGCAGTTTGGTTTTAATAACTAAATAACTGCAAAACACATATTAAATTTTAGCAACAAAAAAAAAATAGAATACAAAAACTACAACCGACTTGACAAAAAACTCTAAAAGGTATAAAATAGCTCTACTTTAGGAAGTCGATGACAAATAATGAATGAAACAAAACCACCAAAGCCACTTCCAAAACTGAATTATATTACACCTTTTAGTCTTTTTATAGAATTTAAAAGTCCACTACACTATAGCATTTTAATTAATGAGGCAAGCACAATTGGTATCATTCATAGATATGATAACGTCTTTTTTAAAACTCATCATCTCCCTGCCCTTGTCCCGTGGTATTTGGGGTCGGCGCAACATGTTTTTTTCTTCCATTCTATCCTATCACACGTCATGCTACCACTAACTTCCTTTTCTTTCACATCACTCTTCACACAATCCATTCATCTTTTCTTTGGCCTCCCTCTCCCTCTCCACCCATCCACATGTATACTCGTTCTTCTTTTAGTCACATGCGTTTCTCTTTACATGACCATACCAAGACAATAGATTCCTCATAAACTTTAACGTCTTTTAAAATTAACCTAATAATATATTCGCAAAGAGTATTACCAGTATTATTATTATAGAATGGCCTGTTGGTCTAGTAGTTAGTGACCCTGACTGCTATGCTGGAGGTCGTGGGTTCGATTCCCACCCAGGACGAATGTTTGTGCTATGAGCACGATCGTTTGTTCTGTGTCTGGGTGTAATTTGTCTATAACATGTATGTATTTAGAAATATATAAGTATGTTTATCAGCTGTTTAGTACCCATAACACAAGCTCTCAAGCTTAACTTGGGACTAAATCGCGTTGTGTGAAAAGTTGTGGAATGTTTATTTATTTATTACCAGTTTAAAAATTGTACGTTTCGACTTTACGTCAAGTGTTCGTACTAGAGAGACTGGTAAATGTATCCTCATAATAAAGTAAGTTAATGTTTAGTGTTTTGACATTCCGGGAAGTGAGTTTGTTTAGTGAAGCAAATACAATGCAGCCTGCAGCGCTGTGTGTGGAAGCGACTAATGTTCGCCACAAGACACACACAGGACACAGGTGAACAAAAGATTATAATACAGTTATTAATGTTGTTTGGAAACACACAGGGTTATTATATTATAATGCTGCCTTTTCTAAAGTTGTTATTTTTTAATTTTGTGGTATTTTATACATTCAACTGTAAACGAAAAAAACGTTCCTTAAACGACAATTAGAACTAAGTCAGTGAAGTTGTAGCTTGTAGCTTGTACAGTGATTATTTAACTTACAGACGTGTAGGTAATGTAAACAATTGTAACATTCTTTTTAAATGGCTTGTTTTGAGATACAGCAAAGTTACTAATGTCTAGTTACATATTGAACATAAAAATGTAAACCTTTTGAACATTTAAATTTCGTTACTAGATTTAATAGCGTACCAGCGTCTAAACTACCTTCAAAAAAAAAAAGTCAAATCGGTTGACAAATGACGAATGTATACGCGAACAAACTTAAAAAAACAAAACATCCTACTTAATAGATAACCTTCTCCTTTTTTAGAAAGGTCGGTTAAAAATAATTCTAAGAACCCCCATTAGACTCTACTCTCCCCCCTATTAGACCCTTACCCCTATAAGACCATCTCCTATTCAACTCCTCATGCAGTAACTCGCCTGCAGTTTGTCTACCAACACAACTCCTTAGCTTTGTAATTAACAATGTTCTCAGATGGCTGTGTTGCGGAACTTGTTCTAGGTAAATATTGTACTACAGTGTTGCTCTACTGTCGTCTTGTGTCGGACACATGTGACCCTGTGAGTGGAATTACAATGCGGACACAAGAATGAGGTGTTATTGTGTGTCTGGTTAGCTGTGGGGAAAATGTTAGTATGCTTCATAAGTTTACACCTGCTTAAGATGAACAGCAAGGTTGCATACTTGAGGTGCATGTAAGTACTGCTGTGTCCATTTTGATTCACGGTGAATAATTTAGAAATAACAAGTTAAAACCTGTGTATTATTTCCGGTGCCGTGAGAAGATGAAATAACAGAATTAAATTAATTTAGTTTAATCATGCACCTACTAAATATCGTCTTTATAAATAACAATCTCGTGTCAATGTTTGTTCCCGACAAACTCCAAAATAAGCCGTTTCGAAAAAGTTTGGTTACAAACACTGTGACACGACTATTTTATTACGTTTAATAAGATGACATCAAATAGATCCAAACCAATAACAACTAAGTTGTTACTACTACTTTTTATTTAGCGAGTCTCCAATCAATGTGATCTTATTTAAACATTTTGTGTTTGATACAATTATAATGATAACATGTATATAACCTAACTGACCATACCTATCCTATAGCTAACCTAACTACCTAACCTGCACTCACCCTAACTTTACTCAAATGCATTGATAATAAAAATACTAAATCCATCATTTTAAACTGATCTACTGCGCTGTGTCCCTCAATGTTACATACAATTTATTTATTTTTCCCGGTCTACTTGAAAGTCCAAACAGTATAATAATTATCTTTTTGCAACGAATTATTGAAGTTCGTCTCTTACTAATTCATCATTATTAATTACGTAAATTGATTTCTGAAATTAAGACTTTTAATACCACATAAAACCTCTTTCTAAGTTTAGTAACAAAATAAATTTTAGAACGTGCGCATAAAATAATTACGTTGATCCGTTGTCATTGTGACTTTGTTTAATTTTTCGTATTTTGTAAATCTAATATCTCAAAATGATCTTAATATTTTAACATGTATGTTGTCGATTCAAAATCCTTATTTAAATATGTTCTTTAGTTTGAGAGGAGTATACCGTACCGACGACGGGACAAACATCAAATGTTTCACAGGTAGATAATAGTTTATAAGGGAAAGCGAAATTGTTGTTTTTACTATATTCCAAGCATTTTTTTCATATTTACTTACCATTTAAACCTTCCCTGGACTTTCACAAACATTTTAAAACCAAAATCAGCTAAATCGGCCCAGCCGTTCTTGAGTTTTAGCCGGACTAACGAACATCAATTAATTTTTATATATACAAGTTTAATTATATAATACTGTGTGTTGTCAAGAAAATATAGAACATATCAAATGTACAATTAATGAACTTTTAACAGTAATACGAAAAACGTTAAAATAATTAAAGTCGCGCGGTTCTTCACTAGAAAATAGGCAAAATTAGGGAAATGACCGCTATGAACGGCAACGTTTAATAACATGAGTACTCGATGACGATTGTTAAGCACTGCCGTGAGTCGCACGAAATTTTTGAATACTTTAGTTTTTCTTATTTATCTTGCATATCATTTATTTTTCTAGAATATCGATAAGTCGTACTTGAATGAAGATGACCACGTCAATGGACCAATTAAAAACGATAATCACGATTTTTTTTAACGATTTAGATTGTAAAAAAAAAACAGTTTATAATTACTATGTTACTGTAACTGAAGCTCCCATTTCATTTTGTCGCATTTATTCAAAGTCACCCTGTATTAGATTTATTTCGCAAACAAATACAAATACCGTATAACAATAGCCTTTAGTGACTCCCCGGTCCCGGCGCCGCGTGTGTCCGCTGTGTGGCGACAATAAAGCCGAGTGCTGCACATTAGCGCCGCACAATACTATCGACATCTTATGACGATACCAATATCACGTATCGTTCTGTAATGGCGGCCAAACTGAGTGCGCTTGCTTGTTGTACTCAACCACGACCCAAAACCTCATTTGCTGGACACCAGAAGGCCAATTCCCGCAATCAAGAACATTTCAATCTCACCTCGGCGACAATCTTATGACATTATTTTTGACAGATTGATCCGAAAGTTAGTTGCAATTTGGACGTTTTAAAAAATACGGGTGTCGACTCTCTGTTTGACAATTAGAGCAACGTCATACACGGTTGGTTCGCAACACAGACATGCTGTACGATGCAGCAGATCGTTGTAAGAGAGCTAGCAAGGAGCTCGCACCATAGTATGAGAAACTTTATATATACCTGGTGAAATCTGGTCTATTATCGTAATACCACAGTATAGATATTAATACAGTAGGACGACGCCTTTGATCTCTGGATAAATGCCGATAACTTCTACACGCGTTAGACTTGAATAATACCTCCCGCACTACAAACATCGTTTTGTTCGCAGTGCGGGAGCGGCTTTTCCGCGTCTCGCCCCTCACACCCCGCATGATTGCCCTGTCTAGACGGCTTCGTCGGACGACTGTATGTTTTTAGTCTGTGGTAATACACCTCCTCCTCTCCCTCCAGGGAGTAGGTGTAGAGGAGTTTATACTTGTCAAACATATTCAATTGTTCTAAACTTAATAAATCAGCGCTCAAAAGAACATTTAGTTGAAATAAGTAACATAAAAACTACAGTCACACTGATACTTTTATTTCGCGTAAGTAGGCAGTATAGCAAAGTTGAACACTATCTATTAAACAGTATGTTTTAATAATAAACAAAGTCATAATGTCAGATACTCTGAGTACACAAAAAAATAGTTCATTAGATAGGTAACAATACTTGATAATGATCTGTACTTCAAATGAGACACCTGTTACGTGTAAGGAATGTAGTCTGTGCCCTACTCCTAATAAGTGACATTATTAGTTATTTTACAAAGGAGCCCGATTTAATAACTGTTATGAAGGCGGTAGACGGCGCCGGCACACGTGCTGTTTAATATACTTGTCTGTAAATATTGTGCCAGTACTACACGCTCGTAGAATATCAATTATTTCGGGTCGATCAAGCTTGCTGACGTGGGTAGGTAGATGACTGTCCTTACAATCTAGAATTCTCTGTGTCTAGGAAAGCATGAGATAACGAGTGGACAGAAACCTGGAATTCCGGCAACCAGTCTTGCTAAGGTGTGTCGTGTTACCCAGTACAAGGATGTAAAGGTCAGACAGACAGACACACGTGAAGACATGACACAAACCCAACATAACATGACATGATTACGAGATGACATATTGACATGCATCTTACTCGTAATACCAGAATCAAAGAGATTTAAAATACTATAGAGCGGGCATGTCAAGGAAATGTCATAGAAAAACTTTGATCCCGTGTCTCAGTAACGCCATCTAGAATAATATATGAATATTGGAGCGGCAGCGGAGCGTACTACAAAAAACTCATAGACTTGTATTCAGCAGGATACACTTTTTCGGACGAAAATTTTGTTCGTGATGTCCGGTCTATAGGTATTGAATGTCTTTGACCAGAATACTTGAAATAATTTCCAAAAATACTGGTATTTTTATCCATGCGATTAGATTGGAATTTGACCATAGTTAAGAAAAGTGTAAATTGGTGACTAAATCTCTGCTTTGAAAATAAAATATTATGTTTTACATAATTGACATAAGACCATTTAGCTGTAGGTTCGGTAAGGCCGCGTTCACACCTTAATGTCAGTCTCCAACTGTGAATAGGCGTCACGGAGTTTCTTGATTTTCCATACATATTGGACTTATCGTTCTATGGCTCACACCAAATAGAATAGAATAGAAAATTCTTTGTTGTACACCATAAAACTTACAAATAATAACTTAATAGGCTACATAGGGTGATACAATGGGCAGGATTATCGCTAAAACCGAACTGGAGAGTGCACTGATTTCTGCACTCAGTTGCTAATCAGTTCCGGTGATCTCGAAACCACATATTAATCTTCAATACGTCAAGAATCGCATTCATCAGTGTTCGCATGCAATGTGAACAATTGAACATGCACAAACTGACATTGTTGGTATTCACACATACATACTCTACGCTTCAGCATATTGCCCACTAGTACTCACACTGAACCCGCTCACGATCTTCGCAAATGATTGTTTTTTTTTGTTTGTTTGATGAGGATTTCTTCAAAGGTGTTTGGTGTGATCGCGGCCTCACAAACATATCAATAACAATAAACCATTGACTGTGCAGACCGTAAGCTTCGGGTAACCCCTTCGGTAACCCCACGCAACCCTTGCTTACCGAGTTAACCCAACCACATTACTTTATTTCATTACACACGCGTCCTGCTGCTCAGAGGACGTAACCCTAAATATGTACAGACGCCAGCACATCAAGTTATTCCAATGTGTCATATTTCTTTGACCGTTTTCCAACTTTATGTCAAACAGAATAAGATTCATATTCAATTAGGAAAATTTGACACATTGAGGTAACTGGATGTGCTGGAGTCTGTACATTCAGTAAATAAATAAATCTTCTTCTACTTTCACACAAAGCCATCTAGTCCCATGCTAAGCAGAGCTTTTGTTATAGGTACTAAACGGCTGCTAAATACTTACATATTATATTATAGATAAATTACACCCAGACACAGAACAAATAATCGTGCTCATCACACAAACATTTGTCCTGGGTGGGAATCGAGCACACGACCTCCGGCATAGCAGTCAGGGTCACTAACTACTAGACCGACAGGTCAGTCAAGTTGTGTGGGAGTCACATTAGGATCGTGACGAGTAAGATATAACTTTTCTAATTGTTTAATGGGCGTAAGCAATTAGACTGGATATGAGAAAAGGTTAGTAAATAACTAATGGTCGTCCTGTAAAATTTAATTATTCCATATTTCTAAAAAACTAAAGACAAAAATAAAAAAATAATAAAAAAAAGACCTGTGCGAGCCAAAAAGGCGCCTATCTCAGCATTAAAAAAAAAAAAAAAAGCAATAAAAATATAAATGTCGCAGCTAATATGCTGAGATAGGCGCCTTTTTGGTCTCGCACAGGTCTTTTTTTTATTTTTGTCTTTAGTTATTTAATCTTTTCTTTTTTTTATCTGTATTGCTGATCTTTTGTTTTATGTTCTGTGCGTCCAAATAAAATATTTTCTTTCTTTCTTTTTTCTTTCTATTTCTGCAATGCTTCTGCATATAAACTCTAACTTATCTTTACTACCTCGTTGGTCTAGAAGTCGCAAGCGCTACTGCTGAGCATGAAGTCCCGGGTTCGATCCCCGGGCCGTGCAAAGCGTTACTGAGTTTTTCCATCTGGAATTTCTCAGTATCATCCCGGAGTCTGGTTCAGTGCCCGATTGATGGCAATAGCCCCATATTACACGGGACTTAAACATAACTGGCGAAATGTGGGTGTACCTACTACTGGTACACCTCTGCCTAACACTTCGGGGATAGCAGGCGTGATGTTATGTTATCTATACTAATATTATAAGAAGTAAAGTTTTCTTTTACTAACATAGCTATTAGCTATACAGTGTGGAAATTTCGATACGACAATAAATGTAACTTCATATACTTAAGGACGTTCCCAGTCTACATACAAAAAATCATTTGAAAATATCCAGTAGTTTAGCCACAGGAGGTAATTTTACTTTTTTAACATTTGTTACATGATGTATCTGTAAATACGGAAGCACTGACAGGTTAACGACCCCCGCATCGGTAACATCAAAACATTAAAGACACGTGGTGACGTGGCCAACTCGCAACCTACTTAAAAACTTTCGCCAAATCAGTTTTTAAATTTAATTTAGTGAAAATTATGCCTTAAACCCGTGTCATAAGAGTCATAAAGCGTGTCATGTCATCAGAGTTCGATAAGAAAATAACGCACGCGGAAGTAAGTTGCTATGCACTCATATCAATAGAAAATTTAGTGTGTGCGAAAGAGATAAATCTAGTTTCGTTTGCTTATTACTTCACTTTCTTGTCGAAACTTGCAACTACAAATTTAGGTCACGGTCACTGGTCAGTGTATCGCCGCAATCCTGTGACGATCCACGCGTGACGCGTCATTGATTTGTGCAAGCGCACGAGTGCCGCAGGAGCACCGGTGCTCGCGCCGCCGCGCCGCCTTTGAAGTACCTACCCGCCGCCTTTGAAGTACCTACCCGCGCCGCCCGCCGCGCCGCTCTTGTGTTTTTGTAACGAACGACTGATTATAAGTGCGAAATTGGACGCTTTATTTTAGTGATAAGATCATAATAATTATGACACGTATAATAGTAATAGGTACTTAGTTAAATAGTTAAGTGAATGTGCGAAATTAGACGCTTAGTTTTTATTGTGTTTTCGTGTTTTTTGTTAAGATAGGATAATTTTGTCTGTTAATAAATTAGAAGACATGGCTGCAAATGGTGACCTCTTAGCAAACGTTAGAAATAACCTTCTCCGACGGTGCGATTGTGTATTCGTATTCATGGCGGCCATATCGAAAAACGAAAAATTTAGTGACATAGGTACCTACCTACCTACTGAGTTATGTGATTGAATAGTGATCCTGATTGTGATTAATAATTTGATTAGTAAATGGTGAGAGTTATTTGATTATTCAGTTAATAATCTATGATTCAGGGTTATTGTTTTAACTGAGCATTAATAATGGCGCCAAAAGATCAAGTCGCTGCAAGACCGCGCTGTTGCCACTCTTACCACAGGTTAGTGAACTAATGTTTCTAAAGGGCGTTCTATTTTGTTTCCAGTTTTATACCATTTAGTTTGTTTGAATTTTATATTTTTTTAATTTTGGTGTTAGGATTTTTTTGATGGTGTAGAATTATTCCTATGAACTAGCAGTGTCCGTGTTTTCATTTATTGTCGTATTGTCGTCACCACCCTGTATATTCTGTTTAGCCACATTATTTGTGAGTATCGCAGGCTATTTTTTTTTCAAAACTACAAGGGCATCCCCTCTTAGTTTTGAAAAAAAATAAAATAAAGTACGAAATGTAGTCGGACGAAATTGCGAGCGCAGTGCTAGTAAAATATATTCACACTTATTACACCCGAAGTGTTCAGTATTATATACGTTACATATTAGTTTATATAGTTTAGTGAACGTGACAAGTAAGTTACTGATTTAAATCGGTTTGTTGCCATCGCCATGTTTGTTGTGTGCCACCTAGTAGTAAGTTGTTGTCTAGTGTTGTCAGGGAAGTGTAGAGAGAGGTTCGCATTCAATTTGCCGCGCTCTACTACATCGTAAACATGAACAATTACTTACTACAATTCCAATTTCAATAAACAATACGAAAAACCATTTTCATAAAATATGGGAGCACACAATTTTACACCAATTTGTTTTTCAGCGTAGTATGACAAATTTGCGAATAAACCGCAAAACAACAATGTTTTGTGTCAACATTTTGACAATGTGAATAATTTTATTGGAGCACAGCTAACATTTTGTACGTAAAACATTCCATTATTTACGATGCCGCGATGGTGATATTTTTTCAATTTATAGGTGTGAGAAATATCAAACGACTGCTAAAAAGTCAGTTTAGGCTATTTATGTAAAATAAGCTAACAAGCTTATGTAGTAAAATTATTATCGTCTACTATGTTGAAAAAATAACAAACGACTTCATCGAAATCCCTAAGATAACTATTTGCATTGATTAGACCGTACTTTCGTAGCGGCTTGGTTTTGTGCTACGAAAGCGTAGCAAACGTAGCCGAGTAGCTACGACATTTGAGTTCGCCCGCTACGTCGTAGAACGGCTACACGTTAGCATTCGCTTTAAGTAAATTACTCTCGACACTCTTGCAAGATCAAAACTAGTAAACGATTGAAAATCTATCTGCTATCCCACAATTCCAAAAATAAAACGATTTATCATAATTCGGAAAGAATAAAAAACTAAGTATAAGACCACACTTATCATAATTAGGCTAATTTTATTCGCAGTCACGAATAACGAAAAGAGAATTCTCAGTTTTCCGCACGAACGCTCGCCGCCTGTCTGCCCCATTGGTGAGCAATCCTGCGCGATAATACGTGGAGTGCTGAGCGAGCGGAGCGGGACGAGCGACGCGAGCGAGGCGAGCTACTGCCGCCTGATTAGTCAGCACTCCCAAATTTCCCGCGGTGCAGATGTGCTAGCTTTCAAATTAGATAATGGCGCCAATAGTGATGACTGTACTGATAACAATGATTGCTTAATTGATTTGAAGTGAGTAGTTTAAACTACATACATTGTGCTTAGTAATCGGTTCATAGGAGTATTTTGCTCGGCTCAGTGGTCGCGGTAATCAAAATTTTAGGGTTTCGTACCGGATGAGTGTCAACGGAACCCTATTACTAAGAATCCACGGTTCGTCCGTTTGTCTGGCCTTCTTTTTGCCTGCGGGCTGTATATGATAAACTGTAATAGGTGGGCGGATATTTTCGCATAGTGGATAGGTACTTTTATTAATGGTAAAACAACAGTGTATTTTACTCGAAACCCTTTGTATGGTTTTTAATATTGATTCAGTTTTTTTTGGTGCACAGATTTCTCAGAAAACATTTTTAAATATCATAAACTCTGTGCAAACAATCTAATTTCGCTAAAACTAATAACGAGTGCCATTTGCTCCTAATTTAGGTAATCCAGGTCAACTAACATACTTAGCTAGTGCGGTACCTACTTAGCTCTCAGCGCAGATATCTCGTCCCGCGGATACGCTCGTGTTGTTGTTCGTTATCTCTCGTACACGCTGTCATTAGGGTATCTTACTTACCGGTGCAAACGCTAAGTGCACATCTCTGTATGCAAGTAACTTATATTTAGGACTTGCTAATTTAAATATATGTATTTACATAAAACAAAGGCAGAGCAAATTAACTGTATTTATAAATTTGCATTATTTTGCATTATTTTCGTGTGTGTGTGTGTTTGTGTGTGTGTGTGTGTGTGTGTGTGTGTGTGTGTGTGTGTGTGTAGCTAACTAATTAGATTTAAGTCTAAAAGTCAGCTTCGGTATTTACACATGCATACAAAAAAGGCGTGAGCTCAGGTATTTAGCGGTATTAATTTGCATGATAACAACAAAAACACCGCACAACACTACTAACCTACCAACACCAACGCCTTACTAACTACTTATATTTTGTTTCCAAACTTACTTTGGTTGGGTTGGTTAGTATTAATAAGCAAGTCAACGCATTGTACTAATGGACAATTCTAGTTCAAATTTCACATCCCTGGCTGGGCCTGCACCATAAGCATTCGCAGGCAATTAAATGCACTTAAACTTCAAGGCACTAAGCAACACCTTACTTGTGTCAATAATTAACTACCATACATAACAGTGTATGCCACCAAGTGTTCTGTAATCTATTCTAATCTATGGTATTATAAAAAGAAAAAAAATGTGAATTTGTGAGGTTTGTAGGGGGTAATCTCTGGATCTACTTCACCGATCTTATACCAATAGAGAGCAACAACACTTAATTTTGTAAGTGTTATAATAATACCAGATTACTGTCCTACTGCAGGGCAAAGGCCTCTTCTCATAAAGAGAAAGCACAAGCATTTATTACCACGCTTGCTTAAGGCGGATTGGCGATTTCTATAAGACCAGGTCCAAAGTCTTGATGGCCCAGACGTTAAGGCGCCCATCTTCATGCACGAAGTTGTGGTTTAAATCGGGGCAACTATTAATGTGACTTTTTTCTGTTCATATCTAATTTCTGAGATTATCTTACACTTCATTGACATCAGTGAAAGAAGACATCGTGGGGAGTGTTATAGGCTATGGGGGATGTTAAAGATGCAAGCGTACAAAGTTGTGAGCGAATTGCTATATCGTATAGATATCGATTGTCGTGGGGTTGTTTACGTAAATCACTTTAGTATGAAGTTCCCTGCACGTGTATCACGCAGAGACACGTTCACAATAAAACAGCGGCGGACACAATTACTTACCACTGTAGAATCACTCGCACAGCTGTTACAACAAACAGCAATCCAATCCGCCGCCTGCGTCAGTGCGTGCACCGTGTGTGTACTATCTGTGTACTGTGTGTGCTGTGTGTGTACTGAGCACACACAATCACTCCGAGTGGTCGCGGGCGTTCGTCACGGATTGAGTCTCACACTCTACTTACGCAGATTTATCGCTGTTGCGACGTCTTCATGTTATTGGGCTCGGTTGGAGCGATAAACAATGGAAACAGATCGCAGTGATTGATTTTGAGTGATGAAAAGTCAGCTGGCCTATGTTCATTTATTTGTTCTACCGGTAAGTGTTCACTTCAAGATGACATCGGCACCAACGCCTGAGAAACTAATCGCCAAAGTAACGTTAGGCCGAGCATAATATTGACAGAGCGTTTCCGAACCAATGTCCTGGACTACACTACCCACTTATAATATTAAGCTGATCGAAACACATCGCTATCAATCACTCTGCTGCACACCCTTACTTCAATATTGACGAGCTGCCCGTGTTAAATGATGTTCTCTCTCTGATGGTGGCGCGTGAGGTTTGCTAAAGCAACACCCCACACGTCAATGTATTACAACAAAACAAAATCCCATCGACTTTTTCAATATCTCTCTCCGATTGTCTGTTGTTTTGTGATTGTTTGCTAGTGTTGTAATGTGTGCTTACGAGAGCTGCAGAGAGCATGCAGAGAGATATTATGTTTATTAAGTTGCAACAGATGTAACTAGTGTCATTATTTTAATGCGTTCAAGTAAATTTGAAATTTATTTGTTTTGTATGTTTACATTGCTCACTCGTTCAGTGATATTGGATTTTGTGTGACTTTTAAATGTATGGTCTACGGTTCGAGCCATTATCTAGCAAACTACTTACCATACAACGTGTTGAACGGGCAGATACTTTTGTATTATAGTTAGCACATTGTTAGTAAAGTTTGTTATTTTAAGAGTGCATGGGAAACAATTTATCAGTACATATTCATTTGAATTGGCAATGCCGTGTTTTATCGTATTTATTTCTATTAGCAGGTGGAGTAGGTTGAGCTTAACTAATTCAGGAGACGGATCGAGTATACACCTGGGTGTGTCTGGAGGTGTGTGTTAAGCTTTAAAATAAATAAAACGAGGTTCGGCTTCCGAATAAACTTTTATTGGACAAACGTGAACTTCTCGCGAAGCCGTATAGTACAATGTACATCAACTTGACTAGTCAAATACAATTAATTAACTAACTAGCAGTACATACATTATCATGACGACACTTAGAGTTACGACACGTCGCCGGCCCCGCCGCACGCCGCACGTCGCACGCAGCACGCAGCACGCGGCACGACGCGCGGCGCGCGGCGCCAGCCAACATACTTAATATCAAATGTCGTAAAATAAACGCTATGACTTAATGTAAATATATTATATTTGATAAAAATCTCGTTTACACTAGAAGGTGACATAGTAAGAAACTACATTTTGTACGAGTATTACAATTTAGAAAGCGGAGCGCGGGCTGTGACTCGGCGAATGAACAGTAAACACAGAAATTAAAGTCAGAATAAATAAATTAATCGTAACTTAATTGTACGAGACTTATGTAAAATCAAAAGCCCGCTACTCGTAATAGTGTTAAAGTAAAACATGTGTACAACGGAACTAGACAAGTAATAGGAACTCCACCGCCAGCGAGTAATGCGCTTCACTGGTTGGTAGTGAAGCGGATCGCACGCCGCTTAATACTTTGTGGCCTTAAAAATTAAAACTATAAACTGTCAAACTAAATGGCGCGAAACTAAAATTGATATTCAGACTTTCATCGAAATGCATGTGAAAAATGGATCAGTTCTGTGCACTAACAGAAAAATAAAACAATGACTGAGTTTTAACTGAGTTTGAACTGAGACTAACTGAACTATTTTGAAGGTAAAAACAACTTTTTCACAACATTAAGATTATTTTTGTTTAACAATTTCAAGTTCGCGTCATTTTAGAGTATTACAAAAAGTAACAAAGAGGTAACTAATATTAAGCTTTGGTATATGAAGATTCGCTACATAACGTGGTATGGACAGACAGACAGTTGTACCTAAGATATGACGGTTGTTATACAATATTTAGTTTTATTAGTTATATAATATTATACACAGTTTCCAGTAGTCTAGGCCTCGTCCCTCGCACTGCTCTCTGTAGGAACAAAACGAAATGTTACACAAAGAAATGACGACTATTTTTAATAAAGATAAAGATAATGTATAAAGTTGTAAGGAATTGAGATGATTGGGTAGCAGAGAAGTGTTGTGTAATGAATGGTAAAGTTAAGTTAAAGCCGGAGCTCGTACTATCTAGAAGCAACACGTCGAGGCTATGTCTGTAAGGGTTAAATTAATGTTACGTAAAATAATGCCTTTGGCTTTTCTCTATCAAACGACTACGTAACAGTTCATATAACTACTGATTACATTTTATTGGCTTTAGAAAACAAGTCAGGAACGCGTTCGCCGCCGTGAACAGCACATTAGTAACCGTTCCGCATCGCTGTGATTAGCACGTCGCACCTCTATTACAGCACGTCGCACCTCTATGTGGAGCTCCGGGTGAGCTGTGAGCTGTGCCCGGTGAGCTGGAAGCCCGCCGCGCTAATTTAATTAAACACTTATTCCGATACTTGTCGGTAATCGTTTGATTTACTTAGCTAACAGTTTCGGCTTTAACTTTTTAATGCGCGTCGGCTTCACTGACTGAGCGCTTTGTTCGATTGATTACACCGCGACTGTTCAACAAAATAATACTTGAGAAGAATTTCTTAGATAATGCTGAGATTAGGGAAATTATTGAGATAGCGGGCAGCCAGTCAGACAGGTTCGAGATCATTTAGAGAAGGCTTAAAATGCCAGCGATGCTTTAAATATCACTAAGTATTTGCGAGATAGTAAGCAAATATTTTCCTTTTCACAGAAATAGTTGTCTTCTCAAGCGCGAGTAACATTTGAATACGTTATAAATCTGAACAAATGCTTGTTTGGCAGTAGGTCGCGATGTCACAGCCACTGGGCCGGACACGTATGTTTGCCGCACGACCAGCTATGCCTCGTGCTCGTGTCACGTCGCTACACTTTTCAGCACGGAGTCACTGAGTGCGAGTTGTTCGAATCGAGAACTTATTCTCTGTATCAGTAATATAGCAACACTTGATCGAACACGTTCCGTCTGCAGGTAATTTAAGTTCAAAAATAACTTCTAAAATTGGTTTAGTATCCCTAAACGGCGGGAACGTTTCAGGTAAGTAAGTAGGTCGTTACATCGATATTATATTTCTTGGAAGTTAATTGCTGTTCGGGAAACATGAATGAAGTCGAAGTCCAATTTTGGGATGAAAGGATAGTGAAACAATGTTTAGATACATATGTTACCTAATTATTTAAGAACAAAAAACAAAACTCTACATTCTCAAGTAACTATTTACACATTCATATTATCCACTATAATATAACATCAACTAAGGACAGAAAATATAAAAGTATGGCTGAAGAGGGCTAACTAGAAGAACGAGCTCTAAGATCTAATTACACAGAACACACAGAAAGAAGGCGAAGGTGAGACAGAAGATAGATAGGGTGCTACGACAGACTAGTGCGAGTGAGATAAAGCTAATGAGCCACTATGTCTTTGAAGTTTCCACAACACAGGTGCATGTGCTGATAGACGCGTCGAGAGTGGTTACCATGATCATCGTCTACCGCGTCCGCGTCCGCTTGCGCGCGCTTGCCCCACATTCCTCTTAAGTTAGTCCAGGCGGGCTCTCGCTTCCAGTAATACGATCCTGTTGGTTCATAGCAATACATCTGTGTACTTCCTCGAATAAAGAGCTGTGTCGAGTGCGTGTCACACCTACTGCGACGTGTGGACTTTACAACACACGTATCTAATTCGACGATATTCACTAACTTTTAATACGGCATCATAAAATACTACAATGGGATGTCGAGTCAATTGAAATCCAGAAAAGTAATTGGACTCGATATTCATAAATACATGAATGGATAACATTTTTCATTAAACCGTTTAGCGTTAATGTGAAATTATGAATTTTAACGCGTGAAAAACAGCTCAGTGTCGGCTCGGAGTGGCGGCGGCGGCGCGGCGGCATATTGACTCGGGGGCTATTTAATTTAAAAAGCCGAGCGAGGATTATTATCTAATTCTGTCGGCGGCTCGCACAAATTCCAACTTGGCTACAAATTTATTAGGGGCTTGTGGGGCGCAGTTTAAATTACACACGGAATGAAGGAGCAGTTTATTAGAGCAACTGTGACGTCGAGGTGCGCGGGGTGCGCGGGGTGCGGGGAGCCAGCTGTCACAGGGACGAGCGCATGCTGGAGCTGGGTGCGTGCTGCACAAGGAACTGCTTCTAGTACGAGTGTGTCGACGAGCAGCCAACCGTCGGAGCTCGTTCCCGAAAGTGTTCCGCGCGATAACAATACGAGCACATTCCTAACTCCATCGCGAAATGAGATTCAATGGAAGCGCGTGTTATCTTTAAACTAAACTTTAGTTATTAATGTTCGGAGCTGATGGCGCTGTCCACTCGCCGATAAACTGAACAACGGGCATCGCGAACAATAGTTAATGTTAATCAATCAATTTAACGCGAGCCATCAATCAGAGCGACGCGAGATGATTGCGTCCTTCTGTTATTGTTTCACCAACGAATTTAACTACCAACGACCATTTATTATTAAACTTTTATGAGTTGTCGTAATTTCGTCTGCGTCTCGAAATAATCTGCTTGATTGATCATCGTCACTCTAATATAGATGTCAGCCGATAATTCAATTTGCCTGTTTCAGTAAAATATTTGAGTGTAAAGCGTAAACTTAATTGAAACAATTCAGCTTCATAATAGTGAAAACTAAATAAGTAATGTAACCACTTGATCTACGCCAGAGAACAACAAAATCTATAGAGCCGAGAAAATTAAAGAAAAAACTTGTTCCAAAAGTGGTGCACCTCTGGCACGTCCACACACTACTCTACTATCACGTGACACGCTGACACGCGGTATCTGCTGCTACGTACCGCTGTTGTACTGGGCTTGCTTCACGGGTCGCTTGCCCCACGCTCCGTGCAGCGCCGACCAAGCCTTCTTCTCGGGTACTTCCATTCGCTCGTTGTCCGACAGCTGAGCGATAGAAAACATTATTAAAATATAACAAAAAATGGTCTGAAAACTCCATTGCCTTTTTTTTTGACAGGACTGGACAGGTGAACTAATTCTTGCATACAATTTGCATTCAAAATTTGGAAAATTCGGCGAAAATATGCTAATATTTTAAACTTCTTTTACTTTATGAATTTCTTTGAAAAGTTTTTTTAGGTAAGTAATGTTAAGATACTTTCTTAGTATAAGCTGCGAAGCGAAATAAGATTACATTATATTGTGGTATATCGCCTAACATAACGTCTGTGTGCAGTAGTGGGATTATTATGACGCACCTGTTGGATGGGGATCAGTTGCTCGATAGCGGCGTCGATCTCTTCGTAGTCAGGCTCCGCGGCGCGTTTGCCCCAAGACCCGTGGAAGTTGGCCCACTTTTCCTGGATAAAATCACCAGAATCAATAGAGTATATTTCTAGTCTGGTGTCAAGACATAGAATCGTCTCAAAGATGGCTTATCACATCATTACTCTATTCGCGCGCAAAGGCTAGCTTGAACTGTTCTGTTGCAGTGTCGTACAATAGTGATAGAACCTAACAGGCATTTAAAGGCACCAAATACAACACTTTCACCTTTTTTTTGTTTTGTAACCCCTGGCCTGAATTTATATACTGTCTCCGTACAGGTTAGAATATGTAATCAATCTAAGTAGTTTTGAGTTTGTTTCCATCCGCCCTTGACACTTTCACATTTGGAAATATAAAGTGATATACACGAAACTCACAGTTGTAGGTTTCGAATAATAACAAAATGTACTTACAGGTCCTCGCTTGCCCCAGGCCGAGCTCATGTCGTTCCAACCGCGCTTACCCCAGGCAGAGCTCATGTCATTCCAGCCACGCTTGCCCCAAGCTGAGCTCATGTCATTCCAGCCTCGCTTGCCCCACGCGGAGCTCATATCTTGCCAGGCGCGCTTGCCCCAAGGTGACTGGGACATGTCCCTCCAGGCGCGTTTGCCCCAGGCAGAGTTAAGGTCCTGCCAGCCTCTTTTTCCCCACGCAGAGTTGAGGTCCTGCCAGGCGCGCTTGCCCCACGCCGAGCTCATGTCGTTCCAGCCGCGCTTGCCCCAGGCGGAGTTGAGGTCCTGCCAGGCGCGCTTGCCCCACGCCGAGCTCATGTCCTGCCAGCCCCGCTTGCCCCAGCCCCCGCCGCCGTGCAGACTGGCCCACGCGCGCTTCTCCTCATCAGTTAACTCTATTTCGTTGTCGTTCTGTGAACATGCAAATTTATATTAAATGTTGTGAAAGGAAATTACTTTGAGCAGTTTTCTTTTTAGCGCAAAGAGCGCTCGTTGAAAGATTTCAAACGTAGGTACAATGAGGTAAGCAATTGTATTAGTTCTTTGTTTATTCACAGTACATTTTCGTTTGGTATCGGTACAATTGGCTGGAACAAAGCTCGCTCGGGGGAATTGTTCGGCAAAAAAACTTGTCGACGACGCGAAGCGCACAACTCCACAAGTTGTTTTATTATTCTATTAAGAGACGTTTGTCGCCTCACGGAATGTTAATTGTGTTGTTCACATCAAACGGCGGACGCGATTTTTATGACCTACTTTTACTTTTACTGAAAAAGTAATTCCCCAAATAGATGTGTTGCGACCAGTTACTTCTCGACCATTTCACTTAATTTAGGAGGTCTAACGCAAGTCCCCTGCGACCGACGAAGATATCTTGTTGTAAACGAATTATTTACAATTTCTAATGTCGAAGATACGCACTTTTGTCTCCTAAAACAGCACATTATTCTCACAGGGTAGCACTCTCTTATAAGAGAATAGTACGTAGTACTCGCAATCGTGTGTGTTATGTGTATGAATGTAGGTAAACAAAACAAAAGAAGTATGTAACTAATGTAAGAATCGTAGCAGATGGCGCCCTATGGTTTCTGACTACCTCCACGAGAAAAGGGCGTGAGTTTATAATAATAATAATAATATTCATTTAATTCGGACAACAGTGATCCATATTTGTTAGTAATACACACAGCTTATATTCTAGTGTTAATAACAGGACTGGGTAACTATTTATTTCAGGGTCAGTTAGAAAATTGACACGGTCTAACTAGAACCCGCATGAAACTTTTCATCACTGCTGAATCAAGTTTGTCAGCGACTACGTTCAGGATGCTGTTAGTGCTGCCACGCACTCTGCGCAGTAAGGAGGCGGTCCTTTTGCGTATTATGGCGTGAAAGCCATCAACGCGGGCTTCCGCAAACATGCTAGATGCACTACAGAAACGGGGCAGCCCCAGCAGCATCCTGAACCCATTATTATATTGAACGCGCAAGGCACTGAGCGATCTCTGTGTATAGCAAAACCACAGGCTGCTTGTGTAGAGAGTCTGGCAGTACGCCTTAAAAAGCGAGATTTTAACATGCTCGTTGCAACGAGCAAACCTGCGTGCCAACATGTTATTCATGTGCATGTTTATGTATGTGCGAATGTAAGAAAAACTTAAAATAACGATTCATGCAAAGGAGATCTCCGCCCGTTCGTTGGCATATTTAAATCAAGATGTGTTTCCCGCAACGCGGCGCGAGTTTCGTGGCTCCACTCTGTACAGTCGCCACCAAAAGGCAATGTAGTAAGTTTTCCCTGGTCGCGCGTCGTTTAAAATAGTTCAGTTTGCGTTTGTTCCGGTTTTTACACAGAGCTCGGTAGCTACTGGGAATGTGCTTGTGTCGGGGCTGGCTCAAGATTGCTTGAGTTCGCTCGACTATTAGTGGCCCTACGTGTTGTGGGAACATAAAAATGTTGTATGAAGGACGCAAGTAGTATTCAAACTTAAACGACACAAATACCTATTACGACTCAACGTATAGTCGTCACAGGTGTTTGTGTCATTTAAGTTTGAAGTATTTTTGTCACAGTGGAGTCGCTATTGATTCTGTGACAAGGATTTATTGTCCAAATATCTATGTAAAATATTCCGAAGGTTTATGAAATGCCAAACAGATAAAAGTTTGTGATAGGAAGTGAAGTGTTTTTAAAAGTTTTCCTATTTACTATAGTACAGTTAGTAAACCCACGTTAGTTTTATTTTTAAGTTATCTATTTTGGCCGGAACCGTAACATTTGAATAATAAATATGGGTTCCATTATGTAGTGATCGAGTTCCAATTAAGTTGATTGTGTCGTTAAGAGTTAGGACGCCGCGTAAAAATTAACTGCCTCCGGAATTGAAAGTGCAATTTAAATTATTTTATACAGCACTTGGCCTTTACTTTATGCTTCTTTGTAACAAGGAAATATACAGACGTACAATAACATTTTGTTCTGTTTAGTTTCTGGGCAGGCTTTATGTGTGTGTAGCAGATAGCGCTCTGTAGTTTCTGCCTAGCCCTATGGGAAAAGGCGTGAGTTTATATACATATGTACACTTTTATGTAATTTTTGTTTAAGCACCATAATTTGAATAAGAAAGAAAGAAAGAAAGAAAAATATTTATTCGGGACAAGCACAGGAACTACAAAAATAATAATAACAAAAAAGAATATATTCTGTTACTAAAAATTCTGTGTTGTATATTGATTTGAGGTGAAGTAACCACGATAATCATTTGTTGTTTTTATAAAGATACTAGCAGACGTCACGCAGTTTCACCCGCGTAGTTTCCGTTCCCGTGGGAATACGGGTATAAAAAGTAGCCTATGTCCACCGGGAATAGTGTAGCTTTCCACCAGTACAATAATTTTAAAAATTGGATCATTAGTTCCGAAGATTACCCCCTACATACAAACTTACAAACTCACAAATTTTACCTCTTTATAATATTATAAGTAAAGTAAAGAAGTATAGATATTCCTTGTTCCTTGGCGTGGTGTCGTAGTAGTCTGGTGGTGTGGTGTGACACTGACCTGTGGTGGCGCGGCGTCGTGGTGGGCGTCGTCGGCGGCCGCCACCGCGAGGGTGGTGAGCGCGGACAGCCACAGAGCGGCCACGCAGTAACGCATCTGAGGACAAACAAACACTAAACATTAGATGCAACTATTACATGGGTAGGTCTATGAAGGCCCTGCGGTTAAGCGGCCTATGTCTATGTCTATACATACACGAGGATGTGGTTTAAACTCCGGGCAATCCACCAATGTGACTTTTTCGATTCATATTTACTTTCTAAATTTATCTTGGACATCATTGACGTCGATGAAGGAAAACATCGTGTCGAAACTTGGACTTATAGTTCATATAAGTTTGAAATCGCCAATCCGCCGTGGCGATCAATGCTCGTGCCTTCTCTGTATGAGAAGAGGCAAAGGCCTCTTCTCATACAGAGAAGGCACGAAGGCACGAAGGCAAAGGCCCTGCAGTGGGACAGTAACAGGCTGGTATTATTTTATTATTTTTACAACTATTCCAAATCGTAAATTGCTTTTAATTTTTAAGCTGAGTCACCGCGTTGTGTGAATCCGGCTTTACGTCCGTCCCTGCCGCCAGTAAAAAGTTAAAAGCAAAACAAGTGTTGTCTGAGACGAATGCGCTGCTGTCGTTATATAGACAGTGAAGCGGTGCAGACTCAGGCAGCCGGCAGGCAGCTGAGCTTCGGCGAGATTAAACTCAACGCAACAAAAATAACACAGTGTTGTTTGAAAGTAGTCTATAAAGTTCAAAGTCAAAGTCAAAGATTTATTTGCAGATAAATATAATTACGTTCTTAAAATAATAGTAGGTACAGTAGCTTAACATATAGTTGTGGAGTATGAAGTATTTTATAGACTGGTGCCCTGTCCGCTTCTGCTGATAACAAAGCGATTTTAAAAACGATATTAAAGAATCGTTTGTTTTATCAGAAGTAATGAGCCCTATTGGATCGTGCTGCCCCATCGATCTAACTTTCATCATTACTAATTCAAGTATCCAACTGACCGACAGCGACGTGGACATGTCAACGTGTGACGTTATATTCTAATTATACACTTGCGATACGCGCACTAACATTAAAGGGTTTGTTATTATGGCGTCATGCACCTGCGACGTCTACAATGTGGGAATAAAGGTGTGCGCAGACGAGCCGGGCGTGCAAATGTCACCGCGGCCTGTCGCGCGATAGGTCAGTGTGAGGAGCACGCGCGGGTAGATGCGACCACTTTGATGGAAATAGCGACGACTTGGGAGCTCGGCTCACCCGCAACGTGGTGCCCTGTGTGTGTGGAACTGCGCGTCACGTGCTTGTTTTGAAGCCATTGACATTTTGTTAGAAGCACGTGACATTTCGAAAAGATTTCAGTCTTGTTATTTTTATTCTTAGAATTTTCTTACTAATAAATCGTTTTCATTTTTCTTTTAGCAATTGCGAGCTAGAGAGTTTTGAAAGGAGATGAGCAACACTGAACAAGTTTTATTTGTTTTAGTTTAGACAAGCAACAGGCATGCCTTAGTGCTTACAAAGCGGTACTTGTGCCGCAAGTTAGTGCGCAGCGAGGGACGCATTCACCGCGTGTCTGACACGACTTGAGAACTACAACTGTTGGTTTGTTAGTACACCATCATTATAATTATTTCATAAAAAAACAATCTTCATTTCATACAAGGGGGTACAGTTTACAATTTGACAAAACATCATAACATCACGCCTGTAATCTCCGACGGGCTGAGGTGTACCAGTAGTACACCCACATTTCGCCAGTTATGTTTAAGTCCAGTGTAATAGAGGGCGAGCCTATTGCCATCAATCGGGCATAAATGTAGACTCCAGGCTGCTAATAAGAATTTCCAGACGGAAAACTCAATAACTCTTTGCCCGACCTGGGGATCGAACCCAAGACCTCAGCAGTACCTAGCGCTTACGACCATTAGACCAACGGGGCAGTCAACCATAACAACAACAACATACACACACAATTTGATAGTTTGATAAAAGTGTATTATTTATTTTCTTCTCTAACTTTTTTTAAAAAGTATTACTTTCAAAAGGAATATTCTTTATTATTTTTCCATTCATAGAATAGCAGGTGGAAGTTAATGACAAATTAAATTTCTAACGGATGAAAGAAAACCTTTTGCAGACTAAAGAGATATTTCTAAAGACTCAAAATGAATCTTAACTTTAAAAAGGCAAAGAGACTGAAATTAGTTACACCTCGACGTAGGAAAATGTATTGAAAAGTTACGAATCTGACCTTTATTTGATGTCCATGCTACCTGCGCGGAGTGGCTGGTAATGGCCTACAATGACCGGCCAACATTAACAATTGAAAATGGCGCGAACATTTGTGGCGACAGATTAGGGCTCGGAGCGAATGAGGGCTATTTGTTCCACAAATCGGTCGGTGCAAACGAGCTGGTACCCGCGCCGACCCGTGCAGACCCGCCATGTGTCATGCTCGACTCCCGGACCCCTGCTCGATCTGAACGTATTGTTACACTATCGTTCAAGTTTCAGTAATCCCATTGCTAATAGAGGTGTAATGTAGGTTGAAGACCCTAATAACGTTAGGAAACAAATGCCTAGGATCAGAAGTGGCATCGCATTGTTATAAATTATAGTGTTCCATACAAAGACATTCATTACTTTTACTACACTACTACATCTTGAACACTATTTATCCGGTACTGTCTTAGAGGTTAGTCTAGTTTAGTACAATCGGCTGCCCCCCAATATTGCTATTATTATGCTAGACGGCATTACTGAGACGAGGTGACAGTTTTCCTATGTGATTTTTTTGCATGTATCTTAAATCTCTTTGGATCCATACAATGTTAATTTAGATATTCTAACATCTCTCTCTAAGCTAAGCGATTTGCAAACAGACTAGGTTTTACCTTTACAGTCATTTTATTTAAAAAGTTCACTGGACTGGTTACATTTGTAATGGATAATGTTTTGTTTGCGTTGTATATGAACAGAACACGCGTCCGTATAGCTGACCCTTCGTTTGAAGTTGTATCAATAATCCGTGCGTCGTGCGTGTGTAACGTAATTATGATCACGTTACAGATTGTGTCTGAAAGTCGTGTGATTTGTTCTGTCAACAAATTAGCGAGCAGTTGCCCCCACCCCCGCGTCACACGCCACGGAACCACAGAATATCCTCTCCATTCAAAACACGAGATTGAAAATGCAAAGTTAAATAAAAATGTGTTTCAGAGCATAAGTATTTCTGTCAGCTAAGTGGTGTCTGAGATTGCCACTGAGGCTACAAAGATTATTCAGTGTTATTTTTACTCAGCGTTTATCTGCAGTCTCGAGAGATGGGATGCAACCGTGTAATTGAAAATAGAGTTCGCTTCGAGATGCGTTTTTCATTTTCTCAGAAACTCTCTCTTACTTACTTGCAGTTACCGCAACATCAGGCAAATGCTAAGTATTGTTCTATGTTTACTTGAGCGTGTTAGCATCGTATATAATGTAACTTCTGAGATATTCGCCGGCGTCGCGCGCCACACATCACGGCGACGTGTCGCGCACCGCAACTTGTCGCGGAGTTTACTTCAACACATAGTTAACAAATCTGAATAGTTTGCGGTGTAAGACGAGATCACAAGTTTGTCTGTCTCGACTTGTTGAAACATACGTAGGTACTGTTTTGTCAAACTGCTTTGGTATTCAAATAAATATACATTTACTAGCTTTTTCTTAAGTGCCTTTAAAATGGCCTAATTGAAATAAATCATTCGACTTTGACTTTAACTATGAGAGAGTCAATTTTTGGTAATATGTATACTTGATTAATAAGTAAAACCGATATGAAAACAATTATGTTTTATCTAAATGCTTGCTGATGCTTGTCCGTGGTGGAAACACTGCCCAGGCAGTATGCGTATCTACTATAATATAATAGAATATACTCTATATTGTACACCATAAAATCTCACAAATTATAACACACTTTACAACCTTAAATTATTTATTAATTATTTGTTTTCACTTTATTGATTTGTTTTGTATACAGTGAAATGTATCTTTTAAGGGAGGAGCGCTGCTGACTGAAATACAGATATTTAGTTATCTAGTTCAGACACAGATGTTCACATAATTGTATTTGTTCATAAGCTGTATCTCAAAGTGCTTGTATCCTAGAAACTAAGATAGCTTGCTTGAAATAAACTTATTAAAAATAAAATAAATAAAAAATAGTAACTTTAAGGGCTACATAGGTTGTTACAATGGGCGGCCTTATCGCTAAAAGCGATCTCTTACAGACAACCTTTGGATGGACTTGATAGTGAAAGCGAGTAAGCAGTTACTTGTACAAATAGGTAAAACAATTCACTTATAATAGTCACTGAAATTCAAAAGCCAGAACTACTTCAAGCTTAATTGTATAATAAAGGTTAACTGGGTTAGAGTTGAACATAAAGCAGTGTCGATGTCCGGCGCCTGGTGTCCGGCGCTCAGTGTCCGGCTGCTACTTGTCCGGACAACTTACTTCTCTGTATGTATTTGTTCTCACGAGCCGTTCAACTTCCACCATTACGTGGTCAACTTTCGCGCCATTGTATTAGGGTTGAACTTCATAAAAACATATTTTCCTTAAAAACATTGGAGATTATTTTTAGGGAGCTCCCAAACCTATCAGTATTCAATTATGGAAGACAAAGTTTCATCTGATATCTGAAGAAAAACAACTGTAAACAATATTCATTAGGCGTACCCTAAATACATAATGTGCTACTTAATATACCGATAAGTATCTTGAACGAAATATTATTAGAAGTTATTTTAAATCGATAGCACTGTCTGGTTATGAAAGACTGCTAACAGCAAACTACAATCACTTGACGTGATGATATCGATAGCAGCAAAGTAGAAGAAATCCCAATTAGGGTAGAGCACGTTTAGTCAAAAATAGATCTGTCAATGCTAACAATATATTAATTAGAATGTCTGCTTGTACTACGATTTTTTTTTTCTAAATCAATGTGTCATAAATGTCTCCATTTGCGCGCCAGATGTTCTTTTAATTTAATTTTAATACAATCTTGTATACGCTCAAAAGAATTTTAGCATAACTGTAGATGTATGTATCTAATTCATTTGCCCTTTTAGTTTAGCGGCCATAAGTTCATTTTTATTAGCGGTCATTATGTACTATACGTACATATCTAGGCAAGATAAGAGAAGTAGTGCCCCAGGAACTGGAATGATAAACCCCAAGACCCCAAGCGGACGCCGGTGTCTGCGCTGTCATTGTCTTTCTATTGTGTCTCTAATTTATAGGTTTGAAAGGTTCAAGTCGGTGGCATCCCTGAATGCCACCGACTTGAACCTTTCAATCGTGTCGTTGAAACAAAAACGGTCGAGCTCGGCGCGCCGTCCAGCGGCCGCGCGGTGATGCGCCGGCACTTCATTTAAAAGCGATTTACCCGTGAAATTACGACAGTAACTTTTAAACTAGCATACGGTAGGAGTACTTAGGCTACCTTCGTTATATTATTCGTGATCATCATCATCATCTGCTCAGCCTTTGCCCAACTATGTTGGGGTCAGCTTCCAGTTGAACCGGCTGCAGCTGAATACCAGTGTTTTACTTGTAGCGACTGACTGTTGGAACTTGACAATCCAGTACCTGGGTTACACGATACATGACACTCTTACTTAAACTGGCTGTCAGACTTTCGGGCTTCTTGGGACTACTTGTATATAACGACTGCCAAAGATCTATAAATGATAGCCGGGACCAACGGCTTTACGTGCTTTCAAATCAAATCAAATCTAATCAAAAATGTTTATTTGTTAGAACATGGTACAGTATAGAGATAGTTACAGAGGTAGTTCAGCATGTCCTGCCATACTATGGCGTACAAATATTTAATTTTAAACACAAGATTAGACAATAATATAATGGAGGGACACGGAGGAGTCTTGATATGTATTAATGGCCATCCATCCACTGATTAACCTCTTCAAGCGTAGCTTAACCTTCTATCAACCCGAACGTCCGTTATTATTTAACCACAAGATCTTTTTATCAGTATGGTTTGAAAATACTGTGCCCGTAAGATATGTTTGCGACAAATTGCGCGTGTGTTATAACTGCAATTGACTATACTCGTAGTTCAGTATATAAATCGTCTATTGTTTAGTTTGTCGTTAATATCGTAGGTCAACCGGTTACTCCCGTTTCCCATGGGGTTGCAAAGGGTACAGAATTGGATAGAGAAGATAACCACAAAATGTTAACAGTTTTAGCAGATGAAACGGAGTTGAACTTGGCAAGAAGAAAACACGAGTAGGTAATTGTATAACAAACTTTATTTTTTGTGTTCATCATCTGCCTGGCTTTTCCTAACTTTGTTGGGATCGACTTCCAGTTTATCCGGATGCAGCTGAATTGGCACCAGTGTTTTACATTAAGCGACTCCCTGTTGGACCTCCTGACAAGAAGACTGCTCTGTCTTAACCGAATCCTCAAGCAAATCTCGGGAAAGTCTATCATCACTGTATTCTGCGTATTTTGTTATTCGTTCACTGCTACAGTCCAAAGCCCGCCCACATACTTTAAAAGGGTTATTTACTCTTAATTGCTACACACATTAAAATAATCTTTACCTGTAATACAGGTTTTTTATATAAACCTACTTCAGGCACCAGTCTCTCACAAAGTTAGCTCTGCATCCGGCACATAAAATATCTGCTGTAAGTATATAACTTGTGTAGAGAAAATAAACGTTTTATATTATTTTTTTATTATCTAGTTAGCCCAGTTACGCGAAGTTTAACGCAAAATCAGTGTGAATAACAAATGTGCGATTATGACAAAAGCTTCCTCAAATACGGAAACTTTCATTTATAGTTAGTTAACACTGAGTTGTTGTGTTGTATTTAGAAATAAACAGAATTAATGGTGGCTCGGTGAGTTGCGGGTTTGTACTCACAGTGGCTCTCAGTGGCTCAGGGAGCTTGGACACAATGGCCAAAGGACACTTGAATTAAACTGTACATAATATATCAGGTTGATATTAGCGTTACAAAGGTATGTTATACTTGTATATTATGCGTTATTACAGCGTGCACCTGGTACTAAGAAATAATTAAATACAATGTTAATTATGAGAGACAAGTTTTTCCGTTAGCGGCAATAGCCCAATGGCTAAGGCGTCGGCCTGGAGATTCAGAGGTCGTGAGTTCGATTCCAACCCTTTGCACTATTGACGTGAACCCACTCTAGCCATAAGCAAGTTTAGCACGTTGCTAGTACTTAAGCTTTTTTTTTTAAATAAATTACCGTAATATTTTAATCTCTTACTGCAAAAGAAAGTTGTTAAGAGAAACAAACTACATGGTCGGTTCGGTAGTAGTTTGATCTACAAGTCGAGTTTACTTGTCTGTATATTAAATGAATTCTTACAACCATCTATATAGCGGGATTGTGGCCAAGATAAGTCTCTGTGGATGTGAACAGTAGGCCGCACGTCGGAGGTATCAAACCCAACATAAGCTGGCCTCTTCTTCCAAAAAGTTGGTACTACAAGAGGCCAGCTCAAGGTGTTACCGCAAATATAAATATGAATGCGAAATTACATATTTTTCCAGTTATGACAGTGGCAGACGGTTCAGTCCTGTCAACTTACCCTTCAACCCTTCGCTAGACAAGATAAACGGTGATTCTCAAAATGCACAAGTCAGTTTATTCCCGGCGACGGATTGAAAAAGATTGAGCACTGAACTATCTGTCTAGCTCGGGGAGCGTCGCTGTTACCCGCCTGCTGTGTGTCAGCACTCTCGTGACTTGACGGATAAATGTCACGCAACATGTTGCGGACATCATGTGAATAATAAATATGTCCGATTGATTGTTGAAAGTGATTCATTATTAATTAACCGACTTCAGGAGGAAGTCCTTAATTCGATTGTTTTTTTTTTATGTACGTGTATGTACACGGATTACACTGAGATTTAAAGTCCGATTTACGTGATTCTTGTTTAGTTTTATGTGGAAAAGTTGATCCTTGGGTATAACATTTTTTTAAATATAGTTTGACCCAGAAGTTTTCATTTTTTTTTGACACTTTTGTTTTTGATTTCATCGAAATCTGTTTTAAAATCTTTTGCCGTTCACGGTGAAAGTTTTTCACTTTTCTGTTAACTGAGCAATACTGACGATTTTTTGATGCCCTATAATGATTTTTATTTTCCCTTTTTTACATTAACACATAACTATTACTATTGTAAAAATTCCTTATAAATTGCATTAGGGACCATTGTAATAGTTGCTCATGGTTAAATCTGATAGAATAAAAAGCGCTAAACGTTACAGTTTTTGGTAATTATTAGTTTATACTCGTTGCTGACATTGTTCTTAGTCCTTGATTGTGATAATAACATTAGAAACATTTCAGTTTGTCTAACATTCCTCCCTGTGCCACAACGCTGGGCGCGCTGTGTCAGCACACTTGATAGCGTCCCGTCGTACGCTTCGCTGGCCGACAACGATGTCGACTACTTTCAGGCGAAAAACTACGCTTACGTACGTATGAATATTTTACTAAGACGAGAGACGAAAGTAAAGGAAAGCCGAGATTTTGATGCAGGCTTTATTTTGTCCTCAACACATTTTATCTAAATATGTAGTAAAAAACAACGCCGCAACGTCAACACAGAGGCCATTATTTGAGTGGTGTCACAATGTTTTTTTAAATTTCTCATTACTAGTAGACTTGTTAACCCTCCAACTAAACTAAATTTGCTTGTGTCTGAAGTGGTTTCACGTCAATAGTGCAACGGATGGGATTCGAACTCACGAACTCTCGATCGTAGGCCGACGCCTTAGCTGTTAAGCTATTGCCGCTAATAAACATTCTCGCAGTCTGTGACACGCTCATTTTAGCTATCCAATCTAATTTGGTAAGAATCCAGGACATGACTGTATTTAAGCGATAACGGCACCATCACACCAAATGTGAATTATATAATAGTAATAACTTAAGCTATTTGTATTTCATTTTAGGTGAACTGAAAATCTTACTAATATTATAAACGGAAAAGTTTGTGAGTATGGATAAACTTTCACGTAAAAACTACTGAATGGATTTTTAATAAAATTTGGTATGGAGTTAGCTGACACCCTGGATTAACACAAAGGCTACTTTTATCCATTGTATTCCTACGGGAACGGGACCTACGCGGGTGAAACCGCGGGATGTCTGCTAGTTGCTCATACCTAATGAGAATAAAAAATCTTTAAACCTAACAGAAACGTAACCTACCTAATACCTATACATTATACTAACTACTTGCTACCTCGGATACCTCAATTTGGCCAACAAATGCTCCGCGTGATTAGGAGTCAATCGTTCCACGTTCCAGCAAGGCGTGAAGAGCCCTCCGCCGGCGAGGGCTCGCAGCCGGGAGGACTATTACTGCTCAGAAAACCATTAGTTCGACTATTACATACTAAAGCAGATGCTACATGTCTACATTGTGTGATCAAGTTTTAAAGGGTATTAAAATGGTATTGGCCGATTAGTGGGACATATCGTTAATTAAAGCACTGTCTCGGTTGATTTCATAGCGTCAGAAGATTTAATTTTACTCACACAAAATCTTGCTAAGGCTGCGATGTGACAGCTATATCCCACGGGACCCATCTCATTTATATCTTTACTAGAGGATAATAATTATAATGCTATTTTATTGACTGGCCTGTTGGTCTAGCAGTTAGTGGCCGTGACTGCTATGCCGGAGGTCGTGGGTTCGGTTCCCATCCAGGACAAATGTTTATGTAATGAGCACGATCATTTGTTCTGAGTCTGGGTGTTATTTATCTTTAACATGTATCAGTTGTTTAGTACCCATAACACAAGCTCTACTTAGCTTGACACTACAACTACTGCCCGATTTCAAACATTATTTGATTCGCTGTTAGAAAGCTAAAATTTGCTGAATGCCACAGTTTATGTCAGTTTCTTTCACGACAATACACGTCACGGGCAAAAACTAGTAGACGAATAAAGTGCACCAAAGTGACTTAAATTCTACTTACAAACGAAGTTTGCTGTTTAGCGTCTGTTATGTGTTAAGTGTTTGTGGCTCATTAGCTGAGTTTAGAACAAAGGGTTACACCACCTCCCCCCACCCGCCCCTTACCACAGTGCAACTTAATGAGAGCTTTGACCAACTGCTGCAAAAAGCTTAAGAAGAGTTGTGTGTTCGAGTTAACATGGCGTCGTAAGTGTGAATGTAGAAGAATCCAACCAAAATGTTGATGACAACTGGAAATTACTTTGTGTGAATCAAAACTTTGGAATAAAGTTAGCTCGTTAGGGAACTTATGTACCTGTGTTATCATTGTTTGAATGTAGAATTACTAAGTTAAGGAACGTTATCTTGGAAGTTATAATAAACACTTTGAATACATTTAAAGCTTATGTTTTTGAGTGTGTTGTGTAGAAAGGTCCCAGGTCACGGTTGCTGAAAAGGTTACAAGTAAAGAGGTTGCTTGCTACTTACATGTAACCTTTTCCGACAGCCAGCAGTCTAGTCATTGTGGAACAATTTGTTTGTGGACCTGACAGCGAGTATGCGGTACATTACAAATACCTACGTGCTTTTGTTGACCGAAAATTCAAGGAATCAACGGAAAATACTTTTCGAGGTTTGCGCAAATAGCCTTTACAATTTACATAAACACTTTAGATTTTAAAAGATTAATATTTACTAGTGTTTTTTGTAATTTTCTTTTCTAAATCGTTCGTACGTTCTTATTAACATTTTTTCTGGCAGTTTGTGGTCTTTATGCGACCAAACCTAATGATCTTTCTTTGGTATCGTTCGTCAGGACTAGAGCTCCTCAAATTCCGAGTTGAGCTCATGATAACTGACAAATGCGTCCACCGGCTGATCTGGTCCCCTCATATCTGTGTGGTTCTTTCCTCAAAATACCATTTCAGACACTAATCTGCAGGGTTCTTACTTAATCTAACCAAGATAATGTCGGGACTTGTGAAATGAAAGAGACTGACCTCTGAGTTTCTTTCGTTCCTTTTAGTTAAAAAATGACGTGTGAGAGTGTTTGTATGAACCTATTTACAGAAATAAATATCATTTATCAACAAGAGATTGATACAGTAAACCACTGTAGTTTATTACTCTTGTGACCGCGAGAGTCGACGATCACCACCTCGTATTGACGCAGTACCTCACATTTGATTTGGAGGTCGAGTCTGCTATTGCAATCGTGTCTCAATTACCGGTCAATGATCGATTTTTGACGTATAACGTCAAACTTATAAAACATTTCCCATTCAGAAACTGTCAAAGTTGTCAAATATTCGTCAATGACCGGTCATTGAGACACGATTGCAATAGCAGACTCGAGCCCCAGCTCAGTCTCTCGTCTGACTGGATCTCGATTGGTTTCGACCAGCCTTTAGTCTATCTCGATTCCTCACTAGCCATGCTTACGAAACAAACGACTCGATTCTGTATGTCAAGTTAAGATGAGGGATTTATTTTCGTTACATCACACTTGCGATGTCAAACGAAATAGGTTTTTGTAATCTCTACTTCGTTCGCTTTCGTGAAAGGTTATACACATGCCTACGTAATCCAGGCTTTCAAAATTTAACTTAATTGTTAACTCTTCACCTGTTTAAACGTTGAGGCGGAATTTGAATATTTAAAAGTGATTCGGGGAAAAGTTTATCCATTTTGTGGTTCAATATAGATTTATTGTACGTTAAAGTTCGGCGTAAAGATAAATAGAACTTGCTCGTTTGACTTCCACGAACTTTTCGTAGAATGTTTTACTTTTCCCTTGATTAGTGCAAGCAGTCTTCGGTATAACGTTCTATTTATATCCGTTCGTAGAGTTGTTATGTATCGAACTATCGAGCGGGTCGAGCTCGATAGTGTCGCGCTCGGGTCGATACTGCAATATAAATAGGATATCGATGCGATGACCTGTGCTGCGTGCCCCACCAGTATAACCAGAACTCCCTCGCACCCTCCACTGAATAAACCAATGAAAAAAATTAAACAAACTGTGTCGGACTGTCAGCTCAAGTTACATTGGTCACGTTTCATTCTAAGTAGGGATTACTAGCGTCATCGTGTGTCGTGTTATACTTAGCGCTATATAAATATAATAGACATTTAGTTTTAGCTGACCACGAGCACGTCAGCAGTTTGTCTGTTGAGATTATGACGAGCGAGCAGTAGTGTTTACGAAAAACTTTTTATTACTATACGTCGTTTACTCACACAAGAGGCTTGTAGTAAGTAATAACATCCGTGAAGGTTGAGCTGCTCTTACCGAGGTCAGTCTATGGATTGGTGAGCATTCATTACATATCGGAATCCTTGTTTATATCGGAAAGTATGTTAAGCCGTTGGTTCCGGCTGTAATATTTACTTCATCTTATGCAGTCGTTGCGGTGGAAGTTAGAGAGGCAATTTCTCCATGTACAGACACCAGCGCGTCAAGTTACCCCAATGTGTCTTTATTTGATCGTTTTTCAACTTTATTGTTAAACAGAATAAGGTTCATATTCAATTGAGAAAATTTGACACATTGGGGTAACTTGACGTGCTGGCGTCTGTACAATACTGGTATTCAGCTGCATCTTGTCAGACTGACTGCCAGCCCCAACATAACTGGGAAAAGGTTAAACAGATGATGTAAAACATAACATAACATCACGCCTGTAAACCTCGAAGGGTTATCCAAAGCCATACAAAGTAACCCCACGTTTCGCCAGTTATGTTTAGGTCCCATGCAATAGGGGGTGAGCCTTTTGCCATCAATTGGGCACAATTCCAGACTTCGGGCTGCTACTGAAAAGTTCCAGAAGTGAAAAACTCAATAACACTTTGCTCGACCTGGGGATCGAACCCGGGACCTCATAATCACCTTGCGACCAACAAAGCAGTCGATGACATACTCTCGTGATATTTACGGGTCGGTCAAAACTTCTGCCAAGAAAAAATGAAATTGTTTTCCATTGATTACGAGTGCTTAAACTTGTATCGCATCGAACATTTCAATTGGCTTCCGTGGATAAGTAGGGATCCACTTACTGATCTCTCTCTCACATCAGTGAGACAGGAATCGAGACAATTTACTACAATAGCTTCGTTTGTATCGAGCACTCGCTATTACCCGGGAGCCTTCACTGATCCTACGCAATTGTACTATCCTTTATAAGTACGAGAGTCAATACTTAACTTAGATTGTTTTAACTCCAAAGATCTAGAGAATCTCTGAAGTCTTAATACTAAACTTTGAAACTCTTTGAATTTCAATAGAAACATGCAAATTCTGAACATTAGCCCTGTTATTAATAAACCTGGAGTTTAGTTATGCAAGGCATAATTCTCGAAAAATGTATAATTAATCTGAAGGTTGAATAGTACACACACGCACACACAAAAACGCACGCACACACAGACAAACACACACGCACACATATAAACACACACACAGGTGCACACACATACACACACATTACTATTTGTTGATAAATCTTTAGTCCAGGCAATGATGCTCAGGCTTGGGGTCATGGCTAAGGTGTATTTGGCTCTGATGCCAAACAAATTTAAAACGATGAAACAGTAATCGTGTGTGGAACTAGTTGTAATCGATATTCATGACTCGACAATCGAACTCTGACATTCATTCATATTGATTCTTCTACAAATTACTTACCTGAACGCAATTATGGACGCTAACTTAACTGTGTAGAAGCGTGGGGACGATGGTAATCGATGACTTAGTCTACCATTAACGCATTAGACGGTGACTCGACAATGTTATCAGTAGATGTATAGATATGTAGATGTTGTGATCTTACTACAGAATAAAAGCCTATTAGGTAAGTTTTTTAGATCTTGTAATCTCTAGAGGGCAGGGCCTTAGATTCAATCGAGTTGGAACCCAAGGTACTTACACTCCTCTGAGCTTTCGGATTCATGTGCCTATTGTAGACTTGTCACTTGCTTCAAAACCGGTGAAGAAAAACATACTGACGGAAGAGGTTACAATGAAGAAGGGATACGATGGTAGTCACCTTCTACATAAGTAACTATTAAGGTACAGTAGCGGTCATACGTCGATTGTACATTAAAAAATAGAATAGTAATAAGATACAGAAGAATGTCGTATTTTGGTGACGGATATACAGTGTCTGGAATAGAAGACATGCTGCGTTCACCCCCAAATGAAATGGTACAAAAAGGGACGATACAACTGTTTCAAGTTTTTGCTTGCTTTGAACGTGAACCTTAAACTATTGTAATAAAGTTTAAAAACTATCCAAGAAAGTTGACAGATTGGTGTAACTTGATAAGCTGGCCCCGTAAATTGTGACATTAAACTCAATCCTTTCACTAAACGTCTACTGAATACAACCACAAAACCTAATGGTTACATTATATTAATGTTCCTTTTATTCCGACTAATAGCAGAAACTAGTAACAGTGATTAGTTTATACGAGCAAGGGTATGGAAGGTTCCAATAGCCGGCGACAGTTAGGGGCAGCCTAATGTGTGGCGTTATGTCGATACATGGCGTCACACTCACAACACAAAGATGGTGATACATAGTAGATAGCTATTGAGCAGTCAAGAGATCAAAACAAATCGACGTGAAAAACTGGAAGGAAGCCTGGCGGCTGGTACTTAAAAATCGTTAAAATTCGAATTGTACGAGCTGTCTAATAGAAGTCTTGAAATGCTTCAAAAGGTTTCGTTTCGTTACAGGACGTTTTGCGCCATGAGATGGCGTCTACAACAAATAAAAGAATTGACAAAGAAAATAAAATTATATTCGTACCTTATTCAAATTCAAATTGAAACATTTTATTTCAGACCATAGGTCCATATTTTGTTAGTAATAATAATATAACTTAGCCTAATGTTAGCATTAAATTAAATTTGAGTACAACAACAAACAACACTGCATTATTTGGAAAAGCGTGTCTGAACACTAACCCAATTACGCAAGAGAGGTGAGTCCCACCGGTCTGAAAACACATTCAGGATGCCATTGGAGGAGGAGCGTAAGCGCGCCAACATGGAAGCGCATCGCTTCTCATGATCGCAGCGAACCCGTCGACGCACGCATCCACGAACATCCCTGACGCGCTACAACGCCGTGGCAACTTCAACAGCACCCTGAATGCGTTATTGTACTGTACGCGCTGGTCGCTGTGTGCACGCTGGGTATACTTAGTCCACAGGCTGCACGTGTAAAACGACTGGCAGAAGGCCTTCAAAAGCGTTAAAGCTTATAATGAAGTGGTAGTTCATCCAGGACAAGACACGAGCAATTTTCTGGCTGATACTAAATTATTCGGCTGAACTACATCATCATCGGTCTAGCCTTTTCCCAACTATGTTGGGGTCGGCTTCCAGTGTAACCGGATGCAGTTCAATACCAGTGTTTTACATGGAGCGACTCCCTGTCAGACCTCCACAACCCAGTAACTGGGTAACAATTTCTGAGGCACGATGTGTAATGAATGGCCGTCCATTCACAAACAAACCTCGTCAAACGTAGCTTAACCTTAGATCGACCCGTGACACAAGCTCCTCCAATCGGATGAAATACATAACATCATAATATTGTCACAAAATATTTCTGTTTACAACAAGCTGTAATGTTCAGTCTCCTTTGTAATAGTCAGTGCATGGTTGCACGGGAGCGTGCGGGCGCATTGTCACTTTGTGCTACAGTGTTTTGTTTTAAAATCTGAATTCAATGGAAAGTCAGCACAGAGGACATTGTTTTATTGTGAGTGCCGTACCGTGTGCAGACTGAAAGTTGTCATATGCATTACAAGAAAGTTATTTCATAAGCTAAATAAGTATTGTAAGTTAGGAAGGTTTCCCGTAATCCATTCCCTGGGATTGTCGGGGAGTTTGTTGCGCCACTTTTTCTTCCCAGCAAAAACACTAAACGGTGAAGGGCGGACTTTTTTTTTTTAATTTTATTAAATAAGTCATACACCATCCTAACAGGTTCACACCCAATGCGATGCTGTCGTCATACATGTTACTACAACTACTTACTTTACTTACTTTTGAGAGACTACCTTATGTAATTTTGATTTCAGTAAAGCAGTCGCTCAAACTCAGCTGTATCTATTGTTAGACTAGAAGCTGAACCCAAAAAAGTTGGCTTAATAACAATATTAAATTAATTTAATTTTATAATATTTGATTGCCCTCAAATTACTGTCATCATCAGCACAAGCTCATGATACTGACAGTAATTGAAGAAAACTTATTGTGGTGTAGTTACTAAACCAATCAACATTAACAACACACTTGACTTGACTGAAACATAGAATAACTCTTGTACGATTGGATTTTATTGTGATTGATGTGTGAAATATACAGATTTTTAGGTCAAATCAAGTTTGGCCACCACAACCCACCCGTTCAGTGGTGTACACGCACAGATAGTTTAAGTATTTATAGATTATTATGAATGAATTCGGTCGCTTATCGAGAAATAAATATTTGAATGGTTGTGAGGTACATACATAATTGATATTATCAGGCAAATGACTGTGTACCATCTACTAGTAAGCAGTTTGTTAATTAACTATCTAGCAGTTTTTGTCTATCTATACTCTATATAATAAAGCTGTAAATATGGGACGTACTAGTCGGATTTTAAAAATAATATTTGAATTTCAAAGACAGTTAAATGCTATCTTAGGTGTGGGTCTAACCGCGGGGTACAGCCAGTAAATAAATAAATAAATAAATATTCCACAACTTTTCACACAACGCCATTTAGTCCCAAGTTAAGCTTGAGAGCTTGTGTTATGGGTACTAAACAGCTGATAAACATACTTATATATTTCTAAATACATACATATTATAGATAAATTACACCCAGACACAGAACAAATGATCGTGCTCATCACACAAACATTTGTCCTGGGTGGGAATCGAACCCACGACCTCCGGCATAGCAGTCAGGTTCACTAACTACTAGACCAACAGGCCAGTTAGTCAGGCCAGCATAGTATCTAAATAAAAACTCATTTATTTAAATTATTATTGCATAAGTAAGACAGTCCCCCAAAACCCTTTACCACTTACTAGTACCTATTCATGCCGGCAAGAAGAAGCGGCGCAACAACATCCCCAGCAACACACACATTGCATATAATAAGCAGTAAAACCTTTTTACGAGGCTTTCTAACAGAAGTTAAGAGTGAAGTTCGTAAACAAGTGAGTTCAATTACGTGCTTTCAAACTTACACCCTATTGCCCCTTTAATTGACACCCGCCAAAAATCCGCTTACAATGACGGCTTCCGAAGTCGCCGACTCAAAAACAAAAGTCAAAGTTGAACCGAAATGGCGGTTACTTGTTGATAGCAAACTCATTTCGTTGGGATTTTTTCGTCACTCGCAATGAAATGTTAATTGTTTTTTAAGTTTTTTAGCCTGGGCCTGGGTTTGACTTCCAACTTTAACTTTAGTGCTTTTTTAGAAGAAGTTATGTCTTCACATCGACGTAATGTGAGCTTCTTTGAGGTGCTAGTGCCAAACTACTTTGAGGACCCATCCCCTTCTGAGTTTTTTTTTCAGTGGTTCTTCTCATTCTAGTCAGATAGTGAAACATCGACCTTACCTTCTGATCCGACGCGTACAAGTGTTTTTACGAACCTATTTACAGAAATAAATATAATTTATCATAAAATGAAGAGAATGAAAAGTTACTAATAACATAACATCACTTCTGTATGTTATTTATTTCATGAAACATACAAGGAGTGAGCGAGGGGTGAGGCAGAGGTGTACTCCATAGTACGTAAACCCACATTTCACCAGTTTATGTAATTGGGGCGACCTTAATGCCATCAACTAAGGACAAACTCATTACCGGGCTGTGTAAGAAATTCCAGATTGAAAACTCCAGTAACACGTAAAAACGGTACAACTTAGTGCTCTAAAAATACTTAAAAAAACTGTCTTCCAATGTGCCTTCATACAATCAACCAATCAGAACCAAGAAGTTTTACTTGAACATACAATGTGTCAACAGAATGCGACCATAGGGACCTGTGATGTATAGCGCGTGTGAGATCACGAGACATTCCACTGTGATGTCGACACCTGTGTCGCCACTCTCAGGGGTGTCTGACATCTGTTGATTGTACGACTACACATACAGTTACAATCCGAATGTTCCAAGACCAATTCTCGACACGAAGCCTTTTTAAAGTTAGTTATTAAAGAGGAGAGCAAAATGAATAATCACGTTAATTAATGAAGTCTGCGAAGTTTAAATCCCCATTTAGTATAAAGATAGCTTTAATCCGGTTAAGTATTACCTTCTCGTCACCTGTATCTAATCCTATTGTGGAGATAATAGTGTTGTGTGAGACTTTATCGAATCGAATATTAAATGCGGCGGAGTGGAACCGGCTCAAATAAACTATTTGTATTAGTGTTAGACTGTTGTAATCCTCGGTCAGGGCTGTCACTTGAGTGTTCATCGGTGAGCCAGTGCATGGCTACTGTGCGGATCACTACGTGGCACATACCGGCTACTCTAAGCGGTGTTGAGGGATGACATTCGCTGGATAATGAATCTATAAATTTATAAGATCTCGTCTTGGATGACAAATCAAATCTTAAGGGGAAATCCTTTAATTTCAGGCTTTATCTGTCAAAAGTTCGTCTAATTTCCTACATTTTTGAAAAGGTTTTTGACATTAAAAATATGAAAAGATATTGTGACTAACTTTCGATCGTTTTTATTTACGGGAAAGCTTAACATATGTTAAGCTTTCTGCAAGTAAAATGTATAGATGCCAGCACATCAAGCTAACCCAATGAGTCAAAGTTTGATAGTTTCTTAACTTTATTACAAATTGAATAAGGTTTTTGTTCAATTGGGAATATATTTCTTATGTTATGTTCAATTTGACAGTTCGGAGTAACATGATGTGCTGGCATCTGTGCCATGTTTGTTGTTATACTTGTTAATTTTCCAGACGTTATTTATAGATCATCAACGACTTATTGATCGAATTAAATCTCTCGGTGGTACAAACTTTCTATGAGTTGACTTTTATTCGATGAATGATGGGCCTGTCCTTATTACGGTAAAGATCACTTGTTGGGGCAACCCTGCGTGGGCTGGAGTAAAACCCGCACTAAAAGCAAGTTAATAGCGATTATCGAATAGACTCGAATATAATTTAATCGAGTCGATTATCGGCTCACTGCGATTAGTAATCGATCCGCGCGAACAAAATTAATTAAAACAAGTTGCTTCATGTCGCGGCTGGCATTTGATGACGCGACACTCCTCGGTGAGGAGATGGAGACGCTTACCCTGACTAGTGGGGAGGCGAAGACGAATGGCTTACCTGAAATAGAAAGAGTACATTTGTTAAAAATAGCCCGAACACGGAAGTAAATAAAATACAGATAAATTTAGAGCGGTGCTCTCAACTGATTTTAAATTGATTTTATTTTGCTAACATTGCTCTTTACCTGCCAACTATAGACTAATGTGAAGGATCTACTATTTCCCATATGATTAAAATGAATGAATGAATTGGGAATGATTTCATTTCATTTTAAACAAGATGTATTTATTTATTGACTATTGTTTAGCATTATTTGATAATCTGTAATAATAATGTTAGTTAGAATCGATAAAGTATGATGTTATTTAATAATGTTATTTACAATAATTTGAGGTGGCCCTTACAAGGAGCATGTTTTAATACCGTGTCATGAAATTTTAATGCATTCCTAATATCCAGTGTTTTACATGTCAGCAAATAAATAAATCTATATTGTATGTTTTAGCTCTGTTTTATTGTACCTACAGACGCCAGCACATCAAGTTACCTCAATGTGTCAAATTTCTGTGATCGTTTTTCAACTTTATGGCAAACAGAATGAGGTTCATATTCAATTGGGAAAATTTGACGGAAAATTTGACACATTGGGGTAACTTGATGTGCTGGCGTCTGTACCTGGTTATGATAATCAATACTGCGTAGAAATATTTTATCAATATTTTTATTCGATTCTACAAAAACGTTTCGTTTTTCTGTAATATTCGTAGCTCCGCTCTGGTAGTCGTCTATAAATGTTTACTTAGTCAATATATCTACAAGAAAAACAATAGTTACTGAATGTAAACCGAACCGAACGATACGGTTCGTTCCCGTCTGTCGGTAACTGAGGCATAACTTATACACGAACTTTTAACAAATTAAGTAATTTAATTATACAAAATATACTCGATTCAATATTCTCGACAACAACAACAAATATTTTCCGTAACTTTACGAAATATGGGAAAGATTTCAATTGTAAGCGGCGAACTATAACAAATTACAACGTGAACAGAACTTATTTGTTAGGTTTACTCATTGACGCGTTAGAGAGAAGTACGAGACACTCAACTATTTAATGATATTTTAATGTGTTATTTTCTTTTAAGAGACACTGACACACAACATTAGATTATTTACACCAACAAGACCAGTAGGTACAGACGTGAGTACATCAAGCTACCCCAAATTTTAATCTTTTTAATTGAACATGAACCTTATTCTGTTTGTAATAAAGTTAAAAAACTATCTAAGGAATTTGACACATTGGAGTACAAACACACACACAGCACGGCACATTATGGGTTGGCCTCTGTTAAAGCTCATTGTTTATATTTTAATACAATAATCGTGGTGTAAAGCTACGAGCAGTACTTTTGACATTCACATCACTCACGTACATTTTAAAACAATACCTACATTATACGAAATATAACTTAGCCTAACTTTACGACAAGTTTATTAATAAGGGGATAAGTGTGTAGGCTAATTTCAGTGCGGTTGATTGACATTTTGAAAACAAAATCAGTGTTCTCGTTCGTGTGAATGACACCCACGTGACACACACCCACGGAACTTCTGATTTATCTAACGTTAATTAAAACATTAAACAGTGTACTAGTCTTAGAATAATACCACTTAGAAGCCGCGTTTACTACAAAACACAGGCGAAATCGTGTGTCCATTTTATTAATATCTTTGTGTACATGAGCCGAATGTGTTTACTCGCTAGCTATGTTTGACGGAACGTGACTTTTAGTACCTACTGACACGGCTCGCCGATCAAACAAGCCAGTTTTGCCTTACTTTGTGCACTCGTACTAGGTTTCTACGCCTCATTTTTCTAACGAACCACCAGCAAACATAATCTCAGATTAAAAACTCCTTTCAGCCAAACTAATTAAACTTCGTTTGTTTAAAAACGGCTAGACTTGCAAGAACTTGCGGCAACTTGTAACGATGCTACGATAGTTTGTATCAATTAGGTATGTAAATACTTGCAGGGTCACATAACAGCTGGTTAACTTAACGTGAACTATCTAAAGTATTAGCTTGATGACGTAAACCAGTGCATTTCTTACATATTCATGAAGACGTTGTGTTTTAATAAAAAGTTTCAAAGTTTATACAATTTTGCTATGTTGTTAGACTTTGGAAGAGAGCTTATGGAATTATTAGCGTTTCTACTATATTACTATATTTACATAACTAGATAAAAAAATTAAGATAACTGAAGTCAGAGTTAGGATTGGAAAAGAAGTATGTAAGAATCGTAGCATATGGCGCTCTATAGTTTCTGCCTACTCACATGGGAAATAGGCAATTTATGTATGTATGTATTAAAAAAAATCCCTGGGGCTGTACCCAAGTGACCTTTTGTGCAAGTGGTGTCGTAGTACCGTTAGTATGTATTATTAGCAAAGTGTAAATCGATGAGCATTGCTCACATATTCATTGAGCACATCGATCGCCTTGGGGCAGGTAAGTGCCGGGCCGCGTGGCCCGACGTGGTCCGACATGGCCCACAGTGGCCCGGCCGGGACACGTCATGAACCGTGAACATTATTTACGGGGCGTTAATAGCAGCCACTTCTTAAAAGGCAGCAGAATACGAAAATACCCTAGTCACGTGACGTAGTAATGTCAGCGTCTTTACTTGGTATCGGCCATCTTTAAGCGCGTAGGTTGTGATATTAGAGGACCTATTTTAAAATTAGGCGCTGCTTGTGGAATACACACGCCATACCAACTCGTGGGTCTCAACTGTTCACATTTATTACCAACTACGTATGTTACGTATCACATAGGCACGCAGTTGTTACCTTATCGAGAATTTAAATAATTTTGAATGCAATAAAGTATTGAGTATTGAGTATTGAGTAATTTTTAAACAAAAGAAATTTTTATTTTCTTTGTAGGTATAAGTTTATTATTTGATAAGATATAATAGTGTGTATTTTGTTCACATGGGCCTTAGTTGCCTGAAAATAAAGAATGATTGAGTTTCTTTTGGTATTTCTTCTCAGAGTAGTCGGTTAGTGAAACACTGACTCCACATTACTAGTTTGGATTAACAATACAATACGTCTAATATTCAATGAATAGTTTTGATCGTTTTTTTTATGTGATTCAATTTCAAATATCGCACGAGCGAAATCTTTGTACCAGAACGCGATACAGCAGAGCTAAAAGCATCGCTGTGGTCCTAATACTCAGAATATGAGCATTGAACACTCATTACGTACTGCTGTGAGTAATTTTAAGTTTATCAACGAGATAGACAATAATTTAAAATAATGAGAAGAGATCAGACATCCGCTAGCATACAGGTCTTAAGCATGTATTACACAAATAGCTACATCAAGTAGTTAATCTTACATAAGTAGGTAGATTCTTACTAACGATTAATTTAAATACGGCTGTAGCAACGGTCTTGTGCCTCTAGAACCTTGCTATAATTTATAATGATGTGTTTATTCACCAAAATTGCAGATAGTTACAGTGAAAGTTAATTCATTTATTTCAATTAGGCTATTTGAAAGACACTTTTGAACCTCAAACTTACAAGTTAAATAAAATGAGTTCTAGTTGCCCCTTCCAAAAGGTAGTTTCGTATGGAGAAGAATGGCCGAGAAACTCCGTACTTAAAATAGTGTTTTTACACTATTTTGTAAACAATAATAACTACATTATAATTATGTGAATACGATGTACCTTGAGTAAATAGTGCAAAGCATTTTGGTAATAGTGGGTAGAGAACTAATGTTAAAATTATGTTAGAACAGTTGCAAATTCTGTACTAAATTAAGAACCCTACCTTTGTTAGGTCAGTTAGGTTTTTATAGTATCTAGGTTATTGTGAGGCACTGAACAATACAAATTGATAAAAATCACGAAAATAACGCTTAATATTACAATTTAGTTCAAGAAGATGCAAATAATATGTTTTATCATTAGAACTAAAAACACATCTAAAATATTGACATCATTCATAAGTTGACACAACTGGTGGAATAAGTGTGTCAGTATCATCCAGTATGTACTATACTACATACTATTTGTAATAGTAATTGTGTTAATTAATTCCAGCCTAGTTGACAGATGTGAACACTGTCGTTAAGTAGGTATGTCTGTCTGTAGCCGATATCGATAAGTCAGCTTTTTATTGCGAAGTCTGATGTAAGCAATGAATATTTATATTGGACGAGTCCTTAGGTTCGGCAAGACTTTTAACTACACAAGACAAGACTAAGTACTAAGAAATGAGGCCGTTTGATGTATTGAATAAATATCATTATCAATGGCAAGCTTCCATCGAGAACAGTTTTTGTTCAAACAAAACGCGGTTCACGGTAAATGACGAGTAGCCGACGAAGTCTTGATAAAGTTCAAGACTTAGGTAATGGGATATCAAACCACAGCTAGCTCGGTGAATAAGTCACCTGTATTAAGTACTGGATACCAGTTGGCGCTGCTAGGTTGGATTTCTGACAAATGCTTGCGCTAATCTAGTCCCCTCATATCCGTGTAGTTCTTTCCTCAAAAGACCATTTGAGACACTAATCTGCATGGTTCTTACATGATCTGACCAAGATAATGTCTGGACTTTAAAGAGACTGTGACCTCTGAGTTTCTTTCGGTGTTTCTTCTCAGAGTAGTCAGATAGTGAAACATAGACCTCACGTTTGGAGTTAAAAAAATGACGTGTGAGAGTGTTTGTATGAACCTATTTACAGGAATAAATATAATTTATCATTATCATTTATTCACGAGTGCATTGAAAATACTCATTTCGAATTTTTCGACTGGCTTGTTGGTCTAGTAGTTAGTGACCCTGACTGCTATGCCGGAGGTCGTGGGTTCGATTCCCACCCAGGACAAATGTTTGTGTGATGAGCATGATCATTTGGTCTGTGTCTGGGTGTAATTTATCTATAATATGTATGTATTTAGAAATATATAAGTATGTTTATCAGCTGTTTAGTACCCATAACACAAGCTCTCAAGCTTAATTTGGGACTAAATGGCGTTCTGTGAAAAGTTGTGGAATATTTATTTATTTTTTATTTTTTATTTATTTATCAAGTTTTTTTCAAAACTTCGTATCTATAAGTTATACTTCTTGTGCTTGCTTTCTTTTATTAAATCTAAATGCAGTTGTATTTTAAATAGTAGTAGTGGATGTATTTTAATTTTTAAAACCGTCCGAATTGGTCTTAGGGCAAATAGTAAGCATAATACAAGAATGATGAACAACTGTATTAATACTTTAATGATAAATTATGTCGTCGATTACTCGTTGCACGCATCGGTCGCCTGCTGATTGTTGTGGAACAATTTAATTAATGGATGTAACAATCAATGAATGTCACGCGGGAATACGAGATATAACTGTGTAGTATGAAACAAAGGACCATCGTAATGTTAATTTGGTCCTCTGATCCGAACTTTGCACGGGGTGAGAAAATGCAACAAAGTCCAAACAACACCGAGCTTTCATCAATCTACCTTTCTGATGGTAATTAAACAGAACAAATTCCCGACACCTTGGGAAACCGATATTCAGCACTGAGCTGATTTGATTATCTGACATTCAAGTAACGCCGCAGAACATTATATTAGTTGACATATTGTCAAAATTGTGTAACATTGTATAACGAACCGTAACATTAGTTCCAATTTACTTAGTGTACACTAACATACTAGTTTTAACCGCGTATTCGATTACGTAGATCGAGTTTGAAAATTACTTTTAGAAAAACTTGTTGAAGAAAACTTTTAAATAAATTTATTACTATTAATCAAAGTTGCAAAACTAATTTCATTGAAGGCATAAAACATTCTAATGTTTACTTTGAAACTGTTGTGAATGCCTTGTTGAATGTTATCCGGTTTTACAATTAACAAATGAATAATGTGGCTCAGTATAAAATAACAAGTGACTATTGAAATAAGATACAACTGATTTTCTTATTCTTTTAACATTCATACTAAGTATCATTGTAATACTTTCATCAATACAGACCTATTTTGTATGTTGGTGTTTTGAGATATATACTGTCGATTCTGTATGCTCAGGTGCTTCTGTCAATTGCTATGTAGGACATTCGAAGACTGTAGGTCACTATAGTAGTTGCTAGTCTGTCTACCAGTGAACACAACAGGCCTTTGCGCAGGTAATTATTGAACTAATTTCTTATATGTATTTATTTTCATAGTTGACTAGACAGTAGACACCGCAAACAAATCAATAAAGTTCATGCATAGTTCAGTAGATCTAAATAATTAAGTCGGTAAGCTGAGAATTCGATCCTTTCCAACACAATTATACTGTGTGACAAGTTAGACAAATGTCGACCAAAAATGTTGCAAACATTTAAATTAGAGCGAATTCTCTTCGCCTCAGTCCCCGATATTCGGAATGACTAGCTCGTTCATGCAAGTAATTGACAAGCTTAGGGAACGCGGTTAAATAATTTAATGTTGCTGTTTAGTTAAATGAACATACTTCTAATTATTTTGCTAAACACGCCACTTGCATGCTCAATACTCAATACAAGTAATAATCTGAATCTTTTTTATAATCTTTATTGCTTTCCATATGTATCATTAGGTGTTAATTTTATAAATGAGATCATTATGGACCCTATAGGGCACATTAGAAGGGTAGGAAAGAGGAAGTCCAGCTGCTTTACGAGATAATTTAATCCTTAATAAAACTAATGTATAATAATAAGAATAATCAAAATTTGGAGATCACGAATAGCTAACTTTTATCCTCTATCAGTGATCATGTTTGGTCCCGATAGCCGGAATCTCTGTGGAACTTGTTGTTATTTACCCGTGGTATCAGCTGCACGTCTCAACTACTTCAGCATCAGATTACCGCTGTGTCTATCAGAAGGATCAAGTTGGTCCTTTGTGCTCGAGTGTGGTCGATAGAGCTGATAACTCGGATCACGTTGTAGTTCCACTCGCTAGTTTGTTTGAGTTGCTGCTTACAGCGGAAATCGGCGCTACTATGGAGAGTTTTGAGTAGTATGTAGCTCCTTATTAATAAAGTATCTACCAGTACGACCTCCGGATTAACCATACATTTTTCGAGGGTTGAGTTTTCGAGCATAACTTTTCTCCACGTTTATTAATAAGGGGATTAGCGTTTACTGGGGTCCCAAAAATCCCTTATTAGAGGGAAGAAGAAAGAAAGTATTGAGACCTTTGGATTGCAGTGGGAAAATATAGGCTAGTTATAAAAATAGCGTTTACTAAGTATTATACTAAAGTTAGACTAGTTTATGTCTGACTAATACATAATTGATTGATTTTAATTCCGGTCAATGCATTCTTTTTCAGATTAGAAACAGAATAAAACATACTTCGGGTTGTACTTAACAAACTACCTAACTGCTATCTTGGTAAAACGAAATTACTGAGGTTATTAAATATGCTGCCAATTATGTTCATCGTCTGCATGTCACGTAAGTACCTACTAAATTATGATTGGTTCTGAGATTACTCGTATGTATGGAATCAATAGCATCCTGGGTCGCCACTTAGAACCGGATTTTACTATCATCGACGAATATCTTTATTTAGTACCGATTTAGTAAAGTTTGGTCACGAAAAAAACAAAGAATAACACTCGAACGATTCGGTTGTGATGTAAATCATAAAACCTTCCGTAATATGTGCCCTGCATATGTTTACGTGTTCCCTAAATCCTTTCGCTCCACTATTTTATTGAACCTTTCCTCATTCGTCATAAATTGTGTTCGTGTCGTCACGACGATGACGTCATAATTTGGTGACGTCCGGAGTGATGGCGCGGACACTAAGACGACAGCCGACGAGCTGCTGATTGTTGGCAGACACGCTAAGTGAAGCACTTAGCTTGCACAAAATGGCGGAACCTTTCTTTATTTCTTTGGGAAAGAAACCAATAGTTACACACTGTTGCTCTGTTGCATCATCCCCGACTGGGCAAGGAGAGTCATTTGGACCTCCAGTTCTTTTGATCCAGGGCTAAAGGGGACCACTGGGCGTTAGTTTTGTCCAGCTCGTCCCACCATCTACTACTGGCTGTGTCAGTTTACACAAGTGTCTTAATGAATACATTATGAGCATTTAAGTTTCATGTTGTATTTGTAACTCACGACGTTATATCAATTATATTACTATTTAAAAAAAAAGAAAAAAAAAGATAACGAACTTCAATAAATATGTAGTTGTTGTTCCAAAGTTGCTTATTAAGTTGCGTGTAAACTCCACACATGAATATCTAAACGATTGATTCAAGTCTTTTTTCAAATTGTATAATGGCTGTCGGCAATATGTAGGTAGTTACGGAAATAGACCCACGCGCTGTCATCGCAATGATCCACGTGATCCGTAGACCGTGACGGACTAGGAACACAAACAGTTAAACTATATTAAAAGCGATTTATATCAATATTAGAGGAGGATGCAAATCTGCTAGTGGGCTGTTATTCTAATTACTCGGATGGTTAGCGGTCCGCCCGGCGGCGGCGGCCCGGTCCGGTCGTCGCGCGGATTATAAAGGCCACAATATTATTTTGAGACTCATTCGTTAATGAATTTCTATTTATACAGTTTGATATAAATATTACGGGTATTGAGTTTGATTTGAATCATTCATGAATTCCTGCCCAGTAATTGGACTCGCTCTTATAATCACTTAAACGTGAAAATATAACGCGCATAATCTTTACTCGTGATATTGCTGGGAAAATGAGAATGTTAAAAGTATGTGAACAAGAAAATACATAGAACTTAATAACTAGCAGTTGTTGTGAGATAGATACTTTTTCTCCCAGAAAAACCACTGGTACTTATGTTGCGAAAGGTGGGCATTTTGGTGACCTGTCTTGTGTCATTTTGACGTTCAAAAAGCATGATCCTGAGTCTCATTTGAAGAAATTAATTTGATTTGATTACTATCATTTACTATGATTCAATATACTAAATCAATACGATAAACAACAAACAAGAAAATTGACTGACAGCCATATGTGGGTCTTCACGTACAATCAGCGTTGATCAACCAAATTGTACTTTAAAAACTCTTCTGAATTGCTCACGTCACGCTAAACAAAGCCATATAAACTTGCGTGCTCTGCGAGACGAGACAGGCTCGGTCGTTTAATAAACCCTTCAAACGGCGATGAGTGCTCCCCTTGCTCTCAAGACGGTATAAGGCCGTGTATACAAGCCGTTACGGGTTAATAAAGCAGGTTGTCTATCGTGGCGTGATTGAGCTGTCACGCGGCGGGCCGTCGGCCACCCACGACACCCACTGTCAGACACTTTATATTACCACGGAGATGCGGCGCTGAGACAGTGCGATGCGCCGCGACTTTTAACATTATGCAGCTTTTTTAAAGCTTTTCTTCTTTCAAATTTCCATTAAAATAAGCATGACCTTAATAACCGGTATGTACTTAGAGCTTGATAGTTTCTGCAGGTCCCATTCGTGTTTAATTTAACATAATATAAATACAACCAAATATACTATAAAGTTTTCGAGTAGTAGTAGTTTTAAGTTCCGCACCTAGTTATTCAGCTTTATAGGTATAGTCTTTGTTTGTTTGAAATAAATACTTTATACAGAAACTTTTTGATAAACTTAAAGTTATTGGCCGTACACTCATTAATCATCGTAACGGTTATTAATAGAAATAAGTAGCGTCGATACTTATTATTCACAAAACTGTCGGACACTCGACATGACTGGAAGTTCAATACCAATGATTAATGACGCCCGGGTCTTGATACAATCTCAACTTTGCGCCTAAAACTGACGCTGGTTTTCCCTTCCCGACTTATTATAAAGAAAATTTTCTTAAATACACCTCCGTTCATCTTATCACTTCCAACAGATTTTCGTACAAAAGATGAGTTATTTAGAGTTGCTAAACAAGTTCGAGTAGGTCGTGTTTGTGTCGCCAACGGTTGCTGTCGCCGGCAACTGGCGATGCTATCAGCAAGATGGATGATGCAGACACTCACTTTAACTTATAGATGAGCTGTCACTGTCCTTCCATGACATTGACTGTCACTCCGCTACTCATGACATTAACAGTAATCGGGCAGTTAGTTCAGTAAAGTTAATTATAAGGCAATCGTGTGTATTCTGATCGGTGAGTAATTAATTTAAATGCCATTTACTATCGAATTAGGGTTAAAGTTTTTATCCGGTTTAAAAGCGTAATTAGAACGTAGCATTTATAAATTAACGGTTCCAAAGGTTCTATAATTACATTTGATTGGTAAAACGTAATGACTACATAGGGCACGCATTATTCCTTGATATAATTTTCCCCACCCACTCCCCCCCCCCCCCAATTTTATAAGAGTGTTCTATGAGTTTAATATAGTGCGCGCCGCTGCCGCTCCATTAATGCTATTATTCTAGAGCGTTACTAAGACATGGGATCAAAGTTTTTCTATGACATTTTCTCGCAAGGCCTCTCTACAGTATTTTAAGTATCTTTGCTACCCACACTTTGGCGGCGACAAGGCATCTACCTGATAATTAAAAAAGAACAGCGCAGTAAGTGCCAGACGACAAACATAGGCAAGTTAGTGTTGCAACGAGCCTGGGCGAGGCTAATGAGCGCTCGGCGACGACGCCGTGCAATGTACAGTGCGGTAAAGTGCGGTGCGATTCGCTGCGGTGCGGTTGGAGCAAACATACCCGCAGGCCGCGGGAAATTAAGAAAATGTCTAGCGGAACAGTTTTGTTCGCGACTGTACGGGAATCACAGTCTATCAGAGGGGATATTTAGTTAGAACATCGTAATAGATCTGGTTTCTAGTTCCCTTTCCAGTTTTCTAAAAGGTTGAAAGACGCAGGAGTCATAAATAGAAAACTACGCTATTACGCCATAGGATATGTACTTTGACGCGAACAAAGTCGCGGGCAGATGCTAGATATCGATAAAGCCATGGGTACATTAACCTATTAAAAAGACCAAGGGGCCTTTTAGGCCTCGCACAGGTCTTTTTCTCTTTTATTGACTGATTTCGTTTCTTGTTATTTATTTATTTTGGTTCCCGAACAAAGGGTATACACATAATAGCGATATTACACTGTTACACGTTGTGTGATTTTGTAATTATTACTGAGTGATACTGAGCCTGTCCCAATTAAATGAATTAAATTATATATTTTATTTTTGATTTTTGTTATTGTGAATGTAAGGACTACGTGGATTCTTTTTTTTTTAGATTTTCTTGTCTAAATCTTTTTAAGTTCTTTTATTTATTTAGTTTATGTTTTGTCTGGCAGTTTGAGTTCTTTATGGGACCAACTCAAATGTTCTTTCCAAGGTATTTTGAGTTGAGTCGAGCTCACGATTACTGACAAATGCTTGCACTGACTGATCTGGTCCCCTCATTCTGTGTGGTTCTTTCCTCAAAAGACCATCTCAGACACTAATCTGCATGGATCTTACATGATTTGACCAAGACAATGTCTGGACTTTAAAAGAGACTATGACCTCTGAGTTTCTTTCGGTGTTTCTTCTCAGAGTAGTCAAATAGTGAAATACCGATCTCATTTACTAAAAAAGGCGACGTGTAAAAGTGTTTGTAAAAACCTATTTACAAAAGTAAATATCATTTATCATTTAAATGTATTTATCTTTCTATCTTTCTTTCTTTAAAAACCATCCCTCTTAAATAAAGAGCTCTTCTTTTCTATTATATTCTATTCTACATATAAACACAAAGGGGACACCGAATAGACTCTAAAACTCTTAAAAATGTTCGGACATGACGTAGTCCACGAGTCCACAGCATCCGTCCTTTCCGCGATATTTAACAGCGCTCGCTTCGACAGCCATAACTCCACGTTATTTACACACAGATTGCTCAGTTCCATTCACTTGGTTGTGGCGCCGCCAGAGGGCGCGCGTGAATCATGTTTATGACAGAGATCACTTTTTATGGTTTGTGTATAACGTTTACCATCGTGTATCTGACCCATTCAGGGGCTCCAAACATGTTTATGTAATTTAAAACTCCACCCTTTGTTATCTGGCGCGAATTAATTATTATCGAGCTATTTCACTAACACGTTATGGACTGTGCTCCGAAATAAGTGATTTATTATACAAAATATTAACACGGCGAGAAAGTGTTAGGCTCTACAGATATTTTATAATGCAAGTCGTGCTTTAAGATGATACATGTGTGGGCACACAAGTATCGAAGTATTTTTAACAACGTGGGACATGTTACTCCTAAGCCTTAAGCCCGATCTCAAATCACAGAAAGCAAAAATCTGGAAGTAATTTTAAAAGCCCTAATTATCATCTTATCTTAAAGTAGACCATTTGCATTGTGATGTTTTATTTTTATTAGTGGTAAAATCTTAAGGTGAAGAGATCTGGAGATAGAATATATAGAATTTGTTTCTTTGTAAGTTTATATGTAGGGGTACCTACATATAAACTTACAAAGAAACAAATTCTACCTCTATAATATAGAGTTCACTGATACCATTTAAAATCGCTAATGTACAGTAATTTGCGGGAGGAACGACGCGAGCCACGACGGGAGGCAACACACTATTTCCGTCTATCATCATCATAACAGTAAACTAGTGCACTCATTAAGATGTTCACTTGTTACCACAGTAACATCGCAAACCTGTAACGTACACTTGTTTCTGACGCTATCAAGTTCACTCTTGTTTTTCGCAAACAAAGTAATTTAAGTCTTGTTGTTATTTATATAAAATTCTATAGTATAAAGGACCAACCTAGGTCGCCATCTTTATCCGCCGTCAAGATTTTTACCATATTTTATTTTTTATTATAAAAATATAAATAACACAAAAAGGTAAAATAAAATCAAACCGAGAAAAAAGACGTGGTTAACTTTAGCAGCTGTTACTGTACAATAATCAATATTTTACTTCTGAGTATCCTGTTCAAATTTATCCGTTTGTAATAAAAATCATTAGAAAAGATAGAACCAAAGGGCGCAGTTCCCCAGTATGTCCTCGCCAGTACTGTACTCCAGTAGTTAGTTACACAACGTATCAGACTACATTGAATCGAGCAGCTAACGTGTAGTGGATTAGGATTATACTATTTGTGCGCTGCAAGAAACCCCGGCAGTGCAGCCTCAACCTGGTGGCGTGACGTCACACATACGTATACTAGCACTACCCACGTCGGTTACACTTCATCACGGATTATTCTAGTCATCATGATCTGCCTGCCTTCTCCAGACTATGTCAAGGTCGGTTTACAGTCTAAGCGAAGCTGTTTACCAGTATCTCACATAAAACGACTGCCTGTCTTACCTTCACCATCCAGGAATTGGGTGACACAATACGTCTTGGATAAACTAGTTGTTAGACTTTCGGAGTTTTGACTACTCGTAACGATATCAAAATTAAAATCAAAACTCATTTATTCAAATTAAGCTAACTACAAATAAAATAGTAATAAAAAAAAACTCCCAAGAAAACAAAATCGGGACACTTCGGCGTCGAAGTACTAATCCCCATCGCTGTCATCTAGAAACTTGCCCAGAAGACTGGCAGCATTGCCACGTTAGATCGCAATGCTAATTTTTTGGCCAAAGAATAACCCAGCCCTCTGGTCACACGAAGTCACGACCAGTCGGCGAGAAATCTCCTTGAATAGGCTGCATGTACTCGGACCCCATGACCCGAGCGTTTCGACCCCATTAAACTGAGATCAGCACTTTTTGAACGTCAAAAATACATAAGACTGTCCCGCAAAACGGCCAGTTCCTAGTGTTTTTGCTGGAAAGAAGTTGCGGATCAAACTCCTGATACGGTTTTGTAATAACAACTTTTTTTTTGGGTTTTTAATAAACTACAAATAACGACATCCACCAACGGTTTTACGTGGTTTCCAAGACACAGAGAGGTCTTTATATGTATATGTAATGAACGGATCCATCCGCAACCTATCCAATTACGGAGATCAGACAAGCAGGTGATTTATATAAAATACTGGTATATAGCTGCATCTGGTTAGACTGCAAACATAGTACGGAAAAGCAAGCAGATGACATCGTTGTAAGACTTAATACTTCATAGCAAATGTTGTCGGGATCGTATTTCTCTCAAAGTTAATTAATTATTATTATTAATCTTCACAATGCATAGTAGAAATGTAATATAACCATGCGTGTGGTTCAAAAAGAAGTACTAAAACACCTCTTTTAAATAACTGGACTAATGTGAAATCAATGCACAAGCATGTGTCGGAACTTCGGTAGGTATGAGGTTTTATATTGAACTAGCGCACGTCACGCGGTTTCCCCCGCGTACTTCCCGTTCCCGTGGGAATACAGGGATAAAAACAGCTTATGTCACCCGGGGATAGTGTAGCTTCCCAACTGTGTAACGAATTTTTAAAATCGGTCCAGCAGATTTCAAGTCCATTCGCTACAGATAAAAAAACAAATCTTTCCATTTTATAATATTAGTTTACAAGTATAGATGCATTTGTACCTTCAACATTTCCAAAAGAAGTCAATAGAAAGCTTCCAAAACTTGTAGGAAGCTGTGACAGTTCGGCAAATATTTTTAATAAACTTGTTCATCATACGTTCCCAGTCTCGGCTGCAGTTGGAGTAATAAAACTGTGAGATATGAACGATCCTCGTGCGAGGCGGAGATATTAGAAAATCTACGTTCAAATTCGGACTAAAACTGGCTGCAGACAAATTCGCAGGAAGAAGCTGGGCTTGACTTGCGCGGGATTTCATTAAGATTAATTTAAAAGAGTCAATAGTCCAGTTCCATTGCTGGAGGATGGTTCTGATTCCCTGAAATCGGAATCATAGGTTTCACAGAGGGATAGCATAGAAAACAATAAGTGGAAAAGTCGTGATGGAAAAGAGGTTAGGGCGCCTACCTCTCATGCACGAGGTGGGTTCAAGTCCGTGCAAGTATCAATGTCGCTTTTTCAATTTATATGTACTCTCTAAGTTTATCTTAGACATCATTGACATCGGTAGTAGAAATAATTGTGGGGAAACCTAGACTTTATACCTAATATAAAGTTTGCGTCTTGAGCACGCGCGGTGATCAAAAGGAGACTGAAACGAATACATACAATCTTGGGCCCAGTTGTAAAAAGATAAAATTGGTATCAATGAATGATATTTTTATACGAGTTTTCGTGAGATTATCGATTAAGTAATCGATTATCAATAGAGTACAAGGCGTATGTTTTATTGGTTTTGTAACATACGGCCTAGTGTAGGTACACACGTACCGGTCCGGCTCGTTGCGGTGGCGGCGCGTGCCGTCCGGCGCCGGCCGCGGATCGCGATGATCATCATTAAGCCCTGTTACACAAACAATTTCTCTTTTTGATCGTTACACGAGCTACCTGTACGTGCAGGCATCGGCCATCAGTTTGTTTATAATCTATTTCTATAGGTTATATTTTGTTATGTAAAAAACATAACTTATATGCATTACCACTTAAAATAATAATAATACGAGCCTATTACTGCCCCACTGCAGGGCAAAAGGCTCTTCTCAAACAGAGCAGACACAAAGGAGATGGAAAATGGCCCAAATGTAAAAAGTTGAGATAAAGTCTAAAAAAAATGTCATATTTTTTTATCTTAGAATATGAATAATCACCACAATTCTCAATCTGGAAGCGAAGAAACATGAGAAATTCGCTTCTAGTTGAGATAAAGTCTAAAAAAAATATGTCAATTTTTTTAGACTTTATCTCAACTTATTGAAACAATTATATTACACACTCTTTGTAAGTAAAGACCGAAGCAGGTGGCATTCCGTAGTGTCTGCCTACCCACATGGGGGAAAGGCGTGAGTGTATGTATTTTAAAAAAAATATTTGACAAAAGTTAAGTTTTTAGTCCTTTTTCTAGATTACAAAAAAATATTCGACACATATTTTTCTTTCTTCACGTTATCAAAATATAACGGGGATACATCGGCGATTAAAATGTTACATCACGTCACTAGCCAGTACAGTTTATACTAGACAATGACGTTACAAGCCCCCTCTCCTCAACTTTAAAGCGCCTAATCTGAGCAGTTTTCCATCAATTTGAAAAAGAAAAAAAATACGTGTCGAATATTTTCAAATAGCCCATTGAAGTTGTTTTACAAACTATCAAAAATTATGCACTATCTGTACGCAGTCGCTTCGGTGAATTTTCTTCCGGATAGAATGTTAGTACTGTTACACCTATTGGTGCAGCTCACAGCTTGACTGACTGGTTTCAATATTGCCGGCTTACGTCATCCCTCATGTTACGTTAGCAAACTCACTCTTTTGAACAGAATTAACGACTTGGAATATCAGTCGGTGACATGAAACTAAATATTGTTTATGGTTTTATTTAGACACTGTTGGTTTTTTAAATCAAAAAAAAAAATAGAACAGCTTAGTTTTATGATTAACAAAACGGCGGAATAAATACAATTGTTACGAACTAAAACTCTCTGTAACAGTACGATATCTAACCAATAGAATATCTATGGCAGTAGATTTAGAATGATATTGATTTCTGTAAGAGGTTCATACAAACACTTTTACATATAATTTAAACTACTAGAAGGTGAGGTCCGTGTTTTACTATCTGTCTACTCTGAGAAGAAACACCGAAGGAAACTCAGAGGTCACAGTCTCTTTAAAGTCCATACATTATCTTGGTCAGATCATGTAAGGTACCTACATAGTAACTACAGGACATCTTACACAACGCGTACGTGTGAATTAAATCCTCAAGCTCCGCGTTTTTCCAATCGGCGGCAAATTATTTGATAGGTAAACGCAATAATTTACACCCATTCCGAGAGTTATCCGCGGTGTTGCCAGCGGCGATGAAATATGGCTGCGCGCTAAATTGAATGCTGACTTTTTGGTGTTGGCAACTTTGAGTTTTCCCAAATTAAGAGCGAGAATTTATGGAATGAGAGTTTTCGGTTGGGACGTAAATTGATGTCATTCTGCTAGATGTCCACGCTTCGCAGGGCGACTATTAATTGTTATGGATTTATTTTATTTATTATTGACGTTAGTTCTGGCATTTTAAAGAAAACGAACTTCATTTAATTTAAATCAAAGATTGAGTTTAAAAAAAATCTATTGTTAATCTTGTTTTTAATCCTTGATTACTTTGTGTCTGTGGCGAGTCTACTTCTTCATCAAGATAACCTTGTTGTCCACATTGACATTTCACATTTATCTACATTGGCAACACCCGCAGGTGGTATCTTATCCTATTTCTGAATCGATTTGAGTAACACAATTTTGTCTTTAAATTCATAATTCATGTAGAACATCGTTCACGCGTCCTAATACGGGAATTTGAATTCCCTAATCTTAAATAACAAATTCTCAAAATTCTGTCTGATCGTGAAAAAAGAAGTTGCCTTCAAATGTATTTCATAGAGGCTGTATGTTTCAAAATGGAGTCCAACAGATAATATCTGTTTATTACATTGCAACATTATCGCGACAACATTAAAGTACTGGGTGAGTTGTAACACTACAAAACTCGCTATTAAAATAAGACCGGGGACACACGCGCGGCGGGCGCTGATACCGTTTACGAGCGAGTTCGGCGTATGCGACGTACTATGTGCTGTTACTGCTTTTATTAACGGCGTGTCAGTTATCCGACAGATCGTGTGTTTATAGCTCTTTTATCTTCAAGAGTAACGTTTTTTACACGTTAGTGCTGCTCAAGATAACAATGGCTTGTTAAAATATTTTCGGTTGGAATTATCTGTACACCGTTTCATTAATTAAATTATAAATGAAATTTTCTTAAAAGCAACTAGCTGACAACTATCTGAATAAGCTACAGTGTTCTGTCATCGAAATATCAACTAACATTAAAGAGCTGAAGACATTTAATTAATTAAAACTTCTAATTCTTGACATTTTCAACTTTAGAGTCAATTACAAACCCGGTTTTACCTCGAGACCTAAATACCCAAATAAAAGTTGGAGTTACGTCGACATGAAATCGAAACGTAAAATTAATTGAAAGCGATTCTTGTAGACGTTTAACTAAATATTGGTTGAGTTTGTGACGTTCAGGTGTCGAGGACTGTTGCCGCGCATAACACTGTAAGTGCTTATTTAAATATATTTACACGAAGCCAGAGTAATTGCGCCCCTGCACCCCCGCACCCCGCACCCCGCGCCCCCGGCCCGTACGAGTCACAGGTGACAAGAAATTCATAATATTATTATTTATGGCGACATTATGAACACACGTTTTCATGCTACCGTATTTACGTAAATTAGCGTCCCTATTGTTGCAATATAATAAATGTGACGTGTTGATTTGATTTTATTGTATTCCAATAATTACTTAATGTGTAGAGTTGAGCTTGTGTTTGTTACTTTAGAATACGACTTCAAAAATTCCAAGAGATCAAAAGTAATTTTAAGGTTGCTGCATTATCCAAAAATTACCAGCTAACACATGCCGTAAGATTTTTTACGCATATATTATTAACAACAACTTTTATCGCACAATATTTGCAATATTCATCCTCACAAAAGTATACATATTATGTTAATATTCACAGTTACTGTTAAGTAATTGGCAATATTTCAGTAGTTTAAATACTTGCATTTCCTACCATATTGTTTTATTACTCGAAAAGAACCGAGCTTGATATTAATTCAGTAAAATAATTCAATCCAAAAATCAAGTCAATCTTTGAGTTAAAAAAATACAATATTTGAAATGTTTTAATAATATCAATAATAAATTTGGTTTCTTGCAAAATTTAAACTAAATAACAGAATGGTAAGACTACAACATAATTCCATCCTCAAGGCGTTCACCGAAGAACAATAACATAATACGAATATTCAAATACGATATCAATGTTATTCATGATCCATTAGTACGGAAATCATTCCTGAAGCCAAAAGATTTAATAGAATTATAACCGAACACGTTTGTGGTTGGAGGAGCTTGTGGCTAAATTATAACAGCCGCATGGGTCGATCGAAGGTTAAGCTACGCTTGACGAGGTCGGTCCGTGGATGGGTGACCATTTATCACATACCAAGACTCCTCCGTGCCTCGGAAAGCACGTTAAGCCGTTGGTCCCGGCTGTCATTTGTAGATCTTTGACAGTCGTTACTTGTAGTCAGAAGCCCGAAAATCTGACAACCAGTTTAACCAAGGGGTATCATGTTACCCAGTTACTGGGTTGTGGAGGTCAGACAGGCAGTCGCTCCATGTAAAACACTGGTATTCAGCTGCATCCGGTTAAACTGGAAGCCGACCCCAACATAGTTGGGAAAAGGCTAGGCAGATGATGATGACGTTTGTGGTGCGCAACATAGTGATATTTCCGAGAACGTTCGAGTCGCAAGTGTTATATTATTATACTACCGCGCGCCGCTCTCCATTAGCACCGCAACAACTTACTTGGAAGCACTTGACGCGACGCGAAGCAATTATAAATTTGAATCTGAACGAATCCGAGCTCCGTGCATCGCTGCCTATTGTCTATGGCACACCTCCCGAAATAATTTCAATTAAAATTCTGTTCTACTTGCTGATTCGTAAAGTTGTTCGTTAAATTTCATATTGTTCGCATATCGAAATAATAAAAATCCTCTATTCAATGTCGTGTAAAGCGATGTCAGTGCAATTTGTATGGTAATGGCTTGCGACATAGTTGTGTACACAGCTTTATTTGCGTTTTTATTGTTAATTGATTAAGGTAGCCCTAAAATGTAACTGTTGGTTTTTATTATTATTGTGCGTTTCTAATTATAAAGTAACGGGGTTATCAATATAATGGGTGTATTGGATTGTGACAGGGTCTGTCGTGAGCCCATTATTGAATGATGGGTGAAATCAAGTGGTTCGTGTTTGTGCGCGACGAGGTGGAATGAAATAACGAACAGGCGCGACGCGGCTGTTCAGATCGACCACAAACTGTGAAACAATGATGACTGCGAATAAACCCACTGTTTGAATATCGTGCACTTTTTAACGAGATGCATATTTTGGGCACGTACCAGTAAATGGAACCAATTAAAATTCACAGTTCCAATTGGAAAATTGAATATTGAAATCGATTTGTAACAAAATACAATCGTGCTTTTTGGGATAGAATTCATAGAACAGACAAAAATAAACATTGTGTAAAAATCATAAATAGGTAGTAAATGATATAGGCCGGGTACAAAACAGTTTTATGCCACAAACGCAGCCACAAATGGGAGCCGATGATTCATGTTACCACGTAACCTTTTAACTGACCTAAGTATCTACAATAGGCCACTTACCGTGAAAAACCTCTTGACTTTAAAACCCTCTAAGAAACTCTCAGAGATAAATGAAACCCAGTTTCTAGCGAGTGGCTAAAAAGGTCGTATTACAGAATTAACATGAACTTAAATTAGTCACTTGTAGAATCTGCCCTCTCCAAAAACCTAGCCGTGATTTTAACATCTTCTATACCGGACAAGATTCGACTAACTGTCGAAAAAGTTATTAATTCTTAGAGGAAAAGATCCCACCAGAAACATAAATGTGAGAAATGGCACAAGTTCTGTTAAAAAGAACGATCGAGATTGTCAGCGACGACGATTAAAGGCGTGAGATCTAAAGCCGTGCCGCGGAGGTCCTTAAATCATCGCGACACGAGTGGACAACGTTTCGCTGTTGCTTGCGAGGAATACTTTTATGTTCCTTGGTTATTTTTGCAAACATTGGGCAAAGTTTTTCAAACATCTACTGATATCGTTCGTATAGTTAGTTAGGGTCAATTTATCTATAGGTAGAAGAACTAAGACTATCGCAGTTCATTATTGAACATAGACCTAAGTTTTCCAAGCTGCTTTACACTCGCTTAGACACACAAAACCACAATAGTATCTAAGATATCGATCACCTATTGTACTACCTACGACAGAAAGTACTAAAACCCTCCCATTCCCTAACAAACAGAATAAAAGGTGCTAATCTTCAGTATTACCACCCTGAGCCGTAACACTGCACTTTTCCCACGACAGATTACGGAACTAGACCTCTATGAATAAATCCACTCTTTGTGGGATATTATTCATGCTGGCAACTCTAATGTCACAATAAAAGGTCACGCAGAAAGCATAGTCTGTTCATGTAATGGAACACAAAAACAACGAACTAAATGTCCTTAGCCACCTTAGTAACAGACGAGGTAGGGGACGATTTTTAGAGAGTTAAGTTTGGTATAACATTATTTTGTAATGTACTTATTATAATTATTAGTATGTATGTATGTGTGTTCTGGTGTCGTACTTAAAGAGCAATCGATAGTAAAATAGTCCAAGAACATAACATTTTAAAGAACTGCTGGATGGATCTGATTTAAGAAGATAAACTATAAATAAAGATGTATAAAATCTGTCCAAGTTAAAAGCAGCTGTAGGAGATATGACGGTTGCTGAGATGGCTACGTATTGCAGACGAACAAACTGTGAAAGAAAGGAAAAGTGGTACTTCTGTACAAAACAAATTGTGCTACAACTGATACCTAATTATGTGTGTAGTATAGAGGATCTTTGTGCGCGATGTGGGTCATCGAGGCCCGACGAGATTGATGGCAGGCAAACAGACACGCCGATAGTCGCGCGGGTCGGTTATGATCCACAAACACGGCGACATGGCGGTGACTTCATAACCTTTGTCCGATCACCCCGTACGATATAATACTCTGCCTTCGAAGATTCTCGATAAAATAGGCTATAAAATGTGTTCGGTTTTAGACGGTTTTAGAAAGAAATGCACATGCCAAGAGATTTAGGATACTCTGATACTTTGACTGGCCTGTTGGTCTAGTAGTTAGTGACACTGACTGCTATGACGGAGGTCGTGGCGTCGATTCCCATCCAGGACAAATGTTTGTGTGGTCATTTGTTCTGTGTATGGGTGTAATTTACCTATAATATGTTTATCAGCTGTTTAGTACCCATAACACAAGCTCTCAAGCTTAAATTGGGACTAAATGGCGTTGTGTGAAAAGTTGTGGAATATTTATTTTAATTTTTTTTTACTCTAGAGAGGACATGCGAAGAAATTTATTTAATTATTTATATATTACACAAAAAAAAATGTCATAGAAAAATCTCTGATCCCATGTCTTAGTAACGCCATCTAGCATGATACAAGACCAGTCGACTTGTGTCCATCAGGACACATGTATCGGATGAAACCCGTCTATACTAAGTATTGAATGTTTTTGGAGACAGGCCTTTTGGTAGGAAATGTTATCCAAACTACGTCATCGTAAATGTGTTGCGTGTATTTTTAGCCAAACTCGTATTCAGCAGAGTGTACCGTGGAAGTGCAAACATGTTAAACATTTTGTATGTGGTACCCTCACCATCAGACGAAGCCGCGTGAAAAAGTGAGATTATTTTTTGCTTTTTTTTTGTTTGTTTTCCATACTTAATGCAAAGCCGTCAAAACACTTGCAAACAAAGATAGATTGCCAAACTATTGACACAAAAACCCCATACTTTTCTCACCCTTTCCCCATGAACACCTGATACATGGAACATGGTGTTTTTTATCCGGATATCTTATGGAAATTCTCAGCCGAAAGAAATCTGTGAAGGATTAGTTTGTATCAACATCGGGAGGGGCGAGTTCTGACTCGCTCTGCTAAACAAATTACGTGATCATTTATCATTTTACATAATTACTGACGACCTTATTTTCTAAATAACTGGTTTTATTTCTAAAGTAGTTTTATGTTCAAATATGTATTGTTCTGGGACAGATTTAACTTCAAAAGTCGTCGTTTTCTTAGTAACGTTCGTAGCTTTGACCACGGACCAATAACTTTAGTTTTGGGCGATGTGGTCATTTTGACACCAGCCATCCGTGATACCAAAATGGAAGATTCTTTGATCCATTGACTGGTCTGTTGATGTAATAGTTAGTGACCTTGACTGCTATGCCGGAGGTCGTGAGTTCGATTCCCACCCAGGACAAATGTTTATGAGATGAACACGGTCATTAGTTCTGTGTCTGGGTGTATTTTATCTACAATATGTACTTGTATGTATTTAGAAATATGTAAGTATGTTTATCATTCGTTTCTTACCCATAAAACAAGCTCTGCTTAGCTTGGGACTAGATGGCGTTGTGTGAATAGTCGTGGAATATTTAGACTTACAAATAGTGTCAAACGGTGTTGATACTTCAATGACAACAAACCAAGTTATATAGGGTGACTGGTAATTAGTGAGCAATACTTAAACACGTGATTGTATTCATGATTTCAATAAACTTTCCCAAAGAAACTTTTTTTTTTATTACACAATAAAAAAACAAAAACGCTGTTTGAAATCAGCTGATAGTCTGACCTTAGGAAGGACAAAATCTACTAGTAGTAGCGTCACACGCTCCCCCGCCACCCCCACCGCTCCCGTTGTGCAGTACTGACGTAATTAAATTAATTGAAAGTTAATGAGTATAAAAAAAAGGTTTCTTTAGGAAAGTTAGTCGTATTCATGAGTAAAATCACGGGTTTAAGTATCGGTCACTAATTACCAGTCACCCTATATAATACTGGTCCTATATTAGTTTATAATAACAACACTAAGCGAATTATCCAGACGCGACATTAGCAAGTGTGTCACGTAGTACCAGGCGCGCAGACAGCTGCGGAACTAATCACCTTGTAGCGGTCACCAACATGTAATAACACTGATATTTACATGACAACGTGTGAAAGCTTTACCGTGTTACTAACTGATCATTTGTGGAAGCGATTACTCAACAGAGTTGGAACAAAGGTGAATGAATTAGTGGCCGAAGTAAACATGGTTGTATTAAATTCACAAGTGTATGATATACTTGCTACAAATGCGCAGTGGTTGAGCAATTGGCTGCTACAGAGCGATCTTGGGTTCGATTTCCGCACGGATTAATAATTTTTTGGGTACACACAGCTAGTTTTTTCCATCTAGCAGCCTCTGTATTTGAATTTAATGTTAAGAAATTATCCCACGATTCAGGAGAAATTCCTAGTCTGGGGCAACGGTTTTTTTTAATAAAGAATGAAATTAAAACAAAGTTAGACTTTAGAGTACCTACCTTGATTGTTCTCTCAGCGAAACAGGGAACGCGATGCTGCATGTGAATTTAGTGATGTAGTAGGGACTTCATACAAAGACGCATGTGATGTTTCCAAATGGCATTGAATTAATTATATTATATTTGCTGTTCGTAACATCATTGTATAGTATTTTTAAGCACACATCCAATGCTCCACTTAACCTCTGTCATAATTTACACAAACTGAACGGTAATGAACTACCCCCCAGCAGTTATTAATATGTAAAACTGCTGCATAATAAGTTGTTGTTAAAAGCATCATCACATCACTGATATTCTGAATCCATTATTTTTCGTGAATGCTGTTTAATACCCCGCAACTATCCGCGAGTCCCGGAGTCCCGGGGTCCCGGCGTCCGGCATCCCGGGGGGATGAGGACGGGTCCGGTATAATAACGCGTGCCCCCGAATTAATTATAAGTGTAAATTGTTCCACCATTATGAGAAGATGGCTGCCCACTGTTCAGCTGTCATCAATGGATTATATTATCTCTTATTAAATAGTCTCTTTGTTTGAAATGGCGGAATAGAATCCATCTTGTTATCGAAGTAGATGTACTTAGTGTTCCTGAGTAAATGTAGTAACTCACGGACTTGTACTTGAGACGCCCTAGAAGGTCATACATACATAGACCTCATTGATGGGGTTCTTCAGAAAGATCAGGTGCGTAGTACTCGCAACTGGCGTGTGCGTATGAGAACATGTATGAAGCAAAAGAAGTATGTAAGAATCGTAAAATGTGGCTCTTTGTAGTTTCTGCCTACACCCGACGGAACAAGGCGTGACTTTATATATGTCACGAACTTGATCATAAGCTTTGATTTGGCAAGAAACTAGATACTATTACAGCTACTATAGTTGTGTTAAACAAATAAGAAGAGATTAAAATCTTGCATTTAAACTTAAAAATTCAAAAGATATTTAAAAATTCCAGGTTATTGGGTCAAATACAGAAATAAAGAGTTTCTCATTACACTGCCGAGCTAGATAAAAGTATTTTTTGTGTGATAAAAGTAAGAGATCTCAGTGCTTGCGCGACAAACAAAAATTAATAGTCACCGCAGGAAATAAGAAAAAATCTTGTGGAATTGTTAGCCGTGGACTGCTAATGAATCTGTCCACTTCATTAGCGAAAAACGTAGCTCAGCATACATTGCTACTTTACTTCGTAGACTTAACACTTTCTGAAGTTCAGAGCCGTGTTTGGACTCAAAAGTGTGTGTATTGTCGTGGCGTGGTCGGTTGCGGGGCGCGCTTGATGCCTCTCATTAGCGCCGGCATCCGAGGCTTTTAAACTTTGCGAAGCCTTTCGTTTTGATACTTAACTAAGATAAGAGTATTACGAATACTTTAACAGATTGTCTCGACCACATTACTTCTTTTCACTAGACTTTTTCTAAAGCGTTTAGTGGTCATTTTTAATTAAACTTCTCAAGCGCTGGAAGTTACGACACCGTTGAGCGTTATGACCTTTTTTAAGACGTTTTACTGAACTATTTGCGATAAACAGCACAACGTAACATAACATCACGCTTCTAATCCCCAAGGGCTAGGCAGTGGTGTAGCTGGTAGTATACTCACATTTCGCCAGTTATGTTTAAATTCCATGTAATAGAGGCGAGCCTATTGCCATAAATTCCAGATGGAAAAACTCAATATCACTATACCCGACCTGGGGATCGAACCCAGTACCTCATGCTCAGCAGTAGCGCTTGAGACCTCTAGACCAACGAGACAGTTACAAAACAGGGTTGTTGATTAAGAATGTGTAAGTTTTAAGAAGTTATTTGCGTCAAGAGTTTGAATTTTTGCAAGTTAGCCCTGTAAGTTTTCTATATTGTTTCCGCTAAAATCTGTTTCGTGGGTTACAAGGTACGTGTTCACCCCTTTTGCCTCTTTCCCCCGGGAGCACTTAGGGTTCCCCAAGGTTTACCTGAACTTAACATAAGAGCTCTTCAAAAGGTTTTCCTGCTACGACTCTTGGAAGGACACTTGAGGAAAATGTGATTTTTCGATTAGTCAATATTTTGTTCGAAATCATGCAACTAGGTCAGTAATCAATTTTGCAATACAATTAAAAGAGAAGTTTGTAATAATTGAGACGTCATGATAATTCTACCTATACGCATTCAAATAATTTACCATTATTATTTTTGTAATGAAACCGTTACAGACGTTTAATATTTTCCCATTTTGTAAGCGTCATTAAAAGATCTAAGCTCAGCGACATTCGGAGGATACACAAATACATTTTATTTCACGTCCTAATATGAAACATCGTCAAATAGTAAGTGAAGGGCCGCGCCTGGTCGCGACCGGTCGACACACAGCCGGCGGACATCATTTATTTATTACAAGAGTGGGCACTTTATTGAGTCAATTGAGAAATTATTCATATCGAAAACCCAGATTTGCCTACATACCTACATTCATACATTGTAACGTCGAAAGTACTTTCAATAGACTGTTTGAACTGTTAAGAATTATTGTAAATTGCTGTGACTAACAATGTTTGAAGTGACTCCCCAAAACATATAAAAAAACGCACTCTGACATTTTATCAAACATAACATTGTATTACTGATAGTGAAAAGTGATATTGTTCACATTATGCAATATTAAGTATTGTGTTTTTTTTCTTTACACTAAAACATCATGCAGCGGATTTAGAAGCATTACCGAACCATCTTCTGTTCCGTAGGCAGATAATCACATCGGCTCACGGCGTAATCGGGGAAGATATTTTGCTACGCCGTAGGTGGAAACTTTGCTACGCCGTAGTAAGATACTTTGCTACGCCGTAGTCGGACACCTTGCTACGCCGTAGACGGGTTACAAGGATGCTAATAATTATGTAATTATATTTTTTATTAAATAACCAATAAATACTAGGCAACCAATGGCTTAATAATTACGCAACTGTTTTAATATCGTGAAGAAGGACACTGCTACAGTATTTCTCTCAGTATTTTTGTTTTTATACAAAACAGTGCCTTTTTAATATTTATCAGTGTTTGGGGTTGGCTGGTTCCGTATTTCGGCGGGTCTTTTGAATAAAATGGCCGGTATCAGGGACGCTTGTCGATGTTACACAATACTTTTCTCAAATTGGAAAAAATATTAGAATTCAAGATTTTTTTTTCAAAAATATTTTTACTGATTTCATTAAAGATTTCGACTATTTGTTAACGTCATTGTTTTTCAATCTTGCTACAGGCTGATCTAAAACGTTTTGTTTCTATCCTCATTAAGGTGTAAGGTCACTAGATACATATCTATAGCTAATGTCATCCTAGAAGAAGAAGAAGAAGAAGAAGAAAAGAACGTAAGAATACGTTGAAATACGCCAAGTTCCAACGTTTCTTTTAGTTCCCGAACAGTCATGAATCCAATTGATTCAGCCCACAAGTCACAAGGCAGTGTTCTGGGCTAGTTGAAAAGTCGTGTAAATCTATTAGCTGGAGCCGCGGACACAATGTGCGGCTGCAGCCTCAACAATCAGCGATAGTGCTGTTCCGTGTCGCATCGACACTCAAAACCAAGAGCACAACACTACGTTAACTTGATACACTTTCCAATACAGTGTCCTTTGTATGAGACTAATTTTAAGTGAATAATATGATATGTATTAATATAATAATATTCTACAACTTTTACACAACGCCTTCTATTCCCAAGCTAAGCAGAGCTTGTGTTATGGTGCAATTGATAAACATACTTATATATTTCTAAATAGATCCATATTGTAGATAAATTACACCCAGACACAGAACAAACGATCGTGCTCATCACAGAAACATTTGTCCTGACTGGGAATCGAACCCATGACCTCTGGCCAGTCTAAGTCGAAGATACATGTTCAAACAAAATTCGCACGCAGCTTAGTTCAAACATTTTTTTGCCTATTTAAGTAGATAATGAATCGCAATAAAATTCAGAACGTCTGATCCTCATTCCATAAGTAAAAAACTCCTTCAGTTAATTGAGCAATTAAAATGGAAGTTAAAATAAAAATGTCCTGCTGAATGTACTAGCGTCACGCCCACAGGCGGCAGTGATTAATGAATGAAATTAATTTAATCTAAAAGTCAAACGAGCCTCGTTACTTGCCAGGACTCAAACCCCCGGCCCGCTCGATTAGCTGTTAATTCTTGTATGTTACTATTTACAGTTGTAAGAGCTGTCACTTGACATTGAACTGCGTATGGTAATCCGTGACGATATGGCAATGTGGACCTTATTGTCACCTATTATTTTACAAATCGTGAAAGTTATGATAATCGAGCAGTCTCCTTGATCAGAAGAATAAGAGCCAACATCCAATCATTTTTCAAACTATTTGTGGGTCAGCTTCCAGTCTAGCCTATTTGACCTCCACAACCCATTGCAGTTACTGGGCAACAGAAAACCCCTTGTAATGACTTTCGGGGTTTCGGGGAACCGACTTCAATAATCCTCGTCTAATTTTGACACGGAACCGCGCACGAGTCCCTCAAAATCTCAAGAAGGTATAATTCCTTGTAAAAATTACAAGAGGCAGTAATGTTATCTCTAATTACATAAAAAAGTATCGTTTCTTCTTTCACGTTTTTAAGAGAGCACCTAATACCACGTTAACAGTAAAAGCCAGTCTCCAAGCATCAGCTCTGTTCCCGCAGCCAACACTTGACTAATTCTCGTGTAAACTTGCGCCACTACTGCACCGGTGGTTCCGTACAATACTACAGCAAGGGATTAGGTTCTCGTCCGCCTGTCAATGGCTAATCCGATTAGTTATTGTCGGCTGAACCTTATCCATTGAAGATGTAATTATACTGTTATACTAATGAGTGATAGAAAAGGTAATTCAAGTGAATGGAAAGTGCGTTTAATTCTGTACGAATGAAGTTAACAGATAATGGTAAGGTTTTTTTCTGCATGACATGGTTGGCTGGTAGAAAATGGCTATGGCATTAAGTCCGTCCTTGTACAGACGCCAGCACGTCAAGTTACCCCAATGTGTCAAATTTCTTTGATCGTTTTTCAACTTTATGGCAAACAGAATAAGGTTAATATTCAATTGGGAAAATTTGACACATTGGGGTAACTTGATGTGCTGGCGTCTGTACATTTATGCTTTAAGTTTAAATAAATAAATAACTTTTGTGCGGTGTAGTTACGTGTGGCTAAAAATGTGGTCATACAATCAGTTACATAAAGAAGTAGTTTAGTTACTATGGGCGATTTCTTTTTTATTTATTTTAAGTGGACTATCCATAATCAAGTAACAAACTTCTGTAGGTACACACCGAGAGCTTGCGGTTGACGAATAGTCTCAGATTGTTCTAAACACTTGCGTTAATTAAACACAAAATTTACCTTGTACCACGATAATACATGTCACTTCCAAAACACCGTTGTTTTTCAATTGTTACAAATCCATTGCGCGCTCCGAATGTACAAAGACCGGCACACAATGGCCACGTGGTTCAAACTATACGTAATTTTCGAATAAACCGCTGGCTGTTCTAAATAAGGAGCGTTCCAGACGTAATTCACCTTTTGTGTAAAATAATGTGTTCCTTACAGAGTGTGTATTGTTTTGTGTATTCGTCGCGGGTCTCCTAAATTGTGTATTGTTGTGTGTTCTCGTTTTGTGTATTATTTTTGCTAGAGCGGCGCCTGAGTCGCACAATAATGTTGATTAGTGGAATGTATTGTTCCTATTTATTACATAAAAGATTTAAAACATTTCATAAACTGTTTAATCTATTTCTCAATTTTTTCTGTTCATCTAATAACTATTCAAAAGTCCAGCATCAGTGCACTTATGAAGCAAAGTCCTAGAACAGCTCCAACACAGATGTAGCACTATCATCCTCCTCAACAAACTCTATAAAATATAATTAGTCTGCCCCTATAATGAGTCACGTATCAGTAATGAAATCCGCGGGTGTATCTCAACTTCGGCAACCGTCGGCGGGTCCCGCACGTGGTCGGCGCGTGGCGCACGCACAGCGCACATTGATAGCTTTAGTTAAACTCTGTTTGTTATGTAACTTGTGAAACGCATCACTGAACTTTGATTTGGAGTTTTATTTAGATCAGAGTCGTTGGAGTTTGGACCTGAATTTTAATATCGTCATTTTCCTAGACTTTCTCAACTATGTTGGGGTCGGCTTCCAGTTTAAGCTGATGCAGCTAAATACCAGTGTTGTATATGACGCGTATCTGACCTCCACAGCCAGTAATTGTGCAACACGATACCTCTTAGTTAGACCGGTTGTTTAACTTTCAGGATAATCAAAATCGTAACTCGTTTATTCAAACCAGGCTGAGATTCAGCACTTTTTGAACGTCAAAATTACAAATGACAGTCTCCCAAAACGCTCACCGTTCACTATTTGCTGGGAAGAAGAAAGTTGAATTATAGTAGGATATGTGCATGGTAATACAGCACGCTTAAAAAAATCAATACAAGCAAACAAGTCTGTATTTCTTAAAGGTATAAGCAGGGATAAACCTTTAGTATACACACATTTTCCCAGTTATGCTTAAGTACAATGGTACTTAAGCATAACTGGGAAATAGACATCCCTCCAATGGGAGGGATGTCTATTTCCACCAACCTGAGAAATTTCATATAGAAGAACCCAATAACACTTTCCCCAACCAACGAATTGAACTGAACACTTTTGTTAAGTTAAAACATTAAGGCGACCCCCAATATTTAGAAATAGTCTAATAGCTTCCCGTCTAATTTAGGCGTCAAGTGTACCGCGGGTAATTTGGATGTCGTAATGACACGTCCTTACAACCCGACCTGTCAATTGTACGACTGATAATAACGTCATTACTGAAATTACAGCTTCAAATACAACAGGTAATGGCGGCCGCTTTTGGAAACGTATCCCCCACGTAATAACCGTTGACATTCAAATACACCTGTGTACGATGTCTTATAAAAGAGATTTAAAAAGGGAAGTAGGTACACCACAAACTGTCTGCTCATCTTTTCTCCTCCACTATCAAGAACATCCAAAGTCTGTGTCTGTAAGAGATCGCTTTTAGCGATATGGCCACCGAAAGTACAGCGAATCTTTTAGTTTATTGGAGGTTGAGCTCCTCTGCTGGTCTAAGAGTGTAAAGCGAACTGTCCCATTTCACCTTTATTCTCACGGAATAATTTTCAAGCAATACCATTAAATTCCTAGTCACGAGGCATGTTTCAAATGTTTATGTATCAGCTATATTTTTTTACTAATATTATAAAGAGGTAAAATTGTTTGTAAGTTTGTATGTTATCTCGTAGGTAAGATTAAGATTTATTATCATTACGCTTCTCAACAATGTTACTTTTACTTAACAATAGCTAAAAGAGTAACTTGAAAAGTTCCGAAACTGTTATATATTTATTATTTGACTGGCCTGTCAGTCTAGTGGTTAGTGGCCCTGACTGCCACACTGGAGGTCGTGGATTCGATTCCTACCAAAAATAAATGTTTGTGTGATGAGCACGATCATTTGTTCTGTGTCTGTGAAAATAGTGCTAAATAATATGTTCTATGGTATAGTGAAGCTAGTTCAGCGATTATTTGTATAGAGTTTTGTCAAATATAAAGGATGAGCAGTTCAAAAACAAACAATTGAACTAATCAAACATGACTATTGTAACTTAACTAACGAGCCGCGAGTTCTAAACACGTTATTGATATTCTGAAGGACAATTTAAATCTTTGTGGTCCTTTTACGAATAAGTTTCATTCTAAATTTGAGACATTTTGCGGAATTTGAACGAACATATGTAGCGTAAAATGTTTTAAAGTCTCAAATATTTTCTGCCCTCTGATACATATCGAAATTTTAAAATGAAAATATTCAATTGTCACAATATTGAAAAAGAAATAACTTTATTTTTTACCTTTTTAATTTTATAGCTGCCCCGACAAAAACCTTTTTTTGAATAGTTTACGCCTTTTTTATCTATTCTCAGACCTACTGAATTTGCACACAAAATATCATAAACATCGGTCTAGCTGTTTCGAAGAAGTTTTGTAAACTAGCTCTGTGACTCGAGAATATTATACATATATTAGATTTTAATATAATAATATAACTTATAAGTGAATCTACAAAGAAAGGAAATAAAATATCGTCAAAATATTGATAGCTTACAAAAATAACGCTTAAATTGTACTGTTCTACCATTTGTTCAATTGATTGATGTCTAATAAATACCCCAACTTGATAGATACGCAAGAGCTGGCGTATCAATCACGTTGATCACTCGGCGACAAATTATGTGTCGTTTTGCCTCAAGCAACAAACAGAGATATTATATGCTCATTGCCAAACACACATAATATCAAAGAAAGGGATCGATAACTGTCCCACAAAACATTTTACCCATCTTTATAATATGTGCGCTGAACAAAATTATCACGGACGAATAAATTAAATTGACGACATAGATGTGTATCGTATTATTACTACACTAGCTTCTGCCCGCTTCTTTTTTCATGTGAAAGAAATTTTACATATTTTATGACCTTCGTCTGTAGTATACCTTTCTATCAGTAAAAGAACTTTTGAAATCGGGTCAGTAATTCCCGAGATAACCCCTATAATACAAACTTGTGAACAAACAAATTTTAACTCTTTGTAATATTAGTATAGATATAACTAGCTAAATAAAGTATTACATAATTAAATATTCTACGTTTACTAACTTGTTCCCTAATATCGCATATAACTAGAAAATAATAATAATAAATATTCCACAACTTTTCACACAACGTCATTTAGTCCCAAGTTAAGCTTGAGAGCTTGTGTTTTGGGCACTGAGCAGCTGATAAACATCCTTATATGTATATTTCTAAATACATAAATATTAAGATAAATTACACCCAGACACAGAACAAATGATCGTGCTCATCAAAAAACATAGGTGGGTGGGAATCGAACCCACGACCTACGGCATAGCAGTCAGGGTCACTAACTACTGGACCAACAGGCCAGTCGAACTAAAATAAAATGGGAGTATTGGAAATATTCTGCTACACAGAAGTAGGTAGTTACAAGACATTACATCACACCTATATACACAGAGGTGTACCTGTACCTTCAGTACACCCTTGCTATGTTTAAGTCCATGAAATATGAGGCGAGCGTATTGATGTCAATTGAACTCAAGTCTAGGTTCCGTATGAGAAATTCCAAATAGAAAAATCCAATAACGCTTTGTCCAAGCCGGCAATCGAAGCAAAGACCTTAGCTTGCCGGTAGTATCTACTTCCGACCACTAGACCGACGAGGCAGTCAAGACATCATGTCATTATGGACTTGTAACATCCACACAAGTGATTGTAAAATAATTCCCTATTGAAAAGCTTTACAAAGTTATTTTTCTCCCCTTATGTAATTTAATTATAAACCTAAACTAATAAATTCTCTTTACTAAGAATGTGTCCTATAGCACTTTTCTTATTGTCTCTATTAACGCGAATACATTTCGTTCTTGTGTTGGTTAGGTAGTACTACAATACCATTACACCATTCACACAGTTTAATAACCGTCGTAATTACCCGCCAGTCGCGCGACAGAGTCGGCTAGTGTGAAACCCCTCTATAATTCGAAGTCAACGTGATTGATTCCTTACAAACTCGTAAATCACACTCCGTTCAATTTCCATCCGAACAGAGAACTTTCATAATTGTTCCGATTAATTTAACTTTATATAGTACGTTGAGCGATTTCGAATTAAATCTCACTTCGAGTTGTACTTAGGTACACTGGCAAGGTAAACGTTTTATATTGGCGACGACCGTCACTGCTGGGCGCTACTACTAAAACCAACCTGCACACCAGCAAGATCACCGCAGATACGGATATGTCGTTGAAACAATCGACAAACTGACAGATGGTGAAATACATTTCTGCCGAATATAGAAGTAATAATGCTCGACATTGTAGACAAGTCGACTAAACAATCTACACATTTATTTTCTTCATTCTTGACATTGTCGTGTTCAAAACAAAATAATCTATATCTATACTAATATTATGACTGGCCTGTTGGTCTAGTAGTTAGTGACCCTGACTGCTATGCCGGAGGTCGTGGGTTTGATTTACCCAGGACAAATGTTTGTGTGATGAGCACGATCATTTGTTCTGTGTCTGGTGTAATTTATCTATAATATGTTTGTATTTAGAAATATATAAGTATGTTTATCAGCTATTTAGCTTCACACAAGCTCTCAAGCTTAACTTGGGACTAAATGGCGTTGTGTGAAAAAGTTGTGGAATATTTATTTATTTATCTATACTATCTATACAAATAATATAAAGAGGTAAAATTTGTAAGTTTGTATGTAGGGGGTAATCTTCGGAACTAATGATCCAATTTTAAAAATTTTGCACTGGTGGAAAGCTACACCATTCCCGGATGACATAGGCTACTCTTTTTCCTTGTTATCCCACGTGAACAGGAATAATAAATAATGTTGAGCCTACACTAACTGTTGCATTATTGTAGTTGGTAAGCCTTTATTATTTTTTTTATATATATAATGGGTCTACTCTTGACCTCAATCTTCTCCTGCGGTCAGAGATGAGGTCATGAAATAAATAAAAGAAATGTTTCAACAGTCTTTCAGTTTGTCGATTCCTACGTAGACATCCTTCTTCTGCGGTGGCCATGCTTTCAACAACAACCCTCACTCGAGCAATATGTGCTCTCAACGAAGTACAGACGCCAGCACATCAAGTTATTCCAATGTGTTAAATTTTCTCAATTGAATATGAACCTTATTATGTTTGACATAAAATTGAGAAACGATAAAAAAATGACACATTTGGGTAACTTGATGAGCTGGCGTCTATACATGAGAGGATGGACATATTTGGGTGTAATTTGAGTGAATTTGCAAGGGATCTGTGGAATATTGTTAGTTAGATTTAAATATTAATAGTCTTATACAGGGTGTAACGGAAAGGGTATATACATCCGAAGGGCATGGGTTCTCTTGGTGATAAGAAACGACATGGCAACGTTTTTATACATATACATACATAATTGTAAAGTTGAGCCCGCCCGCGCCGTCGCGCCTTCGTCGGTTAGGCAGAGCCCGATAGGTCTGTACTAGGCGCGCAGAACCCGAGATAGATATACTTGAACCTTGCCGGACAGGATTATTACCCTCATAGTGCGGTGACACGTTTGTTATGATTTTGCATTTAATAAACTGTCGATATTAAATAATATCGTAAAGTTTCAAAGTTATTAGTTGGGAGCTGAAATTTTGAGGAAAGACTCGTTATTAAATACTCTATTCACCCTGTTTGTATGTATATACCCTTTCTGTTACACCCTGTATATGTAGTATACTCTTTGCTAAGATTGTGTACACTTAAGTGTAAGATTTTAATAGAGTTTAGTTGTTTTTAGCTTTAGATTAAGTATATGAGTTGATTTTGTATGTGTGCAAACCATTGTTGTATTGGGGACACCTGTAAAGATTAAATAAATAAATAATATTTGTGGCTAGTACGCTCGTACAATAGTACCGGATTGGAGAATACTGGAATATATGCGTGGAAGTTGCATCTCCGTGAAATGTCCGGCTATTCATTGTGTCAAGTAAGCAGGAAATACCGCTGCATAGAAACTTTGCTGCTTTGTATCGTAACAAAAGTATGAATTTGTTACAGGCGTTTTGTACAGCGTAGTTTAAGTGCGACAGACTTTTTAAACAAGAATAAGCCTTCTCCCGGTAGTAATTCTGTTCCATACTTATAATATCACGCCTGTAATCACGGAAGGGTTAGGCAGAGCTGTACCTGTTGTATGTACACCCAAATTTCGCCAGTTTTGTTAAAATTCCATATAATAGGGCACAAATTCAAACTCCGGGCTGCTACTGAAAAGTTTTAGATGGAATAACTTAATTACACTTTGCCCGACCCAGGGATCGCACCCGAGACCTCATACTTAGCAGTAGCGCAATATTATGTTAAACTGTATATGTATCCATCATGTTTTATTGACTGCTTCTATTGGTAGCAAGTGTTAGCAGTGTTATCAGCCCGGAGTTTGGATTTGAGCCCGATCCACGGCAATATTATAAGCTTGCCCCATATTACACGGAGCTTGAACATACCTGGCAAAATGTGAGTGTACTACAGGTATACCTCTGCCTTACCTTTGCATTTTGGTGATAACAGATGTATCTACTATTGTTCCATTCACAATTTATTCAAAATCTACCTTGTGTTTTCATAAGAGCCTTTCATTTCAAGCGGGTGCTCGTCAGTAGTGTTCAAAAGAAAGTGTCTTAAATACACTCACAAACACACAATCCTACCTACACCCACTCACACTCACACTTACTTGGAGCTCTGCGGTATGCTGTTCTTGTTACACTAACTTGTTAAAGTTCCGCTTATCAAAGCTCGTAACTAACGCAGTATATTTGTGACTAAACAAAACTAGTAACGATTGTAAAACCTTTATTCTGCGATAACTGTTTGTTTTGTATTTTTGTATGTTGTATTTAAATCAAAACACGTAACGAGATAGATTCAACTAGAGGTACAAGGTTGAAATGTATGGAAACAGCAGCTGAAAGAGACCTATTTTTTACGTGACAATATGCTGATCACTAGTTCGGAAAACCGAAAACGGGATGTTTGTTTATCTATAAGTTACAAGAAACAAGATTGTTTATTTTTTTTTTTTTTCAATTTGATCTCAGTATGTATTAATAATTTTTAGATTTTTTCAAAATATTGTAAAAACTATTTTAAAAGAGTAAGTATCAAGTTTCTGGCCCAATCGTTTCTCAACGTACAAAGGTACGCTTTTAAATGGCTTAATTGAAATAAATTATGTAAGATACGAGTAGTTTATTATATTACAAAGCATGACTCTAACTAACCGTTTAAGAGACGTTTGACTAGCCTGTTGGTTTAGTAGTTAGAGACCCTGACCGCTATGCCGGAGGTCGTGGGTTCGATTCCCACACAGGACAAATGTTTGTGTGATGAGCACGATCATTTGTTCTGTGTCTGGGTGTAATTTATCTATTAAATGTATATATTTTAGGATAAGCATGTTTATCAGATGTTTAGTACCCATAACACAAGCTTAACTTGGGACTAAATGACGTTGCGTGAAAAGTTGTGGAATATTTATTTATTTATTTAAGAGATTAAAGCAGTCAAAAAATAAGTAAGCAAGCTAGGTAAGCCAACTGTAACGTTATTTTAATTATAGGTAGAATATACTATTACAAGACAACGTGTAATGGCTGTGCTTCTAAGAAGAGTCTCATTGAGCCGTCTTAGAAGTTAATCACGAAACGAAGGCAGGCGCGAGACACAAACTAGTCGCAGGCTTAGTGATATTGGTTCTAAACCGGGATCACAGGGAGGTCCCAAAGGTAATAAATAATAGAGCATGTTTTGGCTGCTCATGTTAGCTCTCACTTGAATAGTTTTGTTAAGACGATAAAGATATGTTAGCCGAGTTACTTAGTGTAACAACAAGAGGCTTACTGACTAATACTGATGCAGGTAAATCATCACTATCACTACACATTACAAAACAAAGTCCTCCGCTACGTTTGTCAATCTGTTTGTGTGACTCAAAAACTACTGCACTAATTTTCATGTTGTTTTTACCAATGAATAGAGTGGTTTTTCAAGAAGGTTTTAACATGTAATGTAGTTTGTCAAGTTTTTATATACATTGGCTAAAATATAATAATATATAAAATATATTTGTTGGAGGTGTCAACCGTCTGGCAGCTTTCAACGAAACAAAATGATGTTTATAGTGTAGTTGTGTATGTTATATAGGTCTACAGAAAAATTCGTGATGGTACAACTATAAAAGGGAAAACGAAATTCACGAGATTCAAGTAGATTATAAACTGATCTAGACAACACAGTGGTACATGTGAGCTCAAAATCGAACAAGAGAAATAAAGTTATCCAATTTATCGAAGCACATACATTGTGCTTGTCACGGATTAAGATTCGTTTTCGAAAATAAATCTTTTTTAATAAGTCTGTGAAGGCGACCACGATTTACAGATTAAAAATATTATATTGAAATTCAAATATTACCGATAAAATAATCGTGAAAAGAGACCGCGTTGGTTCCTTCCGCCGGATGTTGGTCGCCGAGGTCGCGCATCGATCCGACGTTAGAAATGTACTCAATTTAATAATTAATCACTTTTTTGTTGCCCGATACAAATGAATAAACACACCTTAATATTAATTTACTGTTTAACAAATTAAATAAAATAACGTGCTTTTTACTGCGAAACGGTAATAATAACAGTAAACCTCGCTTTGTTTGATGATCTGAAGATATAAGATACTTTTCAAACCGGAAAATTAATACTAATGACGCGGTTGGGAGCTGAATACGCTCAGAAAATACGATATTTTTTTTATAATGTGACTGCTCCGCAACACACACATACACACACATGAAACAGCAGCCCGTCGATTCGGTTGGAGTCACCCCGTAATCGCTTGAGTGAAGTGAACTGTCAATGCCTAGCATTAGTATGGAATGACAGCTCAATTCGCCTTCACTACGCCTTCATTATTTTTTACAGAATCGCACTGCTGCATACAAAGTTTCCATTTCTAAGCCCGCCACCGCACGTAAGTGACAAACATTTTTCAATTTTTGGTTCTTAAATGTTAAGTGCTTCCCAAAATATCAATACATACGTACCGTATTTAAGATAAGTATAATGAAATGGCTAACGCAAGTTTGGAACACGAATTTACTTGCATGTGTGAGTTACAAACTTGATACACATCCATTTCAGGCACTAATCTGCATGGTTCTTACAAGATCTGACCAAGATAATACCTGGACTTTTAAAGAGACTAACTTTGACCTTTAAGTTTCTTTCGATGTTTCTTCTCATAGTAGTTAGATAGTGGAGCACCGACCTTGCCTCCTAGTTAAAAATTGACCTGTTAAACTGTTTGTGTAAGTCTATTTACAGAACTAAAAAATCATTTATCAGTTATTTATCACTATAATTTGAATATTTCTCAGAAGAGATTCAGTGTAACTCGTCTCACAAGATTGTCTTTAAATGGAACACAATCATTGTAAAACATAGACACCGTTATTATTCTCGCGGTAGAGTGAATTGAAACGTGTATAAAATATAACCTTCAGTTTATCTTATAATGTAAGCGAACCGTCTTGAATAAATTGAAATCTTGCAATAGCATTCCTGGAATTGTATATTAGGTGGGTATTCTTCTGTTACGTTGTACAATATAGAGATTAAAATTAAAAGTAAATTTGAGAAATTCACTGCACTGTAAAACATCATATGTATGACATCAGACGTGCTTCGGAAAGCATGTAAAGCCGTTGATCCCGGCTATCATTTGTAGGTCTATGATAGTCGTTCTAGATAATCAGAAACCAGAAAATCTAACAACCAGTTTAACCAACGGGTATCGTATTCTCCAGTAACTAGATTGTGGAGATCCGACAGGCAGTTGCTCCATATAAAAAACTGGTATTCAGTTACATCCGGTTAAACTGAAAGCCGAACCCAACATTGTTGGGATAAGGCTAGGCAGATAATGACATGTCACAAATAAAAAAAAAAAACTCGTGAAATGTGGGCGTCTGCCTAACCTTTTGGGGATTAAAGGCGTGATACTATGTTACGGCACAATAATGTGTGTCACATTCCAACTTCAATACCAAACGTCAGTCAGTTCCCGTCGGCACATCAGTAAGATAGAAAGCTGTTTCCAAATATAGACCAAATAAAGTTCTGCATAAAAGTTGAAGTTTTCCTTATTTGTTTCAATGAGTAGTTCCGAAAATGAAACAAGTGAATGTGTCCCTTCATTTGTTTATGTTCTGTGACACATGCTAGCGGAGCTGTGAACATTGTGCGCTCGACTGTGGCAGTACGCCAACGTTCACGCTCTCACTCAACTGGCACATTACGGAACTAATGTGAATTTGATGAGATTAAACAATTCGCGTGAATTGAGCGACGCGACGGCTGAATAACGTTACAATGGAATTGAGTGGAATTAGAATATAACGTATTGATAAAGCTGGTAAACATCAAAAATGTGTCTCTGTCACTAATCATTAAGGTATTCAAATATCTTTTTCTTTATAAAACTTCCACATCGTGACGTTTATCAGGGACGAGCTCTGGATCTACTAAACCATTTTATTTTTAATCTGGCTCGATATGTAACCATATGCATAATTGAAAAGATTTTAGCTTTTTGGACTACTGCATCCGCACCGCAGCATAGACTAGCCTAGCATCATTCCTTTTATTTATATCTTATCTATACAGAAAACTAAATTGTCTATGCGCAAGAAACTATGCTTTGTAGTAGACGGTGGAAGATAAATAACTAACTTTTAGTAACACAAACCAAACGCCTTATCAACTCAGGACGCCTTTATGATACTCATTAACCGGATAGTTTATTGTTTATAAGTTAATTGCGTACGTACGTTACGTTTTAAATATAAAACGATATTCTTTGTATTTCTTAACTTGACAAGTTTACCGAAAACTGTCTTGTCGGGGTCCCTATCTCCACAAATAAACTTATGTGTAATATTATTAAGTACTAGTTTAGTAGTAGTAGTAGTATTAGTTTAGTAGTGTTTAATATTATTTAGTCTTTGTATTTATTTGTGGAAGAGAAATGAACACATTTTTATTATCAGTTATTTTAAAACTGTTAAGTGATTCCAAAAATTTCAATGGTTTATTGGCTTTAAAGTAGGTGACAAATCTAAAAATAAGTGAATCTGACAGCTGTCTTAAACCCCCGGGTATGTGACCCGCTCACTAATTCATGAAACCGTTTCAGGTGAGTGCATGTTAGACGAAACGTTTAGCTCGTTAATAGAAATAGAATAGAATACTATTCTAATAATCTCATTTAAGAATCTAAAAATAGACGATAAACCACACCCATTGAACTGAGTTAATAAATTGAGAAAGAATCAAAAATGGATATTTCAAAGATACCTATTTTAAAAATTGTTAATATCACAGAGTCCGGATACATATAGATATTTGAAATAAATTCAGATGCAAATAAAATCTTCGGGGTAGTCAAACTAGAATTTTAGGCGCAAGTAATAATTGTTGTCTGTTATTTCCAATGTTATTTTATCTGTTGATATTATAATGTTGATCTCAGTTTTAATTACTTTGTTATCCATCCATATATTAATTATTGTAGAGTGAGATCTGAATAAAATGCTGTGCTCACATTTGTTACACACATTTGGGCACTTGAATATGATTTGTACTGGAATATCTTTGTATGTATTTTGCCTAAATAAAAAAAAAACTTACTAAATCACAAACGAAATAAGCCAAGTTCAATTTTCTCAAATTAAAAAAAAACTCTAGTCAAAAAACCTTTGTAAAGAAAATTATAATTGTCAATGCCAATAATAAAATCGGTTCCGGCATAACTGGCGGATATTGGCGACACTTTATTAAATCGATTAGCGCCGAAGTTGGGAGCCGTCACAATATCGACTTTCATTAACATTCAAGCTGTCTGATGATAAAATTCAATTATTTCCAGAAAAATCTTGGGAACACAAAAGGTTCTGCGATATTAAAAGTTTGATTATTACTGTCATCTTGTTTAAAAGACCTTTGTCTGAAATTGTGTTTCCTTTGTGTTTATTTAACAATATAATAAAGAGTTGTATTAATAAGTGTGTAAAATGCCAGTCACCTAATAACCCATAATACTTTTTGATAAGCTAAAGAATAACACACAGAGAAGGGTAATATTTTCCAAAACATAATATGAAGCAAGTTCGGCTCAGTAAATACACAAGATGGTGCTACGCCGTAGTACTTGCTACATTGCTACGAAGCGTAGCATTTCCGTAGCCCGCTCGTAGCATATTTGAAACATGAATTCATAAAATGAAATTGTTTCAAAATCAAATGAATGAAATACATGCATCTTCTAAAAGATTTGAATGTTTGAAGTAACTTTATTTTGCCGAATCAATTGGTTTATTTTATTAACTTTCTTAATAGAATGGCCGAAACCAATTACGTCAATAAAACGGAAATCGTGGCAATTAGTAAAACATAGGACCGTGATTGATTCCTGTAATTCTGCTTTACTTTTACTGTGATCGATTCCTATAATTCTGATTTACTATTAATTGATAATTTTGAAAATTCAAATGTTAGAAAATGAATAAATAGATCCATTTGATTTTAAATTATTGCTAGAAAGGCAAGCTACATTATAATCTCAAGGGAAATATAATGTTAATAGTTAACGAGATAAGCCGCGTTTATTTAACTCTGCCTACATGTTGTTGGTAACCGAGAATAACAGTAACTGTTCCCCGGCGGAACATTAATATAAACGTAGTTTAAGTGAACACGCTCGATACATGCCCCGGAGGTCATAATACGAAGTCGAATTATTAATTTCATAATGAATGCCTCCTGGGTATCAACTACTAAACTATACCCCATATCAGGCAGTTTATTTTAACAAAAACAAAAGATTTTAAATCAAACTGTTAGTTTTAGATATTTCATTTTGAATTTACGTCAATCGTCATTTCGAATTGATATTTTTATATTCGATATAATATAATAATTCTTTGTTCACTAATCAGTTTAACAAGTTATAAAATTGATGCTATTCTGCACTGCAAAAAAAGTGCAGCTTTTCCTATAATTTTTCACGAAAAATGAGTTCCTAGAACCTATAACAACGGTTTAAACTTTTTGCTTAAGATATGAACTTACCGTGAGAAGTCGACGTAAAGTTTTCAGTGAGACTGACGAGCGCCTGGCTGCGAGCTGCTGTGGTGACTGACTGCCTTCCGAGGGTCGCCGGGTTATATAGCAGCGCGCGGTGCGGGGGCGAGGGGCGGGGCCAACCGGCGCTACTCCCGAACACAACTCCTCCCCATTTTGACAGCAACCTGGTGACGTACACTGTGACGTCACTGAATTTCACTTGTGATATGTAGGTGGTATTGAAATCCAATTGAAGAATGAGAAGTTTAAACGTATATTTCAGTAGCTTAAGCTTAGAAAGCAAATCTAAGCGTGGTGGCGTTACAGGGGCCTCACAAGCTTCCAGATTTCGGCATCAGGTTCAATGCCTTCGTGACGGTTAATACTTTCACCATATACAACACCAACACACTCACTAAAAAAGTTGCAGTATGAGGGACAAGTATGCAACTATTTCATTTTTAAATTTTAAAGCGCCAAAATACAGTTTACTCATTCAAGATAGCTAACTTTTCTGTTCGCTATCTTGCACGAGGATACTGTTTATTTGAGCAACTTTCTTTATTTCTCATTTATTTAACTGAGACCTGCCTTTGTAGTTTTTGTAGTTCTTACTAAAATATCCTTCAAGTTACGCTAATGCTCAACACTTTCAAACGTCAAAAACACTTTCTAGGTTTATATTTAGTAAGAAGTATTGCTTGATAAAGCTATGTATATACAGCTTCATGTCAGAGTTAAAATAGGGAGATGAACCTTTAGGTTTCCGAGTCAAAGTGTTCTCCGGTGACTGAGAACAGCAAAACTTGTGGAATTTCAATCAAAGTTCCTCAAAGGTCGCCCGCAAGAGTTGCCGTCACCTTAGTATCTCTCTAATTACTCGAAACAATAAATTGAAGGTAAAGAGTGTACCTTTTTGTAATTAGGCTATGAATACACTGCTGAGCGCATAATGGAGTAACTCAACCCTTTTGTTGGGAAGTTTTATGCACCACTTTCTTCATCCCAGCAAAAACAATAATGTAAAAAGTAGTGATGGGCGCATTTTGGGACATTGTCTTTTAGATATCATCGATCATTTGTTCTGTGTCTGGGTGTAATTTATCTATAATATGTATGTATTTAGAAACATATAAGTACGTTTATCAGTTGCTTAGTACCCATAACGCAAGCTCTGCTTAGCTTGGGACTAGACAGCGTTGTGTGAAATATATTTATTTTTTATACATTTAATATTTTTGGCTATTAAGTAGTGCTGATTCTTAACCAGCAACAGTCTACATACATTTGAATCTAATGATCTTTCTAAACGCTTTCACAGACACAACATATTCAGTAAACCACGAGTTGAAGCCCTATTGTAACGTGACATCAACTTTACAATGTCTCAAGATGATGTTTCATTATCACGAGGAGTAAAGTTGTCGGGATACCCGCATTTATTTGGGCTGACAAACTCCCCGTGGAAACTTGAGTGAAGTAAACTGTCAATGCCTAGCATTTGTATTGAATGACTCGGTGAGTTTAGGTGAAGTAAAGGGAAGGTGAACCAGCAGTGCTACTCTGTAAAATCACCACGTGAGAATGTAGGTCAAGCGAAGGCAAAAAACTATTTTACGAAAAAAATCAGTCAACTTCATTAAAAAACGTTTTTTATTTGTAAAAAAGTTTTTATTTTGCAATTTTAGTTTCTTCGTATGTTGACTACATACGAAGAAACTGAAAAAGCAAAATAAAACTTTTTTTAAAGAAAATTATTTCAAAAGTTGAAAGTAATATTGAAATCGGTTATAACAAATTACTAAAGAAAAACTGCTAAAAATCGGTATATTATTTGAGGATTATCCCATAATCAGATCTGAGTTTTGATACAAATGGGACCAACCTGGTAGTATACCCAATCTAATCATGGTGTAATTGTTGACATGTAGGACTATGTAATTTTGGATATTTATGTTAATTTGACATAAATCTTTTACTTTTAGAAAACTTTGACATTAGCTTTGTTTGTACTTATATGACATTGAACTAAATTACTTGAAATTTGACGATGTGACATAAATTGTGAAAATATTTGTACGCCGATACTTACGGCTAAACATGATTGGACTTTAACACTGTAAGATCTTGCATGCTTTTGTATGTATACTATGTTTAAACAAATAAATAATCTTTATCTTTATCTTTATCTTTATCTTCTATATCTTCTATACTTATAATAAATCTGTAGAAGTAAAATTTCTGTACATTGAAAATATCAAAAAAATGAATAGCAGGGGGTGTTACTAGACCGACAGCGAACCCAAAAATATTATTAAAAAAATTTTTGTCTGTCTGTCTGTCTGTCTGTCTGTCTGTCTGTCTGTCTGTCTGTATGTTCAGGTATCACGCAAAAACTACCGGTTCGATTACGATGAAACTTGGTATACTTATTCTTTAATATCCTGGGCACAACACTGGATACTTTTTATTCCGGAAAAGTATATACAATAAAAAACAAACTTAATTTTGCGGTTCGACCCCTAGACCCGACTACTGTACCAACCGCAAATAATAAGTTTGTCGTAGGTTACGTCACCCGCAGTGGAGTTCACCAAGGGGCGCTGCACACGGTAGATAAAATATTATAATATCTTATCTTATATTATAATATTTTATCTTATCTATCTATTCTATATACATATAATAAATCTGTAGAAGTAAAATTTCTGTACATTGAAAATATCAAAAAAATAAATAGCAGGGGGTGTTACTAGACTGACACCGAACCCAAAAATATGATTAAAAAAATTTTTGTCTGTCTGTCTGTCTGTCTGTCTGTCTGTCTGTCTGTCTGTCTGTCTGTCTGTATGTTCAGGTATCACGCAAAAACTACCGGTTCGATTACGATGAAACTTGGTGTACTTATTCTTTGATATCCTGGGCACCACACTGGGTACTTTTTATCCCGGAAAAGTATATACAATAAAAAACAAACTTAATTTTGCGGTTCGATCCCTAGACCCGACTACTGTACCAACCGCAAATAATAAGTTTGTCGTAGGTTACGTCACCCGCAGTGGAGTTCACCAAGGGGCGCTGCACACGGTAGATAAAATATTATAATATCTTATCTTATATTATAATATTTTATCTTAAGATACAATATCGCTCGCTATACAATTCAATGGACTATCACACACTACGAAGATAATTATGTACATTAAATATATGTATATTCAAAATTAATATTGGAGGATGATTGGTGATCGATACTGATGCCAAAAATGCAATCTGTAAATGTTTTGTCTGTCTGTCTGTCTGTATGTGCACGCATAGTTCAATAACTATCATAGGGATTGGGATTGACTTGGTACGGTTGTAATCAATACGCCTGGGTAGGTTGATCTTAGTCTCAGTTGTTTTACACATGGTCAGTTGTACGGCAGTTTTACACATGGGTTGTTGTACACATGGTCAGTAGTTCCAGAAATCTTTATGCATACAACCCGGAAGGATCAACTTTGAAAGTAGTCTATCTGGAAGTATTATGCTAAAATTATTACGTTTATATATCAACGCACAGCCCTAACCGCTGGTATTAGAGATATGAAACTTGAAGGGGACTTCTTAGTTAAGAATAAGTATCCACTAAAACACGATTTTTGGAAATTCAACTCTTAATGGGAAAACATAGGAGGCGGAAGTTCGACATCCACGCGGGCGAAACCGCGGGCAAAAGCTAGTCTCTAATAACAAAATAATTTTTAAAATCGGTCCATAAATGGCGGAGTAATCGAGTAACAAACACACAAAAAAAACATGTAGTCGAATTGAGAACCTCCTCTTTTTTTTGAAGTCGGTTAAAAAGATCTGTCATTCTAAACAACTAGACATTGTCAGTTCTCACTCGGTGACTTGTACTGACTCAACCGGCTGTCATCTAAGTCAAATACCTGACATTTAATTACACGCAAATTTTTGCGGAAAGATTTAAATAAAAGTTTTAGCTGACATTCCTCTTTTCACAAGAAATAAAGATATAACCTAAATATAGTACAACTAGCAGACGTCCCGCGGTTTCACCCGCGTTGCTCCCGTTCCTGTGGGAATACAGCGATAAAAAGTAGCCTATGTCACCCGGGGATAGTGTAGCTTCCCAACGGTGAAAGAATTTTCCAAATCGGTCCAGTAGTTTCGGAGCCTATTCAATGTAAACAAACAATCAATTTCCTCTTTATATATTAGTATAGAGTATAGACTAGTCAAAAAGCGGGGCACCGGTATCTAAGTACGTATAGAGCAAGTATCGCGTCAAACTATAAAACGCAACAGTATTTTAGTAGTTAGTGGCGAACACTCGTAACCGTTAACGGCTCGTAAACAGCTGATTAATATCCCACGGCGGCCACATCATTGTTTCATGACTGTTGTACTGGAAAAATATTGCTTCATTAATTACTGTCAATTAAAGGCAATTAGACGCACCTATTGCATGCATTTTGTTCCAGAATTTTCTCATAAGAAAATGCGTAGTTCTGCACACGTATATTATTAAGCAGCAGTTGTAATTATCAATTAATTAACTATTAAAATGTCTTATCATTGACAATATAATAGTTCGAAAAACATTTGCTATAGAATATTATAACATTATTTTCAGTTGCCTCAGATCACAGATGCAGCTGAAGACTATAGTAGGTATTTTACATGGAGCAAATCCCTGTCTGACCTACACAACCCAATTTCCAGACCCCTGCGGTCAGACTTTTGAATTCCTTGTTCCTTTGATAGATCTTGGTTAGCGTAGCTTAACTTTCTTTCAAATCTTGCGGCTGATTTGAGTTACCCATGAGTCCATCGAATATAAATTAAATAACAACAGTAAGCACATTGAACTACTGAACTGAATTAAAACGTACTTAGTCAATTTCGTGGCACAAAAAAAGATTTTGTCGTAATGTAAAAGTTGTAGAAATAGAGGTATTTGAAACAGTAAAATGGAGCCTTGGTGAGAAACGAATGGGCTGGTAGCTATGTTATAGAACTATATTGAACAATAATACACTACGCTCGTTATGGCGCGCGGCGGCACTCGCTCGGAGCCGACGGCAGCGAGGCGCGGAGTCACAAACTAAATTATTATTTAACTATTTTGGGCAAAGGCAGTTTGTAAAACGCAATATATTTCTAATGAGTTTGATATCCTACTTCTTAATACAGTCTTAGTAAGTCTAATAGGTAAAAAAATAAACTACAGACAAATTCGCGTGAATTAGTAGTGAACATAAAAGCCCGCACGGGCGTCGTCACAAACTGTCGTCGATTACCGCCGACTGTTAACTTTTCTTTATGATTGTTTCACTTTTTGGTTTACGCGACACCGCAGGGCTGACACTTGTGAACACTAACATCAAGTACACTAAAATACCAATATATGACATTGACATACTGTTGTCACACTGAGTGATATTGTGACATTTTGCTTGTGTACAAGTGTGCAATGACGAATGCAATTTTAAACAGCGTTTTCCAATACTTGCGAGAAAATAATGAATAGTCGTAAATAAAAAACACTTATTCAAAATAGATGATATAGAGGTCGCCACTTCGATCCCCACCCATTACTTTACGTGAACCGACAGACACAAGCATATTTAGCTTAGTTGGAGGCGATAACAAGACTATTAGTATTGTGCATCCCATATTGCTATAAAGCTTTATAAAAATAAAATAAATTCAAATTGGTAGAACATAAAAAACAAAAATCCACATTACCTATCAAGTTTTTGTTGATCTAGTGGTCACAAGCGTCATAGTGGAATGTGAGGAATTGTATTCTGAATTCGGGCAAATGTTATTAGGTTTTTCGGGTTTAACGGTTACAGTGAAATAAATAAGGAACTGGTCTTAATCACCATGTTTGCCACAATATGAAAATGGTACCTAAATAAGATTTGAGGGGGAAACTTTTAGTTTTTTATGTGGCATCCCTACGAGCTAGCTGATGCGGAGCAGGCAGTTAAACGCAATTGAGTCAGTTATGGGCATACGATTAAATACTTTATTTAGTTACTGTGGGTGGGTATATAAGGGCTGGGCCATTGTTGGCCAGCATTGTGTGGTGAGGTCCACTGGCGCGCAGGCGGTACGTGGTAATACAGACAGATTTAGAGAAATTCAATTGAAATATAATAATTGTCATATTCGGCTTAGGGTTGTCGAAATTGTATTTCGTGTTTATGTTTTTAGCTTTGGTGTACGTAGGACTGCCAGAAGTCGCCCGACAGTTAGTACTTAGTTGATTACTTGTTATCTCATTGTTCAAGGTATATTATGCTCAGACAGTTGGCGCAGTGGTTAACCGATCGGCTGCTGCGCTGCGTGTCGCAGATTAGATTCCCGCATGAATCAAAAATTTGTATAGTCTACAGCCTAGATATCCTACAGATAGCTGTTGTGGGTCTGACTGTTTGTATATTACATGGTTCTACAATACAGGAGAAAATGTAGGGCAAGGTTTTTTTTTAAAGAAAAAATAGGCAAATTAGTGTATTTTTTTAAGTTTTCTTTATTACTCGTACATTTCAGTGAATTCCAGAGGAATTTCGTTGAAACTAATAAGTGAGTTGTGCAACGTCAAAGTAAATGAAGCTTAGATATTTTCTTGTGCGGGTGGCATGAATATCTTAATTAATTTTGTTTTTAATTAATGTTTTTACTTTGCATCTACAAAAACTTTACAAGAAAATGTTTAATTACGTCTTGTTTGTTTATAATTCCAACCATAAGATAAACACGGAGTATGTAGAGTAAACAAGTTATTACTGATCACTAATACATTATGTTGATGGAAGTATATTTTTATACATGTAGAAGAAAAGAAAAGAAAATAAATAAAATAAATAAAAATTCCACATCTTTCACACAACGCCATCTAGTCCCAAGCTAAGCAGAGCTTGTGTTATGGGTACTTACCAGCTGATAATCATATTTATATATTTATAAATACATACATATCATAGGTAAACTAATGACTAGTTATATTTCTTTAGTTAAATACATTTGAGAGGCGTGACGTGAAAAGTTTTATAATCTGTAGGGCTTTAAACTGAAAATTAAATTAACTAGATATTTGAATAAATGATTCATTCAACCACATTAAATAAACAGCACAGCTACACCTCTGCAAACACTTCGGGGATTACAGGCGTGATATTATTCTACGCTGTTATGTTAAAAGTTAACATAACAATTCAATTTAACAGTTAAATAATAGTCGACAGAAATACACTCACAAAAACAAAGTAATAATTAAAAATAATTAACGTATCGATCTAGATTATTACTCAATACTAATCATACTAATAGTATTTACATAACAGCATGTATATAAGCAACACTGTCATTACAGCGAGTAGGTACACAAACTATATTGACTTAGTAGATTAGACTGTTACACAAACTGCGGCATATTGTCTCAGTGTCCGCTCATCTCCGTAATGGCCCCTAAACCAGGAAGGTCAGTCGGTACATCGTCATTCCATGTCGACAGCTAGATCGAGACAGGACCCATTTGACAGACGCACGTGAAGGGGATCAGTACTCTCTGCTGGTGCCCATTATCATCATCTCAACTGTATTCCATGAACAGTTGGTTCAGCAGAGGTAAATAAAGAACACACATTTTGCCAATTATGTTGAGGTCTCGTGCTATTTTTGTAATGCAGATTGTTTAACTTCGACTCCTGCACTATCACTGTAATTATAGCTTGTGTAACAGGTTTTTACCAAAATCTGTATTACAGTTACACTAGGCAACAGTCTCTCATAAAAGGGGAATATAGGTGAGACTTTTTTGTTCACACTTACCTTATGCCAGCTCTGTGGCGAGAGAATATAAGATTCATTATTTTAATTATAATAGAGGACAAGCCCAAAATTCAGTTAATATGACGCTGTTGGTAATTTAAGCGTTATTGAATTTTTCTGTCTGGAAATTTCTCAGTAGCAGCCCATAGTCTGATTTGGTGCTCGGTTGAGGGCATTGGGCCTGCCCCCTTTTTCATAGAACTTAAACAAAACTGGTGAATTGTGGGTGTATTAGAGGTAGACCTCTGCCTAACTATTTTGTGATTACATGTGCAATGTTCTATATTACTAAAAGAAACATTTACTAGTCTATTCTAGATGATTTATTTTGTGAGTAACGTTTACGTTTTGCTACTTGAACTGAATAAAATATTATCATTAGTAAATTAGCTTCGTAGGTAGGTAGTAGTAAGGCTACTAGCTGGCAGCGCTTTTCGTTATAACTTCTGAATTAAATTCAAATCGGTTCGACAGTTGTGATTGACAACAGACTAGCGTAAGCCCGGCGCAGCGGCGTTACTTAATCCGTTTACAATGAGGGCAGAAATTATTTAGTTGGTACCCCGAGCGAGTTCCAATAAATACGTTTACTTTCTGCTTTTCTTCCACATTAATCGTTTTGCGTCAAATTTGTAACACCACAATCTTTCCTCTGGCCTTTATCTCAATTTATTCGTGATCAGCAGGGTTATCGCGTTGACAGCTCATAGTAATGATCACTGGGCAAAATGTTCAACGATTAACTGTCAAACTACTAGTTTCGTATTGGCTATCATCAGTGTAAATCTAGGATGACGTCATGCGCACTCGCAGAGATGTGGTGAAGCGCACCGTAGGTAGGTCCATCCAATCCTTCCATCGTTTTGTTGATTTTCAGGATGTTAACCAGTCGGTTCACATTTAAAATAAAAGTTCATGAACATTTGCATAAGATGTTGGCAGGTTCATCGCAGAGTTGATTGTTACTTAGAATTGTTTTTCTCTATAAACGTATTTTTATCCCTCTTGACTATATAATTATTTTGTTTCAAGTATGTATGTATCTGTGTATTTTTTTTTTGGGGTTACTTATTTGTTCTTAATTTTTACCCTGTTCCATCTCTGCACCACCTTAAGGTAGGCTGGTAGAAAATGCCTAAGGCATTAAGTGCACCTTTGTACAGTTTTTTTACTTGAGCATAAAGTTTTAATAAATAAATAAATTTTCCGCTACTCCTGTAACCCTCCACGTTCATTCTATGTATATATAATACTAAACCTGTTCTTTGTTGCAGTAGTAGCAGAAGTCCCGGCCAGACATGAGCCAACACAGCTCTTCGGCAATGCAGCGCAAACCGGGGGACTGGCAGCAGGACAGGCAGGGGGACATGTGGCTGGACAGCTCATCAACACGTTCGCACGCTCCGCGGCCGACTTCAACGTGTTCCCCGACAAGTCGAAACAGGTACCTGAAGTTACAATACAATGGGGCATAGTAATGATATTATGAGCATATCTTTAGGTGAATTTAATCCTATTAAATGATTCATGAAATAAGCATTCAATGGTTATATGAACTTAAGGGGTTGTCTTAATGATTTGAATGAATATAATTCTGTAAACAAATGCGTGTTACGGTGGCAAATCATACGTTAATCAACAAAGCCAGACACTGAACGGCAAAATGCAAATAACACAAGAAAATTTTATTTTCGTGGGGTACGCTAGCGCATTAAAATTAACCCATCCACATTAACGGAATAATTATCAATCTTTGGTCTGAATTAATACATTTCTTATTATTATTAAAATCACGGACTGCCGCGTTGGTCTATTGCTCGCCAGTACTACTGCTGAGATTCAGGTCCCGGGTTTGATCCCCAGGGTCAGGTAAAGCGTTACTGAGTTTATCAATCAATCAATCAAAACTTTATTTCGAACAATAGTCCGTATGGGTTAGTAGCGAGTACTTAGGAGCTATGTTAGTACGACAGAAAGAGAAAACAATCTTACAAACCAGTCCAATTTACCAGTTCAAATTACTCGTTTATACATCATAATTCCATCTAATTTAAATGAAAGAAAAAAAATGAATGACGTTTTTTTTATGCATCTGGAATTTCTCAGTAGCAGCCTGGAGTCTGGATTTGTGCCCGATCGTAGCATAGGATCGCCCCCTATTTTGTAGGACCTAAAATGGTGAAAAATGGACGTAAAACACACCTCTGCCTAACTCTTCGAGGATTACAGGCGTGATGATCAAGGCTATTCCTCTAAGGTTTAGGCAGAAGTTTACTAATAGTGTGCTTTTCATGGTACGCAGAATCGTGTAAAACGACAGGCTTCAGGTTCGTGGTTCTCATGGTACCAGATTTTGATTTACTGTCTATTTTCTTTTCACTCTGTATAAATGGTATAACAAAGAGCTGTTTCAAATGTGAGAGTCAAAATGGCGGGTGTACCATAGCGAATTAAGTTATACCAATTACCAAACAAATGTACCTAAAACATACTATTTTGTACCTAGATCTAAAAAAATCTGAACCTCCTGTGTCTTACAGGACAAAATTATTTCGAAATTAAGGTACACTCGCCATTTTGACATCAAGATGGCGGTTGGATTCATAAAATGTAATTACACAAAACAAAATTGGTACTATTTTTTTTGAGCTACGTACAATAGAAATTTTTCAGTACTAATAAAAAGTTTTCAGTACATTTGTTTGATAATCGGTTGAATTTAATATGCTCTATGGTACACCCGCCATTTTGACACTCACGGTTCCAATAGTTTTTTTTCTTTACATAATATTATTACTTTATTTTGATAAAGTAAATGAAATATTTCATTGAATAAATGAAGAATGTCAATTTAGCATTTCTACCTACTTATGTAGATACCAAATAGTTACGCAAATTGAAGTGAAGGCCTCAGCGCGCCGCGTGGGCGGCTCGAATGCTTGCGATGCAAAATGATAAGACACTGTGATCATCAATCCGGCTGACAAGCGCGGCGTCGGCAATATTGCAGCTTGATCGGTTCATAAGTGAACTGCTTACCATGAATACACAATAGGTAGCTCTGTGGTGTTCAAGTGACTGCGGTTATTATTTAAAATGAGTTTCTACTTGTCGCTTGATTTCGAATGTCATATGGCAGATAGCCGATTCCTTGAAGTTATCAGACTGAACGTCCGAATTGCCGAAATACCACATCGATGTACAGAGGCCAAGTTACCCAAATGAGTCAAATTTCTTTCAACTTTATTTCGACCGGAATAAGACTCATGTTCAATTGCGAAAACTTGTCAGTTTGGGATAGTTTGATGTGCTGCCTTCTGTACCACAACTTTGAATAGCCATGAGATCGAGCGTCTGTTCTGTCGGAAGCCATAGCAACGATAGTGCCAGTAAGTCGAAAGCTCTATATTTATAAAATAGATATTCAAAAAGAGTAAAAGAACGAACGCAAAATGGCAGAAGTAGTAACTAATAATATTTTACGTTGTGTATATTACTTAATCTAGCAATTACTACATGGAGTATAGGTATAGTTGGTTACCTACTTTTGTCATCGGCCATCGGCAAAATCAAGCAGTAAACTCATTTAAAATACTAATTATAGTCGAAATCAAAACTCATTTGTTCAAATTAGGTTTGCACTTTTTGAACGTCAAAATTACAAAAGACTGCTGTCCCCCATAATGAATATTCTTCGCCGCTGGTATTTAGTTTCATCCAGTTAGATTCTAATAAACAAATGCTATTATAGTTTAGGTGAATACTTAAATGATGAATTATAAACATTTTGAAAGCTATTTAATTCTAAAAAAATCACACCAGTCCTCCTCTCTCTTACTTGATCTATGCTGTGCTCGACAGGGTCCATAATTATATCTAATATTATTTTTCCCACCAACTATTAACACATCATGGTACGCAATAAAGAATTGAGTATTGGAAGCCGATCCCTTAACATGTTAGTGAAAATGCCAGACAGATGATAACTTATATCTGTAACACAAGCCTGATATATTTATTTCCAGGTACAGCGTAACTTCACGCTAGCGCAGGTGAGGCGGTGTACCGGGCAGGGAGGCGGCTGTCTGTACGTGGTGTACAGGGGCCAGGTGCTGGATCTCACCCGGTTTGCGCCATTCGTAAGTACTTTGATCAACATAAATATATCTTCCCTCCTGCACTTGCTGATGGGGGCGGCAGAGGTGTATTTAGAGCACACTTAACAAAACCGACTAAAACGTTTCCGCGTATCCATTGGCTGTACCGACGAATCAAATAAAATAGGGATTGTTATTTTTTTTTAATTTTACGTGCTTTGATTCCTAGTTTAGGTATGCTTGTCCAGAAAAGCGCACGCGAATGTACTTTTATTCCTTTTCATCAAAAAGAAAGGAACTTCTCCCTTACATAAGACAGATTGTTTTACGTAAGGGAGACATTGCCTTATTTTTTAGACAATGGTTTACCCTCAGAGCCCATGAACTTTTTCCACCCAATAAATCTAGTATGTATTACATTTAAGTCCTACATAATAGAATACGAGGCTATGGTCTTAAACTGTCACAAGTCTAATGACAATTTGAGCGACCAGGGGGTCGAGTCCGCTATTGAAATCGTGTCTCAATGACCGGTCAATGATCAATTTTTGACGTATAACGTCAAACTTATGACACATTTTCCATAAAAAAACTGTCAAAGTTGTCAAATATTCGATCAATGACCGGTCATTGAGACACGATTGCAATAGCAGATTCGAGCCCCTGGGAATCTAATCCAGGACATAAGGCTCATAACACAAAAAGTTAGTAGTTAAATATTAAATGATTACTATCTACTATCTTTTAACTACTATCTTTTCAAATATAACTATACGACTGACCTGACTGGCCTGTTAGTCTAGTAGTTAGTTACCCTGCCTGCTATACCGGAGGTCGTGGGTTCGATTCCCACCCAGGACAAATGTTTGTGTGATGAGCACGATCATTTGTTCTGTGTCTGGGAGTAATTTATCCATAATATGTATGTATTTAGAAATATATAAGTATGTTTATCAGCTGTATAGTACCCATAACACAAGCTCTTAGCTTAGCTAGTGACTAGATGGCGTTGTGTGAAAAAGTTGTGGAATATTCATTTATTCTTATTTTATACAGTCCATGTACTTATAGTTATATTTGACACTTAACCGATTTCTACTTACGGTTATGGGAAAAAAGGCGTGAGTCGATTTATGTATATATGTGCACATTTAATACTTCCTTTGTATGCTTCGAATAATAACGCATAGAAGGCGCGTCTTGTACATGTGCTCTGAATGAAGTATGTACATGAGAGGATGGACATATTTTCGTGCCATCGGAGTGAATTTGCAAGGGTTTTGTTGAATTTTGTTCGTTATATGTATGTAGCGGTCACAGCTACACCGGAATTCGTATGAATTCGTAATATTAATTTAAACTTTTTATAATTGTAAACACTCCACAATACAAAACTTTTCCTTATTGTCCCGTTACACCGAACTGTCACATTTGAACAAACGTCAAACCAAAGACCAAAAAACTTCAAACACAAAACACGATCATTGTCTGTGGGTGAAAACTAACATATTTTATTAGAAGTATATTTACATATTTATTTAGTTGCTATATTTACATCACACATAATATTTATTTACAAATTTAACAATACGCGTAATTATTTACACTATACAAAATATAGGCTTAAAATTGTAATGTTCTGGTCGCTGCCTTTCCGAACGCAACTTCGGGCGCGTTCGGCAAAGCTCGGCTTTCATCGGAGCATATGACTTGCCTAATAGCGATAAAGCATCGTCATGCAGATCAGTACTCGTTTTGACCTCCCGAACAGTACACGCTTGAACTTACAACCAAATCTAGACTTGCTCGTAGACCTAAGTTCTGCTAGTTGACTCGATATCGTCTCCTTAGCTTTTTGTCTGTGTCCAGTAATTTCCCCGCTGTCGTCTTAACTTAATTGTAGCCTTAAGCGACTCAGAAGTGTTGAGAAATTAATTATACAAGGATAACGTTCAAACCACCGTTTCATTTCGCCATTTTGCTCTATACACTTCATGTATTTAAATATTAATATTCTATGTATTATATTTAATTTGATCGGTTTTTGTAGACCTAAGTTTAAATTTTTAATAGAGTTTAGTTGTTTTCTATTTCTTTTTTATTAGACATAAGTTGTTTTTTTTTATATGAAATTGTTGTTTGTGTGCAAACCACTGTTGTATTGGGGACATCCAGTAAAAACTGTGAGTTTAGTAATAATAAATAATTAAATAAAACACGAGCGAAATCATGTGTCCACTATGTTGGGTGAGCTGTTCAATGGAACGTGACTTCAAGTACTTACTGATGGCTCGCCGAACAAAGAAGACCACTTGGCTCAGTTTTAGGGGCCACACTTTTTGCACTCGTACTAGGTTTCTATGCGTTATTATTCTAAGCCTGAATCATTGAATTATCGAACCAGGCCTAGCCATGTTACGAACGTTTTGTATAATGTATCTTTCTATGATTGTTAACGTTTCAGCGTTAGCCATTTTACGAAGCGCCCTAATGCTCTGGCAGTAAGGTAGGTATCTGTACCTACGCCTTTTCAAATCCTACAAAATAGCTTGTACCGACACAAACTCAAACGTTCTATGTACTTGTATAGACGCCAGCACATCAAGCTACCCCAAACTGTCAAATTTTCCCAATTGAGCATGAACCTTATTCTGTGGGTGATAAAGTTGAAAAACTATCGAAGAAATTTGACACATTAGGGTGGCTTGATTTGCTAGCGTCTGTACATGAGATCGGCTCAGAAGCCGCTTCCGATTCGAAGTGACTAAACTCATTCGGCTGGAACAGTCTCAACTGGTGCGTTAACTCTTGGAGCGATGGAGCCAATACCGACGCATCATCCACCGCAAACTGTTCACAACCGTATCCTGCAATACTGGCAAAGACTTCGTTTGGTAGATGTTTATAAAACAAGCCATTGCTGCATAAGGAGAACGCTCTGTCCTACACTGGCTGTATCAGGATAATATTAAATTAATAAGATTATCTAGTACTTTGTACCTGTTAATGATAATGTTGCAAAATCCAATGTTTGGAAAAAAATCTTATCGAATCTAAGCTATTCACTGGCTGCTTTTTGTTTTGACTGGGTTCAAATCCCACTCAAGACAAAAGTTTGTGTGAGGTTCTGTGTCTAGATGTAATTTTTCTAGAATATGTATGTAAATGTATATCAGTTGTCTAGTACCTACTCATAGCACAAGCTCTGCTTAGTTTGGGATTAGATGGGGTTGTGTGAAAGTTGTGGAATATTTATTTATTTATTTACAATAACCGAACACTGATTTTACTTAAAAGACAGTGACTCCAAATAAGTGAAGTGTAAACAGCTCTTTCAAAGAAACATAAATATTTATTTTCGAAAGAACCGATGTTTATTCGAATAAAAATTGCAGTTCACGAGAAATTTACGGCTGAAAGGCGCGTGTAGGCGGACAGGAGCCGAACGAACAAATTATATAGGTTGGACTGAAACAATTCGTTTTTACTTACATGTGACAGTGTTCCACTGAATATAGTGGTTGGATTGATTGATATTGCAGGAAAAGGTCATTGTGTAACTGGCTTCTGCCTGCGACTTCGTTCGCATGAATGCTTATTATAATAAATAATATTATAATAACTTTTATTGGGAACAAAAACCCACATAAACAAAATAATTAGGTTCGAAGATAGCTATAGTTAGGAACTGCAATGTGTCGCAGACATTAAACCATGGAACAACAAAAATGAAGTGCTGGGCTCTTCTCATACAGAGAAGGCGCGAGCATTGATCATCTTGCTTGCTCAAGGCGGATTGGCGATTTCAAACTAATATTTCCTTCACCGACGTCAATGATGTCTAAGATAAACTAAGAAAGTACATATAAATTGAAAAAGTCAGATTGGTACTTGAACGTGTGGTTCAAATCCTGGCAAGTACCAATGTGACTTTTTGTCACCCACCTCGTGCGTGAGAGGTAGGCGTCTTAACCTCGGGGCCATCACGACATCTATACCATAAACCATGTCCTTGTTCCAGCACTTGGGTGGGTCCAGAATGCTGCAGGCGTTAGGCGGCCAGGACGCGACCGCCGCCATGCTGTCCTCCGGCATGCCCGCCGCTGTGTTCGATGTCTATCTGAAGAGGTTTGTCGTGGGGAGGCTTGTGAGTCCCAACGTAAGGCATTCTGTTTCAATATGTTATATAACTTGCTTAGATCAAAAATCAAAAATGTTTATTTGTTAGAACATTGTAAAATATAGAGATAGTTACAGAGGAAATTCAGTATGTCCTGCCATACTGTGGCGTACAAATATTTAATTTTAAACACATTGGATGGTTATAAGACAGATGCGCCGGCGCGGCGCCGGGAGGGGACTCCCTAGAAGGTCATTCATAGACCTTATTGGTGAGGTTCTTCAAAAAGGTCAAGTGCGTTGCGGTGCGTCGTTTACGCTCATACATGTTGTCATACACACACGCCGACTGCGAGAACTACGCACCTGACCTTTCTAAAGAACCTCACCAACAAGGTCTTTGTATGTCCCTCTAGAGCGTCCCCTCCCGGCTACTAGTCCCGTTTCTATATATGATATTATGTTTCTTTTTATCATAAACAGAGTCGACAGCTGGGTCATCATTAGCTAGCTCTTCGACTCGTTCACCATCTCCCTCACCAGCTGCCATACAAACCTGTGGATGGATTCCCTCACGCATTGGCCTCTGTGAGTTCACATCCTAACAGTAACCTATTAATAACAAGTTACGTGTTAATCTTAAGATATGTTCTTAAAACTTCTTTTCATAACATTGTCAGAAGTACCAGTAATACACCCACATTTCGTCAGTAATGTTTAATACCCATGTAATAGGGGGTGAGCCTATTGTCATCAATCGCGCAAAAATCCAGACTCCAGCTGATATTGAGAAATTCCAAATGGATAAACTCAAGAACGCTTTGCCCGACCCGAGATTGAACCCGGGCCCTCATGCTCAACAGTCTCTAGCCCTTGCCACCACTACACCAACGAGGCATTCACTCGATTCGAGTCGACTTGTAGTTTAAACTTAAAACTGTCTATATTTACATTCGCAAATATTAGTGGGTGTAGATAGCAACAAAACGTTAATAATATATAAAGTAATAAAATAAACATAATAAGTAGGTATATAGAAGTATCACTGACCAAATAAATCCATCAGTGATCATTAAAACCATATTTTATGTTCATCCCAATCGTAACTGAACCGTGGGGTCCACATTTAAGTGTAATTACTGTTATTGAGGCATTGTTAAATGATTTAATTTATAAAAATTGATACATTTACCGCTCGAGTGGCCAAGCCATTTAAATCGATATACCACTAGTACCGGTTTTGGCCTTTTTTTGGCGCGATTTTGGCAGTCGCGGGCGCCGGGATGTTTGTAAACAAACAGGTTTTACGACTTTTTATTTTAAGAGTGATGCATTTAATTAGCACGTTGTATCGATAAGATACGAGTTACTCACGTGTCACTGACTTGTATGAAGTCGAGTGGGTACTTATCTTTTAACTCGATAATAATACATATTAATACCAACCTGTTACTGTCCCACTGAAGGGCAAAGCCCTCTTCTTATACAGAGAAGACATTGACTGGCCTGTTGGTCTAGTAGTTAGTGGCCTTGACTGCTATGTCGGAGGTCGTGGGTTCGATTCCCACCCAGGACAAATGTTTGTGTGATGAGCACGATCATTCGTTCTATGTCTGGGTGTAATTTATTTATTTATCTATATTATGTTTGTATTTAGAAGTAAATACCTAAGTATGTTTATCAGTTGTTTAGTACCCATAACACAACCTCTGCTTAGCTTGGGATTAGATGGCGTTGTGTAAAGGTTGTGGAATATTTATTCATTATTATTGATTTATTAATTGATCACCACGCTTTCTCAAGGCGGATTGGCGATTTCAGACTTATATTTACTAAATACAGGTGTCCTCACGATATTTTCCTTCACTGATGAAAATGATGACGAAAATAAACTTAGAAAGTACCTATATATGAATTGAAAAAGACATTGGTAAATGCCCGGATTTGAACCACCACCTCGTGCATGAGCGGTGGTGGTTCAAATCCGGGCGCACTAACCTCTGCGCCATTACGACGTTACCTTATTTGTTTTTGAATTGTTTTTCAGGTAAGAATTGAACGAAATGCAACTGTCGACTGAAAACTGAAGAGTGTAAAGTGAGTTCAACAGAATGGTGACCGTCGAAGTAGTTAGTCTTTGTAAAAATATACTTTTAGGATAAGCTTTTTAGTTTTATAAGAAAAAATACGAATAAATTTTGTAAATACTTTAATTTCTGTTGTTTTTCTTAAATTGAAATTATATATCATAATTTCAGAAGTGTGAATTGTGATGCTTTACTATAACATAAAACATAACCTACAGAACTCCTCGTTTTTTTTTTAATTAAATGAATAGCTTTGGAGATTATGTAAAGTCAAAAATTAAATTTACTTATGTATACTAATTTTATAAAGAAAGATTAGATTACATTTTTTGCTTGTTTGTTCATTTGTGAGGATTTAACTCAAAAACTACTGTAGGGTCTTTACACCTTTTAATGATAGTAGTTCGATTAATACGCAAGAGTACGTAATAAAAGAATTTAATTGTATGATAATGAGTGCACGCGATTTGAATGATAATTGTGTACTAAAGTTTAGACCGCACGTAGCATATAAAGTGCTGACACAATGATGTCAAATTTGTGCGTGCTTTGCACTGTACATGCTCCGGGGCCCGAGAAGATGTGAATGAGATGAAGGATTTACAAGATGATAATTAACAGTTTTGCTTACAAACTTAAATAAACTAAGTTTAAGGTATTTCATTGAATTGAGTCCGAACGGATGGCGAAGACCCTCTGCTGGTGGTGGCGATGGTAGGGCGACCCGCAGCGGTGGCAACGGGAGCTATATAGCTCACGCTCGCCTCTGCCTGCTCTGTTGTAGCCTCTGCTTGCTCAGCCGCCGGAGGTGCGGGCGTTGGACGCGGCTGGCGCGCTCGCACGCGTTGCCATGCGTACAAGACGATGCAAACCACGACGAACCCAACTAAGATGTAGATGGCGACATAATGGTGAACGTCATGGAATGTCACTAGATCTGCCAGTCCCTGATTGGATTTCATTTCTTTGAGTGCTTTTTCAATCGCCTTTATGTCTTCCCGTTGTTCGGTGATATCGTCTGTCTCATTTAGTGGAACAATGAGGGGTATAGACAGATTAATTATGTGATTTATTGGTGGAATTTCTATATTCATTACATCGATCTTCGTTTTAATTGTGTTTGTTAACGATCTGTGAGCATAAATCGTAAACATTCTGTCTTTGATGACGCAACTGTCCCCCAGTGTAATGACACCTGTTTCGCTGAGTTGCTCGATCGTAATATTGTCATTGCATATGACTCGCACACTGCATTGTCCGCAACAAATGTAAAGATATGAATTAATTAAATTCAAGTCAGTCCAGGAATTACGACATTCTCTTGTTTCAATTTGACATTGATTAGATGCTTGATGTTTCAGACATAGGTTGTTGTCTGACGTCATTTGATAGACGGGCCTTTTTAGTGGGCAAATGTATTCGTCGGTGTCGTAAGGAACGCATTTTTGTAAGTCGCTTGTAGATACCGGAATGTACGAGTCTTTATGTGTATTGATAGCCAGGTATTTTGCTACAGGCACTATATTGACCATGCTGTCATTGGCTTGTTGTGGAATCGGTATGAGGTTGTAAAGCTCATAGTCTTCCCTGCTCACAAGGGGTATTCTTACTTCGAAAATCAGGAACTTTCTGGTAGCTCTTGCTTTCACTTTCAATAGGTGATATATCTTCGCTAAGTCAGTCTGAATATTATTAATCGGTAAGGCTAAGTCCTTTGAGATTTGTCCGGTTATAACATTCAGTTCGTTTTTCAACTGTGCCGGTGTTAGCAAGTGAAAGTTGAACTTCTCATAGAAAATGTTGGCCACTGTATCAACTAGCGTCTCCTGGATTTCTTTTAGATTGGTCATGATGTTATTGGCTATGAACGTTGATAATGTGAATTCCGCTTTGTTGTCAGTGTGTTGGATTTCTTCTTTCAGTTTGCTTATGCCCATGTTGCAATTGGTAATGTGTTGGTTGATTATTTTGTGCTGCTTGTCCAGGGTATTTTCAATTCTTTTGATGACATTTAGCTCAGCCTCCACAACTGACGTTTGGTTTCTCCACAGATTGCTAAGATGTTTTTGATTGCTTCTGATTAAGGCAATGTCTTTCTGATATTGTTCGGCGAAAGTTTCGTCCAAAACTCCAAACAAACTATGTGCGACGTAGCCAATGCCGTTGATAAGCCCGCGACGTCGGCGAACTTGACCTTGCTGACCAAGTAAAACGTTGTTGTAGTGTTCAAGTTCGTTGTACCCATGAAGCAGTTGTAATCGGACTACGTTGCATTGTGGTATTTGATCCTTTGAACATATGTTGTCCAGATGATTGATAAACTTGTCCAGAAGGTTAATTCCTTGCCAATACGGAGCCATGTCGCAATAAACGATGAGTTTCCATTCTTCACGTTCCAATTTCATGTTTGCGAGTTTATCAAAAAATATGTTTGTATTATCTGCAACTTTAGAAATTTTGTGTTCGCACGTTCCTGAGCAAATAAACATCAGAAGTACGAGTGTTGTAATTATAAAGTTGCACAATTTTGATGAAGTTGGCTTGGAATATTTCTTATTTGTTTGACCTTCTTGGTTTTCTTTTTCTGTATCGTGGCTTTTGTTATTCTCGTTGATCGGCAAAACGGATAATTTCGTAATTGGTCTCTTGAGTGTACCATTTTTCGTCCGTAGGGTCACTACTCTGACGTATCCGTCTTTCCCTGGATGAAGTTCAATAACTCTGCCCATAGGCCATTTTCCCGGGGGCAAATTAATGTCGTGAATGATGACGATGTCATTGATCTTCAAATTCTGATAAGGTTTGCGCCACTTGCTGCGAGCTGATAGTTGGCACAGGTACTCAGCTCGCCATCTCTTCCACAGGTCATCAAATATTTTTTGTGTGAGCTGCCATCTTGTCCTCAAGTCTCTCTCTGTCTCAATGATAGTTAGTGTCGGACCACTTGCCAAAAAGTGAGATGGCGTGAGACAGTCTAAATCTTCAGGATCTTCGCTGAGTGCGCATAATGGACGGCTATTCAAACATGCTTCTATTTGAGCGAGCAACGTCGAATATTCTTCAAACGTCAATTTCTGTTCTCCTATGACTCGTTTGAGATGGTACTTCAAACTCTTGACGGCGGCTTACCAGAGGCCTCCGGCACTAGGCCAGGAAGGGGCATTAAAATGCCAGTTAATCTCCATACTGGTAATAGCCTCGAAAAAACTGTCATCCAAAGTGTTTTGAATGTTGACGAACTCTTCGTTGAGAATTCTGCTCGCTCCAACAAAATTAGTGCCATTGTCACTATAGACATGGCCTGGGGTGCCTCTCCGAGCTGCCATTCTCCGCAAAGCCGCTAGGAACGATGAGGAAGTCAGGTCCGATACTAGCTCGATGTGTACAGCCTTGGTGGTCATACAAACGAACACAGCGATGTACCCTTTCGTTGTCTTGATACCTCGGCCCTTGCTTGCTTTTACGTCGACAAACCCAGTAAAATCAACCCCTGTATGGTAAAATGGTCGTGTAGGATTGCTGCGTGCTAAAGGAAGATCACCCATGAGTTGTTCGTGTTTGATAGGATCGTGTTTTCGGCACTTGACGCAATTTCGAAGACGCTTCTTGATAGCTCTGTTTCCTCCCAGAATCCAATATTGCTGACGCAGCCATGCTTGAGTAACTCTCGCTCCCCCATGGAGTGTCATCTGATGTCCTTGTTCGATCAATAAGTCACTGAGATGGGTGTTGTTGGGAATGATGAGAGGATGTTTCATGTTCTGGCTCATCTTCGCGTTCTTCAGTCTGCCACCAACTCTCAGTAGTCCGCCTTGATCCAAAAACGGGTTCAGTTTTAGTAATTTGCTCTTTGCGTCTATTTGTTTCTGATCTCGGAGACTAAATACCTCTTCCTTAAATACCGTCAGCTGTACTCGTTTAATTAATAGGTGTTTAGCGATTTTAATTTCGCTGACAGTCAAATACTTCGGTTTGTGTTGATTGCGAGATATGACGCGCATAGTCCAAGCAAGAATGCGCGATGCTCGGTCGAAATTGCTGAATTTGTTCAATAATTTTAAAACAATGTCTTCATTTTGTTGAACTACATTACTTTTTATTGACTTTCTGATTTCTTCATAAGTGACGTAAGTTGGTTGGTCTTGATTGTTGTTTACTTTGAATGTTGTAAGCCAGGTTGGTCCATGCCACCAAAGAGGATGTTGATGCAGTTGATTCGCTGATAACCCTCGGCTCGCGCAATCAGCTGGATTTTCAGCCGATTTCACATATCGCCAGCATTTTGTTGGTAGTATCTCCGTTATTAGTGCTACTCTGTTAGCCACGAATGGTTTCCAGCGATTCGGGTCACCATGGAGCCAACCTAGTACTGCGGTCGAATCGGACCAACCGTATATTCGTATGTTATGGTTTGATAGACAGTTCTGGACTACTTTCATCAGTTTTGACAACAAGTGCGCAGCGCAAAGCTCCAATCTAGGCAGAGATACTGATTTGTTGACAGGCACGAGCTTTGATTTTCCTGCTACTAAGGTCACAGGGGATTGACACTCCGCCTCTTCCTGATTGATAATTCTGCCATAAATTACGCATGCATAGGCCTTTACTGATGAGTCACAAAACCCATGCAACTCTATGTTTGCATTTTGCGGCGTTTGAAGCCATCTTGGTACGTTAATATGTTCAATTTTTGGTAACTCCTGTTTTATTTTGAGCCATTCTTCATTGATGTTTGTAGGTACTGCGTCATCCCATTGAAGATTCAAAGTCCAAACTTTTTGGAACAATAGTTTCAGTTTGGTAGATACTGGTGACAGCCAGCCGAGTGGATCAAATATCTTTGAAATGTCTGATAATAATGATCTTTTAGTGGATGGTGTCAATGATGATGTGTCTATCTTCATCTGGAACTTGAATTGATCGTCCTGGGGGTGCCAGCGCAGTCCCAAAGTTTTGGTTGATTCCTGATGCCTGAATTCGAATGCTTGTGCTTCGTCTGATATTGATTCTTGTATGTCAATGTTATTTGATGACCATTTTCGCAAATTAAATCCACCAGATTTCAGTAAGTTAATTAGGTCAGCCTTGAGTTGTTTGGCTTCCTCAATACTGTGGTGTCCTGCTAGAAGATCATCCATGTAAAAGCACTGTTCAAGTACCGCTGATGCTGTAGGGTATCTTGACCGTTCGTCTTCTGCTAACCGTTTCAACGTCATCATGGCTAGGAATGGAGCTGCTTTGGTGCCGTAGGTGACTGTAGTCAACTCATATTCTGTAAGCAATAGAGTTGGTGAGTCACGCCAGACGATTTTCTGATACCGTAGGTCCTTTTCATTACACAAGATCTGTCGGAACATTTTCTCGATGTCTGCTGTGATCGCATATTCATACTGTCTCCATCTCAGAATCAATGTAAACAAGTCCTGTTGTAGATTCGGACCGCTGTACATTAAATCATTAAGGCTGTAGCCCGTCGAAGTTTTTGCTGATGCGTTAAATACAACTCGCAACGATGTTGTTGTCGAGTCCGGGCGTAAAACGCAATGGTGAGGTAAAATGCAATCCGGCAGAATTTTCTGTGTGCACTTGCGCATGTGACCCAGTTTGATGTATTCGTTTATGAATGTTTTGTAATCTTCGGTAATATTTTTATTTCTTGAAAATTTTCTTTATAATTGATAAAACTGTGCTACGGCTCTTTGTTTTGATTCTCCCAATTTTTCGTTGATATCTGGCTTCAGTGGCAGTCTAACCACATATCTACCATCATCTCGTCGTACAGTTTCCGACTGATATTGTTGAAGGCATTGATGGTCTTCAGAGGACATATTAGTATCGGGATCGGTGACATCTTCAATGCTCCAAAACCGTTGTATGTCTTCTACATTGTTCATGATAACGTTGCATTGATAGGACTTGACATTGCCGCTTAAAATCCAGCCAAGCTGAGTCTGTTGTGCTATTGGTAGAGATGAGTTTTCCTTGATTATGCCAGGCATGATGATGTCTGAGTAAACTTCTGCTCCAAGCAATAAATCGATTGGACGACAAATGTTGAATTCTGGATCTGCTAGTTGAATGTTCTGAAGATATTTCCACGATGGTTTTGAGAAACTATGGTTTGGCAAGTTGTTAATTAATTTCTTCATAACAACAACTTCTGTTTGGAATGTGTAATTGGAGTGTAATGAGGACGCCACGAGACTGAGAACTCCCTTACAATTGGTTTGATTGGCACTGACTCCAATTATGACGCCTTTGCATGCTCGGCGAGGCAGTTTCAGGATTTGAGCTGCATTGTCTGTGATGAGGGAGGCTTGAGAGCCTTGATCTATGAGTGCCCTCATTGTGTGATATTCCCCATTAGTCCCTTGTATACGGACAAGTGCTGTCGCTAGCAGAATTTCTACAACAGATTCCTTGGAAACATGTGTCACATGACTTGGTATTTGGTTTTCACATGACGTAGACGGCGACATATCCATGTTGGTGGACACTGCGTTTGTCTGTAGGGCATCGTGTAGTACGGTGTTATGAGTTCCTTTACACACCCTGCATCTTGATTCAGAACGGCATGATTTATTTTTGTGATCAACCAGGCAATTTTTACACAAATTGAACCTTTGTACTGTGTTTCTCTTTTCTGCTGACTCCGATTCTAAAAATGGCTTGCAGTAGAAAAGTCCGTGGCTGTCGTCTTTGCATAGTGGGCAATATTGTGTCCTCGTTGCACAACTTTTTACAGCTGAACTACGTAAAAATGGCTTATTAGAATCGTTTTTATTGTTATAATAATTCGATTTTGATTGATTCTTTTTGTTGAATTGATGATCAGAATCTTTGCTTCTACTCGGAGATGACGACGATGATGATTTGGATGAATGATGCTTTCGCCGTGTTGACTCGAGAGCAGTATACTTGTTCTCTAAAAATTTAAGAAAGTCTGCTAGAACAGGCAAGGCTTTTGGGTTTTCTAACGACTGAGTGTATTCACTGAGTGTCTGAGTATCCAGCTTCAGTGTAAGTAAATGCACAACCGTTGGTCCCATGGCGGCTACATCTATACCAAGATTTCTCAAGGCGTTCATGCATTCATTGATAGTGTCGAACATGTTCTTGATCTGTGTGTCGACTTGGTTTTGCATTGTAGGTATTGACAGCAGTATGTTCATGTGAGAGGTGAAAATTAGCCTGTCATTGTTATACCTGTGATTTAATATGTCCCAGCAGATTTGGTAATTTTCAGAACTGATATTGAGGTGTTGGATGATCCTTTCTGCTTCGCCTTTCAGTTTACTTTTTAATAACTGCATCTTCTGGGCGCTTGGGATGGATTTGTTGCTATGGACCGCCTCTTGGAATAAATCCTTGAATGATATCCATTTGTGATAGTTCCCTGAGAAGGTAGGAATATCTATTTTCGGTGTAAAACTTTCCCGAAATGAAAATGAATACATCTTGCCATTGACTAACTTTTTGAGGTCAACGTACAGTTGTTCGTATTTGCTATATTCCAGTTCATACTCCTCATCTTCCGAGTACATCTCACTATCAATTTCCCAGTGTTGGGAATCGATGGTTGACCATTTGGCTTGAATGGTTCTGAGCACATCTTCGAATTCCCATTTTTCGGAGAGGCTCTCTATATCCACGCTTCTGATTGCTCGTGATAAAGCCTTGAAGTTACTCTTCTGCTTGCGGAGCATTTCTTCTAATTTACTGGCATTACCTCGAGAGACAATCTTCTTGAACAGTGATGTGGATGGGGTCTCAATTGGCTTGATATTTGGTTGATCTGGATCAACTGACAACATGTCCGTTTGCTGTCGCTCATCCGCAGCTTCTTGATTGCGAGTATCAGATATACAAATTGATGAAGCATTAGGCGACTTATCCCCCTTCTCCAAACTAGTAGGCGGTTTGTAATTTTGAATGATGTCCCGAGCTTCATTGTAGAAAATTCTTGCTTTATCGTACATGTTCTCCGAAAAGTAGGTATAACCGCGATTTTCAAATTCACATAATTTAGCATGATTTTCTTGAAACTCCCGCCAGTATGAGTCTAAGAGTTGCAAACGTTTTTTGATGTTGGCCGGAGTTTTGCGATCCGCAGAGTCCTTCTTGAAATTCCGCAGTTGCTGCTCCATGGCTTGAATGATCTGATCTTGATTGGCCAAAATGTTTTCCATGTTGGCGCTCATGATTGTTGATGTATGATAGATTTGCTTACGCTTTCAGCAATTTGTGGTGATGATATCCCTCCGCAATTCGCACGCACGGAAAGCAGGTTGTTGCACACAGTTTGCTTAGATTGAGTAAGCAGTCGTTGAGTTGTAGCAGACGGATGTTACTCTGTCCACGGGTCGTAGTCGCAGGAGCTGTACTTCGTGACAGTTTATTCACACTGTTATGAACGCGAAATAGTCCCGCTTATACGGAGGCTCGAAGGACCAAAAAGATGTAGGGTCTTTACACCTTTTAATGATAGTAGTTCGATTAATACGCAAGAGTACGTAATAAAAGAATTTAATTGTATGATAATGAGTGCACGCGATTTGAATGATAATTGTGTACTAAAGTTTAGACCGCACGTAGCATATAAAGTGCTGACACAATGATGTCAAATTTGTGCGTGCTTTGCACTGTACAACTACTAAACCAATTTTAAAAATACTTTTACCATAACTAAAAAAGTTATATATGGATGGGAGGGGAAGTGGTGTTCAAGTTTGAAGGGAAATAAACGCAAACGAAGTCGCGAGCGAAGTGTAGTGTATGTAAATGTGTGTAGTATTGTGTGCTTGATTGGCCTGTTGGTCTAGTGGTACCAGGTGGCTCTGACTGCTATGCCGGAGGTAGCGATTTTGATTCCCACGATCATTTGTTGTGTGCCTAGTGTGTTGCATCCGTTCACTGGTCTGGATCTAATTTATCTGTAATATGTATGTGTTTAGAAATATATATGTATGTTTATTCGTTGTCTAGTACTCATGGCACAAGTTCTGCTTAGTTTTTGACCTAGATGGCGTTGTGTGAAAGTCGTTGAATATTTATTTTAATAGTGTAGTTTATAATACTTATAAACCTCTCCTTTGTTTAAAATTAACAGTGATTAATCAGAAAACCCGAGGTGTACATAACAAGTACTTGATTAATAGAGTTGGTTTTTACAAAAAGCCCACTTAAGTGCCAAAGAGTCATGATTTATTACTATATACACTTTCCCAAGTGGCCACGAATTAAAAAAAAGCAACAATAGATAACGAGAACATATTCAGTTTCTTTATCTAATACGAGTAATAGCTGCTATCTCATTACAGCAATATTTGAACTAGTAGGTAAGTGGGCAGTCATTAAACAATATCTAAGGTACGTGCTGGTAAACATGCAGTTATTATCGCACGTATCGTATAGAACAGAGATATAGTACGAGGGCCGTGTCACTACGAAGGAGTGTCATCTGCGAGATCAGAATGGTACAGTTTTGGAGCCGAGACCCCTGCAGTTTTCCCGGTGGTAGTAGAAAATCAAGATTCATCTAGTCAAATTAGGCACCAAATTAGCACCTATGAACGTTAAAAAATACATAACACGGTCTCCCAAAACGCTCGCCCTTCACCACTTCCTATGTTTTCGCTGCGAAGAAGTGTTAAAATATATCAAATATAATCTTATTTTGTATACTACTCGCGCCAATGTCTGTGATGTGCAGTTAGTAATATATTATTATCTGTGCATATTTTATCTGTGACCTTTTTACTGGAATAAATGTGAGTGTTGTAGCAACAGCTAACGTGGTTCTATTAGGTTATGGGCTCAGCAAGCTTCCACTGCGTGAATCTATTAAAAAGAACCTGATTCTTGAGGGTCCACCCTTTATAGCAGAACTTTTTACGTCATAATTTTATTTTGCATAGCAACGGATAGCATAAACCTCTTTTCGCAGAAAATCGTTTGGCATACACTCATATACCATACACCGAAACCCATAATTTTATAAGTCAAAATCATCTTTAGGCATAAATTTCATATCCATAATAATCAATTAGTATAACCATCATATCGTAGAAAGTTCACAACCAGAATCATCTTTTGGCATATATTTTATATCCATAATAATCAAAAGTAGAAGCATCATATCGCAGAAAATTAACAGCCAGAAAAAATATCTTTAAGTTCTAATCTACCATGGACGCGTGTTTTGCAAAAGAGGGGCATCTAGCTCTGAAATTCTGTGATCTTCGTAGTATGCTAAGTCAAATTATGCCAAATAATCGGCGCTCTAAATAAACGTTATGCTAAACGAAATTTTGCAAAATTGTAATTCTGACAAAGGTAATTATGCCCAATACAATTCTGCCATCTTAAAAGTATCCCATTTTAAATTCGGACATAAAAACATTAAGCCAAAAAACAATTTTATTAAATATTTTTTATACCTTAACAATGTTCGTTTAAAAAAGTTTATGCCAAGTGAGTTATGCCAAATAGGTTTCGGAGCAACAAGTTTCTACCAGATAGAGGGCACCCGATTCTTGAATCAGATACAATAAAGTTCTTAGTAAAGAGCATAAAGGTTAATAAACTTTGTAAATACAAAATGATTGTTACGTCTTAGCTAGCACACTTTAATATAGATACCATACCAATAAAACAATAAGCAAACAATAACTTTACTTTAAAAACTAAACTCTAGCAAAAACCTACAGAACTGAAATATTAACAGCCTCCAGGTCTAAAGGGCGTGCCTGCTTACATGTACTGGGTTATAATTATATATATTTATTACTGAAAGGCGCAGGCTTAATTAGCACAGCGCTACGCCTGACTTTGTAGACTGCAAACCATAGGTAGACTTCAGGATGATAAATAAAAGGACGATTTCTTCAGTGTAAAATGCTGCGATGTGGAGTGTAGTGCGTGTAGAGTGTAGAGGCGAGAGTTTCTTCTAATACGTTGTCAGCAGCGGTTGAGCGAATAATGAATTTAATAATTTTGGGCGCGCTGTTTTATAAGGTTTTACACCAGCGCTACTCGCGGCGGTGGTAAAACAAGGCAACTTTGAATTGACCAATCAGAGGCCACTAATAATTGTGTATCATGTGTACGTGAGTTGTAGACGCATGTCTGTTTATGTATGTAAAGCAGCTTTTATTTATTGTTCAAATAAAATTATTACATAATGCAGTTATTTACCTGCTAACAGTACAATCTAATACATATTCGTTTATTACGTGCTAATAGTACAATCTAATACATATTCGTTTATGACTTGTCGTACAAGATCAAGTCTTTATGTTTACGTTTTATACATAAGCAATAAGTTATTTACTTGTCTTACAAGTGGATAAAAACTATCTTAACAAGGACTAATAACAAAATAACAAATTTACATGGCTGTAATCTACATGTATCTTATCTTATATCTAAGCTGTTATTTACAATCTCCCCCTCGTGCGCAAGCACTAAAATGCGTTGTTTAGTCCGCTGTGGAGATTAAGATGAGGCGAGAGGCTGGACGACGAAGTAATCCAGCTGCTGTTCGTATCTCAGTTACTCGTACTCGTCCATCTGGACCTGGGTGGACTTTTATTACCTCTCCTCGAGGCCACACTCCTCTGGGCATTGTGCCATCACAAATCAAGACGATGTCGCCGACCTTTAGGTTTTTATGTTGAGGATTGGCGTTGGATCGGGGCATCAAGAGAGGCTTGTATTCTGCCGCCCATCTTGCCCAAAAGGCATCGGCTAGTGCTTGAGTGGCCTTCCAGGAGTGTGTGTTCAGTTGTACGTCTTTGAACGAGCCAAAGGGTGACATCCCACTTGAGCGCCCCATAAGGAAGTGATTGGGGGTCAACGCTTCTTCATCTAAGTTGGGATTCACGGGGGTCAATGGTCTTGAATTTACCACGTGTTCAGCTTCCAATATCAACGTGTGTAATACGTCGTCAGGAGGGGACCTTTCTTTTAGGGTGACTCGTAATGCTGTTTTGACTGATCTAACCATTCTTTCCCAGGCGCCGCCCATGCTTGGGGCACCGGGTGGTATCTTCTTCCAGGTGATCAGCTTCTCGGATGCGAAAGCTCTCAGGTCGTGGTCGTTGCTTTGCATAGCTTCATTAATCTCTTTCTCAGCGCCAACGAAGTTGGTTCCGTTGTCGCTATATATTACAGTCGGCGTGCCGCGGCGAGCTATCATTCTGCGCAGGCTCATGATCATGTAGGAGGCCGAGAGTGATGTGGCCATCTCCAAGTGCACTGCTCGTGTGGTGAGGCATGTGTATAGCGCGCCCCATCTTTTTTCCAGCCTTCGCCCGACGTTGACATGCATGGGCCCAAAATAATCCACCGCGGTAGCTGTGAAGGGCGGTTGGTTTTGGGCCAGCCTTTCAGCTGGTAAGTCGCCTAAGGGGAGTTTTGAGGGGATCCCCCTATAGGTCCGACACCATTGGCATTTATTGCATATATAGCGTATAACGCCGCGCAGTCCTATTATGTGGTAGCGTTGTCTCAGCTCATTCATTACGGTTTGGTGGTTGCCGTGGTTGAAAGTTGTGTGCGTGTGATACACCAACAGCTGAGTAAAGCCTTCTTTGGCGTGTAGGACTGGCAGGTTGTGCTTTTCTTTTATTCTGCTGTCTAGACACAGGATACCGTTGCGGTCGGCCTTCACGGAGAGCTTGTAGAACGGGGACTTCTTCGGTGGTCGCCGCCCAGCCTCGATCGTCGTGACGTCTTCGCCGAACGAGTTATATTGGCTCCTTCTTACTAGCAATAGTTCAGCTAGTTTTATATGCTTCGGTGCAAGTTCTTTGCTTGTGATTCTTTTGAGTATTTTGGCTTTAAATACCTCGGCGGCGAGCAGAACGGTGGCAGCAACACGTACTAATTGAGTGTATTTCGAAAAACGTTCTATCTGCGGTAAATAGTCGCTAACGTCGTGCCTAATAATCACATGGACTTGTTTTAGAACTCTTTCTTCCCCTGAAGGGGGTGGCGGCGCCGCGGCTCGCTTTTCCTGCGGCCATGATGCGGGGTCGCCTTTTATGAACTCGGGTCCAGAAAACCATCTATGATTTGAGTCAAAATCGATAGGAATGCCCTTGGTCGCGTCGTCCGCGACGTTGTCGGCGCTGGGCACCCATCGCCAGTTAGCTGGGGTAGTTAGGCTTTCGATTTCAGCCAGTCGATGTGCTACAAACGACTTGAATGTGCGCGGGTCTGATTTTATCCAGGCTAATACGGTTTTAGAGTCTGACCAATAATGGCATTTTAATATTTTATAATCGGACTCGCGCTTTACCGATTCAGCCAGTCGACTGCCTAACACTGCAGCCTGAAGCTCTAGGCGGGGTATAGAAATTGGTTTCAACGGAGCCACTTTGGCTTTACCTGCTATCAGTCGCGATGTTTTAGTACCGTCCGGCTTTGTACTCACGAAATAAATCGCGGCTGAATACACCTTTTCACTTGCGTCACAGAAAACGTGTAACTCCCCTTCGTTAGGGGGTGTAGCAGGTACGTATCTGTCTATTTCTAATCTTTTCAGTAATTGTAAGTTCTTAATGAATGATGACCACGTCACGTGATGCTCGGTTGTGATGGGGTCGTCCCAGTCTATCCCACTGCGCCATACTTCTTGTATAAGACATTTACCTATCATTGTAATCGGCGAAACTAGTCCTAGCGGGTCGAATACCGACATGACCGCGCTAGTTACCTGTCGCTTGGTAGGCAGAGTGTCACCCTGTATGACGCTTGCGGGCGTGCTTCTTAAGTTGACGTTGAAACCTAACGTATCGCGTGCGTGATTCCATATCAGACCTAACGTTCGTTCTGTATCGCTTTTTCCTAGCGTAGTCGAGTCGCTACCGCGCGTATCTGTGACGTTGCTTATCACCTCAGGCACGTTCGATGCCCATCCGCGCAGTTCGAAGGATGCGTCTAAGTGGACCTTATACATAGCGTCTATCACTCGTTTCGCCTCGCTTTCGTTGTCGAACGCGCCTAAGTAGTCGTCCATGTAAAAGTTACGCACCGTGGCTCTCGCGACCTCGGGATATTGTTGAGCGTGGTTGTTTGCGTTTTTATTTTTAACGTAGATGGCGGTACACGGAGAGGATGCCGCCCCGAATATCAATGACGTCATTCGGTACTCCTGTGGTGGTCCTACCCTATCTTCACCCCTCCATAAAAATCGCAAACTATCACGGTCTTGCTGAGCTATTTTGACTTGTAAAAACATCTCTTTAATGTCGGCTACTACTGCAATTTTACCTTCTCTAAACCTAATTAACACACCGAATAGCGATTGTAGTAAGTCAGGGCCTGCCAGTAACGCGTCATTTAATCGCTTTTTCCCCCATACCTAGCTGCTGCATCGAACACCAGGCGTACCTTACCCTTCTGCGGATGCACTACTGAAAAGTGCGGTAAGTACCAACTGCGTGGCGATGTAGCTGGGGTATCTACCCTCTCGGCGTAGCCTGCTTTTAATAAGTTGTCTACCTGCTTGCTATACTCGGTTTTTAGGCTTGAGTTTTTATCTAATTTATTTTCTAAATTATACAGACGACTGAGAGCTTGTTTTTTGTTATTTGGCATTACCTCATCGTCTGTACGCCACAGTAATCCCGTTTCGAACCTATTGTCGCTTACTTTTTTACAAGTTCCTTCTAAGATCGCTAGGGCGCGCTGCTCGGGGTCAGACGTTGGCCGTCGTGGCTCTATTCCTAGTGATTCTAAACTGAAAAAGTTTCTAATAAGTTCTAACGCGGGGTCGTCTGTCGGCGTAGGCCGCACGTGGTTGACCAACGCTACGGTACTGCGTGGACGCGCATCTTGCCCGTGCAGCACCCACCCTAGCTTGGTTAACGATGCTACGGGTTGGGTCTTTTGGCCGACACGAAGCTGTCTGGACGTGATCAAGTGCCAGTTGTCCTGGCCTATTAAAACAGTCGGTTTTCCCAACTCGTAGCACAGTTCATCTTCTAATTCCGCTAGGTGGCTGCACTGTTGCACTACGTCCCTGCTTATCTCCTGTGGAGATAGATTTAAATTTCCTATGGTGTTCGCACTCATAGTTTCTAAGCTTCTGCTAAATAAACCGCGTATCGATAATTTAACGTGACACGACTCTGTATCGTCTATGCGATTACCTCCCACCCCCTCTAGAGACAATAGCTGGCCGCGACCTCTAGGTATAACGCTGTCGGCTACGCCTCGTTCAACAAGCGTCATGGTTGAACCTTCATCAAGTAAGGCGTATGTGGCCGTCGAACCTATCGGACCGCTTAACTCGACCGGAACTATTTTTAGGTAGGTATTAGAAGTATGTATGTGATTTATCAAGCTTACATTACCGCGGGTAGGCAGAGCTGTACTGTCACTGCCGTGTAGCATTCTATGGTGTGACGCTTCGCACCCGTTTATTCCGCATGGTACGTATTTACACCTAAACGTTCGTATGTGAGAGCTATTTAAGCACCTAAAACACAACCTATCACGCTTAGCCGCGTCCCATCGTTCTTTAGTGGTTAACTTCGCGAAGTCTGCACACTCGGCGGCGGTGTGATTTCCCGCGCAAATTACACATTTTTTATTTAATTCTTCCGACGACTCGTTCGGTCGTGATGGGCGTGGCTTCTGCGACTTCGGCGCCTGTTTTTTTTTATTTGAATTGGAAACAGTGGCGACCGTTTTATTGTGTGCTTTTACCTCGATTTCCGACTCATCGCACAAGGAGTCGGAGTCGTCGTATTGTCGACGTGTTTGTGGGCGCTCGCGGGCCGTGTTCACCGTGCGCGGCTTAGTTCGACCCTTTCTTTCGTCTCGCGCTGTGTTATAGGCGAACATAGCACCGCACTGATCGGCCATGATGTTCAAAAATCGAGATAATAACTCTAGTTCCGGCGCCCCGGTGCGCTCTGATCGGAACTCGTACCATTTGTATTTTAGTATTAAACTGAGTTTTTCTACGATTCGACTTACTAACTCGGGAGAATACAGATATTGCGGTTGGTTGAGTGCTTTTATCGCCGCTACTGTATTGGCTACTTTGCTCGCGAAGCTACTAACATTACGCCCGTCTTCGCTCATGTTGGGCATGCGTTTAATGTTTTCGAGTTCTGATAGGACGAGTAACTCTGGTCGGCCGTAACGTCTTTCTAACGTGTCCATAACTTCATACGGGTCCGATACCGTGAATAATAACGCCCTAACAGTTTCGCGGGCTGCACCTTTTAGTGCTTTTCTTAAGCGGGCTACGTTTTGTACGTCAGAAAACATGCCTACTGTGTCGCTAAAGACCGACTTAAAAGCCATCCACTCGGCAATCGCCCCGTCGAAATGGGGTAGTTCGTGGATAAACTTGGGAGCCGCGGAGTCTGATCTATTGGAATTTACCGCCTGCATTATCGCGTTGGCCAGCATCGCCATGTCGCTGCTACTATTCGACATGTCGTTTCCAACGCGTGGTTCGTTCCTACATGTAGTGGGTGGTCGCGGCGCCTGTCCCGGGACGTGGGCGTTATCTAAGATAGCTGGCCTGTCTGCTACGTATTGCTCCGAAATCCAACCTTTAACACGCGACTCTTCAACTCTAGGCGAACGCTCCGCGTCGTTAGAGCTTTCCAGTTCGATCCTGGCTATTTCTAATCGACTCAAGGCAACTGCGGATGCCGCCTGAGCCCGTGCTAATTCGGAATTATGTAACTCTAGCTCGGCTTTTAACATAGATAATCGGCTACATGCCCTATCCGTGGGGACGTTAACTACGGTGCCCGGTGCACTCCTAACTAATGTGTTATTTAAATCATCGACTTGCGCGGACTTATCTTTGATTATTTGCTCGTTACGTGATGTGCTGCTGTCACCGCTCGTGTCCTCTATGCTGGTGCCTTTACTCCACGTATTAGATTCGGTCGACGTTGTCTGACCGGACGCCGGCGTGGCGTCTGTAGCAGGCGTAGATTTGCCTGAACGCAATACGCGTGCGTCGCTCATTGCGCAAGAGGGTCCCTAATCCTACTAATTACTTAAGATTAACACTTCACTTTATCACTTTCACTTGCACTGTTCTTCTTGATGTGACGCCTACCTTGCCTATCTGCCTGTCGGACTTCTAGCGTGGGGATGCCGAACAGAATAGGAATGTAAAGGAAAGGAAGGTAGGAACCTCCCGGCAGAGGGCGTGGGCGTTCACGGGTGCATCAAAATATGGCGGGAAAACCACGTTTGTCGTTGCGTGCCAACTTGTGGCCCCAGAACGTTCCGACGCCGTACCGGCGGGGTCTGACTGTAACACCAGGGATGGTGCGTGGAGTGGTCAGTTGCTCCACAGTGCCTCCGTACGTTATATATGGCCGTTTAACACCGCTAGGTGGCCACGTACGTGTGATGATGATTGCTTCCAAGTAATTAGCAGCGGTTAGGCAGAACCGACTACTAACACTCGCGCGTACTTGTTTCTTTCTTGAATTAAACCGGAATTTTTCTTTCTTGAAAGATTCGTGCAGAGAACTTGATAATTTCTTGCTTGAATGACGAAAACTTGACTTTTCTTTCTTGAAAGCTTGATACAGTGATCCGGCTCGAAGGACCATTGAAAGGCGCAGGCTTAATTAGCACAGCGCTACGCCTGACTTTGTAGACTGCAAACCATAGGTAGACTTCAGGATGATAAATAAAAGGACGATTTCTTCAGTGTAAAATGCTGCGATGTGGAGTGTAGTGCGTGTAGAGTGTAGAGGCGAGAGTTTCTTCTAATACGTTGTCAGCAGCGGTTGAGCGAATAATGAATTTAATAATTTTGGGCGCGCTGTTTTATAAGGTTTTACACCAGCGCTACTCGCGGCGGTGGTAAAACAAGGCAACTTTGAATTGACCAATCAGAGGCCACTAATAATTGTGTATCATGTGTACGTGAGTTGTAGACGCATGTCTGTTTATGTATGTAAAGCAGCTTTTATTTATTGTTCAAATAAAATTATTACATAATGCAGTTATTTACCTGCTAACAGTACAATCTAATACATATTCGTTTATTACGTGCTAATAGTACAATCTAATACATATTCGTTTATGACTTGTCGTACAAGATCAAGTCTTTATGTTTACGTTTTATACATAAGCAATAAGTTATTTACTTGTCTTACAAGTGGATAAAAACTATCTTAACAAGGACTAATAACAAAATAACAAATTTACATGGCTGTAATCTACATGTATCTTATCTTATATCTAAGCTGTTATTTACAATTACATTATTCCCACCCATACGCAAAACTTGCGCCAAGACGTGAAGCTGCGGACACCATTTATACAATACAATACAATACAACGGTACATCGATATATGGTAATAATTGGATGTGACAATCATTGTAGTATCGTAAGTATCGCAGCAAAGTGGCCGGAGTAATGATCAAATTTCATTACTTCGACCACGTTTCTGCGAAACGAACAAACTAATAACGCTCTAAAATAGAATTCGGCAAATGCATAAATAAACCCTTTGTTCATATTGATTTTTAACTTTCAACATAAAGGACCACGTCTAGATTGTGACCTCATACTGACTTTAAAACTCCATGTGCTATGCTATTAGCTTTGTTAATGGGCTATGAGGCAAACCTGCAAGGCTATTGCGTGTCTCGGTTGAAATAGTGATGATCACTGGGCAAAGAAACTATCGAAACTATCTGTTTGACAGTTAATCGTTGAACACGATTAACGCCGACGTCATCCTAGATACACACTGATGATACAAAACTTTGTATCATCAGTGTGTATCTAGGATGACGTCATGCGCACTCGCAGAGGTGTGACGAAGCGCACGGTACCCCGTCGGATAGTCACCGTAATTTGAAGGCCATTTAAAGTGTAATACTAATAATTTTATAAATTTTCAGTTATCATCAAAGTTCAGTGTGCAACTGGAAGCCAGTTAGTTACTGACTTACTGGCAATGAAAAGATTTTTTTTATAAAAAAAAATACACATAGGTACTGTTATAAACGGACTTTGTAATGCATCAAAGTAATAAGTCATAAGTAATTTATTTCGAAACAATGTACAGACGCCAGCACATCAAGTTACCCCAATGTGTCAAATTTCTTTGATCGTTTTTCAACTTTATGACAAACAGCATAAGGTTCATATTCAATTGGGAAAATTTGACACATTGGGGTAACTTGATGTGCTGCCGTCTGTACATTGTGTAGAAAATTTGTAAAATAAAATAAAATAAAAACAGTATCATTAGTGTTTTGTGTGTGTAATGTGTGCTATGTGTTTAATGTATGTGTGTTTATGAGTCCTGGTTACTTGATAAATAAATGATTTATTATTATTATTAAAAAAAACTGCTGTCTATGATAAAAACCCCGCCGCTTCCATATTAATACCAATATTATAAAAGGGCATTTCCATGTGCTCAGACAGACAGTTATAGCCAATTCGCAGTACCTACATATTATACATTCCGTGTCGAAATTTTAGTTGTTGTGTAACCAGTGTCCTAGTGTAACCTCATTTAATTAAATATCATTTTAGCAGTAACAAAGTGTTTTTTGACGCGGAGCGCCATAAAAAAAACAAAATAAAAAAATAAAATCGTTTATTAAACCATCCTAACAGTACGTATGTTGCATAGACTTTTTAACCGACTTCAAAAAAGGAGGAGGTTCTATGTTCGTGTGTATGTATTTTTTTTTATGTATGTTACCTGATTTTTGATGTGTGTATTTTGGAAAACTATATACCAAAATAAATATCCAAATACCTCGCTTAGTCATAATACATAACTTCCGCTATCGTGGCCTGCTGCAGACATTCCTTACAATACTGATATAGATAATTTGATGTTAATTATAGTTAATCTTTTATCTTGTAAAACGGAAACCTGTATTCATACCGACATAACAATTCGTTAATCCTGACTGAATAACAGGAAGACTTCGACATTCTTAGTAATTACCCGACTTCGGAGAAGCAAAAAGGAGGCTTTTAATTTTGAACGTGCTGTGTGTATGTTTCTTGTTCAGTTCCCCTACAACTCCTAAATTGTGTATCATGTTTTTAACCGACTTTCCAAAAAGGAGGAGGTTCTATGTTCGTGTGTATGTTTTTTTTTTTTTATGTATGTTACCTGATTTCTCCCCCATTTGTGGACCGATTCTCAAAATTCCTATTTTTATTTGAAAGAGTATTCTCCTGAGGTGGTCTAATTTGGTGAAGATCTGGTGCTGATCTTCGGAGATATACAAAGGAACTCTTCAAAAATAGACGGCAAATCTGTCGTGATTGCTGGAATCGCTTGGATGTTTATTTATTATACAACATCATGACGTATCATCACGCCTGTATGCTCTGAGGGGTACGCAGGTGTGTACAATATACCTAGATTTCGACAGTTGTTAATGTGAATGTTAATTTTCATTTATTAGGGATAAGTGGATAACCCTATTATCATGACATGTTTTGTTAACAATTAACAATATAAAATAAAGTCATGGCAAATATTTGTATGGGAACAACTAAAAATGGAAAAATAAAAAACTTTTTTGCAAAAAATAAAACCGACTTCAAAAAAAACACTAAACGGTGTAAAATAACTCTAAATTCGGAAGTCGGTAGCCCATCATGAATAAGACAAAACCACCAAAGCCACAGACTTCCTAATTTAGAGTTATTTTACACCGTTTAGTGTTTTTTTTGAAGTCGGTTTTATTTTTTGCAAAAAAGTTTTTAACAAATGGAAACGTCGTGCTCGTGTGCTGGTGATGGGCTAAATAAAATATGACGTCTAGAAAGGGCTTCATTATTATATTTTCTCATATACTTATACAATAAACTAGCTGCGCCGGACAACTTTTTCCACCTTAGGATCAATTAATTAGTTTTATTTGGTTTACACCTGGACAGACTCAGACTCAGACTTACCGAATATACACAAAAAAACATAAGAATCGGTCAATCCGTTTCGGAGAAATTTGTTATTTGTTAGATACACTGTGACACGAGAACTTTATATATTAAATACACATAAGTACATACTTTTAATAAAATTACAACAAATAGATCTAAAACAATAATAAGTACTACTACTTTCTCCATAGCGATTCTCTAACGTGGTCTTATTTAATCATTTTGTGTTCGATAGAATTAGAATCACAACATATATACATATAACCTAACCTAACTTACCATACCTACCCTATAGCGAACCTAACTACCGAACCTAACTACCTTGCAGAAATGCATTGATTTTGAAAGATACAAAATACATTATTTTAAACTGAACTACCGCGCTGTATGTTATATACAATTTACTTAGTTTGTCTACTTTAAATTCTAGAGAGTATGTATACTTATTTGCAAATAATTATAAATTATTGAAGTTCGCGTCTGTCGTCACTATTCATTATGTAAGTAAACTGATTTCTGATAATATAAGACTTTTTTATGCACCTTAGAACCGCTTTCTAAGTTTAGTAATAAAATAAACAGAACAAACGCATAAACTGACAACCAAAAATCCCCACCGCAAAAAAAAACATTTCCTTTCATATCGTTGAGCCATGAAATTTTACTTTTTTATGGCTAAAGTGGTATTTTTAACTTTTTAAATGTTTTACTTATTTTGCGGTGGGGGTTTTTAAATTTAATTTTTATTTAATCTAAATACGCAATCATCCCAATATTCCCTATACTTATATGTTGTTGATTCGAATTTCAATATGTTCTTTAGGTTGAGAGGAGTAAACCTTAATATTTACAATATCAAGTTAAGCCGTTGGTCTTAGTCATCAACTAAGGATCTTTGACAGTCGTTTTTTTTTCTTTTATTTTATATTACGGGTACATAGTCAGAAGCTCAAAGTCGTCAGACTTTGAGCAATCCAGTCTAACCAATCGTGCTATCCGAAGCTGACCTCAAAATAGCAAGGGAAAAACTAAACGGATGATGAACGTTAGCGTACTTGCCAAAAAAGATAAGTTCGACTTGTATTTTGTTCGCCGATGATGTTTCCTTATTATTTAAAACGCCAGCGAATGTTGACCATTCAACTATTATAAAAACGTTCTCAGAAACCGAGCAATGGTTAAACGATCATAACTTAGAAATAAACCTATCGAAAACTAAAATATGCCAATTTAGAACTTACCAAAGAACCCCAATAAATCTTAATATATTAACACAACAAATAAAATTAGAAGAAGTTAACGAATTAACCCTTTTAGGCCTAACATTAGACTCAAACCTAAATTGGAAAAATCATATTGAAAAAACAAAAGCAAAATTGTCCCAATTTATTTATGCACTAAACTTGCTGAAACGCAACACAGACTACAACACCGCCTTATCTGCCTATTATGCGTACGCCTACTCCTGGTTAAATTACGGTATCACTCTGTGGGGAGAAAGTACCAATTTCATGGACCTCTTCGTTCAGCAAAAGAAATGTATCAAAATACTCATGAACATAGATCAGCAAGAAAGTTGTAGGCCACACTTTGTTAAGAAACAAATTCTTACACTTCCAGCAATTTATATACTGCAAAGTTGTCTATTCGTTAGGAAAAATAGGCATCTCTTTAAATCTAATATCGAACTCAATGTCAACTACAACCGACGCAACAAAACAAGACTAATACTACCCTTCACAAACTTAAAAGTTGTCAGGAAAAGTCCACATTCAAGGCTAGCTAACATATTTAACAAACTACCTGAAAGTTTAAAATGTATACCGAATGACTTAACGTTCTCAAAACAGTTAAAATCTCTGCTAGTAAAAAAAGCGTACTATTCCATTGAGGAATTTAAAATTGACAAATTGTAAATCGATCGAGCTTGTATTATTATAGTACCTAACGTAAATATGAATCAAATAAATTTTAATGACTAATACAACTATTTTCCCGATTATTTAAATGGAATGAATTGGCAATTATGTAATTTAATTTTAAGCAAGACGTAAGTATCGGTATAGTATAATAATTGACTATTGTTTAGCATGGGTACTTTAATAAATTGTAATAATAATGTTTAATAGAATAGATATAAGTAATGTAATGTTATTTAATAATTTTGTATACAAAATTTGCAGTGCCCTTACAGGGTTCATGTTTTAATACTGTGTCATGAAATTTTAATGCATGCCTAATATCCAGTGTTTTACATGTCAGCAAATAAATAAATAAATAAATAAATAAATACTCTCAGGTATAATGACTACAAGCTATTCTACATTCCTGGCTCAAAACCTAACTTGGGCCATTACGCCACTGTGCGAAGATTTTGTGGGCAAAATATAACACTCTGTCTAAGACCACCAAATATGTCATGTTGTGTGAGTCTCTTTCAAATTATAAAAAATGCATCAAAAATATGTATTTGGATGCCCAATCCTTTGTCCAAACCTATGAAATTGTTTATTTATTATTATTTTTTAATTTCATTACCAAATGTGTTTTGTATTTAATTCTGATTATATTTTTTGTAAACTTAGTTAATTTAATCATGCATGCTGTGGTCTCCTGTAAGTGAAGGAGTACCTACACCTATTTGATACTTCAGCCGTCGATCATTTATTTCATTTGTTTGTGTGTATCCTTTGTTGGAGATCCTAAATAAATAAATGATTGTTTACTTGTCCAAATTTGTTATTATTTATTCATTTATTCAAATGTTTTAAATTGAAGATATACAAAAAAATAAGTACATTTGGCTAGGCCGCAGATGGTGTAATTAGCCAATTAGCAATTATTCAATCAATCAATTAACTGAATGACATGCATTATGACGTCATCTCGTATCGTGTGCATCTGACGCGGCCGCTGATACGATAGCATATCATTGCCGAAACTATCTGCTTATCGCAGTTATCACACGAAGCTGCCGACCGACAGACGTGTTCACATGTAAGTCCACTACAGATTGTTACATTTTTATTTCCTGGTTTTGGAAAACAATATAATACACTTTCTAAGCCAACATGAACTTAGGTAAAGCTAGGGTATGACCTTGAACCTATGGACATAAGCACAGTCCCCTATTTTTTGCAAATGGTTGTAAAGCGCATCTTATTCAAATGGATAAGCATACATAAATAAGCATTTAAAATGCTTGACTAAAACCAAAATATTTCAGTGTGATTACCGTTAATACTTATAACTAGGTAAATCCAAATCAAGGTTTGCGTTTTCTGACAAATGCTTGCACCGACTCATCTGGTCCCCTCATACCTGTGTGGTTCTTTCCTCAAAAGACCATTTCAGACACTAATCTCCACGGTTCTTACATGATCTAACCAAGATAATGTCTGGGCTTTAAACCAGTGGACCAATGTTGTCAAATTAAATAAATATATTATTATTATTATTATTATTAAAAGAGACTGCGATCTCTAAATTTCTTTCGGTGTTTCTTCTCAGAGTAGTTAGATAGTGAAATACCGACCACACCTTCTGCTTAGTTAAAAAATGACATGCAAAAGGATATTGAACATTTAAGTAACATTTATGTTAGAAACATTTAAAACTAAATAAAATAAAATATTCATCGTTCACGTAAATTTTAGACGTTTAGCAATTCAGTCAACATCAAGTTTATAACATAACCATAGTGATCAAACTTTAAGAAATAAACAAAATATGACAACAAATACATAATGTGAGTTGTTGTTGTTGATGAACCTTTTGGTGCAGCCGTGACACATGCCATTTTTTGTCTCTTTTTTGTGTTATTGTGTTTTTACTGTGCGTGTATCCAGCTGTTGCCAATAAATGTATTTTCTTTCTTTCTTTCTTTCTTGCTTTCTTTCTTTCTTTGACATTGCAAACATCCGGACACGGACAAGCGCGGGAATCGAACCCGCTATTATAATGTGGTTTGACATTGTCAGAAATGCAAAGCAGAATTGTCGTACTCTATACTGTTGAATTTCGAATACTGGGTGATCACTAGCAGTTAATAATAAATTCACTCGGCGGGAAATACCTTTTCTTACATAAAAATGAGATAACTGTATCTTTCTATTGTCAGGCCAGTAACCTTATAAGTGGATTGTTAGAGCACTTGATATTTTCAAGTGTGTTTTAAACGTCGCGTAGTGAGGATTAAACGCTTTTGTTTATCCCACTTTTAGGGTTCCCCACCAGAGTGGGAAATAGTTGCCCGTAAGGTGCTACATTCTATTTATCACAGCTGCTTATTTCGGGAACCATACTAAAGTTGCCTTCTTTTTACATACGTATAAATGTAGTTGTAATAAATTAATAAAAATAATGATTTTCAAATTGATTTTAAAATTTAAAATTAAATATAATGCTTACATTTAAAAAAAAATAGCAATTTATGCATGCATGGAAAAAATCAAACGATTCTCCTTCCTATCGTCGATATAACAAACACAAGGCAGTGTTTGATAAATCGACAAAAATCATATAGTCTAAGATCCCGTTATGAACGACCTTCACCGAGCTGGTTAATGGATGAAACCTATTTGATATTAAATTTAATATGTCAATTAATATATTGCATAAGGGTTGCCTAAAAAAATTCAGTCCTTCCAGACTTTCTTACGCAACTAGGTATTGATGTTGTGGGTAAAATGTTAACATTCAAGTTTGATGTTGGGTAGGGTCAACAATTTTTTGAAATTATTTCTTAATTTTTGACTACCTTCACAATTTGTTCTTAAATTCTGAATTCTCAATTCTTTATTGGTGGGAAAAGTAATATTAAGTACAATTATGGACTCTCTCGGCCTGTCGGGCACAGCATAGATTGAGTAGGAGAGAAGGAAGAGCGCTGGTGAGGATTTTACAGATAATAGAAGATTAAATAGTTCAGCAAGTTGTTTATAGTTTATCATTTAAGTATTCAGCTAAACTATAGTAGCATTTGTTTATTAGAAAGTACCAAATTTGGGCATCAGATAGTTCTAGAAGCCGACGATCTAAAATTAAAAAGCCAAATAAAAGTTAATCACAGGCGGAAATACCAAGATTACTAACTATTATATAAATTGCTAATTTGGCTGTGTCATTCAATCATAGATATGAGCGTCATACAAAGATACTTAGAATCATTACACAGTTTACTGATAACATCAAAAGATATCGAATTCCTTCGACGGGCTGACGATGACGTACAGAATACGAAAAATAATATGCGAACGATTATATAACAGCTGCAGAATCAACAACATTTAAACACTATCCAGTGTTTAAATGTTGTTGATTTTGCAGCTGATTCTGCAGCTCTTTTTAGACGATTTACATAAAAGAGGAGGTTCGCATTTCCAACTCAAAAAATCCTCCCAACCTAAAAAATATACTCTATTTTGGGAAGTCGGTTGCCAATAATTAATGAAAAACCTAAACCTTTTCCACTTCTGTAAAATTCTAAAAAAGCCTGAGCGAACCAACTTCAGCGAACCTAACTTGAGCAAATCTTACTTCAAAGAACCTAACTTGAGCGAACCTAACCTGATTAATAGAGAACCATAATCCAATCGATTGGCAGATGAAAATAATTAGTGATTATTGTTTTTAAGGTGGTTCGATTTCCGGTTTAGGTATGCTTGTCTAGAGATAATTAAACGATATTTAAAAAAATAAATAAAAGAAGTTCACCACCTATTGATTTTTCCTATCCCTGTATACTACAGAAAGACTTTGAAGTTACAATTCTTAAGAATAGCTTCCATTTCGTCGCACAGACAACTAATCAGCATTTTGTTGACCTAATACTCTATCCTATTTAATTATTTCCTTGTCAGCATTACATGATTAAACTTCGATTACGTGTTATCATTAATAGTCGACTATTTATTTTGCTATTGTAATCTTTCTATTTATCCTCTGTCTACTTGTATAAAAATCAATTGGCAAATGTATTGACCATTAGGTTGGTAGGTAGGTACTTGAGAACGGCTGCACTGATTGACTATTTTTTTATGTTGAATTCGTAATTATAAATCTCAGTAAAACATATGTTTGCACCCGTGCGGGGCGGATTGCTAGTACCTGTAGAATAAACACATATCACGAGTCTAAAAAATAATTTAGATGCATGGCCAACCCAAGCTAACTGTTCTGTAATACTCGTACTCGTATCCATTTTATATTTCTTAGCTTTTGCCACAACTGCTTTAACTATAACATATAGGATCTGTACTGTATATGGACTTAAAAATGGGTGTGACTGATAAATTATATTAATCATGCGTTTACTAAAAGGCTAATAAAACTTTGTAGTATTTTTACAATGTTTTCCTGCAACGTGATGATAAAATAAATTATACATAGTGATGTGCTTGCTTGGGTTACTTTTTACTTAACCCGTCATGTGCCGGAACGTAGATCTACGCGAGACACAATTGCTTTTTAATAGTTTATATAATTAATTAACTTATACGAGTAGTTAACTAAGTCTTCAAATACCACAGCCGCTCTCCGTTCACCACTGGACTCAAGCTCATGCCAAGGGAACCACTGGATTCAAGCGCATGTTACGGTAACCACTAGGGTCAGTCGTCCGTTTGTTTCCCAACCAAACACTACTAGTGTTACATTTTTTGTGAAGTCAAATACAAGTGTGAAGCGTAGTGGTGGGCGGTCGAGAAGCGTCGCCTTCATGGTTATAATGAGCTGATAAATATTCTGTGATTTCTAACCGTTGTGTGTTCAACAGAGACTCAACAATGGGCGAAGTGAAACGGTATACATTCGCGGAAGTGGCGTCCCGCGACGGCAGCAAGCAGCAGCCGCTGTGGGTCGTGTACAAGGACTCCGTGTATGATCTCACCAAGTACATCGATGAGGTAAGAAGCAATATGACCAGGATACACAGGACACTTCCTAGCAGTTCTCAAATTCCCACAATAAGCCTAATACTTCAGGAAATCGAACGCAACACAAGGCCTGGTGTCTTTGGTGTAGAGATACTGTCCATCATACATCTGTTGGCCGTCATCCTCATACTTACTCCGTGTATTGACACATGACATATAATATAACTAAAATAATAACTATAATATGTGGAACTATTCATTATTACTATGTAAGTGTAAGTCTGATAGTTGTTACTATTATTGTAATGTAATGCTGTATACAGAAGCTGTTGGTTTACCTTAAAGAAATAAATAAATAAATTGATAAAAAATCAACAGTAGTTCCATTATTTTTTTCAGATTCTTTTAAAATGGAACTAGTGATTAATAAAAATATCAATAGTTCCATCATAGAACTGTTAATGGTAGATACTATAAGTGACGACGAAAGAATTATGCAATTACTTAAGTATCTGGCACCTGCACCTAAACTTTCCCGACAATGACGATATCTTATTGGTAAAAGGTGGCTCAAGCAAGTATGTTATTTTCCTACACTGGCACTAAATCAAAATTTCCTACATTTTCAGGACAAAACCAACATCGTCTAACAGACGTCAATCTACCCTCGAATTTGTTAAATATTCCAGCACCCCGGTGGCTATGACTCCATCATGGAGGACGCTGGCAAGGACGCCTCCCGCTCCTTTGACGACGTCGGCCACTCATCCGACGCGCGCGCCATCTTGGTCAAGTACAAGATCGGGGAGATCGTTGAGGTAAGTCTACATAATGTGGTGGATTTATTCATACCATTAATCATCTCATCATATCTTTAATAATTATGATTCAGGTGCACATTTTCAGTTTTAATTTAGTTAATAAAATTGCAATGTACGACTACTTGGGTTAGTTTATTTATAATGTTATGCATCTTACTTGACATAATATCGATAACAGAGAAACACACACACACATACGAACACACACACACACAGATACACTACAAACAGTATTTAATTTAATTTTTTCAATTCAATTCAAAACAAAATCAAGCGGGGGGTATTTTATTTGCATTTTCTTTATTTTGATTAGTTTTTATTTGCTTTTGTTTATAATGTAATTGTCATGGCAAATTCGCAGGCGTTGCCATACGGAAAATAAAAAATAAACGAATTAGGGCTAAATCGCAACTTTTATTAACTTTTTAAGCTACATACATATTAAAGACTTGTATAACAATGTATTTTTTTCTTCAGCATACTTACAACACTGTTTTAAAGAAGTTTCTAGATGTCTGTGTGCGAATAACTCTGATGTAATTTCACATTGGAATTAATGATCATGAAAAAGAATGGCAGACTTGAATGACGGGTCTGACTCTAGATTAGCTTACGATAAAATGTTAAGCATATCCTAGTATTATCGTAAACACGATAGATAATAATTAAGTGCGGCTGGTATCGACGACGAATACTCAAATACTACGAGCTTGATTAGATTATACCTCGATATTTAAGCAAATTATAACACACTATTAATCGTCACGCGGTTTCTCCCCCGTAGTTCCCATTTCCGTGGGAATACAGTGATTTCCCAACGGTGAAATAATGTTTCAAATCGGTCCAGTAATTTCGGAGCTTATTCGGTGCAACAAACAAACAAACAATCAAATCCTTTCTCTTTATAATATTGGAATAGATGATATAGAACTGCCTCGTTGGTCTTGTGGTCGGAAGCGCTCTACTGAGCATGAGGCCTCGGGTTCAATCCCCGGGTCGCGCAGTGTACTTGAGTTTTTGGTTCCCGGATCTGTGCACGGTTGATGACAATGGGCTCGCCCCCTTTTACATGAAACTTTAACATAACCAGCTAAATGTGGGTATACTACAGGAACACCTGCCTTACCTTTCAAGGATTACAGGCGTAATATTATGTCATGTTTACGATATAGAACCAGCTAACTTTCGAACCTTTGGAGACAAATGGCGAATAATCTTTTGAGGAAATACGTTAACTATCGTCCAAATTCGATCACGAATTTAGGTATTCGATAGAAACATACAATTCATAAAGACATTGTAAGATTGCCAAAATAATCAGCAGCTTATCTACAGATTCACATACCTAATCAGATTAATAATTACCGGCTAAAACTGATTAGTAAAACACGCAATCTACTGCGGCGCGTGTATCCGCTGCAACCGTGTGCAATGTTGCAGTCTTATTTATTTATTTAGTTCGGACAACAAAATGATCCAATTTGTAGAAACCTAACTATTTTAATACTAGACATTGAAATACATACACAAAATCACGCATCAAAAATCAAGAAATCAAAAATGAAAAAGCCCACAACTCGCCACTTTTTCGTGTTGGTGCTGGAAAGAAGAAGTGGCAGAACAAACTAGCCAGCAACACGTCTGTCTGATTCGTTTAAAATACTTGAATCTAGTAAATAGCATAAAGGTTTATACAATTTGTAAAACATTACACTGTCAAACTCCAATTCAATATACCAAAATCAAAAATCAAAAGTCATTTATTCAAATTAGGCTGAGGATCAGCACTTTTTGAACGTCAAAAATTACATAAGACAGTCCCCCAAAACGCCCGCCCTTCGCCACTTCCTAGTGTTTTTGCTGGGAAGAAGAAGTGGCGGAACAAACTCCACAGCAACACGTCTGTCTGATATGTTAGAAGAACAGTTTAAACATAGCATTGCATGGTAATTAATAAACACACTCAATTAAATTAAATTAATTTGCTACATGATAGCTAGCACACATCAATATACAAGACAGTAGTAATAAGAATAGTAAGTACCGACGTTGACAACTAAACTCAAGCAAAAAAATAATTTAACTAACTGTATAAATATAAGCCTTCAAGTAAAAAGGGCGTGCCCGCTTACATGTAGGTACACAACTGGATTACATTAATAGGTCTACGACACTAAAATAAATGAAAGAAACCAAGAAAAAAAAATTACATTCAAAACAAAACTCAAGCAAAAGCCTATAAAACTGAAAATGACAGCCTTCAGATTGAAAGGGCGTGCACGCTTACATGTGCAACGCTGGCTTATACTCATAAGCCTATGAATACTGTGCATGTATTCCTCTAAGGGTTAGGCAGAAACAAAGACATTCAATACCTATAGACGGGACACCACGAACAAAATTTTCGTCCGAAAAAGTGTGTCCTGCTGGATACAAGTCTATGAGTTTTTTGTAGTACGCTCCGCTGCCGCTCCAATATTCACATGTTATTCTAGATGGCGTTACTGAGACATGGGATCAAAGTTTTTCTATGACATTTCCTTGACATGCCCGCTCTATAGTATTTTAAATCTCTTTGGGCAGAAATAAACCTGCAGTACACCCACATTTTGCCAATTTTATTATGTAAAAGGCGCGAGCCTACTGCCATCAATTAACAAAACAAAACACGACACAAACTCCTGACGAATTCAATCTTCAGATTCTTGCCCGTTCTATTCTACTTTTTTCTTCCGAATACATACCTAGATCATCATCATCGGCCTAGCCTTTTCCCAACTATGTTGGGGTCGGCTTCCAGTTTAACCAGATGCAGCTGATCCAGTGTTTTACATGGAGCGACTGCCTGTCTGACCTCCACAACCCAGTTACAGGGTAACACGATACCCGTTGGTTAAACTGGTTGTCAGATTTTCGGGCTTCTGTCTTTCTGTAACGACTGTCATAGATCTACAACTGACAGCCGGGACTAACTTCTTTACGTGCTTTCCAAGGCACGGAGGAGTCTTGATATGTTGTGAATGGTCACCCATCCACGGACCAACCTCGTCAAGCGTAGCTTAACCTTCGATCGACCCGTTAAGCTGTTATTATTTTAGCCACAAGCTCCTTCCGAAAACATCTAAATAGTTGTTCAAATACGAGTATTATTGAAATGAAAAGGGAAAATCTGCTACTTAATACTAATAAAAGTTGATCGCATCTTCGTATTGTTATGTGCACGATCGAACAAAATTTTCCTTTCGGAAGCCGAGTACAGTTCGATGTTCCGACGCAATCGAAGCGCCATCGCAGGCTATAATGGAGCTATTATGGGTTACCATGTGAAAGGACTTGAAAGGCATGCTGCTTCTAGAGTCGCTTTGTAGGGATAAAATGAAAGAATGAAAATATTCTTAATCCTTTTGTTTTTTATCCCAATGGCATGCGTATCTTGACGGAGGTATTCTAGCGTTAACTTTGTTCGAGTTTTTTGTTCTGGATTGCTATTCTGAAAAGTTTATTTGCGAAATCACTTCTGAATCCGCAGTGAAATCATGTGAAATTAAAATATCGTATTCTTAAATGGAGTAATTTCGACACTGGCGCCACCAAGCGATGACCAAAGTGAGAGGAACTAAAACGGGTGAGTATTTTGACGTTGACATGTGAATACCGAAACTTGTACAGGCGACATGAGAAGCGTAGTGAGTATGACTTTCGAGATGACTTGCGAAATGACTTTCGAAGTGATTTACCATTTACAGAATAGCACAGCTGGTATCAACCGGAACAAGGAACTCGGCCTAGGGCGGTCTTCTCATTAGAACGACTTTACTTAACACGTTAGCTGTCCAATGTACCGAATACAGTACACGCCGCGTGGGTCCACCATGTCCATGTACCGTAAATGGTACACTCGCCTCTTTAACTTTCTATGCGCTCTAACTTCATGGACTTGTGTGTTATGTTGCTCTATTTATCAGGACTTGTCAACAGGACACAAACAACAGAATATTACAAAAAATGATTTGGACATTTGGGGTTATCCAAAAAATATGTATGGGGACAGTTAACGTGTTAAGTTACTAACATTAGTTTTTAAGTCTAAACCTGTTACTAATAATTGTATGGATCTTGTAGATGTTCGAAATCAAATTATTTATTATTATTATTATTAAAAAAACATATTTTTATCGCTTAAGTAGTAGGCATGTAGGTAATAATCCAACACTGTGCACTGCACTTGTAAGCGGGCTCGCCCTTTATACCAGGAAGCTTCTTTTTTATCAGTTTACATTTGCCTGAGTTTATTTAGTGTTAATATCGGTAGTTATAATATTACTAGTATTATGTATATTGGAGTGTGCTAGCAAAAATATTAAATTAGTAAATAATTAATTAAATTAATTGTACTGTATAAATTCAAATTCTTCTAACTTATCAGATAGATGTGTTGCTGGGCAGTTTGTTCCGCCACCTCTTCTTTCCAGCAAAAACACTATGCTGTTTTATGTCATTTTGACGTTCAAAAAGTGCTGTTCCTCAGCCTAATTTGACTTTTGATTTTGGTGATTTCAATTTTGATTGCACGGTTGGCACAGTGCAGGCTGAGCGATTGCCTATTATACGACGCTGCGTATTGCAGTTTCCAAAGTTCACGCGACAAATATTTGTAGGCCACTACAAGAATGTCAGTTTAAATGTCTGTCACCTACAATCCAGTAGAAATTGCTCGGAACAACCCTTTTTAGCAAGAATAAGAGTGAATAATTTCCCGAAAGTCGATACCCATTACTGAGTAAGATCCTATCAGTATCAAATACAATTATTTGCTGTTCTGTGCCTTTGAGAGCAGGATGGAATGACACGACAGGACCTAAAGAGTACAGACTATTGACAAATATCTTTCATTCGCGAGTGAACGAAGCACAATGAGTGAGCGATAAGACGCCCGACGCCTGTTTTAGCTTGATTAGTTGTTTCCAATAGTTTAAACGTATCTTCAGTTCCATCTACGAGTCTTTATTTAAGTAACAATATCTGCCTTAGTTTTGATGGTTTGTAAAACGTTATTATTATTAACATAAAAACAATAATAATTTGAAAAAACTGCTGGCTAATGGAAGGCGATGCATGGATGAGATAAATGATGGAACGAGCATGCCCAGAAGATGCCTGTGGGTTGCTTTGTTTTGAAGGCATAGAAATGTGGGAGGAAATACAGATAGGTACTGGCAGGTAGTTGTACATTTTGGTATGAATCATTCTGCCAGCAATATTTTTTGATAAAAGAAGACGACTAAGGCAGCTGTTACTAATCAAACAATCATTAAAATTTAATCACAATGTAATTGTTTGACTTCTCAACTGCATTAGATTGAAGTTTCATTGACTTCTAGCTAAGGCTGACCCCACATTAGGTGTGTGCGTTTCTCGGGCGCGTGTAAAGCGCGAGCGTCGCGCACGCGGCACGTGCGCGCTACGCTAGGGTAACGTTTTACTGCCCTGCAGCGTGTGTGGAGATTACATGCGGCGGTCGCGTAGCGTTCTTACCCTTTCGCCCGAGGAACGCGCATGCCTATTATGGGGTTGCTTAAACACCAGAATGTTGATGAAGGGACTGTCTAAGTATCTGACTAAAACTCAAGTTCTTTTTAAACACATTTCTTTATAATTTCAGGAGGAGAAACGATACGATGCTAATGGTAAGAAAAAGAAGAAGGTGGTCCCAGTGAAGCCTGACGACAAGCCCACCAGTCGAAGCTGCCTCGGAGTCATTACGTGCGGCCTGCTCGGCTGACCGACGCGTACTGACTAGTCTCATACAATCACCTTAGGATAATTACTACCTCGCTGATCACTGTACCTACCCAACTACCCACTCGAAATCATCATTACGCCAGTACTTCGGCAGTGATGTTTAAGTCCTACGTAATAGAGTGCGCCTATTGCTATCAACTGGGTACAAATCCACTCAACAATTCATCATACAACCATTGCATCCTACAATAATACTAGACTGAACGGCACACTCGCTAAAAGTCGTCTTAGCGGGTTTATCGTTCTCATTGGACTCGTATTTGTGGGGTACACCAGTATCTCGCCTGTTTACCACGGAGTATGAGGAAGAGGTGTAAACTACAGAACCTAATACATTATGTCCTTTTTCTTTTGGTGCGGGGTGAACAATCCTCATGGATGTCCTCCGTCCCGGGGAGGGCGGAGGGGTCTGTCAGACTCTTACTGACTAAAAACCACCTCGTTTTTCCGTCTCACACCTGCGACGGGGGTCACGGGAACAGAAGTTGCTTTCGCAACCCCCCGAAATACCTCAGAGTACCTTAAGACCTTAGTTACTAAGCAGTTCCAGATGAAAAAACTAACAAATTATAAACAAGCAAAGCTTTATTGCGACCCGAGAATCGAACCCAGGGCTATTCTAGATCACACAACTCTAGATCAACAAGGCACAAGGTGCAAACAACGACATAATCAATACGCTATAAGATCCTACTCTGTGCACGAAATGAGTATTTCAAAGTATATGATGTCTCTCTCACGACATATTAATCCTCACTGAAAGTGAATTCTAGCGCACCAATGCACAAAACATACATGTTGCGCGGACCCGACGAAGTTAAGATTAAAAGTTCTTCTGATACGAGACTCTTTCAATGTGATAAATTAAACTTTCAGTAGCTTTCACAAAGTTTCCGGCATTCAATAAGTTTTAGTTAGTACGGAATACGTTTTGCTCGATACCGGTGATATAATGTGCAAAGGATTTCTTTAATTTAACATTTACTTAAGGCCGCGCTAGCCGTATTATGTTCCATATAATATCAACTCTTTAGTCACGCTTTTGATTACTAGGTATCTCACCTGATGGTAAGTGTTGATTTGGTCGACGATGTAGCACGCTTACGTTCGCTAGAAGTAACCTATTCACTCTTGACTTAAAGATCCCTAGGTTGTAGCTGTCAGGAAGCACCGATGCCGGGAATTTCACTCCTTAGCTGTACGCACAATGAAGGTCGCACATTTCTTCAAACATAAGTGAAGGGTGTTCTTCTCCACTGTTTAGTATTGTACGTCCAAAGTAAAGCATGTTATTGATTAACCTAATCATTACCGATGAAATAAAAACTAATTTGAAAGTATTATAGCGTCGTGAGATCGCAATTGCAAATAAAGTACAGACGGTACAGACTATTTTTTTGACATCTCCAAAATACAAAGAGTTCAATGTTTTTTCACAATAATCAAAGGTCTATTGATTACGTTTACGACTTAGGGAGATCCAGTATGAATTTTAGCCACTTCTTAACAATTTTGTGCCATCGACTAGTGCTACCCTAAAAACCCTTAAGCTGCACTACAGAATGATAATCAAGATGATTGTTGTCTCCTACCAAACCTGCCACCACATGACAATTCATTCACCCTCATTACCTAGACTAAGTTTTATAAATCTATTTATTTATTAAAAAATATTGTAAGCTTTTTATTACGAGTTAAAATAAATGTTTGAATTTGCTATTGTGTTTTAGCAAAATCGTATTAGAAACCTTTACAATGCTTAGTGCCCTTTAACAGCAAGGCGTCAGTGTTCCTTATGTGACCACCTTAGGTGACCTAACTACCAATTCTTCTCTCTGCCCGTATAATAGTTTATACCATAGAGAGGTTTATACCATCTTTGTAATATTTAAGATGCTGTAGAGAGCACATGGGAAGTAATGTCATAGAAAGACTGATCCCATGTCTCAGTAACGCCATCTAGAATAATAGAGCATTATTAAATTGAACTCATAGACATGTGTCCACTAGGTAGGACACAAGTTCCGGATGAAAATTTTGTTCGTGATTTCCCGTCTAAGTATAAGTAGTAAGTATTGACTGTTTTTGGCTTACTACGTATGCCACCGTCTCGCGAGCCCCGTAACAAATGAGATGTAATTCCAATCATATTCCAATATGATTAGGTTTTAAATCTATCACTGAGTCTCGGCGATTGATTGCGAGGTTCATACGATGAAGCAGGTGGGGAGGGGGGTGTGAGGGGAGTGACATTACGTGACAGTTCACTCGTCACTCGTCAGTTTGATACATTATTTGAACAGTGAGGAATTGAGGATTGTTTTTCTGAGTTTAAGAGTGATGGAAATAGATTCAGATAGGTACGGGATAGGTTAAAATATGCACAAGATAAAATCAAAATTGAAATTCATTTATGGTAGGTACCTAATTGAAATTAAGCTTTTTGAACGTCAAAATTAGGTACAGACGCCAGCAGATCAAGTTACCCCTATGTGTCAAACTTTCCCAATTGAATATGAACCTTATTCTGTTTGATATAAAGTTGAAAAACGATCAAAAAAATTTGACACATTGGGGTAACTTGATGTGCTGGCGTCTGTACATAGACATAAAGATAAAGTCAACGTCTTAAGAAATGATAAAATGTTGCCAGAATTTTAGGTTTTTGCCGAGTACCCATAAAGACAGCTTATCGAGACACTGAGAGGTATAAATATGCATATAATGAATGGTCGCCCTCGGCTTGCACCTTGCCAAGCGTAGCTTAACGTGTTAAACCCCGAGAGGACACCGGTGTCCGCCTGTCATTGTCTTTCTATTGTGTCTCTAATACCTCAGTTGAAAGATTAACCTGCGATCTGGCCGAGCTGCTGTTATTTATAGCCTTGCACAGCAAAGAGCAGGCTTTTTGGGGACTGTTTTATGTAATATTGACAATCAACGAGTGCTGATCCTCAGCTTAATTTAAATACATTTACTTATTTTGATTTTGTCGGTAAGTACACTTTTTAATTTTTTCGCGTACCAGTCTAACCATACCACATGGGGCAAGTATACAACAGTCGGGTTATACTGAGGAATATACAGTACAAGTCACTACTTCTATCTGAGTAAATAAACAAAATCTTACTCCACGGTCATGTCATGTTCACTATCACATAGTACTAAAACAAGACTATAAAAATAGACTCAATTCTTTATGGTTAATTATAAACGAAACAAGTTATTATTTTAATGGCATAACACGCAGATCTACCTGTTAATTTTAGGACCTTGCATTTTATTTGCTGTAGGTATACAATATTATATTCTATTCTATGCTACGACTAGGTCGAGTTGTGAATTGATGATTTGTGGGTACCAAAGTAGATAAATCCCTTCCTACTTCTACTGAGAGCCTATTATGCCACCACTTCTGAATTCCAAGAAATACTAGAGTAATAGTAGGTATAATTTTTAAATAACGATAGTAACCTAGTTTTCCAATAAGCAGTCACAACAAATGGCCACAATAGCTATGTCGCGCGTCGCACAATAAAATGGCGCGCAGTAACAATGGGCCGCAGCCACATGTAATGCAGTGTGGAGGGCAACAGCTGACTCGTGACGTCATTGTATCGTGCTGCCTCGATACTGCGACGACTTCATTACTCCGACGTAGCGGCTGTGGAGCCCGAGGGCTGTAGATAACTGGAGACAGCTAACTAGAACTTGTAACGTAGGTACAGATTGAAATAAAATAACGTTTCTATATTATAATAAAACTAAGCGGACAGCGCTTGACTGGCACGCATCGCTCGAACAGCGATGAGCAATCACAGGTAGAAAGAAAACCCCAACAATACTTTACTTGACTCGGAAATCGAACTTATAGGCAAAAAAACCAACGAAGCAGTAACTTAACTTTATATCACACGCGATCCGTCTGTCTGCCAACAACTGCCTGTCTTTTCTTTTATAGACATTCTAACTAGTATGGTTTTAGTCACAGAACATATAAAGGAGGTACCTCCTTTATATGTTCTGTGGTTTTAGTGCATATATCCTCGTTTATCCCTACAATATTGAGTAAAAATAGTAGTTAATAACACAAATGCTGAAAATTACCAGAATTCCAGACACAATTAATTACCTATTGTTCGCGAAAGCCGGCTTCCTCTTGGGGAATGATAAATTAACTGTTAGCATAATTTTAGCGCCGGCTGCCAGTTGAAACGGGTGCAGTTGAAATACCAGTGTTTTACATGGAGCAACTGCCTATTAACCTCCTCAACCCAGTTACCTACTGGGTAACATAATAAGTACCCCTTGGTTAAACGGGTTGTCAGATTTTAGGGCTTTTGACTATTTGTAACGACTGTCACCTTGTATAACTACCAACTTAAAAAAAATGGTCTCCCTATTGCATGATTGCAAGGTGTTTAACACGCTGCCACGCACCAGGGGGTCGAGTCTGCTATTGCAATCGTGTCTCAATGACCGGTCAATGATCGATTTTTGACGTATAACGTCAAACTTATGACACATTTCCCATACTAAAACTGTCAAATACAGAAAACACATCACATATAGAAAAAATAAATGAAAAAATATCCAGCGCTTGCTACGCATTGTCAGTTCTGGCAGAAACTACAAATCCGAGTGTTACTAGAAATGCTTATTTTGGAAATGTGTACCCACTGTTAACTTATGGTATCATATATTGGGGGAACTCTACAAACGTGCAATCCACATTCATTCTCCAAAAGAAATGTCTTAAGACAATATATAACATGTATAGTACTGAATCTTTGAGAGACATCTTCAGAACGGAGGGCTTCCTGACACTAACTGGTATTTATATACTCGAATTAAGTTTATTTGTTAAAAATAATATGCAATATTTCAATTTTAAATCAAATTCTAAAAAAAACATTCGAAAACAATATAAATATGACATTCATTTACCAGTTATTAACAATATGATGTATTATAAAAGTACCTATGTTACTGCTACTCGTGTGTAGGTATAATCAGTTACCACCGGCTATTAAACAGTTAAATGGAAATGTATTTAAAAAGAAATTGAAAAAAATGTTAATTGAAAATGTATTTTTCGAACCACTTGCTCAAAAAAGTGACATTCTATGCCACAAAAAGCGAACATAACAATAGTCATTTTTAATCTGTTAAAAACAGGGAAAGAAAGTTGTACTGGATTTCATTCATCCCCTAGGGAGAGAATGTGATTTAAATTTGGAATACCTAACTTACCGAAATTTATACTGAACTACATCTGTGTCACGTACACGGCGTACACCATTGAGTTTGTATTTATAGCATTATACATCTTTTTGAAAAATGAATACGCGTTTATTATGCAGTTATGATTATTAATTTTTTTTTTTTTTTTTTTTTATCTTTTATTATAAAGAACTAGGTTCTTAATAATTCATTACAATCTAGCCTACAAGACTAATGAGCAATTTAAATCTAACCTATTTTTATACGTGATAATTATTTTAAACTTAGAATAGTGTTAATTGTACTTTACACAAGTCCGTTTCACTTGCTTAGAGTCTGATATTATGATGATATAAGCACTTTGATCATGTGTTGTATGTGTGTCATTGTCACTTTTGTTTATACACTTTTTACACTACACTAACTCGAAAGGTTTTGTCCGTTTTAGCCTTCGCACTATGTTTGATTGGTCTAACAGCTGAATTGCTTCGATGTTCACGTGTCGGTGGAGTCGGTGTTCATGAGCTTCAGCAAATTTTTGGATCATGTTGGCGACGGGTTCCATCTTGAGGTCACGATGGAGGTCGTCATTTCTTATATACCAGGGCGCATTAACAATACTCCTAAGTACCTTATTCTGGAATGATTGAATAATTTTGATGTTCGTTGGCTTAGTACAGCCCCACAGTTGGATGCCGTATGTCCATATTGGCATTAGGATATGTTTATATAGTAAAATCTTATTGGGTATCGATAGACAGGAATCCCGTCCAATCAACCAATACATATTTTTAAAGCGTATGTCGAGTTCCTGTCTTTTCTTTTTGACGTGCGCTTTCCAGCGTAGTTTCGCGTCGAGCGTTATACCAAGGTATTTGGCTGTATTTGCGTATGGCACTTGTTGACCATTTATGAAGATTGGATGGTAATCACAATTTTTGTTGGTGAAATCAATGTGGAGTGACTTGGATTCATTTAATTTGATTCTCCATTTAAGTGCCCAGTCATGAACTTTATTCACAGCTGTTTGTACCTTTTCTGTTGCTTCTGTATGGCATGACCCTATAGCCATAATGGCAGTATCGTCCGCAAAGGTCGCAATAGTATTATTATCCAGCTCTGGTATATCACACGTGTACAGCAGGTAGAGGATTGGGCCCAGCACACTGCCTTGAGGCACGCCAGCTTTAATCATTTTTAACTCAGAAAAAGCATCCTCGTGTCTTACACGAAACATCCTATCCGTAATGTATGATTGCAGTAAATCAGCAAAATCTTTGGGTAGCATTAGATTCATCTTGTAGATCAAACCCTTATGCCAAACTCTATCAAAAGCTTGTGCCACATCTAAAAATACCGTGGAGCAGACTTTTTTGTCTTCAAGCGTTCTTTCGATGATGTTGGTAATTCTGTGTACTTGGTCTATTGTTGAGTGTTGCTCTCTGAAACCAAACTGATGGTCAGGGATCAAGTTTCTCTCGTCTATAATAGGTTTTAAGCGTTTTAAAATCATTTTTTCAAATAGCTTTGATAGTATAGGCAATAGGGAAATGGGCCTATATGATGATGCTTCATGGGGTGGTTTACCGGGCTTTGCAATCATAATCACTTCAGCAACTTTCCATGGCTCAGGTACATGCTTTAACAAGAATGCAGCGTTGATGAGCCTAGTAAGCATAACAATGGCTTTACGCGGGAGATGTTTTAGGATTTCTCCCGTAATAAGGTCATATCCTGGGGATTTTTTAAGGCTAGTCATTTGTATTTCCTTCGCGACTTCTTTCGGAGTCACAAGCTTAATTTTTTGATCTTGTTGGATATTATCAAACTGCAGGTTGTCTACAGATCCGTCATTTGGTTGAAATGTTTCTTCTAAGTGTTGCGCAAATCTGAGAGCTTTTTGCTTATTGGTTATGGCCCACTTTCCAGTGCTGTCTCTGATAGGAGGGATTGGAGTGATTGGCCTTTTGAGTGACTTTGTCGCTTTCCAAAGAGAGTATTGCGTTGTGTGGTCGCTGCTTAACTGGCGTATGTTAGTATTGAGGGCCTCATCTTGAAACGTTTGTATTTTTCTCTTCAGTCTTTTAGTTAGGTTATTCAATAGAGTTTTATCGTGCGGGAATCTTGTTTGTTGCCATCTTTTTCTTTGAGTCCTTTTTTCATACAATAGATCTAATATTTCCTTCGGGTATGTATTTCCTTTATATTTTTTAACAATTTGAGGTGTGTTATTCCATGCGCATTGTTGAATATTGATATTAAACTTGTTTACTTCAGAATCGAGCTGATCTTTGCTTTTTATTGAAGTTTTTAGGTCAATAATATTTTGCATATCTGAGCTAAAACTTTTCCAGTCTGTAAACTTATTTACTAACGTTAAGTGGTTTTCTCTTAATAGTATTTTATGACTTAGTTGTAATAATATCGGAGAGTGATCGGAATTCATGTGGTATCCTTCTGCCACACTCAGATAATTAGTAGATATTTTTTTGACAATGAAAAAATCGATAAGGTCTGGTAGTTTCTGGGGGTCAGTTGGCCAGTACGTAGGTTTTCCAGTACTTAAAACCTCACACTGCATAGTTTTCACTGCACTTAGTAGTTGTCTACCCTTGGTTGAAGTTAGTCTCGATCCCCAATAAAATGTTTTTGGCGTTAAAGTCACCGCCTAATATAAACCTCTGCCCAAGGAGTCTGAAGAGGTGTAAATATTGCTCTTTGTTTATGGTGTGTTTTGGAGGACAGTATACTGCCGCGACTGTAACATCGAATTTATTTGTTTTTATTGATATCGCTACAGCTTGCGTGTCTGGCTCTTCGTATTTACATTTTTCGTAATGACAGATATTTTCTCGAATAATAACAGCGCTACCTCCTCGGGCCGTGTTGTTAGGGTGCAGCGAGTGATAAACCTTATAGCCCGTAAACTTTACAAAAGACTGTCTAGTGAAGTGCGTTTCAGAGATCAAACACACATCAATATTTTCTGTGTCTAGGACTACTTGTAACTCAGGTTGATGTTTCAGCAGTCCATTACAGTTCCATGCCATTATCTTAAGTTTGTTATTCATGATTGATTTTTATATTGCTTGTCTCTAATTTTTCTAGTCTCTTGTCAAATGATGATATACACATCAGGATCTGGTTGAGCTTGTCCTCAAGACTTGATGGTTGTGTGCTTGGTTTTACGGCTTGTGCGTAAGATGCACTTTTGGATGGAGTTGCAGTTATTGCGGTTGTCTGTGCGAAATGTGCATTTTGTTTTGTAGTCAGCTTACCGCTGTTTGTAACAATTTGCTTAGCGGCAGGGTTACTAGGCGGGTTCGTTTTCGAGTTCTTGTTCTTTAACATTTGCATCTCCTTAGCAACTAAACACCCCCTGTAGTTGGCTGGGTGAGGCAAGCCGCAGTGGACACACTTAGGTTTTTCTTGAGCAGGTTTGTTGCAATCAGCTGTGAGGTGTTTACCCGTACATTTGACACACCTTGGCTCTTTTGAGCAATACCTTTGGGTATGACCGTAAGCCTGGCATCTCTTACACTGCGGTATTATTTTTGAAGTTTTAAGCGGGTTAATTTCAACCTTACACCCTAAAATATGTTTAATGCCGTATATTTTACTGACATCTTCATTGTTTTTAAACGATAATATGAACATGTTAAGTGGTTCTTTTGTTCTCCAGCTTAACTTGTTGATTACGTTTTCTACATGGAATCCTTGTGACATTAAATCATCTTTAATCCGATCCGGTAGACAGGAAGAATGTAATTTTTTCGCTACTACTCTTATTGGCCTAGTCTGTTTATCCTCGTATGAGTGCCATAAACAGTTATTTTCAGTTAAGCGTCGTGCAATAACTCTGTAGGAATCTTCAGTTTTGGCATTTATTTTCACGCTATTACCGCTTAACATTTTGGCGGTGAATGTTTCGACTGGCTGAGATTCGGTTAAAAAGTCGTAGAATGTTTGGTAATTCTTAACACCGTCCACTACGATTGGAGGCGGTGCTAAATTTTTTTTTGTGATTGGCTTTTCTTGGTTGTTGAGTTGCTGCTGCTGAGCGCTATCTCTAGACTGTTGCAATGGTGGTGGAGTAAGTGAGGTGTTTAACTTCCTTTTCTTCCTGTTCTTGGCCCTAATCCACCCAGTTTCTTTGGCGAGCTCATCCTCATCCGTGCAGTACTCGACGTCACTTTTAGCAGGCTGAGCAGGTGTTATGGTTTCACTGACCTGTTTTTCTTTGGGTTCTGATTTTTCTTGTGCCTTTAGGCTTTTTAATTGACCTTGGAGATCTTGTACCTGTTCCTGCAAGGTTTGTATGTGGCCGTTTAGTTGACGTACCATTTGTTGCAGATTTTCTCTGTCGGTTTTCTCCTGGATGTAGCAGTCGTACAACTGCTTTTCCAGATCAGTTTTAATTTTAATTGACTGTTTAGCAGCCATTATTTACTTTTAAGGCAATAGTGACACTTAAAACAACTTAATAATCACTTCATTATGATTTCCGCACTTGTAACTGGGTCATCGCGGAGGCCCCGATAGGTCGACGTACATACACCGCGACGACGGTGATGTGATGCGTCTGCAAAATACTCTTAACTAGAGCACAAGCGCGATCGGTACGTCCGTTCACAATAGAAGTCAAACTGCTGCATGATTATTAAATAAAATTACGAAAACCGACGAGGCCGTATGAGCTTAATGCCTTTGCTTTTCCGACAAAAAAATATATTTCTAGGAATTTGCCGCGTTTTTGTTGTCTTCAAATCATGGAGCAAACAACCGGGTTGTTTGCTTTATGCTTCAAATATTTAAACGTTAAGTTTATTTTAATTTGTTTTTATAAATAAGTTAATGTTCTAAAAATACGTCTACTTTTAATTGTCATTATTTTTAATAAATGCTTATCTCATAGGTATTATTATTGTGTTATTTTTTTCGCAAATGGTACGAAAAGTACAGTATTTTCCTCGGTGATAAAGCTGTCTTAGTCTTGGGTGAAATTAAACCCCTCGCTACACTCAGGACTCGTCTTAAATCCCTCGCTTCGCTCGTGATTTAAGTTTTTAACACCCTCGCTACGCTCGGGAGTAAACCTCGAGTCCTTCGTTACGCTCGCGATTTAAATCGTCACCCGCGACAGAAGACACTGCTTTATCCCCTTGGTTAATAATCTACTATTATAATCTTAATGAATTTTTTGATAAAAAATAATATTTGAAAATGTACCTAATATCTAATGTCTTATAATCTATAATTGTCTAATACTATTGTTGCATGTCCGACTTGGGTAGACTGTTGAAACCAAAAATGTAATGATTTACTAATAAGAACTCAATGTACACAGTTAAGCAATAAATTTATCTTTATCTTTATCTTTATCTTTAAAAGTTGTCAAATATTCGATCAATGACTGGTCATTGAGACACGATTGCAATAGCAGACTCGATCCCCAGGTTAGCGTGTGAATGCGTGTTTTAATGTTGCTTGTAAGTATCTCCGTTTGTATATAGAAAACACACAATGTCCAACACACCCAAAATGCATCCACGCGTGTTTTTTCAGTGCGTTGACACCAAACACGCAACATGCAGCATAATGCGTGGCAATGTGATAATCGCCTAACTGCATCTAACCTATACCAGAATAGCATGTCTCCAATATTAATGTCAAAACAACTTACCTAACCATGAAGCGACGCGCACAAACTCCTTACATTTTTAAACGGCCTCTACTCAAAGATATCGTCCCTCAACAATTTTCCACAACTATCACAACTTTGAACTGGGAGCTTGTGCACTGTCAGGTGTCCGCATGAACGAGCCCCACCCAGTAACCTTTCATAGATTGTAAAGTTGATCATAACTAAGTTCTAAAGTATTTATGGCTCGGATTTTACTTCTATTCTATTCTACTTCTTGATATGGCATACAAAGCCGATGTGTTCAACAGAAAAATAATAACACTACCTAAAATCTTCGATTGATACTCATTATATAACTCAATGTAGATCTTGAAGGGGGTAGTATCGGATTGACACAAACAAAAAATGAAACTACCTGCATAAATATTTTAATAGATAGTTAATTTACACCAAGATACCGATACTTATATCTGTGTGGTGTTTTTCTCTTACGACTATCTTAGACATTAATCTGCATGATTCTCACATGATCTGACTAAGATAAAATCCGGACTTTAAAAGAGACAGCGATCTCGGAGTTTCTTTCGGTGTTTCTTCTCAGAATAGATAGAGATCGTGAAACACCGATCGAATTGATAGAACCCAAGGAGTTCTAATTAGGTGGTATTTAAAAGTGTTTTTAACGTTTAACTTGGATAAAGTAATTAGTAATACGAATAATGGCGTACCTAAGTATAGTAGTAATGTGGAGTTTGTGTGATAATTTTATTTGATATTTTCGTAAAGTAAACTCAAACGCAACTCAAATCTATTATTCATTTATTTTTTCTAATGTTGTGAAAACACTTTTTTACATTGTTACGTAAGAAACACATATTCAACTGAAATACCTTGAAATTGGTACGTATATTTCCACCTTTTTTTTCAAAGTTATTATTAAACGATTCACTTTACGCCACGAAACTAGAAACTTTTTGTGGATCGTTATTTTTGACACTTATGCGAACCAATTTAGGTTCAAATGTCACCTCATGGTACGAAAAATGAACGAACTAAAACAGCTTGCGATTCAAGTGCCGACTTGATTTGGCGTCAACCTAAACTGGATCGTTTTAATGACGTTGTGATATGAAATTGCAAAGCAGTTCATTTTAGGTCGTCAATTGAATCGTAATAATAGTTCATAGTAAGCCTCCAGAAATAAATATCTAGTTTGACGTGTAAGAGTGTTTGTAAAAACCTATTTACATAAAAATAAACATCATTTTAACAAATCAATATTCCACAACTTACACACACCGCCATTTAGATTCAAACTAAGCAGAGCTTGTGCTATGAGTACTAGACAACTGTTAAACTTACTTGTATAATTCTAAATATGTACCTATATACATATTACAGACACCTAAATTACACCCAGACACAGAACAAATGATCGTGTTCATCACACTAAGATTTGTCTTGGGTGGCAATCGAACCCTTGACTTCCAGCATAGCAACCGTTAGACCAACACGCCAGCCAGTCAAACTTAACTAAGTTCTAGCCTGTACCTATGTCATTTAGTGCGGAACAGTCAAAACAGCATACTGAAACCTGTAGCTGAGAGCTTTGGCTCTCGGATTGTACAGCAGTTTGTGCGGAGATTAATTGTCACTAACACTAGATAATAAGTTTTTTCTATTACTAACACTCTATGGATTATTTTGTCCGAAATAAAGTAATTATTTTTATTATTTATTAGTAGATATCGTTCAAAAAACAAACGTACCAACATATTTAATTATCATATTATAATGTCATCCTTATGTCGATGTCGGTAAATGTGTACCTAGACAGGTTTCTAATGATTTTTTCTGTGATTCCTAATCGGTGCCCATACACAATGAAGTACGACTTTCTATTAATCATGTTTTATGCAGAGTGACTTAATGATATAAGGCCTGTTTAGCCTGAAAATTAGCTGCGTTTCTCAGTAAATTAGTAGCTCAGTAAGATAAGTGGCTGAATCCTGGGAACTTGCAACCTGCGCCATACTGTTTATGTAATTACTTTTCTAGCTAACTTGTTATCTATAATCTAGGCATGCTTATACAGAGTGGAGCTAACGCGGTTGTTTAGAACAGCAGGGCTATTGCGTATATATCTCCGTTGACAGTTTCATAATTAAGTTTGCCAGATGTTCAAAGACAGTCAAAACAACCTTGTTTAGGGCCTACTGCCAATCATTTTATACCTGCAGACTGTGGGCCAATTACACGCAGCGGGTCGTGAGAGCTCTGAGAGTTCAATACAACAATGCCTTCAGGATGTTGATGGGACTGCCTCGCTATTGCAGTGCGTCAGCAATGTTTGCAGAAGAACATGTAGATGGTTATTATGCAATAATTATGAAAAGAGCAGCATCACTGATGCGAAGAGTGAGGGACAGTCCCAACAGCTACCTGAGCGTGGTTGCAGAGCACTTGGAGAGTCCTATATGGAGGCATTGGATCCACCTACATACAGGATAATTTTAATATTTTCTATAGTTTAGTTTGGTTTAGTATTTTAGTGTTTTTGTGTATTACTAACTTAGTTCTTAAGTGACTGTATTACTAACACTCTATTGACTATCTTGGTCCGAAATAAAGTATTATTATTATTATAATAATCATTTTCACTGGGCAATGTGTTCAACGATTAACTGTCAAACTGCTAGTTTCGTATTGGCTATCATCAGTGTGTATCTAGGATGACGTCATGCGAACTCGCAGGGATATGAAGAAGCGCACAGTACCCCGTCTGATAGTTACCGTAACTTGAAGTCCAACCATTTTTTTGTAAATTCTCATCTGTCCACTAAGTTCGATGTGCAACTGGATATCAGTTAGACACTTGCAATAAAAGGTACCTAGCCAATACACCTGCTGATGACAGACAGCTTAACCGTCGTACGAACGGCTACAGGAATATATTCTTCAGGGACATCTCTCAAGAATGCCTTCACTTTTTGAGTAGGTACCTATCTAATAACAAATTGCAAATTAACAAATATAAAAATGAAATGTAACAAATTATAAATAATAATAATAAATAATCGTTTATTTTCTCACTGCAATATACAGACAAAAAAAGACAGTTTCATAGGTATTATACACATAATTCTGGTAAGTATATATTGTAGAAGACTGGTGCCTAAGCTAGGCTCGAGGCCTGTATTTCAGGACACCAGGTTTCCACCCTTTAACATTTTCATCCTCTAGATTATGTATACTTGTTTGTAGACGTCTTGGGACTCCTGTTAAGTCTACAATGTATTTTATAAATAAATAAATAAATTATAGCGACGATAGCGTAGTTAAGGGGCAACGAAAATAATAATACTGTCAATTTTTGTTTTTAGTAAAATGGTAGTGTTAGTAAAAGTATGTAAAATTGTGAAAGGGTGTGTGTGCGAGTGTGTGTAGGTATGTTTACATGTGTTTATTTAGAGGTGCGTAGTGTATGTATGTGAGTGTGTGTGTGGGTGTGTGTATGTTGTAAGGCTGCTTATGAATGATTATACCTTAATAGTAATTAGATGTACAACTACTAACCACACACAATACACACGATTTTTCATAGCTAAAAAAGTTAACGTAGGGACGTTAACTCTTTTTGCCTACCTACCTATAGAACATGTAAGTAGGTTTCGTAGGTACAGACGCCAGCACATCAAGTTACCCCAATGTGTCAAATTTTCCCAATTGAATATGAACCTTATTTTGTTTGTAATAAAGTTGAAAAACGATCAAAGAAATTTGACACATTGGGGTAACTTGATGTGCTGGCGTCTGTACATAGAATTGGGTTTAAGTATTAAAAATAATCATTGATTAATGTATGTTATGACCAATGTGGAATGTAGGTACCTATTATTATTATTTTTCCTAGCATTACCATTATTACCTGTTTAATGTTGTGTTACATAAATACTTAGTTAAAATACCTACTATAGGTACCTACTGTTAGACACAAATGTAATTTTGTTAAAGAATAAGTAAATAAATAAATCCTATAAATAAATAACTATTAATTTTATGTATTTATTATTATTTTTAGGTACCTACAGATGCCAGCACATCAAGTTACCCCAATGTGTCAAATTTCTTTGATCGTTTTTCAACTTTATGACAAACTGAATAAGGTTCATATTCAATTGGGAAAATTTGACACATTGGAGAAACTTGATGTGCTGGCGTCTGTACCTACTCCTTCCATTTACAGTGATGACGACTGAAAAATGAAACAGAGAGAGGACATAATTGCTAAAAATTATGACCACCCGTACCTACCTATATCTAGTTTCAAATTCTTTTGCCGTTGGGAAGCAACGCTATCCCCCGGTGGCATTAGGCCTTCTTATTTGAGGTCCGCTATTAAATACAAAAATATTTTACCTTAGGTACAGTAAATCTTGTTCTGAGAAAGTAGTAGCGACATCTATTATCGTAACAAAATACGCGAGAAGAAGTTGAAACGAACAAAAGTACAAGCTAAAGATAAATTTGGAAAATTAACAGGTGGTTATGCAACTAAAATTACTATAATTAACTTTATTACAGGCTTAGAGTATTTGAATTAACACATCATTCAAAGGTGCATAGTTTAGTTTGAGGCATGCAGCGACACCTACATTCGATATGTCATACTAGAGGATGCATAATTGTGAACTATTAATAGTACACTTAACTTATCATAGATGGCGTTGAACTGAACTATTATGTTAATTTCACAATGTCTAGCAACTTGGAATAACTGAATCAAGACAATAATTGCGAAATACATATACCTATTTACATTTCGTTGAACGTTGGCATTAAAAAATATTATGATTTGAGGTGTCACAATTCTGTTGCATTTTAAAATCAATGATGACGCGTCTTTTGCATTAGTGTGTGTAGTGTAGCGGTAGGTCCTAGGTTCAATTCCTAGAACTTACTTACGTCTATTTCTGAGACTTCTTATTTTGTATGACCTACTACCAATGGGCTCCTCCGATTCCCATGACTAAACAACAGATAATAAAATGTATTTGTAATTGGTATTGTCATTACGCAACGATGTTATCGTCACCAGTGGTTTCGAAATGAAAGTTGCGTTTATCCAAATCGTTTATTCAAGCAAATGAACATAATATGAACAAACTATAACATTAAATTTATCTACTTAATGATATTTACATTCCATACCTCGCTTACCTTAATATTTTATGATTATTCTACGTACGTACACCTAGGACACTTACACTAAAATATATAAAAACGCAGAACATCATTCTTACCACGAGATCAACAGTTCAATTATAAATATTTAACAGAATTAAAAAAAAATATTTATATTCATGCAGTTTGACACGAGTCGAGTAGACGCCAGTCCCTTTGATTAAGAACGAATTCGCGCCAAAAAACAACATTCTGCATTTTTATTCTATATTATTTTCGGAACAGTAATTGTTAGCATTATTAATGAAATTGTCATAGTTTGAATGGAGGTGCCAAAGTTAAACATGTTGATAAGAATTCCCCACTCTACTGCCAGGCACAATTTCACCACATGTCACCGTCGGACAGGCATTTGAGTTCATTAGCTGGCTTCTTCAGATCAATGGTGTCTCAAATACTGAAAATAGCCTCGGCACATGCGAATAGTAATGTAGCTAAAGATACACCATTGATCCAAAACTTTATGTCAACAAAAATGCCATCAAAATCAACAGCTGGTCATATAAAACTTAAATAGTGCATACTAGGTTGTGATTTAACTAAAACTAAGAAACAAGTAACCATGTTCCTAATGGCCGCATCGAAATAACCGTTCACTTTGTAAACAATATGCAATTTAATGTTTGCAGCCATTAAAATCAGGGGAATAATGATATAATATAAATCTATATATCTTCTAGCACGCTACATACACACAATGTGTCCAAAATCATTTATAAATTGAGGGGAGGATTCTTTGGAAACTTAATAAGACAGTTAATCATTAAACCAAAATTTAATGTCTTGTACTTGCAATGCATGTCCAATTTATTATATCATGTATCATGTAGCTCTCAGATAAACCAATGTACTGGATAATTACTTTACACAACAAATCCAGTATGTGTTTTTGAAAATAATTTGAATAAACATAGTTGTATAACAAAATCCAATAACATACAAAAATAATCTAATACAAGTATTAAAACTTAAGTCTTACAATATAACATGAATTATTCTGTATATTATTAACGTGACATCGGTCTCCATAAAATAACTCTACTTCACATTCACCTCGTCCGGTACAACATCTAAGCACAAAAACTGCACAACAGGCACTTAAGTGTACATTCCTATACGGGCTATCCAACCTGATTGAGAACTCAAGGTATCCACTGTCTACTGCCTGGGCACAGATCAGAATGAATCTAGAAATTGGTGCATAGTCACATACATTAATATTATTATTAATTTATTAGAGTAAATAAAATATTTTTAGTAAAAACTCTATGAGGACATTTTCTACACAGACCCATTTAACATATAAAAGACTCATATACTATATTCAATATGATTTAGAATATACTGTAGTCCGAGAAACGCACTCAGTGTTTGTAATATTGAAATTTACAATCTAGAGACACCTCCGCATACTCATCAGTCACACACTGGCAGCGCCGGTGCACTGCTCCGCTCACACGGCTCACTCCGCTCACGGCTAGCTAAGGGCACTCTGAGAATACTCGTCAGTTCAGCGGAGCGCCGCTCGCGCTCACTGCTGTTGGTTGGACTGCGCCGCCTGGCTCGACGATTTGGTGATCACGATTGTCTGCTTGCCGCCCACTCCGGACTTGCCCAGCTGCAGCATGTTAGAGGGCAGCGTGATAATCTTGTTGCCACCGACCGTGTTAGTCGACACTAGCTTCACGATGGTGGCACCGGGTGCAATGCTCTGCGCCTGTGCGCCAGACGACGGCGCTGACCGGTTCTGCATCATTGCCACCTTGGGCATGGTCGCCACCGTCATGCCAGTGGACGTCTTCACCAGGGTGACGTACTGTGGCGGATTGCTTGACTGCGCGTTGGAGCCGGGCGTCTTCTTGATGATAACTGGGATGCCAGCGTTGCCGCCAGCCTGTCGCAGCACAGTGGCGCCACCAGCCATCGCGCTCGTAGTGGAGGTCGCCGTCTGGTCGCTAGACTTGGCGGTTACAATCTTATACACTGGCGTCTTCCCTTGCTGGCCGCCTAGCGCGCTACCCGCGATCTGAATAGTGCCACCGCTGCTCGCTATGACGGGCAGGTTACCGGCGCCTAGTTTTACAGGCATGCCTGCTGCCACTTTTGTCTGTAGATTAGCTACGCCAGCCTGGATGGGGACGCCACCTGCAGTCTTAACTAGTACATTACTTGTGCCGATTTTAACATTACCTGCACCTAGTTTTAGCGGCATGTTAGTGCCGCCCACTTGTCCGACTTTGTGGACGCTGTTCGTCGTTATCTTGCCCTGGAGGTTCGCAGTGCCTATTTTTAAAGCACTTCCAGCTAGTTTGACTGGCATGTTGCCTGCGCCGAGTTTGACGGGCATGGCGCCGCTGGTGCCAGTCTTTACTTGCACGAAACGAGGCGTAGAGCCGCCGCCCGCCGTCGCCGAGGTCAGCACAATTTGGGCGTTGGATTGCGATGTAGACACGCGCACTGTGCCCGGCGTGCCGACGCCGCTCACAATCCTGGTGACACCCTGCGGCGTCACTGCAGCCACCTTGATCTGCTGCGAGGAGCCGGCCGTCGCTGTCGCAGGTGACTTTACTACGGTCTTTGCCTGGTATGTTGCTTGTTTTAATGTAGGGGTATTAGGTGTGATTTTGACGGATGCCTGAGCTGGTACCTTGATGGGGGTTGGAACTATCTTCTGCGGTGTGGACACAGGTGCTGGGGCAGGGGATGCCACAGTGGGTGTCACGCGCATAGGCTCTGCAACCGGCAGACTGCTGGCGATGGGCGACGTGATGCCAAACGCTTTGCTCGCGTCAGGCTGGCTGGCCACTGGAGACGCCGGCGGCGGCGCAACCAACGGGTCCGCAGCAGCTGGGAAACGAGCTGGTGTGACCTTGCCGCATTTCTGTACTTGAAGCAAAAAAGTAGTTACTGTGTTCATGGCAGGCCAGCAGAGTTCCAGTGAGGTAGTGCCGGCACGGACAAGGGCCACACGGTTTGCTTGGGGGGGCACCCCAACCTCCAGGTACCATAAATCTTTGCAGCAGATCTGATTGTTCCAAGTTTTCCGGTATCCATCTCTTCCTGACCAAATATACAATCTAGTTTGGATGGCGACAGCGCTGTGACCTGCCCGAGCTCGAGGGACACACTCTTCAAACTTGTCCAAGGCAATATTGTCCCATGTCATTGACTCTAAGTTGAGTGAGGCAAGCGTATTGGTACATTTCCATTCCTTTTCATGAGTGGCAAGTTTAGATTCATCTGGCACAAGAGGCACCCATCCACCGTAGACATACATGTGATGGCCAATGACTGTGGCAGTATGCAGAGAGCGGGGCAAGGGTGGTGGGCCACCTACTTCAGGGCGTGACCATGACATGCTGTCCACGTCGAGCACCCACAGGTCTCCCAAGCGCGAGCCACTCATACCTCCGTAGATGATCAGGGATGATTTGCCACTGTTTCTGTCTGTGTAGGAGACACCACTGTGAGATTCGCGTGGCGGCGGTGACTGTCCGTAGGTCAGGGGTATATCCCATACTGTCATCGAAGAATTTGGATATAATTCTAAGGTATACAAATCATTGAGGTACCTTGGGATGTTGTTCTTGGGGTCATCGCTCTCATTGGCCAGTCCACCAAATAGGTACACCTTTCCATTCAGAAGAGTAAAACTGTGGCCAAGGCGGGGACACGGCGGGAGACCCTGCTTAGGTGGTAGGGGCTTAAGACGCTTCCATTCCCAACGTGAGGCCTGTAGCTCGTACAGATCGTTAGAATACTTGCCGTACTCCACCATGCCGCCAAAAACGAGGAGACGCGTCCCATCGACAACGAAGCCGTATGCAGCGCATCCTGGAGGCACTTCACCCTTTGTGACAGGAACGAACCATTGGTTTGTGGTGGTGTTGAAGACGTGAAGTTCATGAACTATCCCTTCGTTTCCGCCGCCGAAAACTATCATCAAATCTTTTATGGCGACCGCGCGATGGCCATGGCGAGGACGTGGTTGCGGACCGGTAGGATTGTATACTTTTTGCCACTTAAGTACGGCGTTTTCCTTCATTTTTACTATACATTTGTCACTAAAAGCTTTACACCGTATGTATCGCTCGGGATGCGTATCTACAGCATAGACAATGAGAAACGTCGTAAATAAGCTTTGAAGAAAATATTCAGGTTAATCGAAGCTACATACTACAGTCTTATTCGACTCTCTCTTTCGCACTTGTTGGCAACGGCTATGAGTAAAAAAAAATCACCTTATGAAGCTTCTAGTGTATAACAAAAATGGCGTTAGCAACAGCGCTGCCAATATTACGGATATCAAAAGAACGGCGTCGGACGTCAAGAAGTTGTCTATGTCATTTAATAGTTTTAAAATATTCAGCCAGAATGTTTACAGATATCGATAATACTAGTTTTCGAGACCATAAATATTAATGTTTGTTAAAAACAGATTTAAAAAACATGAGATAAAGATACCACTTTTTATCCCAAATTAAACATTGACAATACCATTGGCCAGTACTTTAGAATAGGTACATACATATTTTATAAGTCAGAGATAGCAAACCTATGGTAACAGTTTACAAACTTATACAGGGTGGAAGGGACAATAAAAATTCAGGAAAAACATCATTTTCTTTATCGTTATCTTGTTGGTTATCTTCATGAAAATAAATAAAAGTAAATAATGCTTGACTAAATTCAGGAAAAATTTCGTCTTTTTGCTGATTATCTACAAATAATACGTTTATTATCACAAACAATTGACCTAATACAAATAAATTTACACAAATATTGACTACCTCCTTAACATTTAACTAAAATAATTAAATCCTACCTTGGGAGGCCATATTTCCTTTGAACACCAACGAATAAGAATTGAAGCACACACAGCACTTTTTCTCTTAGCAGATCGACGCAAAATAACGGCGAAATACGCATAAAACATCATAGGGTGCCAATGACGCTCAAGGTACGTCATCCTGTATCTAGGCCCATGACGCGCCTGGTGCGTCATCGTCCAATGTTCGGGCCCTGGCTAAAGTATGCGTGAAAATGACGGTGGCAATGCGGCGGTTAATTAATAAAAGTAAAAAAAAACGAAAATTAAAGAGATAAAGTTTTTCACTAAAAATAAATCGATATTATGATTTGGATCGAACATAATGTTCAGTTAAGTTTCGCATACAAGGTTAATTATGAGGATCCAATATTTACACATGTATGTATACCGTCTATTTATCCATACTAAGTTAATTTTAGTTAAGGTTAACGTTTTATAACCACCACTTTTACTTTTAACTACAATATTTAAGCTACGTTTTCCTCCACTTTCTAGTTTTATATAATGCATGCTGTGAAACTCCCTAATTGGCTTCAGTACAGCTTGGCAAAAAAGAGTCTGACGCGGTGACAGTTGAAACTAAAAGTGGATGATTGTGGTAACATTGATTTATTTGTCTAGTGCTAGTACATCATGTGTCAAAAGTGCGTAAATCCTCGTCGTTTTTCATAAATTTAACAAAATTATTAAGTTTCGTTGCAAAATTAACGATTAAAAGTTAATAAAACCATTCGTAGTTGTATCAGAGCAGTGATTTACCTCGTCTTTTTGTGGTGTTTGGCCAAATCTGAAGCAGGACAAGTTTTGTCTGATATCGGGAATGTTTATCGAAGAACTGCCGCTAGGACAGGTATTTATCTACCCTAATTAAATCATTGTACATTAAATAAGTTTTTCTAAATGTTTTCAATGCGTAGTTTTGTTGATATACAGATTTAAATAGCTATTTGTCTTGTTTACAGAAATTGAAATTTAAGGTTATGTTTTGTAGTTTAAAGAGCCTCGTATACCCATATTTGATACTTGAAGATAAAGAATAGGGAATTAATAATAAAGTAGGTACCGTATCTTTTTGTTTTAGGTAAATCTGTCAACACATTAAGAAAAATGTTTATGGAAGGTAAAAAATAAGATATTTTTAAACACCGGGAAAACTTCAAAGGTCGCTTGAAGAAAGTTACCACCTCATCATTGTGACGTGAATCTACTTGAATTAATATGGGGCATTGCAAAATATTAAATTGCTTCAATCAATGTTGGATCCATTGATATAAAGGTATGTAGCCTAGTTTATGCATATTTAAATTCGCTATGTTAGAACCATTGTTTATGATAATTATTTGTTTTTAAAGGTGGCTGCTGAACAAGCATTTGCAAACATTACTAAGATTGGAAAAAATCATGCAAGGATATTGTAATGAAAATAGAAAATTAATAATATGACAGTAATAAATCTCACAGATGACAGTAGCAGTGATTTATCAGAATTAGAAAATACTAGTGTTTCAGAAGTTGCAGGAAGCTCTAGCCAACATTTGAGCTTTTCCGGGATCCGAATATTTGATGGTACTGTGTTCGATTCGTCTGATTAAATTTTTGGTATTAAAATAAAACTAAAAAAAACGTGTTCTTTCATTATCTTATCCCTGTAAACAAACTATTGTCGTTAATTCCTAACAACCTTACGGTTAGACTGCTCTCGAGGGCATGATTATTATCTGTCTGTGTATACCTAATGCATCACTTTCGTGCAAGGCTTCAGTGCCCACTATAACATACATAGGTATATTAACTCACGCCTCTTTCCCACGCTGGTAGGCAGAAACTAGAGATCGCATACGAAGCAAAAGAAGTATGTAAGAATCGTAGCATATGCATATGCATTCTTACAATTGTACATAGTTCTTATGCTTCGTATACATTTGCCCACTATTAATAGTGTTAATACTGGACATTGAAGCCTTCCATGGTGTTTGCATAGCATCCGACAGACAGAACCACCCACTTAACTTTGGGAAAAAATAACAAGTGTCAAACCTGTTAAGTCGTACTATTCAGGGTGGCCACATGCGCGATACTAGCGACCTCATTTATTCCACACTCTTTTTTGCCAAGCTGTACCTACCTCATAACACATTGTTATTACCATATCTTTAACGTTAAAAAAAAGCTGTTGAGTTTCCTTTATATAAATAAATAAAGTAAGAGATGTCAATTCTCTTAGTTTAGTTTTGGCACAAGAACAACAACAACAATCGATTCCAGCATCAAGTAAAACATTTCATATATTTAATGCATCTAGGATTAAAAGAACTTATTTTACATGACCGAACGGCCAAATAACATAATATATTTAAATGCTTTAATTTGTTATTGTCTTGATTTGAACCTCTCACTCCACCTCTCACTGAAAAATTTGGATCCGGTAAGTGTTGTTCGTATAGGAGAATCATGACATACTGTGGTGAGTTGTTTTTACATAAATACGGCTAGATTTAAACATTATTTCCTTTATTATAATGCTGTTAAACTCAACGATAGTATTTAGCTTTGTGGTAGCGAAAAAAACTGCGTTTTCGCACCAGTACTTCCAAAGTTAAGTTTAAAAACACATTATAAAATTAAAAAAACCCAATTTAACTTTTCTAAATATTTATTTTAGTAATTCGGATCACTTGGGATTTTGTAACTTGATTATTGTTTTTTCATTTACCGATTTGAACAGTGAATCTTGTCTATTGGGCAATCCATAATTTTGGATGCGTATCCAAACACATGGTCCAATGTTGTAATGTTGGTGTAACTGCAGCAAAGCGCGGCAAACTCGGCAAACGATGGCCTTCGAAACTTCATTCTCTCTTTGTGTTCTATTTTCCCGTCCCCGTCTAGTCTATTATTCGTTGCGGTAATAACACTGACTGACGCATACTCAATAGTGATGAATTAATGTGATATGAAATGAAAAAGCGGGAATACGAACATTTCAAATGCAAAGGTCACTTTGCTTCATTTACATTATGCATTTAATGGTAAAGTAGATACCATATTATCTACCTATCTATATTATTATTCATTAGTAAAACAACGTTGACGAAGAAAAACTGGAAAATTAGACTTGTCACAAATGGAGAAAATGTACCTACCCCTAGGGCTAGCATGGCCGGAGATATTCTTTCCACGGGGAGAGGATAAAATACTATTCCCCTCTGTCATTTTTATCCACCCTCCGAGCATGGCGACATGGGTGGATAAACTATTCACGGGGATAAACCAGGGGAAACGCTTGTCCTCGAAATTATTGCCATTATAAGAAAACTTTTATGAAATTACACAATAGTCGAGAATGTCATGTAAATCAAAGTGCTTTCATCGTTTTATTACATCTGTACTGGATATTTATTTTGTTTTGTTGTCAATTGGGATTGCTCGAATCGCGAAATCTTTCTCTAGTCGCAATGCTATAAGCCGTGGATGAGTATCCACGTCTAATGTCAAAAAGTGATATAATTCTCTTTCTCCCTGTTGCCGTGCTTTGGCAGGTGGATAAGATAATTGTATCCCTTGTCAGTGGAAACAACCGGTGGATAAAAGTTATATCCCCAGCCCATGCTAGCCCTGCTGTGGATATTAATCTAATATTAAAATAAATATACCTAAAGGTAAGTAAACTTGCGTTTTTCTTGTGTTCTTAAAAAGATAAGTATTCATATTTATAATGAACTAGCAGATGTCTCGCGGTTTCACCCGCAGGTACCGTTCCCGTGGGAATACAGGGATAAAAAGTAGCCTATGTGTTAATCCAGGGTGAGTGGTGACAGCTAACTCCATACTAAATTTAGTTAAAATCCATTCAGTAGTTTTTACGTGAAAGATAACAAACATCCATCCATCCATCCTCCATCTATCCAACATCTATCCAACTTTGGCGTTTTTAATATTAGTAAGATGAATATTAAGCGATGCATTTGAGCGCTCGTTCAAACAAACATTCGATGATATTTTGACCTTTCGACCTATTGAGTGTGCGATGTATTGAATGTTCGATGTAATAGGTATACATTCGAACGTTGGAGTAATTTAGACGCAAGTAACTATCGCGATCAGCAAGTGACACGTTAAAATAAAAGAAAAGAAAGAAAGAAAAATATTTATTTGACATCAGTCATTATTGGTAGGTACACACATTACTCACAATAATTTACGAAAAAAAAAACACTTTTGGTTTTATTGTGGCTAACTAGCCACACGTCTGGACCTCAGTCGAGTCGCGCCGTCAAAAGACGCGTACGTGCGTTAGTGTTCACCGATTAGGTAGGTATAGGTACGCTGAGATTTATGTACCGATTACGTGATTCTTTTATAGTTTGATGCGGACTAGGTAGTTCCTTTTGGGTCTCATAAAAAAAATACATAGTTTGGCCTAGTTTTCATTTTATGAAATTTTTGTTCATGAATTTTACTTTATGATTTCATTGAACAGTTGTTATTTATTTGTTTGATTGTAATATGTAAATAGGTAGGTACCTATGTGTTGTAGAAATGGATAGGTAATAATGAATCATCTAGGTAAGTACTTATAGAAAAATAAAAAACTAAAAATTGTTAAGTAGGTACCTACTTAAATAAAAACTTTTTTACAAAAAATACAACCGACATATTTTACACCGGTTAGTGTTTTTTGAAGACGGTTGTATTTTTTGTAAAAAGGTTTTGTTGCATTTCTGTAATTTAATTTTCAGGTTAGTTTGAAAGTTTTTAAAATACACCAAAAAAATGAAAATTTTGATGAGTAGGTTTAGGTAACCTACTCATCAAAATTTTCATTTTTTTTCCTAGTGGTCTTGTATAAAAATCACAATACTTTTGTATAGTATCTACTGACGGTGTCAGGATTAAGGTCATGGCACATTATACCGGCACCGCTCCAAACCAACGATTGACTTGTCATTCAATTTAGAGCATTAAATCGTGTGTAGACTTCACAATGTCAATAAGAAAAAGCCTACGGCGAGCAGTCAGCGCGCTTGCCACTACCACACAACGCGACTCGCAGCAGTCGCAGCCCGCATGCCGATAGCGAGCGGACCATGTGCTTATTGCGCCGTCGCGTCGTACACGCCGAGGACTTGCACGTTTTTATAATGTCTATAAAAACGTGCAAGTCCTCGGCGTGTTTAATTATAAATGCCATATAAATGGTCGCGGTGACAGCTAGCTTGCACCTCGCGAACAGCGCGCGGGCTACGTGCGGACTGCAAGTTGACACCTTGCCGACGATGCGTAGTTAGCGCACTGGCAGCTAGCCGTAGCCTAAATTCGAGGCGAGCGACGCCGCCGTGCGGCAGCTGTGCAGTTGCGGTGCAATTATAATGTGCCATGTCCTTTATACATACTTATACGATTTTGAAGATTGGTTATGTTCGTGTCTGTCTGTCGTGATTCGAATGACTGTGTAAATTGTTGGTAGTATTCAAAGACGCTTTTTGGTCTTATCGCAAGGTTTTTGTGAATAAGTCATTAGAATAAGGCACATCATAATTATTGCGTTTGTTGGTATTGTCATAAATTTTACTTTTATTAAAAAGGTAGTTTTGTATTTTGTATCAATCAATTTCAGTCAGTGTTAATTTGTGACATTTATTATTTGTGTCGTTCTTTCTGGCTGCCAAAGAAAGGTTACGATTTTCGCACGTTTCTTGTTAGTTAATTGACTGGCTATAGGTACTGGCTGGATGGATTTGACATCAATTCGCATTATTGCATTCCACATTGTGTACCTACTTATGTGGTTAGATACCTACCGTTGAATTAGAAAAGATAAAACGTTGTAATCCTTATGAACTCATTATTTATTTATGTTTCTTGTCGTTTTACATATCTGTATTTTTTGTCTTATTAGGGTAACTATTGCTTATAGTATTTTTGATTTGTAGGTACTATTATTGTACCTAGGTTGTCCTAATATGAAAGAGAAATGGTCGACACACCTCGAAATTAAAGCTCAGACAACAAATAGTTGTTGTCTGAGCTTTACTTCCTATGAGGTGTAAGGGTTATGCGATAAATATGTAATCAATAAAAGTTCATTATTCATTATTTATTTTATTATTAAAGCAGGCAGTGGCCCAGCGGTGGCGGCCCCGACTTACGAACAGTAAGTCGAGGGTTGGAACCCAGGCACGCGCATTACTTTGTGTAATTTATTTCATCACTACTGCTCTCAAAAACGGTGAAGGAAAACATCGTGAGGAAACCGGCATGTCCTAGAAGCAAAAATTCGAAGACATGTGACATCTACCAATTCGCACTGGGCCCGCGTGGTAGATTATGGCCCATACGCAAAATTCGTGCTTTGACGTGGAATTGCGGATACCAGCCCGGTATCTTTATCTTTAATTATTTATTTTTTGCATAGTGCAGTGCTGCTCATAGGGTCTCGTGACGCCGGTCAAACCACGAGATCTGTTCGCGGATAGGCTACCATTACCTAAAGGCTAATACACAAAGTTACATGTCATCTATGTCGGAAAACAAGTAAAATCGTTAGTCCCTGTTGCCAGCTCTACATCTTAGTCGCCACGGGTAGCAGGTACAGGACTTAATAGCTCTGAAGTCTGATCACTAGATTTACCAAGTCACTGGATTGTGGAAGGTTAAATATGTAAAAACCGGTATTTCAGATGCCATCTGGTTAGAATGAAAGGCAGATTAGTGCAGCATTGATTAGCGCTTTTATTAACTGCAATCTACTTTTTTGCATGACAGCTAAAGGGCTTATTACACATTTCAATTTGTAGGGAACATAACTAGGAAATCGGTAGATGTAATAGCAATTAGAACAGATTGTATCCGATTTAGGATAAATCGGAGGTTCCGACCGCTTGGTTGCTTCCTAACTGTTCCTAGTCTAATAAGCCCATAAGAGTAAAGAATCTGCTGGATTTAATTACTCCCTCACCAACGATTTTACTGACACCGTATGATTAGATGCTCTATAAAGTAGGTACCTACGCATTACCTTGGCTGTGGTCGCTGTGGACAGTCCCGCCCTGAGCGTGTAGCACTGGGAGTACTGGGACGCATCTCATTACGTAGGTACTACGCTCCAACCAAAGAGTGAAGTAATTTGTACAGTACCTACCTACCTGCATCGAACACGTTTGAGCTACGGGTACGCAATCAAACCACTATCTTTCTATCTATGACAGTTAATGAGCAAGTATTTCTAGAAGATAAAGAGGTTAACGGTACAATAATAATTCCAAACCAAATTGAAGAGTGAATACGAACTTTGTTAACCCCAAACATGTAGGGATGATTCTTTTATAAACCAGTTCCGGGTTTTATTCAATGAAACTCGTTACAATGACACGTTAGTTCTCCAGACATTGCCTTAGGCCAGGGGTTGGCCCTTTCCTTACAAAATGTTTATAGTTCCAAATGGTTTGCGGTCATTATCCATTTTTTTGTAAGTTTAGGCACTTACTTGGTTAACGTGATGACCCACTTTACGAAGACTGCCTTTGATACGTTGTCAATTTCAACGACATTTTTGTTCTAAATTTTTTGAAAGCGGGCTTCCTTACATAGAATTGTAGATCTTGATACTTTTACAGATATATTAAAACACCAATGATTATTTATTATGTTTTTAATGTTATAATATCGTGATATGTTTCAGAGACATCTAGTGACAGCTATGCACTGTAAGAGCTAAAGGACACGTGACTAAAGTGACTAAACCGAGCTCAGTCGATTATCTGCCGGTTCCACGGTTAACTAATAGATGGCGCTAGTTGGTACAAAACTAAATTCGAGTAAGATTGATGGATGATAAAAATAATGGTATTGGATATTGGATAGGCTATAATCGGCGTGAAATATGGCAATGTATGTCTTATTGCTATTTTTAGTAGATTCTGCATATCGTTTAGGGCTCTTATTAAAAAAACGACTTTTACAAGTTTCTTTATAAATGGCGTACCTACCTACTTAGGTATCTTTGGTTTCCCTCCGGATGTCTTCATTCTCAATTCGGTGAAAACTTGAAGAAAAACTCGAGGAAAACTTGAAGCATCGTCAAAATCGTTTCAGGATAATTTGTGTAAAATATCTTTGTTCGCCATGTGTTATAAAAAATCTTTATTCGCCGTTTGTTTTTAGTTATATATTTATTTGATTTATTTCTTATAAGACATTACCTACTCCTTAAGGGCTTCTTGTCATTGAAAATGTAGAATATTGGTTCCTTTTTAGCTAAATTCGGTTAGACAGAAATCCGTCTTGAAAAATAATGTAATAATGGTAAATGCCAGTGAAAGGTTTTTTACAGATAAAGCCAATGTAATAGGTACCTAGTAGATATGTAGGTACCTACTTATGTATGTTGGTAATTAGAGGTAAGTCAAAAGATTAGCACTCCTATGCCTTCCACTTAGTTTATGATAGGTATTATCTTTATGAACAAATCCATTTACGATGAGCCGTGTTGAAAATGATTTATAACAGTGTAACAAATCTGGTTTAATCCTTAAAACTGTAAGTAGGTCACACGGTAGACAGGCGGGATTAGGAAATCATAAGCATGCTCGTTTTTTTAATCAAATTGCGTTAATGTTATATTATTAACAACCATAATCTGTATCTGTGTGACTATGAGTGGGTAGGTATGGTACGTAATGAAGTAATCGGAAACTAAAAAAAAATGTAAAATATTATGTGATATTATACCTACTAACCTTTTACTTTTTGTATTTTTAAAGTAAGTAGGCCAGCCAGTCGATTCACTCCGTGCAAACTTGAGTAAAGTGCATTAATATTACGAAATGATACCTTAATTTGCCCTCACTTCAACTACATTTTCACGGGGTGATTTTTTACAGAATAGATAGCACTGTTGTGTACCTACTTTAAGAATAACGAGACAACTGGATGTTCATTTGTTTTATGTTATTTTTTGTTTTTTAATTTGTTTTGGTCTATGTCTTTCGTGTGTTCTCTATCTATCTATATCTGATCTATGAGAGTCGTGCACTGTTTTGCAAAACTAGTGGTTGAAATTAAACCATTTTAGTTTTGTGCACTTCTCCATTAATATACCAAATCTCACTCATATTATAAAAAGGGATCCAATTTTTCGCTTAGCGTGTTAATAATAATGGAGGATCGTTCCTCATTGTCGCGTCGCACTTGTTTTCATGAACCTTTACATTTGCGTCTTCCTCACAAATTAGACTATTACCACAGTCTAAAAACATACAGTCGTCCGACGAAGCTGTCTAGACAGGGCAATCGTGCGGGGTGTGAGGGGCGAGACGCGGGAAAGCCGCTCCCGCACTGCGAACAAAACGATGTTCGTAGTGTGGGAGGTATTATTCAAGTCTAACGCGTGTAGAAGTTGTCGGCATTTTTCCAGTGATCAAAGGCGTCGTCCTACTGTATTAATATTTATACTGTGCTATTACTGTCAAAAACTTCGACCGAAAACCCGCCCACAATATTCCTGTATAATACCCAACACGTCCTACTTCCGTCCCACTCCTAGTGTATACATATACAACAATACACTATCCTGTTCATCTCCTAATTAATAGGAACTTTAGGAACCTCAATTTTGGTGATAACAAACACAAATAACAAAGTTAGGAACTTGTTAGGAAGGCTGTGTGTGTGTGGGAGGTTGTGAACTTGTCAGGGTAGTGTGAAGTTATCTCTTCGTAAATGGGGTTAATGTCATGGTGCTTTGTATGACTACTTTGGGTGTGGTGTAGTTAACCCTGAGTGAGATTCAATAGGAATTCCATGATTAAGGATTGTTGCAGGCGTATAATGGCTTACGAGCTGTTCCCAACTATTTTGGGTCAAGTGTAACACAACGCCATATTCTCTTGTGTTTTATTATTGTTTGATAGATTAGGTGTAGGCACTGCAGCTGCGTCCTTATTTTAGACTAGCAGACGTCACGCGTTTTTACCCGCGTAGTTCCAGTTCCCGTCGAAATACAGGGATAAAAGGTAGTCTATGTTAACCGGGGAAAGTGTAGCTTCCCAACGGTGAAAGACTTTCAAATCGGTCCAGTAGTTCCGGAGCCTATTCAATGCAAACAAACAAACAATCTGGCCAGCTTTTAGTTCTTTATAAAGCTCATGTCCGGTCAAGCATGGAGTATTGTTGTCACCTTTGGGATGGCTCAGCCAAATACCAACTAGCCACATTCGACACAGTAGAGCGCAGAGCCAAGAGGCTCATTGGTGACGAAAAGCTGTTGGGTACCAAGCTTCATACCCTGGCCCAACGCCGCAAAGTTGGATGTCTGTCGGTCTTTTACAGACTGTATTTCGGTGAGTGTACTCTAGAGCTCCACGAGCTCATTCCACCATCTCCTTTCTTCTATCGGAAATCCAGACGTAGGTACTGCGGGTTATCACCCATTCCTTGTAGATGTTCCACACATTCACTCGAAGCGCTTTGCCTTCTCCTTCATTATGCGCACAGCCAAGTAGTGGGATTCCCTGCCTGCATCAGTGTTCCCGAGTTCATATGACCCCAACCTGTTTAAGACGCGAGTTCATAGGCTTCTTTTGGGTAAGCTCGTTCCATCGTCAACCTCATCTCTGACCGCAGGACAAGATTGCGGTCAAGAGTAGACCCTATACCTATTTATGTAAAAAAATCTTTCCTCTTTACAATATTAGTTGAGATGATCATGAATAAATAAAAATAAAACCGTTTGCTAATTAAGTATATAATAAGCTATAATTCATCGTTCGTTGTATTAAGCCCTTATGCCGACGGAAAACGTAATGTAATTTTTCTGATTCTTTTTCGTTTAGGGAAATTGATTAATATTCAAAACAGCGGAGCAGCAGATGGTTTCTTGAAATCCATAAAAAAAGAATTAGATTCTTGCCTATCCAATCAGAATATTTCGATTTGCATCACTTTGGCATCTTAACAATATCTTTAAATCTCACATGTGGTTCCTTGAGAATGAAATCACGTAAGTAACTAATTAGGCCGGCTTAGTGGTTCGTTAGCTAATTGAGTTAAATAGACAAACGTAACTGTCGCCATAGAGACGTCAGACGTGCCAGAAATTATCGATATTTTTAAAAAGTTAGTATTTATTTATCTAATACTTCAAGCACATAAATGTACCTACCTATATAGGCGGATAATTATGACGCTTTCGATATATTTTCTGTTTCTTATCTTCTTTTTTCGTACAAAAAACTTAAGCGATGATGTACGAATATTGGCGTTTTGATTGACTTTTAAAAAATCTCAATTTGTTGGCGTTTATCGATCGATTACATGTCAGAGACTCCAGGATTTTGAGTTAGGCTAATTTTAAAGGTGTTTAATTTTGTCGTTTTGCATCCTACGATGCTTTCAAAATCAAAATCAATTAGAATCAGCACTTTTTGAACGTAAAAAAAACATAACGCAGTCCCCAAAACGCCCACCCTTCACCACCTCCTAGTGTTTTTGCTGGGAAGAAGAAGTGGCTGAACCAACTCCCCCGCAACACATCTGTCTTTAATTAGGTATCGCCCGAAAATATCGATGTAGGCTACAAATAGAATGAAAAATATTGGCCAATCGTTAGTTCGTTACATCGATATTTTATCTACACGCCTACCTCCAAGTGAAGGTACATAATATAAAGTATTTATAAACTGTGCGGGACCGTTACTTTACTAATTAATGAGTTAGTAAGCTTACTGGACCGCACTCATTCGAGCTCTTAACTGTCATTAAAGTTAAAGAAAGAAAAAACGGATAGGAATAAAACAAGTATATTTTGTAAACATATTTTGTGAGTGTCCAGTATTAGCAGTGTTCTATGTTCACACGTTATCGAAATTCCGGGCGGCTACTGAGCAATTGCAGATGAAAAACTCAATAACACCATGCACGACCCAGGAATCCTAAGTGGAAAGTACAAACAAACAATAACAAACTCGGCTAATGCTTACCACCAGGGAGTAATCGCATGGTGGGCTGATGAGATTTCCAAAATAATTTATGGCAGACGGTAGTGATGTTGAAAGAAAAAAATGATTTATTCACGTGTAATATACTAAAAATCGTGTCCTAAAAACATAATATGAACCTTCGAGTCTTCTTCATTTTTAACCGACTTCAAAAAAAGGAGGAGGTTCTATGTTCGTGTGTATGTGTATTTTTTTTTTCTTCTTTTTTTTTCTTCTTCACTTTGAATCTTCGGTCCACGAATAATCGTCTTCTACGATGTCCTTCTCACCGCTCAGGTTTTATTCATTCTTCCTTCTTTGTCCAGGCGGTTTTCCTTTGGAATGCGCTCCCTCTGAACATCAGGATGGCAACCAGTCGGTTCACATTTAAAATGAAAGTTCGTGAACATATGCATAAGATGTTGGCAGTTTCATTGCAGAGTTGATTGTTATTCACAATTGCTTTTCTTTATAAACGTACTAGCTGACCCGGCAGACTTCGTACTGCCTAATTAAATTGCAATAAAGTCCTGTCAAAATGATTTGCAATGTGACATTTTTTGTTCCTACATACCTATTTTATAGTCAGGGCAAAAAATTCTCCTGAACAGAACCGTCACCCTGGTGATAGGGCGTTGTGAATAAGAAATGTAATGAAATAAAACTTAAGTAATCTCTTTATTGTTAATCATGTGAATCATAATTATTAACAAAAATCATTTTTATTTTCATTGTAGTGCTTTATGATATACGATGTTTTTTGTTTGATTATCTGGCGCATAGACAAACAAATCTGATGGTTTTCCAACACGGGAACAGGCCACATACAATTGATAATGTGAGAAACATGGGTTTTCCAGATTAATACCACAAACACTTAATGATTGCCCCTGGGACTTGTTTATGGTCATAGCAAAAGCAAGCCGAACTGGAAACTGTAGTCGTTTAAAGTCAAACGGCACATCATTCGGAATAATTGAGATGTGTGGTATGAGAACGTCTTCTCCTTTATACTTTCCTTTCAGTATTGGTAGTTGCTTCTATCACGTTGTTTAGTAATTTTTTTATCGCTAACCGAGTGCCGTTGCAAAGACGCGTGGTTGATATTTCGCAACATTATAACTACCGATCCAACCTTTAATTGAAGATTGTGAGGTGGCAATCCTGGCAAATTCAGCAAGTTTAAAAATTCTGGTGGATAGTTCACTACATCATCTTGATTAGTAGCCGAATCAACTGATTTATATATCCTCGATTCGCGTGTAATTTGTTCTTGCATTTTTAAATTTAATTCATTTACATCTATGTTTTTTGCAGCCATTAAAGCTCGTTCGCTCAACCAATCATGGTTCCTGTAATTTTGAGAAACATCTGGAAACACCTTCTGGATATGTTCATGTTTTCATCGAGTTAACTGACAAAAACTTTGAGAAATGTTAATGCAGCCAGTCATCATGTCTATAGAAAATTTGCCACTACCAATGTCAATGAGTTGTTTAGAGAATATGTTTCCAGATTGGTCATTTTGCAATTCGACATGCATATTCTTGCTTACATGAAGTACTTACTTTGACATGTTTCCACAATTGGAGGACTTTAGACATGCATTGAGTTCATCAGCTGGTGTTGATCGTGGAATCACTGGCAATGTTTGATGAAAATCTCCTGCTAATAAAATCATTTCACCACCAAATTGGTTATGATTGCTCCTTAGGTATATCTTTTAATGTGCAAATTGACCCTTTGACGTTAAGAACATACCTACATTGTTTACAACAGTGAGTGCTTGTAATTCAATAATATGAACTTTATACAATAGCAATAAAACTCATTGTAAAAGAAAAGGTTTGTATGGGAAAAAGAAAAGAGCTGTTTTAGGGGTTTTCCGGCAATTATTCGAATTTTTCTCCGTAAAAACCATCTTTGAACTTCAACGAACATTTAAATCAAAGAATTGGCCAAATTGGTCCAGGCGTTGTTGAGTTATGCGCTTACCAACACATTTTGCGATTCAGATAAAGTTACTCGAGAATATATTTGAAATAACTTATTTTTTTTACTTTTTTTTCACAATTTCACAGTGAACACAATACCGAAAACCCGACTTATTTTTATATAGTAGACTTATTCGATTGTAAGACTATGATTTTGCTGAAATAAAATATTAAATTTAATAATTTTCAATATTTACATTTTGCCTGACATTAAGTCAGTTGTCAATCTGTCATTTACTTTTTTCTAATTTTGTGTCTTAGTTCTTCATAGTGACTATGAAGGTTGCATCTGATTTATGTAATTTAATTTATTTTTATAAGTATGTTATCTATAATAATGTAATTTATTGTTATTTTTCCTGATTTTTCTTTGCTATAAACCTCACGGAGCCCGAGACCTTTCCAACGAATGCAAAACCGTGGAAATCGGTTCGTACGTTCTGGAGTTATAGCGTCAGGAAGGAAAACCCGACTTATTTTTATATAAACGTATTTTTATCTCTCTTGACTATGTATTTCTTTTGATTTAAGTATGTATGTATCTGTGTATTTATTTTTTTGTGTCACTTACCTATTTGTCCTTTTTTTTTACTCTGTTGCACCTACCTTGTTCCATCTCTGCACCACCTTAGGGTCGACTGGTAGAGAATGCCTAAAGCATTAAGTCCGCCGCTGTACAGTTTTTTTACTTGTGCTTAGAGCTTTAATAAGTAAATAAATAAATATGGCCAATGGGCATATATATATAATTAGGATTTTAACATTTAATAAACCAATGTGTTGTTCTGTAAAGAATATATTTTTATAAATTTCAATATTAAATAACATAAAATAAGAAATTGAACTCAAACATAATTATAGGTAACTCACCTGTAAAGAAAAACAACATTTAAAGTTAATATTTCCTAATCCTAATATTTTACACTAGCTTCTGCCCGCGACTTCGTCCGCGGAAAATTTCTTGTTTTAACATAAGATTACACTCGATTGACACCACCCATGACAGCGACTGAGTTTCTCAAGTCCTTAAGTGTTCGATCCACTGCTTCAACATGAGCTCTATGACTCATGGTACATTCGTCCCACATTATCAACGACGTATTCTGTAACAATTGACAAATGGGCCCATTTTTGCGTATCGAACATACGGACTGTTGCTCCAATGAAACTGTCAATGGGAGTTTGAAGGTAGAGTGAGCAGTTTTACCGTCACTCAATAAAGTAGCCGCAATCCCAGAAGAAGCCACTACCAAAGCTATTTTTCTGGATTGCCTAACATGTGCTAATTTTAAATTAGCGAGGAATGTTTTCCCTGTGCCTCCTGGGGCGTCAAAAAAAATATTTTTCCTTTATTATTCGTTACGCTATCAATTATTTCATCAAAAGCCTGTTTTTGGACTGTGACTAATTTGGGCAAATTTTCATTTACAAAAGTAGCTAATTCACTGATGTTGTGCGGATGTAGCAACATTGTATCTATTACATCATTTACAGGGCGAACTGGAGACGGTAATCCAAAGTCACTCAATGTTTTATCATTCAATGCTAAAAGATTGTTTTCAATTTGTATTAAACCTTCATTGTACATAACATCATTAAAAGGCATGGTAAAGTCCGGATTTTGTTGTCAAATTCTATGTCTGATATCTTCACAAAAATTGTCTTTGAAGATATCCCATAGTTTTAACGGTTCAGATCGCTGACAAAATAGCAGTATCACCACAAATAACTCCCTAAGTTTCAATGAACATTCCGACATCGAAGCTTCTCTTAGTGTCTTCTCCCAGTGATCATCATTTTCCAGCAAACCTCTGTCCCGGCAAGCCACTTGATACGTCTCCTTGACCACTCCATTTATAGTTCGAATGATGTGGGACCGCGTACGTGGTGCAATAAAATTCTTAGATAAAAGCATTCTGATTGTGACGGATGTACACTCTTCCCAAAGCTTCATCTCTTTTTATTTCTGGATGCCGATCGACGTCTTGACCGCGTCTTCGTCTTGATATCCTTTGTCTTTGCTAGGGGCATTTTGCGTTTTAGTAGTTTTATATTATCTTCGAAACTGTATGACCAATTGATATAAATGGCAAATCTTATCTGTATGATGTTCTTGTGATACTGAAATAGTTTATTGTCATAAGAATTAATGTTTTGTTGCTCAAATAATCAACCAAATGTAAGTATGCCGAAAAAAAATGTTTTTAATGCAATAAAAGAAGTATAAAAGATAAAATACAAAAGATAGAGATATGGTATCGCGGACTTTTTTGTAGAAATAATTAAGACGAACCAGGTAGCCATACATCGTTTTCAATTTTAAGCAACTGTTTAGGCAGCGCACGCAAATAATTCTGTTTTTAACCGACTTCAAAAAAAGGAGGAGGTTCTCAATTCGACGGTATGTTGTTTTTTTTTTTTTTTTTTGTGTGTTTGTTACGCGATTTCTCCCCCATTTGTAGACCGATTCTCAAAATTCTTTTTTTATTTGAAAGAGTATACTTCCGAGGTGGTCCCATTTTAATTTGGTGAAGATCTGGTGCTGATCTTCGGAGATATACAATGGAACTCTTCAAAAATGGACGGCAAATCTGTCGTGATTGCTGGAATCGCTTGGATATTTATTGTTTATACAACATCATGATGTATCATCACGCCTGTACGCTCTGAGGGGTACGCAGATGTGTACAATATACCTAGATTTCGACAGTTAGGTATGTTAAGTTTCATTTATTAGGGATAAGTGGATAACCCTATTACCATTATGTATTGTTAACAAATAACAATATAAAAATAAATTCATGGCAAATATTTGTATGGAAACAACTAAAAATGGAAAAATAAAAATCTTTTTTGCAATAAATAAAACCGACTTAAAAAAAACCACTAACCGATGTAAAATAACTCTAAATTCGGAAGTCGGTGGCCCATCATGAATAAGACAAAACCACCAAAGCCACAGACTTCCTAATATAGAGTTATTTTACATCGGTTAGTGGTTTTTTTTAAGTCGGTTTTATTTTTTGCAAAAAAGATTTTATGAGGTATTTTTTTCCGACTTGCTAGACAAAAGTTGTGATAGCTCGGTTAATATACATGTTATAGAAACAATTTATAGCCTATAGCACTCAGGAATAATGTAGCTTTCTGCCAGTTACTAAAATTTTAGAATTGGATTATGAGTTCCAGAGATTACCCCCTACATACAAATTTACAAACTTACAAATTTTACCTCTTTATAATATTAGTATAGAAAAATCATTATTAATTTATTTTATTGACACGAGCAGACGTTTGTTATGTCAGCTCGCTGTCATAATCAATATCTTCTTAAATGAAGTACAACCTTCATTTACATATATATAAATATACACCTATAGATCAGATATTTGTATGAAAAAAAATATTATCATCCTATTATAATAATGATCTAGTTTATTTCTTTCTCACCACAATATCACAGTAATTTCAAAAACTGAGCAATTACAACAGTTGGAATACATAAGTTAGGTTTTTGGCCTGTGTTTCGAGTCGCCGGTCTATCCCTCTTACGTACAAAAATTGTCAATGCAAAATTGCATCTTTATTTATTGTATTTAGGGCATGTTGAGTTGTGAGAGAATTGGGTTTGTTTTTGTGTGTGTGTATGTCCGTGTATGCGTGTGTGTGTGTTATTATTCTACACAGAAATATAAATAAATAAATAAATACATCACAACTTTTCACACAACACCATTTAGTCCCAAGTTAAGCTTGAGAGCTTGTGGGTATGGGTACTAAACAGCTGATAAACATACTTATATATTTCTAAATACATACATATTATACATAAATTACACCCATACACAGAACAAATGATCGTGCTCATCACACAAACATTTGTCCTGGGTGGGAATCGAACCCACGACCTCCGGCATAGCAGTCAGGATCACTAACTACTAGACCAACAGGCCAGTCAAAGTCAAATATGTATCACTACCGCGCGAAATACTTACGCTCAGGATAATGTGGAGGCCCGTCCACGAAGGCTCAGCGAAGAATCCACGGCGCTGGTTTTCAGAGCAAGGCAGCCACAACAATACATAAAACATCAGTTACTGCTGGAGATCTTTTAGAGTAAGTGCTGGCGAATTAAAATTGAATGTAGATTTCCCTATCTCTATTTAAACACTTGCGTGCAAATGTACCTTGTGTGTTCCTATACTTTCTAAACAAAAAGTGTGACTGGTAGAAAATGCCTATGACATTAACACCGCCTCTGTACATTTTTGTGCATGAATAAATAAATAATACAATCTGAATTGCTTTTCTCTTCTCTGAAGTCTGAACCAAAAGTTCTGACGCCGATTTCACGCCGGTTGCGCCGCGCCGCCATTAAAATTAAATCGGCGCTCCCCTTTGGTATCTACTTCTGTTGGTAGATGTTTGGTTACGAATGACATTCGCTTGCTAAATTATGTACTAGTTTGCTAACTAGTGGCCTAGCTAGCTTAGGGTTTTGGTGTAGGCACACAATATAACTTTTTCCCAAAAAAATCTATTGCGAATGTACACAGGCCATCACTTCAGGGTACCCCAATGTGTCAAATTTATTTGATAGTTTTCAACTGAATAAGGTTCATGTTCAATTGGAAAAATTTGACAGTTTGGGGTAGCTTGATGTGGTAGCCTCTGTACCTAAGAAAAACTGCTGAAAGCGCTATTGTCAAATACTTGTTATTACAGTGAAAATCTTCTAAAGTACAGTTTAGTCGGCTGGGTTTAGGAAGCCTCTCCATTACTACTAAGGCATGGCAGTACAGCTATGGAATGCTTTGTCAGTTTCGGTAAGACAGGCGCAAACAATGCCATTCAACAATAATATCTATCTAGAGAGAACAGAACAGATCAAGAATTACTCTAAAATGTCATATAATAGGTTGTTGCTTTCTAAAATAATAAGTACACACATCAAAAGTGTCTAGGGATCAACATATATTTTTGCAATAACTTTTCTCCTGATTGATATTAATTAAAATTTTCTTTAAGGATTCATCAAATAAAGTGTTTTCGTTTGTCACAGTAACGATAAACCAAGTCACCTTTGCATTAATAAAGAAATTTGCCATTTTCCTAATAAAGGGATTTTTGACATTTGAACCACTAACATTAAAGTTCGATAAAAAGACTGAAATAACAGTTTTCTTTAAAATTTTATTGGGTAACTTAAACAATTAATAATCCGTGTTTCTACCGCGAACACTAACAACACAAGAACATCTGTTTGGCATACTCAAAATGAGTTCATCCAAATCACGCTGTGGAATGGCCGCCCATGTTCGTTGCAACAACAAAAAAAGGTCTTCTTGCGACTGGATACCCTCCATATTCGGCAGAGCTCTTCTCTGTAGCATATCCCATGCATGCTCAATCGGGTTCAAGTCTGGCGACTGAGCAGGCCAGGGCAGGACATTGATGTTAGCAGCGGCGAGAGTCTGTCTTACAACTCTTGCGGTGTGCGGTCGTGCATTATCATGCATTAACTGAAATAAGGGACCGATTTGCACTTGTAGAGGAACGATGACGTCTGATACAATCGTCTCAGCATAAATTTGAGCGTTGAGGTTGCCTCTGATCCAAATCAACTCAGTTCTTCCGCCGATCCAAATACCCGCCCATACCATGATGGTTCCACCACTATAAGGATGGACTTCCTGGCAGGATTTTAATCGCTGTTGGCGTCCAGGGGTTCTCCAGTGTCGTATACGTCTTGTATCCGGTCTCATACCAAAACGAGACTCATCAGAAAAGCACACGAAACGCCATTGTTCTTCTGCCCAATTTCTGTGTTCAAGAGCCCATTGATATCGAATCCTACGATTGTGCATTACTATAGGTGGTACCCGTAGCGGTCTTCGGGAATGAAGGTTCACTTCATGCAAGCGGTTTCTGACTGTTTGGTCGCTAATTAAGTTCCCTGAAGAGTGATGAAGCCTCACGGCTAACATCATGGCGGTTATTGTTGGAGCTCTTCGAGTTAAGATTTGAATGTATCGGTCTTGTCTCCGTGTGGTGCAGCGATACCGTCCTCCATGGCGCTCAGCCACGGTACCAGTGCTTCGGTAACGTGTCCAAAGTCGACTGATAACACTCTGACTTGTATTCAGAGCTAAAGCCACAGTACGTTGCCGGGAACCAGCTTCTATCATTCCCACGGCTCTGAGCATTTCTTCCCTGCTTAAATGACGTCGCCGCTCCATAATAACGTTGGTTTTAATCAGTAGTAGGGAAACAGTAGCACTAATAATGTCTTCAATGCGTTGTATGTTTTTATAGGGAAAATATTGACAGCTGATTTTCATCTTTTACCCGAATTTGATTCACAGTTCCTGATTCAAATTATGAAATGCACCAAAAAGGATCCATATAAATTTATAAAATCATAAATTTATTACAAAGCCACATCTCAATCTCAAGAAATCCGCATAAAAATGCTTGATCCCTAGACACTTTTGATGTGTGTATTTATGTAAGTACCTATTGTAATATACATGTTTATTATTCATCTTCTCTATATTTGCGATTCATTGCCCGTTAGGTACTTACTTGTTTGTACACAGCATTTTTTTGGGACATTGTGTTTACAGGTCTTTTATATTCTTCCTTGCCGGATTTGTTTATGGAAATAGGCCCTTTGACGTCGAACGACATGTTCACCCGTTGAAATCGCCTTGTTGGTTTAGTAGTCACTAGCGTGGCTCTGCTGCGTGGCTATGTATGACCTTGATATTTACGAGTTACGAGGTACCTAAGACTTTTAATATAAGTAGCTAGTCTAAAATGCTTAGGTACGCTTGTAAGCGTTATCAGTGTAAGTTAGACCTCGATTTAGCTATCTTTGAGAAAAAAAATATAGAACGAATTATAGTTTATGAAAGTAATAGTACTTAAATCCTGGATCTTTGGATCCTGTTATCTGAAATAAATGTATATTATTATTATTATTATTATTATTATTATTAAATAAGTCGGCTGCCAAAGTCTGACTTGTACAGTCGAGTTCATTAATATATTGGCCCTTTCAGGCTTCAAAAATATATGACCGTCAAAAAAAAACATAACATTGTGACAACTAAAGCATCATTAAATTGTGGTCAAGATTTAGATTCATTAATATGTGACTGGTTTTTCTCAGTAACATGTATACAGCCAAAAGCACATTATTATATGAACAACATTAAGATCATATTATCTGAACATTTTAGGATTCACAATTATGTATGCACACATCAAAGACATTCAATAAACTATAAATCTCTTTGGCACACATAAATACAATAATATCTAAACAAGTAAATGTAATTCAAATTCAACCTTATTACTTACGTTATAAAGATAATTTTACTCTGAGTGATGAATCTTAAAATTGCATGGTCAAGGAGTTTGCTACATCATTTATCACTGGCTAGATTAACTTCAAATGATGTTAAATGTTTTTCTAATAAAATTATAACTGACGCACATGTCATTCAACGATTGAAAGACACTCATTTAAAAAACAAACGCAAACGCGCTTAAAACAATGGAAACTACTGACATTTCTGTAACAATGTAAACTAGATCTTATTTGTTCGAGCAAATAATTGACTTTCCCATGCATGTAGAGATAATTAAGAAGCTTTTCCTGCTCAGATATTATAAAAGCCAATACTATATTTTTGAAAAGGGTGATCACATATTTTTGCCTAATGCACAGCATATATTATTGAACCGTTCATGATCACATATTATTGAACTGTTCATGATCACATATTATTGCACAATGCACAGCATATATAATTGAACGGTTCACATGAGGACATATTTTTGATCTATAGGTTCTATAGAATTTATTGAGCTTTCCAACGCTCACAATATTTTGAATCCTTGACAGTGCCAATATATTAATGAACTCGACTGTACCCTTTGATTTTTTATTTTTTCAGTTAATTTTGTGTAATGTTATCTACTTAAGATTACACAAAATTTACTAACTAATCTTTTTTTTTGCTGTACATTTTTAGAAGTACGTATAGGTAGTTATCGCATTATGGTAAGGCTTGTCACTCAAGATAGCTATAACGATGTAAATATGCCATATTTAGTAGATACTTGCTCTAAATTGAAAATATATACACTTTGAAGTCACTCATTTCACTCCGGCATCGCTTCTTACTTAATTAGTACCATTGAAATACCTATTCATTATTAAGTTCAAAGAAGATATGTTTATTTTATTTAACCTGTTAAAATCGAGGTTTGTTTTAGATACCTACAAGAGAAAGAGGCAATTATTTTTAAACGGCCTTACATCAAAGTTACATAACAATATTTACGAAGGATCTAATCTTTACATACACAAATAATAATTTATCCACAATTTGAATATTTGGTAATCGTAGTTCGTAGTTCTGCCATAATGTATGTAGGCAACTGCAATAATCCGTTACAATATGTTTTAGAGCATGTGATCTTTTCAGAAAAGTCATGATCGTCTTGTCTCTCTTGATTGTTTTCCGCTAACCAAATGTACCTAAATGCTACCGAAGCCGAGTTTATAGAACTTGTAGCATAGCATAGTTTGTTAACGTTTCCTAGTTCATACCCACTGCAAGTCGTTATTGGTTTACAATAAAATTATAAAAATAATAAATTCATTTATTTTCTGTCTTAAAACAATCATGTTTACAATTATGTAGAGTCAGTATAAAATTAGAATAAAGACAGGAGTCCAAACTAAGCAAAGCTTGTATCTTGGGTCTCCTGGCCGCAACCGGAGACCTTAAAACCTATTTATTCAATACATCTGAGGGATATAAATATACATAATTATAGACTGCATTTGTTGTAACAAAACTAGTACTTTACTGCTGAACTGTTTTTCTATTAAAACTCCGTTCTTCTGCGCTAGGCCAACTTAAGGTCAAAGACTGAACATAAAGTGGGTAGGTGTGTTAAATGTTGCTAATGAATACCTACCTAACAAGTCAAATTTAATGTTTCCCAAATAAAATTAAATACTAATTATAATTGGTCAAAAATACAACTTTCACTAGAGAAAACCTCATTTATATTGAAGCAAGCACGAACCCTTTTGAAACGCAGGGGTGCGATCATTATATTTAATTAATTATACAGAAACCAGGAGGATAGAATGAAAGGAGACGAAAATCGCTATCATCGCTATGTCGTTATTGTAATGTATGTGTTTAGAATTAAGTTATAGTGGGTAAGTCGATATTGTTTATAATAAGTATTGAAGGTAGTCGGCGAATGTAACCTCGGCAGTCATTATACTTGTCTCAGTGAGTTGCTACGTGTTTTATTGCTTTCCCTCATGCAGAGTGCTCCCAACCTTAGAATTCTTCAGTTATCATTTAATTTGTGTCTTTTTATTGTGTAGTTAGTGACTTAGTGTCAGGGTTTTAATGCCGGCCATCGACTTCTGACTAAGCATCATATCCTGTCGAGAAATAACTCTCAGGCATCGGCATGCCGGTTTTCTTATGTTTTAATGTACATGTTTTCTTAAATTTGTATCAAGGAGTACAAACTGGCGCGAAAACAGTTGTGTCACATACTGAACTTACAGTCATCATTTCAACAATTCATACATATGGCTTGCCTGTTGGTCTAGTAGTTCGTGGCCCTGACTGCTATGCCGGAGGTCGTAGGTTCGATTCCCACCCAGGACAAATGTTTGTGTGATGGATGAGCACTATTATTTGTGTAATCTATCTGTAATATGTATATTCTATGTATTTAGAAATATATAAGTATGTTTATCAGCAGTTTAGTACCCGTAACACAAGCTCTTAGCTTAGGAGTAGATGGCGTTGTGTGAAAAAGTTGTGGAGTATTTATTTTATTTATTTATTTATAAACATGTAAACTTACTACAATTCAATAAGAAAATAAAATTATGAATAATTATTTGAATAAATGGTTGAATAAAATATGAGAACAAAGGGATGTGATGACCACTGAGCAAAGTGATTAACTGTCAAACAGTTAGTTTCGTATTGGCTATCACCAGTGTGTATCTAGGATGACGTCATGCGCACTCGCAGAGATGTGACGAAGCGTACAGTAAGTAACCCGTCGGATAGTCACCGTAACTTGAAGTTCCCTTAAAGTGCAATACCAAATTTTTGGAATATCTCAGTTGTTATGAACACGGAATTCCGTGGTTATGAAAGTTCGGTGTATAAGTTTTGAACGCGCTGAGCTACCAGTTCCCGAAATTATCTGGAGCTAATTGTCGGCTCTCAAAAATCTTTTATCACTGGATAGCCTAATTCTTGAGGAAAGTATATTGGTGTCTGCTAACTAACATGTAGCAAATTATTTAATTGAAATGATTATGTTTTTTAATTACCTACCAATGTTGTGTTAACTCATGTTCTTCTAACATAAGAGACAGCCGTGTTTGTTAGGGACCTTGTACCGCCCGCGCCAGTTCTTGTTCCCAGCAAAAACATTAGAAGTAATGAAGGGCGGGCATTTTGGGGGACTGTCTTATGTAATTTTTGAGTTCCAAAAATGCTGATTCTCAGCCTAATTTGAATAAATGAGTTATGATTTTGATATTGATTTTGAATTATAAGCGTCAATAATTAAAAGTACCTACGATATAAGCTGTAGGTAGGTACCTACATGCAACACCACGTAGGGCGACATCATGGGACACAGCTAGTAGTAAAATATTTCTCATGTTATTTGATGCAGCTGGTTAGTGCAGTTATGTAGTTCTACGTAAAATAAAGCCATATCCTTTCCACCTCGTTTTCTATGATTAAAGTCCGTAAAGTTTGAACAGCCCTCCAAAGGTAGTTTGTGGTGAGTTTCCATGGTAAGCCGTTTCATATTTTGCGAGAACAGATGATGGGGATTATGATATTAATTGTGATAAAGTGGAGATAGGAGACGCGGTACTGTGTGTGATTAGGAAACTGCTTCAGGCGTTTACCTTATCTTAATGGGAAACTAATCATTTAAATTATGAGTAGGGTCAAGGAGGCAACAGTGACTCATGTGTTTTCACAAAGCTAAATTAAATATAAATAATTACGGGATTATTGTGAAACTTTTACATATTCATTAATTATTAAAGTTTAATAGTGCATCAACACAATTTTATAAAAATAAGTTTAAAATAAAATAAATAATAAAATCCAAAAAAATACTTTTGAGCCATCACACAAACATTTGTCTTGGGTGGGAGTCGAACCCGGAGGTTCCGACTTCCACGACTCCCACCCAAGACAAATGTTATACCGGAGTATAGCAGTCAGGGTCACTAACCACTAGGCCAACATGCCAGTGAAGTAGTTGTTGCGCCACTTCTTCCCAGTATAAACACTCCAAAGTAGTGAAGGCTAGTGTTTTGGTGACTGTCTTATGAATTTTCTGACGTTCAAAAAGTCTTTTTTTTTTCTGTTTCGCCGAATTTGTATTAATGATTTAAGATTCGAATATTTTTGAACAGTAAAGGGTTACAGCTTCTAATAATAGGTTTTTTATTCATGATAAATACTTGCCTTCCGAACTTGGCCTCACATTATAGGATAACGAGCCTATGAGAATTATATACAAACAAAATGGTTTAAGATACTATAGCAGAATTTTAACTATTTCCCGGGATTCACCAACTTCGCCAACTGCGGTCGGTAGGAAGTGAGACCAGTGTTGTAGAATGTATACAGGATGTGGAATCGGTTTCGGCAGGATGTGGTTACTGCGGTGCTTACCTTACTGGTTACCAATTTCACAGAATGGAACATAGATAAGATTGTGGTCAGCTTATAAATACTACGCAAGTTAAAATAAAAAAAGTTCATTGTTTGAAACATTTATGAGGCAAGTTTTTATCGTCATGCATTAAGGCACATGAAACGAAAATAATATGAAGAATAAATATTTAAATAGCAAAAAACTTTTCTGATTGTCTTTGTTCAAAAAACAATTACCTACTTTTATTTAAAAAAAGGCTCTTTAAATGGATATTATAACTTTCTATAAGGGCCCTCAAAGTTCAAAGTTTCAACTGAACTTCACAACTTCAGAACTGAACTAATTGAATGTAAAACTGGTATCGGTTTCGGCAGAGAAACTTAATTTTGTCCCTGTCTGAAGTTTACGTGTGTTCGGTAAACTTAGTGAAAGTTATTCAAAACAGGATGTTTCATGTTTGACGTCACGGGTTATTTACAACCTGCTGCTTTGATGTCAATTGCAGCAGAAACACTAAGCTGTAGGTAAGTATTAAGTAAGTCATGCTAAGCGGCTTCGCGGTGCCACGAGACCAAAATATGTTAGAGAAGAATTTAACCTGACTATTACATATAATACATATACGATGTTATCGTGTATAATACATATATTATACATGTAATTATATAATAATTGCACTTCGGTCGCGACTTCGTTCACGTGTATTTCGTACTTTGCTCTTAAAACTTTTACTTTCCCTCGAACCCTTCAAAATATAGCCTATGTTACTCGTTGATAATATTATTATAGTTTTCTAATTGTGAAATATTTTTTAAAACCAGTCCAGTAGTTTTTAAATTAAATCCCTACAAGTAAATCAACAAATTTTTCCTCTTTATTACCCAAATGTAAAGGTTCGTGCGGTATCTCCGCACGAACCTTTACATTTGGGTATTAATACGAACTAAACACATTTTTTTAGAATACACTTGTATTTATACAACGAAAACTCCACTTAAGTAGTATCAAAAAAGATAAAAATATTTACTAGGAATATGCACACACATACTGACATAAAACCTTCAACTGTTTAAAAAAAGGACATAAGCGAGACTAAAAATCCTCCTACCTACCTCAGTATAATGCAGCAGTATTTAAAAAATTAAAACCGTGACTGGCAGCAGTATGGAAACCACTTATTCCATAACATGAATGCTTTATTTTTAGGCAAGGACGACACTGCTGTTTTTGACCGAAGTTCCTCCGGAAATAATTCACAAAGGGCCTCTCTACAGGACACGATTTAATTAAAGTCAAGTACAAAGCTTACTGTCAAGCGCAGGACAATGTTCATAACTCTAATTGACATTGTGTGTCTTCTGCAGCCTGCACCCTAAACATTAGCTGTTATTATTGTCTTCTTAAAATAGCCAGTGCTTATTAATCCTTTTTGGAAATTAACGTATTTCGGAGACAATGTTTACCACTTTGGTAAATGTTTATATAAGTATTTATTTAATTATTTTAGCACACAGAGACATTTTTCTACCAGTCAACTTTTCTCTGATCCTACTAATATTATAAACGCAAAAGTTTGTGAGTATGAATAGGTGGATGGGTGGATGTTTGTTACTCTTTCACGTAAAAACTACTGAATGGATTTGAATAAAATTTGGTATGGAGTTAACTGACACCCTGGATTAACAGAAAGGCTTTTTATCCCTGTATTCCCACGGGAACGGGACCTACGCGGGTGAAACCGCGGGACGTCTGCTAATATATTCTGCTAGTTTATAATTCTACAACTTTCACACAACGCCGTCTAGTCCCAAGGTAAGCAGAGCTTGTGTTATGGGTACTAAACAAAAGATGTCATTTTTGACATTTTATTTAGTTTTTGAACATGGCATCCTTTAATAACAATAATTAAAATAAAACTAGCGCTGATCGCTAGTTTTATTTTAATTATTGTAATTAAAGGATGATAAGATCACGCGTTCAATCGTGCATGTTTCTAAAATGTAAACTTTAGGTTATATAATAAGTATGTATGTTGATGATATAGTTAATACTTTATTTCGGTATGAGTTTCGCGTTTGTGAGAGAGTTAGGTAAACCAACAACTATCGTGAACTCAGAACTATTTCACAACATGAGAATAGCTGTAAAGTTATAATATGCACTACCTAAATATTTGTGTGAAGCTCAGCGTGGTCGTACAGTTCACAGAATGTCGATGGTAATGATGGGATGGACTTGGAACTATTGACCTAGGGTAAATACAGAGGTTTTTTTTTCTAATCTGTTTTATTTAAGGGCTTTATCGAGAGATTTGTCAGCCCCATCGTAGACTTTTACATTGTTTTAAATAAATATTGACACTTTATCGAATGATTCGCTTTAGTGGATTTTTTTTTCTGTTCTATCTGTTTAATTTTTTGAAGTAGGTACAGAAAAATATAATTTTTCACTGTACAGACGCCAGCACATCAAGATACCCCAAATTTTCCCAATTGAACATGAACCTTATTTTGTTTAAAGTAAAAACTATCGATCGAGCGGATCAATCGATGTTGCCACCGGTCACCAAGGGATCACGAAGCTTAACAAATTAGAAGGCATAGAAGTCGGTGTCATCAGTTTGATGAATGACATACCTCCGTCATCAATCATTGTCACACGGTCACACGGATTAACGGTTTTAATTATCTTTTATACGATTAATAAGTAAAAGGTTTGCTGTTTTTTGGTATAACAAGGGAGTTTGCTATGTCGACTTACCTATGTGCGGCGTCAAAACCATTATTGCCAGTGAAATGTTTGCCTGTGGGGCTGTGGAGGGTGAGAGAGGTAGAAAGAGTATCGCTTATCGCGTCATCTGATTTATCAAATAAACCGGTACCTACTTTGCACACAATCATATATATACCTACCTATGTATTTAAAACAAAGTCGTGTTAGTTACCTACACCATTTATAAAAATCACTATTTTATTATAATTTTTGTGTTTTTGGATTTGTCTTCGTCTCGAATGAGATAAACTAGCAAAAAATGCCGAGAATGCCGAGAATGCAGAGACCGAGACCGAGTCTCGGTCGAGCCTTAAAAGGAGGCGAACGAAGTCTGCTGGGCCAGCTTGTTGCTTTTTAAGTTCGAGTGATTCGTCTGATCGCCAACGTAAACAACGAAATTAATACAGTAGGATCACTAAAATAAGTGACATTGCCTATTATTGATGGTGTGTTACACAATAAAATTACGCCGTAGGTTAGCAACAGATATTGCAGTTGCCTACGTTTAAAACTGAGGTCGACATAGCAGGTCGGGCTAGCTGGAACTAGGTACCAGCTCTTTCGCAATTTAACTTATCAATCAGCTGCCAGCCGTCAGTTATAGAAACTGGCTGGTTTCTATCGAAAATTGTTCGCATACTAGTTGCAATTTTGCTTTGTTTGTTTTGTAGCGTAGGCATGCATGCTGGTTAAGAGAAATTAACTAGACTGTACCTACTATTCTACTCTTTAGTTTTCGAACCCAAGGTACGCACCTCTAACTTTTCGCATTCATGTGCGTATTGTATAATTATCATTTGCTTTAAATACGGTGAAAGAAATCATCGTGAGGAACGAGGAAAGGAAAGAGATATTTCTCAAGGGCATGTGATGCCAAGTCAGAGGCCCATGGGCGGCATTAAAACTCTGACAATAGTCAGTCGGTTAGTCAATAACCACACGAAAGGAAGAAAAACTCTTTTATTTAAAATTGACTTCTATGTAAAATTTAATGAAAAAATGAGTTTTGGCTTTTGGGTGTAGAAAGGGTACCTACCTGTTCAGTAAACTTCACCCCGTGAGAACTTAGGTGAAGTGAACTGTCAATCCCTGGCATTAATATGGAATGACAGCTCAATTTGCGTTCACTTCACCTACATTTTCACTCAGCGGTTATAGCAGGAACGCACTGTAGAACAGGTTTTGCATCCTAGATTCTATATTCCAGTTAGGAGTGTTAATGAAAAACAAAAAACAGACGTAAATGAACCCTTTAACCGCCTAAGTCGAATTTATCATTTTATCCGACAACTATTTTCGGACGCATCACGCATGAGTCGTATATAGGGTTATTTTTTAATGACCGGCCAAATTTTCACTGGGTGTTCTACCCATGAATATGAACAACTTTCACTATGGGACCGACTCTGAAATCACGAAAAAAAAATCAGCTGTTTCATACATTTTAGTCGAGTAGGTATTGAACTTTTGTATGAGACAGCTGATTTTTTTTATGTTTATCAGTTGTCAAGTACTCATATCACAAGATCTGCTTAGTTCGTGACTAGTTGGTGTTGTGTGAAAGTTGTGTTGTTGTGTAGTATTATTTAATAATTATAAACACTATACTTTTTACAGTAAAAGCGCTCGCGTTTGCGATGTGTGCTTTTTCAATACCTACCTACAAAGAAAATATGAACAGTTCTTGATGAATATTGAAAAATAAAATATCCATAAGGTCCAGACTGTGGCTTCTGTAAAATATGGTGGAATGGGTTCATAAATCCAGCAATGTCTGATGTTGTTTAACCTATTAACAGCTTGTGTCGCATATATGCGACACATATTTCCGTGTCCCTACCGCTCGTGTCGTATTCTGCGACAGAGAACATGCATGATTTTTTCGTTTTATTTTCAAAATACTGACTGTGTGGTACAACTAAAACCATTATCGAATTGAGATATTATTTATGTAAAAAAACTAAAAATAGATACAACAATTCTTTCTCCTTTTTACTGTAGGATTTTTTTTATTGATTTGTAGCCATTTTTGCCCGGCGCTAGGGGCACGGCAACTTTCAAACTTATCAAACTTCAAATATTTATTGAGATCATGAGTAGATACATAGGGTGTTATAAAAGGTTAAAGTACATACATGATACCCTGTTAGGGCGCAGCAACACAATTTCAATATAATAATAATAATAATAATAATAAATTTATTTATTGTTTACAAGGACCAGATTATAGAATGGATACATTGGCCATTAGAGTAAAACAAAATCTAGTAAGCGGGTGAAGCGCTGTACTCCTATATAGGCTACTGAGTAGCCTGTGCTTAGGAGAGACAGGACCGATCCCGATTATACAATATACATAGAGGGTCTTATGTGGCACATGACGTAGTACATTTTATTATTAGGTATATTATCCTAGTAACAATAACATGCAAGCAGAAAAATAAAGAAAAAATGAAAGACATTAAAAATTGGTAAAAAAAAAAAAATGTGTGTGTGTGTGTGTGTGTGTGTGTGTCTGTATGTTAGGGAGTTATGTGTGTGTCTAGTGTATGTTGAGAGAGAGTTAGTGGTATGAATGTCACCAATATGTTGGTGTGAATGGTTACTTCTTCAATATAGAAATACTTACACACTCAATCTTTTATTATATAATATTATGGCTATTTATATATTATATTATTATATTTATATATACCTATATTATTATTATATTTATATAATTTATTTTAACATATTATAAATATATATATTTTTTTTATATTTCACACTGTTTTACAGTTTAGTTCTGTCCTCGAAAAACTCTTTTATACTGTAATAGCTTTTTTTTGTGAAGTAGTTTTTTAATTTATTCTTGAATATATTGTAGCTGGAGGTTTCTTTTAGTTGTTGTGGTATTTTATTATATATTTTAATACACATTACATAAGGCCCAGAATGAAATATAGACAACTTTGATGCCGGTAGAACGAGTGTGTTTTTATTTCTTAAGTTACGAGGTTGTGAGTAACGGTCTTTCTTTAAAGTAAATAAATAACTCAACTAATAAATATAGCCAAGTGCTTAAAAGGTTAAATAAGTTTAATTATTTGCTAGCTACCTCGGAATGTAATAAAAAAGTTATAATATGTTCGCATGCGCAACAAATTGGTTTAAATATTTTGTTACCCTAAACTTTTATAATTACATGTTGGAGAGATTACCTTTAACCTTTGTATGTTATGAAATACTCGTAATATCACGCCTGTGTTCCCCTAAAAAAGTTGGGTAGAGGTACACCTCCATCCTCCAACCACAATTGATAATTACGATATTTATACAACAATTTTTTTTGGTATAAACTAAACCTGCAGGCATACAGGCATAAATATCAGCTGCCTCATAAATTTCGTCGAGTTTCGGGAGCATAAATGTACTGAACAGCTTTTTTTATCCATACGTGGTTATTATTTAATTTATATGTAAATAACATATAAATTAAATATATATACATATATATTTATTTATTTATTTTAAAGTAGGCTTACAAAATAACAATCCTAAGAAACAAAGAATATAATATGTAAAAACAGCTAATAACAAGCCACCACATATAGCATCCTCCTAGCTCTCCTCCATCTGAGCTCCTTCCATATCTTTGGTAACGGTTGTCCACCACTTGGCCTGTGGTTGTCATTTGCCTTTCTTCTTATCTGGTACGGCTAGGGCTTTCCTTACAACGTGTTTTCATCACGTCTCGTCACACGCCCATAACAAAGCATACGGCTTTCAAACCATCCGGCTTTCAAACCATCTTTTCTACAACGGGAGTGACTTTAAATAATCCTCTGATATAATCATTGCGTACTTTATCGAGTCTTTTCTAAAAAGATATTTAGAACATTAACATAAAAAACATGTTCATAATAATCTATAGTGAAACTCCGATCTCATCTACCAGTTAAAAAATGACGTGTAAAAGTATTTGTGAAAACCTATTTACAAAATAAATATTATTTTATCAAAGCTTCAGAATTTATTCGCATAAATGAATGTAAAATTTGGCCTTTCTTGTTTCGTTGAATATAATTCAACGTCCTTATTTCTTTGCCTTTTTCCTCCCAATAGAATTTACAGCCAAAGAGATATTATAACGACCCGTAGATTGAAGCCGGTACAGGTACTAATTAAATAATCTTCTTAATGACCACCGTCTTATTCGTTCTATATATATTCAAAAAACTTGCTGTACTATTTATACTCGTTCGGAACCCTGTTTCTCTACAATTGAAGTAACTAGCCCAAGTTACTCAGTATATCATCAGCCAGTGAAATTCTTGTTTAAATTAGTTAACGCGTTTGGGAGATTAGGTTTATCTCTAAAACGCGTTCAACACACAGAGAGTCAGGCAAAATTTATAACAAAAGCTTTTTCAAATTCAAATTAATTTATTGGTGTGATTTTTGGTACATTTTACATGAGTTCTTAATACTAAATAATTCGTTCCTCAAAAATCTACCTTAAACACCCTTCCTTATTTACTTATTTTTTAATAGTCATAACTACTGTAAAAACGTGTACTCTGACAATTTTAGTTATTTTGATTGACGTATGTATACATTATGTGTCTGACTATGTAGGTACGTATAAAAAGTGAGAAAGACTAGCGGTTTATCCGCCGCATCCCTTGGTCATTCATTTTTGCTAAGCAGATCGGAAAATGTACCAAGTAGCTCCAATTTTAATGTTTTTTGTTTACTACAATACATCTTTTTAAGTACTTTACACTGTTTAATTTATTTATAATCTCTTTATGAACTGTCTAGCTTGAAACACAGGTTCAACCAGTTCAGGCAATTAAGCAACTGTCTTCTTATCCAAATTGTTAAAGATATTTTTATTGTATTTGTGTCTCTTTTTATAAATAAACGATTATTATTATTTATATTATTTATTTTGGAGAACAACTTAAAAATTGAGTGTTGATGTGTAGGTGGTCCTCTTTTGTGTGATATGGAGGTGCACGAGTGAATGTGAGAGGGTGTGTGGAAATGTATAAAAATAAATCGAAGTTGATGTATAAAAATAATGTGTGAAAATTACTCATTAGAGGTAAGCACGAGCACGAAAACTGTCAGTCGTTTCAGTAAAAATCACTAGGTGTAAACTTAAGTGAAGTCGACTCAATCTCTAGGAAAGCGATGGACAATGGACAGCTTAATTAGCTTTCACCTCACCCACTTACATTTTCACGTGGTGATTGTTACAGAACGCTGCGTCGACTGACTTTTCAGAGCGATCTTTGCCACAGATTTGTAGGTATAGCTTATCAATTTAAATTAATCTATTAACCTACTAAATCTTCAAGCACCACAATGGTTGTGTACTTTATACTTGTCGGTATAACTGCTATCAGTATTAACTCAGGCTGACCGCTGCCCGCAAGATTAATTACATTGTCCCACAAAAGGAAAGGGGCTCCTACTAGCGAAAAGAAACCACGAATCAAGGATTACTGGGTATCGGTGATTCTGGACAAAAAAGCCTGGGGCAGCACTAGTACTTCACTTACGACTTTTTTTTAAATCTGTTTCATTAAGGGGCTTTTCTCGAGAGATATGTCAATTGTCAACCCCATCGTAGCCTTTTAAATTACTTTAAATAAATGATTATACATATCGAATAATCAATTAATAATAATAAACTACTACTAAATCAACCACATAATAAGAGTTATTCACGAAGACCAGCAACTAGTTGGCACAACTTTTGAGTTAACTTCGATGATAGTACAGAACTTGCGACTTCTTTTACTCATACTTTAACATCCCCTCCAGGCTATATTTTATTTTCAAAACTAACGGGGAGTTTTGAAAATAATATTTAGCTGTTTAACCTGAATTTTTAAAGCATTCACCCTCCCTAGGTAGCTACATGCTCATTACTTGGAGGCAAAGCATACCTTTTTGTCTTATATTATCATATTTATTATTTACGTTTTTCTATAAATTATGTTTGTTTACATTCGTAATGTCAGCTAGTGACAGGTGTAGTTTTATTTTTAATATGGCTGGAGCTAGTTGTAGGTCGTATATGTAAACCACATCGACCTCATTATTTTTCTTTTACTTTGCTTTGAATTGTGTTCTAAAACCTTTCCAAAATTCAATCATCTGTCATTCTGTCCATTTACCTTGGAGCCAGGTGGAATTTGGCAGTCTTTGTTTGGATCTGAAAGGCTTAGCAAGTCTCTTATATTAGCTGCAAGTCTAATACTTATGGCCTCTCTGTCCTCCGGCCCTCTAAACTGACGTCCTCCGCCTCCTCTGCAGAAGACTGAAGCCTAACGTCCCTCGGCCATTATTAAAGCCGAGAGGACCACCTCTGACGGATTCCTCCTCTGACGGACTCCTTCTCCTGACGGCCTCCTCCTCCGCTGCTGAAGACTGAAGCCTGACGTCCCTCGACTACCCTACAGCAGAGAGAGACACCTTTGACGGCCTCCGCCTCCTCTACTGAAGACCGAAGCCTGATGCCCCTCAGCCACAACTACTGCTGAGAGAGGGCCACCTCTTCTTCATTTTATCCTTCATCTTTCATTCATCAGCTTTCCTCTCTTCTTTATCCTAGCTCCACTAGGTAGGCCTGGTAATAATAAATTCTTATAACTATTCCCTCTAATCTTTTCCTACAACAGTGCTCTCCTCCTAGGTAGGTTAGTTCTGTTACGTTACAACTTATACTTATTTAACTTAGAATTAATACCTATAACTAATCACAAACAAAGCATTCCTTGTGAATTCACCCAGAGAACAACAGAAAATAAGCTACTTTATTATAAATAAAGTAGCTAATAGGTACAGGCTTGTGATCCGTACAAAATATAAACGGCTTAGAGTAATCATTTGAGAGAATTTAAGGTGTACAATAAAGAGTAGGTTATGATGAATTAGTTTTACCTTATGAATATTCTACACAATGTTTATTGTTTGAATAAATAAATGAATGAATGAATGCTCAGGTATTAATCTGTATTTCCAATAATGAAACAGCTACTATTTGTCTTTCCTCGATTCTTCAAGTTCTTTGTCTTGGATTTCCACGTTATTATTGCGATTTCCTTATTAGATTTTGATCATTGTGTTCATTGTATTTTGTTACGCAACAGGAACAAGGTGCTCGTATATTTAACTCCATTTCACTGCAACTCCTGATAGCCAGAATCGAATAAGGCGACCACCAGAAAATCTGTCCGTCAACAACAATAAACGTATATTTCAGATAAATAAGATCTCAGAATTAGAGCATAAGTTACGTATAATTAAAGCAGTTTTGTAATGCCACAAACCGAGGCGCTCAGCAACACCATGTCGTCCGCATAGCTTAAGATAAGATAAGATAAGATAAGATAATCATTTATTTGCCCAAACATGAGTACGCTTAAATTGTTATTAACACAAACGTCATCTGCGCGACGACTTGCTGGCTGCTGAGCTCCCCGATTAATGTATAATATAAATAGCTTAGGTTAAAGAGACGTGGAATTGTCAAGCCACCCTGTCTTACGTAACATTACCATTTATATGGATCTGAGAAAGTGCAAGCCCACCGCACAGTATTGTCTATTTGACTGGCCTGTTAGTCTAGTGGTTAGTGGCATCGACTGCTATGCCAGAGGTTGTAGGTTCGATTCCCACCCACGACAAATGTTTGTGTGATGAGCTCGATCATTTGCCCCGTATCTGGATTCTGGGTGTTATTTATTTATAGATGTGTATTTAGAAATATATATATGCTTAATTTGAGACTAGATGGCATTGTGTGAACGTTGTGGAATATTATTTTCATTTATTTATTTATTATTATCCTGATTGCTATACCAGTAGGTACCATTGTGCTTTTAGGTATCTTACGTAAACCAGCTACCTGTGTCCTGTAGGTCCTGTAGGTCTCACAGCAAGGTACGGGAAACTGAAATAAAATAAATTATTTTATTGTATACTTTAAGTTGGCCGTTTCAAATTATTTTGAACTCAATACTCAATACTCAATACTTTATTGCATTCCATAATGTGTACATAAAAGTTGGTATGTTATAACATCGAATCAATTATGGACCCTGTCGGGCACAGCAAAATTATTAAAGTAGGAGAGAGGATGAAGGCGCATTTTATTAAGAGAAATAATAATTTAAATGGAACATTAAAATAGTAATATTTGGTATTATTTGTTTAATTTAATAATAATATCATATTTTTACACTTTCCCTGTCCACAAAGTAGACACAATATTTAAACAATCACATATATGTGACTCATGGGACGGGGGGTTTTGTTTGTATGGGACCAAAAATTTATAACAAAATACCCCTAGACATCCGCAATATCAATCAGGTTACGCTATTCAAGAAGAAATTACAGTGTTTTCTTATAAATAAAGCATATTATACTCCAAATGAATATATGTGTGAATAAGTAATTTAAACATAATGACATGAAATTCAATGAAGAACTGATAATTTAATTTATTTTAATATTATTATTCCAATAAAATTCAATTGATTGTTTTGTTTGAATTGATTCTCGATCTGATCTACGATGTGTAATAAACCAAATTTTTGCATGCTTATATATAGGCTGAGTATGGTGAAACCACAAAAAATGTAACATCTTTTGTAAAACCCATATTATGCGAATAAAATGATTTGATTTGATTTGTTTTGGGGAAGTGGTTAAGTTAAAGTAATATGTATTGCACGGTTTAAATATTATTGCACGGTTTACTTTATTAAATACATTATTAACATTACAAATTATATTGATCATTAAATTGCAATAAATTAAATTGTTATATTAAATTAAATCTAAGTATTGTATTGTAGGCATTTGTAGGATGTTATTATTAATAGTGCACTGTATTAATTTACAAATTACAATGTTTTAAAATTTATTTATTTAATGCTAAATCAACAGACGTATTTGTCTATGTTTCATCATATTATGTATATACTAGGATTCAGCATATTTATTATTCAATACTATAACTATACAATAAAACTATTCTAAATTAACTGGTTACATACATACCTAAAAATAAACAAACAAAAGAACAGTAAACCAATTATAGGGCATCAAAAAACTCAAAAATAAAAAAATAAAATAAATAACGATTAAAAAAAAAAATAAAAAATTCAAAATTACGATTTAATATAGTTATTATTATTGTTGAAATTTATCATTGAAATAGTCGTCAATAGTGTAGTAGCTTTTGATTATCAGGAATTGTTTTAATTTATTGATAAAGATATTAATATTGTTTATGTTTTTTATATTTTCCGGTAACTTATTATATGTTTTAATGGACATGACAAATGTACTGGAAGAGTGCATTTTTAATCGTGAACTGGGTATATTTAATCTACTTTCGTGTCTAAGCGTAATTTTTGTTTGGATATCTCCTCTTTTAGTAAAGAATTGCGGATATTTTCGAACGAACTTACAAATTTCAAGTATGTAAATGCTCGGTAGAGTTAATATTTTTAGGTCTATAGCGGAGGAACTGTATAGCGTTGGTCATACAGACATGATTACATGACAATTTCAACCTGCATTTGTTATAACTAGGTAAACACTGGGGGTGTTGATTTTTACCGTAAAATATTGTACTCATCGTCGCCGTGCCAACATAGCCTTTGGTGTGTCAGACCCTTCGCGGATCCTCGAGAAGGTGTAGTTTATGTGAGGTCATTCAGACCCACTACTCGATGGCCCATTCTATCTGTGCCACCGCCGCCACGCCGCGCGCCGGCAGTAGACCGCACTTCACACCTTATAACAAAAAGATTTATTACTTAAGGACCTGTAGCGATATCTATCTTGCCACTTACAAACAAAATCTAAGGATCCGGATCGCGAAATTAAGGCGGTTAAGACACTGTGACGCACCACGCAGCGTAGCGCGTGAATGCGTATTTTAACGTTGCCCGTAAGTATGTCCGTATGTATAGAAAACTCGCACAGTCCAATATACAAAAAATGCATCCACGCGCGTTCAATCAGATCAGAGACACGCTACATGCAGCGTTGTGTGTGTTATGTTATGTGTGGCAGTGTGATAATAGTCTAACACTTTCGCTGCTCAGTTCAAAATCGCAATTCTACACAATTCTTTGTCAAAATAACATAACAACCCTACAGTTGGGTTCATTGGCGCGATGACTACGTAACGGAAACCTTATGCCCAAGAACCCACATCCGAGTTTACCTTTGGATACGCCCACCGGGTTAGGGGAGACGAAAACAGTTTAATTCGTAACAAATGCCGTTGCCATTAAAGTAATCCCGTCAACAACCGACAGCATTGGCACCAGACTTTCGTGTCGGAGGATCCTCCCTTTTGTAATGAAGGATGAGGAACTTTACATCATGTCTCTCATCCAAAGACCCGTAGATGGATCTCGGGTAAAAGGTAATTTATATTAGTTCTGATTGTTATTTTCTATTTTTTAACTTAAAGGTGTTTCATTATCTGACTGCTCTGAGAAGAAACACCGAAAGAAACTCAGAGGTCACAGTCACAGACATTACCTTGGTAAGATCAAGTAAGAAACATACAGATTAGTGTCTGAAATGGTCTTTTGAGGAACGAACCACACAAATATGAGGGGGACAGATCAGTCAGTGCAAGCATTTGTCAGAAATCGTGCTCAACTTGAAACCTAAAGAGCTCCACGTTCAACATAGTATCTATGTATAACTAAAAAATCTTCATTAATGTGCTTGACCGCGTCACCGCCAAAACCACTCAACCATTGACCCTTACCTTACTTGCTTTGAATGTTAAATGCCTTAACACTCCCCTAGAAATATAAAGACAATTGAGGCAGTTGTTCCCGTGAGTGGGGAGTTATGGGAACAAAGTGTGGGCGAAGGACATACACACGGGAAATAGCGCGAATTTATGAGATACGAGGATCGCATTTTAATAAGCTAAGAAATTGGTATGTTCGTTGGTTTTGATTTACGTAGAGAAATTTTCTACATAATATTATTATAACGCGAAGGGAAGACTTGTGCCTCTGTCTAGCGTACCTAGCGCACGAAGAAGTGTAGTTTTTGACATGCCTACTTAAAGTTAGTATGGAAAAGGACAATCCTTTTCCATACTTCTTCTACTTTTCTCTTCTAAGTTTTTGCTGTGCCCGACAGGGTCCATAATGATTCTGTACCTTTATATTCTTAAGACCATCTATGTACATTGTGGAACGCAATAAATTTTGAGTATTGAGTATGTTGAGTATTGAGTATACTAACTTTTATCCCCACCGCATACAAAAACATTCAAATACATTCAACATATACACACACTCCACACATACAACATACACACACACTTACAAACCAAACACAAAATACACACACATTTAATTCACATTAACATTTAATTTATTTCAATAATTAGCAAACTTATTTCAATAATTTATTATTTAGGAACTCTGCTCATGGTGCTTTTAAAATTTTGCATTATTACTTTCTAATTTGGCAAACCTATTCTTTGTAACTGTAACTGAAGACTGTACTAAACCTTTTTTGTAATAAATTATAACTAATCATTATTATTACGAGTATCAAAGTTGAATGGGCAACCACTGGGCGTTGTCCCTACTGTTCTTCAAAAAAATTTTCTTAAATGCCTTTGAACACTTTTTAAATAGCTACTAGGAGCTTCGTGCCAATCTTTCTGCCCATATTTATTTGAAGCATTTGAATCCATTCAGATTCAAACTATCGGGAGTAGGCACACGAAGAAACTCAGACAGGGATACTTTTTAATTTAGTCTGAAGATTGAGTCTGAGAGTAGAATGCAAACGTTCTTATACATACTCGTACTAATACTACCCCTCTGTTCTGTTCTATGTAAGAAAGGCAGATATTTTCCATAGTTTTGCACTATATTTGGAAATACACACTACTATATTTGATAAATATTCAATTGGCATCACGCACGTACGAATTGGCCTCACAAAGGAACTTACCTGTCACTAAGAAAGAATTTCGACGAATTCTCTTAGGTTCAATTTACATTGTCGCAAACAGAATAAGACTCAGAAACGAACCTGCATGGTAGGTACTTAAATGACCAAGCTAATATCTCGATTTAAAAATTAACTAAGGTTTCTTTTTTTGTTGTTTCTTCTCAGAGTAGTCAGATAGTGACCAGCCGACCTCGTCTCGTTTTAAAAATAATATTTTGCTTATTTGATGTTTAAAAATGTTTGTTAAAACCAATTTACAGAAATATTTGTCATCAAGGAATTGTAAGTAGCTGTGGTATTCCCGAGAATATCTTGGCTTGTTTCTAATTTGTACTTGAAACAAATTACGCAGTATGTTCATTATGCTTTGTAAAATTTCGTTACGAAAGTTCGCTTCCATTCCGGTCAGCGACAATGTAAATTGAGCCTTATGATAGGATATACCAACATAGTATGTAGATGGATGGGTGAGTATCGCCGTCTTCGTCTCAACGGATGAGTAATTTCCTCAAAACTTGATATATTCGGGAATCCACGACTTGTTAAAATATAATATGACACTTTTTCCGTAATGTCTTTATTTATTGCTCAGCTTAGCCTGCCCTTTGGGTGTTGAGTTAGGTTCCAAGGTCAGCAAAAGTGTATACGTTTATTCTCAGATTGTGGATTGCGTCGCTAGGGACCAATGTTTTTATAAAAGAATAACCATTCCCAGTAATAATATGTGTAATACAAACGCTATGTACGAGTATCTATCAACAGAATTAAAGTTTCTTGGCCATTGTTATCCACATAAAGCTGCCTTTTTGGAAGGTAAGCTGACGGTAAAGATTTCAAGATTAGTTAAATGAAGATCGGGTTGCTAACCGTAGATCCAGATTTCCTCACAATATTTACACACACAAACACACACACACACCTTCAAAATTACATTTAAACAACTGTAGTGTAAGTTGTTTATGAGTAAATGACCCTCCTAAACCATTTTTGTTCTGTCTGTCTACAAGCTTTATAGAAATAAAATAAAACAAATAGCAACGCTTTGCCAGAGGCTTTGGATTGACGTGTAATTTATTGATATCAGCTAGCAGGCAGGCGGGCGCCATCTTTTGAAGTAACAAAAGTGAACCCACATGAAAAGTACACAATCATTTATAAGCTTTAATTTTAAATGAGTACACACTGCCTGTGTTGAATGATGGTAATGAGTTTCTGTGCAAATGAGGTGTGCCAACATATTAACGATTCCACTCCGGATTCATTGGACAGGTAGATACATATTTGTGGAGGTCGCTTCTTGCTATTGTATAATCTAATACTGACATCAAAACTTTCGCTGAAAATTAAAGGAATTAAATATTCCACTACATTCACACAACTCCATCTAGTCCCAAGCTAAGCAGAGCTTGTGTTATGCGTACTAAACAACTGATAAACATACTTATATATTTCTTAATATTAACATTTTATAAGTTACAGCCAGACGCATATCAAATGGTCGTGGTTATCACACAAACATTTGTCCTAGGTAGGAATCAAACCCGCGTGGCAGTCACGGCCACTAACTACTAGACCAACAGGCGAGTCAAAATTGAACCGCTTGTTAGTCGCTAGTGGCTCGTAGCTTATGACACAGTGACTACTACTTAGAAACACTTGTTTTTCTGTATCTTTCGTGACAGATGTTTCACTTAAGTTTGATAATAATAATATCGTCCTTAAACGTTGACGATAAAAAAATACTTATAACTTTGATTTGTCGCGATTCATTCTCAAGTGACGCGAAGGGGTTCGTGCCTACGCAGTATATTTAGCATGTCAGAGAATAGGTCTCCTAGTCGGGGCAGCTAGTTTTATGTCAATATCAGTTCTTTTTTATTCCAAGCATACTGCATAGCATAGGTATTGCTTAGTTGGTCTAGTATTCATTTTTCATTAGCAACCTGGAGGCTGGATTTTTTCTCGATTAATAGCAAAAAGTTTGCTTCCTAAGACATAACGATCGCGAAATGTGGGTGTACTACAACAAGTACACCCACATTTCGCCATCGTTATGTAAGGTACACCTCTGCCCAACCCTTTGAAGAATATAGGTATTACTTTATGTATTATTTCTAGCTTGAGTACGTACTCTTATATTATCATCCTACAAATGATGCCACTACAATACTTGCTTGAATCTGAGGTGTGCCACAACATCCAGTAATACCTCGCACAGATATCCCGCAAGAAATCCCAAGGGGTGTAGGCAGAGCCCTCTCTCTCTATTATCACAACGATATACGGACATTGTGAACACGATACAATTCAGCTTTCAATAGATATGCAAAGCAGGGAATGTTGCACGGGTTCAAGTATTGGGGCCCATTCTGCACGAAAGTAAATATTTCCTTTTACATTTTTAATTCGCACGGCAATAACTGTACCTACTGCCGGTCGATAAATATAAGGAAAAAGATCAATTTATTAGTTTAACTTGAGTAGATTACAATACAAATAGTTACATGCAATCGTGGTAAATATGAGTGATTATTTAAAAATATTCCCGTGAAAACTTAGGTGAAGTGTTAAACATTAGCATTAATATGGATGGGAAAGTTCCTGTTCTCAGACTTACCGAATATACACACAACATTTCATAGGAATCGGTCAAGCCGTTACGGAGGATTTTGGTAACAAACACTGTGTCATGAGGATTGCACACACTACACAATACAACATACAAAATGAATCATCATCTGCCTAGCCTTTTCCCAACAATGTTGGGGTCGGCTTTAAGTTTAACCGGATGTAGCTGAATACCTGTGTTTTATATGAAGGGACTGCCTGTCAGAAAACATATAAAATGAATAAACAATACGAATTACATATAATTTTAATAAGATAACATATATACATATAACCTAACCTAACTTACCATACCTACCATATAGCTAACCTAACTACCTAACCTAAGTACCTTACTGAAATGCATTGATTTTGAATGATACAAAATACATAATTTTAAACTTAATTACAGCGCTGCGTGCCTTTTGTGACATAATAATACTGGAGTAGGTAGTAGTATTTGAATTTTAACTTGTTTGGTATATCATTTATACATAAAGTACCTACTACTTTGACTGGCTTGTTGATGTGGTTAGTGGCCCTGACTGCTATGCTGGACGTCGCGGGTTCGATTCCTACCCAAGACAAATGCTTGTGATTAGCACGATAATTTCTTCTGACTGACTTCAATTAGGGTTGTGGGCATGCCCACACTGCCCACAACGGTGGATCCGCGCTTGGCCTAAACTCGTTTATTTGTTGGTGACATATGTGTACGTTCTATTTTACAATTACATATCTGTCGGATCCCATGAGGGATAGCGTTAGTATTCGTGCAGACGAATGGAATTGAGAATGTATCGCGCTTACGATTTATCTTAAACTAAACAAGTTTTGGATATAAATCTACAAAAATTGCTTATAAATTGAATTGGAAATGTTTGAAATGCGTTTTGTCAAAACAACACAGACTCGAGTGTGTTTTCATTTTAAGCTGGCTATCATACAAAAAGGTACTCAATTAAGCAATTTAAAACTGCAAAAAAACATACTTATGTAAGTACTAGCAGACGTCCAGTGGTTTCACCCACGTAGGTCCCGTTCCCGTGGGAATACAGGCATAAAATGTAGCCTATGTGTTAATCCAGGGTGTCAGCTAACTCCACACTATTTTTTTTTTAAATCCATTCAGTAGTTTTTACGTGAAAGAGTAACAAATATCCATCCATCCATCCATCCTCACAAATTATCGCGTTTGTAATATTAGTAGGATAGTAAAGCAACATCACGTGCCTGAATCCTATGAAGAGTTAGGTAGAAGCGTATCTCCAGCACACTCACTTTTATTGTATTTTTCGGTTTCTTATGGTGTTTTCTTTTTGTTTCTATACATACATAAATTATCCACTCTCACGTAAATGCAAACAATAGGTTTTCTTTTTCAAATTCGTGACATTTTTGTTTATTTATATGTCCAAAAACATACAACTATTGTTACAGTGACCCAATGCAATAGTGTATTTACAGACTTATATGAACTATATCTAACAATAGTAGGTACTATACAGAAGTCTCAGATATCTCACAAATGGCGGCCTCTACACCTGCACTGAGTGAATTTACTCAGTGTAAGCACAGAGGCCAACAAATCAAGCTACCCCAATGTGTCAATTCTCTTTGATAGTTTTTTAACTTCATTATAAAGACATTAAGGTTCATGTTCAATTGGGAAAATTTTACAGTAGATGTGCTGGCGTCTGTACAATGAAAACAGTCAATCCGTTGTTGTGACACTGTGTTTTAAGCGTGCGCAGTGCACGCGTGAGTGGTGCGTGCGCAGTGCACGCGTGAGTGGTGCGTGCTGCAGCAGATCGGTGCGTGCCGGTTGCACCCACAGCAGCGATGGCCACCACCGTCATCGCCCCACGTACTTATCAGGTAAATAAATCTTCCTTAGAAAGCGATATTCCCATTTCTGGACGTATTGTTCCCATCTGTGTAATATTTACTAAAAATACACTAATTTATTTACTTAAATATAGCTATTAGAGCTCGCTGTTTTAAGCAATGAGCTTGTCTAATATCAAAACAAAGATAGTTTTCTACAAAGAAGTACTTGTTTACTACACATTCCCCTGAGCAACATAAAAAAGGATTACTTATGCGAACCTACGTAATCTTATAAGTGAACGCGTTTCATTTACTTGAGAGCCGTAGAGCGCTGGCGGAACTGTTGGTGCATTTGCTAATTAAATATACATATATCTATGAACACGACGATTGCGGCTCGATTGGAGGTTAAGCTAAGATTGCGTGGTCAGTCCGTAAATAGGCCACCATTGATTATACATATGTCAAGACCCCGTTTGTGCCTACAAAAACATGCTTAGCCGTTAGTTCCGGCTGTCATTTGGAGATCTTTAAAAGTCGTCACGAGTAATCAGAACCCTGACCCAGAACTTAGGAAGTAGGAAGTTTAGTGGAGGTCAGAAAGGTCAGTCGCTCCATGTCGCACATTGGTATTCAGCAGCATTCGGTTAGACTGGGAGCGTACCAAGTACAAAGTTGACAAGAGGCTAGGCAGATATTCAGGTCTAAATTTCTTTATGAAATTATACAACGGCTGATTCTGGTGCCAAAAACGTGCATCTAACAGTACCCACAGAGGCTCTAAATTAATTTGCCCAAATGCGTGTGTTTGCCAGCTTTTATCTCTCCACTGTCGAGCAAAAAGCCCTTCCATCGTAATTAATGAAAATCAAGCACTGAATTCCTGTATTTTTCCCTTCCGCACGAATTCCACTGAGAGCTTTCATTTAAGTACAAGTCAACTCGTTTAGATGCCAGCTTTTCAGCGTACCGTAACACAAAAAAATCTTTAGAAAAAAGGTTTTTCTTAGCGAAAATAAAGAGTTTCGGCTACCATCGAGATGTTTTGACAGAATTATTTGGGAGGGTCTTATCTACGAGTATACTAATATTATAAAGAGGAATGGTTAGTAGTTTGGTGTCATGTTACAATTAAATTTAAAAGCTACTGCCTATTTAAAGAATCCTTTCACCGTTTGGAAACTACACTATCCTGTGTGACGGCTACTTTTTATCCCTGTATTCCCGCGGAAACGAGAACTACGTGGCTGAAACCACGTGACGTTTGCTAGTACTTAATATTACCTTAGAAAGTTGGAGGCAATAATAATATGTTAAGATAATATATCATGTAAATAATGTCATTGCCTCCAACTGCTTGTGTCTAAGCTAAGTGTCAAGGCTTTGTATTTAGTTTTGATTGACACTCACGACGACGTAAAAACATTTTTTGTTTAAAAGAAAACAGTGAATATCTGAGAGCTGAGTCGTGGAGCTGACATTGTTTCACTTGCAAATAAATCTTCACGAATATTTTCTTTTACTGTTTTATTGAAAACGTCTTGGGAGCTCACCAGACAGATGGTTCGTTGTTAAATTTCCAAATACTTATTTGCGTAGTCGCCGTTTCGATCCCTTTATTTATTTTACTCGAAACTTCATTTACATTTGTCCTAAAACTGAAAAAATATAAAAAAAAAATATGCAAAAGCATTATATTTAGATAGTTAAACTCTTCAACTTCACACACAGACTGGCATATTGGTTTGTAGTTAGTGGCCCTGGCTGCTATGCCGGAACCCACGACGGGTTCGATTCCCACTCAGGACAAATGTTTGTGTGATGAGCACGATCATTTGTTGTGTCTGGGTGTAATTTATAATAAGTATGTATTTAGAACTATATAAGTATGTATCAGCTATTAAGTACACACAAGCTCTGCTTAGCTTGGGACTAGATGGCGTTGTGTGATTAGTGGTATATTATTATATTATTATTATATATCATTATTATATTAAATTAAAATGTCGTGTTTCAAAACGATTAGGCGGTTTCAAATCAAAACTCTTTATTGAGGGTTGGCCCTATTTGTTTAAAAATAATTAAGAGAACCTAATTGCTGAGACACTTTCAATAATTTATAAACGTATTTTCGGTGGAGGCTCAACTACTTAAAGAGAATTGAAGAGGATTAATAACTCTGTCAAAATGTCTGGTCCAGTGTGATACTAAATTAATAACAACGCCAAAACTAAGACAGTTCTAATTATTAGTCACTTGTTAGTAAAAGTATTAAAATAACTCATGTGTACGACACAACGCCAGTACTCTCCAGGTTAAAAAACACGAAGGGTAGATAGATAATCATCCATTATCCCTTATAGTAGGTTTTGCGTCACTGCTACGGCGTAGCTCATTTCCCTGCTACGACTACGACGTAGCGGCTCCTGGGTCACATTACCTGATCGTGACATTGTAGCGCAGTAGTGTTTTAGATACATCTTTACTAACATTATAGAATAAGAATAAGAAGTTTTTATTTGTACAGAATGTAAGTATTACAATAAGTTGTTAATAAAAGTTCAAGAGTCCTTGTACATTCTGCCTTTCGACATACAAACATTTATGAGTAAAACAGGTACATACTTAAAACATTACAGCGCAGAAAAATATGTATACAGGGTGTAAAAAGACCCTTAACGTAAACGAAAACTTCTTCTTTAACAATTTTGGGTAACTTATTTTACCTTTGGCGCCATACAATTCCGCTTTTCTTTAACAGTGTGGTGTTACAGCTATAATTTTTTTAGTTTATAATAGTGTACAATTTCATCCTATTCTCATTATTATAATTTGTAAGTTTTTTTGGTTTACTATTATTTATAAAGAGTATTCTATTCTCAGACCTATAACTGACATACACACAAAATTTCATAAGAATCGGTCAAACTATTAAGGAGGAGTTTTGTTACTAGCACTGTGCCACGAGATTTTTGTATGATATACATACAAACATACATACTTTTAATAAGATGACAACAAATAGATCTAAAACAATAATAAATACTACTACTTTTCATTTAACAAGTCTCTTATGTGCTCTTATTGAAACATTTTGTGTTAGATAGAATTATAATGACAACATATGTATACATATAACCTAACCTAACTCGCTATACCTACCCTATAGCTAACCTAACTACCGAACCTAACTACCTTACTGAAATGCATTGATTTTGATAGATACAAAATACATCATTTTAAATGGAACTACTGCGCTACGAGTCTCTTTCATCCCTGACGTCATTATTAATTACGTAAATATTACCTCGCTTTATGTATTTAATTGCGTGTTTCTGTTTGTTTGAAAAAAGGTGAATTTCACGTGGGCGCAGTCACGGATATCAGTTAGTTATTGTATCATATTCATTATTCTTTCAACTGTTCCTTATCGCATATGGTGTGTCTGTTTGGGCTCGAGTCGCGAACATAACATAGTTTCATATTTACTATTTCATAAGGTGATCTGTCCTTAACATTTTGAACGAGTCTATTGTCGTATAACCAGTCTATAATTTATAATCTCTTTTTCGAATCATGATTTAATAAATGATGAGTGTGTATATTTAATGTGTACATATTTAATTATTTTTATCGTTATAAATATTGCACTATTAACGCAAACCCAGACACCAGCATTTAGCTTAGTCGGAGGGGTTATCAACTAATAATGTGCAAGTGCCCACATTGATAGCAAGCTTGTAAAAAAAAATGCATTAAAACAATCAATTTAAAAATAAAAAGTTGGCCATTGAGGCATTACGCTGAAGTAATTTGGGCTCGTGTTAATCAATAAGTGCGGATTAATAATACAAAATGGAATAAAATGTGTATTGTGTCAACAGCCCGTCGATGTTCATTACATAAATTATCTTGCATGAGTGACGCGCTGATTACTAAAGGCGAGCCATTAAAAGTGGCTGATACCTACAATATTATAACATTTTTACATGAACTGACCAAGATAATGTCTGGACTTTAAAAGAGATTGTTACCTCGGAGTTTCTTTCGGTGTTCCTTCTCAGAGTAGTCAGATAGTGGAACTCAATCGACCTTCTAGTTAAAAATGACATGATAAAAGTGTTTGGAGGTATGAGGAGCAGGGTGTAAAGTTCCTCATCTACCATTGAAAAGGGAGGATCCTCAGACCAGACGGGTGTTGTGTCTGGTGGGCTAACTACTGCCCGGCGGTTGTAGTCCGGAACTTGTATACGTTCAAATCGCGCAGATAACTTTAATACCGCGATGTAGGATATCAGTCATTAGTTTGTATGTGGTGAGATAGATGTCGCTACAAGTGTTTGTATGAACCTTTTTACAGAAATAAATATCATTTAAAAAACAAGCGAGCCTTACAGTAGTCACATAAAATGGTAATATCTGACTTGTAGCGATGGAAAATATGCCACCATAAAATAAAATGTACGTACGACCTCACGCAAAACAAGTTGCCATAATCTCATCGCTTCGTCATCGCGCCCTCTCATTGTTGAAATCAAATAGCGCGTGCTTCCCCGGTGTCCTGTAATATTTCCCTCCATTTTCACGAAAACACATAAACAAAATATTTTTTTATTTACTTGCTCAGCAGTTGCCTGGAGTTTGGATTTGTGCCCGGTTGGTTTCAATAGTTTCGTCCCCTTTTACACGAGACTTAAACATAACTGGCGGAAAGTAGGTGAGCATTTTCTAAATGTGTATGGTTTAAACTTCTTAGTGTATGAATGGATGAATAGCTATATTTACAATTTCCAAGGACATCTCTATTTTTACTTACGAAATACATAAACTCACCCCCTTTTCCCCGCTACATACAAACATAATATTTTAATAGTTATAATTTAATGTCCCCTTAGAAATCCATCAATTTGAAAATGGCGGCGCCATTTAATTTGTGAAATATTGACGTCTGGAAAGGGATGACTTTTTTCTTTTTATTTATTTTTTGTATAATATACATAGTTCTAGGTGTATCTACATACGTTTTAAAAAATAATAATACCAGCCTTTTACTGTCCCACTGCAGGGCAAAGGCCTCTTCTCCTACAGAGAAGGCACGAGCATTGAACACCACGCTTGCTCGAGGCGGATGGGCGATTTCAAACTTATATTAACTATAAGTCCAGGTTTCCTCACGGTGTTTTCCTTCACCGATGTCAATGATGTCTAAGAAGTACATATGAATCGAAAAAGTCACATTGGTACTAGCCCGGATTGAACCACAACCTCGTGCATGAGAGGTAGGCGCTTTAACCTCTAGGCCATCACGTATGTATCATTCATTCATACAGAAATTAATTTTTACAGATGGGGTGATGTTATCCTATCACATCTCGTTTCATTTTGACAACAGTAAAGTCCAGTGCTTGTCCACTCGCGTCGCTCCCGCCGTTCTCGTGGCCGTCTACTGAAACTCGTCGGGTGTTTAATTTCACTAATCTTAATTGAATAACTGACGGAGCACTAAATCCTATTAATTGCCTGTCACTAATAATGGGCGCCCATCCTTCAGAAACCCTTCAAATTTCTATTGAGCAGGAGGACACTACCTTTATGTACCTGCGATGCACACAATGTGTAATTACAACAAAATGTACACTTAGTCTGCAAATAAATAATTGACTTTGACTTTGAATTACGATATTAATACCTAGAAAAGGATTTAATATGTTTTACATAAATACATACATACATAATATCACGCCTGCTATCCCCGATGTGTTAGGCAGAGGTGTACCAGTAGTAGGTACACCCACATTTTGCCAGTTATGTTTAAGTCCCATGTAATAGGGGACTATTGCCATCAATCGGCCACTAAACCAGACTCCGGGATGATACTGAGAAATTCCAAATGGAAAAACTCAATACCGCTTTGCACGACCCGGGGATCGAACCCGGGACCTCATGCTCAGCAATAGCGTTTGCGACCACTAGACCAACGAGGCAATCTTATTTAAAAAAAAACAGACTCCACAAACAGTAAAGGGTGCCGGAGGCGAGATCCTTTAAAAAATTACCATTGCACACATTTTCTTGACAGCAAATATAAATTTAAAATTCTTTTTTTTCCAAAATATACTGTTTCAATAAGTAGTATTTTTGCGGTATATCTCACCAACAACACGCCTATTTGCAATAGGTTATTTTTCTTTTTAATTCAATATGTAAAGTACCACCTCAATTTTTATTATTGCTCTATTTTTAACCCCCGACGCAAAAAGAGGGGTGTTATAAGTTTTTAGCGGTACTATAGCTACTTCTATAACAGACACCTTTCCTTTCTACTAACTAAAATTTAACTTAAATTTAGTCCACTAGCCCTTGGCAGAACAACTAAAATAACAAAGGTTCCTTTTTTGCCACTTGGCTGAGGAACCCTAAACTTTCATTTCAAACATAGTCATCATTTTTACGCCTACTTAACATAATAATGCAGATATTCACTTCAATATAATATAGAAGGCAAAAAAGAAAGCAAAAGAATTTATTTCAACAATACACTCTATTAAATATCATATCAATCAAAATACAATGGGCCCTGTTAGCATATCAATGGTCAAAAGTAACGCTCAATTTTTGAACTCACTCCCATTTAGCTTTAAACTTTGCCTTTTCATCAGTATTCATGAATTCTCTGATAAAGTCAATATTTTGATATATATGTCGTTATTGAATGGACCTTACATTAAAGTTTACAATCAGAATCAGAACTTTATTTGCTATGAAATGTTGTAGGTGCATAAATGAATGGCTCAGTCTACCTTACAGCAAAACAAAACTGTTTAGTTATTAATTTATTTGCATACTATAATGTCAGATAAAGACGTTACAAAGGCTTATAGCTATAGTACAGTTATGGACGCTGTAAGGGCACAGCAACATTAAGTAATAAGCAAGATTACCTATTATTATTTACTAGTATAGTTTCTACATGTAAAGCTAGTTTTACGTGTTAAGATAAATACATTGTGTTCGGGGCAGTCCCTGGTGTCCTGAAATACAAGTTACGGCTTAGTTTAGGCACCAGTCCCCCACAAATAATCTTAGCCAAACATGTAATTTTTACTTGCTATATGTAAGTTTTTAGTTATTAAGTGTTTTTTGTGGAAGAGAAATAAACCCATTTTTATTATTATTTCGTTTATTCATTCTGATTTCTTATTAAATAAATTATTAAATATTTTAATATATAACTTTTCACAATATAAAAAATAGTAGCCCACCGGTATCGGGAACAGAGTCCAAGCTAGCGGTGGTCAGGGCTGCAGAGAGAGGAATGGCATAACAATGCGAGCCGTGTTCAGAAGTACTGCTTTCTGAATCAAACCCTTGATCCAGCTGCCCAACGAGAGCCTCTTCAGGTATTGATCGAGGCTCTTTGCTATTAAGCCATTGGCAGACACGACTATCGGCACAATGATTGCTAAGTCCACAATCTACATGTCGACAACCTCGCGAGCCAAGTCAAGATGTAGAAATTTTCTTATCTTGTTCGGCTTTCACGAGGAACCTCGTGAAAGCCGGTTATGTCAACAAGCATTGCGTGCCTGTCGGTTCGATACAACACCACTACTATATCGGGCTTATTAGCCATGATAGTCCTATCAGCGATGATGGATCGATCCCAATACAATGTGATATGACCATTTTCGAGAACTGCCATGGGTCGGGCACATTAATATTATTATTATTGTGCAGTAAACTGAAGACGCAATGACCCCTGCCTTCTTTTGAATGAAAATTGGTATTCTGATAGTGAACTTCAATTCTACAAATCATCGCGCTCGTATTCAATTTATTTATTTACTAGCTGCCCCGGCAAACTTCGTTCCGCCTTAGAATCAATTTATTAGTATTTTTAGTTTTTATTAGTTTACATCCTATTCTCAGAATCTCCTGAATATACACACACAATTTCATAAGAATTGGTCTAGCCGTTTCGGAGGAGTTTTGTTACAAACACAGTGACACTCAACGAACGACAACTACTACGACTTTTGCGAGTCTCTAATGTGATCTTATCTAAACATTTTGTGTTTGATAGAATTATAATGACAACATGTACGAGTATATGTATATGTATAACTTAACCTAACTTACGATACCTATTCTATAGCTAACCTAACTACCGAACCTAACCTTACTGAAATGCATTGATTTAAAAAATTCTAAATTCATCATTTAAAAATGAGCTACTGTGCTGCGCGCCTCTATGTCACATAGGTACAATTTATTTAGTTTTCCCAGTCTACTTTAAAGTCGAAACAGTGTAATAATTATCTATTTGCGAAGAGTTATTGAAGTTCGTCTCTCGTCATTATACGCAATAATCCCAATATTTTACATATGTGTTGGATTCAAAATCCTTATTTGAATACGTTTTTTAATTTGAGAGAAGTATACCGTACCGACGACGGGACGACCGGTAGGAAAAGTTCCTAAGGAAAAGCGAAATTGCTGTTTTTACTATGTATATTCCAAGCATTTTTGTCATACTGACCTTCCCTGGACTTCCACAAACTTTTCAAAACCAAAATCAGCTAGATCGGTCTACCCGTTCTTGAGTTTTAGCCAGACTAACGAACAGCAATTGATTTTGGGAAAACACACCGTTACATAAACATAGTACCCAGGTAGTGAGTTAAAAATTACATTAGAATAGAATAGAATATCATTTATGTCCATGAAGCATGGTACATACAACATTGCAAATGTGTAACTAACGGTGTTATACACATCTTAAATACAACAAGATAAATATAGAACTACGTATACGCACGTGAGTGAAGTTAAGCTAGAAGGTAAACGATAAAATAAACGTGTGTTATCAATTTTTAACTTAAAAAATAACACAGACAGATATTGCAATAAAAACTTTTTAGAAAGAAATACAACCGCCGAAAAAAAAAACAAAAAAATAACTAAGTAGGTATTCAGAAGTCTGTAGCGATTTCGTTTTTGCCATTAATTTTTTGCCCTTTCCAATAAAAACAATCATCAAAATCATCAAAAAAGTTATGCATGGTCCTACATCGATTTCCGTGGTCATACATAAAAAATATATGCGTCGGCTTGAGAACCTCCTCCATATTTTTCCTCCATAATTATGTTTTGTTATTTCTTATTCTGATTGCATTTTACGGGTTCCCGTCATTTAAAGGGAAGGTAAAGAATGGTTTTAAAACAAAATACAATATTTTCCTTGTTTTTACTGATGAGATGTTAAATATTCGTGACAGCAAAGGACCAAAATAGACCAGCGATACCAACTCTTACTTGAACGGGCAATGAGCTTCTAGTTGCCTGAGCCTGCGATAATAAGACGTATTTTCTTTTTTCATATGTCGTAATGTTAGTAAAATAAACACAATTAATATCCATTTTCTGTTATACTACGATTAGGATTACATAATTTATGACCAAGTGGTGCAATAGTCTTCAAGGTTTACTCAACTGTTCTATGGGTACTTAGAACTAGCGTAGATACACCGTTACAGTTCCATTGCACTTTCTGTAGTCATTTTACAACTCGAAGAACCAAGAAGATTTTATCTTACGTTTGTTATACCTACTGTTAAGTTTCGTTATACTTTTCTATTCATCAAAATACTGCCAATATGTTACTACGAATAAGATCACTGTGATCACCTTACTTCGATAACTGTTATTAATACATTATTATATATTACTAGCAGACGTCCTGCGGTTTCACCCGCGTTGTTCCCATTCCTGTGGGAATATAGGGAAAAAAGTAGCCTATGTCACCCGGGGATAGTGTAGCTTCCCAACAGTAAAAGAATTTTCCAAATCGGTCCAGTAGTTTCGGAGCCTATTCATTACAACCAAACAAACAAAGTTGTCCTCTTTATAATAATATTAGTGTAGACATATGAAAACCAGTAAAGATATTGAGTATTGAGTAAATTATTAATTTTGTAATACGCTATTTTGCACCCTACATACAAAATATATGCCTTCTATGACTTGAAGATCCTAGAAGATTTGATGAGTAAGTCACAAAATCGATGTAGGTATTTAATATTATATGTTAAAGTTTACTAGTAATAAAAGCTAGAAACTTGATTTCTTTGATAGAGGGCGTCTCGCAGTTCACCCTACCTGAGAGTATTCAGTTAGTAAGAAGAACTTCAGTATCCCTCGGCTCATACGAGTCACCAAGGTTAAGAAAGTGCCTTGAACCCTTGAGCAAATTTTGACAGTATCTCTTGTGGAATCCTATTAAATAAAATTAGGTATAAAAGAAGAATAATAGTAGTAGTAGTTTTAGTAGTATATCTAGTATTAGGCTAAGTTCAGATGAACGCGCGGCGACGCGCGGTAGGCTCGGCGCGCGGTTGGCTCGGCGCGCGGTTTAAGATTGTAACAAATCAGTGTTGTTGTGTACATGACCGCGCGTCGCAGCGCGTTCACCTGAACTTAGCCTTATACAAAATGAAAAAAAAAGGTTGTGAAATAGGTACTTATATTACGGTGTTTCCAATATCGAACTAGCCAGTCGGCAATAAATTCTGGCCCAGAGGTTAAGGCGGTACCTCGTACCGGAGACAATGTGACATTTTTCAAATCATATTATTTCACGTATATTTATGTATACCTTGAGTGTTATACTTGTTTGAGGACCTAGTGTTAAACATTTGTGTACATCTATTATTTTAATAAACGATTTCATTTCATTTTTAATTTCATTGTGAACTTTATCTTAGACTTTAGTATCATCGGTGAAGGAAAACAACATAAGGATATAATTTATTGAGTTCTTTTTATTGGCTCATATTCTATTATTTTATTATAGGTTTAGAATTCCCAATCCGCCTTGAGCAAGCGTCATCACGCTAATCCGTCCACATTTCTCGGTAATTCATGAATCGTTTGAACGTAATTCCAGATGGCTACAAATTATTATGCAGGAATAAGTCCATTTTGTACATGAGTTCAATGATCATCTCAAAAGACGTAGGAATGTCATGTTACGAAATCATGACATGAGAGCAAAAAGCCCACCCGTATGCTATATTTGATTGAACGACGTATGTATTTTAAAACAAGTAGAGTTTAAATCATAAAAATAGAGTAGTTTTTACTCTAAATCCATCACACTGCAGAATTATCATACTTCCAAGTGGGCGAGACTAAACCAAAGTGAATGCTTGAGCAGTAGATCCGATTCAAAAAAATAAAATAAAATGTATTTTAAGTACTTTCACAAAGTGGTCCGCCGGATAATTGGAGACCGGAAAAAAAAACCAAAATACCCATCACCGTGTATTTAAAAAGGATTAAAGATTTTAAAAAAATGTTTTTACGTTTGATAAGGTTCTCGAAGATTTGTCAGATATTGTTTTCATTGTTATAAAATTGAGATATCGTTTCGTTTCACATCAATAATTTTTTTTTTCTTGATAGGCATAAAATATACAATAAAACTTCAGAAACATAAAACCTCATAAAAAAACAAGTGAGGAATAGAATAGAATAGAATAGAATACTCTTTATTGTACACCATTAATACTTTCTAATAATAATTTGACCCATTTGTTTTTTTTAAATTTATTTATTTAAAAAAAAACACAACTATCAGAGATCCAATGCAATAGTGTGGTGACAGACAGTTTATATATAATAACTTATAATTTAACATTTATTGTTTAAGACCAAAGTCACATAAAAGGAGCAAAATAAAACGAAGTTGTTATTATCATTTGTTATTGTTGAACATATTGCTCCTACCATATTCTATCATTGCAACGCTTTAAGTTAGACTTGTAGAAAATGCCTTTGTACTGTTTTATTTCTAGTGCATAAAGTTTTAAAAATTAAATGTATAAAAACAGAGTTTCACAGGTTAATGCTTGAACTGTCGACGACTCTCGTTACGTAGTGTTTTACCACAACAAAGGCGCGCGTCCCATTTTATTAAAAGCTTCAAATTGTTATTAAAACATTGTGTTTTTTTTGCACTTTATTAATACAGGCTTGAAAGTTTCAGGCACTAGACTGGAGAGCTGGAGCCTGGATTGATGCTGTTCAATTGTGATTTCTTCAAAAATATTGAAAAGATTTTTTTATAAACTTAACATTACGTCTGTAACCTCAAAAGGGACCTACAGGACACCAGCTCCCTATAGTAGGTTCACCCACATTCTGCCCTATAGCCGCGCACTAAACCATACTGTGGAGAACTGAGAAATCGTAAATAGAAATACCAAAGAAATTTAAGTTACTATAAAGAAGACGGTTAAGATGGTTTGGTCACGTTGAAAGGATGGATGAAAGGCGACTAACGAAAGGTATTTGGTGAGGTTCTTCAGAAAGGTCAGGTGCGTAGTACTCGCAACCGGCGTGTGTGTGAATGTACATGTAACATGTATGAATGTAAGCGAAGCAAAAGAAGTATGTAAGAATCGTAGCATATGGCGCTCTGTAGTTTCTGCCTACCCCTATGGGAAAAAAGCGCGAGTTTATGTATGTATGTATGTATAAAGAAGACTTGCAAAAAAAATGCCATAGAAAAACTGTAATCCCATATCTCAGTAACGCCATCTAGCAAAAGAAAACAATATTGGAGCGGCAGCAGAGCGTACTAAACTAGACTAATCGACTTGTGTCCACTAGGACAATAAGTAATTAATAAATACATCTAGACACAATTCTGAGTACGGTACAGAACGTTGTAATCAGATCTTTGTAGGTAATTATAATTTTTATAACTTGACCCACAAGCTGTCGAGTGCTACGAAATTTCGTGTTTTTTTACCCTCTAAATTAAAAACCCATGTCTGTAAGTTAATTTATGTTGGTGAGGTTTTACTGGCTTTCGTGAAGTTAGGAGGTAATTATAGTAAATTATTAAATTGGTTTTTCCTCCTTGCATTAATTAAGGATGTGTCTTTGGGTAGCATAGAACAAGTTACGAAAAGTCGTGGTGTAAAATATAAATGATCTAGACACTCTAGGTACCTACTCAACCTATTACAAAACCTAACTGTACGTTCATAAGTATAACAAGACTAAGTTTTTCCTCTTACTGAACAAGAAACCTTACGACGGATATTTGAGAACTATCACTTTGAGTTGAGCCACAACTCTATGCAAACGTACGAACTCTAAATCGATCACAAGGAAGAGGTGAAGGGGGGGCATTTTGGGGGACTGTCTTGACAAATTTGAATAATTGATTTTGATTTAATATTCCAAACACATAGACCAAAACATGTCAAAGTTCAAGGCACAAAGAACTCGATATTTGACACAACTGGTTCTTTAGGCACGGATTTAGGCCTCAAAAAAGATTATGGTCGCGGCCCACGGCCACTCAAAAACGCGTTAAGCGACAGTCGGACTAAGTATTCCCTACGATCAATACACTGCATTCATACAAAGGAAATGTTTTCAGAGCCACAAGATTAAAGCACATAATTATTCTGTACATGAATACATCTACAAAAATTCAAAATGTTGCAATTTTTTACATGGGGGTGCTAGTTTCATTACTGTAATATTAAGAACTGAAAGGCTAATTAAACACGATTTATATATACACCTTAATTTAACATAAATTAAAGTTAAAATGCCTCCATGAGCCAACAGTAACTAAAAAGAAAGTAAGCGAGTGAAGCGAAAATTTTAGCTCCAACTCCGATGGGTGGCTGGAGAAGGGAGGGCGTCTCTACGGACTCGGCGTCCTAGACGACAGCCAACAGGGATTAGCCTGGAAGCACATGTGACTTTAAAATTAGTGCCCACTTTTTCTCTGATTAGGACTCGATATTATATATATGTCGGCGTCAGCGATGGCTGAGCGATGAGCTGACACTGATGGGGGTTTGTGGTACCGAGTTCATAACGTAGAATAACAATCTCCATTGCAGTAATAACCTTACTTAACAATCGTAATCACATAACAAAACTCAAATAGGTAACTGACAGTTTCGTACTGGATGTGCGTCTTCGTTGGTGCCTCAAATCAATCTGAGCTCTGCCCAGCTCCTACACATTACCAAAAACACATTCGCGCCATTTCAAATGACAAGTAACGTCACGCTGGTCACCATAGACTGTACTAAATTAATCAACTTCACAACTTATTATTCAAGAATTTCGTTTTCCACGATATATATGTATAATCTCATTGTATTCGTAGGCGTATTACAAAAATATATAGCGAAAGTTTCCGAAGAAAAAAAATTAATTGAAAAACTAAGTTTGGAGAAGGCACTACTACTACTTTGATTAATACATTTTAATTAATAAGTCTCTGATGTGCTCTTTAAACCTTTTGTAAAATTTGATAGAATTAGAATGACAACATATATACATATAACCTAACCTAACTGCCATACCTATCATATAGCTAACCTAACTACCTAACCTAAGTACCTTACTGAAATGCATTGATTTTGAAAAATACAAAATAAATAATTTTAAACTGAACTACTGCACTGCGTGTCTCTATGAGACATACAATACTAGAGTAAGTACGTTACTGTAGTTTTGTGGTATTGATAACTTCCGTGCAAACAAAGTTGTGGACAAAAGGTAGTAAAATATAAATCCTACTAATATTATAAACGAATGGATGGATGTTTGTTACTCTGTCACGTAAAAACTACTGAATGGATTTTAATAAAATTTAGTATGAAGTTAGCTGACACCCCGAATTTACACATAGGCTTTTTATCCCTGTATTCCCATGGGAACGGGACCTACGCGGGTAAAACCGCGGGACGTCTGCTAGTAGAAAATAAACATAAATCATTGCGATATCCTAATATGTGTAATAATATTTGTTTACTGCCTCGTTGGTCTAGTGGTCGCGAGCGCTACTGCTGAGCATGAGGTCCCGGGTTCTATCCCCGGCTCGGGCAAAGTGCTATTGAGTTTTTCCATCTAGAATTTCTCAGTAGCAGCCCGGAATTTGGATTTGTACCCGATTGATGGCAATAGGCTCACTCGGCTTACATGGGACTGGTCAAATGTGGGTGTACTTAATACCAGGTACACCTCTACCTAGCCCTTCGGGGATAACAGGCGTGATGTTATGTTTTTTTTTTTAAATTATTGTTTATAATTGTGTACTACTTCATGCTGTTTGTTAATGTATATTATGTGCGTATAAAGCAAATATTATTTTTGACAGGCGTGTGAAGCCATAAATCTTATATATAAAATTCTCGTGTCACAATGTTCGTTCCCATACTCCTCTGAAACGGCTTGACCGATTTTCATGAATTTTTTTATGCATATTCAGTTAGCCTGAGAATCGGCTACTATCTATTTTTCTAACCTGTAAGTGATAAGGGGTGTTCAACCCAATTTTTTTTTTTTTTTTTTTTATATAATTTTTATTTTTTTTATTTTTTTATTATGCAGCATCAAAAAATACATACAACTCTAAATTTGCACTTTTTTATCACCAACCTTTGCTTTTTAATAGTCATTTTCATAATTTTATCATTTCCTATCCCGCATAAGTTATTGCATAGCTTCCATCGCGGGCCTTGAGCGTGGAAACTGAATACAGAAATTCCGTAACGAAAATAACCTAACACAGGCACAGCGGTGATACTTTTTAGTTTTCAGTTTTGCCATCTATCGATGAATAGCAGAACTTTTAAGATTGTGAGAGGTTAGGGAGGGGCAGAGAGGGGGGGAGGGGAAAGGGAGGGGTGGTGAGTGGGATGACGGAGGGGTAAGGGAGGGGAAAATGGGGGAGAGGAAGAGGAGGTGAGCGGGGTGGGGAAAGGGGGAGGGAAAGAGGCAGGGGTCGGGAGGGGGGAGATGGTGAGGGAAAGTCGAGGGAGGGGGAGAGGGGGGAGGGGTGAAGGAGGGCCGTGGTAGGTGTGGGGGAGAGGGAGGGGGGAGGGGAGGGAGGGAGAGAGGGGAAGAGGAGAGGAGTTGATAAAAAATGCTATACAATAGCTTTACCGCGGCAGTCTCCGAGTGCCACACGTAATTTTTTTTTTTTTTTAACTATTCAATCACAATGTGTCACAGCAAAGCGTGGCAGGGTACAGCTAGTATTGTTATAAATTTTCATTAATTAATATGTCGAATGCCAATGTTTGTAACATGGTCGGTAATATTTACGTCAAAGGCTTGCGGTTGAGAATAAACAGAATGTGGGATTACCGTACTAATGTTGCTAATAAATTGTTTTATGCTCGTGTCGCAAAATGTGTACATTTTCCTATCTCACAAATTCTGCATAATGTGCACAGTAAACATCTTTTATTTATGAGCTACGCTTTATTCTCAGCTGTTTATTCCTTCTCTCCGCGTTCTTGGAACTCCTTGTAATCTTAACATTCTACTTGATCTTGTTATACATTAATATCTTTTTTATTTCTTCAGGATAACAGACAATTGCGTAGTATTACTTAAAATTAATAAAGAATAGTACATTTAAAACAACACAACATCACGCTTGTAACTCCCGAAAGGCTAAGGTGTACCTGTAGTACACCCACATTTCGCCTGGTATGTTTAAGTCCCGTGTAATAGGGGGCGAGGCTATTGCCATCAATCGGGCACAAATACAGACTCCGGGCTGCTACTGAGAAATTCTAGAAGGATAAACTTAATAACGCTTTGCCCGACTCGGGTATTGAACCCGGCACCTCATGCTCAGCAGTAGCACATGCGAAACTGTGATTACTAGACCAACTAGGCAATTAACATAAACACTTAGTTAATTATGTAACAACCATACGAGTAACTTTAGCAAACGATGCTTTTTAAAAATGACGTGTGGCACTCGGAAACCGCCACGATAAAGCAATTGCATAGCATTTTTTATCAACTCCTCTCCTCTCCCCCTCCCTCTCGATCCCTTCTGTCCCTCCCTCTCCCCCACACCTCCCACGGCCCTCCCTCACCCCTCCCTTCACCCCTTCCTCACTTTCCCCTCCCTTACCCTCCTGTTCCCTGCCTCTTCCCCTCCCACTCTCCGCTCCCCTCTCACCTCATCCTTCCCATTCCCCTTCCCCTCCCCCTCCTTCCCCACCCCCTCTCTCTGTCCTCCCTCTCCCCTCCCCTCCCACTCCCCTGCACATTCCTCCCCTGCCCCTCCGACCCCTCTCACAATCCCCCCTTCCCTCTGTCACAATCGCGCGTTGCCCCTCAGCTTACTCCTTATTTTTCTAAAACAATTCCGTTTTATTATATGTACAGACGCCAGCACATCAAGTTACCCCATTGTGTCAAATTTTGCCCAATTGAATTTGAACCTTATTTTGTTCAGCATAAAGTTGAAAAACGATCAAAGAAATTTGACACATTGGGGTAACTTGATGTGCTGGCGTCTGTAGGTACCTATGACATATATAATAAAGCTTTATGACATGAAGGTATTTCTTCTTAAAGTTATAGTTGGTCCTAAGCATTTTTAAATTCAAGTTTACTAATATCATAAAAAGGTAATCAAGTTTGTGTGTTTGTGACGTTGTAGCGGGTAATCTCTTGATCTACTGAACCATTTTGAAAATTCTTTTAAAGCCATATTATTTGTGAGTGACATAGGACATCATATTTAATTTCATCAAAACACAGAGAGGGTGGAGGGCATGTTAAAGAACTAGGTAAATGCACAATGCTAGTTTTTAATAAGTTAAATAAAACGTTTAGTAAAGTTACACTAAACACAGTTTTACCGTGCACCGTCTCCTAAATCGATTCGATCGCAATATTTACGATTCACTCTATAAGTGTCCGATACAAATATTTATCTGTTTTGTAAAAACGGTAAGAAAAGATGACCGAGTCACGATAAGGGAGACCAAGGGTCATTACGGTCACGATAGCACAAAGCTGTTCAGAATACTAATGAGATGTTAGATTTTCCCAAGAGTTTGCCCTTTTTGAGAAAAATATTGGCAGATGATCTGACAGGCAGACATCCATGAATTTATTGTAGGTAAGCGCCATGTTTTATTTATATGACGTAGAACGGGGTACATAGAATTTGCGAGCGGGAAATATGAGCACAACTGTGACTAATTACTTAATTACTTATTAGGCGTCATCTCTTTATGATTCCTCTTCCAATTAACTTTCCCGCCATTTTTACATATTTCTCCCCAGAACTGCTTATGGCGTTGATAGTTTTTATTCGTCCTAATAATATAAAATGTTCTAACAATAATTTTATTGCAATATTCATGTACAGACGCCAGCACGTCAAGTTACCCTAATGTGTCAGATTTCTTTGATCGTTTTTCAACTTTATATCAAACAGAATAAGGTTCATATTCAATTGGGAAAATTTGACACATTGGGGTAACTTAACGTAAAATAGGATAGAATAGAACTGTGGTTAATGAGGCACAGTTCTTTTAATATTCTTATTGATCTTTCGGTGATTTGACCACAGCGGAGCTCTTATAGCGTATGTACTAAAATTGGACTGTTCGGTTAACTGCATGAGGTAATAAAATCAGTCATCGCATTCTATTGAAACTCCGTACTAAGCTAGGTCAGGTCAAAGTGTAATTACCACTGACGTGCGGTCAACTGTAAGTTACGTCAATTCAAACAATTTTAAAATTGCAAATGTTTTTGGGTACATTTTTTTTAAAGTCTGTCTGTGTATTACCTATAGGTGATTTTAATACGTGCATGACGCTGGGCCTAAAAAAATCCAGTCTTGTGCCTTACTTTTTAACCGACTTCAAAAAAGGAGGAGGTTCTATGTTCGTGTGTAGGTATTAGTGATGTAACGAATATTCGCATTCGCATTCGCATTCGCGAATATTCGCATATTTTTGGATATTCGTATTTGCATTCGCATCCGCAAAATTTCTGCGAATGTTTTGCGAGTATGAATATCAGAAAAAAAAAACAAATTGAAGATTAATAAAATCAAAATCCATTCATTTCTTATGTTTTTACTGCAAGAAAAAGTAACTTAACCTCATAAGCACATTAACAGTCTTCACTTTATCCTTTAGTATTATTTATTCATTATTGTACTTTGGGAAATTATCTTAATAATTAAATTTTCATTAAAACTTATAACAGAAAAAGTATATTTATAATCTAATGTAAACAAACAAAAACAAATTCTTCTATGAATTTTTATTAGTTTTTACTTCAGTTTTAATGTTATACATAATTATCTGCTTGAACAAAACTAAAAATAATAATCAAACAAACACATTATTATTTTTCTACAATAGACTAGTATTTTTTCATAAGAATCACAAGTAAGTAAACACTTTAACAATCAAAAACAAAATTATTTCTTACTTAAATAAAGCTTAAAAAATAAAACTTTTAAAACAAAAACTAAGTGCAATTCACTAACAAAAACCAATTTATGAAACTTTTATCAGTCTTTCTTTATACAACTTTTTAATGTTTAAATAATCATCATCTTGAATATAACTCAAAAATATGATAAATAATCAAAAACTATATGCTTCTTCATTAAACTATAAATATAATCTAAACAAACAAAAAAAATATAAACTCTCAAACAAAAATACTTCAAAAATATAAACTCTCAAACAAACATACTTCTCTCTCAAAAAATAACAGTTAATTTTTTTTTTTTAATAATTGAACTTTAGTAGAGGAATATTAAACTTTAAAAATAGAAGCTTCGACGCCTTGTCTCCTTCAAGTCTGTTTCGATGTGGTGTGTAAATTAGTCCAGCGCCACTAAACATGCGCTCGCTTGGGACACTCGTTGGTGGTGTAACTAAATACTGGCGAACTATAGGAAACAGAAGACCGTACCTTGCCTTGTTCACTTTCCACCAAGTTAAAGGGTCGACGTCATTTGCCACGCGTTTTTCGGTTGAGTATTCTGTGACAGTTTTACGTATTAAAAGATGAACAGGGTTTTGAAAAGTATTTAGCGGTATGTCATCTTCTTCACTGTCACTCGCATCTATCAATAAATTCATTGCTTCTTTCAAAGATACACTTTTATTTGTTAGGGTATCTTCGGTTTCATTTAACCTGACACGCTTTGCATTCGGGCAACGTGAATTGGAAGATACATCGGTTTGACTGTCCCCAACCAAATCCAAAATATGTGCTATGACACGCTCTTTAGTGGACTTATTTTTAAAGAACTTATTTTTATATCTTGGGTCTATAAAGGTCGCCGTGGCGAACAATAGATCATTCTCTAAACCAGAAAATTTGCTAATAAATTCATCTTTTAAAACGGTAATCGTATCACCAATGTGTTCATCAGATGCATCAAGATCGCTTACAATTTTTTCTAAAGTGGCGATTAAAGGAATCACAGAAGATATGGAAACATCGGCAGCACTTAACTCTTTAGTCAGTTCTTCAAATGGTCTTAGTACACCGATAAGCTTCTCAATAATCATCCACTCTTCAGACGTTAATTGGGGAATTTTATTATTTGTCGATGCATAAATACATAAAGACTCTTTGACTTGTAAAATACGTTCCAGCATATAAAAAGTGCTATTCCACCTAGTTGCACATTCTTGTTTAATCTTGAGGGATTTTTGATTTAGCCTTTTCTGTATATTAGCAAGCTCGTCTTGAGCAGAAGTCGAATGATGAAAATGAGTTGCCATCTTCTTGCATTTAGTTATGGCAACCATGACAGTATTTTGAGCTTTCATCCCTTCTCTTAACACATTTTGAATTTTATGTGAAGCACAGTCAATATGTTTAACATTTAATAAGTTAACGCCTTTCTTCATGTTAGCCCCTGCATCGCGAACTACACATTGCACTTTTTCTTTAGGTATCTCCCATAACGACAAGATTTCTTCAAGTTTATAAGCAATATTTTCTCCGGTATGGCGGCTCTCATTGAACACTTCTGCTTTTAGCACTATCATTTTCCTTTCAAATCCTTCTGTAATCCCATGACAAGTTAAACTCAGCAGTGAAACTCCAGAACAAGTATCAGACCAAATATCGCTAGTAAATGACAATTTTTCGAAGGATTTCAGTAATTCGAGTATTTTCTGACTTACTTTGACATATAATTTATCGCAGATAAATGAAGTGAAATACGGGCGAGACTTTAAATCATAAGATGGACACAAATGCTTCATAAGTCTTATAAATCCAACACTTTCCACGAAACTAAATGGCAAGTCTTCCAACGCAACCATTTCACTTATTAAATTATCAACTGCCAATGACTTCAAAGATTTATTATCCCACTGTTTCGTTTTATCTACACATTCTTGAAGTGATATCTGTTTCATGTCGGATTTAGTACTTTGATGGGAAGATGATGCCAGTTCAAGTGTTTTAGATTCGTGTTTTCGTTTTTCACATTTTTCTAATTCGTAAAACTCTGTTTTATGCATTGCCTTCAAATGATTTCGCATAGCAGTTGTAGTTCTTCCTTTTCTGGAATATTCATTGTTACACAGCTTGCATTTAGCTCGTTCAGCATCACAAAGTCTAAAATAAGTCCATATTTCACTAGAAGTTGACTTATTCATGTTAATAAATAAAAAACTATTCACGCTAACCTCAAAATTCACTTGTTTTGTGTACGAAAAGACCGGTGCGAGCAGAATGACACTTCGTCGGATGAGTTCGTATCAACTCGGCAATTCTCGGAACAAAATACAAACGGAACGCACCTCGTAACTGCCAGCAAGCCATAGACAATTGGCGCCAAATTTGAATACTTCTACATTCGCATTCGCATTCGCATCCGCGAATGTCAGTAGCAGACATTTGCATTCGCATTCGCATTCGCGAATGTTTAAAAAATGACATTCGTTCCATCACTAGTAGGTATGTATTTTTTTTTTGTATGTATGTTACCTGATTTCTCGGCCATTTGTGGACCGATTCTCAAAATTATTTTTTTATTTGAAAGAGTATCCCCGAGGTGGTCCCATTTTAATTTGGTAAAGATCTGGTGCTGATCTTCGGAGATATACAAAGGAACCCTTCAAAAAAAGACGGCAAATCTGTAGTGATTGCTGGAATCGCTTGGATGTTTATTGTTTATACAACATCATGACGTTTCATCACGCCTGTATGCTCTGGGGGGTACGCGGATGTGTACAATATACCTAGATTTCGACAGTTAGGTGTGTTAAGTTTTATTTATTAGGGATAAGTGGATAACCCTATTACCATGACATTTATTGTTAACAATTAACAATATAAAATAAATTCATGGCAAATGTTTGTAAGGGAACAACTAAAAATAGAAAATAAAAAACTTTTTTGCAAAAAATAAAACCGACTTAAAAAAAGACACTAACCGGTGTAAAATAACTCTAAATTCGGAAGTCGGTGGCCCATCATGAATAAGACAAAACCACCAAAGCCACAGACTTCCTAACTTAGAGTTATTTTACACCGGTTAGTGTTTTTTTTAAGTCGGTTTTACTTTTTGCAAAAAAGTTTTTTATAACTGCATAAATTTCGCCACTAAACTGACATCCTACATCGTGATGTTGAAGTTATCCGCGAGATTGAAAGTATACAAGTTCCCGACATCAACCGTCAGGCAGTTAGTGGTCCATCAGACACAACACCCCACTGGTCGGAGGATCCTCTCTTTTCTATAGGGGTTGTGGAACTTTATACCCTATTCCTCATGCCTCTAAATATTAAACCAAAATGCGGCAGAATAGTTTTATTTCGATTCGAAAAACGTTCGAATTTCTGTAACGTTTACATCTTGCGTTTGTGCTAGAGCTTCGGTCAAATCCCAACTCAATCTGACAAGTAAGTTAACGAATGAGGTGCCTTTTCACTCGATTCAAGATATGAGAAATTCATTTGAATATTTTACCTAGATATAATTTTATAGATGTTGGCAGTTCACCAACATTATTCACCGCACTTCGCGCTTTTGTCGCTTTGACCCCTTTTAGTTAAATCATCATCTTACAAAAAGGGACTTGCGGACTCAGTCAGTTGAATGGAACGAATGGTTCTGAGAATGAGCGCATGGGTTCAATGGGTTCAAAAATTACGTTGTATGCGTATCCTGTAATACCGGTTACTTCTAAGCAGTGTAAGTCTAGTGGTGTTACCGGCGGATTGTCATATCATAGGTCTCGAGTTTTCTTTTCGGATTCATGTGCGTATTGTTTATCACTTTTTTAAAAACGGTGAAGGACACACCTTAAGGAAACCGGCATGCCGGAGAGATATTTCTCGACGGTATGTGATGGTACGCCCAAAAAAATCGTGTGTTTGGTGACTTATCTGGTGTCAGAATTTTAATGCCATTAAAATTCTGACACCAGATAAGTCACCAAACACACGATTTTTTTTTAATATTATAAACTAGTGCTTGACTGCAATCCCACCTGATGGTAAGCAGTGATGCAATCAATGATGGTGAAGCGCACTAGTTTATTAAGAGCCTATTTACTCCAGCCTCGAAGAACCTAAATTAAACTCAGAAAAAAAAAAAAGAACAAAAAAAACAGAACTGGACAGATATTATTATTATCCCACTCTTTTTCCAACTTACACCTTTTTTCCATAGGTGTATGCCACCATGTGTGTAGGTACCACATGTATTATTATTATTTGATTATTTAGGTTCCTACTTAAAAATACTTAGGCATATACTTAGTCGTAATCAAATCCTCAGTAAAAATAAAACAATGACCTTGCTACTAAGTTAACAAGTTTAACTCAATACAAAAAGTTTTAGAACATTTAATTTACTTAGTTAATTTTGTTTGAAACAACTCAATATAACGCCGACTTTGTAACATTATTATGCGATTAAACTTAGGTTACCGAGTTATTAAAATATTTTCACTTTTGTTCCGACTGAAAGCTGTGGGAAATCCGCTATTATTTCAGCCTGTTATTATTACATTTTACACTGTACGATAAGACGCGAGGGTGGGGTGGGAGCGAGACAAAAACACGCCATGTCATTATAAGTGCTCTTTTTCTTTTAAACTAAAAATACTAAACACTTTGTTAATTTTAAAAATATTTATGCTGTCTTAGTTTATCTCTGTATTTATTTATTTATTTATTTATTTATTTATTTATTAAAACTTTATGCACAAGTAAAAAAAACTGTACAAGGGCGGACTTAATGCCTTAGGCATTTTCTACCAGTCTACCTTAAGGTGGTGCAGAGATGGAACAAGGTAGGTGTAACTGGGCAAAAATTAAGGACACGGTGACTCTAAAAAAAAAAAGAAAGAAATAAAAAAATACACAGATACATACATACTGAAACAAAATAAATACACAGATACATACATAATTAATCAAAATAAATATATAGTCAACAGAGATAAAAATACGTTTATAAAGAACAACCAATCTGAGAGCCAATCAACTCGGTGATGAACCTGCCAACATCTTATGCAAATGTTCTCGAACTTTTATTTTAAATGTAAACCGACTGGTAGCCATCCTGATGTTCAGAGGGAGCGCATTCCAAAGGAAAACCGCCTGGACGAAGAAGGAAGAGTGAATAAAACCAGCGCGGTGAGAAGGACATCGTAGAAGACGATTATTCGTGGACCGAAGATTCAAAGCGTGCGCAGAGCATAAATATTGAAAGTGACTAGTTAGATAAGAGGGAGAAGTGGGATTGTTAAGTAACGAGAAAAGGGTTGTCAAAGCCCTCAAGGCTCTGCGCTGACGGATAGGTAGCCATTTTAAAAGTGCCCTATGCGCGGAAACGTGGTCATACTTACGTAGGTTGAAAACGAATCGAATGCAGTTATTTAGAAGCCGGTCAAGTTTATTGAGAAGGTCTGCATTCAGGTCATAGTAGCACACATCACCATAGTCAATTATGGGAAAGATAAGGGTTTGTACAAGCAGTGCCTTAATGTGAGGCGGGAGAAGATTTTTTAATCGGTATAGCGACCGCAACGTTCCAGTGACCTTTTGACTGACAGTCGCAACCTGCTTATGCCAGTCCAGGCAACTGTCAACATGAAGACCCAGATCCTTGACGTCAGAGCGGAACGGAATGCTTAGATTATCAAAGATGACCGGTGGCACAGACTTACCTTTCAGCCTCCTTATGCTATGGCAGCTCCCCAAGATGATAGCTTGGCACTTGGAAGGGTTAACCGCCACCCCGAATCGATTAGACCAGTCCTTGATGATATCTAAATCCCGGTTCAGCTCATCTACCGCCAAGGAAATGTTGTCAACACTTGCCTGACAGTAGAGCTGTAGATCATCAGCGTAAAGATGATACGCACACTGAAGCTCAGTGGTTATAAGATTAATAAAAATGGAGAATAACAGTGGAGATAAAATGCCGCCTTGAGGGACGCCAGTTTCGAGGTCACACCAAGCGGAGGAAGAGTCCCCAACATGAACTGACTGCTGACGCCCCTGAAGATATGATGCAAACCATTCAACCGACTCGGAAGAGACCATGAGATAGGAAAGGATGGATAAAAGGACTTCGTGACTGACGGTATTAAAAGCATTAGAGAAGTCGATTAAAACCAAAACAGAAACCTTCGTATCTTCCATACCACGCCTAATATCGTCAGTCACTTTAAGCAAAGCTGAAACGGTGCTGTGCCCTGGCCTGAAACCGGATTGAAATGAACTGATGAGAGCATTGTGGTGTATAAACTGCGAAAATTGTTTGTGAACGCAGGCCTCGAGGACTTTAGATAAAAAGGGAAGAATGGAAATTGGGCGAAAGTGACAAGGAAGACTGGGATTAGGAACCTTAGGCAGAGGTCGCACATGTGCTTTTCGCCATAAGGCAGGGAAAACACCGGAGTATAGGGAAAAGTTTATTATGTGGGAAATAGCAGGAAGGAGTTGATCAAGAGCAGTCACAATCATATGGCGGCTGATGTTGTCACAACCGACGGCTTTGGATTTGATGGAGAGGATAATCTTTTTGATCTCAACCGGGTCGACTGGGGTGAAGACGAAGAGGGCGATATTGGGACGCGTCAGACCTGCAAGATAGTCGAGAGTTTGACATTTGGTTTGAATATCTAGAAGGGAAACAGTAGAGAAATGGCGGTTTAGATCATCCAAACCGATTGTGCTAGGAAGGTCTGAATGCCGCGACCTGCCGATACCTAAAGTTCCAAGGAACTTCCAGATATCAGCAGGAGAAGAGGAAGTGATATTGTCAAGAATATGGCGGCGTTTAGCGTTGCGTATCATCTGATTACACCGATTCCTAGCAGCCTTAAAAATAGTCCAGTTATCATCTGATTTATCGTTGCTAGTGTCACTTTCTAACACAATATATATTTTACATTTATGTATAACCTACCTCTTGAATACACACTTAACTGATTTACTTAGGTACTTACTCGTTTTCTATTTATTTCTTTCCGTCACTGGGTACCCCTCAAGATCATTGGAAGACCAGCGTCAGACAGCATCACCTAAGCTGTCTGGCATGAATACTGAAATGAACCTTTTTGGCGCAGCCATGAGGCACACAACACAATTTCAATTCAATTTCATAAATCATTGTGTGTATGTGTGTTTTAATAACTGATGTCAAATAAATATTTTTTTTTCTTTCTTTCTTTCTTTCTATAATAGAAGATAATATACAGTAATGGTGATTTTGTTACTATGTGTGTTTGTAGGTGCTTAGATATGTTTCAAGATTTCTTCCATGTCAAAAACAAATGATAGTTATGATTTCTACAACATACAAGATACAACAGTCTCGTCGTGTACCACCAATATATCCGAACGGCGTAGAACCCAATACATATAATTGATAGTAACTATTTATAATAATGATTTATTTATTTCTCACCACAATCTATACGTATAATAAAACAGTAACGTAAGAAAAACTGTACATTGAGAATTTTCGAGAAAAAAAAGGGCTTTTGTTGGAAAAACGTAACTGGTGACAAAAAGTGAATTTTGTGGCCAAAAGGAAGGCAGTTGAGGCCGTGGACAGAACCCTGCAGGACATCTGCAGGAACGAATATTTTGATGGGTAGTTTCACAGTTCTGTTCAGTGGCGATTTCAGGCAAACGCTTCCCGAGGTGACGCGGGGATCGAGGGCTGACGAGGTGAATGCTTCGATGAAACGATCTTCGTTGTGGTCACGAGTTCGTACGCTGCGCTTGACCATTAATATGAGACCTCGGCTCGGCGGCATTGCACGCGCTCAAGAATTCTCCGATTTCCTTCTAAGTCTTGGCAAAGGCACTCTACCAGAAGAGAGAAGTGGACAGGCGTTGCTTTCAGAGTCTTTCGTTAGAGTGGTATCCAGCTTAGAAGAACTCATTCGCTGTGTGTACGGGGACATCAGTCGTAAACCGCACCAGCAGAATTCGTGTGAGAGGGCCATTGTGGCGGCCAAAAATGATCATGCTGCAGCAATTAACGAATGCATTCTCTCGGACATTGAGGGGAATGAAGTGGTCTACACGTCGATAAGCACTGTCGCCGAGCAAGATGACACGACATACTATCCTGTGGAATTTTTGAACTCCCTGTCAACAAGTGGACTTCCAGCAAATACCATCAAGCTGGAGATCGGCGTCCCGATTATGCTTTTTAGGAACAAATCTCCTCCGAAGTTGTGTAACGGGACCCGCCTTAAAGTCATCTCGCTCCACAGACACCATTGAGGTGGAAATTCTTACGGGTTGTGGCGTCGGCGAGGCAGTATTTATACAACGAATTCCCCTTATACTTAATAGCTTCCCGATCCAGTTCGAGCGCGTACAGTTCCCCGTGAGTGTTTGCTTAGTGATGACAATCAATAAATCGCAGGAGCCGATACTCAGAGCAGCGGGTGTAGATCTCAGGACGAGTTGCTTCTCACACGGGCACCTGTACGTCGCTTGCTCCCGCGCCACCAGTCCTGACTATCTTTACATTTTGGCTCCTGGCAGTATAACTATATCAACGTTGTTTATAGGGAAGTGTTATAAGGCATACCTTATAACACTTCCCTATAAACTACGTTGGTAGTCAGAGTAAAAACACGTATACGTGTACGTATTTTTACTCTTTTGTATCCTGGGTAGGTATAGAGTTTACTGACGCCTTGGATTAACACAGGCTTTTTATCCCTGTATTACCACGGGAACGGGACCTACGCGGGTGAAACCGCGGGACGTCTGCTAGTAACACAATAAAATAACAAAAACGCTGTTTGAAATTCCCGCGCGCGCACCTGTGATCGATCACAGTAGGCACGAAAGGGCAGTAGTAGCGTCAAACGCTCCCCCGCCACCCCGCAGCTCCCATTGTGCAGTACTGTCGTAATTGAATTAATTGAAAGTTAATGAGTATAATAAAAAAGTTTCTTTGGGAAAGTTATTCGTATCCATGAGTACAATGTTTAAGTATCGGTCAGTCACCTTATATAAGTGCTTAAGCCGGTGGCTGATGGATCATTTGTGTTTTGAATTATTAGTCAGCAGCTTTCTTCTCACTTGCAGCAAAATAAAGAAATTCGGCCTGATCTTGTTGGTGCGTATAATATTGTTACTAGTGATCGCCTAATAGTCAAAATTCGACCTTTATCGAAGATAATGAAAACTTTGCTCCATAATACTGACAGTGACAACTCTTATTTCCTGTCAAATTTAAATTTATTTCCCGAAAGTTTGTGTTGGCAGAATTTTGTAATATCCTGACCTTTATAAGTGAGGACTTGTTATTGGCTGTCAGTTTAACTTACTGTTTCTTACCTAATTTGTTTTAACTGTAAGTCCTCCATATCATTTAAATATATAAATAAATAAATTACTAAACGTCTAAAATTCACGTCAACATTAAAAACATTATTTGATTTAATGTATATTTCTAACACAAACACGTCTAAAACTATTGGGTTTCTGCACTTCTTCTCTACAAAAACTTACACTATGCCAAATCTTACACTCCTCCTTCCGTGCAGTTTTCTGAAATAGGGATCCCAAGATTTCGCTTAGCAAATTAAGTTTTTATAAGAAACAAAAGAAAAAGAATAATGCGGAAAGATTTGATTTTTGGTTTGTTTGTAAGGATTTCACTACAAATCTGCACACGAGACTAAACAAAAAATATTACAAAGCTATCACGAACTAACACAGGTTTTATTTTATTTTCAAAACTCATTTTTTTTTATTAATTAGTTCGAAGGGAGAAGTAGGTACTTGTGAAATACGACTTGACTAGAGACAATTTAGCCCTACTCATGAAATTCCCCCAGTGTCGTGAATGCGTTTAGAAACATTAAAGCTTACACGCACAAACAGTCAAACTTTGAATAGTTACCTTATGTGAGCATACAAGTAGATATACGTGCAGCAGCCAATTGCTCAACCACTGCGCCAATCGTGCACACCAACGGCTTTACACTTCCCAAAGCACGAAGGGGTCTTGACATATAATGAAGTCACGCAGTCACGAACAGACCTCGGCGTTTGTAGCTTAACCTTTGATCGGCCAGTATGGCTTTTATAAATAATAGTAATGGCTTAATGGCCAAGAGCCTCGATCAATACCTGAGGAGGCTCTCGTTGGGCAGCTGGATCAAGGGTTTGATTCAGAAATCAGTACTTCTGGACACGGCTCGCATTGTTAGGCGATTCATCTCCCTGGAGCCCTGACCGCCGGTAGCTTGAACCATGTGCCCGATACCGGTGGGCTACTATTATTTATATTTTTACTGTTTTTTTTATAGTTAAATATTCAAAACTGTATTTAATAAGAATTTGAAATGAATTTACGGAATAGTAATTACACATAAAGTCTGAGTTCTTTTTACATTTCATTTCATGAATAATGTCCCCTATGCTAGCAAAGTCCTGTGCTATAGGTGACGGCCATTAGTTAACAGAATTCGGTGAACCAAACGTGTCCATTATTTAGCCACAGGCCCGTTATGTGCAATAATCTTCATTAAAAACCTTGTTGTTCCAGGTGCTCGCAGGTGAATTATGTCGGAGACTCCGACATAATTCATCCTATTTCAAAAATGCTTCCACTAACGGAAAGCTAAATTTTCGACGGGTGTTAGAATATATGTGTGTGCAATATGTTTAATCATAGAGTAGAGTTCGAAGCGAACGAAGTCGCGGGTAGAAGATAGTGTATTAAAATTCGTTACCAGAGTACTAGAATAATACGCCTTGATATTTTTAAATGTTTTTTTTATTGTATTGTGAAAATAAATTTATAACAAAATATAAGTACGAGCACATTTGATTAATAAATATACGTTTTTTTGTAAAAACTTTCGTGCTAGTTGTAATCGAAGTATGTGTGTACCCCACAAACCTTGCAGGTCTAAAATTATTGAGGCCAAGTTCTTGATGTTCTTGCTGCTGCGTCATTAGATTCTTCCTAGCGTCTGTCTACCAACTGCTTTTTAGTAACGTGTATTATAGAAGAGGTTCACTAATCAAATGATGATGATGATGATGATGGCGGTGGTGATTTATTAATCAGCATTTAAGAGCTACAAAGCTGCATACAGACAAACACTTCGATCAGCAACACCCCTTTTTAAACCACTTCAAAAAACAGGAGGTTCTCAATTCGGTTGTATGCAACGCGAGGCTTACAAGACCAAAGATGGACCGTACAGTACGGACGGACGTTGTTGGAGTTTTACAAATAACACTGTATATGATACAAGTTGTAATTTTAATTCTATAGATCACAAAATGTTTAAATAAGATCTCAGTAGAGACTCGCTTAATAAAAAGTAATAGTACCTAGTTATTATTGGTTTGGATCTATTTGTTTTCATATATTAAACGTATGTATAACCTAATACTAGCAGACGTCACGCGGTTTCACCTGCGTTGTTCCTGTTCCCGTGGGATTACAGGGATAAAAAGTAGCCTATGACATCCGGGAATAGTGTAGCTTTCCACCAGTGCAATTTTTTATTAAAATTGGTTTATTAGTTCCGAAGATTATCCTCTACATACAAACTTACATACAAACAAATTTTACCTCTTTATAAATTTAGTATAGATATAAAATAGTGTGGTATATTCAGTAGGTCTGAGAATAAGATGTAAAATAATAAAAAAAATAAATTGATTCTAAGGTGAAACGAAGTTTGCCAGGGCAAGTAGTTGAAAAAAAAACAACACTTTCTACCATTTTTCATTCAAGACACTAACCACACTAACCATTAAATCACTAGAGTTAAGTATTCTGATGTATTACTTACTCGTACAACGAACAAAGGCTTTTTTTTATTTATTCAATGCAATTTACGCAAAAGCGTGTCGTGGTGAACGCAATCAAATGGTTTTGAGAAATCACAAAAAAACTCACATTACATTTTGTAAGATCTCCCAAGCGGAAATAAATGTATATGTCTTAACAGACTTTCTAGTCCAATATTAATTAAACACCGCGTTATATATTTCACACAAGTTTATTATTTTACAATATGATTTATTTTAGATTTATGTTTGTACTGCTGGTACACCTCTGCCTAACCCTTCGGGGATAACAGTCGTGATGTTATGTTATTTTTTGTTAATAGGATTTCAACAGATTGATGCTCCAGGAGAATTTTGACTTTTGGTAAAACTACTGTAATAGTGTGGTCCAGGTTTTAGTAGGTACATAGTTATTTTGTTTTCTCTATGCAAGCCTTCAGTTCACCCTCACTTATTGAGTTATCCCTTAACACTTTTGTAAAAAACCGTTTTATAACAAAAGGATCATCAGCTGGTGAATCAGGTATTGGGCCACTATACCCCAGACATCTTACAACTGCTGGAATTTTCCCTACAGGCACTCCAGCGATGATGAATATTATTCCGCGTGGTTGTGGAAATCTAAACTTCGAGCTAGCGGGTCCTACCAGCATGTACACCACCACCTGCGAAAATAATTACTACCAGTTTAGTTTGGGGCCCAGCTTACGAAGAATAACTGTGTCGTTCAGGGCTCAGCTCACAAAGACTAGCTGTGTCGTTCGGGGTTCAGTTCACAAAGACTAACTATGTCGTTCGGGGCTCAGCTTACGAATACTAACTACGTCGTTCAGGGCTCAGCACACAAAGACTAACTGTGTCGTTCGGGGTTCAGTTCACAAAGACTAACTATGTCGTTCGGGGCTCAGCTTACGAATACTAACTACGTCGTTCGGGCCTCAGCTCACAAAGACTAACTGTGTCGTTCGGGGTTCAGTTCACAAAGACTAACTATGTCGTTCGGGGCTCAGCTTACGAATACTAACTACATCGTTTGGGGCTCAGCTCACAAAGTTCGTGTAGTTCGGGGCTTGTTTTATAATAATTTGTGCAACAATCACGAAAATGGCAAGACATATTTTTCTACCAAGACGAAGTTATTTAACTGTTCTCAAACTGTTGTGTAATTTTAGCTAAATATTCTTGTTTAATAAACCGACTTCTAACAAAATTTTAAACGTTTCTTCGTATGTAAAGAAGGTCTTTTAAAACTTCAAAGAATCATTGAAATTGGTTAACAATTGCTAAAGAAGCTCTTTCTAAACATTAATCTGTACATCTCTGCCTGGTCTCTTTTAAAATAGAAGGGCGTAATTTTATGTTATGGAAATACAAAATCTGCATAGACATCTGACTATATCAATCGCGAATAATTTGCTGTTATGCGTTGAAGAGTTCCGACGCATGTCTTCTTCATCAGTTTTTCTTCACAAAATGATCCTTCTAAATGAAAATGCTTGTATTGTTACTAAAAATGTAAAAATCGGTACGTGTGCATCTATTTTTTTAGGAGTTCCCTCAATTCCTCGAGGACCCCTCATCAGATATGAGTTTTGATACAAATGGGACCAATCTGCTATACCCTATCAATCAAAAAAATAATTTTGAAAATCGGTTCTTATATGACGGAGTACCTACTGAGGTAACAAACCCTAAAAAACTGAATATAATAATACAACTGAATTGATAACCTCCTCCTTTTTTGAAGTTGGTTAAAAAGAAAGAGGTTATCAATTCAGATGTTTGTTTTTTTATGTTTGTTCGCGCATAACTTCGTCTCTTGCCAACCGATTTGAAAAAATATTTTGTTGGAAAGGGTATACTTTCCAATATATATATATATACATATAATACGATCTGATGATAGTATCTTGGCAAAATCGAGGGAACTCTTAATATTTTATAGGAAAACGTAAAGTGATTTTGGTATTTTTTTTTCTACAATAAAGCATTTGTGTTCAATAAGAACCATTCTACCATCAGATCTGATGATGAAGCCAAGAGTCAGGTACTGGAACTCCATAATAAGACAATGTATCCTAGCCGCTAGCCGTGTTTGGGCTTGTTAGAATTTTAACGGTATGCACTTTCCAGGTGTACCTAACCTACAACTATAATTTAAAAAACTAATAGAAAACGTTTACTTTTTCATTCAAACACTAAAAGTTGCAACAAAACCACCAAAGCCACAGACTTCAGAAACTAGAGTTATTTGTAGACTAAACGTATTTTGTAGACTTTAACCGACAAATCATGTAGCCCCTTTTAATTATTTTTAATTTCATCCACAATGCAAAATAATACACATGTATACGTTCTCACTCATATGTCGACAAAAGAAAAATGTCTTTATCTCGAACGGAGCTCAGCTATGGGCTTTTTATGAGTTTCACATAACTTTTTAACAGTAAAGGCATAATGAACTTGTTAGTCTGTGTGGTGGGAACTTCAGTAACAAACAAAATTATTAACAATAGTTGGGTAGGTGATCGCGGTAATCTTATTCACAACAATACACTGGTGATATTTTTAAGAGTAAAAAAGTATTAAGAAGCTTACCAGTATAATAAACGCGTGAGAAATCTTCATGTTTCTTCGACTTATGAGAAAGACTTCAGAAAGTGCAATGAAACTGTAACGGGGTGGGCTTGTCTTAAGTACCCACAGAACACTTGAGCAAACTATGGAGATTATTGCGCCACTTGGTAATAAATTTTCTAATCACAATGGGAGTATGACAGAAAATGAATATTAATTGTTGTTCTATTATTTACATTACGGCGCTTAAAAAATAAAGAAAAATACGTCTATTTATCACAGACTAAGGGCTAAAACACATAAAGAGGTTACGAAGACACAACATGCCGTGGCACGGCATAATCTGTATTTACATTACCGCGTCGAGCAACGTTAATAACACAACTTATTCTTAGTTTTAGAGAGATTTATAGGTTTTGCTCTCGAGTATATTATCACGAGTAAGTATGCTGCAATCGACTATCAGTGTTAGAATCTTCTACAGTGGATGCTATACTTATAACACACGTGACACGAGAATTTCATATGCTAGACATAATGTTACTTGTTTAAAGCCTATTGTCAGTCTTTTTATACGTGCAGCCTATGGGCAAACTATACGCAGCGAGCATACGGCGCCCTGCGCGTCCAGTACAACAATGCGTTTAGGGTGCTGTTGGGGCTACCGCGGTTTTGCAGCGCTTCGGTGAAGTTCGCGCAGGCGCAAACTGATGATTTCCATGCTATTATTAGAAAGCGGAGCGCCTCGCTACTAAGTCGCTTGCGGCGCAGCACCAACAGTATCCTGAGCGTGTTGTCCGAGCGGTGGGACTCACCGGTGTTGGAGAGGTGGTTGCATCTACATGCCAGTTCCTCACCATTTATTAAGTGATTATTGAATTTATGAATGTAATACTTATTTAATTTTAATTGTCAGACATTTTTTATTTTATTTTTGACATTACCTAATGAATATTAATAACTAATTTTAATAATTTAATTGACTGACATAATCAAAGACATTCAATACATAGACGGGACATCACGAACAAAATTTTCTTCCAAATACTTGTGTCCTAGTGGACACAAGTCTATGAGTTTTTTTAGTACGATCCGCTGCCGCTCCAATATTCATATATTATTCTAGATGGCGTTACTGAGACATGGGATCAAAGTTTTTCTATGACCTTTCGTTGACATGCCCGCTCTATAGTATTTTAAATATCTTTGGACATAATATAGATAGGTACTTTTAATAAGATGACAATAAATAAATCAAGCCATGCCAAAGATCATGTCATCGCCCAGGGGCGGCGTTAAAACTCTGAAACCAGTTTAGTTACTAACCACACGATAAGAAGAAGAAGAATAGATCCAAAAACATTAATACCTACTACAAATATTTATTTATCAAGTCTATAATGTGCACTTAAACATTTTGTGTTATATACATAGAATTAGAATGAAAAAATATGTATTATTGAATTTGTAAACTACACTATATACACCACTATTTTATAATTAGTAAAAAAAACCAGCCAAGAGCGTGTCGGGTCACGCTCAGTGTCGGGTTCCGTAGTTTCCCGTCCGTCACAAAAACTGTTCAAAATGCTTGCATATACGATTATAAGTAGGTACTACAAACTTAGTCCAGAAATTATTTTGTACAATTTTTTTCCTTTTTTGTACAATAACTGTTGTTTCCGTCCAAGTTCAAAATAATTTTCCTAGAAAGTCCTTATAAAGTTCTACATTTTAGATTTTTATCATATTTTCTAAACTAATGGTTCAAAAGTTAGAGGGCGGTGGGACACATTGTTTTTTACTTTGGTAGTGATTATTTCCGAAACTATTGACATTATCAAAAAATGATTTTAGTAAACCCCTATTCATTTTTAAATACCTTTCCAACAATATATCACACGTTAGGGTTGAAATTAAAAAAAAAATCACTTCCCACTTTACACATAGGGGGGCTACACTAATAAAACATTTTTTTCCAATTTTTATTTTACCACTTTGTTGGCGTGATTGATACACATATTGGTACCAAATTTCAGATTTCTAGTGCTAACGGTTACAGAGATTAAGCGAGGATGGACGGACGGACGGACAGACAGACATGGCAAATCTATAAGGGTTCCTAGTTGACTACGGAACCCTAAAAATGGGCTGTATCCGTACCTGTTACCGATCATATTTTGTAATCAAAAGTAAAAAAAAAATGAAATTCAATTTTTAAACTTAAATAACGAAAACAGCTGTTGGAGGCGGGGCATGCTTGAGCGAGATCACGCGAACGCGAGCGAGAGATGACGATTAATGAATACTACTATGTCACGAATAGCCTGTATAATATTTCCATAAATTGGGTGACTTTTGGGATATAAACAAACGCTAATAACTTTGCTGTTTACGAATATTATTTATTGATACTTTACAAATATAATGAGAAGACCGTCTATAATAAGCCCTTTAAGTATTTGTACTAATTAAAAATTTGTCGTGTATAAATATTGTGTCAGCTGACACACTCTGTCTCTATGGCGACTGGCGCTTATTATAACGGACGTGCTTCAAATTAAATCTTTATTAATAATTATTTATTCTATGATTTTCCACATAATCCATCTCATATACATATATATAACCTCCTCTATTCCTTGTAGATGTTCCACTCATTCGCACGAAGCGCTTTGCCTGTTCCTTCATTATGCGCACAGCCAAGCGAGTGGAATTCCCTGTCTGCATCGGTGTTTCCGAGTTCATATGACCCTATTCTGTTTAAGTCGCGAGTTAATAGGCTTATTTTGGGTAAGCTCGTCCCATCGTCGACCTCATCTCTGACCTCAGGACAAGATTGAGGTCAAGAGTAGACCCATTATATATCTATTTAAAAAAAAAACCTAACCTAACTTACCATACCTATCATAACTTTTTTTTTTGGGGTGTGGTTAATGTAGGGTTCTGTCAGTCTCTTACTGACTAAAACCCACTCCGTGTTCCTTCTCACACCTGCGCCGGGGGTCACGGGAACAGAAGATACTTCCGCGACCCCCAACTGGTGCCGGCCCCGCGGGCCTCGCCAAGTCAGCGAGGGGAGTGAGGTGTTAGACTCCCCTCGCGACGTCTAAGAGGGGCGCGCGTGAACACGACGCGCCGCCACCTCGGGTCCATTTATGTGGGGGGCGGCGGAAGCCCTCGAGTCCGTCGCCCCTGAACCCAAGCTGGAAGAGGGCGGACAACGCTCTCCGGCTCCGCTCGGTGCGTCTGCTGCGGGCCGGGGGAGTGGAGTTAATCGCTCTCTCTCTTTCCGTAGCATCCTTCTGCGAGATGACTGTTTCGCATGTGGACACCACCGCGTCCCAGGACTCGACGCTGCCGACCATCCTCTCGACCACGGCCGACAGCGAATAGTCACTGCCTACTCCAGAGACGAGGGCAACCTATCATATAGCTAACCTAACTACCTTACTGAAATGCATTGACTTTGAAAGATACAAAATACATAATTTTAAACTGAACGACTACCCTGCCCTGCGTGTTTCAAAAGGTATGCGATGACTTCTGAGCCATATGTACAAATATTAAACACCTGTTGCTACAAAACGATTCACACACAACCTGAGAAAGAAATGACTCTTTTATGTCCATCACCATTGTTGAAATGTAAATATTTTGTAGAAAAATATATTGAGAAAAATATATTAATAATTTAATTCCACAACTTTCACACAACGGCATCAAACCCAAGCTAAGCTAAGAGCTTGTGTTATGGGTACTAAACAACTGATGATCATACTTATATGTATATTTCTAAATAATATGGAAAAACTATTGCAGCCATCCGCGTGGTTGGTTGAAGGGGATGGGCACCACGGGTTCGGGTCCGATTGCCACAGTGTCAGATTCCCTCCTGGCTAGTTCGTCGACAAAACATCACGCTTGTAATCTCCGAAGGGTAGGCTTTCGGAGATTACAAGCGTGATGTTTCGTTATACCCAAAATCAAGCCACATCCATAAAGTCAACGACTTCGTACTTCAGTGACAAACGTGCAAACTTTCAAATATGATGTGCACGTAAAGAAGTCTTGTGTTCCCGAACTCTGGCTGTCAGTATGAATGCACACAACTTTTAATTAGGCGCTAGAACTAAGTAGTGGTGGTCGGTTCGTTAATTAGTTAAGACTGCACCGAGTGAACAAGGCGCACGGAAATTACCTAACGAAATCGGTCAATAATAATTTGTAAGTTTTAATGGTGTATAATAAAGAGTATTCTATTCTATTCTATTCTAACGCGCGCCTTGTTCTCCTTGTGCCTAGCGCGCTAGGCACGGCGCAAATTGAAGGCACGGCATAGCAGGGGGTTTTAGTAAGTGCAAATGATTTGAGATTTAATTATTCTACTACGGTAAGCGTCTACATTTCAGTGTACCTACCACAGCATGCCAGAGCGTGCTAAAGGATGCCGAAGCAGAAATATGAGTCTTTAGTGTAGGTAATGACTCAAACGACTAGGCCCCGGCGTCCACTGAAGGATTTTGAATCCTATTTAACACTGTTAAGACTCACATTTAATTCATAGACGAAAAACTTAAGTTATGTTAAATATAAAAATAATTCTAGTTGCCCATTCCAAAAAGAAGATCAATCAATCAATCAATAGTCTTTATTTGTGAACATAGGTTACATTACAACAGAGTGCAAGATGTTACAATTATTGTCATACAGATGTAATAGTTTCTCTATGGTTTGCCATTCGACGTACAAATACGCATTTATTTGGGCCATTTAGCAAAATAAATATATAGGATACAATATTAAAAGAAATAAATAAGAACATTTAAATATATTCATCCAGTGGTCAATTGGTCAATATCAATTTTAAAACGTATTTTATTGTGATGCTTTAGGTAATGTCAGGTAATGTCAATATTTAATTAATAGATTCGTAAGTTCTAAAGAGTTTCATAGTTACTGTAGTTACAGCAATTCATAATAAAGAGTCCAGTATTCTTTATAAAGTAACTTCAAAAGGAATGGGTACACAAAGGTAAGCAGGATAATCTAGCGATAAGGACTTGTAGGGACTATTTTAAGTTCTCGTATATTTAGATTTTAATGGAAGGGGATTTTATGAGGCTTTACAACATTTGCGCCATCAACACTGATGTGTTGAAGGCGCAAATATTGTAAAGTATTGTATTGTATCTACTAAATAACAGTGACTTAATAATTACTGAATAAGCGATCACAATGGAAACAATATCTAAGTTTTATATGTGCGTGTTTTGGGTAAGTTTTTTCTTTAGAATTACTCAGTAGCGGCCGTGCGCGGTAAAAAGGCTTGCAAAATCAATAGGAAGTGGCGATGGGCGGTCTTTTTGGGGGCAGTCTTTTGCAATGTTGACGTTCAAAAAGTGCTGATACTCAGCCTAATTTGAGTGAATGTTGTTAGTTATAATACATGTGATTTAAAACATAATTGGCAGAAAAAGCCCATTTTTACCCAACCCTTAGGTACAAACAGAAGTCACGTTATGTGCTTTTACTATTCATAAATCCGTGCAAAGATGCTCTGAAACTAAGCGATTCTTAGTAACATAGGTATGTACTCAGCCTTTGACGTAACATGTTACAACGTGACCAAACGTCTGGTGTTCGCTAGGAATGCCGAAAATGCACAATTAAATTCACTACGCGCTCCTTCCAGTTATATCACTTTATTAATACTTACAGAAAGTTCTTGCAAATAGCTGAGAACCAAAGAACAATGCCAGATGCCCATAGTAACTTTGGCTCAATATTAATTTGTCATGGACAGTGAACATTCTTACGTTTTTTTGTGTTGTTTAATGTCCAAAGCATTTATGTGATTTTTACTTTTACATAGAACTTATAAAAAAGAAGTTATTCAGACATTTAAAATTGGAGGTTAGGTATTTTTACAGAAAGTAAGATAAACAAAAAATACATTACCTACCTTACAAAATACAATGTAGTTGATTGGAAATTGTCACAAAATGTGTGGTACAGATATAAAGCAATAAGTCTATACCGCAAACCAGAGAAATTCGAGAAGGTAACAAACGTACACCAAAACAACACCGATAGGCGATAACAATACCTACAAGATGTGCCAATGTCAGCTTAAGCGCGCGCGATCTTACAGGGTTGCTATTACAAGATTAAGTTATCGGTCACAGATCGAGAAAATCGATTTCTTGAATTTCGTTTTTTCTTTGCAAAATACTAAATGTATTAAAATGAACTCGATAAACGTATAATTTAAGTAAAAAATAATTAATAAAAGACGATTCGGTGGTAAATAAAAAGTAAAGAGTATTTTTTTATTATTTAGAATTATCGATTACAGTGGCAGGACTTTAATTATTTGGAATTATCGATTACAGTAACAAGACTGGCAACTTTTTTGCTTAAATCAGGAATTCAAGAACTTGAATATTGAAGTAATTATTGAAATACTTATTAAATTGATTTTCTTTTTGAGAAGTTCCCAAAAAGCACAACTAATATTTTTATAAGTTTGTATTTTATATTTAAATAGTTGAAGGAGTTTTTTTTTGTGTCCGCGTGAATTTAGTTTTAAAAGTTGTGTAGGCCGAAAGCTGGCATTGTTCTTTATAATAATAATAAAAGAATATTCCACAACTTTCACAAAACGCTATTTAGCCTTAAGCTAAGCAGGGCTTGTGTTAAAGGTACTAAACAACTGATGACCATAATTTTAAAATATTTCTAAATACATACATATTATAGATAAATTACACCCAGACACAGAACAAATGATCGTGATCGTCATTCAAACATTTGTCCTGGGTGGGAATCATGAGTTATTTTTCGGGTCAATTTATTCTTGAAGAGGTCGATGTTTGCAATTGAGAACAAAGGACCAACTCATTTTTTAAACGACTTCAGGAGGAGGTTCTCATTTCGATCTCGATTTTATTTTTATTAAATTCATTTATTTAAAATTCGAAGTGCACAACTTAACGTCTGAGAATTTTCAACTGAGTACCTAATGCCTAGATCTAGAAGCAACACAGTTAAATAAAAAATATATATCAAGAATGTGTACATAGATATATACAGATATGATTTAGAATAATAGTAATAGGCCTGCCTTTTAAGGACTGATCTCATACAGAGAAGGCACGAGCATTGAACACCATGCTTGCACATGGTAAATTAGGGATTCCAAACTTAAATTTACTAAAAGTTCAGGTTTCCTTAAAATGTTTTCTTTTACCTCTGGGTCCTCACGAAATTTTCGTGATTGGGGCCCCCCGATCATGAAAATCTAAATATTTTTTTGCTAAAATATTCAACTTTCATAAAATAAATAATAATTCATTTGATTCAGACAATAATCCATATCATTCAGGAAAAGTATGGTAACCCTGCACCAGAATATTATTATATGCTACGAGATAAATATCGGAGAGAAGTATGTTTGTACTGCACTTGTGAAGGTTTTGATATTACTGGTGTATTTACTCTGTGGCCTATGCGATGGTAGCGGTAAGGGATTCTATACGTAGAAGAGTTCAACAAGAGAATAGTGTGCAATGTTTAGGTTTCATTCCTGTGAGGTCTTGATTGAATACTTTGAAGATGTTTCCTTGAATGATAAAGTTTTCTAAAAAATACCATACTTATTGCAAATAAAATGTTTTTTTTTATATACTTGAAACCCATTTGAGGCAAACATAGCTAAACAAAAAATCTTTTCGTCGTGTTTTTTTATTAACTTCACATACACACAATACAACTAACAAAACCCATACACATCTCCCCCACACCTCTGGCAGCACCAGGCGGCGGGAGGCATCTGCCTCTACATATCTAATTAAATGCATGCCTTCAAATTCAGAAATGACTAACACCAAGTTATTAATTTAAAAATTACGCGCTGCCTGCGCCGCCGCGTCGCGTCGTTCGGGCGCCCCTCCGGTCTCGTGTGTCAGCCGCTTGCGTGATTTGACGAACGCTAATTTCGATTTCGATAATCGATTAGATCTGTACTCCCGTCAGAAACAGTTGTATTGTGTTTAATTTGTGTTTGTTATAAAACCGTTGTAAGTTTTAATTTCCAACTATTCTCTATCAAGACACTAACTATACATGAAAATTGAAACTATCCTTGTAAAAGCTAATTCTAGCCATCGAAGGGGCCTGGTGACCTGTAACACAGGTTTATACCAAACCTATATCAGGCACCAGTCTATCACATAGGTGGAATTCAGCTTAGACTTTTTTTTGTTCACACTAATGTTTGAAGCCAGCTTTGCGAGGAGAGAATAAACGATAAATTATGAAAATATAAATTAAAATCAAATTAGGTACTTTTCAAAAAGAGAACACCACTTTACTTGTCAGTAAAGAATGCGTTCTCTTTTTGAAAAAAAGAGAACGTTTAACTGTCGTTTGACGTTGTGTGAGATTTTACCTCATTCAGTAATGCATTTTTGTTGTGTAATTATGGAAAAGGTACTTTAAACTTTAAATTAGACTAGAAAAAAAAAGTGTGTGTACACGCGTTAGAAGTTATACTTCTTTGGCGTGATAATATAAAAAAAAACTATATTTAATGTTGACAGTACTTAGTTAACTTCAAGAGTTTCGGTTTTACGTTACGGTGAGCGAGCGCGTAAAAATATGCACTCGTATTATTTCCCTAACGCGTGAAAAGAACTTTTACTACTAATTATGAAACAATAAAAACTGTTGCTTATGTGAGTGTGTGTAAGTGTTGTGGAAAGTGCGGAGTCTTGTGCCTATGTAACTCTTGCATGCGCCCCGCGCCGCCTGCCACGCAACGCAAGGGACCCGACTCGACGTGTCGTTGTCGCAGCTTACCAAGTAGGTACCCCCATCATTTTACCACACTACCTAAAACTCCTTTATGTTATTGAACCCTAATACAGTTCATTAAGAAAATTTTCATTTTCACCTGAAGGTATTAGGACGCCGCACCAGAAACTATAAATGACGAAAGTAACAAATCATAAATCTCTTTGTATATTATGACCAATTGCCTACTTTACTAACTATTGGCTGTTAAGAGCAAATCTTACTTCTGTAATATCTCTATTATTATGTCCTTGTGATTTGTTTTTAAGGATTAAGTAATATTTTGTTGAACATACATAATAATTGGGTAGATATGTCGAAATACTTTTTAAAAACATAAGAGAAATATGAATAGATTAGAAAAAATAAGAGTAAGAAATATTTGCTGGTGTTTTTTTGTAGAATTATCGACGAGGACCAATTATTAACGTTAGTACCATCATTGTTTTCATAGTAGATTATACACCGAGGGGATAAAGCACTGTTTTATGTCACGGGCGCGATATTGAACTCTGAACGTAACGAAGGACTCCAGATTTAACTCACGAGCGCAGTGAGGGGGTTATGAGTGTCTTCCCGAGCGCAGCATTATCTCCAAGGAGTGTACTCTACTTTTCTCAAAAGCAAGGCTACTAAAAACAGCGTTTTGGTATAGTAAATTAAAATTAAAAGTGAAAATTGATGTTAATGACATTAGTCCAGTTGTGGAAATACAAACTTATATTTTTTCTTCTATTTTGATATCTTTTTATAAAATCTTTGCGGTTATTACGTATATTAATGCAGCGTCTTACAATACTCGCGGCTTTTGCTTAATTTCAAATGTATTGTGTTCTATTCAGCTTGCCATGGCCAGATCGATTTTAGTAAAAGTTCGATTTTTAAATATGTTCGACGCGACGCCGCGGCGCCGCGGCGGCACTTAATGTGTACCTACTATTGTATATTTTCTATTATTTCATAAATTATTGTGTGTATGTGTGTTTTAATGACTGATGTCAAATAAATATTTTTCTTTCTTTCTTTTCATTCTTTTATGTATACAACTGTTCAAGCAGCGTATGCAAATAATCAAGTTTCTTTTCGTACGCTATCTTTATCGACTTGGTAGCCAACAATTGTGATAGGTCAACGAATATGAATAATGAAATCAGCACTCAATAATAATGTACTTTTTCATTTCTCATACTCGGAAAGTAGTGTTTGTTTGATCCGAGTAGCTGGTGGAAGATGCTACTTCCCACCTTAGGGCGAAAGACTCATAGTAATTGCTTCCCTCTCTAGGGTGGGAATACATTTTAAAAATAGAACTAAATTTGGTTTGACAGTCGGCTGCAAAAAATCTAACATGCCTGATAAAAATGCTGCGGTCTGGTGAGTGTATAAATAACCAGAGTACCTAAATTAAAAAAAAAAACTAAGTGGGTCCGCCCGCGACAGTTATGCAGTGTATTCCATTATTTAATAGTAGATTATATTAACCAAGGGGTTAAAGCAGTGTCTTCTGTCGCGGGTGAGGATTTAAATCGCGAGCGTAACGAAGGACTCGAGGTTTACTCCCGAGCGTAGCGAGGGTGTAAAAACTTAAATCACGAGCGAAGCGAGGGATTTAATTTCACCCAAGACTAAGACAGCTTTATCACCGAGGAAAATACTCTACTTTTCGTACCATTTGCGAAAAAAATAACACAATTATAATATGAGATAAGCATTTATTAAAAATAATGCCAATTAAAAGTAGACGTATTTTTAGAACATTAACTTATTTATAAAAATAAATTAAAATAAACTTAACGTTTAAATATTTGAAGCATGAAGCAAACAACCCGGTTGTTTGTTCCATGATTTGATGAAAACAAAAACGCGGCAAATTCCTAGATTAATATTTTTTTGTCGGAAAAGCAAAGGCATCAAGGTCATACGGCCTCGTCGGTTTTCGTTATTTTATTTAATTAATAATCATAACTGCATAATAAACGCGTATTCCTTTTTCAAAAAGATGTATAATGCTATAAATACAAACTCAATGGTGGAAACACAGATGTACAGCTTGGCAAAAAAGAGTAGAAAATAATGGAGGCGCCACTGTGCTCTTCGTATGGCAACCCGTGGCAACCACATAGCATACTAACCTAGTCTTGATACTTAGCTGTTTTTTAGACAAATTAATCCAATAAAGTATTATTTTTTTAAATCAGTAAGTAATCACTTTTGATCATGTCAATTAGAGACACAATAGAAAGACAGCATGGACACCGGTATCCTCTTGGGGTGTAATGAATTAATTGAACAAGGACGTGTTCTCGACATGCAACTGATTAGGTACTTACCTAAAAATAACAAATTGGGTAAATACTCCCGAATTCACAACATTGTTTAGGAATTATAAAAAAAACGAAAACATTACATCGTATAACATAATTCCTATATTTTATTCTAGTAAATCTTGCTCTAAATATTCTACCCCGAACACGTAGGCCGCAAACTCATCTGAGTCATGTTCAGGTTGAGAGGTGATGCTGCTATCATCTTCTATATTTATTACTAATCGCTCTATTTCCTCGTTCATAGTTATTAATTTTCCAGTAATCATTTTCTATTTTTATTACATGTTAGCACGAGTTCTTCCAATCCTCCTCGGTAATAGCTTGTAATGCACGTTCAGTGCTTCCTGTAAAGACGAAATATTTCATTTATCCCTAAAAATATTAAAAGTAAAACATTTTTATCACATAGGTACTGTTAAAAAGCCAGATGTAGAAAATACCCCTTTTATTTACCTCCTTCCAGCACGATTTTGCTTAGAACGATAACAGATTTCCCTGAATTAAATAATAGATTTAGACTATGGCACGACAATTTCTTTTACATTTCTAATGCAAACGCTAGAACAAATAATTATTTCCCTTCATATCGCACTTAAAGTATAATTTACATAGAAAGTGAATTTTCATTCAGTTAAAAGTCAAGTCACCAAAGTATCAATTTACCTCAGCGATCTATACCAGGGTAATGCAGAAAAAATGTAAACATAACCTATGTGCTCGACCTTTATTGTTTCAAATTTCTAGTTATTCCTTATGCAAGCAAATTAATACAGCTTTGTATTCATTAATGAACACTTGATTCAACTAAAATCAACAAAATAAACTCTTACATACCTGTCTTATCAGCGATTCTTTGGTAAATATTGTGAAATTCAGAAAGAACAGTTTGGGCCTCATGTTCCGCCAGAAATCGCCTGTACACCTTTTAAATAACCTTCCTGCCAGCACTCCGAATGGTTTTATTCATTATTCTTCACTTTTTACGTTTATTAATCAACGTTCGGTGGTCGAAATTAAAATTTTACGAAATCCTGAACTTTGTTTATTATGAGATGTCATTATTTTTGAATTATTGCCAACAGACAAAAATTTAGTTCCGTTTCTACACTTTTTTGCCAAGCTGTAGTTCAGTATAAATTTCGGTAAGTATTCCAAATTTAAATCACATTCTCTCCCTAGGGGATGAATGAAATCCAGTACAATTTTCTTTCCCTGTTTTTAACAGATTAAAAATTACTATTGTTATGTTCGCTTTTTGTGGCATAGAATGTCACTTTTTTGAGCAAGTGGTACGAAAAAAAAATTATAGCCTATTTATAATTTGGCGGGATACTAACTCTGTAAGCTGTATTGGATTTTAAACTAATATCTTATTAAAAATGAGTTCAAGTGGTTCTGAAATGTTGACCCCAGATTCTGTAGATGAGGCCAACATAGTTATCGAAAATCTTTTGCCAGAAATTTCAAAGGAAAGATACATAAATACGAAGAAGTGAGAAGTGGCGAGCAGATAAGAAAATAAACTACTATTTTTACTTTCCTTAGATTCGAATTGAAAAGTAGAGTGCTTAACACAGATGAAAGACATCAATTCCAACTCGGACTAAATACCTCGTATGGGAATTGATTCCTTTCGACCCTAGTGTAACAATCTACTATTCTTCTTACCAGAGAACAATCCTACTAATATTATAAACGCGAAAATTTGTGAGTATGGATGGATGGATGGATGGATGGATGGATGGATGTTTGTTACTCTTTCACGTATTAACTACTGAATGGATTTTAATAAAATTTGGTATGGAGTTAGCTGACACCATGGATACCATATAGGCTACTTTTTATGTATTCCCACGGGAACGGGACCTACGCGGGTGAAAAAGCGAGACTTCTGCTAGTTTTTTATAATTGGATCCTTCGTTTGTGGAGTACATACAAACTAACAAAAAAAAATGACCTCTTTGTAATATTATCTTTAGTTAGGTATAGAACTACAACAGACCGCGAAGTAAATAATTTAGCACATAGCTACTTGGTAATAAAGGTACTTGGGTACAGTTACATTACTTGAAAAGTAAGACAGGTGTCAACACGCCAAAGTTTTGGATCCTAAGACAAAACTAATAAACAGGTACTTATCTAATAACGGAGACAAGTCACAACTTGTCATCAACACAAGGGTAGTTTAATATCGAGCCTGTCACCCTTCCCTCTTTATGTGCTCCTCCCTTATCTGCGGTCATCCTGATGAAGGGATGATTGCCATATTGAGGAGCCCCTTTGTATTCCAGTAGGTACTGGATATAGGATCAATCGTTTATAATAAAAGGTGAATTGTTGATGGCAGTTTTCAAATTAAAAATCAAAAGTTTTTATTCAAATTAGGCTGGAAGAAGTGGCGGAACAAACTCCCCAGCAACACAACTGTCTGATTCGTTTGAAGACCTTGAATCTATGTTTATAATTAAATGCTCAGTTTTCTTGATAACTAATACTAGAAACGAAAAATCATAGCTTACAACAATAACAAATATTTAGTAAATATTATTGTTGCCCGAAAGTCTGATAACCAGTTTTATCTTGGCAAGAACTGGGTTCTAAAGTTTAAAAACATTCGTTTCATGGAACAAAATAATACGCCTGTGCCTACTCCCCAAATACTTAGGCAGAAGTGCAGCACAAAATTGTACACCCACATTTCGCTAAATATGTAGGTAATAGAAACTGGCCTGTTGGTCTAGTAGTTAGTGACCCTGACTGCTATGCTGGAGGTCTTGGGTTCGATTCCCACACAGGACAAATGTTTGTGTGATGAGCACGATCATTTGTTCTGTCATGTCTGGGTGTAATATTTTATCTGTAATATGTGTATGTATTCAGAAATATTTAAGTATGTTTATCAGCTGTTTAGTACCCATAACACAAGCTCTCAAGCTTAACTTGCTACTAAATGGCGTTGTGTGAAAAGTTGTGGAATATTTATTTATTATTTATTTATTTAATAGCCTTTTTTAACCGACTTCAAAAAAAGAAGGAGGTTCTCAATTCGGTTGTATTTTTTTTCCAATCTTAAAAGACTTTCTTTACCTATACTTTCTAAACATTTATTGGCCACCGACTTCCGAAACTGGAGTTATTTTTACCTGTTAGTGTTTTCTTAAGAAGTCGGTTGTTTTTTTTGTAAAATAGATTTTTGTTTGTAATAAATAACTAGCCTTAACCATTTAACAAGTTTTAAATGACACCCTAAACTGGTACTTAACAGTTTATAAATACCACTATTTCATTAAACAGAAACAGCCAGTTGATCCCCGCGACCCAATTACCGGATGATTCTATGACCGGCAAAGCATTTTGCACAACTCAGCGAATAACAAAACGTTAATTACATTGTGTACTTAAGATGAGGAGGAGGGTACTCATGTGAAGTCAAACGATCAGAAACATGACAGTACTGGTGAGTACATGGAGGGTTTATTGTGAGGAAATGGCTCCAATGAAGTGAGAAACTATCGCAGTAGACTGAGGTATCAGTAACACACTTTTGTCTTTATTGGAACGATTTCATTTAAAATGCGGATCTTCTTTGTGTTACAATTTGTTTTTCAAATCCTTTTTTTGACAAATATCTACAAGCAGCTATCCTATACCTCTCGCCAGCTAACAAGATTCTACATGCAGCAGCGCGTCAGAAGGCTAAAGAACTAGGCTATAAGTTTGTTTGGGTTAAAAATGGCCGCATATAATTATGTTAGAAAGTTAATAGACTCTCAGTACATAATTATTAAGAACTAGCTTCTGCCCGCGACTTCGTACGCGGATCCTGTTGCTTATGTCAGCGACAACGGGGTCGTCAAAATCGAAAATCTGAAACGTCTGATGTCCAATTCTAAAAGCCCGGGGACTGGAAAACAATAGGCTGCGCGAGACTATTCAAGACGTTCCAGATTTTTTATTTTTGTTGGTCAACAGGAAATGCCATCAGACTTAACAACTTTTGCTAAGACGCCATTTCTATTATGTATATGTAATATTGTCGCTGGGCTTTGGAGTTCCACTACAGGTGCTCCAGATCTTCAAATTTAGTCTCACAGCAGAAAACACTCTTCACGTGGAATAGTTTTTGAAATGGCACCATTTTTATATCTCTTTTACTTAAGGTGTTCCATTTTCCAAAATAAATTATAGCCTATATGTTGCTTGACGTTAACGATCAGCGGTCAGTCGCGCATCTCCTTCCCCTACTTATCTCTAGAGTAGATGCGTATATACGCTGAAAACTCAAGCGTCATGCTTTTTCCGTGAACGTCTCCAACTCGCGAGACAGCGCATGATGTTCACGATCAGCGGTCAGTCGCGCACATATTCTTCACTGGTCTCTAGAGACCTGGATGTAGATGCGTAAATACGCTGAGAATGCAGGCGTGCTTCGCGATCCCAAGAAGTTTCCACGGAGCGAGTTGCAGCCTCATGTTCTCGAACAGCATCAAGTCTCTCCTAACGCTCTTCGTTAGATTGTTGGGATCTTATGGTCTTTAATCATTTAGCACCTTTGGAACATTGGGAAAAATTTGACCTCTTTCTAGGCATGGTTATAGTTTTATTGTGATGATACCTGATCAATTAAAATCTAAGTGGCTGCTCCCCTGCGTTACCGGGTAAGCTACCGTGTAACGAAGTTAAATGGAAAAGGAAATTAAACACTCAAATAACATAAGCCCGAAGGCATATTTATACGATAAAAAAAAATGGAAGTTTTGGCCAGTAGAGTCTAATTTTCAATGATATACCATCGTCATCGAAAATCATCCCTGAACTGTTCCCGCCTTCACCGCGTGGAGGTACTTATGTTATTTTATAAATATGCAATGAAATTAGTGATAGCTTTAATTTCTATATCAAATGTATCTGATCTTCGATTTTTATAAGTCAACAGGAAATGCCTATCAGACCGAACAACTTTTACTAAGACGTCATTCCTATTTGAGTTATGGTGTAGCTGGGCTCTTGGAGTTCCACAACAGGTGTTCCGGATCTTCGATTTTTATACGTCAACAGCGAGTGCTCATAAGGCTGAACAACTCTTGCTAAGACGTCATTCCAATATATGTTATAGTGTAGCTGGGCTCTTGAAGTTCCACATCAGGTGTTCCGGATCTTCAAATTTATTCTCTCAGCAGAAAATGCTCACAACGTGGAACAATTTTTGCTATGGTACCATTTTTGTATCTCCTATAGTTTAGCTGGTCTGTTGCGGTTCTGCATCAGGTGTTCCGGATCTTCAAATTTATTCTCTCAGCAAAAAATGCTCATCACGTGGAACAATTTTTGCTATGGGGCCATTTTTGTATCGCCTATAGTTTAGCTGGTCTGTTGCGGTTCTGCATCAGGTGTTCCGGATCTTCAAATTTATTCTCTCAGCAGAAAATGCTCATCACGTGGAACAATTTTGCTATGGGACCATTTTTGTATCGCCTATAGTTCAGCTGGTCTGTTGCGGTTCTGCATCAGGTGTTCCAGTTTCCAAGATAAATTATAGCCTATGTGTTGACCAGACTTAATATCTATACAACAAAAAAAAAATCATTCAAATCCGTCCAGTAGTTCCGAAGATTAGCGTGTGCAAACAAACAGACAAACAGACAAACAGACAAACAGACAAACAGACAAACAGACAAACAGACAGACTTTTTTTTTTGGATTCGTGCTCTATTACTGTTTCTAAACCCCCCTCAATTATTATTTTTTAAATATATTCAATGTACAGACACAGTTTTTTTACAGTCTTATTATATGTATAGATAAAGACAGTCTTGGTCTTATTTGTTAATAGGAATATTTAGCAATTTATAATTTAAATGGTTTTTATTAGTTTATAACTGAAAAAATGTATTTATCATTTTATTACCAGAATGTTAGAGGTTTAAAAACCAAGACTGTTGATATCTATAACACGGTAATAATTAACAACTATGACATAATTTGTTTAACCGAGACATGGCTAGATGACACTGTTGTATCCTCTGAGTTGTTTGACGATAGATATTGGGTATTGCGTAGGGATCGAGATTTGAAGTTTCGAGTTCGGTATGGGAAGAGTCATGGTGGGGGGGTACTTGTTGCTTATTCAAAAAGGCTCAAAATACTATACAGAAGGGACTGGGAGTCGGAATACTTGGAAGATCTATGGTTGCAAGTGCAGGTTAATGAATCTGTAACGATCAACTTATGCGTTGCATACCTTCCAGATTATTTACCAGCGATTGTGGTGGATGAATTTTTGAAAGGCTGCAGTGACAGACTTAATACTACATCTAGATACTATAACTGTATCGTGGGAGATTTTAATTTAGGAAATGTAACCTGGTCAACCGAAACAGGTTGTCCTCTAGGCTATAACTGTGAGAGGTCAAAGTCTGTCTTTAATATTTTCCAGACACATGCGATACGCCAACTGAATTACAACGAAAACCAAAATGACCGGATTCTTGATTTGGTGGTTACAGATAAACCGGAAGTGTTTGCTGTCGCTCCAGCCCTCCCCATCAGTCGTCTTGACATTCATCATCTACCTTTTGAAATTATATTACGAACTAGTATTTCTTTCCTTTTGCAAAATGGTTCCATTCAAAAACTATGCTATCGTAAAACTGACTACGATAGTAGTTGTAGACGAGAGATCAAACAAATAGACTGGGAAGGGAATGCCGCAGGTATGGGATGTGACGAGTTTGTGCATTTTTTTTACAATAATCTTTACTCAATCATAGAAAAGTTTACCCCAAAGTCTAAAGTCTTAAATAACAGGTATCCTGCATGGTTCTCTAGGAGTTTAATAAAATTATTAGGAACAAAACATAAAACTCACACTAGGTTTAAACGATATGGGAATCCAAGGGATTATGACATGTTCTCAATGCTTAGAGCTAGAGCAAAGCTACTTGCTAATCAATGCTTCAAATCTTACATCGAGCGAATTGAGGATGATCTTGTGCTTAACATAAAAGCCTTCTGGCGCTACACTAAAAGTAAACGCATTACTAATACCGTCCCCAGCCGCGTGTACTATAATAACAAGGTCGGCACTTCAGGTTGTGACATTGTGAACCTTTTTGCTGATTACTTTTCCTCAGTATATTGCTCCAGTGCAACAAGCAATTACTCCTCTGATTCATCAAACAATCAATCAAACTTTTCAATTACTGATTTGCATTTTTCAGAAAATGATCTGTTAAACGAGCTTAAAAAGATCGATGTCTCTAAAAATGGTGGTTATGATGGAATTCCCCCAATATTTATTCGTTTGTGTGCAACTGTTTTGGTAAATCCGCTCTATATCATTTTTAATAAGTCACTTAAGGAAGGCACTTTTCCGGAGTTATGGAAGATATCTAAAGTCACACCAATATATAAATCAGGAGATAAAGAGGATGTCGCAAATTACCGTCCTATCTGTGTTCTTAATTGTTTCGCCAAAATATTCGAAAGTTTTATCTATAAGCATATATATTCTCACTTTAAAAACATGTTAAGTCCGAAACAACATGGATTTGTTACTGGTAGATCTACAAACTCAAACCTTCTCTATTACACGAATTATATTTGTGAATCTCTGAACTGTAAAAAGCAAGTCGATTCGGTATATACAGATTTCTCCAAAGCTTTCGATCGCGTTGACCATCTTATACTACTTGCGAAAGCTGAAAGCATAGGAATTCATGGAGATCTGTATCGATGGCTCAAGTCTTATTTACTAAATCGCTCACAATTAGTCACACTCAGTGGTTATGACTCTTTTCCGTACTTGGCAGTCTCAGGTGTTCCTCAAGGCTCAAATTTGGGTCCACTTTTATTTTTGATATTTGTGAATGATTTGTTAAACTTAATTAAGAGTGAATGTTTGGCTTATGCCGATGATATAAAAATATTTAGACGAATATCGGATCGTAATGATTGTGCCATTCTACAAACAGATGTCGATAACATGGTAAACTGGTGTGATAAGAATTTCATGTCTTTGAATATAAAAAAGTGCCAAGTCATTTCATTCACGAAAAAGAAAAAAAATATAATACAATATAATTACCACATCGAGGGAACTATTATTGAGAGGGTTACAGAGGTGCGTGATTTGGGGGTGATGTTTGATTCCTCCTTATCTTTTAGAACCCACTATGATAATATATGCATTAAAGCTAATCGCATGTTATCATTTATACTTCGGACTGCTAAGCCATTTAAGCAGGCGAAGTCTCTTATAATCGTTTACTGCTCCTTAGTTAGGAGTATAGTGGAGTATTGTTCAGCTGTTTGGTCTCCAATTTATAACGTACATACGGATCGTATAGAAGCAATCCAGAGGCGATTTATCAGGGCTCTGTGTTCAAAATTTGGGTTACGACGGAAGATACCGGAATATTTAGACCGAATTCGAAAATTCTCTTTGGCAACTCTAGAACACAGAAGATGGATGAGCGACTTGTGCACCTTACATAAGATTGTAAATTGTTCACTCGACGGCCAACTTCTTGAATATTTAGATATAAAAGTACCGACTCGATCTGTGCGCATACCACAATTGTTTAGTATTCCCGCAAGTAATAACAATGTATCTCAAAATAATCCTTTGCATAGAATGTGTAAAAATTATAACGCTATTTGCTCACAGGTAGACATTTTTCACGATAAATTTAGCTCTTTCAAATCATTTCTATTATATTATAACGCTGTATGACTTTGATAGATCATTTAAGTCTTATTCGTAATTATTTTGTTTATTATTAATTATTAATTTGTTAAAAATTTTATACTACGTACTGAAATTCAATTTTGACCTTTAAAAACGAGGCTTTGTTAATTTTGAATGTTGTGTACAGTTGTAACTGGACTTCAGGTTCACGCAATTTATATTATTAAGGGTATTATTTTGTATTGTTTTGATCTGTTGTCTGTATCTGTACCTATTGAATAAAATAAAATAAAATAAAAATACTTCGTCTGCAAAGCGCCTTTCTTTAGTTATTATCTTTATATTTCTTTTATATAATGTATGTGTATGAAAATCTCCCTTCGCGATGTCTGTCCAGGATTAACGATCTATAGGTACCGGCCTGTTACTTTGCCACTGGCAATGCATCACCGCGCTTTCTTAAGACGTATTGGCGATTTCAAGCTTATATTGACTATAAGTCCAGGTTTCCTCAAGTTATTTTATTTCACCAACGTCAACAATGAAACACTTAGAAAGTTTATCTCAGACAAATTATGAACTAGCATCCGCATCCATCTTCCGCAAGCATTACATAACTTAACACCCCTTACACCCCCTTTTTGTTTAGAAAATAAAATATGGCCTTTTACACTCACAAATAAAGAATGCTTTCTATTGGTAAAAGAATTTGCAAAATCGATTCAGTAGATCTAGAGATTACCTCGACGTCACAAACTCACAAACTTTACCTCTTTTAATATTAGTATAAATTGTAAGGATTTGAACCACCTCGTGCACGAGAGGTAAGCGCTTTGTTAACCTCTGAGCAATTTATTTAATTTTAAACTTGTTAACTTTCAGTATTAGGTAAGTATGTGTCTTAAATAAAGTGGTGAAAGGGCAATAAAAAGCGTCGTTGTTTATTTTATTCCTTAATTATTTTAACCACAGTTTAGTCTTGAACACGCAGTCTTCGCCATCACACTGAAACAAGTTCGTATTTGTTTATTTAAAGTTATGAGTTTCTGCGGATTAAAGAAGAAATGATTCCCGATATTGTAGACTATTGTCGACTAAAGAATCTACACATCACTTCTCTTTTGTCTTGACTTTGTCTATTCTATTCTATTTTGTATTATGGCAAGCAAAGCCGATGTCGACTATTCTGCCAATGTCTAAAATGAATTGGACAGCAATTGCGCAAAAAAATATAAAAAATAATAAATAACCTTCAGTTGGACGGGAGTAATCTTCAGGATGGGACTGATACAATTGACATTGTCAATCTCAAGACAAAAGCAAGACTTCGACAATATGTCAAATTTTCGATGATGTTTATATGGTGGTAATGTTACGCGTGCTGCTGTGCTTTTCTGAAGCCAATCCGTGACATTGTAGGTAGTTATAGTCAAGCCGAATTGAGCCGTCATTCTCATTGACAGTTTACTCCACTCAAGTTCTCGTGGAGTGACAGAACATCGTTGGGATAAGCTTAAACAGATGATAAGTGTAATACTTACGAATGATTTGCAAGATAGTCCGATACACTGAGGACAATAAACAAGACATGAATTATAATCATTTTATGTCTCACTAATACCTGTTAGATATGGTTTGAAACGTTGTGGCTGAATTTACTAACAATTCTTAGTGTATGTACGAGTTCTTACCAATGCGTGACAGTTTTCTCCAGTACACTGAAAGATAAATATCTTTTTACATATTTTTTACAGTAAATCTGTGTAATGTTTGCGATATGTTGTGGATCTGGGTATTTGTTTGTGTCTGAGATAGCTTTTAATAAACAAAAAAAAACAAACATTTGTTTTCTCGCAGATAGTTTATAGTTATTTCTGTCATGTAATATGTTACATTATCTGTGTACCCAAATACAAAATGGAATGGAATTGCTGAAAAGGTGCAGTCACCTGAAAGTTTCCGTTACAGTGATTACAATACACACGTGTAGTTTAGTAGAACAACAAAATATATCAAATTGTATTACACCGTTTGACGTATCCGTGTAATACAATTCATGCTTAGTGAAGAGACAAATTGATGAGTGTGGTGGTCTATGAATACTTTACATACAGCACATAATCGCCAAAGGGTTAGGTAATTAATAGGGGGCGAGACTATTGCCAATAATCGGGCACTAATTCAGACTCCAGGCTGCTACTGAGAAATTCCAGGTGGAAAAACTCAATAGCACTTTGCCCGACCTGAGGATCGAACCCGGGACCTCATGCACAGCAGTAGTGATTGCGACCACGAGACGAACAAGGCAGTAAACACATACACACATTATAAATATCAAATCAAATCAATACATTATAATATTAAATACTTTACATACAGGTAAAGATTTTATTTTTCTTTTATACTACTGTATGGAGACTTTAGAATATTTTGGACATGGAGGAGTCTGAGCTTTGGCATAGTTTTTTATGAAGAATAAGCGCAGAAAGTTGAAAGAGGCAAACTTCACCCAGAATGACCACTAGTATGTACAAAATTTGTAAGTTTTTTTTTGTACGATTTAACGCATTTCTCGATTCAATTACTATGTTCTTAAGAAGAAGAAAACATCTGTCGCTTGTTGCGGGATCTAGAAATATAATTTATTAGTCCCAAACCGCAGGTGTGCAAGGGGTCGCCAGGGTCTTTTATGTCAAATTCTTAAGAAGTGTCGTGGGTACGCAGGCCTTTTAACCCAAAAAGGTATGCCTCCCCGATTTTTACAAAAGCCTCGATAAATTGCCACTGTGACGAGGTAATTAAGCAACCGGTCGAATTAGTAAAAGTTACCCGCTTTTCAAATTAAATCTTATTTTGTTTCTTTTTTTACTTTATTTTGTTTGTTGTGTTTTTTCACTGGGTAATTTTTTACAGAATGGCACTGCAGGTTGCCCGATTGGTACGATATTTTTATATTTACTCCGTCGCGTCTACGGCGTAGCTGACGGCGCGTAGCAGCTACGTCCGCTACGAGTTCGTAGCTTATCTCGGAAGTCTATCAAATAGTCGCAAGCGCTACTACTGTGTTGAGGTTCCGATTCGGTCGGTGTTTCACTATCTAACTACTCTGAAAAAAAGTCGTTTTTAAAGTTCAGACATTATTTTGGACAAATGTTTGTGTGATAAGCACTATCATTTGTTCTGTTTCTGGATGTTATTTATCTATCATATGTATTGTATTTAGAAATATACATATAAGTGTGTTTATCAGGTTGTTTACTACCCATAACACAAGCTCTGCTTAGCTTGGGGCTAAATGGCGTTGTGTGAAAGTTGTGGAATATTTGTTTATTTATTTATCTTGATCAGATCTTGTGAGAACCATGCGGATTAGTGTCTCGGCGAATAATGACAAAGAAGTACTCGTAGTAGGTAGTAGTGAATAAATTTGTCCAGACCTCACTAGCCTACAGGTATCTCCTACTTATTACAATTTGTTGATTAATTCTGGGAAATTCCATTAAACACAACGACAATACATGTACAGTTTAAATCAGTCAGAGGGTTGATTTTAATTTGACGGTCTAATTTATTGTTTTTACAATTCTCTCACTTGAAAAAATGGGTTGAATTTCACCGTTCATACATGGGATACTTTTTTTCTTCTAGAACATAACTTAACATAACTCGTTAGATAATATTTGTATGTCATACTGGCAAAACATAGAGATCTAATTAACCCTGCATATGTGACCATCAACCTGTATACCTACCTATGTTTTACAAATAAACTATTTGATTTGATATGATTTGAAAACATACCTGGGAAATCACTGGTTTTGGAGATATTGAGGGTCAAAGTGCAATATTGTTTTTCGTTGTTTTTAAAAATCGTATTCCAAGTATCATCAGTAAACTTACTTCCGAACAAACATTGTCAAAGTTATCGATTTTTCAAAACAAATTACGCATTTGAAGTTACAAAAATGCAATAGATACTAAACACAAGCGAGCCGGTCGGGTCAACGACCAAGCGCGAGTGGCCGCGGCCGGCCGTACGCTCAGCTGATCGAAAGTGGCGTTGCGTTGTCGCACTTTCATTGCTCGCAATAAAAAGCATCTCTTTTTTAATGATGGAAAAAAAAGTATTTTCCCAGCAATATTTTTTGGTTAAAGTTACTTGATTATATGTACAGAATGTGTAGTTATGGGCTATGTGATCGGTCTTTTTACACCCTGTATAGTGGAACACGTACCTAAGTTCTGCATGAACGAGTTCAAATGTCGAAATTGATATTGATTCCCTTTCAGCCGATTTACACCAGCCAGCGTCGGAAATTGGGCGTTCAGAAGGTAAATTGGTTAATAGAATGTTGTTGTAATGAAAACTTTAGTTCCAAACACTGTTAATAGGCGTCCACACTGCACAGGGTTCAGCTTGAAATGATCGGGTTTGAGTTTATTGGTGAAATCCACCAGTAATTAATTATTTCAAAGTCTTAAACTTCAATACGATAACGCATTAGAGGACAGATGATATTTATTTCAGTAAATAGGTACATACAATCACTTTTCCACGTCATGTTTTAGCTAGAAGGTGAGTTCAGTGTTTCTATCTGACCGGATGTTAGAAATATACGCAAACTTACCCCTGCAGTGCACTTGAGCCCTTTACACTGTAATTTAAAAACGATACTATACATATTGTGACTTCAGCTAGGAAGCTAAGTAACTAAAAATAATTATAATAATACCAGCCCGTTACTGTCCCACTGCAGGGCAAAGGCCTCTTCTCATACAGAGAAGGCACGAGCATTGATCACCACGCTTGCTCAAGGCGGATTGGCGATTTCAGACTTATATTAACAACTAGCAGACGTCACGCGGTTTCACCCGCGTAGGTCCCGGTCCCGTAAGAATACAGGGATAAAAAGTAGCCTTTATGTTATTCCAGGGAGTCAGCTAACGCCATACCAAATTTTATTAAAATCGCTCCAGCCGTTTAGACGTGAAGAAGTAACAAACATGCACACTCACAAACTTTCACCTTTATACTATTAGAAAGAAAGAAAGAAAGAAAATATGTTTATTTGGGACACGCACAGAAATTTAACAGTGTAAAACTTAAACTAAATTTAACATAATAAAGGAATAACAAAAAGACCTGTGCGAGGCCAAAAAGGCCCCTATCTCAGCACGATGCCACGGTATTGAAAGAAAAACAATAAATACCGCAGCGCTGTTATTCTGATATATTAGTGTGATAAGTCCAGGTTTCCTCACGATGTTTTCCTTCACCGATGTCAATGATGTCTAAGATAAACTTAGGAAGTGTATATGAATTGAAAAAGTCACATTAAGTAAATAAACGAATCATAAAACACTAGTACTTTCTCGCTTCGTGAGTGGGAATTACGAATTTTTCCCTTCAAACTTTGACATCCCCTAGACCCCTTCGCAGTTTTATAATTAAAGTAAAGCCTATGTTACCTACTCAGTAATAATATAGCATTTTAATGGTGGAAGAAGTTTTGAAATCGCTTAAGAAGTTTTTGATAGATACAGTATAACTTGTCATCGTCTGCCGCGCATTTCCCAACTGTATGAAATCAGCTTCCAGTCCAACCAGATGCAGCCGAGTACCAATTTTGATTATGTTAGTACTCTTTGTAAAATATAAGTACTACCTAAATCTACCTACCTGTATCTACTGTCCAGGTTTACTTAAGGTAATCGTTTGGTGAGACTGGTTGTAAGATTTTCGGGCTTTTGGCCACCGATATCGACTGTTATAGATCCTATTCGGCTGTAATTCGTAGACTTTTGACAGTCATTACGAGAAGTCAAAAGAGGACACATAATTTATACTTCAGGGTCGGCTCCCAGTTGAACTGGATGAAGCTGAGTACCACTGATAGTTACTGGGTAACAGCTGCATCCAGTTAAACTGGGAGCCGACCTTAAACTATAAATTAAGTTTACTTCTCTTTCAAATTTCTTACGGAATTGCACCTACCACCGTTTGTCTCTGCATGACTGGTTGAAAATGCCTAAGGCATTAAGCCCGCCTATGTACATTTGTGTGCTCGAAGTATTAATTAAATAAATAAACCTAGTTGGGAAAAGGTTAGGCAGATTATGATGTTTGACTGTTAAAGACACACACCACACAAATGGCAGACTCCACTCAGTATGTTACGGCTTTTAGCCATTACAAGTCAATTGTTATTTACTATAGGCTTTTACTATAGACTAGCTTATCTTACTAACTAACAACTACAACTTTATAAAAAAAAAGATAAAAAAAGAAAAAAAAGGGGGGGGGGTTAAAAGATTTATTTATTTTAATTATTGTTCACTTACTGTTGACGTGCAATTCGATCCAATACACTGTAAAGTTAGAAATAGTAACGTTTCTAAGTACTTTAAATTATTTTACAAAACAACATTCAGGTAAAAGGTACCTTTGTGATACCAGATAATTTTATAATTATAAAATTATGATGTTAGAATCCCCTCATTAATTAAGAGTATTTATAATTTTAAAATGGTTCTATTAACGTTACTCGGAATTGTCATGCAATCATGCTTGGTCAGGATCAAAATCACAGCTGAATTTGCAAATTACCTTCATGTCTAGTAAAATATACTACCTATACAATCTCATACGAACGAATGAGGTGCTGTCTTATTTCCCGCGGGAAACTAATGTTAGTCGAGCAGATAGAAAATGTTCCACTAAGATGATGCTATATTTTATTATACACCCTCAGAGACTCATTTATTTACAATTGCTGCTTGCTTTCAGAGTAAAAAAAAATATTTTGTAAAGAGTGATTAATTTTATAGATATTTTTAATTAATTTACAACACTTGGAGGAACACTTCTGAAGTGTAAGACAATTAATAAGAGAGTAAGCATGGCCTAAACAACTTACAAAGCAATAAAAGAGCTCTGAGACGAAAACGTGGTTAATTACACGGTAAACTTGCGTAATAGTTACATTACGCAAGTCTTCTTCTTATCGTGTGGTTAGTGACTAACCTAATGTCAGAGTTCTAATGCCGCCCATGGGCCTCTGACTTGGCATCACATGCCTTCCAGAAATATCTCTCATGCATGCCGGTTTCCTCACGATGTTTTCCTTCACCGTTTTTGAAGCGAGTGATATTTATACAATACGCACATGAATCCGAAAAGTCATAGGATCAAAAAAATAGCTATACAAAAATATCAAGTATCGAAGATAAGAATACCTGTCGAAAGTAGCTTTAACGTTTTCGAGATCCTACTTAGAAATAATGGTTGGTTGCCCAAATTACCCAATAATTCTGTAATCTATATCTATAAATAATATTATGAAGAGAAAAGAATTGTATTTATTTATGTTACGAATAATCTTTTGGACCGATTTGAAAAATTCTTTAAACCGTTGGGAAGCTACACTATCCCCAGCCTGCGTAGCATGAACACCGAAGAAACGGTCGTTGTCGTGTCTCGGAAGAAAAGAAATTAAGTGTTCATGCTACGCAGGCAGGTGTATTGAAAGAAATTTGACAGATTGAGGTTCCTGTCTATATAATCTGTCACTTTGCCGATTCGTCTGTAGACAAAGGCCGTTTCTTCGGTGTTCAATGTGTTCATGCTACGCAGGGAGGTAACTTTTTATCCCTTTTTATTACACGGGTGAAGCCGCATGACACCCGCTAGTCAAAAACAGTAGTATTTTCACGATAGATTAACGATTAAACATTACTTCGCTAAGTATCTTATTATATCTGTGTAACAGCGACCCATTAGTCGAGTTGAATAATATTTCTGCCTCAAATGAACGTCGTCCAACTTAAGCGTTTAGGTATCATGAGGTTTATCTTGGTCGCTGGTGGTTTGAATAGCCATTTGCTGGAGATTAAGGATAATTTAAGCTGTGGCTTGATCGGTAGCGGAAGCGATAAGCGGGGCGGGACAAGACGGTCTGATATTACTGAAGACGTAAAGTTTAATGTTTATTTGCTGAGGAAACTCTACTTTTTTACTATTAGTTTTTTAATATATTAGTTAGATTTATGTAATATTTGTACGACATAGAATGTGGCAAACATGTCTGGACCGTTTCTTTTTAGTTATCCTGTACCTATGCACGTTTTTTGTTATTCTTGTATGTGTCCACACATGTTTAAGCAATTAAATATCTTATCTTGTCTTAAACTTTGGCCAAGTGTTGTACATACATTGAAGAAACAAATGATAAGCATTAGGATTGACATCACTCATAGAACAGCTGTTTCACACATAGAACTCGCTGAGACTTTTTATTGAGAATCGCAATCCCGACTTTGATAGTACCGACCACGAAATATAAGAATGCGATAAATTATAGTGTCATAAAAATCGGCTTTCGATACCTTTGTATTTATTACAAATTGGTAAGTACATACTATGTTACTTAATTAGTATATTTTTAGGTTTTTATTTCAAAGATGGGAAAATCATGGCCAAATATGTCGTAAAATGTCTTATTAAAAAAAGAAATACTTTAAGTAAAAATAGAAATATACTTAAAAGTATATTTATCAGTCGTTTAGTAGCCAAAACGGAGTATTCCCGTTTGAGCACTTATTTATTGAGCACCTATGCATTAACCTATGGGAAATGGGAATACCTTTGGTGCTAAATGCATAGGTGCTCAAAAAATATTTGCTCAAACGGGAATACTCCGTCAAAACACAAGCTCTGCTCAATTGGATGGCGTTGTGTGAATATTCGTGGAATATTATTTATCTTTTCGAGACATTTCTAGGGACATAGGTTTTTAATGGTCACCCATCGAAGCGCTACTCGTAGAAAGCCTCTTAAGCAGGTATATATCTTGTTTTTTTTACCAAAATTGCAGGTTATAGTCTGAATAATAACTTCGTGTGTACCCCAAGGCTTGTTTTGAAAGCCCATTAATAACCATCAATCATGTCATGGGGTCCTTACGGACTTACTTAATGGAGTTTTACGTGCAATTAAGTAAGAATTACGAGATCAGCGATCAGTCTGAAGGGTACCTATACTATTTTGGATGGTGAGAAAAATGTTGAAGACTTGTTGTTCTTGTCACGGGTTTTGTTACAGATTTCCTTGTTAAGAGCTTGTATCACCCCTTACGCGCTATTTGGCTCAAAAATTATGACTTTATTTATTTATATTATATTTAAATGAATTACTATCCATTTATTTATATGAATTACTTATTGTACAAGTATGTTATTTACTAATAACAATAGAAAATATTGTCGTCTAAATAGATAGGTATAATTTATTTCAGATTAAAGTACTGTCTATAAACTATATTCAGATATGTAAACAGAGGTTTGCCTAATTTTGCTCTCAGAGTCATTTTCGAAGCTTGAAAACGTCTAAAATACTAACAGAGTCAAAAAATATCAGGCAATAGTTGAGATCCTTAACTAATGAGTTACCTATCGTGTGAGAATTGTTGATTTGGTTTACTAACTAAGAAAATTAAAATAAAACACGGCGCGCGAGCCTAGGAAAAGATATTTAGTAGTTGTAAATGGAAACGACGCGCGGGAGGAACGAGAACGTAGGAACGTAGATACTGGTATGTCGACGGAAGAAACATTTTTGAAAGAGAGAAAAAAAATCTTAAGTAATTAGGATGCACAGAACACATAACAAAAGAACCACAATACAGATAATGACAAAAAACAAGAGTAGATTAAAAACTTAGAACAAAAATGTCGTAGAACTAATGTTGTTGTTTATGATGTTACTGGTGATGTTACTCCTGCGAGGTGGTTGGTGTTTTACAAATAACCTTGTATAGCTGTCTGTTTTTTGCCGATTATAGAAGAAATTATGCCCGATATTGTAGGAAGACTATTATCGACTGAAGAATCTACACATTCTTCTCTTCATTCTTGACATTATCGTGCTCAAAACAAAATAAATGTTTCTACAATATGTCGCTGTGTCGATTGTTCGTACGAATAAGACTACATAATAAAATCATCTTCAAAAACATTAATAGACAATATTTTAAGTTGAACGGTACTTACTCCAGCAGAACACATTGTGCCACCACACTGTTAACAAAATACTTAAGTGTTCAATGCTTTTCAGTAAGTTTGTGAAACTCACAAAGATAAAACACTAAACGGTGTAAAATAACTCTAAATTAGGAAGTCTGTGGCTTTGGTGGTTTTGTCTTATTCATGATGGGCCACCGACTTCCGAATTTAGAGTTATTTTACACCGTTTAGTGTTTTTTTTGAAGTCGGTTTAATTTTTTTGCAAAAAAGTTTTTTATTTTTCGATTTTTAGTGGTTCCCATACAAATATTTGCTATATACATTGTTAATTGTAACAGTACATGTCATGGTAATAGGGTTATCCACTTATCCCTAATAAATGAAAATTAACATACCTAACTGTCGAAATCTAGGTATATTGTACACATCTGCGTACCCCTCAGAGCATACCAGGCGTGATGATACGTCATGATGTTGTATTAACAATAACATCCAAGCGATTCCAGCAATCACGACAGATTTGCCGTCTATTTTTGAAGAGTTCCGTTGCATATCTCCGAAGATCAGCACCAGATCTTCACCAAATTAAAATGGGACCACCTCGGGAGTATACTCTTTCGAATAAAAAAAGAATTTCGAGAATCGGTCCACAAATGGGGGAGAAATCAGGTAACATACATAAAAAAAAAAAAAAAATACATACACACGAACATAGAACCTCCTCCTTTTTTGAAAGTCGGTTAAAAATGTAGAAATTAGGAAAAGCTGACAGGGTCATAAATCATGTACCTACTGAACTCATAGTATCGGGTCATTCGTAGATTTCCTTCCCACCATGTGGTATAGACCAGGACAGCAAGCTACCCGAAACTGTAAAATTTTCCTTATTGAATATGAACCTTAAACTTTTATTTTAAAGTGAAAAATAGATCAAAGAAATTTGGCAGATCGGGGTAGCTTGATGTCTACGTCTGTGCTACAAATTCCAGGCTTCGGTCTTACAGAATCGAGTAATCGACCTCTGAAGACATGGTTTCTTACCAGACACAGAAAAGGCCGTTCGCTATCTATTAATGGGTGCTTAGGAAAATGTAACTTAGGAGACTTTGTCAAGAGAACAAACGTTTTTCAGTCTAATATTTCATTGTTAGTGATTATCTTGGGTTTAAATTTAAGTTAGCTTAAACTTATTGCTGTTATCAAACCGACTGCGAAGTTGTGTTTTACTTACTGTTGATACACATGTGATTCCGTTAAACTGAAATAAAAAACAATATCTTTTTAAAACATTTAGAGAAGTTTACGGATATGACGAACTGACCAATTCCCCATATATCCTTGAAAAGGGGGACGATCTTCTGACCAGACGGCTGTAGTGTCTCGTGAGCCGAAACCGACGTTTGAAGTCGGGTTCTGGTGTCCCAATCATTTTATAAAATAGTCTGCCACATCATCTAAGATCTGGTCACAACATAATATGTACGGTCATCGTTTTTGAGCTGCCCATGGCCTTTTATAGTTGTTTATGCAAGTTTTTTTTTAATAAGATAGGCACGTTTTTGACCACTATCTCATCTGATGGTAAGCGATAATGTGGTCGACGATGAAGCACGCTTGCCTAGAAGCACCCTAAGTGAAAATACAATCCAAAAACTCAGATTATAATAATAATGATAATAATTACGGCGCGCATTGTTAGGCGTTTCCTCTCTCAGGAGCCCTGACCACCGCTAGCTTGGACCCTGTTCCCGATACCGGGGGGTTACTATTTTTTATATTTTTAAATGTTTTTTATTTATTTTTGTATTTAAATATTTAAAAATATAATAGATATGTATGTTAAGGAAAATAAAGAGAATGATAATAATCTTCATCTCTGGCTTGCCTTAGTTGGCCGGCTAGAGTGGAGATTCGCAAGAGCAAACGTGCTCGGAAGAAGGAAGCATTCCAGTAAGGTGCTGGTAGGGATCTTCACCGTACTTCCGGAATTGTCCTGATAGCCGTAGAGTGCCTCTCCACTCCTCAAGCACCTCAGGTTAGCTTGCTCTCTTGTCACTACGTCACTATGTGCTAGCGGCCGTTTCAGAGGGCCCATTACTGAGTGTGCAAGTCACCCTCTGCCATTTTATTCGTGTATTTATAAAGCATTGATGAGGCAGGGGCCATAGTCCTTCCAAAGTACTAAGTAAGTAAGTACCAGTTCACCTTATCCACCCCTAACCCATAGCCCAATACATTTGTTGCTTTAGTCCGCAATAGTCCTGCACTAGTCGTGGGTTTTCCTTGGATGCATTTGCATAATGCATACAGGGAAAATCTGCGATTGGTGCCTAACTTCTTTAGAAACGACAAAGGGCCTCGGCGAGCTGGCTTTCGCCCCTCGTACGCCTTTCCAAAGGTCCGAAACACAAAGGTTCCGAGAATTAAAAACTTAAAAATTAAAATTATACTTTATTTGCCATATTAGATTTGCTCGAACTTGAGTCTTACTTACTCGGCAGTTCGCCAAAAACACCACTAGGCTATCAATGTTCAATCACACGAATTGCTTTTAAATCGCGATCTAGAGTACATAAGTTTAGTTCGTATGTAGCGAGACAGACAGATTTTACATAGTGAACAATTGCGGATGCGGCTGTAGTTACGAAGTAGTTTATATTTCTGAAGGTCCAGGTTCAAATACGTAGGCGATTGTTACTGTGTTATTGTTATTGTTTAATACTAACAAACAAACTGAACTGACTTTTAGGGCCTTAAATATTACAAGTTTGGGTTTGAAAAGGTTTTTGGAAAGCTATAAACATAATATTTAGACTCTTTTAATCAGAATCAGAATATTTGATTTGTAAACATAGGTCCGATTACAACTGAGTGTTAAAGTTAGGTAGATCCTCTATATTTTGCCCAGAGGCGTACAAATATTTATAATTAACATTGTCAGTTTTTTACACATTATGTTATTGTATCTGGCTTTCAGAAGTTACAGTGGTTGGACATACTGTGGTGTGATAAGTTCGAATAAAAAAGACCAGCCAGGTGTGAGTGTAGTGTTTCAATTTTAACTCAATACCTATACGCGTTTCCGAGATAAAAGGGTCTTGACAGACAGACGGACGCACCGTTTTTTCCTTTTGTGGTACGAAACCCTAAAAAGACTAAAATTGACAACTTACCCCCGCGTAACAAGGTTCACCTGAACACTGAAAACAATATTCTATGTTAGGGTTGAAGGAAAGCTAACACGTGGCATAAATCTATTAAAGGTTCACTTGAAAGTATCCACTAAGGAGACGTTTCGAGTAAAATGTTTGTCTTAAGTTTAGTCTAGGGTTACTAAATACTTTATCACATACTATAATGTGTGACATATAAATATCGTACCTATCAATGGACTGTGTCGGGCACAACATACTTTTTAGCGACAGGAGGAAGAGTAGTTATGTGAGTTTGAGTTACTTTTTTAAATTACCTACTATAAATAAATATTCCACAACTTTGACACAACGACATCTAGTCCCAAACTAAGCAGATTAGTAGTAGGTTTATCAGTTATCTTGTACAGACGCCAGCACGTCAAGTTACCCCAATGTGTCAAATTTCTTTGTGTCAATTTCAACTTTATGATAAACGGAATAAGGTTCATAATCAATTGGGAAAATTTGACACATTGGGGTAACTTGATGTGCTGGCGTCTGTACTATGAATACAAGTAAACTGATAAACCTACTTTTATTTCTAAATCATACATATTAATTATAGATAAATTACACCCGGCCCGGTTTGAGTTACTAATACTGTCCAATTTGATGAGTATCTTTTAGTTTAACACTATAACAGTTTGCTACTCACTCTGGCATCACAGCTGCACCATGCTGTCTGAAAGGTATAAGCAGAGAGACAGTTTTATTTTTAAGTTAGCATAACATAACATCACGGCTATTAATAATCCCCGAAGGTTTAGGCGACTCAACATAAGGCTACATATCAAACTGTACATATCCTGTATAAACTGACCTCTCCTTGTACGGAAATCCTATAAAAGGCGAGATCAGCTTATACTGTAAAATATAGCTTAATATATTGACGTGTGCATCTGTGGTACTCCTCCATTTGGCCAGTTATGTTTAAGTTTAAGAGTCCCAGAGGGCAAGTCTAATGCCATCGATCGGGCAAAAATCCAAACTCTAGGATACAAAGACAAGCCAGATGAAAAAAAAACAATAAAACTTTATTGAACCTAAGACCTTAAACTCAGCAGTAGCACTTGCGACCACAAGACTAACGAATCACTCGCGAAACCACCAGGAAAAAAATAAATTAAATTTTCATAAAAAAAAACACAACATGAAAACTACTGAGCCGAACTATGTTAAATTTTTATGGGACTAAGGCAACTATGTATTTCGCATCAAACTAAAAAAGATTACGTAATTCTTTTTTAGTTTGATGCGAAATATAATCAGTTCATAAATCTCAGAATCGGTGTAAATACATAAAATAAAATACCAATCGAATTAAGAACCTCCTCCTGAAGTCGGTTGAAAATGCAGTTTGTTTTTACAAACGTGTCACGAGTAGACTTCAAAACGCATAAAACTGAAAATTAATGGACCGGATTTCTATAGAGAGCTGCTTTTCTTCTTTATTAAATACACTGAAGTGCCCTTAAGCAACTTCCTAACTGGAAAGTTGTAAAGCTAGCATATAAAAGTCAGTTTCTAAACTTTATACTACTTTGAAAGTACTTTGGTTCACAGTTAAAGCTCAAAGGCGGAGTTGAAACACTGCTTTATCCCTTTAAAGTTATTAGGTTTTTCCCTCGTTAGTTCTATTGAAATACAGATTCCTATAGATACGAACATGGCTTGAAAAATACTCAGCAAAAAAGATGCCCAGTCTTTATTATTAATTATCGGAAGTCAGGAAGGCAGTCGGTTCATGGTAATTTGGATCCAGGCGTCAAATGTCCTTATCTAACACTACGCTTCTCTACTATATGGCCTGGCCTGTTGGTCTAGTAGTTAGTGACACTGACTGCTATGCCGGAGGTCGTGGGTTCGATTCCTACCCAGGACAAATGTTTGTGTGATGAGCACGATCATTTGTTCTGTGTCTGGGTGTAATTTATCTATAATATGTATGTATTTAGAAATATTTATGTATGTTTATCAGCTGTTTAGTACCTATAACACAAGTTCTTAGCTTAGCTTGGGACTAGATGGCGTTGTGTAAAAAGTGTGTGGAATATTTACTATTTACTTATTATATACAATACTTTTGGTATTCTACCCAGAACTGAACTAGTTATACACCGTGAAATTTTAATGGTTGTTTTCCAGCTATATAATAGCACGGAAGTACTGATCACAATAAACAACTTTTACTATGAAACTAACCCTGAAATATCAAAACAAATAGTAGTAGTATGGTCTAGTAGTTAGTGACCCTGACTGCTATGCCGGAGGTCGTGGGTTCGATTCCCACCCAGGACAAATGTTTGTGTTATGAGCACGATCATTTGTTCCGTGTCTGGGTGTAATTTATCTATAATATGTATATGTATTTAGAAATATATTTAAAGCATGTTTATCAGCTGTTTAGTACCCATACACAAGCTTTCAAGCTTAATTTGGGACTAAAGGGCGTTGTGTGAAAAGTTGTGGAATACTTATTTATTTATTTAAATATCTGCTGTTTCCTACAAAATTAAATATTTACCAAATAGAAATGTATGAAACAGCTGATATATTTTTTTGACATTTCTGAGACAGCTTCATAGTAAAAGTGGTTCCTAATGTCTAGTACTTCCGTGCTGCTCCGAGAAAACAACCATTTAAATTTCACAGTGTATACGGTTAATAAAACAAAAAAAAATAGGGATATGTTACAACTGTGATGTGAAGCGAGCGGTTGGGGTACCTACCACTTCATTTAGAAAAACAAATACTTTATTACTACAAGGTTTCAGCTGGGCCTGTCACCTTGCGGCAATGAAGTCACATTCTGTTTTTGTTTTAAACTTAGTTTGTTACTAACGTAGTTTGTAAGTGTATTGTTACTAACACTGTGAGTCCTGTTACTTGTTTCAATAAATTATTATTATTATTATTTTATTAGGTGTAATTGGCATTGTGTAGAAAAGGATATTTAAAGAAAAGGACCTTTGCCCCTGGACGGTTGGCTCTTCTAAATTCGCAATTAACTGATTTTTACTTGTTCGGCACGTCAGCGATGACTAGTATACAGGGCGTGTAATGTGTGTATTATCATTTATTTCATTAAAATTTCATTTGTTTACACAGAAATCACGATTTTAAAGTTTTGATCGAAAATAACTTTAGAATAACTTGGAAATTTAGAAATTTCAACGCAATATCTGTTCCAACCTGTATATCTTTGGAAAACTGTGGCAAGCTTGTGGTAAGTCTTTCAAAGTAAAGTGTAAAAGTGTAACAAGTAAGTTGTTGACTTCAAATTGACATGCTTTACAAAATAATTAAATAACTACGTAGTTGCTGCTCCAGACTTTTCGTATACAAACAAATTTATAAATTGATATAAGTAACTGATATTCAAATGGGTAGGTATACCAACAAATTATTATTACACTTACAGATATAGAAATTTACTTTGTCATGCCTCAAGTCGAATTATTATACCTGTCTCCACATATTTGGAGTCAGGTAGGTATAATAATTCTAGCTAACACTAATTCGACTGTAACAATAGTAGAAATAGACATAAATGATAAACTTGTCGCCGAAAAGTATATCATTTATGTCTATTTCTACAGCGATGGCTGGGCGATGAGCTGACACCGATGGCGTTTTCGTGGTACCGAGTTCATAACGTAGAATAACAATCTTCATTGCAGTAATAACCTCACTTAACATTCGTAATCACAAAACATAACTCAAATAGGTAACTGACAGTTTCGTACTGGATGTGTGTCTTCGTTGGTGCCTCAAATCAACCTGAGCTCTGCCCAGCTCCCACGCACCAGCACGACTCTGCCTACGTGACATTACCAAAAACACATTCGCGCCATTTCAAATGACAAGTAACGTCACGCTGGTCACCATCTCCGTACTAAGTTAATCAACTTCACAACTTATTATTCAAGAATATCGCTTTCCACGACATACTTATCTACTACAATAGTTTCTTGCCGATTCTTCTCCATACGAAACTACCTTTTGGAAGGGGCAACTAAAATCATTACATTTATTTAACGTGCAAGTTTGACGTTCCTTTTAAATGGCGTAATTGAAATAAATGATTTGATTTTGACTTTGAGATAGGGTTGAAACACACAATTCAAAGTTCTTCAGATCGATAGATGGAAACAATGAGTGGTCTATGAGAGCACAAATCCTATACATATGTTATGGAGTAAACTAACTAGTCCTGAGGCAATTTTCACACTCTACCGATCTCCAGTTTGTGGTGCTGTGGTTTTTAACTTTGACTGTAGAATCGTGATTTGTAAACTTAAGCCGCATGTACCTACACGTACACACGAACAAAAGTTTAAAACCACAGCAGCGCACATCAGAACAGTGTCCAGTGTAGTGTCATAACCGCCTTTAGTCTTCCTTTTTGTATTAGAATCAGTTGGATGTCCACAGCAAATAAAATCACGACTACTGAGAAATGTGCTCTAAAAGTATCAATTTAGAAAATATTGTCAAATGTAATCGTTGTGTAGGTGCCAACTATTCAACATTGATCATCTAAGTATTTTAGTGAATGTACATATACAACGTACATTCATACAGTCATACTCATAGCACAGTCTAAAAACATACAGTCGTCCGACGAAGCTGTCTAGACAGGGCAATCGTGCGCGGTGTGAGGGGCGAGACGCGGGAAAGCCGCTCCCGCGCTGCAAACAAAACGATGTTCGTAGTGCGGGAGGTATTATTCAGGGCTAACACGTGTAGGCGTTGTTGACATTTTTCCAGAGATCAAAGGCGTCGTCCTACTGTATTAATATTTATACTGTGATCATAGTGAGTTTCAGAGGATAAGCGCAGTCGTAAAAGCTACGTTGCCCTTAAGCTTATGATCTCTTGTACTGTTAATATTGTTTTGAAGGGAACAGATTAACATTCATACATATATGCCAGTCAAATCTATAACCCTGCCGTAATCGGGTTAAAAAATATCTCTGTTTACCTTGATTTGCACGAAAAACACGATCAACCAGCAGCCAATCAGTCGGGACATTGTGACGATCACTTCATTTCACGGCGCTAATCTAGTTAAGGCAATCTCTTACAGCTTGTGTACTAAATTATTAATTATTGTTACAGTGTGTTTTATAATTCCGCTGCTGCATGACTTATAAATTATGATCGTTCCTTATGTTTGTGTTTGATCTGATAATAATAATATTCCACGACTTTCACACAACGTCATCTAGTCCCAAACAAAAAGAGCTTGTGCTATGAGTACCAGACAACTGATAAACATACTTATATATTTAATATTTAGGGTGACTGGTAATTAGTGACCGATACTTAACCACGTGATTGTACTCATGAATACGAATAACTTTCCCAAAGAAACTTTTTTTTATACTCATTAACTTTCAATTAATTCAATTACGCCAGTACTGCACAACGGGAGCGGTGGGGGTGGCGGGGGAGCGTGTGACGCTACTTAACTACTACTAGTAGATTCCGAGGTCAGACTATCAGCTGATAGATCGTGCCGTTTCGTGCCTACTGTGATCGATCACAGGCGCGCGCGTGAGAATTTCAAATAGCATTTTTGTTTTTTTATTGTGTTTGAAGTTATTGTGTCTATAAAAAAACTTCTTTGGGAAAATTTATTGAAATCATGAATACAATCACGTGTTTAAGTATCGGTCACTAATTACCAGTCACCCTATATAGTTCACAGGACAAATTGTAATGATCGTGCTCATCACACATCCATTTGTCTTGGGTGGGAATTGAACCCACGACCTCCGGCATAGCAGTCAGGGCCACTAATCACGAGACGAACAGGCCAGTCCAGTGATGTTGTAGTCATGTAAACAAAAACTCAACCCTTTTTCCCATGGGGGTAGGCAGAATCCTACACAGTTTACATAATATTCATTTTGCTTCGTTTCATTACATCGTTCATACAATCCTAGTACAAATTGTTATGTTCCAAAAAAAATTGTGCCAGGGTTACACGAGTTTAAATATTGTTTAGTCTACAAGTCATCAACCTTTTACTTATACAGCGCTGGGTCGTTTTCCGCAAAATCTTAAAGTTAAATGAAGCGAAACGCAACTTGAAGAGCACCATGTTTTAAGGAAAATTGCTAAAACATTTCAAAGTTTATAAGCTTATTTAAATTAAAATCTAACAAAGTCTATCTAATGAATGTAATCAAGATGATTGATTTTTATTAAATGAATTTGTTTCGTTCAAAAGATTGTAGCTTGTTTTTAACCGACTTCAAAAAAAGGAGGAGGTTCTCAATTCGACGGTATGTTTTTTTTTTGTGTTTGTTACGCGATTACTCCGACATTTATGGACCGATTTTCAAAATTATTTTTTTATTTGATAGGGTCTACTACCAGGTTGGTCCCATTAGTATTAAACCTCAGATCTGATGAGGGATCCTCGAGGAATTGAGGGAACTCCTCAAATAATATAGGAAAACCTGTACCGATTTTTACATTTTTGGTAACAAATCAAGCATTTACATTTAGCAAGTATCATTTGGTGAATAAAAACTGATGAAGAAGACAGCGACGGAACTCTTCAACGCATAACAGCAAATTACTCGCAATAGCTACAGTCACATGTCTGTGCATGGTTTATGTATTTCCATAACATTACATTACGCCTGTCTATTTTAAAAGGGGCCCGGCAGAGATGTACAGATTAATGTTTAGAAAGAACTTATTTTGCAATTGTTAACCGATTTCATTGATTCTTTCAACTTTTGAAAGACTTTCTTTACATACAAAGAAACTAAAAATTGCAAAATAAAAATAAAAACCTGTGGCCAATACCACCGACTTCCGAAACTGGAATTATTTTTCACCTGTTAGTGTTTTTAAGAAGTCGGTTGTTTTTTTTTTTGTAAACAGGTTTTTATGATCGAAAATTTAGTGATCTAATCTGTTAATGTAAAAGCTTGTGATTCTTTTAGTCATCATATCTACAAGCTTATGATGACAGGCTATCCTTATAGGGATCTTACTGATTTTTTTATCAGTTAATGTGTCCTTAGCGCCTAGGTTCTAACTATTTTAATGAGCTATTTTTAGATACCTATGTAGAATGTACCTAAAGAAAATTCAAGAAATAAAAAAGCAAGTGAAAAGGGTTTTTCGTCGTTTAAATAAGATTAAAGTGAAATAGACGCACAATTATTTTACTTATTTGTCAGCAGTTATAGACTTTGGTCAATGGGTTAATAAGTTAGATAACAACTATTAACAGAATACTTGAGATCCATTATCTTGAATATTATTCTTTTTTGAACAATAGCTAGTCCTTTTACGCGAAACGGCTATCTGCGTGTGTGTATTTTTTTTGCGGTTATTGAAAATGTCGTGTGTTTCATTCAGAAAATTAAAATGCTTGAGTTGTTACTATAAATGTTAAAATTGGTACATGTGTACCAAAATTATTTGAGGAGTCCAATCTGGTATTATACCCAATCAAACAAAAAAAGATTTTTGAAAATCGGTCCATAAATGACGTAGTAATGAGGTAACAAACCCTAAAAAAAAACGTCTGTTTTAAAGTGATCCAGGTTGCCCGCGTCTCTCGGACGAGAGAACTGCATACAAACTACCATCCAATGGCATATGATGACATATACGTATAGCGTGAATTATGTCATTATGGGCTATTCAGTTTCTTATAAGGATAAAGGCAGACAAATTGTGGCGTAAATTCTTAAAAATGTGGTCTAAGAATAGTTTTAATGGATCATTTGCGTCACAGCTTATCAGTTACGTTGGGGTCATACATCTTGCAATAAATATAGGTGTAGATACAACCATATAACCCATAAACAGAACCAGTATTTATAAACTTAACTATTGCATTATTGGTAAAGACAACATCACGCCTGTAATCCCCAAAGAGTTAGGCAGAGGTGTACTTGGTAGTACACCATGTAACAGGGGGCGAGCCTATTGCCATCAATCGTCCGCAAATCCAGACTCCGGGCTGCTGCTGAAAAATTCCAGGAGGAAAAACTCAACTACACTTTGCCCGCCCCGGGGATCGAACCCGGGACCTAACGCTCAGCAGTAGCGCTTGCGACCACTGAAACAACGAGGCAGTATTATTGGTAAAGAGTACACTTAAAAACAAATAGATTTATATACGAGTAATAAAATAAGTCTGTCATTTTGTGAGTCACAAAATTTGTAACGTATCGTTACTATCGTGCAGACGGGTAACAAGAACCTGTAATGATGTCGTGTAAGTGTGTACTCGTTTTAATGAGACTCCAACTATTTCAAAGACCCTTAAAATATTGAACTAGTAAAACTATTCCAAACTTAAATCTAGTAAAATGTTTATAAGATAAATCTGAAGCTAATACTTGTATACAGGGTGTAAAAAGACCACTCAAATAGCCGATAACACATTCTGTACATATAATTAAGTAACTTTAACCAAAAAATAATGCTGGGAAAAAGCTTTTTTTTTCACCTTTAAAAAAAGAGATGCTTTTTATTGCGCGCATTGCATAGCGCGACAACGCAACACAACTTTCGATCGGCTGAGCGTATGGCCACTCGCGCTTGGTCGTTGACCCGACCGGCCCGCTTGTTTAGTATCCATTGCATTTTTGTAACTTCAAATGCGGAATTTGTTTTGAAAAATTGATCATTTTGAAAATGTTTGTTTGAAAGAAAGTTTTTAATGATACTTGGAATACAATTTTGAAAAAAAAAACGAATAAAAATATAGTACTTTGACCTTAAATATCTCCAAAACCAGTGAATTCCCAGATAAGATCTAGAAGAAAAAAACTATCCCAGTTATGGGTAGAATGTGCAGTTTTCGTTGTAGTTTCGTAGGGTATTTTTACACCCTGTTTTTGCTCTACATTTCATATTATGGGGGTGATGATTAAACTTACCTCTAAAGATTTAAACTGGTTGTCAAGCCACTTACGAAACTTTAAAAAATCTTGGCCCAATGGGCATGTGGACGGTGTATAAATATCAAATTTAATCCATTAGTTAGTAAAAAAATATAACACAAGTATTTTTATGCTTTTCCCAATTGATGGAGAACTACTAAGATTAAGCGCATTTAAATTAAGGAGAGGAGGCATGTGACGTCATACTTGAATATAAACTGTACCTACGGGATAGCGACGTCATGCGACATTTTGACTCGATGTTTCGCCGTATTTTTAACCGACTTCAAAAAAAGGAGGAGGTTCTCAATTCGGTTGTATTTTTTTTTTTTTTTTTTTAGGGTTTGTTACCTCAGTACTCCGTCATTTATGGACCGATTTTCAAAATTCTTTTTTTGTTTGATAGGGTATACTAACAGATTGGTCCCATTTGTATCAAAACTCATATCTGATGAGGGATCTTTGAGGAATTGAGGGAACTCCTCAAAAAATATAGGCACACATGCACCGATTTTAACATTTTTAGTAACAAATCAAGCATTTTCATTTAGAAAGTATCATTTGGTGAGGAAAAACTGATGAAGAAGACAGGCAACGGAACTCTTCAACGCATAACAGCAAATCATTCGCGATTGCTATAGTCAGATGTCTATGCTGAGCTTTTGTATTTCCACAACATAACATTACGCCATTCTATTTTAAAAGGGGCCGGCAGAGATGTACAGATTAATGTTTAGAGATAGAACTTCTTTAGCAATTATTATCCAATTTCAATGATTCTTTCAAGTTTCGAAAGACTGTCTTTACATACAAAGAAACTAAACATTACAAAATAAAAACTTTTTTACAAAAAAAACAACCGACTTCTTAAAAAAAAACTAGCAGGTGAAAAATAACTCCAGTTTCAGAAGTCGGTGGCCAATAATGAACAAAACAAAACCACCAAAGCCACAGACTTCCGAAACTGGAGTTATTTTTCACCTGCTAGTTTTTTTTTAAGAAGTCGGTTGTTTTTTTTGTAAAAAAGTTTTCTAGTTATCTAGAAGAGGGTTATGACGTAATCATTGGACGAGGGACTAAAAACTAAAAAAATTTCAACTACCCGGTTTACGCTTATTTATCGAATATAAATAAAAGCCGGGTATAACAAGATACAGCATTGTTGTCGCGTGTCCTGAGGGATTTAGACGTGTTTGTCTGATTCCCGCGACTTATGAACCGTCATCCCGGTTTCGGAGAGACAGATGTCTCTTAGGATAATACATACAATGAAATGGCACTTCAAATGTTGATTTTATTCTCGTAAAGAAATTAAAGTTCATTTTGAGCTTCTAGTATACTATAAACATACATTATTAAAAGACATGTGACGTCACGTATCCGTGGCGTAAATATAAGTGCACTGTCAAGTCGGTCAACGTGAACCTTATTCGTTTTGATAATTATGTATTTTTCTGGTTGTTGTTGAATATTCACTTTATTGTACACATATTCATATTCACATTCTCGTATAATGTTATTTTATATCCATATCGGGTATTTAAATGTAAATTTGTTTAGTAATTAACAATTCCATTTTAGTTTTTTACAATAGCGTTCTGGCCTCACTGTTATCGGATAAGATGTTTAAGGTTGCGGGTAGGATAATACTTAGTAATAATTAATTGTATCCAGTCATCGGGGTGACATATTCAGTTTAGAAAAAACCCTGGAGATATATAAAGATAAAAAAAAAACTACATCGGTGATGTTAAATTTAATATGATTGCGCCATTATTTCAAACCTAAATGCTTCAGGGCAGTTGTATTTTTGTACTGAAAAAATTTAGGTAGGTACTTGTCCTCTGGTTATTGTTATAATAAAAAATGGAATAGAATATTACAAAACCCAATAAATAAAATAAAATATTTACTTGTCAAAAACACCTAGATCGTCTGTTGTTCTAGCAAGTTGTCTAGCAGCAGCTTCAGATAATTTAGTACATGAGAAAACCTCGTATCCGGATTCTATTGAAGCTATTTAATTTTACTTCTAAGTAATGCACTTGTTTATTACCCAAATTAGGTGTAATAAATAACATTTTAAAAGTTAACTACGCCAACCAAACCTTGGATGAGATAAAGAGATATTTTTATTTGCAAATATGGGTACAGAAAAATAAAATTGATTCAGCCATATTTTACCACTAGGGATGCAAATACGTGAAACATAATTATAATATTAACAAAACTTAAAACTAAACAATCAAAATAAGTGAAGTGAATTCACTGCTTAAATATCAAGATCCGTCCGTTAAACCTTCATTGGTCCCGGCTGTTATTTGTAGAAGTCAGTCGCTTCATGTTAAATAACTACTGGTATTCAGCTGCATCCGGTTAGACTGGAAGCCTAAGGAAGAATAGTTAGGCAAAGGCTAGGCAGATCATTAAACTAAATTTCTTTAAGTATTAAGCACACCAGATGGTGGCGTAAATAATCACTGCCTAAGCCGCGAATGATTGTAAGAGTTATTATCGTCTAAGTTAATAATTAAAAAGTGTAGCCAAATCACTCCTATTTTGGAACCTATTATTCATTCTTTTTTTTATAAATCGTTGCCCCATAATAAAAAAATCTCCTGTGTCGTGGTTGCATTTACAAACATTTAAACACACACACACAGACAACCAAACCCGGAACAACTACCTGTAGGCCTTACAAATATTTATTCCTTGCGGTAATCGGACCCGAGGTACTCGTCGTAGCAGTGAATTGCTTAGCCGCTGCGTTCACCGTGCCGACAATTGTACTAAATGTTTAAAGTTTACGCGAAAACTTCGGATAAATTTTTCAGAACATTGCACTAGCGACGGAGTGTGAGATATGGCTTAGTTTAAGATTAAATGGAGGAGAAGTGCACAAATGAAACCACTGCGAGACTTCTACTGAAAATAAGTAATTTTCTAAAGAGCAGACCAATTTAGAGGCAATACGTCTAAAACCAACCACTTATTCATGCCTCAAATTGCTTTAGTATAAATTATTACACCTTATTTGCATGAAATGAATGCTATACAGATGTTACTGCAAACGTCCCAAATGGAATGATTTAGAAAACTTCTTGTTCTACGATATTGGACCTTAAAACCCCAGTAATAAAATAGACAATGGCTGCTGGTGGGAGTAAAGATTTTCATTACAAATCGAAGGATTTCATACAATGGGACGTACAGTCCTCGTTATGTGTGCTTTATGTTGTTGAGTTGGTTCATGTCTTCGCTTTTGATTAACTATGTTTTATGCTACACTGTATGGAGAAGTTAGGCGACATGTTGTTTACGGTTTAAATCTAGACTTTTAAACATAACGTTGTGCCAAACCTAGTCTAAGCTATTACCATCTGTCATCTTTGCCTCTATTACTATAACTGTCTTTTTCATGCACACACATGGGTGTTTTTTACTTATCATCAGCTAGCTAGCCTTTTCCCAACTAGGTATGTTGGGTTCCAGTGTAACCGGATACGGCTTAATACCAGTGTGGGTGTTTTCTACCATGATCACTTAAAACTTTATTTACCTTATGCCGAACGAGTTAATAATATTAATAACCCCGCAGGGCAGCTTGTGGCGAGCTGTTGGGCTGATCTCCCGAGAGATGTCTTGTTCCTCATCTGTGGCTTGCCTTGATTGGCTGCCCAGAGTGAACTCTGACGAGGAACGGAGCTCCCACCTCTTCCTTGCCTTAGTTGGCCGGCTAGAGTGGAGATTCGCAAGAGCAATCGTGCTCGGAGGAAGGAAGCATTCCAGTAAGGTGCTGGTAGGGATATCGACCGTACTTCCGGGATTGTCCTGATAGCCCTGGAATGCCGCTCCACTTCTTTAGCACCTCAGGACATGTTGCTCTCTTGTCGCTTCGTCACTATGTGCTAGCGGCCGTTTTAGAGGGCCCAAGTAAAAAAAAAGTCAAATTATTTATTTCAACTAGGCCTGATAACAGGCACTTTTGAACGTTATACTTACAAATAAATTAAACTGATATGATTCTAGTTATGTATTAAGTGTGCAACTCACCCCCTGCAATTTAATCCGTGTATATAAAGAACATTGGTGACGCTGGGGCTATAGTCCAGTACTTTTATTACCATAGTCTGCAATAGTCTTACACCAGCCGTAGGTTACAGGGAAAATCTATTGCTAAATATCATATACATATTAAAGATAATAAAAACTACCTTTAATTGGCAATAAAACCTATATACAACTGCTGAAATATTAGTGTATAACATTTCAGCAGTTATATTTAAGTTCCATGTAATAGGGGACGAGCCTATACCTAACCGTCTACCGAGCTCGTAGGCTGCTTGTAAGACATTTTAGTTGAAAAACCATAAATAATTTGCCGGACCCGAAACATGAACCAAGTATGTTTTTTGCTCCGCAATGCAATGACTTAATTCTGGTCCTTTAATTAGTAGTAGTTAATAGTGGGCTTCTTACATAAAATAATCTATACATATAATAAGACTGTAAAAAAACTGTGTCTGTACATTGAATATATTTAAAAAATAATAATTGAGGGGGGTTTAGAAACAGTAATAGAGCACGAATCCAAAAAAAAAAGTCTGTCTGTTTGTCTGTTTGTCTGTTTGTCTGTTTGTCTGTTTGTCTGTTTGTCTGTTTGTCTGTTTGTCTGTTTGTCTGTTTGTTTGCACACGCTAATCTTCGGAACTACTGGACGGATTTGAATGACTTTTTTTTTGTTGTATAGATATTAAGTCTGGGCAACACATAGGCTATAATTTATCTTGGAAACTGGAACACCTGATGCAGAACCGCAACAGACCAGCTAAACTATAGGCGATACAAAAATGGTCCCATAGCAAAAATTGTTCCACGTGATGAGCATTTTCTGCTGAGAGAATAAATTTGAAGATCCGGAACACCTGATGCAGAACTGCAACAGACTAGCTAAACTATAGGCGATACAAAAATGGCCCCATAGCAAAAATTGTTCCACGTGATGAGCATTTTCTGCTGAGAGAATAAATTTGAAGATCCGGAACACCTGATGCAGAACCGCAACAGACCAGCTAAACTATAGGAGATACAAAAATGGTCCCATAGCAAAAATTGTTCCACGTGATGAGCATTTTCTGCTGAGAGAATAAATTTGAAGATCCGGAACACCTGATGCAGAACCGCAACAGACCATCTAAACTATAGGAGATACAAAAATGGTACCATAGCAAAAATTGTTCCACGTTATGAGCATTTTCTGCTGAGAGAATAAATTTGAAGATCCGGAACACCTGATGTGGAACTTCAAGAGCCCAGCTACACTATAACATATATTGGAATGACGTCTTAGCAAGAGTTGTTCAGCCTTATGAGCACTCGCTGTTGACGTATAAAAATCGAAGATCTGGAACACCTGTTGTGGAACTCCAAGAGCCCAGCTACACCATGACTCAAATAGGAATGACGTCTTAGCAAAAGTTGTTCGGTCTGATAGGCATTTCCTGTTGACTTATAAAAATCGAAGATCAGAAACATTTGATATAGAAATTAAAACTATCACTAATTTCATTGCATAATTATAAAATAACATAAGTAGGAGGTACTACGCGGTGAAGGCGGGAACAGTTCAGGACTGATTTTCGATGACGATGGTATATCGTTGAAAATTAGACTCTACTGGCTAAAACTTCCATTTTTTTATCGTATGCCTTCGGGCTTATGTTATTTGAGTGTTTAATTTCCTTTTCCATTTATCTTCGTTACACGGTAGCTTACCCGGTAACGCAGGGGAGCAGCCACTTAGATTTTAATTGATCAGGTATCATCACAATAAAACTATAACCATGCCTAGAAAAAGGTCAAATTTTTCCCAATGTTCCAAAGGTGCTAAATGATTAAAGACCATAAGATCCCAACAATCTACCGAAGAGCGTTAGGAGAGACTTGATGCTGTTCGAGAACAAGAGGCTGCAACTCGCTCCGTGGAAACTTCTTGGGATCGCGAAGCACGCCTGCATTCTCAGCGTATTTACGCATCTACATCCAGGTCTCTAGAGACCAGTGAAGAATATGTGCGCGACTGACCGCTGATCGTGAACATCATGCACTGTCTCGCGAGTTGGAGACGTTCACGGAAAAAGCATGACGCTTGAGTTTTCAGCGTATATACGCATCGACTCTAGAGATAAGTGGGGGAAGGAGATGCGCGACTGACCGCTGATCGTGAACGTCACGCAACAAATTATGATGACCTAAAGTAAAAGAGATATAAAAATGGTGCCATTGCAAAAACTATTCCACGTGAAGAGTGTTTTCTGCTGTGAGACTAAATTTGAAGATCTGGAGCACCTGTAGGGGAACTCCAAAGCCCAGATACAATATAACATATACATAATAGAAATGGCGTCTTAGCAAAAGTCTGATGGCATTTCCTGTTGACCAACAAAAATAAAAAATCTGGAACATCTTGAATCGTCTCGCGCATCCCATTGATTTCCCGTCCCCGGGCTTATAGAATTCGACATCAGATGTTTCAGATCTTCGATTTTGACGACCCCGTTGTCGCTGGCATAAGCAACAGGATCCGCGTACGAAGTCGCGGGCAGAAGCTAGTACTTTAATATAAATGCTATTTACGGTTATTATGGGTAGGCTAAGTGCTCAAGGCTCAACGGACTCGAGAATTTTAATTGGCTACGTTTTAAACACAATTTGTTTAAAAATATAAAGCTTTTAAACTCTTCAAATAGAAATAAAATATCAGCAATTTATTTAAGAATTTATTCAGTTGATTTTCTTATGAATATAATTCACATTATAATAAACGTTTTAATAATAATTAGAAGTAGTTGTTACAATGATAATTATTAAACAATCACTTAGTTATAATATTACATTTTTATTTTTTAAACATATCTATGTACAAAATGTATTTCAATTTATTGGTAATTAACACGTACCAAGCATGTTTACCTTAGTTTCTAATTATTTTTTTGTATTTTTCATTCACAATAAGATTGTTAAGTAAGCCCATTTTAACCCCGGACGTAAAAAGGGGGGTGTTATAAGTTTGACCACTATGTGTGTGTGTGTCTGTCTGTCTGTGGCACCATAGCGTTTAGTCGAATAAACCGATTTAGATTCGGTTTTTTTAATACAATTGAATCAATGATCTGATGAATGTCTTTCGGATTATATAAGAGGGCTCTCATAATCATTGGCCATGAAACTATTAGATACCAAGTGGAAATATCTACTTAATTTCATAAATAAGGACTAGCAGCTCAAATAAAGTTTACGTTACATAGCATTCGTCTGTTTTGTCTGTAGGGTTGGGCAGAGATGCACTTAATTGTAGTCCCGCATTTTGACTGTTACGTTTAAGTATCACGTACCAAGGGGCCAGCCTAATTCCATCAACCGGGCACTGATCAAAACCCCGTGCTGCTGTTCAAAAAACAAATCGAAGTAAAAACCATTTAACAATAACATTTTGCCCGCACTAAAAATCGAACCTATTAATATGCTCAGTAAAATCTAACCAAATGCTCGAGCACCATAATAAATATTAAAACATAGTGTAATTTGCCACAAGATACTAAATGCTCATGATGCTTGATGCTTAATGGACTTTATAGCCTGGCACAGGTCTTTTGGTTATTTAATATGAAAAAAATCGTTTTTGCTGTTAAAATTCCCGTGCGTGTCCCAAGCAAATGTACTTTTTTTTCGTTTCTTTCTTTCTTTTAATCAGAATCAAAATATATATCATGTATTTGCCAATATATTACGATAATCATCAAGTGTTTGATCTATGATAACCGCGTAGTATAACACTCTTACCGTATTTGTCTTTGAAATTCGGTTATTTTGTCTCGTGCGATCCACAGAGAATAGCCCTTCATAACAGAACCATAAGCAATCATACAAGCACATGGAATATCGAACAACTCCACCATATCATATTCCTGGGCCTCGCTCCCCGGAGGCCTGAGTAAATTGGAACGGCAAGTGGATGTACGCACTTCATAACAGCGGTTGTATTAAGGGATAATAATAGGTAATATCCCGAGTTATATTATTGAAACTAAAATAGAAATCGAAGGATGGAATTATTCTTGTTTAAAGGGAGCAAACTTTTTTGTTCTATACTTTATATTAATTTTAATCAAATTTACCTACCAGTACCAGTGTTGTACCACGAAAGAACTTTCTATCGTTGGCCTTATGGAAAGAATAGGAATATGTCAATTCTGGCTGGTGAGAATAATCGTAGCTTTGATATAACATGTTTTTATTTTGAGTTATTTTCAGCCAATTCTCGATACGATCACATTGATTGAAAAACATATTATGCAAAAGCGGCACAAGGGCTTTTGTGATCAATATTAAAAAAACACTTCATTTTAAAAACCAAATCAACACAACAAAACATCAGGCTTGTAATCCCTGAAGGGTTAGGCTAAAGTATACCTAAAGCAGTAAACATTTCACCATCACCAGTTACCACAACATTCTAGTAAAATCCTCATCTCAACGAACCTGATGGTTTACTTAAGAATTGTAACAGTTGAATTAGATAGACTTTCATGATTAAATAATACTTGAAGTATTCTTTTATTAATGTTACGTATTACATTTTATCACAATATCCGCAGATTTTTATTCTGTTACCCAAACCGTACACTTATATTTTTAAGTGACATCACCATCTATTTTAAAATCACTATACATCAATTTACTATCATTATTGTTACATAGACTTGACGTGACACTGTTCCTGTCTTTGATCAGGATGCTGTTCATCTTCTTCGGTGTCTCCTGCCTCCATTTTTCGCTGCATAGACTGGTGGTTTCTGTTCCGTAGTAGCTGCATCTCCTGCTTCTCCTGTCGAGGCGATTCCTTTTATCCTGGATTTCGGAGCGGACCCTGACGAGATGGGTCCCATCGGAGGTGTGGTTGACCGTGGTTTCACGGATGCTGGAGTGCTCCCGGCACCTGCTCTTCTTTCTACCAACCTTCCCGCAGCAAAGGGTTTCTGTGAAGGCGATGCGGTACCTGAAGAAGTAATTAGAAATAGAATATCTATATTCAGCGCGACGAACTATGCTTTAACTGTTTTTTTTTAAAGAAAGTATTAGTAATCCATGCGCGTGTTTCTATTAAGGAGCTCTAGACCGCGCGTGTTTTTATGAATAAATTATCTTTGCGTTTAATTTTATTTGTTATTTGTAATATGTAATGTTTTTTTCTGCTGGGTCTGACTTTATTTTACCCACTCATTGGCAATAATGCTGTTCGCACATTACCATTTATTTAAAGCAACTTACTAAGGCAGAGCTTATGCCATTTCCTTTGCGAAATATTTGCGAGAACTGTTCAAAGAAGGTCCTCCTTTTATTACTATAATTTGTAGTAATGCTATTCCCTGAGTCCCTGAAATACATCAATCAGTAATGTCTACGCAGTTTTATAACTTACTAGCTTTTGTTAATTCTTCGCACTGATCGTTTGGTTTGGATTGCAATAATATCTGTAAATTTCGTTTTCTCAGTGCTAATTTGCTGAACAATCGATATGGTAAGAAAGAAGGTTACTTGCTGCGTCGACCCCAAATATATTTTAACATGGGCCGGAGGATGAATGACCCAATATTTAGCTTATACAAAAGTTAGACCACCAACCTATGGCTCATGACATTGTACAAGATAGGGTTGACAGTAGCTGAGATATAGTAGAAGGCTCCGGCGACGTAGAACAAGTACTCGTTGATGGTGTGGTAGTGCCGTGACGAAGTGCCGTAGATGAAGAACAGGCGCTGGAAGTGGAAGGGCGCCCAGCACACGAAGAAGGCCACCACAACCGCGGCTGGAACAATTGGCACAAATGAGCTATTTTAGTTTTTAATCCCTCATCTAGATAACAAGAAAATGTTCGACCCATATTTTTTTCTCTTTCAAATTGACGGAATGCGCTTAATCTAAGCAGTTTTGCTTAGATTTAGCGCATTAAAGTTGAGGAGAGGGGGCTGGTAACGTCATTATCTAGTATAAACTGTACTGGCTAGTGACGTCATGCGACATTTTGACTCAATGAATCGACGTTATTTTTTGATTGCGTGAAAAAAGAAAAAAACATGTGTATATTGTCTCGTAATCAAGATGAGGGACTAATAACTAAAATTTGGTCAAATAACCCATTATAATGAAGGCACGTGAGCACATTCACAAAGAGTTGGCAAACTTATCTCTAAGGTGCTGTCTCCACGAGCGAGAGAATCGCGGCGATTCGACGAGTGGCTCAGTGTGAGTGAAACGTCGGCGTATCGCTGCGCGCCTGTTGCGACTCGCAGCGGGCGCGCCGCACGCTCGCAACGGAACGTGGCGCTCTCGCCGCGAGAGCGCTACGTGCGCGATGACAAACTGGCGTCTTTCAACAAAAGAATTGCACAACGCCTCGTCACGGTAGTGCGACGATTCCGCAACGAGTCGTTGCGGACGCGCGGCGATTCCGCTACGAGTCGCAACGATACGCGGCGGAATTATCGCTCGTTCGTGGAGATTATCCGACGATATAAGGGCGGACTCGTCGCGATTCTCTCGCTCGTGGAGACAGCGCCTAAGTTGAGTTAGCAGATTAGTTTTCTTCATTAATATAGCTTTTTTTTCTCTTGACTTCGCTTACCTCTGGATTTATATAATATGTATGTATTGTAAGTATATGTATAATTTATTTGATTTTCAAGTTTTTGTTACCTTCCTGCGCCTACCATGTTCTGTCTCTGCATCATCTTGCCTATGGCAGTAAGTCCGCCATTTTACAGTTTATTTTACTAGTGCATAAAGTTTTAATAAATAAATAAATAATGTGGCTCTAGGCTACCACAGCTCTCACGGTCTTTCAGCTGTTTGTATCACCACGTTTACGTTTAGTGGGTAGTTTCAACTAAGTTATAAAGAAGACTACAAGGTATTTGCATTAGTCTAGATGCTAATTGTATGAAACTTAAAGTAACTGCCATTTGGTCTTTATAGTTCCTGACTTTAAAAGCTCTTTGTAATGGAACACTTAGGACGTAGTGTAGCCGTGACCTATTATTCTCTAACAAAGAAAAAAGCACTTAACTAGTTTAGAAATGACTTTAAAACATCAATATCCTTGCACACCGCAGTCTAAGCCAGCCAGCAGTCTAGGGGCCTAAGTTTTTGAAATTGTAAAAAAAGCCATTTAAAACCTTGGCATTGGCCTTCTTATGGTTTTAATTTATAGTATACTAGCAGACGTCACGCGGTTTCACCCGCGTAGTTCCCGTGCCCGTGGGAATACGGGGATAAGAAGTAGCCTATGTCACCCGGGGATAGTGTAGCTTTCCAACGGTGAAAGAATTTTTCAAATCGGTCCCATAGCTTTGGAGCCTATTCAATGCAAACAAACAATCAAACTTTTCCTCTTTATAATATTAGTATAGGTAGATAGTATAGAAAACAAAGTCGTTTTCTACTAACTGGATGTTTTTAACTCCGTCTGGAACGTATTAAAATGTGACAAAGTGATGATTCGAGAGAAAAGTTAATAATTTATACTTGCTATTTATTATAGAAAATTTCAAAAAGTTGTAATGTGCTGTCGTAAAAACATAACTGTTTAGTGAGCGCTTGATAAAATGATAAATGTTTTTTTTCTGTAAAATGGTTTTTACAAACAATATTACACGACCCATTGTTTAACGAGTGAGATGAGGTCGGTGTCTCGCTATCTGACTTCCTTTGCAAATACTGACTCACGCCCACAATCCCCGAAGAATTAGGTTGAGGTGTACCTGTAGTACACCCACATTTCCCCAGTTATGTTTAATCTCATGTAATAGGGGGCGAGCCTATTGCCATCAATCGGGCACAAATCCAGACTCCGGGTTGCTACTGAAAAATTCCTAAAAAAAAACTCAATATAACACTTTGCCCGACCCGACGATCGAGCCCGGGACCTCACGCTCAGCAATAGTGTTTGCGACCACTAGACCAACGAGGCTTTCGAACATTAGTGGAATAAACTAAATGTTAAAATTAAATAGTAAGTTGTATCAAAATTAATAGTCTGTGTTACACCTCAGTTTTAGCTACCCTACTAATGCCATCTAGTGAGTAAGTCTGTAACTAAAAAATGACTAATTGTTGATGGTTTTCAATAAACTGCATTCTGTTGCGAATAGCCAACAAGTTTTTCTTTTTTCTCCTAGATCAACATAGTAAGTACTTGGACACTTAGACTAAGGTGCAATAATTTATAATTAGTAATCTCTCAATCACATGTGACTCCTCTGACCCACATCAATCGACTGTCAAAAAGTTGTACACAGTTGTTTTACCTTCGAGGTATCTATCTATATTTGAAAAGTTTTCTAGAGTAACATGCGGTAATCTCATTGTAGATATAGTGTGGGTATATGCATGAAAATCGATTTAGTTCATTAACAAAATGAGTATGCTTTACATACAGTATTTTCATAAAAAAACTTTACTGGCAATGCCGTCAGTCTTTTGGGTACACTTCGATAACGATTCGGGTGAGATTTTTGACGCCATATTTTAACGATAGTTATTAGTTTTTATTTTGATTTCTAGTTTATTTAGTTAAGCATTTAAAGCAATTGTAAATAAATATGGAAATAAAAATTAGCACGTTGCATAAAACCAACATATAAGTAAAAGAAAAATTACTGGACTGTTGAATACAATTCAGAAGTTCTTAGAGTACTAAAGGCAGGCCACAATATACAGCATCTATGTTACTGTTAAATTATTTCGTAGAAACACTAGTGTGTAGGTATTGTACCCAGATCTCGGCCAACATGTGGAGATCAGATGGTGGGAAGCACTCTCGCAATATTACCGAATACAGACACATTGCCCACCGAGACGAGGGTTCTAAAATCCAGCAGTGTATGCCTCACTGGGTTCCCGAAAATTTATAAAGGAATATTGATCCCTAAAAGCTTCTTGGAAAATACCTAAATGTAGTGCTTGTGTATTGTGTGTGTTGTTTACTTTAAAGTTATCGTGAGGGTGGTATTTATTTTTGTTATGATTTTAATATAGACTTTCGAACATTGGTTCGAGTTGTCTGTTATTTACACACATTTTAACCCTAATACTGTGCGTGTTTCAATATATTATATGCAAAAAATGTTTAAAGGTACAAAATGTAAATGTGTTTATCATACGAACACATTCAGACAACGAGTTGATTATGAAAAAATCCAGATGGAAAACACAATAACACTTCACTTTCGCCGACCTAAGAATTGTATGTAAACACTACAGTACTAAAGCAACGAAATAGGCGCCTTGTAGATGAAGTATTAATTACCACTAAATAGAAGAAATGACTCAAAACTAGTATTTGTTCTATTTAGTTTTAAATCAAATCTACTTGAGACGATTTTAGAAAAGAAAGAAAAGCATTTATTAAGACGCACAGAAAATCAGAGATTAAATACCACAAAAACAAGAAGGCAAAAGACATAATTAGGTATTAAAATATTTGATTAAAATAGCAATCTAAAAAAAAGACCTGGGCGAAGCTAAAAAGACTCCTATCTCAGCATTAGCTACAATATAAAAAAAAGGAAAATACCGTAGCGCTGATATCCGCTGTTCGCGCTGTACTTTGTTTTTTTTTGTTGTCTTAATCGGGAACTTCGCAGCTCCGAGACAATTTTATTAAAATAACGAGTAGAAGGTAGAAGAGTGCTTACCCAGCATCCTGATGATGGTTTTTTTGGACTGTGCCTGCCTCGCCTCGCCATGCACGCTGCCGTTGACGCCATTCAACGTTCCAGGACTGCCCGGCTTGCTGGCGTGGGTCGTTCTGAAAATGACTTATATTGAGTCAAAAGATTCGAGCATCATCATCTGCCTAGCCTTTTCCCAATTATTTTGGGATAGGCTTACAGTTTAACCGTATGCAGCTCAATACCTACCAGTGGAAATTAAAATGGATTATTTAACATCTAAAAATATTTTGCATTTGGAGCACATTTAAGAACCGATTTATGAGCATTCCAAAATATATATTCTAAGTTAAGGTAAACGAAAGAGATGAACAAACGTGCGAACAAGACACAAATGCGCTTAAAAATGGGCCAAGTGCGAGTCGGACATGCACATAAAGAGTTTCGTACCACATGAAGCTAGATCGCTATATTTGTCACGTTTCCTATATTTTTGGGCCTTACTTCTCTTCCTTTTGAATTTATAGTTACTTTCATTTTTAATTTTTTTTTATAAACACCATATTAAACTATGTGTCAATTTCAACTCTCTACCCATTACGATTCATTAATTAAATCCCATTGACAGACAGGCAATTATTATGTAAAGGTATATTGAGTGTGCTAGCTAACACAATCGTTTTGAAACGTAATGATTTACAAAGTTAATTTACCTTTTATGAGCGTATGCTCATAAAGGATGAAACCGCGGGACGTCTGCTAGTATTAGCAGACGTCCCGCGGTTTCATCCGCGTAGGTCCCGTTCCCGTGGGAATACAGGGATAAAAAGTAGTCTAGGTGTTAATCTAGGGTCTCGGCTAACTCCATACCAAATTTTATTAAAATCTATTCAGTAGTTTTTACGCGAAAGAGTAATCACAAACTTTCGCGTTTATAATATTAGTAGGATATACATTACTTATACATAATATGCAAGTTTTTCAAATAAATCAGACAGAGTATTGCTATGGAGTTTATTTAGTTTTTTTTTATTATTATTATTATTTTGCCAATTCGTCTTCCAAGCAAAAACACTAGGAAGTGGCAAAGATGGGCGTTTTGAAGGACTGTCTTTTGTATTCCTGATGTTCTCAAAAAATCGGCCCTCTTAGAATTAAATGAATTTTAATTTATAAAACGAGATCCTTTTGCTAAACCTCCGTGCTTGTTATATCTTGATAGAACGATATACATAAGTCTTGTATAAGGTACGGTACCCAAAAAATCGTGGAAAAGCTCGTCTGTATCGAAATACAATACAACTCTGAACGTGTAGAAAGGTATACAAATTGCAAATTTATCGCTTGCGTATCGAGTTTTTGCTCTATTGTATAAAACGCCGCCAACCGAATCGACGCCATTAAGTAAATAAATTCACATTTAAAATTCATTGAATAAAATATATGTGATAAAAGGCAGACTTAGTGTGTGGAAAATAACAAGTAAAGGTCTACAAATGAAATAAATAGCGTCAAATAAAGGACGATAAAATTAGTTTGAATAACTTGCAATCGATACGCCCAACAAAGTCCAATTCTTCTATCAATGGAAATGTATTATTGACATGGGACTTAACCATAACTGGCGATATGTGGGTTTATTACCAGGTATATGTCTGCCGAACCCTTGGGGTATTACAGGCCTGATGTTATTTTATTAATTATAAAAAAGGACGTCATCAACTTTTTAAAACTTTGACCATACATTGACGAGTTAAGGGTTAAGGTGTTTGTAAATATCTATTGTATTCGTCATGAAAGGTCTTTTAGTATCAAAAAACTATCGATGTTTTAGAAGAAATCTTTGAAAATTTAAAGACAAAACGGTTTTACAAAAGAAAAACAACATACTTCTAAAAAAAACACTAACAGGTAAAAAATAACTCCAGTTTCGGAAGTCTGTGGCTCTGGTGGTAAGTCGGTTGTTTTTCTTGTAAAACAGTTTTTATTGGTCTTTCAAAATTTTGTAAGAATCATTGAAATTAGTTAGCAATTGCTAAAGAAGTTCTTTTTGAACATGAATCTATACATCTCTGTCGGACTCCTTCTAAAATAGACAGGCGTAATATGAAAATGCTTGATTTGTTACTAAAACTGTAAAAATCGGTAGGTACGTGTACCTATATTTTTTTAGGAGTTCCCTCAGTTCCTCGAGGATCCCATCATCAGATCTTAGTTTTGATACGAATGAAACCAATCTGCTAGTATACCCTTTCAAATAAAAAAAGATTTTTGAAAATCGGTCCATAAATGGCGGAGCAATGAGGTAACAAACACTAAAAAAAATATGCAACCGAATTTAGAACCTCCTCCTTTTTTTGAAGACGGTTTAAAATAGAATCGTTTTTCTACGCACAATCATTTCCTTCTCCGATCTCTCATCGGCCAACAAAATACTTTTATCGTAACACGTATTTGTGAAGTTACCGCATTTTGGCTTACAAGGACACATTCATAGTCCTCTATCACATTGACAGATTTCCGAACATCAATAAGATCGCTATCGGTACAAAATATGTGTCGCAAACTCTCAACCCTTCTTCCAAACATGGCCCCCAAAAGTAATCGCGTCAAATGAATCGCGGAATTGCTACGTGTGATTTAGAGCGACTCCAGTGATACGCGGAGCGGAATTCCGGATTCACGGAACTCCGGAATTTGGGGATTTCGTAATTGAAGAGTAATGGTTGTGGTTATTGTTATTTGATTTTAATAGATTTCTTGTTATTCGGGTTGTTCAATTAATTTTGTACGGGTGGCAGTTATTTTCGTCGTAGGCGGTTTCTTTGGGAAATGCGTTGGAGGGAAGCGGAAATTCCGTTCATGTGTCATTTTGATTGAGAAGCAGGATTGCGGAAAGAGAATCTAGTTTATAGAATCAGGTGATTTGATGTAGGTCACTGGGTGGAACCTGTATGTCATATAATCAGCCTATAATTACCTATAATATTCCGAAAATTTCCATCCAAACCATGTTTTCTTTCACTGTTTTGAGAACAGTGGTGATAAAATAATTTACCCAAAGTAAGACGCGTGTCAGGGTTCGAAACTTTTAACGTACAATTCGAAAGTCGCGGCTATTACCGCTAGGCCACCACGGCTCAATGTAAGTGTAATTGTTCAATGAACAATCGCAGTCTTATTACGATAGATGCACAATCACAAAAACCACACAGTTCGATTAAAGATTAAAGCTACGCTTACCGACTATGCCTTGGTTCTCAACCATCATTCACTACAGACTGAGATCCCAGTAAGCAAGTAAAGCTCAAATCTGTGTGGTTTTTCCTCAAAAGACCATTTCAGACACTTATCTGCATGGTTCTTACATAATCAGACCAAGATAATGTCTGGACTTTAAAAAAGACTATAACTCTGAGTTTGTTTCAGTTTTTCTTCTCAGAGTAGTCAGATAGTGAAACACTAACCTCACCTTCTAGCTAAAAACTGACGTATAAAAGTGTTTATAGGAACCTATTTACAGAAATAAATATCGTTAGCTAACACCACAACTTCTCACTACAATATCCTCATCCACTGTGACCCCACCTTCCCGTGCCAGCTATTTGAAGTCAGCTCCCATCCCCGGGCCGTCTTCCGGTACACTGTACCGTAATGCCGGGATAATGGCCTCCTAATACATTCATTACCCATTATTTGATTTACACTGAGATATGGGTATAGACCGAAGAGAATGGTATAAGTATTCATCACGATAAAATGAGTTTTATGCCCGTTCATCTGCATTAGATCTCGAATCTATTCTAAAAGGGCAAACTAAGTGTGATGAACTGATCGAATCTTTTGGGATTTTGAAGAGCTCGTGCTGGAGTATTATAACTGGGAACCTGGTTATGGAGATATTATTATAGGTCAAAGTTACGACTCGACAGTTTTGAATGTGTGTTGTAACTTTATATACACCTGCTTGCCCTATACCCTTGCATAAACAATAGATAGACCGCGTTGCATTGAGCATTTCAGCAACTTTGGCTTCTGTACTTCGCTGCGTGATACCAGTTCAATTTCCGCACGGAAAAAAAATTATAGCCTACAGTTAAAGGAGCTAACAATAAAATAAGTTATTACACATTTATAAGTCGAATCAGTGTCGAGGAACGAACATTATTGAGGCTGTCGCGGATGAAGTCGAGAAGGTCTACAAACTTCAAGTCTTATTCATCCTTCAAATTCCCGCGACGCATAAAGCAGTCCTCCTCAGTACCTGCCGGCATGCAGTTTTGCCGGCTGGAATAGTTTTCAGACGCTTTAATTAAGCACGATGTAAACCGAGTGTCTGTGTGTGTGTGTACCGAGTGTGTGTTGACAGAGAGAGGTGGAAGGAAAGTAGGGAGACCTTTGCCCTGCAGTGGGAAAACACAGGCTAGTAATAATAATATATAATAAACCGAATGTAATTTTTTTTATTTATTATTACTGTGTACTTTACTATGGTTGTTTGATGTACAGAATTCGAAGATGACAGCGTTATGATGGGTATATTACAGCATGTACCATAGTCGCTTCTGAAATTCTGCACGGGCGCTTGAGCGCAAAAATTCTTTTGTTTATTACTTAGAAAGTTATGTAGGTAGGTTTCGTTAATTCACACCACGTCCATTGTTCAGGAGGCCGACTTATTTCGATATGAATTATTGATAATTAATCTTGTGACCTTTAATGAATCCAAGGCTCTCAAAGAGAGACTGAATATTAAGTACTGATCACGCCCGGAGTTAAGCTCGTGTGCAAATTGAAGGAAAAAATATTTCGACATGTCCTCTTTTGTCCTCGCGATGATAAAAAAGTTTGAGTGCGAAATGCACCACGCACCACAGTGCGTGGTGGTTCAGTAGGTCTGAGAAGAGGATGCTACACATAGCATCCTCATAGCCTCACAGCCTCACAGCATCATAACATTCACTCAAAATTTCATAAGAGTCGGTCAAGCCACTTCGGAGGAGTTTTGTTACAAACACTATAACGAGACACGAGAATTTTATAGATTAAGATGTAGGTACATAATCTCGAAAGATGACAGCAAATAGATCCAAAACAATAAAAAAAACTATATATTTAGCGAGTCTCTAATGTGCTCTTATTTAAACATTTTATGTTACATAGATACGGAATGACAACATGTATATGTATAACCTAACCTAACTTACTATACCTACCTATAGCTAACCTAACTATCTAACCTAACTACCCTACTGAAATGCATTGGTTTTGAAAGTTACAAAATACATAATTTTTAACTGAAGTACTGCACTGCGTGTCTCTATGTTACATACAATTTACTTAGTTTTCCCGGTCGACTTTAAAGTCCAGATAGTACAGTTATGATTGTCTGTCGTGATTATTAATTACGTAAATTGATTTGTGAAATATAATACATATAAGACTTTTGTATGCAGTTCTTTCTAAGTTTAGTAACAAAACTAAACGAACGTACTTACGCATATAATTGACAACCAAAAATATGTTAATCCCTTGTCATGACGACACTTTTTAGCTTTTCGTATTTAATGAAACTAAACAAGCGACAATCCCATTTTATTTACATAATATGTTGTCCATTTGAAACCTTTATTTATTTTGAGAGGAAAATACTGTTCTTACCGACGACGGGATGAACATCAAATGTTTGACAGATTGCAACAGATTGTATGGATACTTAAAATATTGTTATTTTAGTAGTTTTCTCACAATTTTTCTTTATTTTTCTCTCCGTTTATACCCTTTTAAGACTTCCACGAATATTTCAAGACCAAAATTAGCTAAATCAGTCCAGCTATTCTCGACTTTTAGCGAGACTTACAAACGTCATTTCATTTTCGTAAATGTAGATTATCCGTATCAAGTGAAAAAAGGTAGTAGTTAAGTAGTATGTAACAATCGTAGCTGGTGGCGCTCTATAATTTCTGCCTACCTCCATGGGGAAAAGGCATGAGCTCATGAATGCATACGCATTGATATAAACAATAAAATTATGTGCATTACTGCCGACTTCTTTAACGAATAATGGTGATATTGTTAAGCCAAAGTCAAAGTAAAACTTAATTCAATTAACGTCATACTTACAAGTGAAATAAAATAAGAAAATTATTGTAATTGCCCCTTCTAACACATGAGATTAAGTAACATTCTATAATATAATATGTTTGTTTCAATTATCCTCCACTACCTACGTATAGGTTTGGTGTAACTACGACGTAGAACTCTTCTCTAACACATACAAGTATATTCGCAGATACCTAATTACTCTTATCTTTTCCCGCAGTTATAAGAAGGTAGAAAATGTATGTACTCACGTTCGTAAAGAAGACAGAACGTAATTTATGAGGGTTTATCGTACAGAACACGACGACCGTTGCTGCGGTTAAAAATGTGCCTGAATATAAGGTTGTAACATACCTATGGATCTAGCTTGCAAAATTCCACAAGAAAGTATGATAACATGTGGATTTTCCGCATTTATGCATCCGCATTCATATCCGCAAGGTTTTATAGGACTTGAAGTGGAGATCTTTTTCTAAAGTAGTAGTTTTACATTATTAGCTATCCGCTACGTCTTCTCATGGGTGCAATCTTGCTAATATTATAAACGCGAAATTTTGTGAGTATGGATAGATGGATGGATGGATGTTTGTTACTCTCTCACGTAAAAACTACTGAATGGATTTTAATAAAATTTGGTATGGAGTAAGCTGACACCCTGGATTAACTCTTAGGCTACTTTTTATCTCTGTATACCCACGGTAACGGGGCCTATGCGGGTGAAACTGGGGGACGTCTGCTAGTGTAAATATAAACTTGCCTCTTGTATCCCTATACGAGTACATGTCTATTGATAAAACTGCAACAAGATTCGTCGCGTAGTTTAAAAGATCTCTGTGAAGGAAAATATCGTAAGGAAACCGGCATGCCTGAGAGATATTTCTGGAGGTCATGTGATGCCAAGTCAGAGGCCTAGTGAAACTAGGCTGACTGGAGGGCGGCATTAAAACTCAGACACCAGGTCAATGAACACATGATAAGAACAAGAAAGATAAGCGTCGGAACAGACTAGACAGCGGGACACGATTATGTTTTGTACTGTATAGATGATAAACTAGATATCGTTTCTAAAGGCCGTGGCAGGCCTGTATGTAAATAATTTCACAAGTCCTACTAGGAGTGCTTTTTCTAATGGCCTTCGACTACCTGTGTTGTAAATACACATACATTGTTTATATTCTGCATTATTAAAAGAAATTCATCATTCGCTGTCACAATACTGTCATACAATCTGCATAATTTTGAATTGCAATAAAACTTTATTTCACTATTTGTTTTGCTGTTTACCTAGACATCTCTCTATCTACTCAAAAAGTCCTATTAAAAACCTATTTAAAATAGTAGTAACCCTATCAATGGCCCCGGTAAGTAATCATAAAAGCTCAATTCAATCAACATGATTTGATATTTTGTTAAAACAAACGCGCCACAACTTACAAGTGAAATCGACTGTAAATTTTCAATTAAATTGGAGACCAGTGCGTTCGGTCCAATTTATTGGAATATTTCAATTGAATCTTGAAGTAGATAATAGAGGAACTTTATTTTATTACGATCGTCGTAGAAAATTGTTAAGTTCACTTCCAATAAACTGCAGAAGGGTTTAACCTGATTTAGTTGAGAAACCACCTCGCATTATAAGAGTTTATTTGACGTAAATGACATAAGTATATAATATACTAATATACTTATGTCGTGATAGACCCAGGAGTGAGAGGCTAAGTTCTCGGCTCACACGCTCATGCGTTAAGGTCATCCTTATGAGTTTTAAACCTAGCCAAGTGACTTTTTCATTCTTAATATGAACTACTAAGTGTATGTTTATAGAGATAGCTGAATGGGAGTGATTGTAATTACAAATACAAAATTATTATATACTTACAAACCTACATAATAAAAAAAAAGAAAAGTAAAAAAATATAGCTGAATTAGATCATTGTGCGGAAATTTATAATGAATAGAAATCTGAAATTCCCAAATTACGTGGATTCATCACCACGCATTAATGCACATAAGAGGCCTTTGCTCTGTAGTGTTTACTCAATTTATTTTACGGAACTTTCATTAGAACGTTTGTTATTTTCATTTAGACAGAAGAAAAGTTTTTCATTTAAGTAACACTGAACATAAAGTTCTGGGTTTGAATTCCTAATCAAGTAGGTATAGTCTCATAAAGCTATTGGTGAATAGTGGGTGTATTTACTATACTTCTGCATTACCCTTTTGAATTTATGCGTGATGTTTTGTTAAATAACCAGTTAAAAAGCACTTCAAAACTGTAAATAAGTATTTTCACAATTAGTAAAAGGTAAATACTAATTAAAAATATCTCTCACTCTCAGTCAAAGTCAAAGTCAAAGTCAAATCATTTATTTCAATTAGGCCTGAAAACAGGCACTTTTGAACGTTATACTTACAAATAAATTAAATTAATATGATTCTAGTTGCACATTCCAAAAGGTAGTTTTGTATGGAGAAGAATGTGCAAGAAACTCCATACTTACTCTTTTAAAATAGATTTTACAATATTTGTATACATAATCAGATTATATGTGAAATTATATGTGAAAAAAAAACAGCTATCCTGAGATAGGTGATATAAAATAAGCAACGCGGCTGGTAATAGTATGAGCGTATTGAAAGATACATGGTGCTCACATATTTACATAATATTTAATCCAAAGTTGATTAATAGTCATTCATTAGACTACACGTGTAAGGTAAATAAATAAATCAGTTAATGAGAAAATGATATCAAACACTTCGATCGTTGCTTTTTAATTCTTTTTGCTTCGGGATATTATTGTTTGCTTTGCCTCTCGGGGCAAGATTCACAGATCGCACTTAGGTATTACTTTCCTAAATGAGCGTCGCATACAAATGTAAAACATGACGTGATCAGACAGCGTGATTGTGTAGATACCAGGTTTATAAATGCCTTATTAGTGTTTTTAAAGATGTTTTTTTTATGCGATTTGTATGTATTTGGTTAATGACATGCTGGGGATGGTCTTGTAGTTAAAAATATGCCTGTCTCGCATGAGGTCGTGGCATCAAGTCCTGACTAAAGTCAATACGGGAAACATTGTTTGACTGGCCTGTTGGTCTAGTAGTTAGTGACCCTGACTGCTATGCCGGAGTTTGTGGGTTCGATTCCCACCCAGAACAAATGTTTGTGTGATGAGCACGATCATTTGTTCTGTGTCTGGGTGTAATTTATCTATATAATAAGACTGTAAAAAAACTGTATCTGTACATTGAATATATTAAAAAAAAAAAAATTGGGGGGGGTTTAGAAACAGTAATAGAGCAAGAATCCAAAAAAAAAGTCTGTCTGTTTGTCTGTTTGTTTGCACACGCTAATCTTCGGAACTACTGAACGGATTTGAATGATTTTTTTTTGTTGTATAGATATTAAGTCTGGGCAACACATAGGCTATAATTTATCTTAGAAACTTGAACACCTGATGCAGAACCGCAACAGACCAGCTAAACTATAGGAGATACAAAAATGGTACCATAGCAAAAATTGTTCCACGTGATTTTTTGTATGAGCATAAAAATATATAATAAGTTACCGCTAGATATAAAGAACCTACATGCAAATGGTGTATTTAAAAGGAAGCTAAAAGACTTCCTGATAAAAAAGGCATATTACTCGGTAAAAGAATTCCTTGATGAAAAATAATTTAAAATTACAGCAAATAATGATGATATTGATAAATTAATGTAACAATTTTATTGAATCCAGACATGTGACATTGAATATGTACATTTTTAACTTTAAAACTTTTGATTTTTTTTATGTTTAATACTAGTAAAATTGTAATAAGTGCCATTGTAGACAATTTAAGACAAGTGACACTGCATGTTTAATTTTATTTTATTTTCTAAGCTATTTAAATTGCAATGCCTTAACAGGCAACTAAGTTATAAGACCTACCTAAATTTAACATCTAGAAATTCCATGTTTCTGTACACTTAGTTCGCAATAAAGAATTTGAATTTGAATTTGAGCATTTTCTGTTAAGAGAATAAATTTGAAGATCCGGAACACCTGATGCAGAACCGCAACAGACCAGCTAAACTATTGGAGATACAAAAATGGTACCATAGCAAAAATTGTTCCACGTGATAAGCATTTTCTGCTGAGAGAATAAATTTGAAGATCTGGAACACCTGTTGTGGAACTCCAAGAGCCCAGCTACACCATAACTCACATAGGAATGACGTCTTAGCAAAAGTTGTTCAATCTGATAGGCATTTCCTGTTGACTTATAAAAATCGAAGATTAGAAACATTTGATATAGAAATTAAAGCTATCACTAATTTCATTGCATAATTATAAAATAACTTAAGTACCTCCACGCGGTGAAGGCGGGAACAGTTCAGGACTGATTTTCGATGACGATGGTATATCATTGTAAATTAGACTCTACTGGCCAAAACTCCCATTTTTTTTTATCGTATAAATATGCTTTCGGGCTTATGTTTGTTATTTGTGTGTTTAATTTCCTTTTCCATTTATCTTCGTCACACGGTAGCCTACCCGGTAACGTAGGGGAGCAGCCACTTAGATTTTAATTGATCAGGTATCATCACAATAAAACTATAACCATGCCTAGAAAGAGGTCAAATCTTTCCCAATGTTCCAATGGTGATTGATGACTAAAGATCATAAGATCCCAACAATCTACCGAAGAGCGTTAGGAGAGACTTGATGCTGTTCGAGAACATGAGACTGCAACTCGCTCCGTGGAAACTTCTTGGGATCGCGAAGCACGCCTGCATTCTCAGCGTATTTACGCATCTACATCAAGGTCTCTAGACACCAGTCAAGAATATGTGTGCGACTGACCGCTGATCGTGAATATCATGCACTGTCTCGCGAGTTGGAGACGTCAACGGAAAAAGCATGACGCTTGAGTTTTCAGCGTATATACCTACGCATCGACTCTAGAGATAAGTGGGGGAAGGAGATGCGCGACTGACCGCTGATCGTGAACGTCACGCAACATATAGGGTATAATTTATTTTGGAAAATGGAACACCTCAAGTAATAGAGATATAAAAATGGTGCTATTGCAAAAACTATTCCACGTGAAGAGTGTTTTCTGCTGCGAGACTAAATTTGAAGATCTGGAGCACCAGTAGTGGAACTCCAAAGCCCAGCGACAATATAACATATATTTATAGAAATGGCGTCTTAGCAAAAGTTGTTAAGTCTGATGGCATTTCCTGTTGACCAACAAAAATAAAAATTCTGGAACGTCTTGAATCGTCTCGCGCATCTTATTGTTTTCCCGTCCCCGGGCTTTTAGAATTCGGTATCAGACGTTTCAGATCTTCAATTTTGACGACCCCGTTGTCGCTGGCATAAGCAACAGGATCCGCGTACGAAGTCGCGGGCAGAAGCTAGTCTACAATATGTATGTATTTAAAAATATATAAGTACGTTTATCAGCTGTTTAGTACCCATAACACAAGCTCTCAAGCTTAACTTGGGACTAAATAGCGTTGTGTGGAAAGTTGTGGAATATTTATTTATTTATTGTGAAATCGTCAATCCGCCTTTAAGCAAGCTTAGTGATAAACGGTTGTGCGCTCTCTGTATGAAAAACAACTTTAGCCCTGCAGAAAGAAAGTAAATGGTTAGATTTTGTTTACATACGTGACATTCACACACATACGATACACCTACTGCTATAATTCTTCTAGATCCTTCTAGTTATAAAAACACAAAAATATTTAAGTAGATAATGAAGTACTTCAACTGTAGTTAGACCTGACTTTTCCAAAAAGCAGAACTAGAGTTAATTTTAAGTTAATAATGCTAAGTTTAGCACTTAGCACTAATAATGGAAGACACTGTTTTATTGCGGTACATAACAGCTTGTTATTAAGTTTCAGATTGTATAAAGTGTTAGCTGGTATTTAATGTAGTAAGTAATTATAACAGATTGTCTGTACGTTTTGAAAGTACGAACATTAAGTTCGCGAGTAAAATGTAGTGTAGTGTATTCGTATCTGAAGTTATTCTTTCATTCGTTTTGAACTTAACACTTTGCTAGCCATGCTGGCGCCGGTCACCGGTGAGCCGCGAACAATAAAATTTCTATTGTGTTTGGAAGTCTGGCGGTCAAAGTGTTAAACGATTCGTTTGGTAATGTTGCGGGGATGAATGACTGGCGACTAACAAAATGTAACTTATTATGGCCGATTATAAGTGGAAACGTATGTCATCATCATCATCATCTGCCTAGCCTTTTCCCAACTATGTTGGGGTCGGCTTCCAGTTTAACCGGATGCAGCTGAATACCAGTGTTTTACATGGAGCGACTGCCTGTCTGACCTCCACAACCCAGTAACTGGGTAACATGATACCCCTTGGTTAAACTGGTTGTCAGACTTTCGGGCTTCTGACTACAAGTAACGACTGTCAAAGATCTACAAATGACAGCCGGGACCAACGGCTTAACGTGCTTTCCGAGGCACGGAGGAGTCTTGGTATGTAATAAATGGTCACCCATCCACGGACCGACCTCGTCAAGCGTAGCTTAACCTTTCTATCTTGTGACGTCAGATTATTTGTAGTTGTAGGTAGTCTAATTTGCATAGACTTTTGTTCAATTGAGGTCTAAAATCGAATAGAATATTAAGGTAAAGCGACGCTTGCCAAAATTTATCTATGGATAGGATTCATTAAATTTTAAGACCCTTCCGTGTCTTAGATATTTGACAATCGTAACCCCAAAAGGCTGACAACTAGTTTAACCAAGGTGTATCATGTTATCCAGCCACTTGGTCGTGGAGGTCAGACGCCCGTCAGTCGCTCCATGTAAAGCACCAGTTCTGGCACTGGTTCTAACTTTTATATTAAATGCTCGGTTGAACGAAAATCCTTTGAATTAAAAAAATGTTACCTTACTCAGACCTTCCTGTCTATTTTAAGTAACGCCGGGTGTTTAGTTAAGCTTAAAATATAAATGATTTTAATGAGATCCGAATGAGAGGCAGGCCGGTAATTTGGAGTGAGGAATAAAATATATTTGTGTATTACCTTGCCTTAATGCAAATGTTGAAATAACTGAAGCGATTTTGGTTTTCGTGTTTATTATTGCTAATAGCCCGTCCACAGTTTAACAAGATTTGCGTGAAATTGTTGTATACTTCCAGCCAGTAAGTATAGATTACCTGAAAATCTAACTGAGAAGATAACGAATAATGAGTTTAAGCACGGTTTCCAAGATGGTTTCCGCCCTTCATGAATACATTGCACCTACTCCTACTACAAGCTACATTGTAGGTACTTAGTAGGTACATACCTAATTTATGAAGGTTAATAGTTCAGGAAAGTCGCTATATATTATAATTCTAGGTTTAAATAAATTTTCCATAAGTCCTGATTGTTAATTTAGTTAATATACACATATGTATTTATTAGTTGGGTACTAGAATAATTAAGTATATATTTAAGATTTATTTTGTGGCCTTTATATGTAACTGGGTATATTGTGTTAAATATTGAATAAAGATTTGATTTGATTAATAAAAAATAATAAGCCTGCCTGTTACAGTTCCACTGCAGGTCTCTTCTCATTACAGAGAAGGCACGACATTAATCACCACGCTTGTTCAATGCAGATTGGTGATTTCTTTATTAACTTAATGTCCAGGTTTCCTGATGACGACGTCTTTCCTTCACCGATGTCAATGATGTCTAAGATAAACTTAGCCTAGATCATATATGTATATGAATTGCAAAAGTCGCACGGGTACGGGCCGAAATTTTAACCACAATCTTGTTTATTAGAGGTAGATGCCTTAACTTCATAGGCTCGTACCTACCAAAACGTTGGGTTATTTTTTGGTCGAAGAAAAGGCATTGCTATCCAATGTGGCAATGCTTTGCAGTCTTCTGGGCACTTTATTATTTTATATTTCACCTTGTTTAATTGACTTAAAGTTACTTTTAGTTTACTTACATTTGTATATTATTAAAAGAAGAAACATTACATTATATGTATGTTGCAGTCAAAACTCTTAACCAGTCAAAAGTACTATTGACTTGCAAAATCAGTCAAAACTACTTTAGACGACGAGCGTCAGTCAAAAGTAGTTTTAACTGCATTAAAGCATCAGTCAAAAGCACTAAGGGATCTGGCGCTCGGCGGCCGCTGCCGCGGCATCTCGCTTCACTCGCTCGCCTTCGCGCGCTTATGGTCATGGTTCTAACCTAACCTAACCCACATGATTCGCCAACCATAGACGGTTTTACCTGACTGATAAAACCAGTTCAAACCACTTTTGATGGGATAATTTAGTTAAAAGTACTTTTTACCATCTCGATTAGGCAAAAGTACTTTTAAACTATTATTTTAGTCAAAAGTATTATTGACTAAAGCATACAGTCATAAGTACTTTTGACTGATTTTGCCAGTCAATAGTACTTTTGACTTGTTAAGAGATTTGACTGCAACATATACATATTTGATGTTAACAATATATTTTAAGGACTAACATTTCTAAGGAAACACAAAACAAATAAGTAATTAAACCAGCCATAATTATGTATATTCTAAAATAAAGAGCCGACGAAGACGAATAACAGACGAATGTCTATTTATCTTCGTCTCAGGCCTCACACACATTACCATATTATGCTTATATAACCGTGAACCCTTCTCAAACGGACTAAGAATAAACACAGATAATTTGAGGTACCAGAATTGTATGTTAAATCTTTATTTTACTCTTAAGTGGTTAGTCGTGTACGTACCTGTGCTGGACCGCGTGGGAGGGTCGTATGGGTCATGACCCTCCCTCGATACATTACTATCGTACAAGTTCTATATTTACACATTTCCTATTATTTTTTATAACTTTAGTGTTTAAATTAAATATTTGTACGCCATAGTATGGCAAGACATGCTGAACTAATCCTGAAACATGTATATTGTAATTGATTGTATTAGTCATTTTAAATGATATTTATTTTTGTAAATAGGTTTTTACAAACACTTTTACACGTCGCCTTTTTTATTAAATGAGATCGGTATTTCACTATTTGACTACTCTGAGAAGAAACACCGAAAGAAACTCAGAGGTCATAGTCTCTTTTAAAGTCCAGACATTATCTTGGTCAAATCTTGTAAGATCCATACCGATTAGTGTCTGAGATGGCCTTTTGAGGAAAGAACCACACAGAATGAGGGGACCAGATCAGTCAGTGCAAGCATTTGTCAGTAATCGTGAGCTCAACTTGGAACTTGAGGAGCTCCACGTGACGACGAACAATACCAAAAAAAGAACATTTGGGTAAGTCCCATAAAGAACTCAAACTGCCAGACAAATGTAAAATAAATAAATTAAAGAACTTTAAAAGATTTAGAAACGAAAATATTAAAAAAAATAAAAACAGAATCCACATAGTCCTTACATTCATAATAAAAAAAATATAATATACTTTCAAAGTAAAAATACATGTCAATATACATTCCCCTTAATAGAGACAATAAGAAAAGTGTCACATTCTTAGCATTACTCTACCTAGCAAATTAAGTTAAAACTGGATTACTCATTAGCTTTAGTTATTAAGCTAGATCGTAGTTATTTATGATGTTACCATACCAAAAAAAAAATATAAGTACATTCAATGTCAACAGTGTAAATAATAACATAAAAACATTTGATACAAAATCTTGGTCAAGTCATGTAAGATCCACGCAGATTAGTGTCTGTGATGGAATGGATCTTTTGAGGAAAGAACCTTCTTTTGACTACCTTCCCGAATATAGACAACTAACACTTCGCTCGCGACTTCGTCTGCGGTCATTTCGTACTCTAACAACCCTCTTAGTTCTGAATTTTTTTTTCCACAACCACGTCCCGCATACGCAAATTAATATATGTCTTTAGGAAGTTGAGATGTTCTGCTGATCATGATACCCTCAGACTTGTATACTTTGCACTATGCCGCGCTGTCTTAACGTACTGTCTTCCTGTTTGGGGTTGTGCAAAAAAAATATATTTATCCGCCTCGAGAGAGCGCAGAGGGCGATTCTTAAAGTAATGCACTCTCTTCCACGTAGATCCCACTGTGCAACTCTATACTGAATGTAAGGTACTCACAGTCAGACAACTCTTTGTGCTCCTGTCTACCCTACGCATACATTCTGCTCGTCCACCCAAAGAGCCTACTGGTAGACTCAAGCACAATATTTTTCCCCACGTACGCCATAGTACTGCCTTTGCCAAACGACAGTTCTATGTCATAAGCACGAAACTTTATAACCTTCTCACAAAAAGTTGAATATTTACTCGTGTCCCAAATACAGATGCAATAAAGTGCTTCGAGAATATCTCCAAGGTCTAGACTATGAAAAGACCGAAGATCTCCTACTGGGAATCTTACGATGATGGTGACAGTTAAATAATTAAATAATAATAATACTTACTAATAACACTATCAATTTTCACTACACAAAAACACACCCTTATCCTACGCACCACACATACGCACACACACACACATACAAACACACACACACACACACACACACACACATACACGTACACACACATGCACACTCGCTCCCTATACTGTAGGTACATCTCATAAATTATTTTTATTACAGTTATACTTATAGCTCTTCCTTAGCATGCTCATTTTTTTTCCATTGTTAAATTAAATACAGTTTTCTTTTTTTTTGCTCTATCACCATTAGCTTTCAAAATATTACACGTCCCGTTTGATGTCTGTTTTTTTTTACGGCTTTGTTTGCTTTGTCTGTGAGGAATCACTGACTCCTAAGATACAGGCCTACACCTAGTTTAGGAGTCAGAGTTTCTAAAAAAAATTGTGACCTAGTAATTAGCCCTGTGTTTTCGATTGTATTTCAGAATACTTATTGTTAATTGTAATGTCTTTGGTAAATAAAGAATTATTATTATTATTATATTTACACAACGCCATCTAGTCCCAAGCTAAGCAGAGTTTGTGTAATGGGTACTATACAGCTGATAAACTTACTTATATATTCCTAAATACATACAAAAATATAGATAAAATTCCACCCAGACACAGAACAAATAATCGTGCTCATCACACAATAGACCAACAGGCCAGTCGAAACTATTGGTTAAAGAATTTGGGAAATCGTTTCATTAGATCCAGAGATGACCCCTTACAATGTCACAAACTTTACCTCTTTGAAATCTTATATATAAAATTCTCGTGTCACAATGTTCGTTCCCATACTCCTCCGAAACGTCTTGACCGATTCTCATAAAAAAAATTATGCATATTCAGTAAGCCTGAGAATCGGCTACTATCTATTTTTCTAACCTGTAAGGGATAAGGGGTGTTCACCCCAAAATTTTATTTTTTATTTTTTTGATAAATTTTATTTTTTTTAATAAGTGGCATCTAAAAATACATACAACTCTAAATTTGCACTTTTTATCACCAACCCTTGCTTTTTAATGATCATAGCAGAACTTTTAATGACTTTTTGAAATATCACGAGGAGAGGGAAGAGGGAGGGGTGAGGGGAGGGTCGTGGGAGGTTTGGGGGAGAGGGGAGGGGAGAAGGAGGGGAGGGGGAGAGGAGTTGATAAAAATGCTATGCAATAGCTTTACCGCGGCAGTCTCCGAGTGCCACACGTCATTTTCTCTTTTTTTTTTAACCATTCAATCACAATGTGCCACAGCGAAGCGTGGCAGGGTACAGCTAGTATAAGTATAGAAATATAGATTTACGATAAGATTAATTACTATCTACCATAAAGGAATAGTAGACTACCATTTAATTTTGTCATGTGTAATTTATAATCCCTATTTATTTTGACAATGACCTCTTTCCTCCTTCTCCATAATCTTTGGCTTCGACTGCTCACTCATACACTGACAAATGTAAGACTGTGCATTATTAATTTAGGTACTTACATTTTATTTTTATAGTTCCTAATCTTATCTTCTCTTAAAAAGTCAGTATAATATAATTTTAGCACAGACCTTAATTGCCAAAGTTCAGCGTTATTTCAAAGATAACCATTTAGCCGAATAACTTAGTTCGTAGTTTAACAAATTATATTCAGCTTCAAAAACTATCTTAGTGTTATTTTAAGCATACCTTTGAGCTTCGTTTAGTTTCACATAATGTGCGCATTTCTCACGAAAGGGATTCCAGTCACTGAAGTAAATTACTATGACGTAGAGATCAAAGGTCAATTATTCAAATTAGGCTGAGGATCAGCGCTTTTTGAACGTTAAAAATTACATCAGACAGTCCCTCAAAACGTCCGCCCTTCTCCACTTCTTAGAGCTGGGAAGAAGAAGTGGCGGAACAAACTCCCTAGCAACACGTCTGTTTGGTATGTTAAATTAAAAAGAACATGAGTCAAACTTGTTACAAATCTAAATATATAATTTTTAAATCTAAATAAATTTATTTTTGTTAAATAATAATCTAAAATTTCAATATTTGTAAATGTGAAAGTCATTCAAGAATCAACAAGCACTGAAACCCTGCAATACAAAAACAAATACCACAGCATGCTTGGAATAAAATAAAAGATACATACCCCAGCACGTACCTAATTCTGAGCCCCATGCGCACGTACAGGCCCAGGATGATAAGCCCCGGCAGGATAAAGAACAGGAGACTGCTCAGCTCGCACAGGTACCAGGACGGCATCTCCAGCATGGCGCAGAAGGCTGACTCCAGGGACGCGTTGCCAGAACCTTGGTAACAGATAAACAGATATTCAATACTGAAAGACGAACACGGTCTAGTGGCTATAACCTTGGGGGGTTGTGGAAATATCTTCTGTACCCGTGACCCCCAGCATAGGTGCAAGTTGGAACACCGGGAGTTTTCTAGTCAGTAATAGATGGGCATCCATGAGAATTATACACCAAAAAGAAAAAAAATTACTGCAGCCTTCCGTCATGAGGTCAAATCGTTTTGGCATAATCTAAGAAATCACTGATATCGGTGAAGTAAAATATCATGAGAAAACCTGCACTTATAATGTTAATGTAATTCTCCAATAGTGAATCCACATTAAACAAATTATGTTATTAAAGCTCGTGCTTTCTATGTATGTGTAGCAACAGGATAGTATTATTATTTGGTTATTTACCACTAAAATGAACGTTAGGAGGCAATTGATGGATTATTAGATTTTATTGTACGAACTTTCGGGAAACTGATTAATTGAATCTTAAATGATGATCAACTTGGCTGGATTCAATATACGCTATTGATGGCGCTTTATTTGAATCAAATAAAGCTTTATTATCACTATTATTATTATATTTATTACGCTAAGCTCGTAGTTTATAAGTTCTAGGCTATCAAATATTGAATGCCATTATCACGATAAGAAGATGAAGATCAATACACTTGGTTTGCTCTGGGAATTCTAGAAGGAACGGTACAGCATAGGTTTGCTTGGAAGGTTTCACGTCATGCACAACAAAACTTTCCGTCGGAGATATCATTAATATTGTGAGTTTTTGTTTCAAAACAGACTACTATCACTATTATCTACATTACAAACACAATTGGATTGACAAATGGCATTTGATACAAATGCCAACAATTTACTTAACAAAGTTTTTGGTCCCAAACGTATAAATTTCCCCGTCAGAGGTAACGATAGAAAAAGTACAAAACGTTTTAGTTTTAACCCTGACCTTCAATTCACGAGGTCACTACAGCGCATTGGAAAAAAAGACAAATGGGTGTCATCCGTTACGATTGTCACTGCAGATATCGAGAATATAAAAAACTGAAATATGGCTTTTAGTTTCCAATATTTCTTTCGACATTTCGCTACAGTTTGTAGAAGAGTTTTTGGTGAATCTAGGAAAACACATCTGCTAGTGTCAGCCAGCATTTATCATTGCGGTATGGATGTAAATTGAGGCACGTGGAACTCATACAAACTTTTCCTTTTTTTTTGAGGGATGATGCTTTGTTGTAGTTTTCTTCTTACTTATGAATATCATATCGGCTTTTGTGAATTTGTCACCAATGACAATGGCTTGAGGAAGTTTAGATAGCGCATTTTTTTTCACACAAAGATTTTTTTGCAAGTTTCCAATTTGAAAAGATTTTTCCTTTTACTTTGTAACTCAATATTTTCCATCTCACATTTTTCTCTTAACCAACAACCGAGTTAAACGTATCAAAGTGTCTCAAGGGACGGATCTATTAGTTCTTGGAGCTAGCAAGACGATACGGTTATCTTACAAAAAGTCGTAAAGTTCTGGAATTTCAACATCCCGATTTATTCTCAGAAGACAGTAAAGTACTCTAGCAAACATTTAAGATACTTATTCTTGATAGATGGGCAAAGAAATCTTAAAGCTATGGTTTGCAATATAGCGGATAAAACTGGACTATAGACGGGATAAAAGGGGATGGTTTTGGACACAAGTTGTAGCGGCACTACTTGGGTTGTCGTGTTACTTGGGTTACTTGGGCTTGTTACTTGGGTTAGTGGCTGCACTAGTGAGGTCAAATAGGCAGTCGCTCCATGTTGAATATATTCAGCTGCATCTGCAGGCCTAGCCATATTACAAATTCTATCTATATTATAGAAAGATAAAGGCGTGTATGGAATCAGCTGGTAAATTTGTAATATGGCCAGGCCTGCTGCAGGCCTAGCCATATTACAAATTCTATTTCTATTATCGTAGTCGATAAGGCGACAATAGAAAGAAAATGGCGTATATGGAGCCAGCTGTTTGTCAACTGTCAAGTGTTAATGAGTAGAATTTGTAATATGGCTGAAAATGAAATACACTTGACAGTTGACAAACAGCTGATTCCATATACGCCATTTTCTTTCTGTAATAGAAATAGAATAGATATAGAATTTGTAATATGGCTAGGCCTGCTGGTTAGATTAAGAACCTAACCCCAACGAAGTGGGGAGAAGCTTGGCTGATGATTAGAATTGAACTAGTCCTTCAAGAGTAATTTATTCACAGTTTTGCTGGACGTATACAGATTTTATTGTGATATTCTTCAAAAAGTTCAGGTGCGTAGTACTCTCAACTAAACTAGAAGTGTGCGGTTTTTTAAGGGTAATTTATTCACAGTTTAACTGTTACGTACATAGACGATAATGTGATATCCTTTAAAAAGGTCGAGTGCGTAGTGAGAGTACTCCGCATCTGACCTTTTTGAACCAGCGTGCGTGTATGACCAGATCATTGTGTGAATGTAAACGAAGCAAAAATGGTGTAAGTGTAACAATCGTAGGAAGTTCAATAGCTTGTGTCTAACCCCATGAGAATTAGTTGTGAGTTAATGTATGTTTATCTGTAACAATAAGTGCCATCTTACCTGGTGGATAGTCATGGTAGCTGACGGTTGTATACAGCGCGAACGGCGACGCAGCCAGCAGTGACACTAGCCATAGTGCGGCCACTATGCGTAGTGCCCGTCGTAGTCCTGCCATGGCGTAGAGGTGCAGGGGGTGGCAGATGGCTAAGTACCGCTCCAGAGAGAATGCCACGATTGTCAGGACTGAAACGTAGGACGCTCTGCAACAAAAAAACGGTGGTATTAGAAATGAAGGTTAGTTTGTTGATGACCACTTTAAACAAAGGACTGCTTCACAAGCTTAGAAATAACATTTCAATATCTCGCCTGACATGTGTCGAGGAAGGTAAAAGTAAGATTGTGTGATATAGAACGACGGTAAATACAGATGTCTGGAATAAGAAGACAAGCTGCTGACATCAAATACATAAGGACAAAGACATGAGTATGATGCTCACAGAAATCAAGTCTTAGTTCCTTTTTGTTGTCATGCGTGTTTGCGTCTGCGTGCAGGCTAGACCAACGTACTGTGGCCAGACCTGCATGCGTGTTGTGGGCCGCAGATAGACCAGAATCTTTACGCCACTCTGCAGTTACCAGGAAGAGAACTCGTGTCGAAATGATAATAAATAATAATCATATTCTTCAACTTCCACACAACTGCAACGCCATCTAGTCCCAAGCTAAGCAGATCTTGTGTTATGGGTACTAAACAGCTGATAAACATACCTACCAACATATTTCTAAATTCATACATAAAGATAAATTACACCCAGACACAGAACCAAAAGTATGAATGTAAAGAATAACATGCGTGCGACCCGCTTGATAGTAAAAACGACACTGGCTGTCGAAGTACATCATACGCGTGCGGGTGGCACGCATGATAATAAAAACATTTATGACACTATAAGGGCCCTTTTCCTGTCACGCGTATTTAAGTCCGCACGCGGATCTCGCATGCATGTGGACTGCCCGCATCCTATCATTTTGGAACGCGGATTGTCTGCGGGCGTGCAACGCGCGTGCGCTACAACAACGGCTGCGAAATCTTTGTCCTGCATGTGGCCCGGAGCGTGCTAGCACCCGCATGCGGACGAGACCCACGTGCGGGCTAAAATACGCGTGACAGGAAAAGGGCCTTCAGTACGGACGGCGCGCGTGCAAGTCAGGCCAACTGGTATACCCGCATGCCGATTAAAGGCCCCATGACTTCTTATTCAACAATACGCCGTGTGCACCAGCACTAGGTTAATGTTAACAATCAAATAAAAATCAGTTGGTTTCCGTTATTACCTCAAGTCTAATCCCAAACAAACAAAACATTAGCAATAAGTAGCGCCACTCTCAAAATACGGAACCGGACTCTTATTTATTTTATTGATTAAACCTCGTACAAAAACCAATAAGGTGGATACAGGCAATTACGTTTCGATTCCGGTAAAACCGAACTCGCGTACAACTCAAATTGGATGTCGTACCGAACAAGTTTCCAATTGAAAGTGTTGCCAGTTTTAAATATTATTCATTAATTTAATGTGAAGTGTGTAACTGTTTACCGAGCATAACTTTTTATTTCGTTTTTGCAATTACGAAATTTGTTGCAAAATATTTGTTTTCACAGCGCGGATTGGCCTAAATTAGAGTAGGCAATCAAATACACTAGGATAAAATAGATAGGTATTTCAGATATCTATATGCCTTTTTTTGGTGGATGTGCCCAACGGTCGGCTGACAGTCAAAGATCTACCGTTACGGAAGTGCGGTTTGACCTCATGCTGGAAGATATTTAAGTTTGTATATTAGTTTTTACGAACACTCTTACACGTAAGTTCAACTGTTCCAATTGAAGACATGAATAATGTACATTCAGTTGTTTTAAGTCCTTTATTTACACACTTGCTTCTCAACTCACTTTTGACATTGGCAGAAAAGTGGCCAATAATGAACAAAACAAAACCACCAAAGCCACAGACTTCCGAAACTGGAGTTATTTTTCACCTGTTAGTTTTTTTTTAAGAAGTCGGTTATTTTTTTTGTAATAAAGTTTTTTATTTCTATGGATTATAAAAGCAGCGCGACGGCAGCGCTGCAACCGTGCTGCCGCCGCGCGGCACCTGGCGGCAAATTTGAAGGCGCCCTAAGATGTTGAGTTATCATTAACCAAAGAGATTTAAGGTAGGTACTATACAAAGTACATGCAAAGAAATGTCATAGAAAAACTGTAATCCCATGTCTCGGTAACACCATCTAAAATAATATAACAATATTGGAGCAAAAACACCAAAATGTACACTTGTCTGCAAATAATTCTTTGACTTTGACAGCGGAGCGTACCAAACTGAAGTCATTGACTGGTGTCCACTAGGACACAAGTTTCGGAAGATTTTTTTTTCTTGATGTCCTGTCTTTAGTATAGTATTGAATGTGTCTGTCATCAACTCATCTTGTGTGTCTAAGTTCTGACGCACTGTAAGATGTGGGGGCGACGAACTGACGACCCCACTAGCAATAATAGCAGTACTTAGTTGTGCATCCTGCAGGCTTCAATCACGACTGAGGGGCTTCCACTACCAGTTATCAGGGTTGTCACAATTGTATAATTTAAAGCTGACTTCAATAAAAGTAAGGGGTTCTGTATTCAAGGCTTGTAGTACATACATCGATTTGTCTGTTGTACGACTAGTGAGCCGATTTATGAAATTCTTTATTCAGTCGTTTGAATAAGTCTGCTGATGGTTGAACAACAATATTTAACATTTTCTTCTTGATACTCTAGAATTTAAGAATTTGCGCAGACAACATTCCAACACAACACAACTTCCACACAACGCCATCTAGTCCCAAACTAAGGAGAGCTTGCGATATACATATAAGTACTAGACAAATGATAAACATACGATTTCTAAATACATAAATAAATTATACTCATCACACAAACATTTGTCTTGGGTGGAAATCAAACCCACGATGTCCGGCAGTCAGGCTTACTAAGCACTAGACCAACAGGCTAGTCAAACTTTAATCAAGCAGTTTTGCATAATGTCCAATAATGTTTGCATTATGTCCAGTAGATAAGCTTGCAAAATACTCAAATAAACCACTTTTGTCTTTGATTTGTGATTGTTTATTGTCCTTGGGTAAAACATCTACATGAGGTAACCCTCCAGTTATCTGTCGTTGAACTTGGTAAATGGAGAAGAGAACTGTCTATCGTCTTAAATTATTCCGCGATTAAGTGTCTTATCCTACTAATATTATAAACGCGAAAGTTTGTCGAGCGGAGGCCACGTATCGGCAAGCGCAGCGTAGGACGTCCACCCACAAGGTGGACAGACGACCTCATTAAGGCCACGGGAACGCGCTGGATGCGAGCCGCTTCCAACCGGTCTTATTGGAGATCTATAGGGGAGGCCTATGTCCAGCAGTGGACTTCCTATGGCTGAAATGATGATGATGATGATGATGAAAGTTTGTGACTCTTTCACGTAAAACTACTAAATGGATTTTAATAAAATTTGGTATGGAGTTAGCCGAGACCCTGGATTAACACATAGGCTACTTTTTATCCCTGTATTCCCACGGGAGCGGGACCTACGCGGGTGAAACCGCGGGACGTCTGCTAGTTTCCTATAATGTTCCAGCAATGTTAGGAGCCTACTAAAAAATCATACCTTGTTAAGAAATGGCTAGGCAGGCATGATTGCCTAACCATTTCTCAACTAGGGTTGGCTTCCAGTCAAACTAGATGCAAATTGAATACCAGATTAAAATAAATATACCATTTAACTTTTCAATCGTGTCAAAAAGAGACACAATAAATACATAAATAAATATTCCACAACTTTTCACACAACGCCATTTAGTCCCAAGTTAAGCTTGAGAGCTTGTGTTATGGGTACTAAACAGCTGATAAATATACTTATATATTTCTAAATACATACATATTACTTATAGATAAACTACACCCAGCCACAGAACAAATGACCGTGCTCATCACACAAACATTTGTCCTGTGACAGAAATAGAAAGACAATGACAGCGCGGACGCTGGTGTCCTTTTGGGGTTTAATTATTTAAATTTAAACTGTATGTAAACTGCAGAGGAGTTTCTAGCTTACATATAATATTTATATTAACAGTCACACAGGCTGACTGAAGGTTAAGCTACATTTGCTGAGGTCGGATCAAGATCCTCCTTGCCTCGGAAAGTACGTAAAGTGGTTGGTCTCGGCTGTTTTTTATAAATCTTTCACTAGATCGCCATTACTATAATATACACCACTATTTTTAAATTAGTACAAAAGAAACTGGGCCGTACCCGTACCTGTTACTGATCATATTTACGTAATCAAAAGTAAAAAAAACTAAATTCAATTTTTAAACATGCCACTATTTGGTTAAACTTAAATAACGAAAACAGCTGTTGGAGGCGGGGTATGCTTGAGCGAGATCACGCGAACGTGAGCGAGAGATGACGATCAATGAATACTACTATGTCATGAAAGTCTGTACAATATTACCATAAATTGGGTGACTTTTTGGGATATAAACAAACGCTAATAACTTTGTTGTTTATGAATTGAATTTATTGATACTTTACAAATATAATGAGATGATCGTCTAGAATAAGCCCTTTTCGTACTAATTAAAGATTAGTGGTATACAGTAGTATTCAGCTGTATCTGATTGTACTAGAATCCGACTCTATTTATCTTATGTATTTAAACCTATTGGCATAAAATGTTTTTTTTTCTTTCTATCAGTGAGTACTTTAAATGAAACGACTACCTACCTGAGATCTCCACAATCTAGTGAAGCACAACAGCTTTTACCCAATTATTTATAATTATTACCGTTGGACGCTGAAATAATAGAAACGTACCTATTATTTCAGAATCTAAAATGTGTGTTAAACATGTAATACTGTTTTCAGATTGTTATCCCTGTGTAATAGTTTGTTAGGAAAATAATTGGCAAACATGGCGCTGAACATGTTAGGATAACAAAACGCCATTATATATTAGATTGACCTCCTCATTAGTGAGTAGCGATGTCCTGTAACGTTATTGTAGTTATTAATGTTGTTGCCCTAATATGTTTTTCTGTTTGCGTGAAAATTTATGTTATTTGAGGTAATAATTAATATAGCTAGGTATTTTCCTCAGGTTCACACATGGTGATAAACAGAAAATACAAAACGTCACCGGCTACAAAATAATACTATCCTTCCTTACCACCTTTTTTCAAACTTTGCCCCAAACTAGATTTCAATCATTTAAACTCACCGGAACAACTATCAGTAGGCCATACAAACATTTGTTTCGTGCAGGACTCGAACTCGCGACACGCAGCGCAAATGCCAATTGCTCAGCTACAGCGACAACCTCGCCGTCTTTTCTAATCATACATGCACGTCAGTTTCGAGTTAATCTGACATATGAGAAAAACTTCACCGATACAGTAACTTTAGTGTAGGTATGTCCTTGTAGGGTTTTAAGAAATCTGCAATAAATCTTTACAAAATATAAACTTATGCTGGGACCGCATTATGACAATAAAGTCTTAGTCAAAAAATATTTTACCTACCGAGGAACGAAACGAAGCGCTGCGGCCCTTAGCCCAATGGCTGAGGCGTCGGTCTGACAATCGAGAGGCCGTGAGTTCGACTCCCACCCATTGCACTATTGACGTGAACTCACTCCAGACACAAGCATTATTTAGCTTAGTTGGCTAGCAACACTACTAGTGATGTGCAACCCGCATTGCTAGTAAATAAAAAACCTCGCTGGCGACCGCCTGAATCGCTTTAGGTATACCGGTGTTATTTGTTTCTTTTAAAGTTATATGGACATTTACTTTTGAATCTAGTTCGGTATTAACTAAAATAGCAAAGCGGGGAATTCGCCAGCCGGACATGTCCACCGGACGTCGCTATATATCTGTCCTATATGTCTCTTCACTACGTGACTGTCATAGACAGGCAATCCTATACTAGTTGTAGGTCCAGCAAACATGGGACACGCCTGCGGGCAAGTGTGTCTAGTGATTTTTACGCTCTAGCAATGGATTTTCAACTCTCAGTGATGAGCCGAGCGTTGAAAATGCTATAGAAAGCATTAACTATCGCACAGTTGGACTTTTAACTCTTAAAAGCTCTCTTGAGTGTTGAAAATCCAATGTTCAATAAAATATCGGTCAGAATTAGATTTAGACACGAAGGTTTTTAACTTTATTAAGCTGTCTATATTGGCTGTCTATATAATAACGTTTACCTATATGAGTTACAGACAGAAGTCATGTAAAACAATTCCCCATATTCTAACTTACCTACCGTTAAACTGAACATCAAGATCATCAGAAGATTGTTTTATTCGTAGTTGATAGGCAGAGTTGTATTTTTTTTTTATATATATAATGGGTCTACTCTTGACCTCAATCTTGTCCTGCGGTCAGAGATGAGGTCGACGATGGAACGAGCTTACCCATAAGAAGCCTATTAACTCGCGACTTAAACAGATTGGGGTCATATGAACTCGGGAACACTGATGCAGGCAGGGAATTCCACTCCTTGGCTGTGCGCATAATGAAGGAACAGGCAAAGCGCTTCGTGCGAATGTGTGGAACATCTACAAGGAATGGGTGATAACCTGCAGTACGTCTGGATTCCCGATGGAGGAAAGGAGATGGTGGAATGAGCTCGTGGAGCTCAAGAGCACACTCACCGAAATACAGTCTGTAAAAGACCGACAGACATGCAACTTTGCGGCGGTGGGCCAGGGTATGAAGCTTGGTACCCACCAGCTTTTCACATACACACATTATACGCCTACATTGTTCAAAACAAGCTGAAACCGCCAAAAGTCAACAATTACCGACCGTCAAAGTTACAACAGGCGGCCTCCAATTAAATCCCTTCAAGACTTCCTAGTCTTCAATCTGGAAAGGAAAGATAAATGGAACAAGCGGTCGGCAATTATGAACATACGGGTCAATTTGTTTCTACATCGGCTAAAGCCGCCACGTCGCCTTTACCAGCCCCCGGACACGTCAGCTAGATTAATCATGCATTACCGTAACAAGCTAATCTATAGTGATAAATTGAATTCCCTTGATGTACGGCTTAGCGGTGCAAGTACCTACTATTAATTATGTATTTAAACTTTACCATGTAATCCTTGATGATTGTAGGTGTAGTACAAATGGGTAATCATATGAATGGGTGTGCAATATCATGTCGAATGTCTTTTTTAACCGACTTTCAAAAAAGGAGGAGGTTCTATGTTCGTGTGTATGTATTTTTTTTTTTTTTTTTTATGTATGTTACCTGATTTCTCCGCCATTTGTGGACCGATTCTCAAAATTCTTTTTTTATTTGGAAGTCTTGAGGTGGTCCCATTTTAATTTGGTGAAGATCTTGTGCTAATCTTTGGAGATATACAACGGAACTCTTCAAAAATAAACGGCAAATCTGTCGTGATTGCTGGAATCGCTTGGATGTTTATTGTTTATACAACATAATGACGTATCATCACGCCTTTATGCTCTGCGGGGTACGCAGTTGGGTACAATATACCTAAATTTCGTCAGTTAGGTATGTTAATTTTAATTTATTAGGGATTAGTGGAAAACCCTATTATGATGACATGTATTGTTAACAATTAACAATATAAAATAAATTCATGGCAAATATTTTTATGGTAACAACTAAAAATGGAAAATAATGTAAAATAACTCTAAATTCGGAAGTCTGTGGCTTTGGTGGGTTTGTCTTACTCATGATGGGCCACCGACTTCCGAATTTAGAGTTATTTTACACCGTTTAGTGTTTTTTTTTAAGTCGGTTTTATTTTTTGCAAAAAAGTTTTTTATTTTTTTATCAATCGCTGTTGATCGAGTGTCTAAGACTCAGAATTCAATTTATACATGACTAGCAGACGTCACGCAGTTTCACCCGCGTAGTTTCCGTTCCCGTGGGAATACGGGGATAAAAAGTAGCCTATGTCCACCGGGAATAGTGTGGCTTTCCATCAGTACAATAATTTTTAAAATTGGATCATTAGTTCCGAAGATTACCCCCTACATACAAACTTACAAACATACAAACTTACAAATTTTACCTCTTTATAATATTAGTATAGATATCAGTATGTACAGTTGTTGGTAGGCCTGAAGTAATAAATAATAATAATAAAAAATCAAAGAACGTTATTTTTTTTTCAAACGATTAATAAATGGAATCCCTGCCAAATATTGTGTAGTGGTTACAATAATAAATGTTGATTGAGTCAAGTGTTCAATTCAACGTAATATCTATTGTATCAAAATAACTACCGAGTAGATATTACGCGAAAGTATTAATTAACAAAATAAATAAAGAAAGAAAAAATAAGCACATAGTTAGCCCAAAATATTGTAGGTAAACTATTTACCTTAACTATAGTACCTAGGCAACAAAAACTATTAAGTCGAATACTGACTGACTAAACATGACTATGTATGAGTACCTACACCAATTAGATATATTTAATAAAATAGATCAGATATATTTGCAATGGTTATTAAATACATTCGATATAGCACAGTACACCCCATAAAAATTTGACTGGCTTTTCTGCGATGCTAGGTAAACGAGTTGAAGTAACCGAAGGTTAAGTTAAATTTACTTAAGTAAGTATCCCTTTCTCAAACTTGTACGAAATGGGGTAAGTGGCGTTCATATTCCTATATGAAGTGCTAACATAGACTCCAATTTGCATTCTGCGAGCATACTTCATCGCTAAGACGCAGTCAGAGGTTTTTAGTTCTTGTTTTTTTATTCTTAAGGTCATGAATAAAATCATACCATCATGCATACATAAATACTTCCTACATAATCTCACAGCTTTTTGTCACCTGCGACGGTTTTTATGTTTTATTTATCGGAGGCATTTTATGCCGAAAGGCTAAAATTCTGATACTGGGTTACTCACTAATCACCCGATAATAAGAAAAATTGTAGAAGAAGTAAGTATCGAGTTTCTTGCCCATTCTTCTCCATACGAAACTACTTTTTGGAAGGGGCACCTAGAATCATTACATTTTATTTTACTTGTAAGTTTAACGTTCAAAAGTGCCTTTTTAATGGCCTAATTGACTTTAACTTTGACTTTGAATATTTAATCGCCCACAGAGCGATTAGTATCACCGATAAATACACTCTTACAAGGTGACAAAATGTAACGTTAGAAATGTGTATTTTCAATTTTGAAACTGTTCGAGTTTACTTTATGTTTTCGTCGAGCTTTCATGTTAGGCACGCAGAGCTTTCTTTTCTTACGTTGGATGTTTATAAAGTGTAGGGTTTTATACGAATTTGTGCAAAAACATTCAATCGTCCCAGTCGCCTAAGTGAAGACTGACGTTAAGGTAACATTTAGATTTTCCGTAGTAATCTCGTCGTCTTTCGTCTAATTACATTTATTGAATATCTACTTTTCGAAAATGAAGCTTGGCATAGTACCCATACGTACGCTGACTGGACAGGTCCATTCATATCTGTGTGGTTATTTCCTTGGAAGACCATCCTCTGACACTAATCTGCATGGTCCTCAATGATACAACCAATGTATGTCAGGACTTTAAAAGAGACTGTGATCTCTGAGTTTCTTTCGGGGTTTATTCTCTGAGTAGTCAGAAGGTAAAACACCGACCTAACATAGTTTAAAAAAAAACATAATTTACTTGTTAGACGTGTAAAAAAGTTTTTACAGAAATAATTTTAACTCATATAACAGCCTGCAATGGTAATGCCCGAAAGGTAAGGTAGTACCCCCACATTTCGCCAGCTATGTTCAAGTCCTATGTAACCACGCAAATAAAAAAAAAAGCATGCATGCTTCGTTCGTTGTATTCGTTGCTGTTTGCTTTGAGACAATCGCCATCTATCGGGCACAAATCCAGGCCCCGGGCTGCTTTTATGAAATCCCACAAAGAAAAACTTGACAACGTTTTACCCGACAGTAGCGCTTGCGACCACGAAAGTAAAAAAAAATAGTTAATTTTCATTTAAAATTTATCTTCCTAACTTTATTGATTCCGCGTTTACTACCTAATAACCGCGTAAGTGTCCACAATTAATAAGAGAGTTAGAGTGCCCAACACTTAACTATTATATACCCACAATATGGCGGCTCGTGCCCGTACTAATCCGCACCAATATACGTTAATGACGAGTAAATAATATAATCCGCGCGGTGAATTTCAGTCGCTTTGTGACGCCAGTCGTACGGATTGGAGCGGTAACGGTGTATCTACACTGTGGTCGACTTTAACCATGTTAGTCAACGATCACTGACTGGCCTGCTGGTCTCGTAGCTAGTGGCCCAGACTGCTATGCTGGAGGTCTAGTGTCCGATTCTCATCCAGTGTGTGTTGTGTGATGAGCACGATCATTTGTTCTGTGTATGGGTGTCATTTATCTGTTATATGCAATGATATTATAATTAAAAAGATGTAGATAGGTTATAAGCGCTCAGCAAGCGACACGTTAAAATTTAATGTCGCTTGACCTCAGGCCGACAACGGATGCGTGCGTGCGTTAGTGTGCCGTTTTTGAAGATCAAAATGTTGTTTAGGTAACCTATCTAAACCTTTTTACTTATAATATCATTGGTTATATGTATGTGTTTAGAAATATATAAGAATACAGGGTGTAAGGGGCAGCCCTCCTCAAACTGATAGGGTGCATTTAGCTCCTGATTTTGAATCATAATCCACCGAAATTTTTCTCAGGATTTTGTTTTTGTCGTTTTTTTAGGTTTTTCAGTTTCATTTCAATGTATAATAACATTATCTGAAAGTAGCACTCTATTTATGTAAATAATACGGCTAAAATAAAAAAAACCAACAGTGGATGTTGAAATACTCTAACGAACGACTTGACGGGGCGGGCGCCCGAAGGCTCGCTGAGTGCGTTTTGCCCCGGTTAAAATATATTGCGTATGAGGAAATAACACAAATCAAGTTTATTGGATTCCCATAACGTTCCTGAAATAATTTCTTGTGCCGGTCATTTTAGTATAGTATACTGAACTCACCCCATCAGTCTGAGAAGGGCTGTCCTTTACACCCTGTATTTATCAGCTATTTAATACCCATGACACAAAGTTGTGCAACATTTATTATTATTATTATCAATGATGTTAGTCACCTCAATGTGGAAGTCATAAAGTCACCTGCTGTCTAAGCCTTTTCCCAATATTATTATGGGTTTGGCATCCAGTCTAATCAGATGCTGAATACTAGTGTTTACCATGGACCTTTGCCTATCTGACCTCTACAATCCAGTAACTGAGTAAAACGATACCCGTTGGTATCGTACCGGCTGGCATAGATCTACAAATGGCAGCTAAAAACAAATAGCTTGTAATTTATTTCATCACCACTGCTCTCAAAAACGGTGAAGGAAAACATCGTGAGGAAACCGGCATGTCCTAGAAGCAAAAATTCGAAGACATGTGACATCTACCAACTCGCACTGGGCCCGCGTGGTAGATTATGGCTCATACGCAAAATACGCGCTTTGACGTGGAGTCGCGGATACCAGCCCGGTATCTTTTATCTTAACAATGGCATCTGCTCTCCGTGCTTTTCGAAGGGCAGAAGAGTCTTGATAAGAAATTAATGTTCACCCAACTACAAACCGGTGTCGCAAGCGTAGCTTAACCTTCGGTAAAACACTGGTATTAAGGTGCATCCGCGGTTAGACAAGAGGCCGTTCCCAATCTCGTTGGGAAATTGCTAGGCTGATGAACCTTGTTAAGCTCAGCATACTTTGCAAAGGATAGGAGAAATAGCGCATAAAATAATTATTTGATTTATAGTTATTATTATTTTAAGTTGGGAATACTTATAGCTATTTTGGAGAGTATAGTTTTCGTTTTGTAGGTGAAATTACTATCTCATATGTATGTGTTTTATTAAGTATTTCTATCTAGTTACGTTTTATTTTCCGAAAATTTGATATCGAGAGAGGAAAGAGAAAGTTATGTTATAGAAAATAACTCTCAGAGTTATCACCCTGTGCGTGAACCTGTATCTATAATACCAAAGCGTACTTCTATCCTGGCGGCATCGTCTCACATTAGCAATAAGGCAAACGCAGTGCAGGCGACTACACAGTCAAAACCCGTGGAGACTAGTTACGCGGCCGTGGCCAGAAAAGCAGCGGATATGAAAGTTGGCGATGATAATGACTGGATTGAGGTTAAAAAAAATTACAAGACTTCGATAAAAAGAGGGGGTAATAACTCGATTGCTTCTCTAAAAGCAGTCGAACGCAAAAAGTTTTTGCATGTTTGGAGACTGGATAAATGCACAACAGAAGACAATCTAAGGGACCATATCAAAAAGGTACTAGGAAGTGACTCGGAAGTTGTTATTGAAAAGTTGAAACCAAAAACGGAGCGAGACTACGCCTCGTTCAAGGTTGGTGTTACATTAAGTAATTACGAAAAACTTTGTGATCCAGAAGTATGGCCAGTCAATGTAGAATTCTCAGAATGGATTTGGTTTCGTCCCCCTACCAACGCAAACAAATTGCAAACAGAATAGACATTTCAATATTTTATATCAAAACGTCAGGGGACTACGGACTAAGACGACACAATTTTTGTCACTACTGGAATCATCAGGTGCCGATTTATTTTCTATTACCGAAACGGGCCTCAACAAATCTATTAAAAACGCAGAATTTGTGCTTCCCGAATACCAAATATTGCGATGTGACCGGGCGGATGGTCGCAAGCAAGGAGGCGTACTTTTAGTGGCCACACCGCGGTACGAGCTGCGACAGGTATCTCTGCCAAGTGACGTCAATTTAGATTGTCAAAAGTTCGAATTAATTTGTGCTGCTGTTTATAAACAAAACTGTTATTTATTTACTTGTTGTACCGTGTATATTCCGCCGCAGGCTGAAGTAGATGAATATATGTTGATGTTTAGTATTCTAGAGAATATATCTGTTAAATATAAGAGTAATTTAGTTATATTAGGGGATTTTAATATGTATTCGTGTAACAACACTATTTTTAGTTATTATGAATACTTCATGGCCTTCTGTGAATTCACTCAGTGTAATGCAGTACCTAACTGTAACAACAGACAGTTGGACCTCGTATTGAGCGCGAGGAGTGGCGTATCGGTTAGCGCGGCAGACGAGGGCCTACAGCCCGTGGATGAGTACCATCCACCGCTTACGGTGTGCGTCGAGAGGGGCGCGCGCGCGTCTCATCCGTCTCCCGTGCCCTCTTCTCATAGATCGCCGCGTACAGATCACTTGCTATCTAAATTCTCGATTACTCGTAAATTATGGAATTTTAATAAAGCTGACTTTAATCAAATGTTTAATTTATTTGCTGAAATAGACTGGAGCGAGATTTACTGTTTACACGATCCGGACGCAGTTTTAAATTTATTTTATAATAAGATATATGAAATTTTCGATAAATGTGTTCCTCTTAAAAATATTAATTTTACAAATAATAGATACAGGTATCCAGTTTGGTATACAGCTAAAATTAATAAGGATATAAAAATTAAATATTTGTTGCATAAACAATATAAATTAAGTAAATCGCACAGTGATTATATGGAGTTCGCACGATACAGGACGATAGTTAAAGCCGAGACAGCGCGAGCGCATGATCAGTACCGCAATCGCGTGCAGAAACATTTAGCAAAGGACCCGCGGGCGTTCTGGGGCTATATAAGAGCTAGGAAAGGAGACTCCAATCATCGGAGAATAATTAAGGACGGTCAGGTATTATCAGAATACGAGTGTGCCAAGGAGTTCGCTCTGTTCTTTCAGTCTGTTTATAATCCGGAGCCTCCCGTGCTGAGCGTTGGGGCGGCAAGCGCGACCGCAGCGGCGGATGTGGCGCCGGGCGCGTGGGCGCACTTAGCGTGCATGCGCCCGGCCGACGTTCGGCGCGCGCTCGCGCGCTTGCCGCCTAAACGTTCTTCAGGGCCCGATGGAATTCCGGCCTATATTTTTAGGGACTGTAGCACAGTGTTAGTAGACCCGCTTCTTCATTTATTCAACGTCTGTATTAGGACTGCAACATTTCCCGATCGTTGGAAGCTCACTCGAGTTGTTCCCGTGCCGAAAGTTAGTAGAGGGTCAGCACCCAGTGATTATAGACCTGTGGCGGTATTATGCACTCCAGCGAAAGTGTTTGAGTCGACCATCCACAGTAACCTGTATCAGCAAGTAAGCGCTCTGTTGTCCGATGCGCAGCATGGTTTTCGTCCTGGGCGGGGGACAACGGGAAACTTACTTGATCTTATGTCACGAATTGTACCGACGGTGGATGCTGGTCAACAAGTGGATGTTGCTTATTTTGATTTTAGGAAAGCCTTTGACACCGTAGATAATGACGTCCTGTTAGCTAAGTTAGCCGGCGTAGGCTGCACACCGCACACATTGTCCTTTTTTGCTTGTTATTTGCGTGACCGATGCCAGTATGTTGACTGTGGCGGACAGCTCTCCGAACCATACTTCACGAGATCGGGTGTGAGTCAAGGTAGTAATTTGGGGCCTCTCCTCTTTATTTTAATGATAAACGACTTGCCGGAAATAGTCAATAAATCTACACCCTTATTATTCGCTGATGACTTAAAATTAATATTTAAAATAGAACAGACGGCAGACCATGAGATATTGCAGCAGGACATAAATAGGGTAGTAGACTGGAGCCTGAAAAATAAATTATATTTTAACGTAGCCAAATGCTCTGTGTTATCGTTTACCCGCGCGCGCAAGCCGAGTCATTACCAATACTGCATGAACAAAACACCGCTACAACGTGTGTCTGAAGTTAAGGATCTAGGCGTGCGTTTTACTAATGATATCAATTTTCGAAGACATATTACAGAAGTTTGTAAGAAAGCATACCGCAATTTAGGGTTGGTCTTACGGCAAGCACACCAATTTACGAACATCGGTGCTCTGAAAGCATTATACGAAGCTCTTGTAAAAAGTCACTTAGAGTGCAACGCTGTCGTCTGGTCGCCACATGAAGCGAAATACAAATTAATGTTAGAACGCATCCAGAACAAATTTATACGGTTCGTTTACTTAAAACAGTATGGAGTGTACCCAGGATATCCACTCTTGTATCCTACACTTTTTGTACTTGGCATGGTAGGATATTATAAACTCGAAGTAAGAAGGGAAGTAGCGCTCACGTCTTACTTATTTAAAGTGTTGTGTGGCAAAATACACAACCCGGGCGTTCTGCGGAGCGTTTGCTTGTGTGTACCTGATAAGTACGTGGGGCGACGGCGACGGCCACCGCTGCTGTGGGTGCGACCCGCACGCACCAACCTGCTGCAGCACGCGCCACTTACGCGCGCACTGCGTACGCTCAATGCGGTGTCACTACGGATTGACTGTTTTTTTTGTTCACTGAGTGAATTCACACGGACTGCCTTCTGTATCATTTCGTCGGAGACTTTTGCCGGTTAGATAATAGGTTAGATTTTAGTTCTATTATAAGTTATTAGATGTAAGTATGTCACTACACTATCGAATTGGGTGACTGTAATGATAGTTGTATGTTTTTTCGAAATAAATAAATAAATAAATAAATTTTATATCATTAACTAGCTGCCCCGGCAAACTTCGTTGTGCCTTAGAGTCAATTTATTGCTCTTATTTTTTTTTTATATTAGATATACATACGTTCAATAAGACGACAACAAATAAATCCAAACCAATAATAACTACTACTACTTTTAAATTACAACATGTATATATAACCTAACCTAACTGACCATACCTATCCTATAGCTAACCCAACTATCTAACCTAACTACCTTACTAAAATGCATTGATTTAAAAAATACTAAATTCATAATTTTAATCTGAACTATGTTACATACAATTTATGCCTATAGTTTTCCCGGTCTACTTTAATTAAAGTCCTAACAGTAAAATAAGTTCTATTTGCAAAGAATTACTAAAGTTCGTCTCTGTCATCATTGCTAATTACGTAAATTGATTTCTGAAATATAAGACTTTTTTATGCTACATAAAACCTCTAACTTTAATAACAAAATAAATTTCAGAACGTAGGTGCGTATTATAAATTGACAACCTTACCTTCTTGGGTTTAGATTAAGACTTGTCAATTTCAAATTGTCACCTGTTATTGAACTGGGAAGTTTGACTCCTGTCATGTCATCCAAGATGGCGCTGCGTTTGAAAAATGTTTGCGACAACCGATATTCTTGATATTTATTTTTATGATTTCGAACGGGATAAAAAGTATCCTATGTCCTTCTCCTGGCTCTAAACTACCTCCCTGCCAATTTTCAGCTAAATCGTTTCAACCGTTCTTTAGTTATAAGCGAAGTAACTAACACGACTTTCTTTTATATATATAGATTTGATAATTGACGACGGTGAAACGCAGTCTGATCTCACCCTAAGTGTGATATCACACGTGAGTCGCAGCAATTATATGTTGTGTATGTGTGTGACAGAGTCTCTGCTTAGTGGGTTTAATCAGACCCCAATCTGAGGTTACCTGTGACTTGATTAAGGCAAATGAGGTGGCTTTCAGATATATTATAACCTAAGCCGAGGAAACAGAATAGAATAGAATAAAATACTCTCTATTGTACCTACACCAAAAAAAATTACGAATACGAAAACACTTAAAGGGTTACAATGGGCGGCCTTATCACTAAAAGTGATCTCTTACAGACAACCTTTGGATGGACTCATCACTCACTAATCACTATCAATGAAATGAAAAGTTATGTAGGTTTGTGGTGTACCATTAACAGATTAAAAAAAAACGGTTTAAAAAAACATCATAAACAACAACATTTGTTCTACGACTTTTTCGAAAACAGACAAAAAAATATCAACTCTCCATACATATATCCGAACAGTTGATCGAGTTTTGTATGGAGAGTTGATTTTTTTTGTCTGTTTTCGAAAATGTCTACATATACTTCAATATTAATATTTATTCAATTAGTAACGACTGCCAAAGATCTACAAACAACACAGCCGGGACCAACGCGAGGCACGGAGGGGTCTTTATATGTGATGAACGGTCATCCATCCACGTATCGACCTCGTCAAGCGTAGCTTTACCTTTAAATCGCGACAGTAGCAACACTAATAAAAAAAAATGAAATGAAATGATGGCCTGTTGGTCTAGTAGTTAGTGACCCTGACTGCTATGCCGGAGGACGTGGGTTCGATTCCCACCCAGGACAAATGTTTGTGTGATGAGCACGATCATTTGTTCTGTGTCTGGGTGTTATTTATCCATAATATGTATGTATTTAGAAATATATAAGTATGTTTATCAGCTGTTTAGTACCCATAACACAAGCTCTGCTTAGCTTGGGACTAGATGGCGTTGTGTGAAAGTTGTGGAATATTTATTTATTTATTTAAATGTGAAAATATTAATATGTTTAAATCTAAATTAAAAAAAAAACATGTTTATAACCTATAACGTCACCAACACACCAGATGTGAACAATGAACAACTAATAAGAAACTAATTTGTATCTCATTTTAAGTGAACTGTAATTGTTCCTATGACAATAAGAATTCTTTAAACTTAAATAATGGTTACTAGTGGTAGTTTGGCACAACATTATTCATCACACAACATGTTCAGCTCGTAAATATTGGCAATAACGTCACTCCGGCCTGATATCACCATCGTAACAACCATTTTATAAGGCAATAAAAGAATATTAAACGACACGCTTATACAGCGTTGGTCCGATGGCGTCAGCATGATCGATTTAAAGTGTCTACATTAAAGTTGTTCAATATATTACTAGATATTTTATTCGTTTAGGTCGGTTTTGGGTTTTGTTCCTAATTATTAAACATCCATGATTATTAATGAGACGAAATAATTTAGCAGCGGGAATCAACAAAAAAAACCCACTTGTTACTATTTGTCTTTGAAAGCTTATGAGTGATAAAGTTACATTACATAGGTACGCAAATCATGATTTTACTAATGCCCGTTTTCACTAACCCTATGTGAATGTGACGTATAATTTAACACATGACTGCAAGTCCAATTCACAAACAGGGTTTGACTTGAAAACCACATAAGGACATGTTTGGCAAAAATTTGAGTAGATAACTTGTTGTCTGCTGAGACTTAAATAAAATAATAAAAATAAATATAAATAAATATTCTACAACTTTTTCACACAACGCCATCTAGTAGGTACCCTTAACACAAGCTCGTATATATTTCTAAAAACAAATTAATTGAAATAAGTAAAGAAAGAACACAATAACTATCAAAATAATGAAAAGAATCACTTATTGGCAACAGGTTCAAAGGCGCACGATAAATAATAAAGCATGGTCACTAAGGGTCTGCCTAAGTTTGGTATTACGTAACAAGACGTTGTATTTGCTCGACATTAGTGAAGTCGGGCTTAACGCTTGTGTCATTTATATTCAATTGAATTTTGCGCTACCCAAATTAGACCGTACTACGCTCATTTGGCCACACAAACATCGTAACCACCCTACGTAAACGTGAAATAATTAGTTTAGGTTTAGTAAAGTGGATGCTGGGGAATCTCGACCATTAGTGGGTATTCCGGGATTCCATATGACAACAACGATCCTTGTCAAGCAACCCATTGTTGTGGCCACAATAGCTGTGAGACTAGTATGGCATACCTATTACAATCTAACGTTAGGAACCCGTGTTTTGGCTGGTAACAATGATATAACATGTGCACAGAAAAGCAAGGGTTTGCACAGATAAATTTGTTATTCAAATACGAGTGCGTATCATGTAGGAATTTGACAAAGCGTAAGATTCGCTGGTTTATTCCCGCTGTCCCCGTACACCGTGTCCCCGTCCTACGGGGACAGCGGTACTTCAATTAAATATTTAAAAATACTTCCCGTTGTCCCCGTACACTGTCCCCGTCCTACGGGGACAGCGGTACTTCAATTAAATATTTAAAAATACTTCCCGTTGTCCCCTCCCCGTACACTGTCCCCGTTAATATAGTTGAATAAAATAAGTAAATTGCCCACAGTCCCCGTTTTTTCATTTTTCTGTAGTATTATGAATGTGTGCGTTGGCATCTTTTACCCAACAAACAAAGTGTATGGAAATATTGGTAGATTGGTCTTGGTACGCGGTAGATTAATATTAGGGATTTAGACCTTGTTTTCAAGTAGTAAAGAAAAATAAGTGCCCTGGAACCATAAAGATTAAAGTAAGTAATTTCAAAAAGTACTTCAGAATATCGATTTAACTTCTAAGTTACAATCAGGAGGTACTTAATCAATAGCAACCACTTAGATCAAATCAGAAATGAAATCATCTGTCCTAAAAAACAAAACTCGTTCCTATTGATTGCGAGCAACCCCGAAGTATCGTATCTAGAAGTAGATTTTTATTTGTCGCATTAATCTCGCTTTATTTTATTTTTTCCGATACTCGCAAAAATATTATAGGTATATCTTTATACAAATACTATACATTTTTTTAAATTCTTTGCTAGCATTATCATTTTCGATGTTCGATGGTTAAAATTATGTTTTTTTTTATATTTATAGGATAGTCAGGTTTTCCCACGCTTGCACTCCAAATTTTAATAAAAACCTACTTGATTGTTATATGGAAGACTGCAAGAAAAAAATCATCTCAGCTGATGTACCTGCCATACCCACAGCTTTCAGTGAAACAATAACAGAAATTAAGGACTTAGGACTAGACAAGGTAATTTCAATTCCTACATTTGAGGAGCATCTGTTCAAAAGGTCGTATTTCTATGATAAACAAACTTTACAAAAACAGAAAAAAACATCTAATTCCTATTATAAAAATTCTAAAATTAAATTAAATTTAGATCATTGTGAAGATTAAGACTACAATATTACATGCATTTAAAAAAATAAAAAAAATACACCATAACTTTTTTTTTATTTAATTTTAGTTCAGAAATAAGACTTATTGATCGGAAAAATCAGAAACACGACCTTTTGATTTGTCACTTCTAGAAATATGCCCTTTTGATTTTTATCTTTATCTGTGTAAGTCCTGAAAAGATACATAGAAAAAGTAAATTAATTAGATAAAATCTAACTAAGAGAATAGGATATTGAACTAAGTACCTACATTAAAATGTCACTTACGTTTTACGATATTCCGAACGATCTTTACGCTTTTTTTTCCTTGAACCAGCATTCAAGGTCTCGACTAAACCTTGCTCATCCATTTTCAATATGATTTTTACTATTAACTTCCAAAGTTCAAAATTTCACAAATTTCATCTACTCGCATCGAAAGACAGAACGTCAAGAATAACATAAAAAAAAAAAAAAAAAATATGACTGCATATCTCTCTAACGACGTCGACAGATGACACTGAGTCATCTGTCGACGTCGTTAGAGAGATATGCAGTCATATTTTTTTTTTTTTTTTTTTTTATAGGGTTGCTATTGATAATGATATTCAACGAACAGCCGTCATCTTTTGACTCGATACCGTTATTTACTCGAACGAAACGATTTTTATTAAAGTTGTTATGTATGGAAAAAAATATGACCTTTTGAACAGAAAAATAAATAAAAGATGCTATTTGTAGAAGAAATATGCCTGTTTTGTTTAAAACAATCCAAGGGAACATTTTAATGCAGAAATACATCCGTTTTGATTGGAATCCAAGTTTTTTGGATTTTATTATATGGGAAATACGCTTCTTTTGAACAAGTTTTTACGCTCATTCGATGGAGTTTTCTGCTATGAGTTCAAAAAAAATATTAAAAAAATAAAAGTTGAAAAGTGAAATACGACCTTTTGAACAGACGCTCCTCATTTGAAAGTAAGAAAAGTTCTTTGTATCGTCACAGAAATTCATCTTTTAGCGTTGATAAAACTGTTTTTGACGAGGTGAAAAATGTTAAAATACCTCCAAAATTTGAAAAATTTGTGCTGGCGGACTATTGTGAGGGTAATAGACGAATTATCCTATTTTGTTCCGAAGAGGCAAGAAATAAAATGACAGTTTTTAAGGATTATTTTGGTGATGGAACCTTCAAAAGTTGTCCAAATTTATTTAGCCAGATTTTTACAATCCATGCCGATTTAGGAAGCAATATTAACAGCACTGCACTAACTCCCTTAGTGTATGCCTTAATGACAGACAGAAAAAAAGAGAGCTATGAAATTCTTTACAGTCTAATTAAGTCTCAAATTCCCGACTGGAATCCATCTTCTTTCACTTGTGATTTTGAAGAAGCAACCATGTCTGCAATAATGGAAGTTTTTCCAGAGGTAGATCTCCATGGTTGTTATTACCACTTTAATAAAGCTGTATGGAGGAAGGGACGTGATTTAGGCCTTACTAAATCTAAAATCCTGCGCCGTCAGGTCGCCCTTAGTGCAGTACTTCCGTTACTGCCCGAGAACAAAATAATTGAAGGGTGGTTTTATATTGGCGATCAAAGTCCTGATGACAGTAAAAGTGCTCAATTTAAGAAATACATGCTGTCACAATGGCTTCGACCGAAGTTTATTAAAGTATGGTGCAGTTTTGGCAAACGTCACCGAACTAACAACTTCGCAGAAGGTTGGCACCATAAATTAAATAGCGCAGTAGGCAGAAAAAACCCCACCATATTGAAACTCCTTACAGTTTTACATCAAGATGCCAATTTATTCAGCGTTAAAGCTGACCAGCCATCAAAACGCCGCACCCAAAATTCGATTGAGATCGACGATTTTATTAGGGAGTGCCAAATGAAACTTACTAACGGCGAAATTACTGTAGGACATTTTCTTGAAACAATGCGCTAATAAATTCTTCAATTATTTGTTTAAAAGTACCATGTTGATTATATTGGAGTATAATATAAGTAAATTTTTGTAACGTATTTTGGAGGTATGAAACTATTTACTGTGTTGATTATTTTTTAGACAAGTGATTGTGATATTTTTTGTAGTAAGATGTATGTAGCTACTTACCATGTTGATTTTTTTTAGGCAAAGACAAAAAAGCTATTTACTATGATTATTATTTTTAAGCAAATGATTGTGATATTTTTTGTAATTACATATGTATCTATTTACTATGATTTTTATTTTTAGGCAAATGATTGTGATATTTTTTGTAGTAAGATGTATGTAGCTACTTACCATGTTGATTTTTTTTAGGCAAAGGCAAAAAAGCTATTTACTATGATTATTATTTTTAAGCAAATGATTGTGATATTTTTTGTAATTACATATGTATCTATTTACTATGATTTTTATTTTTAGGCAAGTGATTGTGATATTTTTGTTGATTTTTTCTTTGTAGTAGTAGTAACTACTACTATATTTGTAATGCTCAAGTTGTGTTATTTGTGTAAAATTTAATAATTGTTTTTTTTTACCTCAAATTAAAATTCGAATACAAATAAATAAATTTTGTTTTATTCCCCTTTTCTTTTTCCCATGCTAAAAAACTAAGCTTAAACAATGCAGATTTAAGAGGACAACGACTCGTGAAAAGTTTACTTCCCGTTGTCCCCGTTAGCCGAATGTACGTTACGGGGACAATTGGAAATAAATTTAATCACGTCCCGCTGTCCCCGTGACGGGGATATGGCATACGGGGACAACGGGAATAAACGGATTCGCTTCCCGTGAAGCTTCTCGCGGGCTTTGTGAAAATTATGAATCAGCCTGCTTGAACGCCTTTGCTAAAATTTGAATGATTCTCATACGGATCAGATGTCAAAGTGTAGCGATGTACCTACACCGGAAAAAGGGAAAAGCCGACTGCCTTGCCTAACAAACCGAATAGCTACGGCTGAATAAAAAAGTATCTTGCGATAAAAATCTTACGGAATTTCCTTTAACCGACCGGTATTATGTTTTCGTCAGTTATACGAAATCTCTACTTAGCGTTTAGGTTACTTGGGGAGTTTCGCAGGAAAATGGTAAAATGAAGTTTTGTTTTTGTTTTTAATTTAGAGACATATTTTCATGCCAAGTTACGGGCCCGTCGGTGTACCATTTCTTACTATTTTTTATTACTATCGATACTAATATTAATTTAATTGTAATTTGTAAGTAGGTATAGTTGTAGTAGTGCAGTGAAAGAAAGAAAGAAAATAAATCATTTATTGGCAACAGCTGGATACACGCACAGTAAAAACATAATAACACAAAAATGGCATGTCTCATGGCTGCGCCAAAAGGTTAATTTCAGTGGTAATGCCAGACAGATGCTGAGCTGAGATGCTGCCTGACGCTGTAGTGTATTTATCTCTAAGTGTAGTACCTATAGTTAGTTTAGTCAAAGTGCATTGTCTTCCCATAGTTATAATGTGTCTGATTAATGTATGAAAATATTATCAAAAAACTATTTTGAAAAGAGTAAGTAAGTATGAAGTTTCTTGCTCGTTCTTAACCATACGAAACTACCCTTGGAAGGGGCAACTAGAATCATTTTTATATTTTATTTAACTTTAAGATTTTTATGATATGTTAATGGCGCCAAAGTGTCTTTGAATAAACAATAATTATTATTTAAAAAAAAAACTTAAGTTTGACGTTCAAAAGTGCCTCAATAGGGTATATGCATGTATTTTTTTTATATTTTTATTTCACTGTTTATAACGTTTTAACATAGTAAAAAAATATAAACTTATTCAAAAATGCAGTAATGAAGCTTAAAAAAATATTTAAAATACAGAATAAATTTGAGCTGTTAAAACGCCGCCATTTTCGCGCGCCATTTCAATTACGTCATTTACTATGGTCCTATTACTATTACTTAGGGTGTTTTCGTTCTTCTAACCATTTCACCATGAAAAAAGCTCCAAAACCAGTTTACCGGTATTGCTTGTACCCGAATGGAATAAACATTATCAGATTGGGCTTTTACAAAACCACTTTCAGTCATTTTTCTTAAATGTTAAATAACCTCACTATGAAGCTAAAATTACACGTGAACATTAAATTAGTTCCCAACACACACGGCAATAATTATGTTTTCCAATAAAAACTCCATTCCAATACTGTTTTGTAGGCGTAACTTGTCTTGTTGTCGTAGTATTTGACGTCAATTTTCGTTATAACCAATAGTGATGCGTTTCACAAATTTGAATTTCCCGCGCTTAATTCGCACTTTTATTTTAAATTTTAAATAATTGTGACGCTATTAAAAAGTAAAATAATGATTTAATTCATATTTTCTGCCATTAAAGCTTCGGAAAAAAAATATTAGAACCATATTTAAATTACATGCATATTCCCTATTATATAAATTAGACCATCTTATATGGTCTAATTGAAATAAATGATTTGACTTTGACTTTGGCTTTACGAGTTGGACTCTGTTAACCGGTTTCTGTTCTATTCCCCCTCACCAGGTCATTACATGCCCCTGTAGTGCGTGACCTGAATTATATTTCCGTCGCTAGTTCATGACCGTGACATTACTTTGAAATGCTTTGCGCGAACTTGCAACTTGTGCTAGTAATTTAATTTGCATCCAGCTTTAATCAGAAAAAAAAGCAAGCCATTCAAATGTGAATAATAAGTGTTTTTCCAGCAAATTGGAGCATTAAAGGTTAAACAGCAATCAGAAACACGAAGGAATTGTGAAGTAAACAATTAAAAAAGTAAATAACTTTATTTCACACTAGCGGATTTCTCGCGGTTTCACCCGCGTGGGTTGAAAAGTAGCATATGATACCCGGGGATAGCGTAGCTTCCCAGGCTTAGTAGGCGACTCGGACGCTGAGTCTCGTCCGATGCGGTCGAGACAGGAATTTCATTATTATTAATATTTTTGAGTGGTGTTTCGGACGCATCCTTTTTTAGAGGCAAAAGTACCGTCAGACACATAATTAAATAATACATATTTTACTTTGTCGCTATGGATAAATTATTAATTACAAATAAAATAAACATTAAAACACATTGCACATTTTGCGAAAAAAAGTGGCATCAGTGATACGCAGAGTGAGGGGAAGCAGCAATAGCGTTCTGAAGGTATTTTCAGAAAGATTGGAAGGGTCTACGATGGATAGAAACCTATCCATCGTAGACCCTTCCAAGCAAGCTGCATGTCAGACATGGGTCTTGATGAATCCTTCTCGAGTTGGGAGCTGTTTGTTTTGCTGTGTATAATTTGTGTTCCTGCTGTGTGTCTAGATGTTACTACTAACATAGTTTTAAAGTTATTTTTGTACTGAATACTAACACGCTATGGGCCGTCGACGCCTGAAAATAAAGTTTTTTTTGTATTTTTTATTAATGAGTGATGAGATGACAAGTATCCCTACTTGTCAGCTCATTCTTGCTTTGATACGATACCGATACATCGGTATCAGTACCGTATCCTATTTTTATATAAGAGCATCGGCTCTTATAAAAAATATCTGCGATACTGATACCGTAACAAGACAGGTTATTTTTTTAATAATATAAAAATAATAATAACAGGACAAACTAAACAAAATCATTTGAAACTATAGACAGGCTGAGATTAGTTAATAGTTTAAGTAATTAAAATTAACATTGATGAGATTTTTGTATCAAAAACAAAGTAGACGAGACAACACGCGCGTTTATTTTACATTTTCAAAGCGCGAAATTTAAAAAGTTTCGTTAAATCGGCTATAAAAATATCGCCGATGCAGTTTTAACAGCAAGCTTCGAGTATTGCCGATATATCGGCATCGGTATCGGTATAGGATACATCCCTACGGACAAGTTGGTTATTGAATCATTGTTTTATGACATAATTATGTGAAAATAAATAAATGGTGGTAATGGTGGAATATTGTTAAAATCCAAGACGACATGTACTCAATTTTGACATTGATTTTAAAGTAACGACTACCTAATTAAAATGATTAATATTGGACTTATTGTCAATCATTAAATCATATAATTAATTGTACTTAAGAATGACATTTCAATATGTGTACACCATATGTTATGGTAGAGTTTATAGAACTTAAAAAAATATTAATAGCATACTATGTAAAACTACATCTATATATATAAAAGAAAGTCGTGTTAGTAACACCACTTATAACTCAAGAACGGCTGGATCAATTTGAATGATTTTGGTCTTTTTGGATTTGTCTTTATCCGGAATAGCATACGAAATTAATAAAAAACATGAAAAGTCCTCGACAAAATAAATATCAAGAATATTCGTTGTCTCAAACATTTTTCAAACGCAGCGCCATCTTGGATGTCATGACAGGAGTCAAACTTCCCAGTTCATTATCAGGTGACAATTTGACATTGACAAGTCTTAAGCTAAACCTAAGAAGGTAAGGTTGTCAATTTATACGTACCTATGTTCTGAAATTTATTTTGTTACTAAACTTAGAGGTTTTATGTAGCATAAAAAAGTCTTATATTTCAGAAATCAATTTACGTAATTAACAATGACGACAGAGACAAACTTTAATAATTCTTTGCAAAAAGAACTTATTCTACTGTTAAGACTTTAATTAAAGTAGACCGGGAAAACTATAAGTATAAATTGTATGTAACATAGAGGCAATAGTTTAGATAAAATTATGAATTTAGTATTTTTTAAATCAATGCATTTTAGTAAGGTAGTTAGGTTAGCTATAGGATAGGTATGGTCAGTTAGGTTAGGTTATATATGTATACATGTTGTAATTTTAATTCTATCGAACATAAAATGTTTAAATAAGATCACAGTAGAGACTCGCTACATAAAAAGTAGGAGTAGTTATTATTGGTTTGGATCTATGACTCTAGGGCACAACGAAGTTTGCCGGGGTAGCTAGTTCTTAATATAATTAAATAAATTCTGATTCTAAATTCTGATCTCTCACGAGTCGGTTAGTTTTTGACTTTTGGCATTTTGCACGCACATTGAGACATAAAAACTTCTAGTTGGTAAACATAAGGTACACAAATGACCTTTTATCTCCCCGGGCCGATTCAGACACATGCCATGCCACGATTATGTATTTTAAAATTAACTTTTATACCTTTTTGGAAAGCTTACAGAATGCAAGTTGTTTTATTTATTTGTACGATTAATTTCATAGATTTTTTTGTGACGAAGCAACATTTTTGAAGCGTAAAATGAAAATATTGGTAAGATAATAATATCTCAAAACAAAATAATTAAAATAATGAGCGATATGAGATTATTCTTATAAGTAGTTTGAAATATGTCCATAGCTTAATTAAAGTGCCAGCTACAACATCATTCTTAATGGTACCCATTCAAATATATATTTTTTTTTATTTGGAAAATTTTGGTCAAATATCGAAAAACCCTTAAAATTCAAATATCTCGAAAACTATTGAATTTCGGCCATAAATATGGGGGGGTTTAATTTGTTGCATTTTGGCCCCCTTATCAGCCCCTCACGTCTAATTACCAGTAACGCTGTATAAGACTGATTATAGTAATTTACATTTAATATTCTTGTTGTACACGTTCCAAATGATATAAAAGACTGATTATTGTTGTTAACATTTATAATTATTATTGTACGCTTTGAAATTGATATGTAAGACTGATTATTGTGATTTATCATGTTTACTGTTGATTGTTGTAATTGTATAATAAACTTTATCTCTTTCTAACAATTCCCTGACTTTTACTTAAGTAATAAAACTCTACCTAAGGTTTTTCATTTTGACTGTACAAAATTTTCTTAAAAAAAAGTATCGTCCGAAACACCACTCAAAAATATTTATAATAATAAAATTCCTGTCTCGGCCGGATCGGACGAGACTCAGCGTCCGAGTCGCCTACTAAGCCGCTTCCCAACGCTAAAATAATTTTTAAAATCGGTTTCTAAGTTTATTCGTTACATACAAAAAATGCAATAGGATACTCATGTAACTTTAATTTAGTACCTCAGAGGTTAATAATAGATCTTTATTAACCTCTGGGGTGTTTCATTTTTTAATTTAGTTTTTACTGTAGGTAAGAGACCAAAATTATTATGTCAAAATAACTATCTCGAGTATAACCTTAGTAAGAGCGGAGCAGCCATTTACAAGCAAATTAATTGCTCAAAATGATGCTCCTCAATGTAACTAGCGTAAGTTATTTAACAAAAGTTGCTAAATAAACATTTTTTTTTTAAAACATTAATGATATTGTAATAGTTTGGTTTTATCTTTGAAAGCGTCTACATTGGCTCACCATTTTAAACCTTCGCGTAAACTAATGGACAGCTATACACTTTCCAACAGAATCAATATTGTTGTTTTTAACCCCCGACGCAAAACGAGGGGTGTTATAAGTTTCACCACTATGTGTGTGTGTCTGTCTGTGTGTCTGTCTGTGTGTCTGTCTGTCTGTCTGTCTGTCTGTCTGTCTGTCTGTCTGTCTGTCTGTCTGTCTGTCTGTCTGTCTGTCTGTCTGTCTGTGGCACCGTAGCGCCTAAACGGGTGAACCGATTTAGATGCGGTTTTTTTTATTTGAAAGCAGGGTGTCTTGCGATGGTTCTTAGATATAATTCATCAATATCGGTTCAGCCGTTTCAAGAATATCAGCTCTCTTGTGTTAGCTACAGTTGCTATTTTAGACGTCTATGGGTATTAACTTTACTTACAAACATATGTGTGTCTTAAAATTTCAAACACCCATGTGTGTAATATTAATAAGTAAAATTATTGGTATTAACTTTACTTACAAACATATGTGTGTCTTAAAATTTCAAACACCCATGTGTGTAATATTAATAAGTAAAATTATGGTGTATTTGGTCTGATGCAGCCAGGATATCTAGCAGACTAATACACTCTTGACAAAATAATAGCAGATATGTCGTGTTTGGATTCATTTCAACCAACATTTGATTCTAAACACAATGCACTGATGGCAACAGGATGAGCTGATGCTGCAGCCAGGCTATCCAGCACACCAGTAGGTAGACTCTTGACAAAATAATAGCAGATATGTCGTGATTGGATTCGTTTTAACCAGCATTTGAATCTACATGCAATGCACTGAAAAATTCTCATAACTGTAAACTCTTTAAAACAAAATGATTGCGTTTAAAAATTTTAAAATAAAAATTAAATTAAAAATTTAAAAAACCTCCACCGCAAAAAAAGTAAAACATTTAAAAAGTTAAAAATAACACTTTAGCCATGAAATTTAATGTAACGTCGGGGTACCGTTTAAATAAGTACCTACATACCTACAAGTAGTAGGAACATTCCTTACTTAAGCGGTACCCCGACGTGAAGTAAAATTTCATGGCTAAAGTGTTATTTTTAACTTTTTAAATGTTTTACTTTTTTTGTGGTGGGGGTTTTTTAAATTTTTAATTTAATTTTTAGAATCCTTACCAAGAAATGTTTAATTAATTTTTATTGTGTATGCCAAGTGTACCTAGTGTATTTGTGCTATGTGTATGTTCCATGTGCACCTCTGCCTAACCCTTTAAGGGTTACAGGCGTGATGTTATGTTATGTGATATTGTGTATGTCATTAAATATCTATAAAACAATAGTATTAAGCAACTAACACTTCACGTAGGCAGCTCATGCATTAACGGCGCACCTGCCGAAATTCTAACATACCTTCAATTACATAAGCGAGAGGAAATCCTATTACGCATCACGAATAATCGATACCAGCGTAATATATTCTTAACACGTCACACGTAATATTAGTAGATAGAAGTTCTCTGAATTCAGTCATATTTAACTACAGACGTTATCAATAAGAGACCCATCTAAGCTCATCCGAGCATTATTAAACGGTTGGACTACTCCTCACGCAACCAGAGACCTAACTTGGCTTTTTTTCCTGGCAAGAACCAGTCATTAGTAATTGAAATTATTATTATTTTCGTTATCTTTCATTTCTCGGAACCGTTGGGTTCCGGTGCTTTGAAAGGCGTGCCAACTCGCACAGGCCCATTTTGTCGTGTTTAATTAAATAAATAAATAGATAAATATTCCACAACTTTCCACACAACGCCATTTAGTCCCAAGCTAAGCTTGAGAGCCTGTGTTATGGGTACTAAACAGCTGATAAACATACTTATATATTTCTAAATACATACATAATATAGATAAATTACACCCAGACACAGAACAAATGATCGTGCTCATCACACAAACATTTGTCCTGGGTGGGAATCGAACCCACGACCTCCGGCATAGCAGTCAGGGTCACTAACTTTTAGACCAACAGGCCCGTCAATTAAACGAGTCTTATTATTTAATTAGTTTGGTATACAGGGTGTAAAAAGACCCTTATCGTAAACGAAAACTGGGATAGTTTTTTTCTTCTAGAACATACCTGGGAATTCACTGCTTTTGGAGATTTTGAAGATTAAATATAAATAAACGGGTGAATTTCAACCACTAGGCGATCAATTATATTGTAATAGGTACCTACATAGATTCAAGTTCTTACAAGTTAGGTATACCTATTACTTAGATCTGAAGTTTTGCTGAGCAGTTGCGCCACTTTTCAGCGAAAATACTAGGGAGTGGTGGTTTAAAAGCGCCTGATTCTCAATCTTATTTGGATTGATGTATTTTGATTTGATTGATTAGGTACTGATTTACATAATTATGCAACCGGCCCAATGATGCCTTTACACACCGAAATATCTCAACACCAACTGGTTGCAAAGCTCAGATTTTATAATTTGAATGCTTTAGTGGAGATAGTGTTGACTTGGCGTCAAGTATGCGGGACGACTAGTGCAACAGCTAGAGAACGGAACGTATACATGTAGTTGGGACAAACGTGAAACTCTAGGGAGTGATACAAATTCGAAGGAAGGGTGAGTTTGTAATGCAACAACTTATAATTTTATACGGTAAGTACTTTGGCGATGAGAAGTCTCTTTGTGTGCTTTAACATTAATACAGCCTGATGCAATGAGGTTACATTGTTTTGAGCAAATTTTTTACTAACAGTATAGATGTACGCTTCGTTTTTAACCCCCGACGCAAAAAGAGGGGTGTTATAAGTTTCACCGCTATGTGTGTGTGTCTGTCTGTCTGTCTGTCTGTCTGTCTGTCTGTCTGTCTGTCTGTCTGTCTGTCTGTCTGTCTGTGGCACCGTAGCGCCCAAACGGGTGAACCGATTTAGATGCGGTTTTATTTATTTGAAAGCAGGGTTTTTTGCGATGGTTCTTAGACATAATTCATCAAAACCGGTTCAGCCGTTTCAAGATTATCAGCTCTTTTGTGTTAGCTAACGTTGCTATTTTAGACGTCTATGGGTATTAACTTTACTTAAAAACATATTTGTGTCTTAAAATTTCAAACATCCATGTGTGTAATATTAATAATCAACATTATGGAGTATTTGGTCTGATGCAGCCAGGATATCTAGCAGACAAACACACTCTTGGAAAAATAACAGCAGATATGTCGTGTTTGGATTCATTTTAACCAGCATTTGATTCTAAACACAATGCACTGATGGCAACAGGGTGTGCTGATGCTGCAGCCAGACTATCCAGCACACCAGCAGGTAGACCTTTGACAAAATAGCAGATATGTCGTGTTTGGATTAATTCTAACCAGCATTTGATTTTGCACGCAATGCCCTGATGGCAACAGAATGAGCTGATGTTGCAGCCAGGCTATCCAGCACACCAGTAGGTAGACTCTTGACAAAATAATAGCAGATATGTCGTGTTTGGATTCATTTTAACCAGCATTCGATTCTGCACACAATGCCCTGATGGCAACAGGATGAGCTGATGCTGCAGACGGGCTATCCAGCACACCAGTAGGTAGACTCTTGACAAAATAATAGCAGATATGTCGTGTTTGGATTCATTTTAACCAGCATTTGATTCTAAAAACAATGCACTGATGGCAACAGGATGTGCTGATGCTGCAGCTAGGCTATCCAGTACACCAGTAGGTAGACTCTTGACAAAATAATAGCAGATATGTCGTGTTTGGATTCGTTTTAACCAGCATTTGAATCTACATACAATGCACTGAAAAATTCTCATAACTGTATAAGTACTCAATAAAACAAAACTAATGCGTTTAAAAAATTTAAAATAAAAATTAAATTAAAAATTTAAAAAACCCCCACCGCAAAAAAGTAAAACATTTAAAAAGTTAAAAATAACAATTTAGCCATGAAATTTTACGTAACGTCGGGGTACCGTTAAAATAAGTACCTACTTACATACGTACAAGTACGAGGAACATTCCTTACGTGACGTAAAATTTCATGGCTAAATTGTTATTTTTAACTTTTTAAATGTTTTACTTTTTTGCGGTGGGGGTTTTTTAAATTTTTAATTTAATTTTTTAAGGTTTGTATTCGGCATAGGTACGGTTCCAGCTCTTTCCAGTATATGATTCTAGCCCCCCCCCCACCCCCCAGCTTTGACATTTTACGTCAACTTCTTCTAATTACAGTGTTTTTCTGATACGTAGATATTATAATTATATTACTTGATTTTTGTCTTGCTATTTAATTCATTAAACCCCAAGCGGACGCTGGTTTCCGCGCTGTCATTATCTTTTTATTGTGTCTCTAATTGACACGATGGAAAGGTTAATTTACCAGGCCCTGAACGGAAGCTGGCTTCTGCGAACAACAGGTAATTTAATTATTGGGTTTGGAATTCCGGTAGTTGGCGAGTTAACACCGTAAGATTTTGGTGAAGTAAGTCAATTAATTAATTTTCAACTATAAATTACACTATGTAAGATACATACAACTGATGCACTGACTGTATTGATTAGGCACCTAGTACCAACCGGCGCAGCGTGTGTACAGACGCCAGCACATCAAGTTACCCCAATGTGTCAAATTTCTTTGATTGTTTTTCAACTTTATGTCAAACAGAATAAGGTTCACATTCAATTGGGAAAATTTGACACATTGGGGTAACTTGATGCGCTGGCGTCTGTACATAGCTCTGTAATTTCTGCGTAACCCCTTGGAAAAAATGCGTAAATGTGTGTTGGTTAGATTATACACAGCTAAGGAAGGGGTTGTGAAGTTAAGCACTAATTCAGAAGCATCCGATTAGATCGGAACCAGACCTCAACATAGTTGGGAAAAAGCTCGACTGAGAAAAGCTTCACGACTCCCAATGAGGTCGCCAGTATTGTCGGGACTAAGCCAACACCAGTGAGGTGGCACCTGTACAACTCTAATTCGTACGACTGCAAACCTCTACGTCCTAAAACAATCGAAGTTCGCCGCACAATTGTCTGGTAAGGTCTGGGTTAGTAGATGATGATATGCATAGCTAAATTGTTTTGCATAGTTCATTCTTCAACCACGTGTCGTAGTTAGTTATGTATTTCCAAAGAAATTTACGCTACTTTAAAGAGAAAGAGACCTAGACATTTAATTGGTACCTACTATAGACTAAAGTATTTTGTTGATAAGTATTGAATATCTTGTATTACTAAGTCATCACTCAATCAACACGGACAGACAAGGCATTTGTTTATAATCCTAGTGAATAGACTTAGGATATCTAGAATTCCTCTGTTTTATCGCAGCCATCTCCCCATTAATTAAAGTGATTGGAACGTAATGCTAATAACGAATGGAAATCCAACGTTTAACAAATGATCAGTCTAGACAGCTCACGCTATATCTAGATCGGGCTTAGCACCTGTTAAAATCCACTTTTAGTAATTACAAATCTAATTAATGCCTAGAGAGTGACTGTGATCTGCAAGGGTGAAGGGCCCTTGCAGATCACAGTCACAGCTTCAAATTAAAGGCGGGTTCAGTCACAATTTATAACGAATCCTACATAGGATCCTGCCTCCTGCCACGTCTTGGCGTCGTGGAGATCCTGCTATTGAATCGTTGTATGAGGGAGAGGGAGAGGGGAGGGAGGAGGGAGGGGGAGGGAGGGAGTGGAAAGGAGAGGGAGTGTGAGAGGGAGAGAGGGGGGGGGGAGAGAGAGAGTTGAGAATTAAGACCGGGAGTTGTAACGAAGACACCAGGATGGAACGAAGTTCCTTTCGATTTATCTTGAAGGAATTTTACCATTCCTTCCCTAATCAATCGAAAGGAACTTCGTTCTATCCGGAGCGAAGGGTGGGCCGGTTTTGGGGGACTGTCGTTATGTATTTTTTTTGACGTTCAAAAAGTGCTGATTCTCAGCCTAGTTTGAATAAAGACTTTTGATTTTTTTGTCCCTTGACACCTCTCAAGTTTCTTAATGCCTTTTTGGTATTGGAGTTTTTTTTAATTTTATTTTATTATAAAAACTATACTATACTTACATTAGTTTTGTTTAATAGAGTTACAGTTATGATATTTTTTAGGTGCATTATATGTAAAAAAAAAAAACTGCTATTATTTTATATAACGCAAAAGAGCTGATAACATTGAAACGGCTGAACTAACTTTGATGAATCATATCTAAGAACCATCGCAAGCAAGCCTGCTTCCAAAGAAAGAAAACCGCATCCAAATCGGTTTACCCTTTTAAGCACTGTGGTGCCACAGACAGACAGACTCACACACATAGCGGTCAAACACCCCTCTTTTTGCGTCAGGGGTTAAAAACTATTTTACTGTATTAAATAGATGCAAAGTTTTATGTTTAAAGCAAATAAGCAGGTAAGGGATTATGTGGGTGCTTACATACTTACAAACAATGCAATCGTAGAATTAGTATTCTTAGAAAGTAGCAGAGTAAACTAATCTACATTATGTAAAAGGTGAAGGTAGATTTAAAACACTCTTATATGCGGAAGTATAAACTTAAGCACAGTAGGTACAGCTATTCTGTGATTACTTTCTGCACAGACTAGCATACCGTAATCCATAGAAAGTGGCCACACAAATTTAATGGTGGGCTCGTACGTGCTGCGGGTGGGAATCGACTTAACGTACCATAACTCATCTTTAATCGCGTGGTAGGAAATAAAGTAATCATTCTTAAGACCACGTTTCAGGTGTTTGGTACAGTTGGTGTATAAGGATATCTATATCTGCAGTTGAAAGAATAGCTTGCTGTGTAATCAAAATCAAGTCATTTATTCAAATTAGGCTGAGGATCAGCACTTTTTGAACGTCAAACGCCCGCCGTTCACCACTTCCTAGTGTTTTTGCTGAGAAGAAGAAGTAGCGGAACAAACTACCCAGCAACACGTCTGTCTATTATATATAAAAGAACATAATTTTAATTTTAATTTTGATGTAGCAAAATTAAAATGCACAGAGAAGAAGTGATAGCGTCAGACTTCATTTCTGATACCCTGGTAGTTTCAAAACAACAGTCATTATTCAATTTAATGAACCAGCATTTGGCTCTTTAACATATTTGACCAAAAGTTTCTTAACACTTAATTCCAGTCAATTTATGTTTGCCTTTTAAATAATTGAGACAGTCGATACAAAACTGTTTTTGTATAAACCATCATACTCCCCGCTCTCTAATATTAATCATGGTTGCGCTACGAGGAATTAAAATAAGTGTAATATTTTGATTTTGATTTTGTGAGTGCAACTAATAGTTGCGCTTAAATATAGGAACACCCCCCATATTTTAACCATAAACTGAATGGCAGTTAACCGCCAGTGTAACAAACCGGACTGGAAAGAAATATCGAATGAAACAGTAAATCCTTGAACAATGCTCATTCGTACGACTCTCTGCTACATGATATTTGTAACTTTAAGTGTCATTCGTAACAGAATTATGCCCATTCTATGTAATATTAAATGCACGTGTTGCATTGCACATTCTTTGTTCTAACTGTCTAACTCGTAAACTCGTTAAAAGTTTGTTTTATTCAAGATCATATACAGGGCTTTAACGTTTGTTCAACTTTCAGGCGAAGGTACTCTTTGGTTTTAATCTCATGTAATATTGTATACATAAACCGCGTATCAACATGCGCGGTATATGTATACAATATTACGCGATATTACTGCGATCTACGCAAGCGTAAAATAGTATGGAATTATACCTCAATTAACCTTCACTTCACCTACATTTTCACGGGTGATTTTAGCAGAACAGCACTGCTGGCCATAGGATTTCACAAAGTGATACGGCAGGACAAAATTCCCTGATAACAATTAACTTGATTAACATACTGAAATTCTGAGAGTAAGCGTCTAAAAAAGGAGTTATTAATTGGGCTTCTTTAACCTTTCACTGTTACTAGTTACGACCAACAACCCGAAAACCCTGTATTCCCGGAAGGGTGATGAAATGTCAGTTATGTTTGAGTCCCATGTAATAGGGGTGAGCCTATTGACTGACTGATGTAAGTGATAAGACTGGATATTATTAAAATTCTTACAACTACTGCAGTCGATTGACTATTATAGTGACTTGCAAAAATAGTGACGTACAGATGTGGACGAAGTGAAGGCGAATTGAACTGTCATTGTGTACTTCACCTGGTGTCAGAATTTTAATGCCGCCCATGGGCCTCTGACTTGGCATCACATGCCGTCGAGAAATATATCTCGGGCATGCCGGTTTCCTCACGATGTTTTCCTTCACCGTTTTGTTCGTAGCAAGTGATAATTATACAATGCGCACATGAATCTAAAAAGTCAGAGGTGCGCGTGCGTGCCTAGGATTCGTACTCGAGACCTAAGATTTGGCAATCCGCCGGTCACACCACTAGGCTATCACTGCTCTGCGCACATACAGGGTGTAAAAAGACCCTTAACGTAAACGAAAACTACATATTCTACCCATCACTGGGATAGTTTTTTTCTTCTAGAACATACCTGGGAATTCACTGGTTTTGGAAATATTGAAGGTCAAAGTGCAATTTATTTTTTGTTTTTATTTTCAAAATTGTATTCCAAGTATCATTAGTAAACTTATTTCCAAACAAAAATTATTAAAATTATCGATTTTTCATAACAAAATTACGCATTTGAAGTTACAAAAATGCAATGGATACTAAACAAGCGGGCCGGTCGGGTCAATGACCAAGCGCAAATGGCCATACGGCTAGCTGATCGAAAGTTGCGTTGCGTTGTCGCGCTATGCAATGCGCGCAATAAAAAGCATCTCTTTAACAAAGATGAAAAAAAAAGTATTTTCCCAGCACAATTTTTTGGTTAAAGTTACTTGATTATATTATGTACAGAATGTGTGGTTGTCGGCTATATGACCGGTCTTTTTAAACTCTGTATAGGCATTGACAGTTTACTTCACAAGTTCTCACGGGTAACTTTTACTGAATAGACCGACTGGTACGAGTATTACCTTTCAAAAACAAATCGCAGATGTGCTATGTATAAATGCTTTATTCAAGCGAGGTCGACCTCAAAACATTATGTTTTTATTTACTCAGAAATGTAAATGGATCTTGAGCGAATTCGTTAGCTAGGGACTACAGAAGTTGAATCGTGTAATAGTCCAATATTATCTTATCTTGCGGCCGTTTATCTAAAAGTAATCAACGAAAAATGGCTACGTTTTTTAAATTGAAACGCGCTTCAAAGTATTTAAGTTTAGAGATCTGTAACGAAATGAGAAAACCCCTCTACATGGTTCGTTGATCTAGTGACCTTAGCATTGCCTAGGTAGGTACGACACACGAAGATAAAAAAATAAGTCAAAAGGTTATTTTCATTACATTAATGTAATTTGTAACGATCGAGATCCTATACAAAATTAAATTACTAATTTAAGAGCTGTTACCACAGAATAATCGGAGTCTATTCGACGACCACTGACACACGAAGACTGACGACACGACACGACGATCAACACCCATTCATACAACTCAAACAAGTTTTTTTTATTTATTTAGGTACATATCCTACAAACTTAAATATTTATGGACACTTTTTTTTGGAGTGGATACAGATTATTATTTTTTGGGGATAAATATTTTTGTGAGTTGGTAACACTAAGTGGCAGATAGGTGGGAGTCAGACAAGCTAATCGCTGCACTCCGCCGCAGTCTAACGTGGACCGTCGCAGCAAGTGGTTGTGGTGCCACACGAGTGTTCGAATATCAAAATGTTTTAAGTTAACAGTCAATTCCGTTTTTATATAATATCGAGCGAGTAATGTGCAGGTTATATTTTTTTCTTAGTCTTTTATTATTTTCGGCATTTTAAAAATAGTTTTCAGTGTTAAAGTGATGTTTTATGTGAAGTGAGTGTCGTGTGTGCACGATGGGAGTGTGCTGAGGTGCCAATGTGTTGCAATTCTATACAGGTAAGTTCCTCATGTCATAATAATTTGAAATGTTTCGGCTTTAATATTTATTTAACTACATTTCTGTTAATATTTCCCTTCTAATTGACTCTAATGTCTATGTTGTGATTTACTTTCGTATTGTGTCGTTATAGTGTGTTTCTAAACAGAATCTTGGGTAAGTAACCTTCAGTAAGTTAAAATACTACACAAAATTATTTATAGACTTGTTAAGTTGCCTTGAGCATGGGCGTAGGATAGCTAGCCTTTCGGTCTTCTATAGGATACATTTTGGAGAGTGTGCATGGGAATTACATGACTTGATTCCGCCATCACCATTCTACCATCGGACAACCCGGCGTACGGCGAGTGTCCACCCTTACATCGTTGGCACTCCCACGATTAGGACAAAGCGTTTCGCTTCGTCGTTTATACCGCGTACATCGAAGGACTGGAACAACTTGCCTGCTGCGGTCTTCCCGTCCGATTATAATTTAGGTGTCTTCAAGGCTAGAGTGAATAGGCTCTTAACAAACTAGTGCGCTTCACCATCACCGATTGCATCACTGCTTACCATCAGGTGGGATTGCAGTCAAGCACTAGTTTGTAATAAAAAAAAAATAAAAAAAAGTACCTATTTATCCAAACTGGTCAGTACAGAACGCTACATAACATCAGTGTGGTGCGAAGTGCGTCAGGAGGCGTGGCGGGTGGCGCGATTTGCGGTGGTATGCAGCACAGCTAGACAACTTGCGACCGCGACGCGCGACAGCGTCAGCGGTGGACTGAGTAATGAGTATTTCATCAATAAATTGTTCCATATCCATTACTTTAATAAGCTCAACGCCATAGATTACTACTCAACGCGCGTTGGTTCCTGAATGCGTCCACGCACCGACGGCGCGCGCGCCGCTCTGAGCTGTGGTCTCGTCGATACTGCAGCTAGTACATTTGTTTCCATCGCGCACTGCGCAGCTTGTCGCCGCGCCCGCACCGCCGCGTACCGCGTTCTCTCACTGCCCGTTCACAACCTTGCCGCTGTGAGCGGCGTCTCATGGCCCGTCCATGGGCGCCATTAAAGCTCTGACACCATCAGTAAGTCACTAACCACACGATAATTAGAAGTTATCCTCTCAACGCATCCAAACCACATAAGCAAGCTCTTGTAAAATTGTGAGTAGGTAGGTACACTTAATTGCAAAAAAAACAGAATCCTCCGAGTACTAAGTACTCTTTTATTTAATATTCCGAGGGCCTAGCACTTTTGGCCCTCTTTTGAACTTATTCAATCGTTAATGTTCACGTCCACATAAATACCTACTACAATTTGTACGGAATAGTTGTATTTACATAACATTTTCAGCAGGTGGCACTTACTGAGTTTCAGTAAGAAAATTTACATTAACGAATTTAAAGGTATAAAAACTAAGGCTTGTATATCTAGGTTCTCAAGAAGTAAGAAAAAGATGAAAAAAGGCGAAATACTGATGAAATGTGGGTACAGCAGACCAACTACAAGTACCCCTCTGACCTTGGATAAAAATAGACTAGTGTCTGAACTTGTGCCGATTCATGGCAATAGGCCCTTATTACATGAGACATACACATTGCAAAACTAGCAAAATGTGGGTGTACTACAAGTACACCTACAGGGAATACAAGCGTGATGTTATATGCGTAGATCCTGTATTTTTCCGGATTTATTGCAATAACAGTGACTGAGAAATGGCTTCAAAGTAGGTACATAAAATACAACACTTGTTTATATTTTGTAACCATATTTTTTGTGTTTTCTTCATTATAGTCGAGGCAATCATAAAAAGTATGTCCCCCTCGTGGCCATTAGAATCTTCCAGAGACAGTCTTCCAGAATAAATTGCTAATTAACAAAAAACGTTCTAACGTATTTTACTTTTATTTCCAGGTACTTTAAGGTGTACCGTTTAGACCAACAAGTGTAACGTCATGATCACCATAAAAACGTGTACGCCGACGGAAGAATCGTTATAGAGACAAATTGTAGAAACATTTCTACCAATTATTATTTTTTTAATGTATAATAATTTATTTCCAATAATAAGTGTTTGTACAATATGGAGGGTACTAAATCTATATGAAACATGTAGGTTAGAACAAATCTGTGGGTGTAGTTCTGTTTTCCTAGCTAAGTAAAAAAAAAAAAAAAATTAAGACTTAATCTAAATTATAGAAGAAATATTTCAAAATCTGTCAATTTGACGATTCTTCTGTAGATGAAACGCGTTTATTCGGTGATCATGCTTATGTTCCTGGAAGTGAACAGAGAATGCATGGAGGTACTGAACATAATTTTATAGCATGAAATTGTAGGGTTGGAAAACGGTAATTAAAAAAAAAACCTTACTGCTTTTCTGTGTATTCATGAAAAAGCCCTAAAACAAGAAGGTCATTGTACCGTAAAATTGTAGCAGTTGGGACCTATTCTACAAAGTCAGCCATCCAATCAGTAGATTAGAGTAATCTGTAATGTAATACAGGTATGTGCTCTCAATTCACTAAGCCTCCATTTCTAGAGTGGGTTCCCACTTTTCATGGAGACTCAGAAAAGCAGTCGGGTTTTTCAGTTTTTTAAATTACTGTTCTTTATTTTTTTGGTTTTTTTTTTAATTACGACACCACTTCCACAGTAATTACGAATCTAACGGCACTTTGCAAACTAAAATCCATTGAGCAGTTCAGGCCGCAGAGCCTGCCAAACATTTGAATTTGGCGCCAAAAATCCGGCATTTGGTTTTTTTATTTTGATATACCTACCCAGTGTCACTCTCACAGTAAATACGAATCTAACGACACCTCTCAAGCTAAAATTCATCTAGCCGTTCAGGCTGCAGAGCGTGCTAAACAATTACTTATACATACCTACATACAAACATACTCTCGAAAAACATAACCCTCCTTCTGGCGCTTTTAAATTTATTTTGGGAACATAGTACCTACCTACTTTCAAAATGGTGTTACAATAACAAGAGAATATCCCGCAGGATTAACAAAAAAAATGATAATTTTAGTCTAGTAGGTAGCTGTTAAATATTTCGCTGTTTACCTACAATTTACGAGCTTTTTCGTCAGAAATCTTTCATCCGTCTAAACACGTGTCAAGACATAATTTATACTAATGTATTTTTATCCTAATTACATTTCTTAACTTTGAATATTAAGTCCGAATATTATTTCCGTAATTTATCAAAGGCTGCCCACGCCTCGGTGGGACATTAATAGAATCGAACTCGCTCAACTTTTTCTCGAAAGAATTTAAACGAAAAACTTTTAAACGACCTATTTTAGTACTCATAAACTTTGTTCCTTAAGACTAATAACAGACGTGTCCCGATTAAGCTTAATCGGGACACGTCAACGGTAGGTAGTTACAAAGGTGACGTTTAGCTTCAAACTTGCTTGAGTAGGTACTTAATTCAATATTCAACACAATTGCTTCAAAATTGGCTCTTACTGCAAGGATAATAATTTAACGATGAAGTGTATGTAATTTTGCGTTTCCGAAATAGCGTGGGAAATTGCGCTACAGATAATTATATACTAGTGGGTAAGAGATCGTCGTATCCTACGAATAGTGCCCTAACGAACATAAGGGCTTTCTTTTTTTATTGCATTAATCAATTCTGCTCATCATACCACATGTAATCAGTTCAACAAAACAATTAAAAACGGTACAAGTTATCAAATAATTAGGTTTTCTAAAAAGCTACAATTATAAGCACTACGTTTTCAACGAAGAATAAAGCCACAAATAGCCGTCGCGCCCTCTTTCTTCGCGAGTAGTGTAGGTGCGCGGGCGCGGGGAGAACGTGCAAGCGCCGCTCGGGCACTATTCGGCGGAACGCGGAGATTGTTATGGTGGTTGTGGCCGTGTTCTATGGAATGGCCAAATTGGATATGTATAGAAGAGACTAAGACCTAATTAAGTTTGTGTCTTTTTTCTACGTTCAAATTATGTTTTTGTCTTTTATTATCTCCTTGATGCTTTTGAAATATTCATATTGTTATTTTAAGTACATTTTTTTGTACGCGCACATGATTTTAACCCTTTTGTACAAATTTATACATTGAAAATATTATTTATGCATATACTTGGTTTTTCTGGTTTGGGGCATAAATGCACTTAGGTTTTTTTTTCTATTGCTTTAAAAATGGATATAAAAGCATTTGTGGCCGCATTATTAGCATTCCGCACGAAAATTATAATTACGCTTTTTATTATTTTGCCTTTTTCCCAAAGTTTTAGAACAATTCTGTTTTAAATGTAACGGCTATTTAATGATAGTTAGAAAACGTGCAAATTTGTACGATCTAATTCTTATTATAGGTACTTACGAAATTCCGTTTTCTTTGTCAACAACTTTTTTTTTCAGTAAGCACTCTTGAAAGTTGCTATGATGGAAGGAACCACGTAGAGGCTCCGGTGCCACGAGGTTGTGAAAAAGAGATAGAATATTTAATCCAAGAAAATATTAACTCTGAGCTTAACAGCGTAATTCGTTTTTTAATAATTTTATTCCGCTTGATTTCGTTTCCGCCCTTGATCCGTATTCCAGTAAGTAAGTTTAGTTCATAATTTTAGTTAAAATACTAATAATTTAAATACATTTTTCTTAAAAATAATGCGAAACTAGTTTAGTATGATAATTGTATGATTTTAAAGTCTCATTTCCTTCTTTCAAGATGCTGAAAACGACATGAACAAACCTAACCAAAATGATAGTGCAAGTGAGATTGTAACCTTGTCCGAAATACAAAATCTACAAATCCGGAACTAAAGAAGTGCGACCCTTTAGAACCCCAGTCCGAATCCCAAATTATTTTGAAGAGTCCGACCAAAGAACTATTTGCCAGTTAGAATCGAATCAACGTTATGAGTTATTCTATTTTAAGTTATGATCATGTTATCAATAAAATTACAAATTTAATTTTAAAGACTGATTTTGCTAACATGTAATTTGATATTAAGAACTAATTTTGATCATTTACAATTTTTATTTTAAGGACTGATTATGATTCTGTACAATTTTATTTGAAACACTAATTTTATAAATAAATAATAAATAAATAAATATTCCACAACTTTTCACACAACGCCATTTATCCCAAGTTAAGCTTGACAGCTTGTGTTATGGGTACTAAACAGCTGATAAACATAATTATTTATATATTTCTAAATACATATTGTAAATAAATCACACCCAGACACAGAACAAATGATCGTGCTCATCACACAAACATTTGTCCTGGGTGGGAATCGAACCCACGACCTCCGGCATAGCAGTCAGGGTCACTAACTACTAGACCAACAGGCCAGTCTGATTCAGTCCAGTCTGATTTTTATTATATTGTGTAGTTTGATTTTAAGGACTGATTATGATTCTGTGCATTTTTATTTGAAACACTGATTTTAATTATGTGTAATTTAATATTAAGCTCTGATTGTTTAAAAACAAACGAGATTTGTTTCCAAATATTAAAAGTAACAGAATGATTTAAGAAAATACAATTATTTGGTTTGTAGAGTTACGGGTTCTTTTATTTTTATTTTTTATGGGTTTTTATTAAGTATACAAGATTAGAAAATATATTTATTCCCATAGATATTTTTTTTATGAATGTAATCACGTTTTCTTGTTAATCGACATTCACTTGGTATGCTTAAATAATTACCAAGCAAATATGTTACTAAAATTCAGATTTTGTTCGAGTTAAATATCATGACTCTTCTTATAATTATTTTCTTTTATTACATTCTCTTTTTCCCAGTAATGGTAAAATAGTTCTAATACACAAATTTCTATAACATAAAAATTTATAGCGGCGCATTAGAGCAATATAAAAATGGCATAAAGGCCACTGTGACCTTGACATTTCCGCAGATAAAAGGCATAATGTAACTTATTGCTCAAGTCCAACCCTACTTCGCCTAAATACAACAGAGAATAAGGATTTAAGGGACAAAATGCGTATAAAATATAAAGATAATTTATTGAAAATAATGCAAGCCGAACCATATGATACCCATACACATTATATGAAACCACAAACACATATATACATATATGTAATTTAAATAATCACAAAAATGTCTCTCCTGAAAAGTAGCTATTATGCAGTTACGCCCCTATTCGTAGGATACGACGAGATGTGCAATAAGTTTCAAAAGAGGTATACAATTGTATCTAGAAACTAGTGCTACACTGTTATACAATGTCATGTGAAGTCAAAGTCAGAGCCCAAGGGTGGCATAAAGCTCTGACTCCAGTTTGATCACTAAAATATTTATTTATTAATTCATCAAACTGAAACCCACAGCCATTACAGGTGACCCCAATTCAACAGTAGTTTCTACACAAACAAAGTTACAGAATATACTTATATCTAATAGAAATCTACTTTATCTAAACTTAAAAATAATGAAGAAAGACTAAATTATATTAAAAACTTAAACTATACAACTATTAATAAGAACTAACAATATTTAACAAAATCTTCGCGAATTCACTCAGATCGCACGCAAATCTGTCCATCTTCTCATGTACTTCGTTGAGAGCACATATTGTTTAAAAAGTTGAGGGTTCTAGGGTCATTTGAATTAGACAAACAGCTCGATAGAACGTACTTTAATCACTGAACTATAGGAAATACATATTACAATGCGCATTGAAGTAAACTGCTTTCTTAGCTTAAAAATATGTGACTTATATTCTAAAGGAGCGTACTTACTGCGTTATGCACTGTTAGGGAGCATACATACACTTCAGTTCGAGTGACGGGTGTTTTCGACAGCAGATTGGTTTTGGCAGTAGGCACGGCCAGCAGTGGCGGTCGTCGCCGCCGCCACACGTAGTACCGGTCTGGCACGCACAGCTTCAGGTGACGCAGCACACCCGGGTAATGTGCTACTCCACGAGGGAGCTTTAGTGCATACATCGCGAGAGTAAAATCTCGGGGCACACTGAATTCGTTGTATCCACCATAACCAGCACAATAAGAAATTACTGTATGGTTACTGTGTACGACTGTGTAGTGTGTGATTGTGATTATTTTGACTGGCCTCTTAATCTCGTGGTCGAGGGTTCGTTTTCCACCCAAGACAAATGTTTGTGTGATGAGCACGATCATTTATTGTTCTGTATCTGGGTGTGATTTATCTGTAATATGTTTGTATTTAGAAATATATAAGTATGTTTATCAATTGTCTAAAAGGCACTCATATTGTACAAGCTCTGCTTAGTTTGGGATTAGATAAGGTAGTCCGAAAGTTGTGGAATATTATATTCTACTAGCTGCTAAACTTCGTTCCGCCTTTAGAAAAACTTCTTTACGACCTATTGTCAGACCTACAGAATTTACTCACAAAATTTTATAAGGATCGGTCGAGCCGTTACGGAGGAATAAATAATACTTAATAATTTTGCACAATTTTCACACAACGCCATCTAGTCCCAAGCAAAACAAAGCTTGTGTTATGGGTACTAAACAACTGATAAACATAATAGTTAGTAGGAGTTTTGTAACAAACGCTGTGACACGAGAGTTTTAAATATTAGAGATTAAAATTATTATGTTGCAGGTCAAATACCTAGTTTATTCAATAAACGTTACTACCAAAATTAACCTTTCAAAACAGAATTTCTAACTCAAAGCAACATTTATACTAATCGGGACACCCTTATCGCGTACGTTTGCTGCAGGCATTGAATACTATATGCACCTTTTCAGAACGATCTAGCTGTGTGAAGGAGCGTTATAGACCCTCATTTTACACTTAAAAGCTCACGAAAAGTATTATAAACGTCACAAATTGTGGCAGTTCATGCAGTACACACATGCAGTCGTTGCAGTCACGTGGAAAGCTCACTGCATAAGTACCCATGCACGGGTGCAGATACGAATGAATAAATGTGAATGGAGTTTAAAATTTAGTTAGAATTTTGCTCGGAACGTAGCCGTAGTAGTTTTAAACTCTACACGTACCAATGTTACTTTTTGATGTTATTTTTTTTATCCCACTAAAATATAACATTACCTTAGCCTTTATTTTACGTGTCGTACATGATGTTTTCATGTATTTTTTTATTTGGAGCTTATGGCTAAACATCAATAAGCGCACGGGTCGTTTGAAGTTAAGCGAGGCTTGTTGAGAGAAAAAAAAAACAATTCAAGGACCGACTCCTTGAATTGTTTTTTTTTTCTCTTTCATTTGCAATCAGTGCATTCACTTTTAGCAAATGTGTTGTAGGATTTTCTCGTTCTGAGTGTGTCCTCCAGCAAGAACATCTACTCATAGTTTAGTATGTCTTATCTGTTAAGGCGTTTAGCATAGCTGCGAATTGTGAGCTGTCGTGCAAGGGTATTAGGGTAGGCTTCTAGCCGTTCCCTGTATTTAATGTTGAGATTGGTTGTTTGTTCCCTCACTGTGAGCATTTCCAGGTGTTTATGGATCTCAGCATTAGTCACATACCAGGGGACATTACTGATTGTTCTGAGGAACTTGAATAGTTGACAATTTCTTACATATAATACACCTCCGTGCCTCTAAGAGCACGTTAAGCCGTTCGGTCTCGGCTGTTATTTAGGTAGATTATTGACAGTAGTTCCTAGTATAGTCAAAACACCAAAATTCTCACAACACATTCAACACACACACACACACACATTCACATTATTTTTTTCTCATTCTCTTAGGCTAACTAAGGGTATCGTGTTGTTGCCGGGATACGAAATTCAGATGGGCAGTCCCTTCATGTAAAACACTAGGAGATAGTTATTAAAATGCTCAATGAACCACACTAAAGACCAGCATACAGAAGATATAAGATTTAGATATAGAAGTATAGCTGTTCAAAATGCGATTTCCAAATATGGCTTAAGTGTAAATGGATTTCAGTAAGTTTAAATGGCTCATATATGTTACAAATGGGCCTGGTGATTGAAAATGGGTGCCGCGCCTTAAATTGTCTCATTTGTCCTAATTGCCGAAGTATAGTAAATGTAATCAGCAATAATCTGTCTGTTCATGCATTTAAGTCTGGCAGTAAATAATTTACGGGATACATCTCATCTTTAATTGGCTGGTCTATTGGTCTAGTAGTTAATGGTTCTGACTGCTACGTCGGAGGTTGTGTGTTTGATTCCCACTCAGGACAAATGTTTGAGTGATGAGCATGATCATTTGTTCTGTGTCTGGTAATTTATATGTATAATATATATGTATTTAGAAATATATAATTATGTTTATCAGCTGTTTAGTATCCATAACACAAGCTCTGCTTAGCTTGGGACCAGATGGCATTGTGTAAGAAATATTTATTATCTTTTTTTATGCGCTTATATTTCTCGGAACCCTTGGGTTCCGGACCTTTGGAAGGCGTACGAGGGGCCTAAGCCAATTCGCAGAGGCCGTTTGTCGCTTTTAATGCAGTGAAGGACCAATTATTATTATTATTATTATAATTATACAATTTTTACGAATAATTATTAGTATATAAGCATTGTAATTTCCTTAGTTATACTTTTTTACATACTTATTGAATTAGTTATTTGCATAATTATCTTATTTAGGTCAGCGACTTTACTATGTAATCCTACCACGCACTTGCTGTGGTTAAAAAGTTTACTGGCGACCGTCTGTTAGAAGATACAGAAAAACGTGAATTTGCAATAAACGTCATCATTTTTAGGGTTCCGTACTCAACTAGGAACCCCTGTAGTTTCGCCATGTCTGTCTGTCCGTCCGTCCGTCCGTCCACGCTTATCTCTGTGACCGTTAGCACTAGAAAGCTGACATTTGGTACCAATATGTGTATAAATCACGCCGACAAAGTGGTGCAATAAAAATTGGATAAAATGTTTTATTAGGGTAGCCCCCCTAAATGTAAAGTGGAAAGTGTTTTTTTTTTATTTCAACCCTAACGTGTGATATATTGTTCGAAAAGAATTTAAAAATGAAATAATCGCTCCAAAAGTAAAAAACAATGTGTGTGTGCCCCCCCCCCCCCCCCCTCTAACTTTTGAACCATAAGTTTCGAAAATATGAAAAAAATCTGAAAAGTAGAACTTTATAAGGACTTTCTAGGAAAATTATTTTGAACTTGGATGGAAACAGTTTTTGTACAAAAAAGACTTAAAGTTGTACAAAATAATTTCTGGACTAAGTTTGTAGTATAATCGTATATGCAAGCATTTTTTTTAACTTCGTTGACATATTCTACGGAACCCAACACTGAGCGTGGCCCGACACGCTCTTGGCCGGTTTTTTTAATTACCCCCACACAAGGTAATTGTCATGTATCGTACGTGCGTTTACTAACATTTACGCTCGCATACACAAACAACCAATAATATATGTAGGGCATAAAATATTTGTTTTGTGCGGGAATCGCACCCGCGACACACTATCCCAATCGTGCCGAAAAAATATTGTATCGTTGTTGAATGTCTGCAAAATGACCCGTGGGCGTCCTCCCTTACAAAACCTTTTGTTAGTCACACTATTATTCTCCTTTAACTAAAATTTAAGCGTCATAGTTAATTTCCCTCTCGCTTCATTCACTTGAAAATGGCAAGGACAGTTCTGTGTTAACGAAGCGTTTATAAATGTCAAGTTACTTATACATATAACACAAGGGAGACTTTTACATAATCTTTAAACTGTTTAGTGGATAATTTAGGAGAACAATAAGATAAAGACCGACTGCGGTACAAAGAGATGCTGGCGATTTACTAAGATAAAAAAATGCGAGCTTTTCTTTTAATGGCTGTTCTACATTCCCTTTTGTTGGTGAAGCCTACCATTTGACATTTTAACGGAGATTTGGAACAGAAGACGGTATTCAGTTGTTTGTTATAAATTATGTTTAGATTAGTTGTTGTAGGTGCCATCGAGGATTTACATGAAAATCTACATCAGTAGTAGGGCGCTTACATTATCATGAAACGCCTAAAAAACTCTACTTCACAACTTTTATGTTCCACAACTATTTTACACAACGCCATCTAGTCCCAAGCTAAGCTAAGAGCTTGTGTTAATGACTTATGGGTACTAAACAGAAAGAAAGAAAGAAAGAAAGAAAATACATTTATTGGCAACAGCTGGATACACGCACAGTAAAAACGCAATAACACAAAAAAAGAGACAAAAAATGGCATGTCTCACGGCTGCGCCAAAAGGTTCATTTCAGCGGTAATGCCAGACAGATGCTGAGATACTGTCTGACGCTGATTTTCAAATGAACCTTTGGGACATGTGACGGATGAGTAACAATTATCATTATACTTCATAAATAAATAATATTTTACGTATATAAAATTAAATAGATAGAATGTAGCCTAAAAACCTGTTTAAGAAAAATAATAACCTATGGATGCATTATATTATATGTATAGTGTGCCGATAGTGTGTGTACTGTGTAGTGGGAAAGATTATGATCAACTTGAATCACGGTAGGTACATTACGCGTGTAGGCGCTTTATAACGAAAACGAGTTTTGCTAATTAGGTTGCGTTGAGTCGATAACATAACAGCTGATAAACATACTTATATATTTCTAAATACATTCATATCTATATATATAAAAGAAAGTCGTGTTAGTTACTTCGCTTATAACTAAAGAACGGTTGAAACGATTTAGCTGAAAATTGGCAGGGAGGTAGTTTAGAGCCAGGAGAAGGACATAGGATACTTTTTATCCCGTTCGACATCATAAAAATAAATATCAAGAATATCGGTTGTCTCAAACATTTTTCAAACGCAGCGCCATCTTGGATGACATGACAGGAGTCAAACTTCCCAGTTCATTATCAGGTGACAATTTGAAATTGACAAGTCTTAAGCTAAACCCAAGAAGGTAAGGTTGTCAATTTATAATACGCACCTACGTTCTGAAATTTATTTTGTTACTAAACTTAGAGGTTTTATGTAGCTTAAAAAAGTCTTATATTTCAGAAATCAATTTACGTAACTAGCAATGATGACAGAGACGAACTTTAATAATTCTTTGCAAATAGAACTTATTTTACTGTTAGGACTTTAATTAAAGTAGACCGGGAAAACTATAGGCATAAATTATTGTATGTAACATAGAGGCAATAGTTCAGATTAAAATTATGAATTTAGTATTTTTTAGTAAGGTAGTTAGGTTAGATAGTTGGGTTAGCTATAGGATAGGTATGGTCAGTTAGGTTAGGGTATATATACATGTTGTAATTTAAAAGTAGTAGTATTTATTATTGGTTTGGATTTATTTGTTGTCGTCTTTTTCAACGTATGTATATCTAATATAAAAAAATAATAATAAGAGCAATAAATTGACTCTAAGGCACAACGAAGTTTGCCGGGGCAGCTAGTTATAGATAAATTACACCCAGACTCAGAACAAATGATCGTACTCATCACACAAACATTTGTCCTGGGTGGGAATCGAACCCACGACCTCCGGCATAGCAGTCAGGGTCACTGACTAAGTACTAGACCAACAGGCCAGACAGATAAATAAATAAATAAATAATTATCGTCTGTTTAGATTAGTTGTTGTAGGTGCCATCGAGGATTTACATGAAAATCGCTTACATGATCATAAACCGCAATTTGTTGTTTTAGCTGCAACAGATACATACACTCTGTTTAACAACTCTCTGTCTACCTACTACTTTACGGTTCATAAGATTCAGCCCGCTAGCAAACGGATAGACAGCGGTGGCTAATTACCGACATGATAGGGTTCCGTTGATACTTTTTGGAAAGCCTGCACAAAATTGTAGACTTAGTTTGTAAATTCCCAGCAAAAACACTAGGAAGTGGCAAAGGGCGGGCTTTTTGGGGGACTGTCTTATGTATTTTTGACGTTCACAAAGTGCAGTGACCTGCAGTCTAATTTGAATAAAAGACGTTTGATTTTTATTAAGATAAATAGATTCGGCCGCATAAATTTGCAGGTGATTGCTAGTTAAGATATCATGCAATAACACTTTTCGACCCAAAACAATCACCCACATATCAACATACTACACATACATACATACATAACGTCACGCCTGTAATCCCCGAAGGGCTAGGCAGAGGTGTACCTGGTAGTACACCCACATTTCGCCAGTTATGTTAAAGTCCCGTGTAATCGGCGGCGAGCATATTGCCATCATCATCATCTGCCTAGCCTTTTCCCAACTATGTTGGGGTCGGCTTCCAGTTTAACCGGATGCAGCTGAATACCAGTGTTTTACATGGAGCGACTGCCTGTCTGACCTCCACAACCCAGTAACTGGGTAACATGATACCCCTTGGTTAAACTGGTTGTCAGACTTTCGGGCTTCTGACTACAAGTAACGACTGTCAAAGATCTACAAATGACAGCCGGGACCATCGGCTTAACGTGCTTTCCGAGGCACGGAGGAGTCTTGGTATGTAATAAATGGTCACCCATCCACGGACCGACCTCGTCAAGCGTAGCTTAACCTTCGATCGACCCATGCGGCTGTTATAATTTAGCCACAAGCTCCACTCACAGCATATTGCCATCAATCGGGCACAAATCCAGACTCCGGGCTGCCACTGAGAAATCCCAGATGGAAAAACTCATTAACACTTTGCCCGACCCGGGGATCGAACCCGGGACCTCATGCTCAGCAGTATCGCTTGCGACCACTAGACCAACGAGGCAGTCTCAAAATACTATAGGTACATATCCACGCTGCGGAGACAGCACCTACATTATAGTAAAGGTGCAATTAAACGGTGCGGGATAACACGAGATCACATAAAGCCGCACCGTTCGAGTAGAATAGAATAGAATACTCTTTGTTGTACACCATAACAACTTACAAATTATAACTTAAAGGACTACATAGGGTGTTACAATGGGCGACCTTATCGCTAAAAGCGATCTCTTACAGGCATCCTTTGGATGGACTTGATAGTGGAAGAAAAAGATGAGTAGGCGGTTTGTGGTGTACTATTTACATAAATATGTACCATACATGACTATCGCAAAAGATGTATAAAATAAGTATAAATAAGAAAAAATAAAATAAATATAATACATAAATACAGAGTAACGAACTGTTAATTATATTAAGACGTGATAGGAGAGAGGTAATAATAGAGTAGATCCGTCGGGAGCACTGCACAGTTCTGTGAGTCGGTCGACGTTAGAAGCTCTTACACACGAGCGGCATGTTGCGAACGGCAGAGGTAACTGCTGCCGTTGACACGCCTGGGCGGCAGCCCAACACGCGTTGACGGTGGCCGTCGTCAGTTCTCTCAGTGTAGGAGTTGGGCTACCGCCGAGTCATCTCTACGGCAGCAGTTGCCTTCGCCCCGTTGGCAACATGCAACATGCAAAACGAAAACATTGTGGCAAGCGGCGCAATGTTATGCTGCAGGGGCCTGTGGTGATTAAACGGCGGCGGCAGCGCTGCACTGGTTACACACTATATACGACTGGAACGTCGGCGTCGCGTCGCTTGGAGCGCATTAATATGCACGGTTTAATCGCACCTTAACATACCTGGAGCGCCACAAGCGTTCACACAGGCGCGAGGTGCGTCTTTGAGTTGAGACAATACATTCAATTTACGCGGCAAATTACATCGAGGCTCAACTCGCTTCGATAGGCACTCTTAATTAGATTGATATCACCTGGTTTTAGGCTTCAATCAATAAGTACAGACGAAGGCTTTTTCAATTCAAAGTCTTTGAAAATGAAAGTGATTGATAAGAGATTGTGTCTTTGTGTTGCTGTGCTCTGTGTTTATTTGTTTGTAGAGAAATTATTTTCATTCTCTTTGAGAGAAATCAAGATTTTATACATACGCGCTATGGTTTGCGCAGTGGCTGAGCGATTGGCTGTTGCAATTCCGACATGAAACAATTTTTATATGGCCTACAGGTTATTTTTCCGGGTCTAGCTGTTTCTGTATGTGACTTTAAATATTTATAATCGCACCCACAACACATGAGAAATTCCTTTTGTGGGGTAACGTATTGTTTTAAAAACCAAAACCGATTTAAGTAAGTAAAAAAAGCGAAAAATTTGTAAATGCCAGCAAAAATTTCAACACAGAAAGATCCAGAATCATAAACTCAACTTATGGTAGGTAGGTACGTAACTATTAGGTTGTGCGGACTTGTGCGTCAATGTTTCTTCCAAGCTACATAAATCATTTTTTCTGTTAGTGATAACAGCAAATTAAATTTAATTTTAACTACACCAAGTTCTTCCAAATTCTTAGAATTTTAACTATCCGTTCAGAACCAAAGTTTCTGTGTTTCAGAACTTTATAACTCAATAGTTGTTGGGAAAGGTTCTTTAGTTTACAAGTTCTTCAGTTGATGAGTACTTCTGAAGTTGCAAGAACATTGTGAGTTTCTGGAATCGTAGGTACCTATTGAATTGAATTAATTGTTGGACAGACGGATTGACTTGCGTCCGTTACATGCTGTGAGGAAAGTTGTGAGTTTGGATGTGAATGGCATTTGGTTACAGAAGTTGAGGAAGACCAGAGAAATGATTTATAGATAGTGTGAAAGATAATATGGATGAAAAAGGGTAAAAAGTTCACTGAAAACCAGAATCAAGTCATTGCAACTCCCCCATGGTTCGCGTGCTTGCAATGTTCAAAGCGTTACTGACATCGACACCAAAGTGTGACCTATTCGCTACGAGATTGAAGAATGTTTGAGATTTTGTTAGACGATGAATGAAAGATGAGTATATTTCTTTTATTTTGTGTAATATTATTTTTTTTTTTGCGTCTTTGTTTTTACCTGTATATACATGTAAATATTTTTTTAAATTGTTTTACTGTTATTAAGTGTGTTTTTTTATTTTTATGTTTGTCAACCTTTTGAGGTTTTTTTTTGTTAATATTTTTAGATTAATGTGTTTAGTTTTAGTTTTTTTTTTGTTTTGAAATATACAACAACTTATTTATTTATTTATTTTAGGAAACTCAACAGTTTATTTATTACGTTACATGAGTAAAGAAGGTCCACCTCACTATCAATGCACAACCTAATAACAGAGTTCCACGGCATTTATAAAACTATGTTAACTAAAAAGTAGTAAACGAAAAGATTTAAAAAAGATTGAAAGGGTAAGAAATCAACAACTACAACATTAAATTGTGTAATCTAAACACTGTAAGATTGAAACTACCTTCCACAACTATAATTATTATAATGCTTTGCTTTTGAATTACTTACACCTTGCATAGTTATTAAAAAAACAAACTAAATGATATGAGTTGAGTTACGGTACAATTTGTCTACTAAACAAAATCTGCTTAATTTGTTTCCGATATGATTGTTTGGATAAGAGAAATATATCGACATTTTCAAAATACTCAGAGTATATGCGAGGCAGTCGGGTCATAACAGCATTTCTCCCATATTTTGTGCGGTAGCCCGGGATGCTGAGTAATTTTGTATGTCTGGTACGCGTTTTAGGGGTACAGAAATGTATACACGATAGCAGATCACTGCTGTCCAAGTGACCTCGCACGATATCAAAAAGAAAAAGCATGTCTAACATTTTACGCCTATCCACAAGAGGAAGTATATCGTAGTGTTTGCAGTCCAGAAAATAGAAATCATGACGTCTACGGGATTTGAAATTTAGGAACTTGACAAACTTTTTTTGTAGATTTTCTATCCTATTAGTATAAACCTCGTATTGGGGTGACCATATTGGGCTACAGTACTCTAAAATGCTTCGCAAGTAAGCATAATATATAATCTTTAGAGTATGGCAATTACTGAATGGTTTACTAATACGCATTACGAACCCAAGGTTTCGAGAGGCTCTATTGGTGATGGTTTCAACATGCCGGTCAAAAAGCAACTTTGAATCCAGCATCATTCCAAGATCTCTGACCAAATCGACCCTTTTGATCTCATTATGACTAAATCCATACGGATACCTAATTGGGTACTTGGAACGGCTGAAGCTAATGCATTGACACTTTGAGACATTGACAGTGATATTGTTTTGTTGATAATACCTGAATAATGCATCCAGATTACGCTGTATTAGTTCACAATCAAGTCTGGATTTTACACACATGTATATTTTCATGTCATCGGCGTACATGAGATGTTCCGCGGATTTGAAACACGCTTGAATGTCATACAGGTAAGCGCAGTAAAAAAGAGGACCCAGTAAAGATCCCTGGGGTACACCGGAGGGGATGTTCACGAAATCTGATTTGAAACCTCCCATAACCACAGCTTAACTTAGGTTAGGTTAGTTTAACTGTAATGTTGTACACATCTATATTTAAATAAATACTTAGATGAATAAATAAATAAATTTTACCTACTCAAATTAGGCCGACGATCAGCCCCTTTTAAACGTCAAAATTACTTCTAAAGGAATTGAAACAATAGTGGGAGGATGATGATTAAAGTTCTTAAAGTATTTATAAATCTTGTAAGTACAAATCTTGTATTTGGCAGTTGCGGCCTTAATCATTGCAAGTAACATTGCAAAAAAAAATACAAACAGTTCATAATATTACTACTTACGCTTCAGATATGAGTGCCCTCAGCTTGCAAAAGACGATGCCCAGGCTGTAGGGGTACTGGTGCCAGGACACTGACAGGTCGTTGGGAAGACCTGGAACAAAAGAGTGACTGTTGTCAGAATCACGTTGAGTAGGCAAGCATCTTTAGTGGAAATTAAATTCATATCTTGTAACATGTTAACACACGGTACCTACTACCCAAATAAAACCGTACTGTTGAATTTAAAACTATCAGCGCTAAGCTGAAAGTTGAAAATCCAATAGTGCATTTTTGCGTAGAGTTGGGGAGCATACAGTTTTAGCCAGTTTAATCTTCATATTTGAGGGACTCATAAAGTATAGAGTTTGACTTTTTTCGCCTGGCAAGCTGGAGACATTGCTAGTTCAATTACTACAATACTTAACTTTATACACTAGAAATGAAAATACAATCTAAAAACTAAAAACTAAATCTAAAATATGGCGTCAAAAAACTCATCCGCATCGCTGTCCACGGGAAGTGTACCCAAAAGACTGGCAGCATTGCCACGTTGTATGGCAATGCTTATCCTTTGACCAAGGTAAAAACCAGCCCTTGGGTCACGCGAAGTGTCAATTAAGCGTCTTGCAAGATCTTTGTACAAGCTATGAGCACTCGGACCCCACGACCCGAGAGTTTCAACCCCAAACGGCTCGAAAATATAATTCCCAACAAGGTTCTTATATTTCTGCCGCTTGAGGTTCTCCGCAGCCGCAGCAGCAGTGCCAGCACAGCACGAAGAACTAGGAAGATGGGATGGCGCAAGAGTATCGACGCAAGTAGCGTCCCACACTAAAGGCCTACCCATCTTCCATGGAAACAACGACATACCGTCCGGTCTCTTACCATCGTCGCGTGCCAAGCCATTGGGCTCTAACACAGCCGGAACGCCGACGGTGACTAGAGCTCGTCGGATAATGTCGTTAATATTTGCGTGCCGCGCCATGCGTCCCGCGCTACGGCTGCATGACAAGCCGTGGTGTCCGAGGCTGTTGACAACTTCGCCACAGTGGCAGCGATGCGGAGAACAACAAGGAGCGCCAAGACGCAGGCAGACAGCGAGGCGGAAAGTAGTATCGTCAAACAAGGTGCCAATGTTTGACGATGGTAGAGCGTGAAGCCAAAGACCCGACTCCCACTCACCCACAGCCAGCAGGCGCGCACGCTCTGCAGTTGTCGTTGAAGTGCCAATAAGATTTTTCTGAACTTGTCTGCAGAGCGGCTCATCCCATCGTCTCTGGGATGAAGGATAGTCGGGTAGATTTGAGTTCGGGCAAGTGAGTCTCCAGGCCTGTACAGCCTCGGTGAAGCACGGCACATCCAAATTAATCAGTGTAGAAGCTAGAATATTCCTGATTAATTTATCAGTGCTGTGAACCGAGGATATAAAGGCCGGTAAACTAATACTGGAAATTTTGCGGACGCCGAGGCCTCCCATACGGATGGGAAGAGTTGCTTGTGCCCAAGCTCGGTCGTCCATGGCCACATTTAAAATTAAACTGAGTGTATGCTTGACAATTTGGTCCATTTTGTTCAAAAGGTGAGGGTATTTCCATAAATGGGAAGCACGAAGGAAATATGTAAATTTTGGGCCGAAACAGCAATAACGAATTAAAGTGATGGCTGAATGCATGTTAATTTGGAGCAATCTTTTCGAAACGTCATTAAAATTTAAGATTTTTTCTTCAACAAAATTTGGAAAGGAATTCTCAAAGATAGGAGACCCCAGGAGACGAAGAGAGCTTTTGTCCATAATTTTGATTTTAGGAGCTATTGTGTTAAATTTTGAAATTGTAAGAAGTTTGTCTGTATTGTCCGATAAGAAAATTTCGCACTTGGAAAAGTTCAGATCAAGACCTATAGAACAGAATTGATTTTTTAAAAATTGTAGGTCGTTCAAAACGGTATCTACATCACCCCCAATGGTTCCATCATCAAGATACCAAACGTTAAATTTAGAATTTAGCTGACGAATAATTGGGTGAATAGCTAAACTAAAGATCACTGGCCCGAGGGGGTCGCCTTGCTGACAGCCAACTGCAGATTCCAAAAGGTTGTCACGATATAGTAATTTGGATGGCTCTCTATAGCACTGCCAGAGAAAACTGAAAATTTGAGGTATTTCTTTTTTAGTTTCTGTCAGCAAGGTATCCCGGTTTACCGAATTAAATGCATTTTTGATGTCAACCTTCAGGATGACCTCTCCTTTACCAGAATTTAGGTAGGTCGAAAGTGCTAATTGCTATTACTACATACATTCCTATCTTTATACTCGGAAATACAAAATCTGAATGTTTGTCCTCGATAAACGCTAGAACTCCTACAACAATTTTAATGTAATTAGACTAACTGTGTGTAATTTGGTCCAACTAAAGAGATAAGTTTTGAAAATACATTGTCATCAAGGATTTTTTAGAAGTATTGAGTGACCACTAGTCAATATGAATACGTTTCTACTAAATCCTCGTGACCTTTTCCTTATAATACATTTCGAATTAAACAATATTGTAGCCGGGTCCCTTACAAAGTTCGTAATATCATTTATTACTCGGAAAACATTTCTGAAAGTAATAAGTACAAGATTTATGTATTTTTTTTATTACTGTAGGAGATTCTGATGTATCCTAAGTTTACAGTTTAGTTTCCAAACATATAAACAAGACTTTAGTCTGTCTATAGCTACAAAGTGCTCATACTAAACTTTGTAGCAAGACCAATTAGCTAACGTAAACCATTTTAAAGGACATTTTAACAGTAGCAATATGAAATCAACTTTATTTACGTAACCGTAAAGTTGACAATTGTTAATGTGGAAATAAACGTCAATTGGAAATACTGATTTCAACACAGTATATCTTGTACATTTTCCTGGAAACACCCATAAATACTGTAAGAAACAGGGATTCAACTTGGGTCCAGGCGCTCGCCATTCTGACGCCTACTGGCATTTTTATAGATTCAGATTTCTCTCGTTAAAAATGTTCTCTAGGGTGGAAGGGGCACCGACGCACAAACCGCTACCACAAGTTCAGTAGGTACACGATTCTGTACTCCCCTTTGCACCGTTGACATCTTTCGTCAGGTTTTTCTAACTTTAACTTTTTTATATTTTGAGGGTAGTTACATAACATCACGCCTGTTATCCCCAAAGGGTTGAGTAGAGGTATACCAGTACTAGGTACCTACACCCACATTTTGCCAGTTATGTTTAAGTCCCATGTAATCGGGGGCGAGCCTATTACCATCAATCGGACAGAAATCGATGCTCCGGGTTGGCAATGAGAAATTCCAGATAGAAAAACTAATATAATAACGCTTTGTCCAACCCGGGGATCGAACCCGGGACGTCTTGCTCAGTAGTAGCGCTTGAGGCCACTAGACCAACGAGGCAGTCTGGGTCAGGGTAGTCTATAAATAAAATGGTGTAAAAAGCACGGAGACCTATCCACAGGTTCTTATCAACGTGAGCCCTTTCTAAGGGTTTTCTACAGTGAATGGGCCACAACCAAATTAAAGGGGCCTCATCATCTAATGTAAGGACGGTCCTAATCATCCCAAATTCCCGGTACACAGGAACGTGGATATATTTCGGGACGAGTGAGTTTATAATCAGTATTGTCTCATACATTCAAAGGCGTATTGTTGTATTTACCTGTGTATGAGTGCTTTGTTGATCACGTTGACTCGCAATAAAGAATGGGCATTTAGGGCTAAGAGGAACAGACGGAAAAGTTCCTCATCCTCCATTCAAAGGAGAGGATCCTCCGATTATTTATTTATTTATTTATTTATTTATTAAAGTTAAACCAACAGCTTCTGTAGACAGCATTACAATAGAATAATAGTAACAAGCATCAGACTAATACAGTCACCAATAATAGTTCAACCAACATTCAAGTGAGTGAAAAAACATTTAATTATCATTAGCATACTAAATTATTAGAATTACAATACCTAGTCAAATTTAAGTTAAAAAGAAAACATAATGAAATTACAATTGCATACACAATGAGAGCTATTGAGATCAAAATGACAACAAATTTAAAATGAAAATAGAAACAAAACAAAATAAAATATTCACACTTATCAGAAAATAATGACGTAAAAATTTCAAGAATGTATAATTGTATAATCAAATTATAATATAAACATTGAGTATTGAGTATTGAGTATTATGAATAAACAATTAATTATTCAGTTGCATTCTTCGGTACTGTTGTATTTTGGCCTTAAAGACTTTCAAGGTCGACAATCATGATGAATGTCAACTTCTGATACAGATTTTACAAAAGAATTCATCTCTCTACAGAGTCTGTTAACTGGGGAGTTTACACCTATATTCGTCTTAGATGGCTGAACGAGTGAACGTGGAATATATTAGTGATAGGAAATCTGGGTATATTATAAGGAACATTAAGTGCAGTACTCTCGACTAGCTTACTGCAGTCTAGCCTAATAATAACTAATTTGTGATTAGACGGGTGTTGAGTCTGGTGGGCTACTTAACAGCCGGTGCGGTTGTTTGAGTTCAATTGTGCGGATAACTTTAACATCGCGATGTAGGATGTGTCAGTTCAGTTTTTATAAAGCAAGAAAGATGTAAAAACTACAGGCAACGTTTATTTCAGTTTTATTGAATCTTTCTTTGTTTTTAATCTGTTTCAGTTTGAAATCAATTAGAATCATAAAGAATCTTCATCAATATTGTATTTTACCAATTTAAATTTTTGAACCAACACTTGTTTATCTAAATAAGTATTTATTTTGAAGAAACGTGGTTGGAAGTTCGACTGGTTAAGGGCCTTACAACGTTTAAGTGATATACGTCTAAAATCGTCAATCCGTCTGTATATAGAAGAGATCTTTGCCTCAATCAGACTGACTGTTAGTATCATCATTGTCCCCCGCTCTCGGAGGCTCGGAGGCAATAGACGGCTACAAGGATGACAAATAAACATTATGGAAATCAAGACAACCATGTTAAGACATATGATACAAGGGACATCGATGCAGTCTTCTGAACCATGAGTTCTGTACATATGAAAGAACAGGTATAGATGAGGAAGAATTTATTGAAACAGCTTCATACATTCATTAATTTTTTCCCATTTTTTTTAGTTAAACGGTTTTTGGTTACGATGAACTCATGTATATATAGCCCTTTTATCCTGTATAATTATGTAAGCATAACTTCAAGTCTTTAATCCCCAAAGGGTTAGGAGAGTCATGTAATAGGGGGCGAGCCTATTGCCATCAATCGGACACAAATCCAGACTCCGGACAAGACTGGGAATTTACAGATGGCAAAACTCAATAACCAACACTTTGCCCGACCCGGAGATCGAGCACGGGGATTGGTGCTCGGCAGTAGCGCTTGTAAGCACTAGACTCAAAACGGTTACTCCAATAAAATTCATTTCGAGATAATCTACTCAAGACTCTGTTGACTCCTACAACAAGACGAGCATACTAAACAGATTAAAGAGTTTCCATCTCCACGGCCGACCTTTGTTTTCTTTTCCCAGCAAATTTTCCAAGAGCTGCAAGCTTCGTAGTTTATTCTACGAAACATCAGAGCAATGTTCTGTTGAACTGTTTTGTATGTAGATTAACCTTTGATGCCCTGAACGTGTCTTGAAACAAATACACTTACCTACGTTGAAACTGCGCTATTTTTGTATAAGTAATAAATGCATTTTGTTTTAAGGAAATAGTGTTATGATAGCAATTTGGCAATAGCTAGGCAATATCAATGGTTAAGGCGTAGGCTTGGCGATCAAGAGGTCCTGAGTTCGACCCATTACACTATTTATAAAAATAATAAATAGGTTTTATTTCATAAAGAGGAGATTGTATTATTGTAGTACCTACATGACGATGTAGTACATACGATGACTGAAGCATGCATGCCGTCCGGCGGAACAGGTCAACTCAAAGCTGAATTGGTTCTTTCTTCGAAAAGCTTTTCCAAACTTTGCCCTGCATCGTGAGACTAGCATAATAAATTAATTCAATGTTATGTCTGGACTTTAAAAGAGACCATGACCCTTGAGTTTCTTTTGGCATTTCTTCTCAGGGATCAGTCACTTTGGAAATGCCATTTAGTTTTAAAAAAAATGACATGTAAAAGTATCGTATATAGTATGAAATAAATATCATTTCATTTCACATGCGGCATACACAAAGTTATACATATATATGTTTGTACAATGTCACAATCTGATGGGAGAAGTTCTGTTTTCCTAGGTTATAGAAATAACTTTCATAAGGAATAACAGTTCCTGTCCATAACAAAAAGTTACAATACACTAGTACAATATTTTTAGTTGTTATTTATTTATTTTTAATACTACAATTGGTATACACACATCAAAAGTGTCTAGGGATCAAGCATTTTTATGCGGATTTCTTGAGATTGAGATGTGGCTTTGTAATAAATTTATGATTTTATAAATTTATATGGATCCTTTTTGGTGCATTTCATAATTTGAATCAGGAACTGTGAATCAAATTCGAGTAAAAGATGAAAATCAGCTGTCAATATTTTCCCTATAAAAACATACAACGCATTGAAGACATTATTAGTGCTACTGTTTCCCTACTACTGATTAAACCAACGTTATTATGGAGCGGCGGCGTCATTTAAGCAGGGAAGAAATGCTCAGAGCCGTGGGAATGATAGAAGCTGGTTCCCGGCAACGTACTGTGGCTTTAGCTCTGAATACAAGTCAGAGTGTTATCAGTCGACTTTGGACACGTTACCGAAGCACTGGTACCGTGGCTGAGCGCCATGGAGGACGGTATCGCTGCACCACACGGAGACAAGACCGATACATTCAAATCTTAACTCGAAGAGCTCCAACAATAACCGCCATGATGTTAGCCGTGAGGCTTCATCACTCTTCAGGGAACTTAATAAGCGACCAAACAGTCAGAATCCGCTTGCATGAAGTGAACCTTCATTCCCGAAGACCGCTACGGGTACCACCTATAGCAATGCACAATCGTAGGATTCGATATCAATGGGCTCTTGAACACAGAAATTGGGCAGAAGAACAATGGCGTTTCGTGTGCTTTTCTGATGAGTCTCGTTTTGGTATGAGACCGGATACAAGACGTATACGACACTGGAGAACCCCTGGACGCCAACAGCGATTAAAATCCTGCCAGGAAGTCCATCCTTATAGTGGTGGAACCATCATGGTATGGGCGGGTATTTGGATCGGCGGAAGAACTGAGTTGATTTGGATCAGAGGCAACCTCAACGCTCAAATTTATGCTGAGACGATTGTATCAGACGTCATCGTTCCTCTAAAAGTGCAAATCGGTCCCTTATTTCAGTTAATGCATGATAATGCACGACCGCACACCGCAAGAGTTGTAAGACAGACTCTCGCCGCAGCTAACATCAATGTCCTGCCCTGGCCTGCTCAGTCGCCAGACTTGAACCCGATTGAGCATGCATGGGATATGCTACAGAGAAGAGCTCTGCCGAATATGGAGGGTATCCAGTCGCAAGAAGACCTTTTTTTGTTGTTGCAACGAACATGGGCGGCCATTCCACAGCGTGATTTGGATGAACTCATTTTGAGTATGCCAAACCGATGTTCTTGTGTTGTTAGTGTTCGCGGTAGAAACACGGATTATTAATTGTTTAAGTTACCCAATAAAATTTTAAAGAAAACTGTTATTTCAGTCTTTTTTTCGAACTTTAATGTTAGTGGTTCAAATGTCAAAAATCCCTTTATTAGGAAAATGGCAAATTTCTTTATTAATGCAAAGGTGACTTGGTTTATCGTTACTGTGACAAACGAAAACACTTTATTTGATGAATCCTTAAAGAAAATTTTAATTAATATCAATCAGGAGAAAAGTTATTGCAAAAATATATGTTGATCCCTAGACACTTTTGATGTGTGTAGTTCATAATTAAAAATTAAGCGGTTTGTGCGAGTGTGTATTATGTAGTGACAAAGATAGTTTCTGTTTGTTTTAATTGAAGTGTAATGTGATGTGGTGTGGTGTGTGTGTGATATTGTGTGGGACTTATTTGTATTTGATCTATGGTCCGTCATAGTTATTGTCATGTACTGAGAAAAACTATTGACGTAAACCCACACCAAATACAAACAAATTTAGCTTAGTTGGAGGGAACCAATGATATTATAAGTAAAAACGTGTAGATAGGTTACCTACCTAAACAACATTCGATATTCAAAAACGGCACTAAACGCACGCACGCGTCCGTTGACGCGACGCGATACTGAGGTCAAGTGTGGCTAGTTAGCCACATTTTAACGTGTCGCTAGCTGAGCGCTTATAACCTATCTACACTTTTTTATGGCTTTTTACTTATAATATCATAGCATAGACCATAGTTTGTCCTGACACTAGCAGTGCTTGTTCTGTGAAAATGTAGGTGAAGCTAACGTGGAGTGAGCTGTCATTCTATAGTAATGTTATGGATTTACAGTTCGCTTCACTTACTTGACCCTAATATTCGAGGTGTGTTTTACTGATTAACACTGCTGGTAGAGCGTGTGACATTTGTTTATAAAATCACATTCATGGCAATGTAAGGTAGTTTGTCGTGTTGACGAATCCCTGGGTTGTGCAGGTCAGATAAGTAAGTAACACAGTTGTATTTAAATGCATTTGTTTGACATTGTTTGGGAAAAGCTGTGTAGATATGTATTGATAATGGCAGTAGTATATATGGATCTAGTGGAGGAGCTTAAGAGCTCAAGTATCCTTCAAAAGCATCTGGGTCCATCTCTGAATATTTTCAAATTTAATTTGAAATTATCTTCGACTACCATCGACAGTTTTTATCTCGTATTACCTACCTTATTAAAGCAACACTAAACTTCGTCTGATTTTAATATTTTAAAGTTTTCATTGACTGTGTCGTTGGTCTAGTGGTCGCAAGCACTACTGCTGAGCATGAGGTCCCGGGTTCAATGCCCGGGTTGGGCAAAGCGTGTTTGAGCTTTTCCATCTGGAATTTCTCAGTCCGGAATCTAGATTTGTGCCCGACAGATGACAATAGGTTCACCCAATAATACATGGGACTGAAACATAACTGGTACACTTCTGCCTTACCCTTCGGGGATGTCAGGCGTGATGTTATTATTATTATTTATTGAGTTAAAGGCCAACACGGACCAATTATAAAAATAAACTAATACAAATACAATGTTATGTTTTCTTTGATAAATCCTTCTCTAAGCTTGGTCAAACCCCTCCCAAATCATAATCCTGGTGGGAATCATTAAAAGGCAGTTTACTTGGGACCGTAGCCTCACAGGAACGGGCTGAAAGCTTACAGTTACCGATATTAATGATAGGGCTTCGCGTCTAATTATATTAATTTAGCGCACGTCTTTACACCAGCGCGTCCATAACAAATCTGGTACTTACGCCCTAAACAAATGGCACTGTCGGTTCTACATTTTAAATGATTTTAAAATGTTTTCGTTGCTCACAACCAGCGTGATGAGCTAACTTTATTCTAGCATGTATGCAATAAGGTCCCATTTCGCATGCAAACGTTACATTATTTACAAGTCAATTTGTTTTGCTTTCGTTGGTAAGTCCAATACCATAAATTTAACATACATACAAACTCACACCTTTTTCCCATAGGGGTAAGCAGAAACTACAGAGCGCCATATGCCATATACACGCCGGCTGAGAGTACTGCGCACCTGACCTTTCTGAAGAACCTCACCAACAAGGTTTTTGTATGTTCTTCGACGTTCAAAAGTGCCTTATAGTAGTGCGAGAGCCGGCTGCAAAAATACCTACCTCATAAGATACCCCAATAAGCTGTATTTAGATCGTTAACCGACACTTAAACACGTAAAAAAAATCAGGTCTGCCAGAGCCAATCCTGCCGGGTCATAGAAATAATTGATATTTTTTGACGTAATTTTTTAGTAAAAATTACCTCATAAGATACCCGAATGAAAGTGCTGGCAGCAGTTAACCATTGATTAGTTATGTAAAAAAAAGTTGGTCTGCCATTGCGCACCCTGCCGGAAGTACTTGGCAGACCCCTTTGAATATGCCCTTCTGACACACTAAACCTACCTCATCGAGTACCCGGATGGGACCAACGCTAAATAATAACCAAGATACCCCTGATAATGGATCAAAAGGTCTGCCAGGTCTAAGCTTGCCGAAACTTAGTGTTCAAAGCGTTTGAAGTTGATAGGGAGCATAATTTCACCTGTAGTGAAAATAACATTATTTTGTTTCTAAATTTATACAAATTATGAATATTAAATACTTTTATCAAAACATTGAATAAAACAACAAATGTAGAGATACTTAATAGATGTAAATTCAAAATTTAGCACAATCACTACGAGTTCAATAACATGCTTACAATTTATTTATGTATACAACTAACAAAACTTAGTTTAAGTTGGCATTACAGTTACCTGAATTCTGTATTTATATGTGGGTTTAGGGAACTAAGTAGGCTTCTGAGTGTAGAACCTGTTATTGCGTAAATCATCGTAGGAACAGCTAACGCCTAACCAAACTGACCACCCCCAGGATCTCTCAAAATCCAAGTTTAAACAATAATGGTTAGGTTGACTAGCCATTTACAGTCAATACCTGAGTAGGTACGATAACTATCTTAATTCAAAAATTACAAGCCATTAAATAACTTGCTACAATGATGGTGAAATGACAGCAAGAACTACACTTCTGGACACATCTATTGGCCCACCTTGTATTTTCAGTTTCATTTGGTCCTAGCTAAAATTTTATATTAGGTCGAGCAAAAAGTTTTTATGCAGTTTTGAACCTGGCACATTCACAATTTCATTCAATAGTCTTTTTTTGAATTTCGAACTCAGAATTTAAAGAAACAAAAGACAATTTGGAGCCTGTTTGTTGATATCAAACAATCGAATCTTGGTTTTATTGGTTTACTTGGATTTAATTCTTAAAAAAGTGATTGATATCTTTGGTTTTGCAACAAACATTACTTATTCTTAACATTAAGGTGAGGGTCTATCAATAATCTATGGATACTTCACCTGAAGTCGCCGCCCAAGCTGTGGCACTTATTCAGGCCGGACACAGCCAAAGAAACGTGAGTGCTCAACTTAATTTAAGTCGATCTGCGGTCCGAAATGTTTATCGGAGGTACCTAGAGACTGGCGGCTTTGTTCGTCGCCAAGGAAGGCCACGATCTCGGGTCACAACTGAAAGGCAGGATCGATTCATCGTGACGACCAGCTTGAGAAATCGTCACCTTACCTCCATTGAGATACAAAACCAACTTCGCGACTTCCACGGAGTATCTGTGAGCGCTCGAACTGTTCGGAGAAGGTTAAAAGAACGCGATATGGTACCACACAAGCCAGCTAATGGGCCCAAATTAACGCGAGCCCACCGAACAGCGCGCCTTCATTTCGCACGCAGTCATTTAAATTAGACACAGCAAGATTGGAGCCGTGTACTCTTTTCTGATGAGTCTAAAATTGTGTTACATGGCAATGATGGAAGGAAGAAGGTCTATCGACGTAAGGGAGAGCGTTTCGCACAATGTTGCTTTGCAGAGAGGGTTGCTTATGGCGGTGGCTCATGGACTGTCTGGGGCGGTATATCCGCGAGCGGCAAAACTTAACTTGAGGTTGTTACAGGACCACGGCTGCCAACATTAAATGCTGAAAGGTACATTCGTGAGTGCTTAGAACCTCACGTGATACCATACGCGGACTATGTGGGCCCAAATTTCCTTTTTATGCATGATAATGCAAGAGCCCATGCGGCCGGCATCGTCAGGGAATATCTTCGGGATGTGAACTCACAGTTATGGACTGGCCAGCCAGAAGCCCAGACATGAACCCCATTGAGCACATGTGGGACGAGCTAAAAAGACGTGTTAGGGCTCGTCAGCCAGTTGCCCAGACGATGCAGGAGTTGAAAACTGCCATAGAAGAGGAATGGGAGATGATCCCTCAAAATTTCATAGAGCGGTTGATAAACTCAATGCCTAATCGTATGAGAGCTGCGGTAGATGCCCATGGAGGCAACACGCGTTATTAAATTAAACCTTTATTTGATAAAACATGTTTTTTATTAAAAAATCAATTGCCTTTAACAAGGCGCATATCCGACTAGTTAGGCGTAGCTCCATGTCGTATGGTATTCTAAATTCAAATTTAAAACAATAGGATCGAAAAAGATGGTAAAATGTATCAGGTTTAAAACTGCATCAACAGTTTTAGTTCAATCTAGCAATCATATTTCGGTAGGGGCCATCGAAACCTAAACTCTAAGGTGGGCCAATAGATGTGTCCCAAAGTGTATTTAAAAAAATATAAAGATGCAAAAAAAATGAAAATCAGTCAGATTGAACTGTACTAATGTAAATCAGTAAAAGTTTGTACAAAAATAAAATTATAATTAATAAAAATCACTTTCATCACTTGAACTGTCATATGACTTATCAATATCGTCGTCCTCTGAATCATTAATAATAATAGACTCTACACTAGAGTAGTGTTGGGTCACCTTCATACCATAGAGGTTCTAGGCAATTGTTATTGAAATCCCACCCGTATTTTTTGGTATCTAATTTTATCCGTTTATTTGAACATGCGTTTTGCCACATAGCGTTTACGAAAGCCGTTCGCAATATTTTTTGTTTTATAACCTTTTTACATGGCGGCATTCTACATGAACTAAAATTCCTATTTTTTTCTACAAGGGATCTTTTAAATTTTTGCTTGCGTATGTTTTACTGAAGATGACGTATCTGGCAGCATTACAGACAGACATTGACAGATACTTCACCTGTTTTTCACAATAAAGGTAAATCGAAACCTTTCCAGGTGTTAAAACAGAATCCCATCTACCAGGAAGTTTTCAATAAATAAGACGACAATTTTGTATACGAGAATGATACAGAAGTAGTTGATTTGATTCATAAGTTTAGTTGCGAAATGTATGGAAATAAAAACTTTACAAATACTAATGCTGCCAGATACGTTATCTTCAATAAAACATACGCAAGCAAAAAATTAAAAGGTCCCTTGTTGAAAAAAATGGGAATTATAGTTCATGTAGAATGCCGCCATAAAAAAAGGTTATAAAACAAAAAATATTGCGAACGACTTTCGTAAACGCTATGTGGTAAAACGCATGTTCAAATAAACGGATAAAATTAGATACCAAAAAATACGGGTGGGATTTCAATAACAATTGCCTAGAACCTCTATGGTATGAAGGTGACCCAACACTACTCTAGTGTAGAGTCTATTATAATTAATGATTCAGAGGACGACGATATTGATAAGTCATATGACAGTTCAAGTGATGAAAGTGATTTTTATTAATTATAAATTTTTTTTTGTACAAACTTTTACTGATTTACATTAGTACAGTTCAATCTGACTGATTTTCATTTTTTTTTGCATCTTCATATTTTTAAAAATAGTTCTTGCTGTCATTTCACCATCATTGTAGCTAGTTATTTAATGGCTTGTAATTTTTGAATTAAGATAGTTATCGTACCTACTCAGGTATTGACTGTAAATGGCTAGTCAACCTAACCATTATTGTTTAAACTTGGATTTTGAGAGATCCTGGGGGTGGTCAGTTTGGTTAGGCGTTAGCAGTTCCTTCGATGATTTACGCAATAACAGGTTCTACACTCAAAAGCCTACTTAGTTCCCTAAACCCACATATAAATACAGAATTCAGGTAACTGTAATGCCAACTTAAACTAAGTGTTGATAGTTGAATATAAATTGTAAGCACGTTATTGAACTCGTAGTGATTGTGCTAAATTTTGAATATACATCTATTATCTCTACATTTGTTGTTTTATTCAATGTTTTGATAAAAGTATTTAATATTCATAATTTGTATAAATTTAGAAACAAAATAATGTTATTTTCACTACAGGTGAAATTATGCTCCCTATCAACTTCAAACGCTTTGAACACTAAGTTTCGGCAAGCTTAGACCTGGCAGACCTTTTGATCCATTATCAGGGGTATCTTGGTTATTATTTAGCGTTGGTCCCATCCGGGTACTCGATGAGGTAGGTTTAGTGTGTCAGAAGGGCATATTCAAAGGGGTCTGCCAAGTACTTCCGGCAGGGTGCGCAATGGCAGACCAACTTTTTTTTACATAACTAATCAATGGTTAACTGCTGCCAGCACTTTCATTCGGGTATCTTATGAGGTAATTTTTACTAAAAAATTACGTCAAAAAATATCAATTATTTCTATGACCCGGCAGGATTGGCTCTGGCAGACCTGATTTTTTTTACGTGTTTAAGTGTCGGTTAACGATCTAAATACAGCTTATTGGGGTATCTTATGAGGTAGGTATTTTTGCAGCCGGCTCTCGCACTATAGGGGCCGTATCGAAATAAATGGTTTGACTTTGATTTTGACTTTGACTTTATGTCCTTCTAGGGCGTCTCCTCCCAGCGTTTCCACGTTCATCTGCCTTTTAAATGCCTTTCGTTAGTCGCCTTTCATTCATCCTTTTAAAGTGACCAAACCATCTAAGCATACTCTTTTGATTGTTTTAACAACATCTTCTTTTAAACCACAACGTTGCTCTAGCACATCATTCCTCAATCTGTCATTTATTGTTACCATAAATATTATTAACTACCAAATTAAAAAAAATACGCGGATGTACAGACGCCAGCATATCAACCTACCCCATTGTGTCAAATGTCTTTGATAGGTTTTCATCTTTATTCTGAACACTATAAGAGTCATGTTCAATTGGGAAAATTTGTCAGTTTTGGGTAGGTTGATGTGCTGGCGTGTGTACAACTAATACTCAGAGACATGATGATTTTTCAAGCAGTCTGCTGCAATTGGTGGCTGATTAATTTATTTCAATCTCAGGTTTGACTGATTGTAAAGTGATAATAAATCTTGCTTGTACGCTTGTTATATATAGAAGATAACCGTGCTCGTATGCCACCTGACCTAAAAAAAATAAGACATGTAAAGTTACAACAGTAGTAAGCGATCCTGAGCTTTAGTTAGGGCAAAGTGGCATACAATCGCAGCTATCATCCTAAAAAAATATACCTTCTCTTGAAGAGGACATTTTCTTGTTTCAAACTTTGTACAGCCGACCGTGATTAAAAAAAACGATTAAGAAAACGTGATTTTTCAGAAGTCGGTTTCTTATTTTTAACCGGCTTCAGGAGGCGGTTCTCAATTCGTTTGAAGTTAGCTTTTTATGTAGCACTGCGAATCTAACTTGAGCAAACTTATTCTGAGCGATGTCAAACCACCTCGGATAAAAGCTCAATGACTATTGAAAAATCAGTTATAGATAAGAAGATTGTTTAATTGCTTATAAAAATTATATAAGTAGGTACCTACACATTTCTTTTTTCTAGAAAGTTTTTAATAGAACGTTTTATTTTGTTTGATTTTTGTTTATATTTATTACCCTTTGAGGAAAAAAGTGTATACCTACTTAATGGCGACCGCCATCTTGTATTTTTATCACTTGAAAAGCTTAACCGCCCGTCGAGGTAGATATTAAAATTATGATTCTTATGCCATTTTCCGTGAAAGCTTAAGTGTACCCCATTATTAACTTACTTCGGCCAAGAAAAATGAAGGGTAATAATAATATAATAATAATAATAACTTTATTTCACAGAAATACAGATTTAACATGTTAAGTATAAACTAAATTTACAAGAGCTTTGGTAGTGACACAATGTGAGAACTATCTAAGAACTGAAATCTGTACAATATGGAAAACCCTGCCTCTCAAACTAGGTAACCTGTATCTTGAGAGACAGTGATTCAGCTTTAAAAGTGATGCTTTAAGACAAGTATAATAGTAGACTGTGTCGAGCTACCTGCGCAATTATGAGAATAAAACTAAAACTTACCAACTAATATTAATTTATTTAATCTAAAGCTAATTTAAGAAAGAGTATATTATATTTAAACGTGATGTGTGTGTGTGTGTGTGTGTGTGTGTGTGTGTGTGTGTGTGTGTGTTTGCGTGTGTGGGGGTGTGTTGAGTGTGATTGGGGATATGTAGGTAGTTAGGAGACGAACTTAAGTAGGGATTCTGTTTGTAGATAGTCCAGCTCCAGTAGCCATTCAGTTAATTTTGATTTTATTTCATATTTATTTAGATTGACAATGTTTAGGATTTTTTGAACTTGTTTATTGTATATGTTTGTACTTAATGTGTAGTATTGGTGTTGCGCGAAGGCGGTTTTGTGAGGGGTACTTAAGGCTAGTTTCTTCCTCTTTGTAGGATCGGGTGGGGGAACGCTAGCGTGTTTTCTAACAGTAGACTGCAGTACAAAAAGCTGGCGCACTGAAAGTACTTTAGAATCAGCATATAATTGCGCAGTGGGGTAGCGATAGGGTTTGCGCGGCATTACCTTCAGCACGGCTCTCTGCGCTCTCTCAATCCTCAAAAAGCTGGTTTTATTTGCACCACCCCATACTGTGATGCAATAGCCAATGACGGATTGGCATAATGCATAGTACACCATCTTTAGAGTATCAGGCGCAGCCGAGTCTCTGAGGGATTTGAAAATATGCAAGAGTTTCAAGCATCTAGTGGTATTGGCGTCAACCTGTTTGTCCCATCGCAATCCTCCGTCTATCCGGACACCCAAGTATTTCACGTTGTCTGTTCTTGAAAGCGTTGAACAAAGGCATTGTGGGGATTGTTTAGAGCAGGTGTGCGCTGTTATGCAGAAAAAATGGTCGGGCAGGTTATTACGCCGGATAGCGAAGGGAATGTACGATGTTTTGTCGCAGTTAAGGGTAAGCAAGTTAAGGTTGAGCCAGTTCATTATAATTGTCATAGCCGTTTCAGCGTAGCGTTTAACGCTATCCCAAGTTGGTCCGTGAACTATGACTGCGGTGTCGTCTGCATACGCAAAGATCTTGGAGTTGGGGATAGTCATTCTACACAAATCGTTAACGTATATTAGGAAGAGGGTGGGGCCTAAAATACTTCCCTGAGGGACACCATAAGTGAGGGATACTTCTTCACTTATATGCTCACCAATTTTAACTCTTTGGGTCCGATTATTAAGATAGTCCTTAAAAATTTCAAGGGTGTTTCCTCGTACGCCTAGAATTTCCATTTTAGAGATAAGTTTGGGAACAGAGACTGTGTCAAATGCTTTAGAAAGATCTAGAAAGATCCCTAAACTCTTAACTCTACTATCAAGATTCCTAGCAACCAATTGTGTTAGCTCAAGTATTGCATCTTCAGTAGAAATTCCTGTTCGAAAACCATATTGATTATTAGCTATGAGCTGATGTTTGTTGAGGAATTTATTTAAACCGTTATTTAGGATCCTTTCCAGTACCTTAGAGAGTGCTGATAGGACCGATATGGGTCTGTAATTGTTGACACAGTTTCTGTTCCCTCCCTTATAAATCGGATGGATGATAGCCTTCTTTAGTGCATCAGGGAAGATGCCTTTTCTAAGGCAGGAGTTAAAAATATGCGTCAAAGGTGGGGTCAAGGACTGGCGGCAGGTTTTTAGCACTAAAGGGGATATGCCATCCCAACCTATTGCACAATCATTTCGTAGTTGCAGGGTAAGAGACTCCACTTCCGATTCATTAACCTCTAGTATCACAAGAGAGTTGGTGGGGCTGTACGAAATGTTTTGACATGATCTACTTGGTGGGTTTGTAGGATGGCGGGATTGGGACAAGATTTTTTCTGCTAAGTTAGTGCCTATGTTACTGAAGAATTTACACACTTCGTTTACGGACGAGGTAGCGTTATCACAGATTTCCAACAATTCTACTGGGGTAGTTTTCTTTTTGGTGGTATTGGTGATCCGCTTTATTGTATTCCAAAGGGCTTTGGGGTTGTTACGGGATTTTTCAAGTTCTCGTTTTTCATGGGCTATTTTTAGTTTCCGGAGCAGGGCGTTACAAAAATTTCGGTACCGCGTATAGGTAGTTTTCAGGATAATATAATTGGGATTTTTTCTTGAGTTGCTGTGCATCCGGTCACGGTTTTGTATACACTTTAATACGCCGGTGGTTATCCATGGTTTGATTATTCTTTTTTTCCTTGGTATTTTAATTTGTTTAGTGTGTTTTTCAATTACTGAACAGATAGTGGTTATAAACCTATTCATGGATATATTGGGGTCAATAATTTTGTATAATGGGGTAAAATCCGAGTTTTCTAAGTCAACCTTAACTGCATCATAGTCTATGCGGGTGGTTATGTGGAGTGGTTTATTATCTGGGTTTGTGTTAGCAATATTAAGTAGCACTGGTTTGTGGTCCGTGATGTGTGAGTCTAGCACCAGGGTAGTAACAGAAAGGGTTGTTTTAACGAACGCATGATCTAGACAGTTATCTAGACGAGTGTTATACCTGTGGGTTGGAAGAAGTCCGTGGGAAGCATTAAGAATGAGATAGTTGTAACAACGGTCATCTGTACTGTTCGGTTTGAGGTCTATATTAATATCACCTATGGGGACTATGTTTTTGTAGGAGGAGAGGCTTGCGTAGACACTATTTAAACTATCCAAAAAGCTTTCGGTACTTTCTTTGGAACTGTAAGACGGGGATCGGTACACTGCTACAATAGCAATATTTTGGTTTACTATTTGACTAACCAAGCAATTTCCTCCCACAAATTGTGGTTCCCACTCTGAAGTTCGGAGAGCTTTTTTTTGTAAAGATAACAACTCCATCGTTTTGATTGCTATTTATTCCAGTAAAATAAGAATCATATCCAGCCAAAACTGGCATATTACTGACTTTACTAAGCCAACATTCAGTGAGAATTACCACGTCTAAGTCAAGTTTTGTTGAGTGCATTAGTACCTGGAGTTGGTCAAAGTTTTTATTTAAGCTACGGATGTTTAAGTGCAGTATTTTTATGCTACTATTGGTAGTGTTGACATATTCAGTACATTTATTCGGGGAACATTTAAATGAGTTACCCACTGTTGTCGAGTCCAACTCGCTGCATATAGTATTTATGCTAGCCATTGGAAGAGTGTAGAAATAACATTAGGTGACTCAAATGTACGGCTTTGTTTGTCAGGGGTTGTTTAGTATATAATATGCCGTTTATTATTTGCTTTTTTGAGTAGATGTGGTTGTTATACCAGGTGTTGTGGGAATGATATGTGAGTGTATTTTTGTATACTTAGAGTGCGTGTGTCCGAGTGAGTTTTTATTTGTATGATTATATAAGTGTTAAATAATTTGGGTATCGTTTTAGATTTAGAGAAAAATACAGTATCGAAAAACAGCCATAATAAACAGGTGTATGGTAATTTATAGATCTTAACTATAAGGTTTTTCAGTCACAAGCCGGTGTAATCTATTTCCTGAAGACATTTTTCGGAGTTAATTAGCAGTTGTTTGTCTCCTTCCTTTTTGCGCAAAAATATGTTACCGTTGGATACCCAGCAGAATTTGAATTTGTGGTTTTTCGCAAACTCTCTTGATTGGTAGAATAGTTTTTTGGTGTTACCCGGAAGTTGTTCCGTGACATAAACCGGCTGACAAGTTCCTGGAATCCCAATTAGTCCAGTATTTAATTTATCTTCCTTGTCCTTGGCTATGTTGAATGTTCGAACAGCAGATATGAGTGTATGCTTTTTCAAAACAGAAGAAAATTCAACTATTATCGGTCGCGTAGTGCTGGGTGCACCCGATGGTTTCCCGGGCAGGCGATAAATATCCCTTAGTTCAGAGTCTTTTATGGATACCCCCACAGTTGAACCAATGCTGCATACCGTTTTTGCAAGAGTGGCGCTGGTTTCAGTGTTACACTGAGGAATATTGCGGATCTCAATGCCCGACGACCTGGATTTATGTTGTAGATCTTGTAATCTTTTCTCTAGACTTTCTATATATTGCGTCTGCTCCCGGCGTTCCTTTCTTAGGTTTTCCACTTCTTTTTTGAGCTCCTCAAATTGCAAGTTTATGAAAGACATAGATTTAATTATCTCCTCGTTTGACTTGAGTATTTCCGTATTAGATGCCTGAATCTGAGTGTTCTGGGATTTTATTTCCCCAATATCAGACGTCAATTTAGTTATCGCAGCGGTTTGAGTAGCAAGTAGCTTTGTAATTGAAGAGTTTTGTTCTTCCTTCCAATATTCGAATTGAGTTTGAAGATCGCGCGTAGCATTGCTTTGTGGCGAGTTTGCCTTACGGGCTCTTTTATTTCGGTTTGTACTTACGTAATCACTCACCACTACGTTGGATATATCCGATTCAGATTTAGTCTGGGACTGAGAAAGGTGGTTTATTTGCGTTTTCGGCGTGTGCGGGGGAGTGCGTTTCAAAGCGGACATGTTTCCAATAGGTTGTTACAATTTGTTGTTAGCGGATCTCGTAGTCTTCGTCACAATCGATGTTTGCGTACGCACTGTGTGGTGACAGACGTTACCGCTTGCTGGGTCCGGAGTCGTAGCGCATCGGCCACAAGTACTTGTGTTCGTAGCCGCGTAGGCAATCCGTAGCAGTGACGTCGGCAGCTACGTCGGCGGCCGCGTAGCAGATAGTGAGTAGCTTATTCAACTTACTACGTCAATAGCACCGTAGCACAGCGGGCGGGAAGTCGGATCACGACAGCACACCGCACCGCAGGAGCAGGTTCGAAACCAGCAAATCACAGTCACTTTTCGAAAGTCAGATTACAAAGTATGTGACAAAATTGTTTGTATCTCACTCTAGGACCGCCCAGTGGGCGTTGATGGGTTGTGATTTTGACCGCGATTTATGTATGTATGTTCATTTGTTCCCTCGTAACTTCTAAAATATTCAGCATAATGTGACAAATGGGTTTTGCTAGAAGCGTCTCGCTCGTTCTCTGGTTATGTAATGCCACATTAAATTACACCCTCAACCTCTTGAGGATTCATTCATAAAGTAATGGAACTAAAAACATAATTAAATGTAAGTAAAGATGTCGTGTTGGGTATCAAATGGAAATAATATATGGATATAAAATATGAAACCCCGAAATAATTGAAATAACAAATAATTTGAAAAACTAAAACCCGACTTATGAAAAATCCCTCTAAAAAGTATGAAACAAAAAGATTTTTATATTTTTTGATATCTACTCTTGTCGTATGCCACCTTCTGTAACAAAACAATACATTCTAACAGCATTAAGCGATCGTATGCTTTAGAGTACCGCCGCTATCCTCTAAGGATAATCTTAAAGTAATATTTTCTTGTTACATAGGTACTTTTCAGAGCGTGATTTTTCAGAAGGTTGGTTTTAGTTTTTCAACTTATGTTTTGTATACGTGTTATTATACTCTAACTCTACTAGACTTCTCATCAGAGACTATACTAACTTCTCATACAAAAAACGTGACGGTTTTTTTAACAATAATATTCTACAACTTTCACACAACGCCAACTAGTCCCAAGCTAAGCAGAGCTTGTATTATGGGTACTAGACAACTAATGAACCTACTTCTATATTTCTTAATACAATACATGTTATAGATAAATTTATTACACCCAGACTCAGAACAAATTTAAATGATCGTGCTCATTACACAAACATTTGTCCTGGGTTGGAATCGGCCACGGCCAGTAAGATTTAAAACCTTGATTGAAGCAGTAATAAATACATTAGTGCCATTAAATCGCTGTATAGTACAATAAAGTTCGTGTCCTACAATATCTAACATGAAATCACGTCATTATCATCAGAATTTTATAATAGTGTTATACTTACTAATGCCTTTTACCTGGTTCTTACGTGTAGTCATGGAGCAGCGGTGGCCCAATGGTGGCGGCCCCGACTTACAAACAGTGAGTCGTGGGTTCAAACCCAGGCAGGCGCAATACTTTGTGCAATTTATTTCATCACCACTGCTCTCAAAAACGGTGAAGGAAAACATCGTGAGGAAACCGGCATGTCCTAGAACCAATAATTCGAAGACATGTGACATCTACCAATTCGCACTGGGCCCGCGTGGTAGATTATAGCCCATACGCAAAATACGCGCTTTGACGTGGAGTTGCGGATACCAGCCCGGTATCTTTAATCTTTTAATCTTTTACGTGTAGTCATGTCAAATAATGAAAAACATAATACATTGTCCAGTTTTGATGAATGATACCTATTTGAAAGTTGTGATGACCCAGAGGTAAAAGTATCTTTCATGCACGAGGTTGTGGTTCAAATCTGGGCACGTATCAATGTGACTTTACAATTCTTATGTTATGTAGGTACTTTCTAAGTTCATATTAGAGAAGAAAACATCGTGAGAAAACCTGGACTTATAGTTAATATAATTTTGAAATCGCCAATCCCCCTTGAGGAAGCGTGGCGACCAATGCTCGTGTCTTCTCTGTATGAGAAGAGGCCTTTGCCCTGCAGTGGGACAGTAACAGGCTGGTATTATTATACATATACCTTCTGTAAATTAGTTCTAACAGACACATTTACATGTCAAAGATGAGGGCGGTGTTTCTTATCTGACTACTCTGAGAAGAAACACCGTAAAAAACTCAGAGGTCACGGTTGTCTTTAAAGTTCAGACATTATTTTGGTCAGATCATGTGAGGATTGCAATTTTTTTTTAAGCTGAGGCTACCATGTGGGTTGCACATCTCTAGTAGTCTCGTTAACCCTTCCATCTAAGCTAATTATGCTTGTGTCTGGAAAGGGGTTCAGGTTAATAGTGCAATGTGTTGGGATCGAAATCACGACTTCTCAATCGACAGCCCGACGTCTTAGCCATTGGGCTTTTGCCATTTATTGTCATGAAAATGGAAACACACAGATATTAGTACGTATACGTACGTACGTACGTTACGTATACTAACATAGTTTAAAATATTGTACAGACCTACTAACAAAATATGGATTGATTTTGTCCGAAATAAACGTTATGATTTGATTTGATTTAATTAGTGGGCGTGTCAAGAAAGGGCACGGATTTGTCAGTAATCATTATATTTACATAACTTTCTCAGAAACCATTCTGAAAATCTTTTATGTAGAAATGTACGAAGGTAAAGGCTGTTTTTATACAAAGGCAAACCGGAACTGAAAGGCATATAGAAAACAAGTCAAATAAGACATAAGCCGGATTTGGGTCAACGATAAACTACAAAAGGGTTATGCGTGAAATCCGCCCAAACAAGCATTTTGATTTCTCTTCCTTTAACCAAAAACCAACAACGTATTTTGTGGTTAGCCGTATTTGTCACCCGCTGGTACACAATCTAAGACTCACAGTGACATTGGTTGATACCTATTGTAACCGATCTCTTCTACAATAATACTAAAATAATTGGCTACATGTTCAACCATATATATAACGAGGAACAAACAGTTTTGCAACGAAAATAACAAGCATTGGTAAGTTATTATAAAACAAATGACAGTATTACAAAACTTTTTTGCAAAAAATAAAACCGACTTAAAAAACACTAAATGGTGTAAAATAACTCTAAATTAGGAAGTCTGTGGCTTTGGTGGTTTTGTCTTATTCATGATAGGCCACCGACTTCCGAATTAAGAGTTATTTTACACCGTTTAGTGTTTTTTAAGTCGGTTTTATTTTTTGCAAAAAAGTTTTTATTTTTCCATTTTTAGTTGTTCCCATACAAATATTACATGTCATGATAATAGGGTTATCCACTTATCCCTAATAAATGAAAATTAACATACCTAACTGTCGAAATCTAGGTATATTGTATACATCTGCGTTCCCCTCAGAGCATACAGGCGTGATGATACGTCCTGATGTTGTATAAACAATAAACATCCCCAAGCGATTCCAGCAATCACGACAGATTTGCCGTCTATTTTTGAAGAGTTCCGTTGTATATCTCCGAAGATCAGCACCAGATCTTCACCAAATTAAAATGGGACCACCTCAGGAGTATATTCTTTCAAATAAAAAAAGAATTTTGAGAATCGGTCCACAATTGGGGGAGAAATGAGGTAACATACATAAAAAAAAAATACATACACACGAACATAGAACCTCCTCCTTTTTTGAAGTCGGTTAAAAATAGCGGCTACCGCTGTGAACATTAGACGATAGGTTTGTGGTCTGTTACACTTCGATAGGCTCGCTTCGTGTAAAACACGTATTCGACTGGAGTCAGTTACTCTGGAAGCCGATCCAACTTAATTGAGAAAAATAAAACCGACTTCAAAAATAACACTAAACGGTGTAAAATAACTCTAAATTAGGAAGTCTGTGGCTTTGGTACTTTTGTCTTATTCTTGATGGGCCACCGACTTCCGAATTTAGAGTTATTTTACACCGTTTAGTGTTATTTTTGAAGTCGGTTTTATTTTTTGTAAAAAAGTTTTTTATTTTTCCATTTTTAGTTGTTCCCAAACAAACATTTGCCATGAATTCATTTTATATTGTTAATTGTTAACAATACATGTCATTATAATAGGGTTATCCACCTAACCCTAATAAATGAAACTTAACATACCTAACTGTCGAAATCTAGGTATATTGAACACATCTGCCTACCCCTCTGAGCATACAGGCGTGATGATACGTCCTGATGTTGTATAAACAATAAACATCCAAGCGATTCCAGCAATCACGACAGATTTGCCGTCTACTTTTGAAGAGTTCCGTTGTATATCTCCGAAGATCAGCACCAGATCTTCACCAAATTAAAATGGGACCACCTCAGGAGTATATTCTTTCAAATAAAAAAGAATTTTGAGAATCGGTCCACAATTGGGGGAGAAATTAGGTAACATACATTAAAAAAAAAATACATACACACGAACATAGAACCTGCTCCTTTTTTGAAGTCGGTTAAAAATAGCGGCTACCACAGTGAACATTAGACGATAGGTTTGTGGTCTGTTACACTTCGATAGGCTCGCTTCGTGTAAAACACGTATTCGACTGGAGTCAGTTACTCTGGAAGCCGATCCAACTTAATTGAGAAAAAGCCTGGTCTGCTGATGATGGTAAGTAGCGAAGGGCGGGGGGAGGGGCTTTGGAGTACCGCTTAAGCACGGTAATTAAAATTACCGTGGCTTAAGTAAGGAATCTTCCTAGTAGGTATGTTTATATTAGTGGTACCTCGACGTGACATAAAATTACATGGCTCGACGATAGGAAAATATTATTTTAACTTTTTAAATGTGAGCTTTGCTTTTTTTCGTTGGGTGGTTTATAATTTGTTTTTTTTTTAATTTGCTTCTTTCAATTATAAGTCACGCATATAATATGCGTGACTTATATTTGAAAGACGATGAAGACGTAAAGTTAATACCCATAGAAATCTAAAATCGCAACAGCAGCTAACAGAAAACAGCTGATAACATTGAAACGGCTTAACCGATTTTGATGAATCTCTTTTGATGAATATGATTCATCACCATGTTTTAAAATATAAAAAAAACCGCATCTTAATCAATTCACCCGTTTAAACGCTAGGGTGCCACAGACAAACATACACACACATAACGGTCAAACTTATAACACCCCTCTTTTTGCGTCGGGGGTTAAAAAGGACATGCTAAGAAATGTCATTCAAAAACTGTGATCGTCCTAGTAACGCCATCTAGAGCGACAGCGGAGCGTACTCAATTAGCCTAATCTACTTTTATCCACTAGGACACAAGACTCGGATGAAAATTGTATAGGTAGTAAGTATTAAATGTCTTTGCTCACTACCGACACGTTCGTGGTAAAGAGCCATTGATGAGGTTCCAAGAATAGGGGCGATGTAGTAACTGCAGGCCTAGCCATATTTCAAATTCTATTTCTATTCTATTTCTATTATAGAAAGAAATATGGCGTATATAGAATCAGCTGTTTGTCAACTGTCAAGTGTATTTCTTTTATAGTCATATTACAAATTCTACTCGTTAACTTTTGACAGTTGACAAACAGCTGATTTCATATACGCGATTTTCTTTCTATTGTAACCTTATCGATTACGATTATAGAAATAGAATGTGTAATATTTCTAGGCCTGCTGTTTAGATAATTAAATATGAATTCCAATTCGGTCAACTGTCAACACTTGACGTTGAAAAAAGGGTAAGGCACGAACCCTGTCAATCTCAATCTATCTGATTCGTGGTAAACTTGTAGACGCCTACGACGGCCCTGGACTGGAAACAAATCTAACTAATTATCGCTGAATGCCAAAACAAAGGTCAGTTTCTTGTAACGATGAAAAGGGTTTAACTTGGCACGTAAAAATAAAATAAATATTCCACAACCAGGCACAGTCTAGACTTGTGCCTGGTTGTTGGCAGTATGCTCGCTCACTAATACATGGGACTTTTACAAAACTGGCCAAATATAGGTGTACTACACGTACACATCTGCTTAACCCTTCGGGGATTACAGGCGAGATGTTATGTGTAAGTTCATAATAAATAAAAACTGTCGCTTTAGCAAGGCGACTGATTATTTTTATTTGAAAGAGGGTACTTTAGGGATCGCTCTATGTAAACTGTGTCAAGTTCTGATAAGTGGTTCCTAAGCTTGCCTTAATGCGAACTTAATCTTCTGCGTCTATGTTGGTAGTATTATGAAACCACACATATTTACTATCTATACTAAAATTATAACGAAAAAAGATTTGTATTTTTTTTTGTAAGGAATAAACTTAAAACTTCGGACCGATTTGAACAATTCTTTCACCGTTGAGAAGCTACATAACGTCCTCTAGTGTAAAATAAAAACCTAGCAAGTATTTGTTTACCACAAATAGGAAATTAAAAATAAACTGTTTTGAGTATTGCTTTGGCCATTTTGCTATAGCCGCTTTAAACTATTAAAGCGGCTATAGCAAAATGGCCAAAGCATTGGCTTGGCGATTTAAAGGTTGTGAGTTCGATCCCCACTCATTGCACTATTCACTTAACGTGAACCCAGTGCAGACACAAACATATTTAGCTTAATTTATCTTATTTAGAGGGGTTAACAAAACTAGTAGTAAAATGCAGCAGTAGCAAGCTCTTTTTTTAAGTATACTGCCTCTAGTGAATCTAATAACTCAACCTCATAGTGTTGTTTTTTTTTTTCAAAGTTATTTATCCTCTTTTCGAATAAAAGTGTTCATTAATCATTCGTGTTTAATTGAATCAAAAAAAACAATCAACAAATCGTAGGTACCTGAAAATGTAACACGGGAATTAACTTTTTTAATCCTGTTTGTGTTCGCGTCAACAAAACTTCGCTAGTAATTCATTTGTGAACTGGTTTCAGGATTTACACACGCTATGTGCCCACTCAGGCTTAGACCACTATCTATGAAATACCGTTCTGTTGCGTAAATAACACGCAACAGAACAGTATTTAATATAATATATCACAAAAGAACAAAAAAATGCAAAATGGAAACACGTTTGGAATAGGTTTTCAGAAAACATAACACCACGCTTGTGTTCTCTCAGGGAACAGGTAGAGTTTTACCCCTATAGTACACCGATATTACATTACATGCTATTATTACAACGATGTCATTCGTGGGGTCGATTCCCACCCAGGACAAATGTTTATGTGATGAGCACGATCATTTGTTCTGTATCTGGGTGTAATTTATCTATAATATGCTTGTATTTAGAAGTATATAAGTATGTTTATCAGCTGTTTAGTATCCATAACACAAGCTCTTAGCTTAGCTTGGGACTAGATGGCGTTGTGTGAAAAGTTGTGGAATATTTATTTATTTATTTATTTATTAGTTACTAGTTACACGATACTCTTTGGGTAAACTGGTTGTCAGATATTATGTTGTTCTTATTACTACGTCGTTGGTAGTACGTTGTTCTTATTACTACGTCGTTGGTAGAAATCTCAACTTAAATAATCGTCAAAAAGGAAAACACCAAGTAATTTTCTACGGTTCCCTAAAATACATGAATATACCAGAAAACGTTTACAGCGCAAAAATTGTGCAAGTTCCGCATGTGTAAGTTATACCTATAACGTTGGGCCGCAATTTTTAATATCACCAGTCACATTGCGAATTTTATTAAAAATCATAAGAATTTCGCATCGCTAGGGATGTGTCCTCTGTCCCTTCTAGACGTTACTAAATTAATTTTCGTGACAATAAATCATTGCTTTTGTCAAGCCAGCGTAGTTGCGTAGCAAAATTTTCAATCTTGACTTATGCTACGGTAAGTGTTATTAATTGAACATTATTAATAATAATAGAAAGTCGATGTAAAATTAAGAAATTGATCACATTTATCGGTGATTTTTTGCGATAAACGTAATTAACACGGTGGCTGCCATACGAGTATACTCGTAGTAACTTTTTTTTACGCCCATTGCCACCATACAAAATGGCAGGTACGAGTATACTCGTAGTTGGCAATGGAACCTAGTTCAAACTACGAGTTAACTCGTAGTATGGCAATGAGATAGGATTTTTATTACCTTATTATCAACCAATTATTTTTATTACCAAGCAGGGAATTCCGGGATCGATATTTCAGACCAAATGCTGTCATATATTTTTCAGCTCTTAGAATGATTTTGTTTTGGTACAAAAAACTAGCGATACACATTTTTTAAATCTACATTCATAACGCCTGCATGATCTACAATCAACAAACCAAAACCGTGTCGTGTCTGCAGAAAAGAAAAAAAAACGCAAAGAAACAATTTATAACTGTCCGGTATGTGCCCGGTATGCCTTATGCGTAGAAAATTATTTTAAAATATCACTTCTTTTTGATTTCACAGTGATGTATCCAAAAAAAAATCGATTAATTTTTTTTTCTGATAAAATGATGTTTCACTTCAAATGCCAAAAAGTGTAACCCCGCCCTCCGTTCACTGCCACTTGTCTAGAATTCGTTAGAAATCGCATACAACCAACTACGAGAATACTCGTAGTTGGCAGTGGGGCCCAGATCTTGTACTACGAGTATACTCGTAGGTTGGCAGTCAACGTGTTAATTACGCAAAAATAAAATACGCTATTTTATACCCCTTTTTAACCGACTTCAGGAGGAGGTTCTCAATTCAATCGGTATTTTTTTTTCTTATGTATGTACACCGATTACTCTGAGATTAATGGTCCGAATTACGTGATTCTTTTTTGTTCGATGCGGGATAGTTTCCATTTGGTTCCATAAAATTTTAATATAGTTTGTCTGGGAAAGTTTATTGCAATCATGAATACAATCACGTGTTTAAGTATCGGTCACTAATTACCAGTCACCCTATAGAATAAGTAATGCTCGATATTGTAGACGCGTGGTCAACTGAATAATCGACACATTTTTTCTCTTCATTCTTGACATCGTCGTGCTCAAATCAAAGAAATATTTCTACAATCTGTCAGTTTTTTGATTCTTCTGTAGACAAAATTCGTGTCTATGGTGGTCATGCTATGCATGTTGAGCGACAGCCCTACGGAATATTTTCATACGGAAAGCAGTAAGCGGATTTATTACCTCGTGCTGTTCATAGAGAACGTTTGCGAACTTAATAAGCAAAGCTGGGATGCTTACACTTCTAGATACTCTGTTCTTCACGGTACTATAAATAAATCAATTATTTTTACTAGGTATATACTTTTCACATCAATATTATTTATTTACATGTCCAGGCAACAGAAACTTCTACATCCTCACTCACTCACTACACAAAACCACACTCCACACTACACAGAACCACACTCCACACTTGCCTTCATCGCCACACAATACTAACCATAAAAACAAAAATTCAAACTATTTACTTTAGCATGCATGCAATAATAATTACATTTAAATAGCGCTCAATCTTTTTGTGGTAATATTAAGTGCGCTAAGTTTATTTTAGGTGTTACTCACTCACTTCATCAATCATTTTAATAATAAAATTGTTAACTGTCTCGCGACCACCGTCTGATTTGGAATATTATATAACCTAAAGGGTGGGGACCTGGTTTCCTGAAATACAGTCCCCAAGCCTAGTTTAGGCACCACTCTCCCGCAATATACTTACTCTATCCACCTGTTCCCTAAAATATGTACTCAATGTGTATTGTGACGAGAAATAAATAAATAATCAAAAAAAAAACTTTTGAATGTTCTGTAGCGATATCTATCTCGCCACATACAAACTAATGATCGATATCCTACATCGCGGTATCAGAGTTATCCGCGCAATTTGAACGTATACAAGTTCCCGACTACAACCGTCGGGTAGTTTTTTAGTTTTTTTTTTAGTAGTTAGCCCACCAGACACAACACCCGTCTGGTCGGAGGATAGGTACTCCCTTTTCAATGAAGGATGAGGAACTTTATACCCTGTTCCTCATACCTCCAAAGTTCTATGACATACGACTTTACCCTGATCATCAACCAAGGGGTATCATGTTACCCAGTAATTGGGTAACGTGATACCCCTTAATCTTATATCTATTAATCACATAGGCAGTAGCTCCAGCTATTACACTGGTCAGCTCCACCAGGTTAAATTGGAACCCGACCCCAATAAAGTTGGGAAAAGGCCAGGCAGATGATAAGTAACTAATCTGGTGTTTTTATGCCACCCATAGACCTCTGACTTGCCCTAACATGCCGTTGAAAGATATCTCTCAGGCCTGCCCGTTTCCTCTCGAAATTTTCCTCCACCGTTTTTGAAGCAAGTGATAGCTACACAATGCGCACATGTATCCGAAAATTCAGAGGAGCCTTGGGTTCGAAGACGAGACCTGTGACTAGGCAGACAGTAGGTACACACATTATTAATTCCTGTTTTACGAAGAGATTTAAAATACTATAGAGCGGGCACGTCAAAGAAATGTCTTAGAAAAACTTTGATCCCATGTCTCAGTAACGCCATCTAGAATAATATATGAATATTGGAGCGGCAGCGGAGCGTACTAAAAAAAACTCATAGACTTGGTCCAAGCAGGAGACAAGTTTCGGATGAAAATTTTGATCGTGATGTCCGGTCTATAGGTAATGAATCGTCTTTGATGTTTTACAATAAAATACACACATCAAAAGTGTCTAGGGATCAACATATATTTTTGCAATAACTTTTCTCCTGATTGATATTAATTAAAATTTTCTTTAAGGATTCATCAAATAAAGTGTTTTCGTTTGTCACAGTAACGACAAACCAAGTCACCTTTGCATTAATAAAGAAATTTGCCATTTTCCTAATAATGGGATTTTTGACATTTGAACCACTAACATTAAAGTTCGAAAAAAAGACTGAAATAACAGTTTTCTTTAAAATTTTATTGGGTAACTTAAACAATTAATAATCCGTGTTTCTACCGCGAACACTAACAACACAAGAACATCGGTTTGGCATACTCAAAATGAGTTCATCCAAATCACGCTGTGGAATGGCCGCCCATGTTCGTTGCAACAACAAAAAAAGGTCTTCTTGCGACTGGATACCCTCCATATTCGGCAGAGCTCTTCTCTGTAGCATATCCCATGCATGCTCAATCGGGTTCAAGTCTGGCGACTGAGCAGGCCAGGGCAGAACATTGATGTTAGCTGCGGCGAGAGTCTGTCTTACAACTCTTGCGGTGTGCGGTCGTGCATTATCATGCATTAACTGAAATAAGGGACCGATTTGCACTTGTAGAGGAACGATGACGTCTGATACAATCGTCTCAGCATAAATTTGAGCGTTGAGGTTGCCTCTGATCCAAATCAACTCAGTTCTTCCGCCGATCCAAATACCCGCCCATACCATGATGGTTCCACCACTATAAGGATGGACTTCCTGGCAGGATTTTAATCGCTGTTGGCGTCCAGGGGTTCTCCAGTGTCGTATACGTCTTGTATCCGGTCTCATACCAAAACGAGACTCATCAGAAAAGCACACGAAACGCCATTGTTCTTCTGCAAAATTTCTGTGTTAAAGAGCCCATTGATATCGAATCCTACGATTGTGCATTGCTATAGGTGGTACCCGTAGCGGTCTTCGGGAATGAAGGTTCACTTCATGCAAGCGGTTTCTGACTGTTTGGTCGCTAATTAAGTTCCCTGAAAAGTGATGAAGCCTCACGAGTTGTAAGACAGACCCTCGCCGCAGCTAACATCAATGTCCTGCCCTGGCCTGCTCAGTCGCCAGACTTGAACCCGATTGAGCATGCATGGGATATGCTACAGAGAAGAGCTCTGCCGAATATGGAGGGTATCCAGTCGCAAGAAGACCTTTTTTTGTTGTTGCAACGAACATGGGCGGCCATTCCACAGCGTGATTTGGATGAACTCATTTTGAGTATGCCAAACCGATGTTCTTGTGTTGTTAGTGTTCGCGGTAGAAACACGGATTATTAATTGTTTAAGTTACCCAATAAAATTTTAAAGAAAACTGTTATTTCAGTCTTTTTTTCGAACTTTAATGTTAGTGGTTCAAATGTCAAAAATCCCTTTATTAGGAAAATGGCAAATTTCTTTATTAATGCAAAGGTGACTTGGTTTATCGTTACTGTGACAAACGAAAACACTTTATTTGATGAATCCTTAAAGAAAATTTTAATTAATATCAATCAGGAGAAAAGTTATTGCAAAAATATATGTTGATCCCTAGACACTTTTGATGTGTGTATTATATTCTATGGTTGTTTAAATAATAGAATAGAATTGTGTTAAGTTGTCTTATACACGATATTTAGACTTCATAATAATGACCAAATATAATTTTCAGTATACATATATTGATCTTTGATGTACATGTCCAGGGTCTGTTATTGATGCTGTCCTACTAAACTTAAATTTAACGCTGCCTAAGCTAAATCGTTTAAAAACAAAGACTAAATTAAATATTAATAAACTCGAATATGACTTGCACAACATTGATTATAGCCCAGTTTATAAAACTGCTGACGCTAATAGCGCTTTATCGTACTTGATAAAAAATGTCCAACAAGCTATTTTGCGTAACACAACAAAAGTGACGATTAATAATCGTCATCACAATATTAAACCCTGGATTACGCCGGGGTTAATTCGCTGCATAAGACACAGGGATAAACTTCATCAGAGAACAAAAAAATACCCTGATAATTCAATAATTCTAACTTCATATAAAAGATACAGAAATTTCTGCAACAATCTCCTAAAAAAGCTTAAAAATAACTTTGAAAAGAGTGAATTAAAAAAAGCAGGTAACAATAGCAAGAAAGTTTGGAAACAAATTAAGAACGTCACCTACTTGACCAAACAACGTGAGTCAAATTCAAGTTTACTGCTAACTAATTGTTCACCTTTGTTGTCTGCAAATAATGTAAATAACTATTTCGTTAATATTGGGAAAACTTTGGCCCAACAGGTTCCAAAACATTGCATTCAAACATCATTCCAGATAAATAATAACAGCTTTAGCCAGAAATCATTTGCTATGTTGGATACGGATGAAAACGAAATAACACGTATCATTTCTGGCCTAAAAGATGACTGTGCAGTTGGATGGGATAATATAAGTAATAGGATCCTCAAGGTCTTTAAGCATTTATTTGTAGCTCCCTTAACGCATGTGTTTCGAATCTGTCTTTCCCAGGGAATCTTCCCTAGCTGTCTAAAAAAAGCGGTTGTCATCCCTATTTTTAAATCTGGTAACAGAGACTTGATAACAAACTACAGGCCAATATCTATACTGCCCTCAATCTCAAAAGTACTTGAGAAAATAATAAACAACAGACTAGTCAGCTACTTAGAAAAAAACAACCTCTTGTCTCCTACGCAGTTTGGTTTTAGAGCCAAATTGTCTACAGCCGATGCAGTTCATAGTCTAACAGATCATGTCTCAAAAGAGCTAGACAAAGGGAATCAGGTCCTTGGAGTCTTCCTTGATTTAGCGAAAGCTTTTGACACAGTCTCCGTTTCTATGCTTCTTGACAAATTAGAGGCCATAGGAATAAGGGGAACGCCGCTGTCGCTGCTTGCTGACTACTTAAACGACCGTTGTCAATGTGTTAAGATTGATAATATTACGAGCGATGAGCAAAAAAACACTGTTTTTGGGGTCCCCCAGGGAAGTATTTTGGGTCCTACGCTTTTCCTGGTTTATATTAACGGCCTGTGTAATTTAAATATTAAGCACTGCAAAATAGTATCATACGCTGACGACACGGCATTAATATTTACAGCCAAAACCGGAAGCGAACTGCACGAAAACGCTCAACTAGGTTTTAACACTGTGACTAATTGGCTTCAAAGTAATTTACTAACATTAAATGCAGACAAGACAAAATATATACTCTTCTCCATGCGCAAACCTAGACTTGACACTGCTAACTTTCATCTATACGCCCATCAGTGTGATAACCTTCCTGTCAACACGTGTCATTGTCCTCTAATCCTCAAAACCAGTACCATCAAATACCTCGGTGTAATCATTGACGACACACTCACTTTTAGACATCATATTGAAAGTCTGGTTAAAAGAGTGCGCAAACTAATATTTGTATTTAAAAAAATCCGAACTTTAACAGATTCAAAACTAATCACACAAATTTATCAGACCCTATGTCAGTCTATAATTCAATACTGTATCACTTCATGGGGTGGTGCCTCAAAAACTCTCTTGCTCCCTCTTGAAAGAGCTCAGAGAGCAATTTTAAAAGTAGCAAACTTCCATCCCTTTTTCTTTCCTACAGAAGAGTTATATAAGTCCTGTAATGTACTGACTGTTCGCCAGCTTTTCATCTTGCAGTTAGTGTTAAAACAACATACCATGCTTTTGTATAATGCTGACAGTACTAACAAGAGACGAAAAGATATAGTGTGCATTTCTAATGAAACCTTTAAATATATCTTTGCAGAAAGATTCTTTGCATTTCTTGGCCCATTTTTGTACAATCGATTAAATAGAAAACTAAGTATCTATAAGTTAAACTATTTTAATTGTAAAATAGCTGTAATTAATTATCTAAGAAATATTTCGTACGCACAAACAGAAGATTTACTTCGTGTCAGCAAATAATTCTCACACTTAATGTTTTTTGTTTACTACCATACATCTTTTTAGGTACGTTTCACTGTTAATTTATTTATAATTTCTAATTAAAGTATTTATGAACTGTCTAGCCTGAAACACAGGTTCAACCTAGTTCAGGCAAATATGCAACTGTGTTCTAATCCAAATTGTTAAAGATATTTTTATTGTATTTGTGTGTCTCTTATTATAAATAAACGATTAAACGATTATTATTGAACTTTTGAATAAATTCCAATAAAATAAATAATGCTAGCTGTGCGTCGAGCTCCTAAGGGGTGGTTTATTTACTTAGCGGTCCCGTGACGTGACTAGATCAACATATTATTACAATTTATATTAAAATAAAACGGCCAATACATTCATTTTATATTATTTACTATTTTCTAGACATAAACATTACCGTATGAGCACGCGCAAGCACAGTACGCATTTGGCTCAATAAATAGATCGTCAACCTTTTCGCGATTCTCTTAAGTTACGTTTATAATAATTCAACTGTAATTATTTTGTTTGCGATGAAGTCGTGTGCAAATTGCAATAATCAGTTTAACGATGGGGTGCAATGTGCAAGTTGCAAAAAGCTTTTGGATTTTTCTTGTGCGGGTGTGTCAGAGGCGAGTTGGAGAAAACTGGGCGCAGATCGAAGAGCACAATGGAAATGTTCTGCGTGTAAATCGTCGCCGACTCTGCTTTCACCGCAACCCCCCGCTTCACTGGATATTGTGCTGAGTGAGATTCGGGAAATGAAGCAGCAGCTGCTGAATTTGCCAACATTAGTCAACGACATAAGATCCATCAAAGAGGAGCTGATTGAGGTTAAGAAGAGCTGTGATTTCTCTAGTGGTAGACTCGATGACTTCGACACTAGGCTTGTTGAGCTAGAGGCTAAAGCCTCCGAGTTTGAAAAGCTCCAGGCCACCGTTTCTTCGCTTCAAGCAGAATTGGCCTCAACAAAGCACGAGCTCTCTTCCAGTGACCAGCGTTCCCGGCTTAACAATGTGGAGATTAAAGGTATACCTCTAAAGAGGGATGAAAACTTATTTACTATCGTGGACGCCATCTGCCGTAAAACAAATTACAGTTGTGCAAAAACCCAAATTAATTATATATCGAGGGTTCCTATACATAGTTCAAATGAAAAACTGGTGATAGTGAGCTTCCTTAATAGATACATAAAGGAAGACTTTATAGTAGCTGCGCGCGCTGTTAAGGATCTATCCACCTCTGACATAGGCTTCCAGGGAGCACCTCAACGTGTGTTCGTTAACGACCATCTTAGTGTAGAATCCAAGAAATTATTGAGTAAAGCGAAAATAATAGCCAAAGAGAAACATTACGAATTTGTATGGGTGAAACACGGTAAAATTCATGTGCGTAAAGACGTTAACTGCAAAACCTTTATAGTGCGAAAAGACTTGGATTTAAACAAAATATCGTAAACAGTTTTTATTTTCACTATTTGTTATACTTTTACTTAGTTACTTTTAAAATGTGTCGAATCTTGCATGTTAAACGTTATTTGATTTGTTTCTGTAAAAGGTTTAGCACCTCTGTATCGCTAATGATCCTCTTTTGTATTCATTATCGCGCCGTTTGTCTTCGAGTCGTAATGAATCGCTATATATGTATCTCGCTTACGCATACGCTCGTAACATATTGTTGCTTGCTTGCTCGCACGCGCCGATCATCGGATGAGTTGCACAGTTGTATTGAATTAACTTATTTTTACCCACTTTTGGATTACATATCTTTTCTATGCGCAATAGTTATTTGTTTCGAATTTAATTGGCTGTTAATATTATGTTTTTATGTTATTGATGCTTATCCTATCATTGTTTATGCTATTAGTAATGGCGAATAACAGCTATGAGTGTCTAACTGTGTTCTATCAGAACGTGCGGGGATTGCGAACAAAAACAGACTCGTTTTATCGTCAAGTACTAATTAATTCGTACGATATTATTGTTTTAACAGAGACGTGGCTATTAGATGGTGTGTTAAACTCAGAGTTGTTCGATGACCGATACTTGGTGTGGCGTCGTGACCGGGACTACACATTGACTGGTCAAACCAGGGGTGGTGGAGTACTCATTGCGACGCGTAAGGAGTTGCCTGTCACTCCGCAACCGCTTCTTCATTCCGCGGCGGAGGATGTATGGATCAATTTACGGCTTAAAAAAATGAAATCACGTGAACACACAAACATATATATCTGCGCGGTTTACTTATGTAAACAAAACAGGGGTTTCTCGTTTTCGGAACAGCTTGTTAATTTCCTTTCTAAATTGAACCACACAGCTCTGAATAAGACATCTGATGTATTTTTAGTTTTGGGTGACTTTAATATGAGCGGAATAGTGTGGGCTCCATCCAATAATATTTCGCTAGTCCCAGTGAACCCCGCCACTGGCGATGAATGTTTGCTGGCGGATGAGTTGTGCACGTTGGACTTTGGTCAGTATAACGGGGTCGTTAATAGGCAGGGGAAACTGTTAGACTTGGTCCTCTCAAATAAGATAGCCTGTGTTAGTGAGTGTGCTGATCCTTTAGTACCAATTGATCCATATCACCCGGCTTTAATTATAAATGTAGATGCCTTTGAACTGCCTCCCCTCGATCATGCGCCTCGTTTGCGATATATGTACAGTAATGGTGATTTTGATTCAATAAATAAAGAAATCTCTGTTATTAACTGGGCTCATGAGTTTTCAATTAGATCATTGGATGATTCAGTTGCATTTTTTATGGATAGTACCAAACAATTACAAAATAAATATATACCGCAGAAGCTAGTTCGTAATAATTCATATCCAATTTGGTATAGTGCATCACTCATCAAAACAATTAAGGAAAAATATAAATTCTTAAAAAAATTCAAAATTTATGGTAACAAATCTGACGAGTTAACTTTCAAATATTTGCGTGAAAGAATTAAGACAATGGAAGCTACTTGTTATGAACTTTATCTTAATCAAACAGAAAATTTAATTAAAAACCACCCTAAACATTTCTGGTCCTATGTTAAAAACCGCTATAAATCCAATGCTATTCCTAATACATTAAACTATAACAATGAAATATTTCTCTCCGGGGATTCTATTTGCGAGGCCTTTTCCTCTTACTTCCTATCAACCTTTCTTGATCCCACTTTACCTAATTCTCCTAGTTCACCCACTGACCTCCCTCCCTACTATGATGGAACGTCGTCAGACATTTGTCACATTGAGGTAGATGTCGATAATGTGACTGGTCTACTTCGCAACCTGGATCCATCTAAAGGTGCCGGTCCTGACAATATACCTTCTAAGTTCCTTATTAAATGCGCACCTTCCATTGCTCTTCCTATCTCAATTTTGTTCACCAAGTCTTTGTCCCAAGGTGTCGTCCCTAGAGTATGGAAATCTGCGTATATCACACCTGTGCATAAGAAGGGTTCAAAGACTGAGGTTACTAATTACAGGCCTATTTCTAAACTGTGCATAATTGCTAAAATATTTGAGAGGATTATCTATAACCAGTTATACCCTGCCCTAGCTAACTCGTTGGGCTCTTTTCAGCACGGGTTTTTAAAAGGGCGGTCTACCACTTCTAACCTTATTTTATTTAACGATTTCATTACAGAAGCTATGGATAGTGGTATGCAGGTCGATGTGGTTTACACTGACTACAGCAAGGCGTTTGATCGGATCGAGCACGAATCCCTGATTAAAAAGTTAAGACACATAGGTATCCGTGGAGACCTGCTAAGGTGGTTCTCTTCTTATATCGATAACAGGTCACAAGCAGTAGTAATTAACAACTATGTGTCTAGCTGGGTAAACGTGCCTAGTGGAGTGCCTCAAGGTTCGTTGCTCGGTCCTTTCTTATTTGTAGTTTATGTGAACGACATCGATCAGTGCCTCCATTCATCCAAACTACTATGCTTTGCCGATGACATGAAAATATTTGCCACTGTTTCATCGCTTGATGACATGCTTGCACTACAAGCTGATTTATGTCGGCTCGAAGAGTATTGTCGGGCTAATAAACTGGATCTCAACCCATCTAAGTGCTCCGTTATTACCTACACTAGGAAACGTGCAGTCCTGGTCACTACATATACTTTAGCTGGTGAAAACTTGCCGAGGTGCAATACAATTCGTGATTTGGGCGTTTACCAAGACAGTAAATTAGTTTTTGACGCACACATTGATGCTATTGTTAAAAAAGCATCTAAACTACTTGGTTTTATAATGCGACTTTCTAAGTGTTTTACGGAGGCTAAAACGCTCAAAATATTGTATTGTACATATGTAAGGAGTCAGCTCGAATATGCATCTCAGATATGGAATCCACGGTATCGTAAATACATCGACCGCATTGAAAATATACAAAAACGCTTCATAAAATATCTTTGCTTTCACCAAAAGGTTCCATATGACTCAGTTGAATATCTCCGACTCTGTAAGAAATTCCACCTACTGCCACTAGTAGACCGACGTAACATTGCAGACTGTCTGTTTTTGTTGAAAATCCTCCACGATGATACTGATAGTCCTGAACTATTGTCCAAATTTTATTTTAATGTGCCCAGAAAAGTTTTGCGTAACAACCCTCCCATTTGTGTTCCTCACTCGTCATCGAATTATAGGCAGAACAGCTATATTGTGCGTGCAAGTAGTAATTTTAATGAGATATGCAAGCGATATGATTTGGATCCTTTTCTTACTAGTGTAAACTCTGCAAGAAGGTGCTTAAGCCTCCAATTTTTTAAGTGACAGTGGTTATTTCAAGTAGTTTTTTTATTGCTTTTGTCTTTTTTTTTTTTTTCTTTCTTTTAACAATTTGAGTCGAGTACTGTTATCTGTGATCGCGGCTTATTTGATTTGATTTATGATTGTAAATCTACACGCGAGGACTTGTAATTGGCTTTCTGGTGACTATTACTTTCTTATTTGTTGTGTTTTTATTAGCTGTAAGTCCTCCATGTACTAAATAAATAAATAAATAAATAAATAAATAAATAAATAAATAAATAAAACCGCGTAGTTTTTACAGCAAAAATGGAAAAAAGTTTTTCTTAGACGGTAATATTAGTAAACAGAAGTTTTGTACTTGCATTCGAATTAGCATTTTACTTTGGAATGAGAGGCAATAAGCTGGAAACTTGACTACATCTTAATTTTTACATGCACCCGCTTACTCAATAACTATGTAACACACTAAATACAGATACATGCAAAGTTTTTTGCAAGTTTTATGTTCTACAAATTTATAATAATTGTAGATAGATGTTGTAACATCATTGAAGTTACAGGGACTGTAAATTATTCAATGCATGCGCATTGAATAATTTACGATCCTACACGAGATTTTACAAGACTTTCTGACATCTTTTAGGACACCAAAATAAAGGTTAATACGAGTCTCTAGCTTGTTATTTCTCACTCCGAAGTTTAACCCTTGTTATAGATTGATTAACTGGATTATTTTTGTATTGTTATAGGTTAGTGTTGCCCAGTAGTTGTCCCAACTATTAACCAAAAAAGTTAATGCGCTTGGAAAATGAGGTCGAAAGAAACCGTCAATCGCAAAAACACGGTTAGTAGTGGCTATTTGGCTAATTACGGGCCGCAAATAAGGGTCCTAATTATGGCACATGGCGACGACATGTACTGTCTTTCTCCATAGCTGTTTTTACGACCCTTGGTAACTTGATTTGTCTACACACTAACTGGTGGCCTAAAGTTAAAATCATTCGTTAAGCGACTATTGTAATTCATGCTTAGAGGATAGATCGTATGCTACTATGCTCTAAAGAATAAAATAAATTAAAACAGGTCGGTACAGTTTAGTAAGCATAACTGTTAGAATGTTTTGTTGTTTTGATTCCCACCCAAATGTTTGTGTGATGAGCACGATCTTTTGTTCTGTGTATTAGGGTAATAGATCTATAAACTGTGTGTAGGTATTTTAAATTATAAGTATGTTTAACAGTTTACTAGTTTACAAGCTCTGCAACGATTTGGATCAGAGGCAACCTCAACGCTCAAATTTATGCTGAGACGATTGTATCAGACGTCATCGTTCCTCTACAAGTGCAAATCGGTCCCTTATTTCAGTTAATGCATGATAATGCACGACCGCACACCGCAAGAGTTGTAAGACAGACTCTCGCCGCAGCTAACATCAATGTCCTGCCCTGGCCTGCTCATAGTCGCCAGACTTGAACCCGATTGAGCATGCATGGGATATGCTACAGAGAAGAGCTCTGCCGAATATGGAGGGTATCCAGTCGCAAAAAGACCTTTTTTTGTTGTTGCAACGAACATGGGCGGCCATTCCACAGCGTGATTTGGATGAACTCATTTTGAGTATGCCAAACCGATGTTCTTGTGTTGTTAGTGTTCGCGGTAGAAACACGGATTATTAATTGTTTAAGTTACCCAATAAAATTTTAAAGAAAACTGTTATTTCAGTCTTTTTTTCGAACTTTAATGTTAGTGGTTCAAATGTCAAAAATCCCATTATTAGGAAAATGGCAAATTTCTTTATTAATGCAAAGGTGACTTGATTTATCGTTACTGTGACAAACGAAAACACTTTATTTGATGAATCCTTAAAGAAAATTTTAATTAATGTCAATCAGGAGAAAAGTTATTGCAAAAATATATGTTGATCCCTAGACACTTTTGATGTGTGTATATTGACTCCAGAGAATATTGTATCGGACGCTAAAAATGTGATGGAAAGTCTTCTATTTTATGTCTTATAGTTCTGAATTGTACATAAATAAATTCTTGTTCATAAATTGCACTTACTTATTTTCTCATAGAGGTTGATAAAAAGTAGAGTGTCCACCTCGGGAGCAACACTATTTTAAGCTAGAGTGACATACTTTTAATCCCTTGCTGCGCTCAGGATTCTAGTTAAGAATCCCTCGCTCCGCTCGGGATTCTACTCTAGTATCCTTCGCTCCGTTCTGGATTAAAAAAAAACTCTCGCCTTTAAAATAGTTGTTTGCTCCCTAGATAAACAATGTACTATTTTTTATTTTATTACTCTAAGTCTTGTAGTGGACGCTTTATTCAATCTAACGTAACGTAACATAGCCATTTAAACCAACTGATAATTTGTCAAATTATGACAAGCAGTTAAGATGAACATACACACACATACAAACATCGCAGTCGTAAATATCATAACCATCCTTTGTACTTCGCCGGAGTCGGGTAAAAATAAAAATACATGCTTAAGTACTCATATTTTAATGCATTTGGTATAACACTATTTATAATGGCCGTGGTATTTTGTACCCATAAAACCAGTCAATCTCTATGATTCCAGTGTCGCTCTTGCACAAATTTTAAAATCAGTTGGAACTATAAAATTAACCAAACCTTGAATTTCTCTCCACATTTTCCCTCCCAGTTTATCGAATAGCAGGCAAATGCCAACGCCAACGAGCTTGTAAAAAGAAAGCTCCTGCCTAAATCAAAGAGAAAGCTTTTTTTTTAATCCGTTTTACAGGTAGGTAACTCCACACACACTTCCAGAAAAAAGTGTGTATTAATATTACACCAGTGCTATTCCTCCTCTCTCTTATTTAATCTATGCTGTGCCCGACAGGGTTTATAATTGTATAGCTAATATAATTTCCCCTACTAACTGTTAGCAAAACACATTATGGTACGCAATAAACAATTGAGAACATACCTACATACATAAACTCACGCCTTTTTCCCATGGGGGTAGGCAGAAACTACGGAGCGCCATATGCTACGATTCTTATACATACTTCTCTTGCTTCGTTTACAAGTCGTGATACACAGACGCCGGTTGCTAGTACTAACGCACCTAACCCTTCTGAAGAACCTCACCAATAACGTCTATGTATGTCCTTCTAGGACGTCCCCTCCCGGCGTTCCCACTTACATCTGCCTTGTAAGTACCTTTCGTTAATCGCCTTTTATTCAACGTTACCAAACCATCTAAGCATACTCTTTCGATTTTTGTAACTACTTACAACTTCTTTTAAGTTGCTTTATCACATCATTCCAGAGAATTGAATTGAATACCACCCATCAACCGAGAAAAAAGATGGTACCCATCACAAATATCAATAAAGTAGCATTCTATCTCATACGAACCTTGTAATGCGATTCGATATCATATCGATCGGTTTTCAACAGGCATGCAGGCCTGCATCACTGTACGACGTGTCTCAAATATAACGCGGGCGTGTGCAGGCATCTATTAGAGACACTGTAGCACAATTCTCGAGTGTCTCAACAAATATTTCCTATCCCATAATGTTATCAGCAATGCATTTATTCGTAAGCTGTTATCTTTTCCCAAATATGTTGGGGTTAGTCTACCCTAGTGTTTTAGGTGATTTTGCCACTGAGAAAAAATTTCGAAACGAACTTAGTTGTCCCGGTCTACTTTAATCCATACAGTATTATCCCTTTTTAACCGACTTTCAAAAAAGGAGGAGGTTCTATGTTCGTGTGTATGTATTTTTTTTTTTTTTTTTTTATGTATGTTACCTGATTTCTCTCCCATTTGTGGACCGATTCTCAAAATTCTTTTTTATTTGAAAGAGTATACTCCTGAGGTGGTCCCATTTTAATTTGGTGAAGATCTGGTGCTGATCTTCGGAGATATACAACGGAACTCTTCAAAAATAAACGGCAAATCTGTCGTGATTGCTGGAATCGCTTGGATGGTTATTGTTTATACAACATAATGACGTATCATCACGCCTGTATTCTCTAAGGGGTACGCAGGTGGGTACAATATACCTAGATTTCGTCAGTTAGGTATGTTAATTTTAATTTATTAGGGATTAGTGGAAAACCCTATTATGATGACATGTATTGTTAACAATTAACAATATAAAATAAATTCATGGCAAATATTTATAAGGTAACAACTAAAAATTGAAAAATAAAAACATTTTTGCAAAAAATAAAACCGACTTCAAAAAAAACACTAAACGGTGTAAAATAACTCTAAATTCGGAAGTCGGTGGCCCATCATGAGTAAGACAAACCCACCAAAGCCACAGACTTCCGAAATTATAGTTATTTTACACCGTTTAGTGTTTTTTTTGAAGTCGGTTTTATTTTTTGCAAAAAAGTTTTTTTCAAACAATTATTATTAAAGTTTGTCTCGTTCGTCATTAATAATTCCGTAAATTCATTACTGAAATATAGGATTTTTTATGCAGCTTAAACCTCTTTGTAAGTCTAAACTTTGAAAGGGGCTTTAAATTTCATAAAATGGCTTATATTTCAGAAATAACTAAACAAGGTAACAGAACGTACGCATGACAACCAAAAATATGTTGATCGGTAATATGCGATAATCCCAATAATGTACATACATACATTAAGTATGTTGTAGATTCTAAATCCTTGTAAATACACTATTTAATTTCAGAGGAGTGTCAGTATACGTACCGACAGTGGGACAAACATCAAATGAATGACAGATAGCAACAGACTGTATAGGTGCTTAAATTGCTGTTTTTATTTTTTCACCGTTTAAACCTTCCTTAAACTGCCAAACATATTTCAAGGCCTAAATTAGTCAAATCGCTCCAGCCATTTTCGAGTTTTAGTGAAATTATTAAACGTCATTTCATTTTTATAAGTATAGATACCTAAATAGTATAGGTACTTTTCGTAAGATGGCAACAAATAGATCTAGAACAATAATAACCACTACTACTTTTTAATTATCGAATCTCGAATGTGCTCTTTAAACCATTTGTTTTATATAGAATTATACATAAGTGTATAGAGATCCGATATATCTGTGGCCCTAGTGAAAAGGGGTATAAGTCCAATTTTGTCGAAAATGAGTTAAGTGTACCAAAGTGATCAGAAAAAAATGCTCTATTGTTTGGTGAAGACAGATCTAAGCTATCTCTAAAAATAAGAAAGTTACTTTGTGTAAAAGGATCCAACTGACACCAAAAAAAACTGTAAAAGTCGGTTTTCTGATCACTTTGGTACACTTAACTCATTTTCGACAAAATTGGACTTATACCCCTTTTCACTAGGGCCACAGATATATACATATAACCTAACCTAACTTACCGTACCTATTCTATAGCTAACCTAACTACCGAACCTAACTACCTTAATGAAATTCATTGATCTTGAAACATACAAAATGCATAATTTTAAACTGAACTACGGCGTTACGTGTCTCTATGTGACATACAATACTAAAGTAGGCAGTAGTAATTGAAGTAGTAGTAGTGGAGGTAAAAATTAAACTCGATTGGTATAATTATCATCTATACAAAAAGAACTACTTTGACTGGTATGTTGATCTAGTAGTTAATGGCCCTGGCTGCTATGTCGGAGATCGTCGGGTCGATTCCCACACAAGACAAATGTATGTGTGATGAGGACGATCATTTGTTCCATCTGACCTCAATTAGGGTTGTGGGCATGCCCACAGTGCCCACAGCGGTAGATCCGAGCGTGTTGCTTGTATTATGAAGTGAAACAGTGTAACCATTGTAGATAGGCCATAAATAAATGTATACTAATAAACCAGAAAGAAAGAAGGAGGAAAGAAAATACATTTATTGGCAACAGCTCGATACACGCACAGCAAAATAACAATAACACAAAAAAAGAGACAAAAATGACATGTCTCACGAATGCGCCAAATTTTCAGCTGTAATGCCAGGACAGACGCTGATTTTCAAATGAACCTTTGGGGACAAGTGGTGGAACCAATAACAGGTACTATTATTAACTTCCTCTTAGAAAGCGGGACAAATATGCGCCTTTCATATTACTGAACTAAAAAAAAAATCGAAAAAAAAAGACATTATCGACATGAATACGACTTTTTAATTAAGTTTCACATAAATTCGTCTTTTGATCTTCAATCGGGTGTAAAAAAATGAACAGAAGCGCCCTATTTTGTTGTGCTAAAACCGCACTGGAGGAAGTTAGAAAAATATAAAAAATACAGGCAGATGCGCCTTTTTTTTCTGATTCCGGCAATATACATAACTCAAATCTGGAAAAAATGTACACATTTAATGGACAGGGGAACCAACATTATAGGAATAGGAATTATTTGTTGATACCCCCTCTAGGTATCTAAGTCCTATGGAATTTAAGCCGAGCATTCACTGCTACGTGGGATCTGACGGGGAGGTTTGCGAAGTTTGTTAGTTAGTTTGCCAGCCACGCATTCATGCATAACGCGGCATACAATGGACGATCCCACTTAAATGTTCATACAAACCAAAGCTTAGTAGTACTTATTGCACGTTCGTATTGTCTAAAGGGTTAGGCAGAGTTGTGCTTATTCTACACCCATCACAAAAAATTGGCCTCTTACATATTTTTTTTAAAGAGAACAAGAAAGAAAAAATCGTGTATTGGCATCATAACAAAATACACCTTAAAACTATAAAATACAAAGATAAAAATGAATGTGAGTTCCCCATTACTAGTAGTCTTGTTTACCCCTCCAACTCCCTCCCTCCCTCTTGTTTGACTCAATGAACAGCAGAAACGTAAGAAGTAAACTTAAACAATACTACATCAACTCGACTTTGATGTAACTGATAATAGCGCGTTGATCAAATCCTAGGCCATGGCATGCTAAGACAGACCCCAGAGGTCTAAATTGTGTGCCTTGTTTATTTTAGGAACATTTAAATGTATAGAGTGGGCTTACGTCAATAGTACAATGGGTGGGGATCGAAGTCACGACCTCTCGATCGCCAGGCCGACGCCTTATCCATTGGGCTAATGCCGCTTGCTGCTAATTTCGCAAGTTACGTTTAAGTCCCATGTAAGTAGTAGAAGGTCAGCCTATTGTCATCAACTGCATGGGTACGAGTCCAGGCGAGCTAAAACCAAACACCATGCTTACTAGACTAAGGCGATTAACACACTGCCCCGCATGATGCAGCGTAGCGCGTGGATGCGTGTTCTTCCGTTGCTTGTAAGTATCTCCGTTTGTATGGAAAACACGCACAGTCCAACACACGGAAAATGCATCCATGCGCGTTCAATTTAGTTCAGAGACACGCAACATGCAGCGTGATGCGGGGCAGTGTGATAATCGCCTAACAAGGATTTTAGTAAGTCTTTATTGCTATTGTAAGACTGCCACATCTAGTGTCTAGTGGTTGCAAGCGCTAGTAAATAAGGTTCCGGATTAGAACCCCGGGTCTGGGGAAACGTTATTGTGTTTTTCCATCTATTATTTTTCAGTGGCAAAGGGGTTGACCCCTATTACATGCGACTTAAACATAACTTCAAAATATATCAGATGCCAATGGGCGGCATTAAACTCTAACACTAAACTGTAGTCATGTCTGTCTGTGTGTAAATATTATTTCTTAAGTTTTTCTTTCTTTGTTTGTTTGTTTCTTTCTTTATTTCTTTCTTTCTTTGTTTCCTTCTTTCTTTCCGTCTTTTTTTCTTTCTTTCTTTTTTCTATTTGTCACCGACAAACCACAAGTACCTAGTAGAAGATTATATTTAAGTATAGATATCTAGCAGACCTGGCCATGCGTTGCTGTGGCTCAGTAGTGCCAATTTAGTAACGATTATCGTAACTGGTGAAACGTAGGTGTACTGCAGGTTCACCTCTACCTAATCCTTCTGGGATAACCAGCACGATGTTACCTTATGTTTATTGGTTATTCTGCAATACACCTGTTTTTATTCCAGACACGGCGCGGACCCAATGAACATTTTTCGAGTCAACTTTAAGTATCAAAGGTGTCGTGAAAAGTAATAAATATGTAATGTGTATTTCGGTTTTCACGACTGCATACGTAAAATGTTTTATTCAATTAATTAATAATAATTAATTAATTAATTAATAATAATTAATTAATTAATAATTGCAGCATTATCACGCTGCTTAATTGATTCGGCTGAATAAAAACTATTCCCTTTGTGTAAGTCGAACTCATTTCTATTTTTTTCTTATTTCGGTACAAAACTTGGAAGTATGAACATTCCATTGGATGACAGAGATTTTCTAATGAATATAGGTAATTAATTAATTAATAATAATTAATTAATAATATTGAATTAATTAATAACAATAATATATTGTTATTTATTATTAAGTATAGGCTAGTCGACGTCACGCGGTTTTACCCGCGTTCCCGTGGGAATACAGGAATAAAAAGTAGCTATGTCACTCGGGGATAGTGTCTTACTAGGTGAAGCCTGTTAAGACAGTCGTGGCATTAACTATGTAGATTTCTATGTAATTCAATGAAATTTTCTAATTAAAGAAGTGAACTTGTCTTTAAAAATAAACCGCATTGGATTAGACAAAAAGGATCAATTGCTCACGATTTATAATATTACAGTTTAAAGTAGGTATTAATAACGACATAAGAAAACAAGCATAAAAATAGGAAAATGCTGACGGAAATTTTGAAAATTGGGGGTTGTGCGTGAATCCTCTTGTCACTCTGTATAATAATAAATGTCGGCTATGGAGACCAAATCGAGCCATCTTCAATCATTCAAAGAGCCCTAAAAGTGAAACCCGTGTTGACATGTATACCTTATTTACTATTGTTTTTTTTAGTAAGAAAACTATCAGTACTATCCAACACAGCATTAATCCATACCAACCATACGGATAAAGGTGCGGCCTTAATACAATACTCTTCAACATTATCAGCGGAAGGCGAGACCCATGTGGTAACAATGGCGAACAATGACATTTATCTGATCCCTCCCACTGCGAGATAGCTATCAAATGCGAGATGAACTTTATTTACTTCTAAAAATGACAATTTACAGAAGAAACCATCGCATTGTGTGCTGTTCTTGGAAATAATCTTATTTTTAGGGTTCCGTAGTCAACTAGGAACCCTTATAGTTTCGCCATGTCTGTCTGTCCGTCCGTCCTCGCTTAATCTCTGTGACCTGCTAACGGTCACAGAGATTAAGCGAGAACGGACGGATAGAAAGCTAAAATTTGGTACTAATATGTGTATCAATCACGCCGACAAAGTGGTAAAATAAAAATCGGATTTATTGTGACTACGGAACCCTACACTGAGCGTGGCCCGACACGCTCTTGGCCGGTTTTTTATTCTTAGAAACTGTTTTAGAGCATAATCATGTAGATGACGCTCTGTAGATTCTGCCTTCCCCCATGGGAGTACGGCGTGGGTTTACGTACAGACGACAGCTTATCAACCTACCCGAAACTGTCAAATTTCCCCAATCAATTTTGAACCTTATGTCATGGCAATAAAGTTGAAAATTGATTAAAGAAATTGGTCAGATTGTAGTAGGTTTATGTGTTGGCGTCTGTACGTATGTATGAATTCTAAGTTTCTAATGCCCAAACCCGCTGTTCATAATATATCATCATTTATATGTATTAAGTTTTGAACGTATTGTTAAATTGTAGAAGCTGAGGCTTTAATTGACATATTTACACAGAATTTAATGTCTATATAATTTATACCTGTATCTTGTTAATATGTCGTTGGTGTTTCTCATAATAATAAATGTGTAAAATAACGCTAAATTAGGAAGTCTGTGGCTTTGGTACTTTTGTCTTATTCTTGACTAGCTTCTGCACGCGACTTCGTACGCGGATCCTGTTGCTTATGCCAGCGACAACGGGGTCGTCAAAATCGAAGATCTGAAACGTCTGATGTCGAATTCTAAAAGCCCGGGGACGGGAAAACAATGGGATGCGCGAGACGATTCAAGACGTTCCAGATTTTTTATTTTTGTTGGTCAACAGGAAATGCAATGCCAATGCCAGACTTAACAACTTTTGCTAAGACGCCATTTCTATTATGTATATGTTATATTGTCGCTGGGCTTTGGAGTTCCACTACAGGTGCTCCAGATCTTCAAATTTAGTCTCACAGCAGAAAACACTCTTCACGGGGAATACTTTTTGCAATGGCACCATTTTTATATCTCTTTTACTTTAGGTGATCCATTTTCCAAAATGAATTATAGCCTTTATGCTGCGTGACGTTCACGATCAGCGGTCAGTCGCGCATCTCCTTCCCCCACTTATCTCTAGAGTCGATGCGTATATAAGCTAAAAACTCAAGCGTCATGCTTTTTCCGTGAACGTCTCAAACTCGCGAGACAGTGCACGATCGATCGGTCGACGTGTTCACGATCAGCGGTCAGTCGCGCACATATTCTTCACTGGTGTCTAGAGACCTGGATGTAGATGCGTAAATACGCTGAGAATACAGGCGGGCTTCGCGATCCCAAGAAGTTACCACGGAGCGAGTTGCAGCCTCATGTTCTCGAACAGCATCAAGTCTCTCCTAACGCTCTTCGGTAGAATGTTGGGATCTTATGATCTTTAATTATTTAGCACCTTTGGAACATTGGGAAAGATTTGACCTCTTTTTAGGCATGGTTATAGTTTTATTGTGATGATACCTACCTGATCAATTAAAATCTAAGTGGCTGCTCCCCTGCGTTACCGGGTAGGCTACCACGTAACGAAGATAAATGGAAAAGGAAATTAAACACTCAAATAACATAAGCCCGAAGGCAAATTAATACGATAAAAAAAATGGGAGTTTTAGCCAGTAGAGTCTAATTTTCAATGATATACCATCGTCATCGAAAATCAGTCCTGAACTGTTCCCGCCTTCACCGCGTGGAGGTACTTATGTTATTTTTAACCGACTTCAAAAAAAGGAGGAGGTTCTCAATTCGACGGTATGTTTTTTTTTTTTTTTTTTGTTTTTTTTTTTTTTTTTTTTTTAAATATTATAAACTAGTACTTGACTGCAATCCCACCTGATGGTAAGCAGTGATGCAATCGTTGATGGTGAGGCGCACTAGTTTATTAGGAGCCTATTCACTCTTGCCTTGAAGACACCCAAATTATAATCGGACGGGAAGACCGCAGCAGGCAAATTGTTCCAGTCCCTTGATGTACGTGGTATAAACGACGAGGCGAACCGCTTGGTCCGGGTCGTAGAGGTTTCAACAACATAAGGGTGGATACTCGCCGTACGTCGGCTTGTCCGATGGTAGAAGTGAGATGGTGGAATCGAATCATGTAATTCCTGCGCACACTCTCCAAAATGCATCCTGTAAAACACCGAAAGGCTGGCTATCCTTCGCCTGTGCTCAAGACTCTGTAGATTGGACTCAACCAGATCTGGATCACCAATTAGTCTCTTCGCACGCCTTTCCACCGAGTCCAAAGCTGCCAGGTGGCATTTTGCAGCACCGGCCCATATGTGGCTGCAGTACTCCACACACGAACGGACCTGTGCTTTGTATAGCATTAAAAGCTGTCCCGGTGTGAAGTACCGCCGGACCTTTGCAAGAACGCCAAGTTTTCTAGCTGCTACCTTGGCTTTGGACTCAATGAACCGCCCAAAATTCAGGTCTGAGGAGATTTCGACTCCTAAAAGCTGAAGACGATCGGTGCATTCCAGGGAGACATCACGAAAAGCAGGAGCTAAGGTAAACGGGCTCCTTTTGGCGGTGAACAGACACGCTTGTGTTTTGGCGGCGTTGAATCCCACCAGATTGGCTTCACCCCACTTGGAGACTGCCTGCAGTGAGCTATTCGTACGCTCCACCATAGCCTCTCTTTCGGACTGGATTAGCCCCTTACTAGCCCGAGCACCGGGCAGGTATCTCTCTACAACTGTGCTATCATCTGCATATCCATAGATACCGGGCACCAGCAGATCGTTGATATGCAGTAGGAATAGGGTTGCAGAGAGAACAGACCCCTGAGGAACTCCGGCATTAGTCGTCATGGGCTCTGATGAGCACCCGTCGACAACTACTCGGAGAGACCGTTCACTCAGGAAGTCTTTTACCCAGTTAATCAGACCAGGGGAAATGCCGTACGCTGGAAGCTTACTCAAAAGGCTAGCGTGCCATACCCTGTCGAAGGCCTTCGAGACGTCTAAGGAAACAGCAATCGCTTCCCCATTCTTCTCGAGGGCCTCGCCCCACAAGTGGGTGGCATACACTAGTAGGTCCCCAGTAGACCGATTGCGGCGAAATCCGTACTGTCGGTCACTGAGGAGATCGTTACCTTCTAGGTATGCCATGAGGCGCGAGTTCAATACACGCTCCATAATCTTGCAGAGTATGGAGGTTACTGAAATCGGCCGATAGTTGGCAGGATCGGCACGACTGCCCTTTTTGGGCACGGGTTGCACGTTGGCAAGCTTCCAGGACTTGGGCACTATACCAGTCCCAAATGAGAGGCGATACAAGCGCATCAGTACAGGAGACAACTCGGGCGCACAAGCCTTGAGAACAATCGCTGGTATGCCATCTGGTCCACTAGCTTTATTCACGTCTAGACGACGCAGCTCTCTCAGAACTTCTCTGTTCCTTATGTGAACCTCGGGCATTGACGAGTCACAATGAGGCAGAGTCGGTGGAGTAGCACTGCCAGTGTCCAGACGAGAATTATGGGCGAAGAGAGATGCAAAGAGACCTGCTTTCGCTCTTGCCGTATGAGCTAGTGTTCCATCAGGTTTTACCAGCGGAGGCAATGTGGGCCGACAGAAGTTCGCCTCGACCGACTTGGCAAGGGACCAGAATGCTCTGCTACCGGACGGCTGTGCAGAGAGCTTTTTGCCAATATGGGTAATGCGGTCGAAGCGTGCCTTCTTTAGTGCCTTTTTGCAGGACTTGGCAGCACGGTTAAAGGCTCTCTTCTTTGAGCTCAGATCCGGAGATTTGCGGTCACGAGCGTCAACCCAGGTTAGAAACGCCGAATGCTTACGCTCTTCAGCATGAGCGCAATCAGCATTGAACCATGGGTGAGCTGAGCTTCCGATGGGTACGTCACTATAAGGGATAAAATACTCCATAGCTTGACGTATCACATCGGTTACAGCATCCGCACAGCTCGACGGATTTTTAGAAGAGAAGCAGACCTGCTGCCAAGGATAAGACGCAAAGAAGTGCCGCATCTCATCCCAATCTGCTGACTTGTAACGCCACATTCGCCGTTCACCACGTGTGTCGTGGTCAGGTGGGGAGAAGGACGATACAGACTTCACCAGACAGTGATCTGAAGTTCCAAGTGGTGAGGAAACTGTTACGATACATCTGTCCGGATCGGTGGTCAACAGTAGGTCCAGACAATTGGCAGTATGACCAACTACATCAGGCACCCTTGTCGCTTGCTTTACCATCTGAGAGAGGCCCATCGAAACTGCAAAGTTTCGCGCTTCTCTCCCAGCGTGGTCGGTCCTCTGGTATGGGAAAAGCCAGTCTTGGTGGCTGGCATTAAAATCCCCCAGAGCGACAAACTGCGCATCAGGGTGCCGATGCAGAGCCTCATCGGCGGCCTCACTGAGGTGGCCAAACAGTCGAGACGTCTCCTGGTCGCCGCTGTGCGACCGGTAAACACAGGTGTAGACAATTTTGTCCACACCGGTGTCCACCAGCAACCATAAGGTTGAGAAACTGGGGTCTTCAAGGTGACGGAGACGCTGGCAGCAGATGTCATTGCGGACGTATACACAGACCCCGGCACGCTGCAGGAAATGGTGCTCCAATGAGTATCCCGGGTAGTTGAGATACGCCGCATCAGACGGACATCTGATCTGCGTCTCCGTCAAGAAAAGTAGGTGTGGCTTGTCAGTCTCGAGGTGGTGGTGGACTGAATCGAGATTGGAGTGCAGTCCTCGTATGTTTGAGAGGTGCACATGAAACGAGAGGACGTGCATCCGCTGTACACACTTACTCTTCTTTTTACCTTTCATAAATAAATTATTTGGAGTGAATAGGGTTGGTGGAAGATGGCAGTTGAGCGAGGTGATGCGATGTTAAACCCAACAACACAACCAGAGCTGCTGCGCCAATGAAGGGTTGATCTGGAGACTGCGGGGACGCCCGAACCCCCCCAGAGATCGCCATCGGGTCCTCTCACCCGGTCGCCAACCGGCACGATGGAGCCACCCTGGGATTTTTCGCAGATGGCGGGGCAGCCTTTCGTGTGTGGCTGGCACACTACTTGGGCCCCCAACTATCTACGGTCGGCCAGCGGAGAACCGTGCTTCGGATCCCGCTACCCTCCACGATCAAACCTCCGACACAACAGCAACTGGTGCATCATACCCGGCGCACATCGCAACACAACTGCTCAGACCCATCCTCCACCATACGGCTTCACCAGACAACATGCCGGAACACGACGGATCGCTTGGCGGCATGACTTTGTCTGGTGGGTGGTAACCTTTAAGCCGGCAGCCAATGCTATGGCCTACCACCGTATTTACTGCTCGTTTAGCACTACCCAGGGGACACGTGTAGGGTGGTCAAAAGTCAAGTACTCCTACGGACGCAAGCAGTTCATCCCCCAAAAACGGACGCAAGCAGTTCATCCCCCAAAATTTGTGTGTTTGTTACGCGATTTCTCCCCCATTTGTAGACCGATTCTCAAAATTCTTTTTTTATTTGAAAGAGTATACTTCCGAGGTGGTCCCATTTTAATTTGGTGAAGATCTGGTGCTGATCTTCGGATATATACAATGGAACTCTTCAATAATGGACGGCAAATCTGTCGTGATTGCTGGAATCGCTTGGATATTTATTGTTTATACAACATCATGATGTATCATTACGCCTGTACGCTCTGAGGGGTACGCAGATGTGTACAATATACCTAGATTTCGACAGTTAGGTATGTTAAGTTTCATTTATTAGGGATAAGTAGATAACCCTATTACCATTATGTATTGTTAACAAATAACAATATAAAAATAAATTCATGGCAAATATTTGTATGGAAACAACTAAAAATGGAAAAATAAAAATCTTTTTTGCAAAAAATAAAACTGACTTAAAAAAAACCACTAACCGATGTAAAATAACTCTAAATTCGGAAGTCGGTGGCCCATCATAAATAACACAAAACCACCAAAGCCACAGACTTCCTAATTTAGAGTTATTTTACATCGGTTAGTGGTTTTTTTTAAGTCGGTTTTATTTTTTGCAAAAAAGATTTTTTATAATTATGCAATGAAATTAGTGATAGGTAGCTTTCATTTCGATATCAAACGTTTCTGATCTTTGATTTTTATAAGTCAACAGGTTATGCCTATTAGACCGAACAACTTTTGCTAAGACGTCATTCCTATATATGTTATAGTGTAGCTGGGCTCTTGAAGTTCCACATCAGGTGTTCCGGATCTTCAGATTTATTCTCTCAGCAGAAAATGCTCATCACGTGGAACAATTTTCGCTAAGGTACCATTGTTGTATCTCCTATAGTTTAGCTGGTCTGTTGCGGTTCCTCATCAGGTGTTCCGGATCTTCAAATTTATTCTCTCAGCAGAAAATGCTCATCACGTGGAGCAATTTTCGCTATGGTACCATTTTTGTATCTCCTATAGTTTAGCTGGTCTGTTGCGGTTCCTCATCAGGTGTTCCGGATCTTCAAATTTATTCTCTCAGCAGAAAATGCTCATGACATGGAACAATTTTCGCTATGGTACCATTGTTGTATCTCCTATAGTTTAGCTGGTCTGTTGCGGTTCCTCATCAGGTGTTCCGGGTCTTCAAATTTATTTTCTCAGCAAAAAATGCTCATCACGTGGAACAAGTTTTGCTATAGTACCATTGTTGTATCTCCTATAGTTTAGCTGGTCTGTTGCGGTTCCTCATCAGGTGTTCCGGATCTTCAGATTTATTCTCTCAGCAGAAAATGCTCATCACGTGGAACAATTTTCGCTAAGGTACCATTGTTGTATCTCCTATAGTTTAGCTGGTCTGTTGCGGTTCCTCATCAGGTGTTCCGGATCTTCAAATTTATTCTCTCAGCAGAAAATGCTCATCACGTGGAGCAATTTTCGCTATGGTACCATTTTTGTATCTCCTATAGTTTAGCTGGTCTGTTGCGGTTCCTCATCAGGTGTTCCGGATCTTCAAATTTATTCTCTCAGCAGAAAATGCTCATGACATGAAACAATTTTCGCTATGGTACCATTGTTGTATCTCCTATAGTTTAGCTGGTCTGTTGCGGTTCCTCATCAGGTGTTCCGGGTCTTCAAATTTATTTTCTCAGCAAAAAATGCTCATCACGTGGAACAAGTTTTGCTATAGTACCATTGTTGTATCTCCTATAGTTTAGCTGGTCTGTTGCGGTTCCTCATCAGGTGTTCCGGATCTTCAAATTTATTCTCTCAGCAGAAAATGCTCATCACGTGGAACAATTTTTGCTATGGTACCATTTTTGTATCTCCTATAGTTAAGCTGGTCTGTTGCGGTTCTGCATCAGGTGTTCCAGTTTCCAAGATAAATTGTAGCCTATGTGTTGACCAGTATTAATATCTATACAACAAAAAAAAAATCATTCAAATCCGTCTAGTAGTTCCGAAGATTAGCGCGTGCAAACAAACAGACAAACAGACAAACAGACAAACAGACAAACAGACAAACAGACAAACAGACAAATAGACAAACAGACAAACTTTTTTTTTGGATTCGTGCTCTATTACTGTTTTTAAACCCCCCTCAATTATTATTTTTTAAATATATTCAATGTACAGACACAGTTTTTTTACAGTCTTATTATATGTATAGATGGGCCACCGACTTCCGAATTTAGAGTTATTTTACACCGTTTAGTGTTATTTTTGAAGTCGGTTTTAGTTTTTGTAAAAAAGTTTTTTATTTTTCCATTTTTAGTTGTTTCCATACAAACATTTGCCATGAATTCATTTTATATTGTTAATTGTTAACAATACATGTCATTATAATAGGGTATTCCACCTAACCCTAATAAATGAAACTTAACATACCTAACTGTCGAAATCTAGGTATATTGAACACTTCTGCCTACCCCTCTGAGCATACTGGCTTGATGATACGTCATGATGTTGTATAAACAATAAACATCCAAGCGATTCCAGCAATCACGATAGATTTGCCGTCTATTTTTGAAGAGTTCCGTTGTATATCTCCGAAGATCAGCACCAGATCTTCACCAACTTAAAATGGGGCCACCTCAGGAGTCTACTCTTTCAAACAAAACAAGAATTTCGAGAATCGGTCCACAAATGGCGGAGAAATTAGGTAACATACATAAAAAAAAAAAAAAATACATACACACGAACATAGAACCTCCTTCTTTTTTTGAAGTCGGTTAAAAATAAGAAATGCTTTAAATTGTTAACAATTTTTCAGTTTGCGATAGTTTTGACTCAGAAAAAAATGTTTTTCATTGATGAAATCATTTCTAAAATGGGTTAAATTTCCATCAGCTTTTCATAATTTGACTCAATTTTGTAAATTAAATAGTTAAAGGACCACTTATATTACTGAAAAAGGTGGATATTTCTATTTTTCTAGTTTAAACAAAGAAAATCCATTGTTCTGACCGGCAATTATATTGAACAGACTAAATCAAAGCAAAATCAAAAATAGACAGAACGTGAAAAGGTAAAAATATATATAACATAAACCATAATTATAAAAAAAGGTTCCTATCGGCCACATGCTCGGTGACCTTACTTTGAGCAACATTTCAAATAGATATTTTTTATACGAAATGTGGGAAAGGCTTACGAGATGTGACCTTCAATAACATTTCTTTCACCTGAGGAAAAGGAAGTGCCCTCACCAAGACCTAGCAAAGGAAGCGCGGCACCCATCTCTCCTCGAAGTAGTGCGATATTCGAATCGTCATAACTTGGATTCAGATGATGCTTGAAAATTGAAATTGAAACCTTATGTCTTTTCTTTGATCTGTAGCTTGTCAAACTGGTTAGGTAGCCTTGCCATACTCGGTGTTTTTGTTCCAACATGTTCTGTCTGGTCACGTATTACTAATTCCAGTACATTTATGCCACGACATGAACAACGGTAGATTTAAATTAGGTAAATCAATAAAGTAAGTAGTGCTCACGTACATACTTAAGCACAAAGGTCCCCAAATGACTTTTCCACTCAAAGCAATGAATAAATATTATCTACTTATCTAAGAGACACTTTATTTGTAAATGAGTGTAATGAAGCGGATAAATATACAATCGAAAATAAACTCAAGTAGATACCTTAACATCCCCTGTAATTACTGTCTAGGTCACACCGCACCGTCCGTCGCGTCGTACCAAGATCTCGTACGTTTATTCAAAAAACTAGCCAAATGCGAGTCGAACTTAAACACGAAGGGTTTCCGTCCAAGATTTGATATACAGCGTTTGATTAAGTCGAACAAAGAATGTTTATTTTATTGGAAACATCTTTCTTGTTTTCATTTATTTTATTTTTTGATTTGTTATTAAACTGAAAATAAAAATATAGACTGTGCCGCCGGTGAGTCGCGGCCATTGTTTGTTTAATAGCCGGGCATTGAGTCTTTAAATTTATTTAATTTTGCCTTACCTCGTAATAATTTAAACTTAGAAACAGACCCTCGAATATTTACCACCTTCACTGTGTAGGTATGTACCTACTAAACAAAATATCTTTGTATGCGAAAACATTCTGTATTAAACATTAATCAATAGAATAGAATAGAATACATATTATATACTCTTTATTGTACACCGTAAAAACTGTCAAATTATAACTTTAAGGGCTACATAGGATGATACAATAAGCGGCCTATAATAGATTTGGTCGCATAAGGACAGTTTAACTATGCGCCAGATTTGCGTTAGGTCAGATTCGCTTATCGACAGATTCGCATAAAGACAGAATTACATTATGATTAAAGATAATTTTATTTAACAAAAATAAATTCCCTGTACCTACCTACTAGTTGTTAATCCTATTTTTTCGATATTATCAAAATCAGATAAATGTTTAAAATACCTATTAAAAAGTTGAAATTTGTCCTTGTAATGCATTGTTGACATTTTCCTTCGTTTTTTCCCTTGAATATCAACACTCAAACTTAATTTATGTTGCGGTCTGTACATATTCTGTCGCGAATCTGACCTAACGCAAATAGGTCAGATTCGCGGTAGGTGAACAACGCGAATCTGGCGTAAAGCGAATTTATCGTAATGTTAACAAATGCTATAATATTGTGTCTTTAGATGTAAGACAAAATAAACAAATTTTTAGCTGTATGCTTGTTGTTCTGCTAAAGATATAGATAAAGATTATTTATTTGTTTAAACATACCTAGTATAAATACAAATTGCAAGTAATTTAGTTCAATGTCATTTAAGTACAAACAAAGCTAATGTCAAAGTTTTCTTAAAGTAAAATATTTATGTCAAATTTACATAAATATCCAAAATTACAGTCCTACATGTCAATAATTACACCCTGTGTGTCACAATTACGACTAAACATATTCATTCGCGTCATGCAGTTTAATCAAAAACTTTTTCAGCTAGAAATTCGGCGACACTATAATATGCTTTTTGTGAAAGAAACATTTTTAAATGACGTTCGAATGCATTACCTACTATTTAGCTTCTTCCAATTTTGAGGCAATTTATTGAACATTGTAGGTGCCATGCAGACGATACTCTTGCGCATAAGTGCCGTTTTTGCTGGACAGGTACGAAGAATGGTCATATCTCGTCTGTTACGCGGTACCGCGTCCTGTAGTTTTGCTAATAAAAAAAAGAATATCCAGTAGCTTATCTTTAAATAAAAAACATCGAGTGCTGGTTAGTTGCGTTGTTCGACACAAACTTCCGCAAAGTTTGCGTAGAGCTGCATCGCGGATACGATTCGAAGTTGGTCGTTGGTCGTTCTGCAAAACGGTACAACTGTTTCTACTGACACGGTTTCCAAACTACATCTACATAGAAACGAGACTTGCTCAACTATGCTCATTAATTGTTAGATTAAATGAAAAGTGACGATGCTTATCCGAACTCACTTTTGTATAAGAACACTTTGAATCACTTTTAACTCTCATCCGCCTTAAAGCCAAATAACGACTTAGTGTAAAATATCACGGCTGTAATGCCCCAAGGGGTAGGCAGAGGTGTACCTGTTGTAGTTACATCCGCATTTCGCTAGTTATGTTTAAGTCCCATGTAATAGGGAGCAAGCCTATTGCGACCAATCGTGCAAAAATTCAGACTCTGGGCTGCTAAAAAGAAATTCCAGAAGGAAAAACTCAATATCGTTTTGCCCGACCTACGGATCAAACCTCGGACCTCGCACTCAGCAATAGCACTGCGACCACTAGACAAACGAGACAGTAAAATAATAATAATTTGACAATTTAAATTGACTGTTAACAAATATCTACACATAGTTTAATAACTTCGAACGTTTTGCAGCGCGACGTATCTAATGAGCTTGATATTTTTTTTGTGCTTTGGATTGTGATTGTATTTTAGATGTACAGACGACAGCACATCAAGTTACCCCAATGTGTCAAATTTCTTTGATCGTTTTTCAACTTTATGTCAAACAGAATAAGGTTCATATTCAATTGGGAAAATTTGACACATTGGGGTAACTTGATGTGCTGGCGTCTGTACATACGCCAGCACGTCAAGTTACCTCAATGTGTCAAATTTCTTTGATCGTTTTTCAACTTTATGTCAAACAGAATAAGGTTCATATTCAATTGGGAAATCATGACACATTGGGGTAACTTGATGTCTGTACGTACCTATAAATAAAGGCTCACAGCATAGTAAAAGTCTTATATTTTTTATATTTATAGGCCATTAAAAATAATTGACATAAGTAATGTTATCGGATGGGAAAACGGTCGTAAACTACGCATATGCCATTAAAGTTGGATCACTTTATTACTATTTCTGTAATAAAGTTTTTTCTCTAGAAAGATCTTAATGTTGAATATGATTGACGAATGAATGATGTGATAAAACATCGTTGAGGAGGTTATTAAATATTTAAAAATTTAAAAACCCCCAATGCATTTTAATGTTATAAAAAACAGTTATTCGCCATTCTGTGGTGACGGCCATCATGGATTTGAAGTTTATCACAGTGTATAAGTAGTATTATACTAATCACGGCTTTTCATTTGTACCCGTATTCAGAGAGTTGTGAAAAAATATGTAAGTAATCCGCTATTTTCTGACGGCGGCCATCTTGGACCGATTTATAGACTATCAAACCAAAAAATACGTAATTAAAATCGGTTCATCCGTTTTGGAGCTACGATGCGACAGACAGACACACACCCATATACACGTTAAACTTATAACACTACGATTTATAAGGCAGATGCAAGTGGAAACGCCGAGAGAGGACGCCCTAGAATCACATACACAGATCTTATTATCCAGTCCTTTAGAAACCAGTGGTTAGTACTCTCAATCAGCGTGCGTATTCGACCCAATGTATGAATGTAAACGAAGCAAAAGAAGTATGTAAGAACCGTAGCAATGGCGTTCAGTAGTTTCTTCGAAAGGCGTGAGTTTATGTATGTATGTATTTATGTAGAAATGCACTAAAAATCAGTAAATTGGCCTCAATTGAGTGAGGTTCCAGTGACCTATGTCTTTAATGTATATTTTAATTAACCCAATATTTTAAGTTTATGCAAGATTCAAAGGATCTTTAAAGACAGTGAAATAAAGGTGGTTTTCGTATAGCAAAAATAGTGTTATCTCAAGCGCAGATCGATCGGACCGTATGGCTTTTATTTATCCACGATTCACCAATGAATTTATATTGGAAACATACGCTTCGTCTAGATGACATCATATAGTATTTTAGTCCAGCCTCAGGCACGATATTGCGATATCCATTCTTAACATATTTTTTTATGAATTTGGGTCGTGGAAGATGCTCTGCGACTGCTGCTAAATAATATAGGCGTACATACATCAACTGAAGTCTTTTCCCATAGGAGTAGGTAGAAACTACAGAGCGCCATCTACTAGGAATCTTACACAATTATTTTGTTTTGTTTACGATATACATGCACACCTGTGGCGAGTGCTACGCACCTAACCTTTCTGAAGAACCTCACCAATAAGTTATGTCCCATCCTATCATCGTGCGTGACCAAAACATCTAAGCATACTGTGCGTTTCAAATGAGAATAGGAACGTCAATGACCTCTATCTGTCAGATGTCACTTGAAAAGTGCGATCTGCAACGAAATCCTTATTCGCGTATCAATTTTATTTATTTTTATGTTTTACCGAGTCGCAAGTTATTCAAAATGAAAAAACGTCTTCAATGAATTAGTCTTGTGGACCGTACTTTCTAGTGACATCTGACAGATAGAGGTCATTGACGTTCCTATTCCCATTTGAAACGCGTGGTACTCTCTTCGATAAAAATAAATTTCTCGTCTGGATTCCATCTGCGACACTGGTTCCCAGTGTCGCAGATGGAAGGACAGAGCGTTGCCATAGCTAACATATTGATTGAAATTTTAATGTTGGTGTTGCCAAATAATTAATTAAAATATCCAACATGTTGCGGCTTCACAGAAATAGCAATGAACCTAATTGTAAAAAAATACATAAAATGATATTGCATAAACTTACAGGTTTACATTAAAATTTTGTTTTTATTTATTCTTACTATTTAAAACTAGAGATTATTTTTATTACAAACAAAGTTAAGACTTATTATTAACATTAGCTGTTCGAAGAATATCCAAGGAGTATCATCGTATTCTATTGATAAGAGATTAATTTTATTTATGGCCCGGGAATAAGGTATCTCATTTAGGGACCTAACCTCCACTGCTCTTATTTTGCCATCGTGTCCAGGAAACAATTTTGGTTACTACAATGTCCTTGAAAATGTTTTTGCAATTCTTTTACTTGCTATACATATAAGTAAACAAACATTATTTATAACTCTTTCCTAAAACTAACAGCGTAGTTGAGTTCGAGTTCCCGAAAGTCGAAGGATTTATTAAAAGAATTTACGAAATTGTTCTCGAACAGTATTGACTGAATGTTATAAGTAGAAGAACTATAACGAGAAAAGGAAACGGGAACTTAACACAAGTTGTTATTAATAGTGTTTCTTTGTTTCACAATATTGTACGAACACAAGTGTAACTAGTTTTAACAATATGCTATCGAACGAATTTTGGCCACGGCGCGGCGGCGACCAATCGCAACAGAGATGTTAAGTACAAAGTTGTTAGGAAATATTAATACTCAATACTTTTATTGTATTCCACATAATTATTTTCTTAGGTGGTATTATATGGGATACAATAAAAACATTTTGATTTTGATTTTGATATGGTAGGTATATACAGGATGTCTCATTCAAATGGGTCAGTATGGGAAAGTCTGAAACTATAAGACATACGAAGATCTGTTCTGAGGAACCATGTCATCGATTTTAATAACAAGAAAAACTGCATTCATACATTTTAAAAAACATCTGTACTCCGTTCGGGAATCGAACCCGGTTATTTTGAAAAAAAAACCTACACTATTTCTATTTAGATATCGATTGTGTAGGTCTTAAGGAGTAAATGTCTGTATGAAACATGATGTCTAAAATTAATAAAATGCATTGTTTCCACATACTTTAATTTATTTTAGTAGGTGCTAGAAGTGACCACGTTTACAATATTACTACAATAGTACGATGTTTTTTAAAATGTATGAATGCAGTTTTTCTTGTTATTAAAATCGATGACATGGTTCCTCAGAACAGATCTTCGTATGTCTTATAGTTTCAGACTGTCCCATACTGACCCATTTGAATGAGACACCCTGTATATATATACAGTACACACACTATCGGCACACTATACATATAATATAATACATCCATAGGTTATTATTTTTCTTAAACAGGTTTTTAGGCTACATTCTATCTATTTATTTTTATATACGTAAAATATTATTTATTTATGAAGTATAATGATAATTGTTACTCTTCCGTCACATGTCCCAAAGGTTCATTTGAAAATCATCGTCAGGCAGGATCTCAGCATCTGTCTGGCATTACCGCTGAAATGAACCTTTTGGCGCAGCCGTGAGACATGCCATTTTTTGACTCTTTTTTTTTGTGTTATTGCGTTTTTACTGTGCGTGTATCCAGCTGTTGCCAATAAATGTATTTTCTTTCTTTCTTTCTTTCTTTCTTTCTTTCTATATATTATATATATATTATATTATAATATTAGCCGTGGCTGGCCAGGTTAAGCAACTAACAACAATCAGTAGACACTAGAAATACTCGCTAAAGCTGACAATAAGTGTCAGGCTATCCAATATTCAGTCAATCTGGTTAATATTCAGGACTCTTTTATTATAATAGGCAATTATTATGTCAATGATCTCATCTGAATCAAAATTAATGGACCACTTTGGTAAATGGAAATGGTGAGATTGAAATTTGATGGTTTTTTTTTTAAATAAAGAGCCCTTTAAAAGAATATATTCAACTTTCACACAATGCAATCTAGTCCCGATCTAAGCAGAGCTGCTTGTGTTATGGCTGATAAACATACTTATATATTTCTAAAGACATACATATTATACATAAAATACACCCTGACACAACAGATGATCGTGCTCATCACACAAACGTTTGTCCTAGGTGGGAATCGAACCCACAACCTCCGGCATAGCAGTCAGGAGCTATAACTACTAGACCAAACAGGCGGACGACGTGACTTTAAGACGAACTTAAACCTAGCTTCTCGATACTATCTGAATCAGCTGATTAAACTTGAAAATTAGGAAAAGCCGCCGAAAAATTCCGATGCTGGGGCGGTCTAGAATTATTTAGAGACCCTCCATGATATCCTGATGTCTGAGGACGTCCTTTGTACCCTGTATGGTAGCTTATAATAATACCAGCCTGTTACTGTCCCACAAAGAAGGCAAGAGCATTAATCACCACGCTTGCTCAAGCTTGAGGCTTAGGGATTTCAAACTTATATTAACTATAAGTTCAGGTTTCCTCACGATGTTTTTTCTTTCACCGATATCAATGATGTCTAAGATAAACTTAGAAAGTGCATAGGAATTGAAAAATTCACATTGGTACCATGAGAGGTACTTGGCGCCTTAACTTCTGGGCCATCACGACTACCTATTTGTATAGTACCTACCCCTTTGAAATTGTTATTTAGCAAATGAAACAATAAAAACTCGCATTTCGTACTCGTAGTCGGAGTCAACGTTTTGTTACAGATTCCAACAAATTTCAACCGTTTCAATTTAAAATTCCGCACGTTTTCCACGACTTATTCCAAAAGAACAAACTTTTTCTGTGTTGGTTCACATTTTTCCAAAGCTTGGAGCTTGCATTAATCTGGACGCGGGTAATTTCGATATTTTAGGGGACTTTCTAAATTGTTACTAAGTTGAATTTGTGGTCCTTATGTTGAACCAAATATTTGTTCCTTCTTATTACCGTCTGAGGTCCTTTAGATTCGAAATTAATACAGCAAAGGCCAATTTATATTATTTATAATGATTCTGCTTGCTGCACTACTTGTCCATTTCATAATTAATTACGACGTTAAGTCTATAATTATACCACTAGCTGCACCCACGAATTCTTTTTTGTTTGCGTGGAGGCATTTAAAAATTAATCAAGGCAGACCAGTGCAAGTAAGAGTATAAATATCTTAATTTACTTCTTATAATATCAGCTAACTGCGAAAGTTCTATCTAAATTGGTCCAGCCATTTTTCAGATTTGCTAAAACAAACATGCTGACTTTAACTACTAAATCCATGAAGATTCAATCCAAAAACTAACAGTAATAATTTAACTAGATGTATACCAAAAGTAGTTATGTAGCAACTGGTCTTAGTAGTTGAAGGTAACAAAGACAGCCAAAATGCCAGCGTGGGTACAAGGTAGGTTACGGACACGGCAGCCATATAGTTCAAAATTTCACTTACTTTCTACAACCGAAGAAAAGCGAATAGTAGTTCTTAGACAGTCGGAGCTCCTGAAATGCGTCCCACCCACCTCGTACCCAAACCTTTTAGATTTACATTTACATACCAACACCACCTGCAATATTGAATGGTCTTGAATCCAAGGACCAACTCCGACCAGCGTTACTTTAACTTTAAGGTCGAATTAAGTGAATGCATTTGAATAAAAAAGTCGAATAGGTACTTATTGGGGTTTGTATCCACAACTTTCTTGTATAAGAGGCGAGCCATCACGACATTTAGTCTCCTTAGTTGTCAAAGTGCTAAGGATGTACCTACTTCCAAAAATCTTATGTTTGTCAATCAAAAATAAAAGTATTTTTTTCAAATTGGGCTGAGATTTGAGGCACTTTTTGAACGTCCAGTCCCCCAAAAAGCCTACCCTTCACCTTCTTTTGTATTGTGCACATTCCATAAAAACCGATGGATCTAAGAGCTCCTCGGTTAGATCTCCATTATTTATTTACTTTGTGGTACCACACTCACTTACACTAAACGACTCGACCTTACATCAAACGTTTTAGATGGTACAGTTGAACTCGTGCAATAATCTTGTTGAAAGTTTAAATCCCTGCCATTTGTGCAGAGTGCTTGTACGTCAGGAAATGTAGGAATGTTGTACACTTGTACAAACAGGGAAGGTCCTTGGAGTTGAGCGTTTGAGTTGTTGCGACCACACGATGTGGAAAAATGTTGTGGTCTGACCATTAAAAATGTGTCCCCAGGTTGCTCTGAGCACGATATTACTAACTCAAAAGGATAATGTTGAAAGTTTTACGTACAGCGTTATTATCACGGATTTTATTTTATCTCATCATCGGCCTAGCCTTTTCCCAACTATATTGGGGTCGGCTTCCAGTTTAGCCAGATGCAGCTGAAATACCAGTGTTTTACATGGAGCCACTGACTGTCGGACCTCCATAACCCAGTACTGGGTAACATGATACCCCTTAAACTGGTTGTCAAACTTTCGCGCATCGACGACCTGTAACGACTGTCAAAGGTCTATAAATGACAGCCGGGACCAACGGCTTAATGTGCTTACTGAGGCACGGAGGAGTCTTGGTATGTGATGAATGGTCACCCATCCACAGACTGACCTCGTCAAGTGTAGCTTATTCTTCGATCGAGTCGTGCTGTTGTTATTATATGTATAGCCACAAAAACCTCATTTTATTTTATCTACGGTAATTATATCTTTTGTATAATTGAGAATTCCTCGTTGATCTTATCTGTATCAAGACGTCCTAATAAGGTCTTTTTCCCAATTCGGGCATAATCTAAAAATGGTGATCTTATTTGTGTGCGTGTGTGTGTGTATGATCTCTAAGTCGGGTAATAGGTACGTTTTGGAGTCTTTCATGTGGTATTTCTTAGTAGTAGCTCGGAGTCTGGATTGGTGCCCAAATGATGACAATAGGCTCGCCCCATATTACATGGGATTTAAACATAACTGGCATAATGTGAGTGTACTACAGGCACACCTCTCCCTAACTCTTTGGAGATTACAAGCGTGATGTGTAACAAAAATGTTACTTGAAGAATTGAAATAGAGGACGAAATTTTATACTAAGTCAAGACGAGAAAAAGCTTTATGATTACATTTATGCCAGATACGTAGTTTTCGAATAATAAAACATAATCTGCAGGCCTAGCCTTATTACAAATTCTATTTCTATTAGATTTCTATAATAGAGAAATATAATAGAAAGAAAATGGCGTATATGGAATCAGCTGTTTGTCAACTGTCAAGTGTATTTCATTTTCAGCCATATTACAAATTCACACTTGACAGTTGACAAACAGCTGATTCCATAAAGGGCCATTTTTTTTCTAGTGTCGCCTTATCGATTACGACAATAGAAATATAATTTGTAATATAGCTAGACCGGCTGATTTTCCTTATATCTCAAATATACATAATAGATGAAGGTATTACTTAATTTTATAAGAAAAGTAAAACGATATCTGTAACTGCACACCTTTTTTGAATTCCATTAAAATTCTCTACAAGCGAACTTGGATGAAAATGTTTAATATCGAAATAGGGAAAATGTTTTTTCCTACCAAGGTCCAGTTACAACTGACATTGACAGTTGCCTCGCTCGGCGCGTGAGTCCAACTTGCTCTTTGCTGGGTTTTGTTATTATTTACTCAAAACGAAAGTTGGCAAAATGTTGTGCTTGAAATTGAATACGGTATGCGGCGTAAAAAGCTTTGGGCTTAGCCGCTTTGTTTGTTTCAAATCCTGCAACAAATATAGTTGGAACTTTAGTATATTTGTCAAAGGAATCAGTTTTCATGACACTGCTTAGATTAATTTTATTATATTTTTAAGTCGAGAAAAATAAAACGCAATCTGGACTAGCCCAGTGGCTCCAGCCTATTAGGCTCGAGTTTATGGATACGAATTAAAGCAAGTACAGACGCCAGCACATCAACCTACCCAAATGTGTCAAATTTCTTTGATAGGTTTTCAACTTTAATCTAAACAAAAAAAGGTTCATGTTCAATTGGGAAAATTTTACAGTTTGGGGTAGGTTGTTGTGCTGGCGTCTGTACCTATGTAAGTATTTTTAAATCATTTTCTTTTATCAATATGTCTGTTAATGCAAGTCTTCTCTAACTTTCTCTATTATTTTTTTACATCGTGACTTAATTATTGTTTTCCTTTTTAATTCTTTCATTTTACACTTAGACTTAAGTTAGCAAACTAAGCGGAAATTTGGCATCTTTCTTGTCAATGTTGTGTTGACCTGTAATTGGTATATAGGGTGACTGGTAATTAGTGACCGATACCTAAACACGTTATTGCATTCATGATTTCAATCAACTTTCCTTAAGAAACTTTCTTTTTTAACACAAAAGCTTTAAACAACAAAAACGCTGTTTGAAATAGCCGCAGCGCGCGCCAGTGATCGATCACAGTAGGCACGAATCGGCACGATCTATCAGCAGATAGTTTGACCTCGGGAAGGGCAAAATGTACGAGTAGTAGTAGCGTCACACGCTCCCCATCTGATCGATCAAAGGCGCGCGCGCGAATTTCAATCAGCTTTTGTGTTATTGGGATAAAAGAAAAATGTGTATATAAAAAAAGTTTCTTTGGGAAAGTTATTCGTATTCATGAGAACTATCACGTGTTTAAGTATCGGTCACTAATTACCAGTCACCCTATACATGTGTGATGAACTATTTGTACGTGTATACAACGTGGCGCTACCATGGTGACATTAACTTAACACACGTATACGTTATCCCAGTTTCGTTTTAAGAAGTAATTTTATTTCCATAAAACGTCATTATTTACTGATTAATTTAAAAAAATAAAAAAATATAGAAATAAGCATCCTGTACAAAAATAATCATAGTGCAGCGGTCATTTGCCGGGGTCACGGATCATAACATCGCGTCAAAGAAATTGAAACGAATAAGCAATACCTCAATCCTTTTGTCGGCGCGCGCGTTCTCCCTTCCACGCACCCCCGCCCGCCGCACCCGAATCCCAGAAGCACCCATCTCTTTTCAAGTTTTCACTAGTGCTAGTCGGACCCGTTACCTTGACACACATCTTTACGCTCGTGTCGTGCGCATAATTTCGTCGTTGTTTTGTGAATGTTTCGCGAAAAAGACGCTTACTTATTGTTTTATTTATTTAGTTTTGTGTAATTAGAATAGTAAATAGATTATAGTACTGCGATAAAGACGCTTTGCTTTGTTTTCGTTAGTTTTCCGATCTACATAGTACCTACCTACGTGTTCTACGATTAAGGACGTTATTATTTGTGAATTTGTGATGGCAAATAGGTACACATCCGAATTGAGAGGAATGGCTGTAAGTGACAATTTATTTTCAAATGTGCGGGAAAATATGAAACGCCGTTCGGCCCTTTGTATTCGTCAACAAGGTCTCATTGAAAATAAGAAAATTTAAAATAAAGACAATTAAATAAAAGTACCTAGTGATTAGTGATGATAGTGGTAATAACTCATAGTAATAAGAGAGCGTGATATGATAAGTGTTTGACTAAACAGCTCCGCTGCAGGTAGGTCTTTGATAGAATGCCGTCAAAGGATCGCAGGAGTACAAGGCGCGGTTGCCAGCGCGCGAAGCGACGCGTTGCCGCTCTGAGTAAACGTAAACGAGTAACGTGCATCTAGGTAAGTAATTTCATGAATGAATTTTTGCACAGAGTGATCCCAATTGTAGTCACTTTTTTATTATTTAGTTTGTTTGAAAAATGTTTTTGTTCAAATTACCAATTATTTTAACCAATCATAATTTATGTGGTTAATGGCCACTAGCCCTACCCGTGTGTTAAATTAATGTCACCATTGTAGCGCCACCTTGTATGTAGGATGTGCTGTGGGTGCACTTTTACTAAGTAAATAAATAAACTTTTCAATTCTCCTTTTATTTCAAGTCAATCTAAAAGTTGTAAAGCGATAACTTAAGTTGAGTTTAAGTTATAAGTTTTGGATATTTTATAGTGTACAGTAAAGAATATTCTAATCTATTCTTAAAAATATAATGTGAGAAATCTAATAAGTGGTACAATGTTTGATAATATTCTGTTCTCTCCTACAGTATAATCGTTTTAAACTTCCCACGAGTCGTAAATTGTAGGTGTTATAACGCCCAACAAAACGCAGTAGATAATTGGCAAGTTAACCAGGTTTTAACGAAGTCGGAACTTTTCATCTGCCGCTGAACGAGTGAGTTAGAAAACTTTTAACTTTCTCATTAATTGTTTGCACGGATTGTTGGCTTTATTTCATCGGTTTCAGAATGAGTTTGGAGTGTTATTTGTAACTTTTACGCGCACATGCATGGGGCAATCAGAGGTGTCCAAACCTTTTATTTTTTAATCCACTTTAAAAAAGGAGAATGTTTTTTATGTAAATTCACCGATGACATCGGTGAATTGTGGTTGTCAAATGTGGTTTGATTGAAAAACTTCTTTTTATTCAAAGTTTGTTGTACAACGGTGGTTCCTATAGAATTTTGGTCAAATTTTGACGAGTAGTTTTCGAGTTACCTAGTGTACTTAAATAATGATTAACCTTTTCACCGCCAAGCACTTCTATAGAAGTTCGGGATTTTCGTGCCACCAGCGCCACAGCTTCTATAGAAGTTGTTCATTTTAACTATCTTATTAAAATAAATTTACTGTGATTAAAAGCTTTGTTTCATTTTATTATTTAAGATAGCACTGTCTACTACCCTGTTTTTTATTTTTCTACACAAAATAAGCCCTAGTTTGTCCTAAAATCGGCAAAAACAGAAACTCCGAATTTTGTTACTTTCCTCAGAACGCCAATCACTTCATATCAAGTTGGCCAGTGATGTGCCGTGAAAGGTTGATTTCACCATTAAAATATTTATAAATACAGAAAGTTACGAATATCGAAAACAATTTGAGGTCAATAAAATATGAACTTAGTTATCTACTTCATTACAAAGGATAGTAGATGAATTTCGACCTTCAGGTAGATGCCGATACGTAATTATAAAGTTGTTACAAATTCTTGTCGATAGTTATTTTCCCATCTCTACAAAACAACTGGTCGTCTATGCCCCTGTGCGCCTCCGAGTGCCACGAACTACTATAGAAGTTGGCCAGTGACGTCATAGGCGTGCGGCTGTCAAGGTCACTTTGGCATAGTGCAGCACAAAATCGGATTCGCGCGCACGCATCTTTCTTTCTTTCTTTCACTTGATAACAAAATTAAATAGAAAAATGAGTGAAGAATTTGTTTCGGACGAACTCCTTAAAATTTTGCAAGGTGTGGAATCGGACTCGGGAGTATTTTGTGGAGAACATTGAACCAGAAGATAATTCTGAGATATGTCTAACTGGATGATAATAATAATGTTTATTCATCAAAGAGTAGGAATTCAATAAGTATGTAAAATGTTCGGTGAGTCCAGTATCTCCAGATGCACTGTAATTACAGTAGATTTAGGTGATAGAATTTAAATATAAGTATACTTACTTTCCATTTCAAAAAACACTTTAAAAACAATTAAAAATTCTGCCACTTAGATACCTACGGTAAAAAACGTTGACAAAAATAAAATAAAGAAAGACCATAGACCCCATCCCTGATCAGAATCGAATTCAACGTGCCCTCAGTGCCAATAACTTGATTTGAAGTTAAAGAATGAGATCATGAAACAAATAGAGATGTACCCCATTCCTTATAGTTCTAATTGAGTTACGTATTATTTTCTTTGATACTCATAATTTATACTGTTTTTTCTTATTAAGGATATTGTGAAATAAAACAAATCTGGAAATATTTAATCAGTTTTTATTTATATTCGTAAAATCAACTTTAAATCTTAACTTTACGCGTACAAATCTTATTCATCGATATGACGATATCCCCATCACTACTGTTTACTGTATATTTAGTTATACATTTACAGCTTGGCGCTCGGCGAGGCATTGCGTTTTGTGTACGTGGGCGGCGAAAAGGTTAATGCTGTGTCTGACAAAATCTATTTTTTTTTAATGTAAAATGTTAACACCTAACATTTATATAGATTTCGATAAAAATTTAAGATTAATTTTAATTCCCAATTAACACATGAAAAACTATAACCTTTTTCATAGCAAGTTTACACTCCATAGCGATTCTAAAAGCTGGTTGAATTCAGAATTCTTTCGTATCTATATAAAGATTGCTAAAAAATCTCGCTTTCAAATCGAACAATTTTCTCGGTAATGGAAACGTGGAAACATACTTAAAAACTTCAAACTTCAAACTTCAAACTTCAAATATTTATTGCGATCATGAGTAGATACATAGGGTGTTATAGAAGGTAAAAGTACATACATGATACCCTGTTAGGGCGCAGCAACAACTTACAATATTTCATCAGATTTTGTATTTGTGGAGTTGGTAAAATTAAACTTCTCAACACAACATTCAACAGAAATTCTCTTTAATGTAATAACGTTTCAAAAATACAACACTACTATTTTGTCCTTTCATGTCCTCGTAAACAAATTTGTGCTGAAACTTTCAATTTTCAGTATAAGTTTAGAAAACATTACAACTACTAGTCTTACTAGGTTCGATTCCCACCCAGGACAAATGTTTGTGTGATAAACACGATCATTTGTTTTGTGTCTAGGTGTAATTTAACTATAATATGCATGTATTTATAAATATATAAGTATGTTTATCAGCTGTTTAGTACCCATAACACAAGCTCTGCTTAGCTTAATGGGACTAGGTGGCGTTGTGTGAAAGTTGTGGAAATATTCCTTTTTTTTACTTTAAATTAGTTTAAATAACTGCCGACATCTTAGAAAGTAATTTATGGAATGTTTTGCAACATTTTGACTCGATGAATTGCCGCTTTTTTAGTAATCTAGATGAGGGACTAAAATCTAAAATTTAATCAACTAGCCACCCTATTTAAGTTGAGGTCAAGCATTAGTGCTTGGCACACACTGATATCTACTTTCCACTTCACTGGTCCATGTACCTGAAGCGAATACCTACTCACCAAACAAGAATTTACTCACAAGCTTCAAAGGTAATTGAGTAAACAGGTATTCAGGGTTGAGGTATGCTATACAAAGGGATCTGTTTATATGTTTTTGACTGGCCTGTTGGTCTAGTAGATATTGACCCTGACTGCTATGCCGGAGGTTGTTGGTTCAATTCCCACACAGGACAAATGTTTTTGTGATGTTCACGATCATTTGTTTTGTGTCTGGGTGTTATTTACCTATAGTATGTATTTGTATATGTCGTGGAAAGCGATATTCTTGAATAATAAGTTGTGAAGTTGATTAACTTAGTACGGAGTCTATGATGACGTTACGTACGTTGTCATTTGAAATGGCGCGAATGTGTTTTTGGTAATGTCACGTGGACAGAGTCGTGCTGGTGTGTGGTAGCTGGGCAGAGCTCAGGTTGATTTGAGGCACCAACGATGACACACAGTCAGTTACCTATTTGAGTTGTTTTGTGATTACGATTGTTACGTGAGGATATTACTGCAATGAAGATTGTTATTCTACGTTATAAACTCGGTACCACGAAACCCCCATCGGTGTCAGCTCATCGCTAAACCATTGCTGACGCCGACATATACGAGTATATTTAGCAATATATTAGTATGTTTATCAGCTACTTAGTACCCATAACACAAGCTCTGCTTAGCTTGTGACTAGATGGCGTTTTGTAAAACGTGTGGAATATATTAAAATATACTATATTAGTTTTTATTGAATACTGGTAAACATGAAGTCCCGGGTACAATCCCCGCCTTAGTCAAAGTGGTACTGGGTTATTTTACTCTAGAATTTCTCAGTAACCAGCCTGGAGTTTGGATTTGTGACCGATTGAATGTAATAGGGTTGCCCCCTTTTACAAAGGACTTGAACATTACTGGCTAACCCTACTTAGGCTGATTTGTAGCTTAGCCATAGGTGGCATTCCGTAGTTTCTGACTACAATGCAAAAAGCGCGAGTTTATGTAATTATCACCGGGTAACAAAATTGGCTAATAAATACCATATGCAAAATACGCGCTTTGACGTGGAGTTGCGGATACCAGCCCGGTATCTTTAAGTCCCAATATTAATCTCAAGCCCAGACGTTTAAAAGTTATGATAGCAATAAAGAAACTTCCACACATACCCCTTTTTTGGGCAGTCGGGTAAAAAATGGGGGAAAAAGGATCGCTTTGCATACCAATCGTAGGTATTTGAATTTCCTAACCGGTCCTGTAGAAAAATCTCGGAGTAAATTTACCTGTTAATGCTTTTAAAAGATGAAAGGTTTGCGTGCGAGGGCCTAACTTTTTAAGTGTCAATCAAGAGGGTTTAGAAGAACTCTCTTAAGCGTCCATTTAAAAGGTACCTACTCGTTTCTATTGTGAAACTGGTTATTTAACGCTTCATATTCACAACGAATACAATAGTTTTGGAATCTGCAACTAAAATCACACACTTAATTTATGTAACTTGCATATCCGACACTTGTTACATGAGACGGTCTTCCAACACGCTCGCCACTTCTTGTGCTTTTGCTGGGAAGAAGAAGTGGCGGAACAAACTCACGTCGGACTGTAATAATACTTACATAAACAACATCACGCCTGTAATCCCCGAAGGGCTAGGCAGAGGTGTACCTGGTAGTACACATAAACATACTTCTATATTACTAAATACATACATATTATAGATAAATTACACCCAGACACAATACAAAAGAGTGCGCTCATCCCACAAACCTTAACTTGGGTGGTAATCGAACCCACGACCTGCGGTATAGCAGTCCGGGCCACTAACCGCTGGACCAATAGGCTAATCAAAAACGTCGGTATGTCAGTCTTAAAATGCTAACATTTTTTTGCCGAACATAATCCCATCTTTGCTAAGATTAAACAGCTAGTACAGATACTCTTGTAAAGAGTTTATAAATAAACAATGTAGGTATCTAATACCAGCTTTATTTCAAAGCTTGTGTGATGTAAACTCAAGTCAATTCTCAAGTGAAACTACGCAGATAATCCTAGCGCCGCCGCTCCGCACGAGGACGTTAGCTTGCGGTTCGAAACAGAGCGAGTTAACTATGTGGGAGTCAGTCAAGTTTAATGTTAGTTAACTTTGAAATATTGGGTGTCTGTACAACTTACTATTTAAACTAGTGTTTGGTTGGTTTATAATCCAACACTGCACTTGTAAGCGGGCACGCGCTTTATACCGGGAGGCTTATTTTTAGTCAGTTTACATTTGCTTGAGTTTATAGTTAGTGGTAATGTCGGTAGCTATATATTTTTATGACGGCATGGGGAGCCAAGTTGCCCATGAGCGGAATAAAAACTCGGACACCGGGTTAGTAGTGACTAAAGCTCATGGCACATTATACCGGCACGGTACCGGCACCGCTCCAAACCAGCAATTGACTTGTGATTCAATATAAAAAAGAATCGAGACATAAACCCATAAAGCATGATAAGAAGAAGACTTAACTAATTTCAAATCTTTATTAATATTTTTTAAAACAAGGGTCGGGTCAAATGATATTTTAAATCTGAACCATCTAGGGCCCCACTGTAACACATCCTACAAGTTTAATTAAAATCGGTCCAGCCTTTCAGCAGGAGTTAAGTATCATTAATAAACTAATATTATTTACTTATGTCAATCTTAACAATATTCCAAAAAAAATACAGGAGTTACCTTGGTGATTAGAAACAACCGCTAGCCTAGGTCGGATTTTTCGGAGAGAATTTTCGATTGGAAATGCCTGGATTTTATGGTTTTGAAATTGCAAACGTGTGCACAGAAAACATAGTTTCCTTTTCCATGTTTCAAGCTGATAAGATTTTAAATTGGCAAATATAACTTTCATTTTCAGAAAATTCTTTCTTATTGTTTTAATATATTCATGGCCCTCCTGTAACAATTTTCATTTTTCTAGATCCAGTGGTAAGATCACGGGCAAATCTTATTTCGCACACGATGGGTTTCGTGGGCAACATCGTACAAGATTAGAGATACAGCTATATAGTTTGTTCAACAAAGTCGATATCACAAAAATACCCCTAATTTCAAAGTAGGTATTTTAGATTTACACACGCTTATGAAAAAATGAAAAGGTCAAATTGTTTTCTGTCTCTCTACGCACTGTTAAGAAGTATATTATGTAGCCTTATCATAGCCTTTTGTAACCTTTGTATTCTTCAACCCTACGGAAATGACCTACATAGTAATTTTTGTATCCATTCTCCAAATTAAAGGAATGAGATTGTATTTTTTTTGCATTTCCTTTTACAGCATACAATGGATGAAAACCTTGTTGGTACGTTTTTATCAGGCTAAGTCTAATAACTGCGATTACACACGATTATTACGCATATTCCGATTTTTTTATTTGCGATTATTTCTTTGTATACCTAGGTATTTATAATTGTTTTGTAAGTATGTATGTACAGTATAAGTCTCTAAACACCTCCTAAACGGCAGGAACAATGTTTAAATAATGGTTCAGATTATGTAGGTGGTAATGCAACCGGGTTCTAGGATGTATTTTATTTTATTTATCATATTTGCTAAACCTTCTAATAGCTGGAATGCCAATGTTTGGCTGTCGAAACAATGGCATGCTAACTATTGTGAGAAAGTTGGAAGACAACGCCTCGCCCGGTTGGTGGTTCTATCCACCTAACCCATTTGACGAACATCAAAAAGAAGATCGGTGTATGTCCTACTCCCCACTCGGTGTCTTCACCCAAATGAACCGTCTCAAGTGCGATATTTTTACATAATTATTGGTACCTATAATATTTTTGTAATAAGTAACCTCCATTTGTGTAGTAAGCAAAGAGATTTAAAAGACTATAGAGCGGGCATGTCAAGGAAATGTCATAGAAAAACTTTGATCACATGTCTCAGTAACGCCATCTAGAATAATATATGAATATTGGAACGGCAGCGGAGCGTACTAAAAAAAACTTATAGACTTGTGTCCGGCAGGACACTTTTTCGGACGAAAATTTTGTTTGTGATGTCCGGTCTATAGGTATTGAATGTCTTTGGTAGTAAGTAACGTCCTTCTCCTCTCGACCGATTGATACAAACGTTATACCTACATATTGTGTTTGGTATATTACTGATTGTACTAAGTTGCTATGTTTCATGCAAATCTTGTCCGTCAAGACAGACTGCATCTGGACCGTCTTCCAGTTAGTTGAGTGACCTTGAATGTTATTACCATCTATTTTTTAAACAATACGACTCCATTATATTTTCACTTGAAGCTTTCGATTGTTAATATTTATTTGACGTTAGAATAAATTGGAATCGTCCTTTGTTTGCGGTTACAATACGATGATTTATTGTTCTGTTCGCTGTGAATGGTTTGTTTTATAACGTTAAGCTTTTGTGGATGCAGCAGAACCAAATGTCACATTCGTACGGGTTATAACGATATGGCGTTGTAACTTCGATCAAATAAAGTAAATATCTCGCCTATGTTTCAAGTAGGGAGGATACAATAATCACCGTCAAATAATTTATTCTAATTATAATCTGCCTAGCTTTTTCTCAACTATGTAAGGGTTGGTTTCTAGTTTAAAGGGATTCAACTGAGTTGAGTAGGGTTTTTCTAACTGAGATTGACAGTATCAGCCCGAAGTCCTGATTTGTGCCCGATTGATGGCTATAGGCTCGCCGGCAATAGGCTGTGGGTGTACCTAATACTGATACACCTCTGCATAACCCTTCGGGAAAGCAGGCGGGATGTTATGTTGTGTTACTTCAATCACCAACACAATATATAAGTATTTTATTCTGTAACAACATGTCAAGAGTATTCCGTAATTCCGTTTCGTAATTTTATACAGGGTGTAACGGAAAGGGTATATACATACGAAGGGCACGGATTCTCTTGGTGATAAGAAACGACATGGCAACGTGTTTATACATATACATACATAATTGTAAAGTTGAGCCCGCCCGCGCCGTCGCGCCTTCGTCGGTTAGGCAGAGCCCGATAGGTCTGTACTAGGCGCGCAGAACCCGAGATAGATATACTTGAACCTTGCCGGACAGGATTATGACCCTCATAGTGCGGTGACACGTTTGTTATGATTTTGCATTTAATAAACTGTCGATATTAAATAATATCGTGAATTTTCAAAGTTATTAGTTGGGAGCTGAAATTTTCAGGAAAGACTCGTTATTAAATACTCTATTCACCCTGTTTGTATGTATATACCCTTTCCGTTACACCCTGTATATTATCTCTTTTTTCTTTGAGACAAAAAGAAATAAGAAATTTAACTTTAGTAACAACACTATCAGTACATAGAAGACACTATGGACATCCATTTGTTTGTAAGATAATACTTGACAGGAGTATCCGTGGCCTGTTAGCCACAACTTCTATAACAATCGGGTTTATACCTCGAGAGCAGACTCCCAGCGGGTTATTTTGTAAGTCTTTGAAATTCATCCAGTTTAAGATTACCGTAGTGAAATTGCATAAAATAAATTCGACTTATTGATCCGGAGGTTAGTAAAACATTACTTTAACACTATTAGCACTAAATTTTAATTTATCTATGGATTTAAGAAGATCATAAAATTTAATAATTTCGCGTCTGTATTCTTCGAAAGGTTGATCAGAGTTATCTCTATAATACAGTTAAATGTTATATGATACTAAGAATATTTCCTGTGTGAGTGCGTTAGGTTAACATTTTATCTAACATACAAACAGCCAGACACGATACAAGAACCTGTAGGCCATACAAATATTTTGTTCCGTGCTGAAATCGAACCCCATACACGCGGTGCAGCAGCCAATCGTTTAGCTGCAGTGTTGTCAAAAAAAAAATGAATCACAAATGAAAAAACTCAACTTTGCCAACCAGGGAATTGAACCTCAGACCCTTCTTGCTCAGCATCGACTGCAGGTAGTCAAAGGAGGCGTATTTTGGAAGAAAAATTATTCAATGTACCACTGAACAAAACTAAAGTGAAATTACTACAACTTGACACTCCACTTCAATGTATGTACACTACTTAAGCAAATCCTAAAACTAAAAAAAAATACTATGATGTTTTAGACAGCCTTAAAGAAGAATAAGAAAATAAAATAAAATCAGATCCTGAGTCAAACACCAACAACATACGTATAAGGCACTAACAGACATCACGTCCCTACGTGATAGTATTAGCGAAGGCTCTGATTGAGAGAGAAAGTACGTGAGCTTATTACTGTAAAGCGGAAAAATATCCACCGCGTGATCTTGTACACAAGTTTCTGCAGGAGTTTGAGACCCATAGACTTCTCGCCAGTCACGTTGTTAACACACAGAACATAGTAGGTAACAGTTATTTAGTTTATTATGGTTCTGTACCTACCTCCAAAGGAAAAAAAACGGATCACTTATAAGATCACTGTGTTGTCCGTCTATCTGTCTGTCAAGCTCCTTTATATTGGGAATGCGAGAAGTCGAAATTTAAACCGTATACTCAGGTCCCATAAGTTGTGAAAAATTCAAACTTCTAAATTTACGTAAAAAACAGATACGGCTGTTTATTCAGCAAAAACTCATAGGTATTTCGATACTCTCAAGAGATTCAAAATTCATAGGGTCTCATCGACCTATACTCCATCCGAGTAGGTAGTTAACTAAAGGTAACCAGTCTTGACAAGTTTTTTTTACATAAACGTTTATTAATTAAATACAACTACTGTTTAAACAAATTGTTTAATTAATCATGTAATCGTTTTTGTTGTATCTAAATTTTTTTTCAGCTGTATTTTATTTTTAAACTGTGTTATTAACTAAAAATACATGTCAAAATTGTTTAACTTTTGTTAACTACCTAATCGGATGGAGTATAGAACTATGAAATTGGGCAAGTAACATCTTTATAAACAAGAAAAAGTCTCAAAACTTTTTATTTATTTATTTATTTATTTAATTACAACGGTCGTGTTTAACCAATTACAGTAACATATAAAATTAAAACTAAAAGAGACAATTATAACACGTTTTAAAAATATACAAAATAAACAATGTAAAATTTAAAAGTATAAGAGGAAAACATAAATAAAGGACGGTTAACAACACTTTCATAAATTATTCTCGCAGTACTTCTGGCATACCAATAAAATCTTCGTCCATCCATCCGCAAACAGATCGCTTGTTGGATTGGAATCCAAGAATCTATACATTTGAACTATACATTTGTCATTAAATCTTAAGAGAATAGGGGGTCTATATTTTTTCGGGGGTTTCAAAATGAAGCTCCTAGTTCAAATGGGGTATCATGATTAGACTGATTCTTAGCCTAACTCGAGTGCTTGATTAAATGAATCTTGATTGGTTGGCCGTGCTCACTGTTTAACCAACCCTAAGGTCAGGGCGAACGAAACTAAGTTCAATCTCCGCCCTCCTGCCCTTAACTTAATTAATTAAGTTACTTGTAATACCAACTTTCTTTGAGGAGTTGTCGGGATAATCATTAGTATAGAAACTATTATTGATATGGCACTTCAATACTCAATATCCTTATTGCTATCCATATGTATTCTTAGGTGGTTAGTTTATAAATGAGATCATTATGGACCCTGTATGTAGGGCACAGCAAATGGGTAGGACTGTAGGAGAGAGGAGAGGAAGCCTTGTTTCACGAGATCACTTAATTAAAAAAAAAATGCATTTAAAAGAATATTCGAAATTTGGGGATCATGAATAAATTAACTTAACTTAACATAAACCTGACAAACAAGAATCACAATTAATGTTAGGCATAGTGATTTCGTCACACAGCACTGTCAGCGTACTTAACAATTAGTCGACATTGTACGAGTAACTCAGCAAGACAATTTTAATTTTCAAATCAAACGTAATATATAAGAACCATCTCAAAAAAACCCTGCTTTCAAATAAACAAAACCGTACCTAAATCGGTTCACCCGTTGAAGCGCTGCGGTGCCACAAACACAGACAGACAGACAAACAGACAGACAGACAGATAGACAGACACACACACACACACACACACATGGCGGTCCATCCCTCTTGATTGTGTGCAGAGTGATTTGAAAGAAAAAGAAGTTAGTAAATAGCATGGCGGGTGATAGGATAGAATGGAAGAATAAAACGTGTTGCGCCGACTCCAAGTAACTCAGTAGGCACAAGGGCAGGGAGATGATGTTGATGACAGTATGACTTTTTCTAAGTATTATCTCGATAGCCATATCATCTGAATCACATTCTATCCATCGTATCTTTGATCTACAAGTCACATTATAGCTACACTATAAAAAGTGCAGTTTACAAAGTAATTTGGTTCAATTACCTGTAAGCAAAAAAGCTATTTATCATGTCAGAGCTATTTTTCACGTCCGTTGGAAAATGTTTTAATAATAAAAATTACATTCAAGTTCCAGTCGTTTATTTTAATTATACCACAAATGGTTGTTCAAGAGACTAAAATAGTGAATCATTTGCTCCTTCATAAAAGTACTTTTGTTAAAGAATGGGCTTGGAACTAAATACTGACTAAGAAACTAATTACTAAATTAGAAAATCAAATGTGAATATGTCGTGATCTCGAATAATAGTTACTGGTTTAATAACACCAGCCGCACAGTTTGATATTCAAGATTAAGCAACATTTGCCGAGGTCGGTCTGAGGATGGATAACCATTTATTACATTAGATACCGAGGCCCCTTCATACTGGGGAATATATATAATACTAGCAGACGTCGCGCGGTTTCACCCGCGTAGTTCCCGTTCCCGTGGGAATACAGGGATAAAAAGTAGCCTATGTCACCCGGGGATAGTGTAGCTTCCCAACGATGAAAGAATTTTTCAAATCGGTCCAGTACGTTCGGAGCCTATTCAATGCAATCAAACAAACAATCAAAGTTTTCCTCTTTATAATAATATATTAGTATAGATTAATTCGTTCGTCCTGGCTGTCATTTGTAGATCTTTAGTTTAATTTAATTGTAATTCACTAAGTTTATTTTAATTTTATTTATTTTTAGTTGGTTTTATTGATGTTTTTTATAACTTTCTGTTTTTATTCAATGAATTTATTATTTAACAGTAAAATCGGATAACCAGTTTAACTAAAGGGTATCGTGATACCCAGTTAGTGGGTTGTGGGCGACAAGTAATGAACACCTTAAAAAATACCACTTTTTCCTACCCTGTCATACGCACCTACTTACATAAACATAGTTGGTAAAGGGCTGGGCGAATAATGACTACAATAAGAAGAAAAAAAAATAGGTACTACAAACTAAAAAAATATATTTTGTGACGTCATGGTTTTTTTTTAATATTCAAAGTAATTACTATCTCAACTCACATCTTTTTAAACGTGCTGAAGCTCGACATGTTGACCATTAAAATGAATAACGAAGGTACATAATTAAAACATGGTATTATAGTTTTTAATTTGGTCTTTAAAATGAAAAGATCGAATTGGAAACGGTACTAGTCCGTTTTTAATGGATCATTAGTTTGAATTGTGATATCTTTGTGATTTTTCATCATGACTTGGATACCTTTTAGAAAAGGCACCGGTTATAAGGTCAAATGGATATCAACTTTCTACCATAAGTGCTACCTTACCTAACACGTTATTTTATTAAAACATTATTATTGTCATTGTGAAATATTTACTTTGTATACCCCGGAGGCTTACAATTAAGTATAAAAAAAATACATGTCTTTGAATGCTTAACATTGATGATATCTGGTGTTTTTTTTTAAATTTCAAGCAGAAATGAACATTAGAAAACAACACTACATAAAATGAAAAGCCGAGGACACCTCGACGGTACAGAATCGTGTGCACTTGCAACCTAGGGGTCTTCAAGTCAAGAGTGAACAGGTTGCTTCTAGGCAAGCGTGCGTCATCGTCGACCACATCGTCGCTTACCATCAGGTGAGATAGTGGTCAAACGCGTGCCTATCAATAATAAAAAAATTAAAACAAATAACTCATTGTGTGAGTTTCTGCATCGATACCCCTTCCATACTATATTTTAAGCCTCAAATTAATTAGTCGTTATCACAGATATAGACCTAGATAACGCAAGACACGCTAGCAACTACTTCGCGTGCCTACCTTACGTACAAAAATCGTAAGTGGCCACTTTTGCGCTCCGTTTTCTTCCATCGGCAAGTCATTTTGTGATTAATATAATGCGTACTTAATTAATTTAAAAAACAATTATTTTTAATCGAGTCTCTCAGTAATACCTGTTAATACCAAAGAGTAAAACAAAATATTTGTATTAAGTACATTGCGTACAGTCAAAAAAAGGCACGCTTAGTTTTCATACAGATCGTGACACTTGCGTAATCTAGGTCTATCTATATCTGTGGTCGTTATTATTAACGGCCGAAAATTCGCCAAGGTCAAATGTGAAACTAAAAGTGCGATTATCCCCTTCTCAGGTGTCAATGTACAAGTACTTTTCTGTGGAATTTAATCAAAATTCGAGAAGTGAAATAGACTAGACCCTCATTTTATTTATTTAAGGTCCTTTAAAAAAAACTAAGCACTCCATTTTATTTGATTCTAGCATACTTTTGTTAGAAAATAACACAAGGGTATACCTTTGTCTTGGTATATTTATACCTCGTATACTTTTTAGAGTTCCTTAGATAAATGGTATAGGCCCTCATAATTTAATTCTCTATCTATTTCTGTCCGTCTGTTCAACTGGATGTTAGAAAGCAATTTTACTTCGAGACTTTTGGCACGATCAAATTACGTTACGAACCATTCGAGTCGAGCCATCGATTTTCAGTTGATATGCAGAAATCCCTTTTTTTACTTTCATAATACAATATTTGTATGACCAACAGGTATGTAGTTGTTCAGAGTTAGGTTGTATGTGTATGTGAGTTTAAATTTTTGTAAATGTGCCCAAGATGCGGAAGAAATTCTTTATAGAAGGCCACGTTTTAAAAAAAAGCTTTATATGACAACGAAAATTGCATAGAATCTTAATTTTTCAGTTTTTTTAATCTATATTAGGCATGATCAATTGTTTCTCTCGACTAACAGAACCCTACGCAAAGTTCAACACGCTCTTGGCATACATTTATGCACACATTATGTAAATATGAATTAATAGGCCAGTAACTATTTATATTATTTTAATCGGCAATTGTATAATCATATCTATTTTTGATTAATTATTTATGTATTCAGGGCAATATGTTTACTCGATAATTTATACTGTTTACCTGTAGTTGAGTGTGTAACATAGCATAACAACATGCCTGTGTTCCATGTGGGGTTAGGCAGAGATCTACCAATAGTAAACCAGTGTAGTAGTATTCGAGTGTGTTACACTATGTTTCTATGATGTATATAATACATCCATAGGTTATTATTTTTCTTAAACAGGTTTTTAGACTACATTCTACCTATTTGATTTTATATACGTAAAATATTATTTATTTATGAAGTAAAATGATAATTGTTACTCATCCGTCACATGTCCCAAAGGTTCATTTGAAAATCAGCGTCAGGCAGGATCTCAGCATCTGTCTGGCATTACCGCTAAAATGAACCTTTTGGCGCAGCCGTGAGACATGCCATTTTTTGTCTCTTTTTTTTTTGTGTTATTGCGTTTTTACTGTGCGTGTATCCAGCTGTTGCCAATAAATGTATTTTCTTTCTTTCTAATTGTTTCACCAAGCCTATAAAACGCCTTAAATATACAGGCCATATGACAGTCAGACGGCTGACTGTCATATGGCTGTGTTATTTTAACTGTGAAGTAAGTAATTGAATGTCTCCAAACGACCTATTTCTACCGTTATTATTTAATAACTTTATAAATGAAATGAAATGAAAATGAAAATGAAAAATGAAAAACGATTTATTGTTTCTGCAAGTTTTTCTTACAAACTAGTGATTGGGTTTTCTCTTTAGGCGTTTAAGGCCTGTGTTAGGAGACTCCGCTCTTCCATAACTTATTAAAAAAATATATATACATATATATATACATATATTCCACAACTTTTCACACAACGCCATTTAGTCCCAAGTTAAGCTTGAGAGCTTGTGTTATGGGTACTAAACAGCTGATAAATATACATATATATTTCTAAATACATACATTAAACAGTACCAAACTTGTTTTTATACTTAATACAGTTCTTCAGAAAGGTCGGGTGCATAGTACTCGAGCTGCCGTGTGTGTATGACAACACGTATGAATGTAAACGAAGCAAAAGAAGTATGTAAGAATCGTAGCGTATGAATTAGGGCATCGGAACCGGTTTTTCCCGGTTCCAAAAGAACCGGGAAATCCCGGTTCCGAGGGTCCTAGAAAGAACCGGTTCTGTAAAACGGAGAACCGGTCGTTTCGGTTCTTTCGGTTCTCTCTTATAATACATTTAGAAATAATATTATCTCTATAATACTCTTTATACTAAATATCAAGGTATTATCCAAACAGAATAAATACTGTTATTTCACTGTTAAATGAATAAATAATCATAATCATTTATTTATTTGTTAAACATAGGTATCATTTTATGGATCTTATCAGTAGTAAAGGTTCTAATAACGTTATTATTTTAATATTATTGATGAATCTTTAAGAAACAAACGATTTTTTAAAGGGATTCGGCAACATTAACGTAAATGCTCCAGGATACCCAGCGACACTCAAATTTTTGATAGTATGGTAATGAAAGTTGTATAACACACATGATAAAGTTTGTTACACCTATTTATTTATTTCTCTTTTCTCACATTACTTTGTCTTATGGCATCCAATCTGATAATTATTGCGAGTTATTTGAGTTATACAACGCAAATCAAGTTAGGTAGTATTTCAGTTTAGGGCACTTGGTAGAACACGTGGCGCGTGCTACATTAAACTACTTATTCTTAGTAGGTAACTAAAAACTAAATAATCATAAAAAATAACAGCGTTGCTCAGGCGGGACTAAATTACACTGGTGTTAATATTATGAGCTGTTTTAATATTATGTTCGTGCCGATTTTTGGTTATAAAAGACATGCCAGTTGCCTCGCGGTGGTTTCACAACCTTTGCATTAGAAGTTCGATTGCAAGTAGCTAGGCCACCGTGTGTTTAAACATTCGACCAACTTGTCAAATCAATAACTTTACTAAGAAAGTTTATTTAATTTCAGACGCATCTTTCGAATGACTGTATTTTGAAGAGGTAATTAATAAGGCAGGAAATAAGGCCTCTGTTTGGCACTACTTTCAGAGAAACAAAAATAAATGTAAATTATGCCAAAAGATATTAAAATCAGGCGGCGGTAGCACGAGCAGTTTACAAAAACATTTAAAAAACGTACATAAACTCAGTTTAGAAAGTCAGTTGGAATTTCTAAACTGAGTTTATGTACGTTTTTCACAGCGTTTACATCAGCACAGGATATTGCATCGACTACAAAAAAACTTCCGGATCCCGAAATACCGAAAAAGTAAAATTGTTTTAAAGTTATTTTTTTATTATTTCATGGATACTTTTTGATCTTTGTATTGTAGTGAATTATAAACAACTGATTGTCAATTGGTTGTGAAAATACTGAATTTTAAAGATCTGATTGTTGCCAAAAATACTTAAAAACGATGTTGTAATTTGAGTATAAAAAAAAAATATACATTTGCTTACCAATAAAGTGTATTATATTTAGATCCTTTCCCTTTATTCGTTTTGATAGTAGGAATTCTATATAAAAGATAGCATACCTTTACAAGTTGAATTTATACAAAAACCCGAAAGAACCGAAAAAACCGGGTATTCGGTTCCGGCTTCAGTTTAGACCGAAAGAACCGGTTCCTAAAATAGGGCCGGTTCTCGATGCCCTATTATGAATGTATGTATGTATTAACACGGTTTAATATTAAAGAAAATCGTAAAGTATGGTAAAAAGATTCGTTTCTTAGTTTCTTATTTATTCCTTCGTTAGTCGGGTTTGATTCTCGGGTCCGTATAGTGTTTTTTCGATTTTTCTGTCTGGAATTTCTCTATAGCATCCCGGAGGCTGTATTTGTGCACGGTTGATGGCAATAAGCTCACCCCCATTACATTGAGCTCAAATAACTAGCAAAATGGAAGTGTAGTAGATACAGTTACACTTTTACCTAACCCTTCGCTGATTAAAGGCGTAATGTTATGTTATAAAAACACTAAATTGATTGTAAGCATATGAGCTATATAATGAGTGTATGTACCTATAAAACCGGTAATCTATAAAATTACTGAACGGTCAATTTTAACGTTTACATGGAAAACTATTTTTTCGCGTGATCAAAGCGATGTATTGTACCGAAAAGGTATATAGCACATTTATTTAAACATGGTTTACTGGCAATTAGGTAAACGATCTTAGTATACTCGTAAGCAGGACTCATTATCGTTTGTCTTAATTGAACTAAGTTGTTTATGCCCCACATTTTGGCACCATTTTATCAATTTGGACGTACCTTTATTAGAGCCTACCGACCTCTACATTACACCACGACTGTTATCCCCCAAGGGTTGAGCAGAGGTGAACCTGTAGTGAACACAGCTTTCGCCCGTCATGTTTGTTTGGAAGTTAAAATAGGAAATAAAGTGAATGCCGCTATACATGGCGTTGTGACCAGCCAGTCGATGTCCGAAAAGGCACGACTGGCTGTTCACAATGGTGTGCTGGTGCCTACACTAACGTATGGAAGTGAATGTTGGGCGTGGCAAAAGAGACATGAAAGTAGAATAAATGCTGTAGAAATGCGTTCCTTGCGAAGTATGTGTGGTGTAACAATGAATGACAGATTGAGGAATGATGTGATAAAGCAGCGTTGTGGTTTAAAAGAAGATGTAGTAACAAAAATTGAAAAGAGTATGGTTATATGGTTTGGTCACGTTGAAAGGATGGATGAAAGGCGACTAACAAAAAGTATTTGCAAGGCAGATGTAAGTGGGAACGCCGGGAGGGGACACCCTAGAAGGACATACATAGACCTTATTGGTGAGGTTCTTCAGAAAGGTCAGGTGCGTAGTACTCGCAACCGGCGTGTGTGTATGACAACATGTATGAATGTAAACGAAGCAAAAGAAGTATGTCAGAATCGTAGCATATGGCGCTCTGTAGTTGCTGCCTACCCCCATGGGAAAAAGGCGTGAGTTTATGTATGTACTCGTATGTATGTATGTAGACCTGTTAAAAACAGTTAATTAAATAAGTAATTTATGTAGTAATTAGCAATCGAAATCTTGATTTATTCTATTTATTTCTATGTAACGTATATTTAGATTAATAAATGTTAATGAAAAATACCAGCCGTTACTGTCCCATTGCAGGGCAAAGGCCTCTTCTCATACAGAGAAGGCTCGAGCATTGATCACCACGCTTGCTTAAGGCGGATTGGCGATTTCAAACTTATAACTACAAGTCTAGGTTTCCTCACGATGTTTTCCTTCACCGATATCAAATGGTGTCTAAGATAAACTTAGAAAGTACATATGAATTGAAAAAGTCACATTGGTACTTGGCCCGGATTTGAACCACAACCTAGCTCGTGTTTGTGACGTAGGCTCCTTAACCTCTCGGCCATAACGACAACAAAAAAAAATACAAATGTTAATAAATTAACACTAATTCAAATTGAAAGTGGAAAAATATTAGTCGGATAGCCCTCCTTGTACGGACACATGGTTTTGGAACATAAAGGTAACTTATATAAAGGAATTGTTACATTATCTGACTCATTATTGTAAGCTGTTATGACTTTCCACTTAAGGAAATTAAGTATTGAGTAAAGTATATGAGACAATTATTATTTTTTCATTATTGATTGGCACGCATTCACCACTTTCTTACCTGATGGTAAGCGATGATGTGGTCGATGATGAAGCACGCCTGCTTAGAAATAACCTGTTCACTCTTGACTTAAAGAGACCTAGGTTGCAGCTATCAGGAAAAGGAAATTCCACTCCAGCTTTCTGCACGATGGTTTCCTTTACGTCTTCTAAGATAAACTTTACGTAAGTAACATAAGGTACATTTGAATAGCACAAATTGGCATTAGTACTAATTACTCGTATTAGAATCCACAATCTGACGCAAGAGAGGCGAGAATCTAATTCCTGAACCGTCACGACATTAATACGAAATCGTACTAACATTAAAGGCACGTTCGTCTGGCAATTTTGTTAGTTACTATCTTTATTAAGGATCTAGATATTTGTTTCGTTTTCTTTCATTTTGGCAATCATTGTTGTTTTATTATTGTCCTAATAATGTTATTACTTACTAACAAATATGATGAAATTTTGTGTACTGTCATTTAATATCATCGTATTCGTCCTAATATGAAGAATATAATATCTAATGTAACGCATGACTGTCTATTTGGTCTAGCAGTCGCTAGCTTTACTGCTGAATATGAAGTTCTGCGTTCAATCCCCGCGTCAGGTAAAGTGTTTTGAATACCTGTAGCATAGGTGGAATATGTGTTATTCTACTACTATAACAACTTATGTGCAGACAGCAAGCACATAAAACTACCCCAAACTGTTAAATTTTCCCAATCGAACACAAACCTTATTCCGTTTGCAATAAAGTTGAAAACCTATCAAAGAAATTTGATACATTGAGGCATTTTTTCATCACCCCTCTCAAAAACGGCGAAGGAAAACATCGTGAGGAAACCGGCATGTCTTAGAACCAAAAATTCGAAGATATGTGACATCTACCAATGCGCACTGGGCCCGCGTGATAGATTATAGCCCATACGCAAAATACGCGCTTTGACGTGGAGTTGCGGATACCAGCCCGGTATCTTTAATCTTTTAATCTTTACATTGAGGCAGCTTGATAAGCTGGCTTCGGTACCATGTTTATTGTAAGTAAATTATTGGTTGAAAGAATCTACGCAATTAATTTATTGCTATAGGTATTACTATACAAAGTTTCATGCATTAAAATACTCATTACTGTATCGCTCGCTGTAATAGGCTGGCCCCCTATTACATAGGATTGAAACATAACTGTCGAACGGTTAGGCAAAGGTGTACCTGTATTACACCCATGGCACAGCTGATTACAGGCGAATGTTATCTATACAAATATTATAAAGAGGAAAGAGTTTTGATTATATGTTTGTTTGTCTACATTGCCAGTTTCAAGTTGAGCACACGATTACTTAACGCTAGCACTGACTGATCTAGTCCCCTCATATCTGTGAGAATCTTTCCTCAAAAGACCATTTCAGATACTAATCTGCATGGATCTTATACGATCTGACCAAGATGATTTTTAAACAGAGTGACCTCTGAGTTTCTTTCAGTGTTTCTTCTCAGAGTAGTCAGATAGTGGAACGCCGACCTCACCTCGCTAAAAATGACGTGTACAAGTGTTTGTATGAACCTATTTGGCCTGGACTGGCCTGTTGGTCTAGTAGTTAGTGCCCCTGACTGCTATGCCGGAGGTCGTGGGTTCCATTCCCACCCAGGACAAATGTTTGTGTGATGAACTCGAACATTTGTTCTGTGTCTGGGTGTAATTTATCTATAATATGTATGTATTTAGAAAATATATAAGTATGTCTATCAGCTGTTTAGCACGCATAACACGAGCTTTGAAGCTTAACTTGGGACTAAATGGCGTTGTGTGGAAAAGTTGTGCAATATATTTATATTTAATTATTTACATAAATAAATATCATTTTATCATTGATTTTTATATTTTTTTATATTTTTAAAGGTCTTTATTAACAGCATAATACAAAATATAAACAATAAGATCTTATTCTAAATTGTGTATAACCATAAGGGTAACTGGTTCTTAGGTTAACTTACCTTTATGAACATTAAACACTGAGGTTACAATTTACTACGTTACAAAACTATATAAGTTCATAAGAACAAAGAAACAATTAGGAGCACAAAAGTCTTAGCACTGACTATGTTTTGCATACAACTATTGTTTACCTATTACAGGTAATGAGCACAGTTTTAAATAAAATTGCATACATTAAAACATAACGTAATTATCTAAACAACTAATTTAGTGACAACAGTAAAATTTAAAAAAACTATCAACTCAGTGGGTAGAAGGATATAAATCAAGATTTTGCATTGAATAGATTCCTGTTATGGCCGAGTGAGGGCAGCACGGCCGGTCCGGTGGTGGGTAGCCATTGTTATTCATTCAAGAAATAGTGATGTGGTAAACGATATCGACTACGAGATGTTGAGAACATTAAATTATTTGATCTACTTATACCTATGGATGAGACTAACGGATTAAAATGCTTAGGATTTTTAAATAAATAGAATTTACGTGCTGATTTTAAAATAAAATTTTTAATAAATGGGAATTTAATTTGATCATGTATTCGTTTTATGTTGGTTCGAAACGGAGTGTTAAATGCAATTTTGATTGCCTTTTTTTGGACGACTTGTAACTTATTGTAGTTGCTATCAGTCACACTACTCCAGACTGGGGCGGCATATGTTAAACATGGTCGAATGAGGGTTGCATAGATGCGTAATTTAGTGACAGGACTTAATTTAGATTTTCTATTTAGAATAGATTTTAGTGCATTCATGGCCTTCAGACCCTTCACGCGTAGCGCATCAGTGTTTTCATTCCAGTTGATTTTGCTATCTAACACAACTCCGAGATATTTCACCGAACGGCTCCAGGGTAAAGAATAGTTTTTAAATTTAATACGCCTGACAGGTAGCGACCTTTTACGTGTAAAAAGAATCACTTCTGTTTTATTGGAGTTTAACTTTAGTTTCCATCTAGTGAAGAACATGTCCAGAAGACTTAGTGAAAGCTGTAGCCGCCCAATGATTAAGTCAATGTCCTCCGAAGATGTATATGAGGCAGTATCATCAGCATATATTGCAAGATGAGTTCTGGGTTGCTTAGGTATGTCGTTAAGAAATAGGATAAAAAGAAAAGGTCATCAATTTGAACCTTGAGGCACACCAGATACTACGGATTTTGCCATAGATTTTATCATAGATTTTATCATTAAATAGGCTCCGAAACGACTATACTGATTTTGCTTGAGGCTTTTAATCCCTGTATTCCCATGGGCACGGAAACTACGCAGGTGAAACCGCGTGATGTCTGCTAGTGTTTATTATAATGATAAATCTCTACAAACAATAGCAAAGTATTTTAATATTAAACTGGCTTAGTTTCAAATTCATATTTAATTATTACTAAAATAAAGATTCTAGATTTAAGTTCAAGTAATCTTTGCTCCTCTGCGAAGTGCTGACTGCAATCATAGATAAACTTGAGAGGCTTGAAGAGCTTAAAAGTTTATGAAGATTATTTTTTAGTACAATAAAGAAAAATATAAAATGTTTGCGTCTCTTCTATTATTGTTCTGAGAACTAGACAATGGTATATTATTTTTAATAGTGCTCACTATAGTCTAGTATTGTGTTTATTTAAATAACACTGAGTCCCACCTGGAGGCCTGGAAAAACTCATATTTTAATTAAAGACAACGAATTTTGATTAATCCGAAATGTGTGGAACGCATGTATGCAGGTCATTTCGAGAACTTAGACTTATTCTATACAATTCTAATTTAACTAACTTTGTGTTTGCGCTCTGTAGGTTTTGCCTACCCCCATGGAAAAAGGTGTCAATTTTTGTATTTTATTGTTGATAAAAATGTGTACGCTCCCTGATTCCTGTTCAATGTTTAAGATATTTCCAAAAGGAGGACTTCAAGCTTTTTTTTTATAAAAATAAGCATTGCTAATTTAAGAGAAGATGCATACGTACTTACAAATAAAAAAAATAAGATTTATTTAGTATAGTTAGTTTTTTTGAAGTTCTTGATTTAAATAATAAATAAATAAATATTCCACAACTTTTTCACACAACGCCATCTAGTCCCAAGCTAAGCTAAGAGCTTGTGTTATGGGTACTAAACAGCTGATAAACATACTTATATATTTCTAAATACATACATATTATAGATAAATTACACCCAGACACAGAACAAATGATCGTGCTCATCACACAAACATTTGTCCTGGGTGGGAATCGAACCCACGACCTCCGGCATAGCAGTCAGGGTCACTAACTACTAGACCAACAGGCCAGTCAACTGTACCTACCGTCTTATTTAGAATTAAAATAATATGAGGATTCAGTTTCTATCAGATCTATTTATTTATTTATTTAATACTTCAAGCACACAAATGTACATAGGCGGACTTAATGCCTTATTCAATTCCAGTTTTTCTCTTCCCTTCGCAATCATGACCGAAACATTCTCGATGAATGCTGAAATGGCAGGAATTCATTTAATTAATTTCAAAGTCAGGGGTCTGCTGCTTTGTAGATTATTAAGTATGGTACCTAAAACATAGATAATAAAATATTCTCTATTAGAACACGGTTGGCAAGTCTAGGTATATGCACACCGCAAGTTAGCTCTAAACTTATTCTGTCTAATTGTTGAAAGTTTACTTAGACAATTGAGATTTATAAACGCGGACAAAGGGACTTTTTGTATAATAATTCTCCTAAAAGCAGTACAAATATATTATAGGAGATATTTCTAGTGAGTCTACAACAAGCTTATTGCCATGTTGCAGAAGTCTCTGCTTGTAGAATATATGTATAATATTTTTTTTTCCATATCTTCTTTGATAGTTGAGATTTTTAAAAACTTATGTACCTTGGAGTCCTATCGGGCCACACCAGAAAATTAAATTCATAGAATTATATCGACCAAATTAAATTATTTATGATACCTGTAGGGTCTTTACACCTTTTAATGATAGTAGTTCGATTAATACGCAAGAGTACGTAATAAAGGAATTTAATTGTATGATAATGAGTGCACGCGATTTGAATGATAATTGTGTACTAAAGTTTAGACCGCACGTAGCATATAAAGTGCTGACACAATGATGTCAAATTTGTGCGTGCTTTGCACTGTACAATACCTACTAGGTCCGCTAGAATACCCTTTCTTCTTCTTAACGTCCCCCGCTGCTACACAAACTACAGACAGAATTCGTTCTTTGTAAGATGCGCAAATTCCTACAATAATTTGGTTGACTTTTCTGAACTTGACTTGTTTACTACTAAGCCGCAGGTATTCAATCGAATACTTACTATACACTGGTTCGAATTGGTTCAATAACGGTTTCTTTTTTTTGTTATTTTTTTTTATGACGCGGACGTTTTGATTGTGTAAGTATTATTTTTGCACATACTGTCATTGCGATTGCCTTTCTTTTTTTATTATATTCTCTATTAAGCTCATCAGAGTTAATTATATGCGAAAACATGTAATTGGTTAATAGTTGCATAATTTGTTGTATTTGTTAGTTGTTAACACTGTTTGTTTTCCTGATACAATAAAATAAAATAAAATACCTAAACTTGCAAGCAACAAATCCTCCAACAATTTTTCAAACGAATTATTGTGAAGATAGTAAAATTATTGGGTTTGATCTCATTTATTGAAAGTAATATAGGAATAACCATTCCTTGCTATAAGTAGACCTATTTTACTTACCTACGGTTATCTTAGACCTAATAAATAAACATTAAAAAATTTAAGCGATATAGGTACCTACTGCTCAAATTTTGTAATTATTTATTATTAGGAAAAAAATACTCTACTTTAGGAAGTCTTCTAAAAAATGGTCAAATATGTTTCACTTGTAATTACTAAGAAGTTTTATTATTTTTTTATTTTTAATAAATACGTTTTTTATTCTGATTAAATCTCCATGGCTTATTTAGACATGAAAACTAATTTTAGATAGTGTGCACTAACAAAAGTAAAAAATAAACTCACCAAAAAGCAGCAACAGCAAATCGCTCAACGCCAAACTGAACAGATAGTAGTTGGTCGCGGTGTGCATGGCTGGGTGCTTCACTATGACCACGCACACGGCCACGTTGCCCACCACGCCGGTCAGGAAGATCACCAAGAGGAGCACGGAGATGGGTACTATCTTCTGCAAGGGCAGGGTCCTGGGGCCCATCATCAGCCACAGCATCTCTTCCTCCGAGCAGTCGAAGTACGACAGGTTGGTGCAGCGCTGGAAGAACTGCCCAGAGGTCTCGTTGGCGCGAAATAGTTCCGCCATCTTGGAGTTGTTTATTGAAATATTTGTAAATAGATTCGTTTTTAGTTAGGAAAATTATGTTTTAAAAGTTTCACTGTTTAATTGAACTAACTTTTATTAAAAATTAACTTCACTATAATATTAAGCTTTACTATACACTTAAAAAATAACTGTAATTTAAACTCCACATTCGAGAAATAACTTGAAAAGTTAGTGTCTACGCGATCGTAGCGCTACGCTGCTACGCGACTACGCGGCTACGACCGTAGCGCGCGGTGCCAAGCACGACACTGGCGCGGTTGTATTCGTTGCAACTGTTTTTTCTCGCAAAGGTTTTAAGTTTATTTCATACGAAAGCTTATTATTATGAATGTTAACTTTTCTTAACTACAGCAGAACGCTTTGAGAAGAATAAAGGTTTTTTAAATGGGTAGAAATATATTAGTGAATTGGTGTGATTTATTAAATCAAATCTTTTACACAATATACCTACCTAGTTGCATAATTATAATAGCCACAAATAAATCTTAAATTTTAGGACTTATGGAAACCTAGCATTATGATTAGCGACTTTCCGGAACTAGGTTTATAAAACGTGTGTCTCAGGTCATCACTTAACAAAACACATAACTAAGAATTTAATACTAAAACACGTTTAAATTTATGTGACAAAAAACCATGATGCTTTGACCCCTCATTGATTGAATAAATGGGACTTCCTAGATATATTCTTGCTGCTAAATTATAACAGCCACATGGGTCGGTCGAAGGTTAAGCTACGCTTGACGAGGTCGGCCCGTGGATGGGTGACCATTCATTACATATCAAGACTCCTCCGTGTCTCGGAAAGCACGTTAAGCCGTTGGTCCCGGCTGTCATTTGTAGATCTTTGACAGTCGTTACTTGTAGTCAGAAGCCCGAAAGTCTGACAACCAGTTTAACCAAGGGGTATCATGTTTCCCAGTTACTGGGTTGTGGAGGTCTGACAGGCAGTCGCTCCATGTAAAACACTGATATTCATCTGATTAAACTGGAATCCGAACCCAACATAGTTGGGAAAAGGCTTAGCAGATGATGATGATTGTTATTATATCCTTCTCATTTTCATTGGACGACACGGTTGACGCATTAGTTAAGCGCGATTGGCTGCAGCGCTGCATGTACCGGGTTCTATTTCCACCTACCTACCTACAATTATTTATACCGGGTTTTGCTGTTTTGTGTATGTCAGGGTATGTATAAAACTTGAGTAATGAAAAGCAATGTTTTTTTTTAAATTTCATAATATTACGTCAGTAAACCTTAAAGGGTAGCACTTCACCAGTTGAAGAAGAAATAAAATAAATATTCCTGAACAAACGAATGAAAGGATTTAAAGTGCAAAAAAATGGTAGAAAATAATTCAAAGGAAGGAAAAGAAAAGAACTAACGTTAACTCAAAGAAAAACCATTAAATCTTCGTGGAGTGCCGCGGGTGTCCAATTAATTTCTTAATTCAATTAAAATATTCATTGAGAATCGCCTTTAAACGGTAATAAATTCATTGGTTAAGAGAATCGTGCAGTTTCTACGATTTTGCAAATCTTTATTAAAAATAAATACAAAAAAACAATTGTCCAACGATGATGGGTAAATGTCGTCGCAAGTTGTTGGACAATTAATTATCTATAGGTACTAATTTATAAAGAGGAAATGTTTGTTTGTTTGTTTGCATTGAATAGGCCTGAAACTACTGGGCCGATTTGGAAAATTCTTTCACTGTTAGGAAGCTACACTATCCCCGGTGATATAAGCTACTTTCTATCCCTGTATTCCCACAGAAACGGGAACAACGCGATTGAAACCGCGGGACGTCTGCTAGTTTTATATAACATTGCTTGAATAATTACTAAAAAAAAGAGAAAGGAATTATTACAAATGAAAAATTGTAGCAGTTTATCGCAGATTAGTTTTACACAATATTTTGTATTCAATTTCAGTTGTAATTAATCTAGAACTTTTAGGCTGGACTTAACAAAATTACGTTTTCCAACTTGTACAGATGCCAGCACATAAAGTTACCCCATGTGTCAAATTTCTTTGATCGTATTTCAACTTTATGTCGAACAGAATAAGGTTTATATTCAAATGGGCAAATTTGGCACATTGGGGTAACTTGATGCGCTGCGTCTGTACTTTATTATCTTATAGATGCCCATTGTTAATCATTTATTCATTAAAACATAAGCTTACAGTTAAAACCAAATCGCTTATATCTATACTAATAATACATTTAAATACATAAATTACACTAAACTGTTACTTAAAAAGCTAATTAAACTAATAAAAAAATAATAATAATAATAATTGTTTAAAATTCTCTTTTTTCTGTTTAATATTACTGTAAAAAAGTTACAGTAATTTTAAACATTTTTATGTTTGATACTCGATGTATAACTTTAGGCCATGGTTACACGGCCGGAACGCAATTTGTACTGTATAATTTTGGGACAAAATGGCAGTTTGAAAAACAGTATTTGTTTTAACCGTGTTGAAAGTGGGATGACGACGCGGCGATGTGTGATTTAAACTTTTTAGAGTAAAATAACGTTTGGATATAATCGGGTTCCTAACTGTGTGTCCACATCGTATTTTAGTTTGATACCGGGCCGCACACGTTATTAAGTTTTTCTATCTAAAATTTTTCAGTAGTATTCCGGAGTCTGGGTCTGTGCCAGATTGATGGCAATAAGCTCGCCTTTATTACATGGGACTTAAACATAACTGGTTAAATGTGGTTGTTCAGACAGGCACACCTCTGCCTAACCCTTCGGGTATTACAGGCGTGATGTTATAATGTTTGGAAAGTTTTACTCCTGACAGTTTTTTACTGTGTTTCATTAAAATCTATTGCACCTTTGAAGAAAATCAACACTTTTCTGCTTAGAGTAGAGATATCTACCACACAACGGCACATATTTATTTTCACTTGCCTTTGTCGCTGGATTGATTAAGATGAATAATGATAACCTTGACTTTTTATTTATTTATTGACTTTAATTAAAACGTTTTTGTTAAAAAAAACAACCGACTTCTTAAAAAAAACTAACAGGTGAAAAATAACTCCAGTTTCGGAAGTCTGTGGCTTTGGTGGTTTTGTTTTGTTCATCATTGGCCACCGACTTCCGAAACTGGAGTTATTTTTCACCTGTTAGTTTTTTTTAAGAAGTCGGTTGTTTTTTTTGTAAAAAAGTTTTTATTTTGTAATTTTTAGTTTCTTTGTATGTAAAGAAAGTCTTTCAAAACTTGAAAGAATCATTGAAATTGGATAACAATTGCTAAAGAAGTTCTATCTCTAAACATGAATCTGTACATCTCTGCCGGCCCCTTTTCAAATAGAATGGCGTAATGTTATGTTGTGGAAATACAAAAGCTCAGCATAGACATCTGACTATAGCAATCGCGAATAATTTGCTGTTATGCGTTGAAGAGTTCCGTTGCCTGTCTTCTTCATCAGTTTTTCTTCACCAAACGATACTTTCTAAATGAAAATGCTTGATTCGTTACTAAAAATGTTGAAATCGGTGCATGTGTGCCTTTATTTTTTGAGGAGTTCCCTCAATTCCTCGAAGATCCCTCATCAGGTATGAGTTTTGATGCAAATGGGACCAATCTGTTAGTACCCTATCAAACAAAACAAGAATTTTGAAAATCGGTTCATAAATGACGGAGTACTGAGGTAACAAACCCTAAAAAAAAAAAAAAAAATATACAACCGAATTGAGAACCTCCTTCTTTTTTTGAAGTCGGTTAAAAACCAATAACAATAATTAAGAAAAAAGATAGGTCCAAAAATATCAAACCAATAAAAGTTAACAACACTTATAGAAATCTCTCTCGCAGTTCTTCTAACATGAAAAAAAAAACAAAAAAATCGCTAACACATGCGAAATTGTGAAATTGTTTTATTGAAATAATAGATGTACAGACGCCAGCACATCAAGTTACCCCAATGTGTCAAATTTCTATGATCGTTTTTCAACTTTATGTCAAACAGAATAAGGTTCACATTCAATTGGGAAAATTTGACACATTGGGGTAACTTTACGTGCTGGCGTCTGTACATGAATATTAAAACATTAGGTACTTAAACTAGAGGTATATAATTAGAGGATTCTACCTGATCACGCGATCGCGATCGTTGGATTAGTATTCAAGAGATCGCTAAGCGCGGTCAGAGTGCTGGGCATTGGAAACTGAGCTCGTGCAACAGTACGACATAGGGGCATAATTAACAGAAAGTGTTTCTGCCACCACATTGATACTGTGATCAGGAACGTCTGCAATCTACCCAACTTCTCGGTTTAAAAGGATGTGATGGTGTAACAGAAAGGTGGTTCTCTTTGTGGGGAAATTGGCTGTCGTGGTGTGGAAAGAGGACGAATTAGGATTATTGTCATAAATCTGATTATAGATGTCTCCATATCAAAAAATTCTATGAGCACGCTCTACTAAAGAAACGATGTGCGAATTGTGTGATCTTTCACACATGATTTGAATACAAGAAAACAAGATATGACCCCAAATAAAATGGTATGTGGGCAGGAGGATGACACTAGTTGGAATATACTAACTTAAAATAGAAAAGAATAGAATAGAATCCTCTTGATTGTACTGACGCCAGCACATCAAGTTACCCCAATGTGTCAAATTTCTTTGATCATTTTTCAACTTTATGATAAACAGAATAAGGTTCAAATTCAATTGGGAAAATTTGACACATTAGGGTAATTTGATGTGCTGGCATCTGTACACCATAAAAACTTACAAATTATAATATAAGGGCTACATAGGGTGATACAATGGGCGGCCTTATCGCTTAAAGCAATCTCTTACAGACAATCTTTGGATAGACTTGATAGTGAAGAAGAAAAGATGAGCAGGTAGTTTGTGGTGTATGGTTAACTGCAATTTATTATAAACATTCTTCAATATATGGTAAGGACGGCAGTTTTTTTATAATTTTGATTTTACACCAAAACTTCATTTTCCATTCTTTGTTTGGAGTGCAACAAAGTAAAACATTTATCAAAGTGACAACTGAGAAGTTATTATTATCATTGCTGTCAGTCTAGTCCAATAAAATATTATTGGGCTCTCCACAAATAAAGTGGTAAGTAATGTTAGCAGACTTACTGCGAAAAAGATATATTTCTTGATGAAATATGATTAAGTTCGGGATAGTTCATCGACAGCTTCTCGTAATTTTCTCACTGATATGTGTCAGACTGTACCTGGGCGCCGTCTGTCCAGTTTCAAAAGGTCCTGTCCTTAGACAGACAAGTTATATTATATTTACTTTCTTTGTCTTTCTTCTGACTCGGCGTTTTATTAAAAAAACTGAACGTAAATCATTATTTTCTCTTTTAAACTTATTTATTCGTCACATATGACGACGATACGTTTGTTATGTGCTGTTGACTGGCCTGTCGGTATAGTAGTTAGTGGGTTCGATTCCCACCCAGGACAAATGTTTGTGTGATGAGCACGATCATGTTCTGTGTCTGGGTGTAATGTATCTATAATACTAGCGGCCCGGTACGTGCTTCGCTACGTATATAGTGATAATAAAAAAATAGTAACATCTAATTCATTTAATCAAACAAAAAAATATTTTATTAATCCGCCATTTATTGAATTAATTTGTTACAAAAAATGCGATACATGAAGAACCACTGGACTGATTTTGTGCAAACTTCACATAAACCATCTACTAAATAGTCCGAACAAAGCCTAAACATTTGGTTTGGATAGGTGAGCCCGTTCTTGAGTAATACAATTACAACGAAAAGTGGCATTGATTTTTATATATACATATAGAAGATGTATGTATTTAGAATTATACAAGTTATATGTTTATCAGTTGTCTAGTACCCATAACACAAGCTCTGCTTAGCTTAGGACTAGATAGCGTTGTGTGAAAAGTTGTGGAACATTATTATTATACAGGATAGAGTTTTAGATGCTTTTAGCAAAATAATAACACACGGGTGCACGGGCTTATTATAGGTTAAGCTTTACTTGCTGAAATCGGCCAGTGGATAGAAGACCATTCATCACACACCAAGACCCATCTATTTGTATGCCCTACGGTCAGTTGTTCCGGGTTTGGCTGATGTTTGTAAACCTACTCAAACAATACCTAGTTAAATACAAATCATTGTGCGGGGCAACGTTTTTTTTATAAAAAAAAAGATTTTCCATAAAAAGGTAAGTACAGCCGCAAACTATCAGTGACTAACTTTAGGATATGCTATACTAAATAAAATAAATAAAATAAAATCGTTTTATTTTGGACAACTACAGGACCCATAAATTATTAGTCACACGTTTACACTTAAAAATTATTGTCAGTACGTTAACTAAAGGAGAATTAATGAGAAGACCACCCTTGGAAAACTCGAACTAGTAAAATATAATAATTATATAGCTTGCTGAGCCTTCACTTCACCTGCATTTTTACAGGGAGATTTTAATATAATAGACGTGTTAGTCCAAATATACAATACCTTTAATAACATTATTAATATCCACAATGTATTTTTCCTCCTCATTTCGTCAGTTACATACACTAATATACAAGCTGTGTCTCGCAGGTTCACATGCTCTTAAGGGTCGTAGCGTTTTGTTAGAAATCTTTAAACTTCCTTCGATAATAATTAAAGTATCAAATGCATTTATATATTATAACAGACGTACCCAAAAAAAACTGTTAACCAAAAATGTAGGTACCATAGCTCCCCAGGGGTCAATTTTCTTAAGTGGGAAGCCGACAAATAAAAAACTTAGTTTTCGTGTGACTATTTGTTGTTTTAAGTCAACAGTCTACCTACCACCTGTATGCCTTTCGTGTAAATACCTTTAGTATATTTGGCAGTTATAGAGTCTAGCTGCCATTATTTAACGTAGAGTTGCTCTTCCGAACCTCCCGAAGGTAAGGCGATAGATATAGATAGAGACAACTCGAGTTGTATGGACAGTGGACACTTCGCCACTAAAAACTTCATTGAATCCATATTTAGTATAGGGATTTAGGGTGACTGGTAATTAGTGACCGATAATTAAACACGTTATAGTACTCATGAATACGAATAACTTTCCCAAATAAACTTTTTTTACATTCATTAAATTTCAATTAAATCGTTTACGTCAGTTTACTGCACAACGGGAGCGGTGGGGGTGGCGGGGGAGCTAGTGACGCTACTACTACTACTAGATTTCGCCCTTCCCGACGTCAGACTATCAGCTGATAGATCGTGCCGATTCGTGCCTACTGTGTTCGATCACAGGCGTGCGCAGGTATTGCAACAGCGTTTTTGTTATTTTACTGTGTATAAAAAAAAGTTTCTTTGGGAAAGTTTATTGAAGTCATGAATACAATAACGTGTTTAAGTATCGGTCACTAATTACCGGTCACCCTATATACATACAAATGTATGATAAATAGTTAGTCCCAGTCTATAAATTATAAGAAAACTGTGACCTCACTCATGTCTAGCTCAGCTGCTCAGTTTACAAACACATGACCAGGCCTATTCAATGTAAAAATATCTTGTCGTATTTTCCCAGCCAGTCACCTATTTACATTCCTTTAACCCTTCAAACTACCCACATAATGTAGTTTGATAACCCAAATATATGTCAGACATGTGTCAGATATAAAGGTGGGTTTACACTAAACGAACAGAGTGCCAGAGTAAGCAAGAGCATTATTTCTTGATATTTTAGTTTAAACGAAGGCTCTTTTTACCCGACTACGGCGAAGCAACCAGGGAGAATCCCTATCTAAGCAGAGCTTGTGTTGGGTCAAATATGTAATGTATGTTTATCTCTTCCTTCCTAACTTCAAACAGCTTATCATAATTTAACAAATGATGTGAGTGTCTTTGGAAGCGTCTCGCTCGTGTGCTGGTCGTTTTATGCTATGTGACGTAACTATAGAAAAATCACGTTCTAAAAAGTATGGAGGAAGAAAATTAGTTATGAGGATATTCTCTTAGAGGATAACCGAAATTTTCGACCGCGCTTTAAACATGTTAGGATCAGCCGAACAATTGCTCAAACACAAGTACGCTTTAAAGAAACCGCTCCGAGAACAATGATTTGAGCAATACGCTCGCTCCAGTGCTGTTTTAACAAGCAAATAACATACTTAAAATATTGCATAAAATCTTGAATTGCGAACGCACACAGAACTTTAAAAAATAATTCACTATATTTACACTTTCATAATTTCCTACAGTTGCAAAGAGATTTAAAATACTATAGAGCGGGCCTGTCAAGGAAATGTCATAGAAAAACTTTGATCCCATGTCTCAGTAACGCCATCTAGAATGAATATTGGAGCGGCAGCGGAGCGTACGACAAAAAACTCATAGACTTGTATCCAGCAGGACACACTTTTTCGGACGAAAATTTTGTTCGTGATGTCCGGTCTATAGGTATTGAATGTCTTTGTACAGTTGGGATAGAATGAGCATTCGCTCGTATAGTGTAAATAGGCCTTATGACTGACGAATGCTGTCTCGAGCATGAATGGAGGTCCGCGCATTGAAGACGACTGACATTCGATTAACATGGTGAGCTGGCGGCGAAGCATGGGACAATACTACTGGGTCAAAGGTAGGTACTATACAGTATGTACAGACGCGAATTCAAAGGGTAGAGATATTCAAGTGACTAACATAGCATAAATACTAGACGTAAAGGTATGTACTGTACACAAGCCAAACTTTTCCCTGCATCGTAAGACACGCATAATAATATATATAATATCTTAATGTAAGCTAATGTCTGGGCTTTAAAGGAGGCAATGATCTCTGTTAGTCCAAGATCCCAGAGCGATAAGACTTAACATATTTTATGAAAGATAAAACCTTATGCTCCCAGCAAGCTGCGATTTCATATGATTTTTAATTATGTACTAAATTTTATTCTACTTTTAATGGCATGAAGTGTTGTTGGCTATTGGCGTCTGTGAGGCTTGTATTAACACTTTATACAGAAGCTGTTGATAAACGAAATACATACATAAACTCACACCTTTATCCCCTGGGGTAGGCAGAAACTATAGAGCGCCATTTGCTACAATTCTTACAAACTTTTCTTGCTTCGTTTACATGTTGTCACACGCTGGTCGTGAGTAGGTACTACGCACCTAACCTTTCTGAAGAACCTCACCAATAAGGCCCTATATGTATTATGCCCTTCTAAACTTTAAATCCTTTTTTAAATAAATAAATTGCTACACAAAACCGAATCGCAAGGCAGACTGCAGAATAGCAACAAAAATACAAAGTAAAAAAACAAATATTTTATTCTATAAAATGTCTTGGTTTTCCTAAAAAACCATCTGCGACATTCCCCTATTCTTGTTCATTTCTAAGTTTGATTGATGTCGCGACTTTGTGGCGGGAACAGATGTCTGTACTAAATGGTGTTCACCTCAAACCAGATCTACGACGTAGGACGGCCATTTTAAAAGTCTAACGAGTCCACAACTTAAGAAATTACTTTTATTTGAGTTTTACAGTTTGATGTCTACGTGCGAAATGTTATTTGAATAGTTTTGAGTGATTATTACTTTCGGAACTTTAAAGAAGGGTGTTGGATGAAAGTTATTTTGAGGTGAATGGAATTGTTTGATTTTACTATTTTAATTATACGAAGGCAGCTGTAGTTAAGTGACTTTCATGAAAGTTAAAAATTAAAAGAAAACATAAACAATATCCCTGTGAACTCAACACTTCAGGCTTTTTTCAAATTTTTTAACCGACTTCAAAAACACGAACATAGAACCTCCTCCAGGTTCTATGTTCGTGTGTATATATTTTTTTTTTTTATGTGTGTTACCTGATTTCTCCGCCATTTGTGGACCGATTCTCGAAATTCTTTTTTTGTTTGAAAGAGTAGACTCCTGAGGTGGTTCCATTTTAATTTGGTGAAGATCTGGTGCTGATCTTCGGAGATATACAACGGAACTCTTCAAAAATAGACGGCAAATCTATCGTGATTGCTGGAATCGCTTGGATGTTTATTGTTAATACAACATCATGACGTATCATCAAGCCAGTATTCTCAGAGGGGTAGGCAGATGTGTTCAATATACCTAGATTTCGACAGTTAGGTATGTTAAGTTTCATTTATTAGGGTTAGGTGGATAACCCTATTATGATGACATGTATAGTTAACAATTAAATATATAAAATGGATTCATGGCAAACGTTTGTATGGGAACAACTAAAAATGGAAAAATAAAAAACTTATTTACAAAAAATAAAACCGACTTCAAAAATAACACTGAACGGTGTAAAATAACTCTAAATTCGGAAGTCGGTGGCCCATCAAGAATAAGACAAAAGTACCAAAGCCACAGACTTCCTAATTTAGAGTTATTTTACACCGTTTAGTGTTATTTTTGAAGTAGGTTTTATTTTTTGTAAAAAAGTTTTTTTTATTACATAATTTATGTTAGTTAATAGGGTATATGCATGTATTTTTTTTATATTTTTAATTCAATTTTTACAACGTTTTAACATAGTAAAAAAATATAAACATATTTAAAATTGCAGTAATGAAGCACAAAAAAATATTTAACATCTATACTTATAATAAAACTGTAGAGAAGTGAATTCTGTACATTGAAAATAATAATATATTCAAAATTAATATTGGAGGATGATTGGTGATCGATACTGATGCCAAAAATACAATCAGTAAATTTTTTGTCTGTCTGTCTGTCTGTCTGTCTGTCTGTCTGTCTGTATGTGCACGCATGGGTCAAAAACTACTGAAGGGATTTTAACCAAACTTGGTACGATTGTAATCCATACTCCTGGGCAGGTTATAGGCTATATAACATAACACTAAGACACATAGGAGCCGAGCAGTGACGATAAATTCGAAGCAAGTCGGATGAAAATATGCGCTTTCAAGCTCCTATCCTCGCATACGTTGATCATACACAAAAAGTATGTATTACAAAGATGTTGATCTTTAAAATATCAACAAAAAAGTTCTCAGTAACATATATCTATACCTTATAAATTATCCACAATAACACGTTTACGTAATAGTTAGGCATTTCTTCAAAGTATATTAAATAATAACGTACACTTTTATATTATACCATTAATAAAATAAAAAATATAGACATTGGTTTATAAACACACAAGATATAGATGAACTTAAACCATAGATATCCGTGACTTAAACCTTAAACTTCCAAATCTCGCCGCGCCAGTATGGTAGCCTACGTGTGCTATACGGTTGATATTTGTTTAACGCGCGAAGCGGCTCACCGCGGCACCTGGCGCCAAAACGTCACTTATTTGACTGTAGATGCGAAGGGACATGCCAAGCATTGTTCGTTCTTATTGAATAAGCAAGACTTTTATTAATTTATTCGTCCTTTCCAATAAATTAGATTTAAATTATAGTTGTTTTTAGATATTATTTTTAATGTAGTTTTTGGTACCTAAATATAATTATTATTTTTATTTGTTTAACTCTTTTTATTCCGTAGGTACTTAATTACAATCATTATTCCTTATTTGTTTTTTTGGATTTTAAATATAGTAGGTACGTAGTTTTGAGATATTCGTTTTAAATAGGTATAGCTACCTAATATTATTAGTTTGTTTTTTTTTATTCCATAGGTAATTCATACTTTCTTTTTTTTATATTTAAGATAAAAGTACCTATATGGTAATTTTTTTTTAGTTATTTAAAAGTTAAGTTAGTTAAGATATTAGTTGATATAAGTTATTCGACGATTAGCGTCTTTTTGACTTAGGAAATAAACTGTTGCTTCTGTTTTTTTTATTTGAATTCAAGTAGGTACGATGCCACCTAGAAAACGGTCTTCTTTATTTCGAAATTCGATAAAGCCAAAAGAATGAGAGATGCGCGTTCTCAGGAATCGTCAAAGAAAAGAGCACATAGTTTAAACTCTATGAGAGTGAATAACGCAACTGCACGAGCACATGAAAGCACTTCTGAAGTTCTGAGAGAGAGATGCGATTAACTTCTGATAGGGAAAGAAGAGCTGCATCACGAGCATCTGAAACCTTTTCTCAACAAGAGCTGCGTCTTACAGTTGACCGTAAAGTGCATGTTTTATCCCGACTTCCCGAGAGTCGGAAACGTTCACCGAGCGACATTTAAGGCTTACAGCTGATCGCGAACGGCATATTCTATCTCGAGAATCTGAAAGATCTAGGTACTTACCGAGAATTACGACTTACATGTGACCGCGAAAGGCATGTGTTATCTCGAGAGTCCGAAACGTACAGAGCGTGAGTTAAGACTTACAGCTGACCGCGAAAGGCACGTTTTGTCTCGAGAGTCCGAAACATATACTGAGCGCGAGTTAAGACTTACAGCTGACCGCGTTAGGCACGTTTTGTCTCGAGAGTTCGAAACATATACTGAGCGTGAGTTAAGACTTACAGCTGACCGCCAAAGGCACGTTTTGTCTCGAGAGTCCAAAACATTATACTGAGCGTGAGTTAAGACTTACAGCTGACCGCAAAAGGCACGTTTTGTCTCGAGAGTCCGAAACATATACTGAGCGTGAGATAGGGAAGGTTCATATCTGACGGAACATGCGCCGAGCCTTTGCGACAATGTACGCTCGACGCACTAACGTATCATCGGTTGAGTGTGAACGGTCAAGAGTTTTTCTATACATTTGTCTGTTCTGGCGTTACGCGACCGATAATACGCGACGCATGTTCCGTCAGATATGAACCTTCCCTTAAGACTTACAACTGACCGTGAAAGGCACGTTTTGTCTCGAGAGTCCGAAACATATACTCAATATCACGACCGTCTGGCAGTTGAAAGGATACACCTAAGTTTGTCAAATGAAAGACGACGAATTGATAATATTCGATCGCAGGAAACGGACGAGCAGCGTGAAGCCAGGCTTTCTGCGTATAGATTTAGACAAATTTTTAATAACTTAGATGCACATGCAGAGGATTTAGATGAACCTACAAATTTACTACCGTGGCCACCGTGGGCCAACAAATATAAAAGTGGGTTCACCTACGCTGTCACTACTGATTACAGATCAGATTCGGTGATATGAACGTAGTATGTTCTTTTTGCAATGCCTTCGCTGGTCTTAGAGACATGAAACTGGAGCGGGTGTTCTTTGTGAAGAGTAAGTATCCACTAAGAAATTAAACCCCTAAAGAGAAAAAATAGGAGACAGACGTTCGACATCCACGCAGGCGAAGCCGCGGGCAAAAGCTAGTACAGAATAAATTTGAGCTGTTTAAACGCCGCCATTTTCGCGCGCCATTTCGATTACGTCAAATACTATGATCCTATTACTATTTGTTTGGGTGTTTTCGTTCTTCTAACCATTTCACCATGAACAAAGTTCAAAAACCAGTTTACCGGTATTGCTTGTACCCGAATGCAACAAACATTATCAGATTGTGCTTTTACAAAACCACTTTCTGTCATTTTTCTTAAATGTTTTATAACCTCACTATGAAGCTTAAATTACGCTTGAACATTAAATTAGTTCACAACACACACGCCAATAATTATATTTTCCAATAAAAAGTCCATTCCAATACTTAATGTCATACTTACACATTGTATGTTTTGTAGACGTTGAGTTGTTGTCGTAGTATTTGACGTCAATTTTCGTTATAACCAATGGTGATGCGTTTCACAAATTTGAATTTCCCGCGCTTAATTCGTACTTTTATTTTTAATTTTAAATAATTATGACGCTATTAAAAAGTAAAATAATGATTTAGTTCATATTTTCTGCCATTTAAGATTCGGAACAAAAATATTCGAACCATAATTAAATTACATGCATATTCCCTATTCTTTTAGATTTTCTTTTGTTTATATTTTAGTGTTGAGAGAGGGCACTGGTTTTAGTAAATAATGACATTTAATCAACGTACATAAGAGTTGTAGACATCACACAATTTCGTTTCGTTTTTAACGTCAAGCTTAATTTAACTTAAATAAACAAAATGATTCTAGTGGCACTTTCCAAAAGTAGATTCGTATGGAGAAGAAAATTATATTAATGATTTGATAATGTTTCTAATTTGTAATAGGTAATCCACAATGATAACCAACCACACAAGATTACCATTTTTGTCTCAATTTCTTTAAAATATCTGGTCACACTTGTGGACATTTGACCTGTTTTTGAAGCTCTTGTACCTACTTTAACCTACATTCATTCATCATTCATCTGTCTCGTTTTTACGTTCAATAAGAAAGAAAACTATTTGTCATTAGTTAGGTACTAAAACAACGTTAATTCTATCTTTTAAGATTTTTTTCTATATTCTGAGATTGTAAGATTGATGCAGACGTCGAAAGGAGATATTGATGACTACTAGATATAGGTACAGACACCGGCAAATCAAGCTACCTTAAACTGTCACATTTAACCATTTGACATAGACCTTATTTTATCTATACTAATAATATAAAGATGAAAAGTTTGTTTGTATTGAATAGGCTTAGTAGGTTACTGAACCAATTTGAAGAATTCTTTAACCGTTTGGAAAGCCACACTATCCCCGGGTGACATAGGATACTTTTTATCCTTGTATTCCCACGGGAACGGGAACTAAGCAGGTGAAACCGCGTGACGTCTGCTAGTCTATACTTCTATATCTATACTATAATATTATAAAGAGGTAAAATTTGTATGTTTGTAAGTTTGTAAATTTGTATGTAGGGGGTAATCTCTGGAACTCATAATCCAATTCTAAAATTTTTTTAACTGTCAGAAAGCTACATTATTCCTGAGTGCTATAGGCTATAAATTGTTTCTATAACATGTATATTAACCGAGCTATCACAACTTTTGTCTAGCAAGTCGGAAAAAAATACCTCTTAAAACAGAATTATTTGCGTGCGCTGCCTAAACAGTTGCTTAAAATTAAAAACAATGTATGGCTACCTGGTTCGTCTTAACTATTTCTACAAAAAAGTCCGCGATACCATATCTCTATCTTTTATATTTTAGCTTTTATACTTCTTTTATTGCATTAAAAAAATTTTTTTTGGGCTTACTTACGTTTGGTTGATTATTTGAGCAACAAAATATTAATTCTTATGACAATAAATTATTTCAGTATCACAAGAACATCATACAGATAAGATTTGCCATTTACAGTATATCAATTGGTCATACAGTTTCGGAGATAATATAAAATTACTAAAACGCAAAATGCCCAGGCCCTAGCATAACTTTCATTGTGCAGACGTTTTACCTATTTGCCCATAGATGGCGTTCTGCAATTACGTCATTTTTTTGAATCGCGGTGTTAGGACTTTCCGTGGATTGATGACCCTCTCTATTTTTATGCCCACGTTGTCGTTAGTTCTGGAGTTCTAAATATTACATGTCTGTTGCTTATTGGTTTCGGTTGTTTCGTTCGTATGGTTAGTAGGATACTTCATAATCGAAAATATCGTAATTTCGTTGTTTTGTATGTTCGTCTTCGTAGTTTCGTACTTCGTTCTATCGTAATAATCGATACGAGTTATTCGATATTACGATTGTTTAGTTTTGTAAAGGCAGACGGTGTTCGAGTCGCTCTCCCTTTGTTCATAATTGTTTTCAAGTCTGTGCGTAGTTTGTTGAGAGCATGCCTAAAAGGAAATCTCAACTGGCCCGGCAGACATCACAGACAAGAGCCGCTCGAGTACGCCGTACGGAAGCATCTGCCCCTGAAAATGAGCAGCGCCTCTCGAGAAATAGAGAAAATATTTCGCAAGCACACGCTAGAGAACCTAGCTCCGAGCGCTCACAGCGCCTCGCTGGCCAAAATGTGAGGACGTCGCGGGCCCGTGCTCGAGAAACTAGCGCTGAACGTGGCACCAGCATGTCTCTGAGACAAGGGATAGGGAGACTAGCGCTGAGCGCTCGCAGCGGCTTGGTAGGCAAAATGTCATAACATCGCAGGCCCGTGCTCGGGAATCTAGCGCTGAACGTGCGCACTTGCGCAGCGTCTATCTCATTTAAGGCAGCATGTCTCTGAAAAAAGGGATAGGGAGACTAGCGCTGAGCGCTCGCAGCGGCTCGCTAGGCAAAATGCCATAACATCGCAGGCCTGTGCTCAGGAATCTAGAGCTGAACGTGCGCAGCGTCTGTCTGATTTAAGGCAGCATTTCTCTGAAGCAAGGGATACGGAGACTAGCGCTGAGCGCTCGCAGCGGCTCGCTAGGCATAATGCCTTAACATTCGGTAATCTTTGAAGTTACTGATCTGATTCCAAAAAATATTTTACTAATAAAATTAAATACAGTAATATCAATCGAGTGTAATCTTATGTTAAAATAAGAAATTTTCCGCGGACGAAGTCGCGGGCAGAAGCTAGTTGGTAATAAAGTTGAAAAACTATCGTAGTAGTAGTTTTTCAACTTTATTAGTTATTATAGTTTCTTATTGAACGTAAAAATGAGTCAGATTTAGGTTAAACTACTCGAGCTAAAAAAACAGGTCTAATCTAGCTTGATGCGCTGGCTTCTGCACAAAATGACTCGGCTAGCTGTTCTCAATGACATGCATGGTGGTCCAAGCTATGTTTGGAAGTGAATGTTGGGTGCGACAACATATAACACATGCAACTAGAACAAATGGTGTAGAAATTCTTGCGAAGTATATGTAGTATAAGTATGAATGATAGATTGAAGGACAATGTGGTTGAATAATGCTGCAGTTTAAAAGGAGATATGGTATCTTTAAAAAGTAAAACATTTAAAAAGTTAAAAATAACACTTTAGCCATGAAATTTTACTTCACGTCGGGGTACCGCTTAAGTAAGGAATGTTCCTAGTACTTGTAGGTATGTAGGTACTTATTTTAATGGTACCCCGACGTTACGTAAAATTTCATGGCTAAAGTGTTATTTTTAACTTTTTAAATGTTTTACTTTTTTGCGGTGGGGGTTTTTTAAATTTTTAATTTAATTTTTATTTTAAAAATTTTAAACGAATTAATTTTGTTTTATAGAGTTTACAGTTATGAGAACTTTTCAGTGCATTGTATGTAGAGTCAAATTCTGGTTAAAACGAATCCAAACACGACATATCTGCTATTATTTTGTCAAGAGTCTACCTACTGGTGTGCCGGATAACCTGGCTGCAGCATCAGCTCATCCTGTTGCCATCAGTGCATTGTGTTTAGCATCAAATGCTGGTTGAAATTAATCCAAACACGACATATCTGCTATTATTTTGACGAGTCTACCTACTTGTGTGCTGGATAGCCTGGCTGCAGCATCAGCTCATCCTGTTGCCATCAGGGCATTGTGTGCAGAATCAAATGCTGGTTGAAATGAATCCAAACACGACATATCTGCTATTATTTTGTCAAGAGTCTACCTACTGGTGTGCTGGATAGCCTGGCTGCAGCATCAGCTCATCCAGCTGCCATCAGTGCATTGTGTGCAAAATCAAATGCAGGTTAAAATGAATCCAAACACGACATATCTGCTGTTATTTTCCCAAGAGTGTATTAATCTGCCAGATATCCTGGCTGCATCAGACCAAATACACTATAATGTTGCTTATTAATATTACACACATGGGTGCTTGAAATTTTAAGACACACATATGTTTGTAAGTAAAGTTAATAACCATAGACCTCTAAAATAGCAACGGTAGCTAACACAAAAGAGCTGATAACCTTGAAACGGCTAAACAGATTTTGATGAACTATATCTAAGAACCATCGCAAGAAACCCTGCTTTCAAATAAAAAAAACCGCATCTAAATCGGTTCACCCGTTTGGGCGCTACGGTGCCACAGACAGACAGACAGACAGACAGACAGACAGACAGACAGACAGACAGACACACACACATAGCGGTGAAACTTATAACACTCCTCTTTTTGCGTCGGGGGTTAAAAAGAGTATAAAACTTAGTAATATATACTTGTAACTTCATAATATAGACATTTAAGTTATACTTGACATTATTAATACATACTTTTTACACCCAGACACACAACAAATGATCGTGCTCATCACACAAACATTTGTCCTGGGTTAGAATCGAACCCACGACCTCCGGCATAGCAGTCAGGGTCACTAACTACCAGACCAACAGGCCAGTCAAAGAAAGAAAGAAAGAAAGAATATTTTATTTGTAAGAACATGGTGCAATAAGATGTTACAATTGGTGTAGAAAGTACGAAGCAAATGGTGTTCTATACTTTCTGCTTACCTCCATGGTATAAACGTTACGCTACGTACGTTTATATTTTTCTTATTAAATCGGTCAGGTTAATTACCCAATTAGCCGCCTAAATTACATTTGTTTGCTTTATACAAATTAGTTCAATTAATAGCCATAGTTTTTGGCTTGTAATTATTTCGAATTACAGGCGTAGGTATATTTGAATGAAGCGACCTAGTTTGAATGAATAAATATGTCGAACTGACATTACATCAGGCCTGTATTTCCCAAGGGGTTAGGCAGAGTGGCACCGATCACATACATTAGGACACCCTCATTTCACCATCCAAATTCCATATAGCGGCGGACAAGCTTATTGCCACCAACCAGGTATCAATCGAGCATTACAGGTAAAAAAACCCAATAACAGTTTATCCAACCTAGAATTCAAACCCAAGACCGCATGCTAAGCAGTAATACTTGCGACCGCTAGACCAACGAGGCAGTCTGTTTAAGCTTCATAATATCTTTGATACCTACTTTTATTATTTAAACTTTTAAAACTAAACTTGTTAACTTTTACTTAAGTTGAGTGACTTTGATCGTTGTTTTAGGGTCAAGAAACATCGAACGATGGCTTTCGACGGTTTGTTCACACAAAAAGAGAGCAAAGTAAGTTATAAGAACGGGACACGTCAATGAAACAAGGCAGCTCAACGCAGACTGATTTATAAACTCGTTAGGTAAAGTTACCCACATACATAACACTTTTCCCTCCAAAACGCAAACAAATCTGAACGACGCACGTACGCATCCTTTCCCATCGACGCGGCGACGCGACGAACGCGCTCCGACGGTAGACTGACAAAAAACGCGATCAGTCTTCGATGGCCTCCGGGAGCGGCGGATTATCTGCACTATTATTTTTTTGTATTATTGATAAGGTCACGTATAATCACTATCGATATAATAGCGATGATGTGATCGAAGATGAAGCACGCTTGCCTAGAAGTATCTTGCCTAGGTATTCAATCTTGACTTAAAGACCTCTAGGTTGTAGCTATCAGGAAACACCGACACCGGCAGGGAATTTCACTCCTTAGCTGTACGCACAAGAAATGTGTTCCCAAAACGTTCCGCCTTTTTAAAGAAATTGTTTACAACCTATTCTCAGGCCTACTGCATAACACACAACTTCTTACGAATCGATTTTTTCAGCGTAAACAGTAACTACATAAGTACCTACTACTTTTTATTTAGCGTGTCTCTAATGTGCTCTTTAAACCTTTTGTGTTAAATAGATTAAGAATGATAACATATATACATATAACCTAACCTAACTCACCATACCTATCATATAGCTAACCTAACTACCGAACCTAACTACCTTACTGAAATGCGTTGATTTTGAAAGCTATTAAACACATTATTTTAAACTGAACTACTGCGCTGCATGTCTCTATGTGACATACAATACTAGATTAAGTAGTATTAAATAAAGCAGTAGTAGTACGAGGTATTTTTTTTAAATATTAAAAACCATAGCTTGACTGCAATCCCACCTGGTGGCAAGCAGTGATGCAATCAGTGACGGTGAAGCGCACTAGTTTACTAAGAGCCTATTCGCTCTAGACTCTATTCTCTGTAGACCGCAGCAGGCAAATTGTTCCAGGACATCGATGTACGCGGTATAAACGACGAGGCGAAACGCTGCTTATTAAGCGTATACTTATTTAACTCGATTGGTATATCATCTATACATCAAATACTACTTTGACTTGCCTTTTAATCTAGTGGTTAGTGGCGCTGACTGCTTTGCCTTAGGACATGAGCTCGATTCCCACCCAAGACAAAATGTTCATTAAATGTGATGAGCACGCGGTCATTTGTACTGTCTGACCTCAATATTAGGGTTGTGGACATGCCCAAATTGCCCACACCGCTGGATCTTTGCTTGCAGCCATTGACATTAAACAGTATTATTAAACATAACTTGCTATGCATAACTCAAGGTGAAGCAAAAATTAAGCTTATTATCATGAAATAACGGTCGCGTTGTGGCATACTAAGCAACAGACAGCATTCAATCTTAGAGCAAGATGTATAATCTTAAGGGGGTGAATCCCGGATTAATCAGAAAATGGATGGACATTGGAAGAAGAGCGCTTCCACTGTCTGTGCGTATGCCTGTCTGTCAATAGGCTGTATGTATAGGAACCATACCAACATATACCATGAATTGTAATTAAGTAGTAGGCCGTTGAAATTTTCACAGAGTGTGTTCAATTACGAGAGATTTACGTACAATATGAGAAGTCGGTATTTGGCATTTGGTGAAAATTCAAAGATGAAATCTTAACTATGTGGACGATGACGTGGTACGGGTTTATTCATGAATGTTTTATTAATTCTGACTGTCTTTCTATCAGACATACGGATGTACAGCGGGGTTTAAAGAATGGTTTAAAAACTTAAAACCCTAAATTAATCACAAAAAAAAAAAACAAGAAGGTATTCTCTTAGAAGGTAACCGTGGTCGTATGCTGCCTTAAGCTTAAGATTGAAGCGAAAAGTGTATTGTTTTGTTAAGACATTTTCGATAAAATAAAACATCACATTGTCTAATAACCAGCGGAGGAACAACGCTTCCAATTGCACCTCATTTGCTTTATTATGATAAGCAGTTTTAAAGTTATGAGGGGACAGAAGAACATACATACATACACATTTTAAAAAATACGAAATCCTTAATTCGGTTTAGTTGTACAAGCGGAAAATACGTCACGTAGACATTTTTTTTTTATTACTGATAGACACTCGTTTGACTACTATCTCACCTGATGGTAAGCGATGATGTGGTCGACGATGAAGCACGCTTGAAGCAGACATGGTTTAAATCTCCTTATTTACTAAAAGGTACCTACAGGTGTTTGCCGTAATTTCCCGATAACTCAATTCACTCCGTAGTGTGGATGACAAAGCGTTCTCGTACACAGGATGTGCCCCGCACGTGTGCCTTGCCCTATAGCTATATACAGGCTGTTCATTTGCATCTTTACAAGGTCGTTTGTTTTGACTAAGAATTGGGCCATACTTACTTATTCTGTGGCTGTCGTGGAAAACGGTTAAGGGATTATATCTTGAGTCAAGAGCGACGCCAGGCATGGATTGGCTTCAATTATTTTTTTAGGGTTCCGTTGAATAGAATAGAATATATAAAAAGCTTTTCTTTTACCCACTGTACTGTGAAGGGTCAGCAAGGATCGGGGACGTCCACCCACAAGGTGGACAGACGACCTCATTAAGGCCGCGGGAACGCGCTGGATGCGAGCCGCTTCCAACCGGTATTATTGGAGATCTATAGGGGAGGCCTATGTCCAGCAGTGGACTTCCTATGGCTGAAATGATGATGATGAAGGATTATAATAATAATAATAATTCTTTCTTTCAGGCATTATGCTCGCATTATACAACACTACACGATACTTCTTCTGTACATACTTGAATTTTAACTATTATTAGTTTTTATGGTCCTCCTTTTTTATTATCTTTGAAATGTTTTTTTTTAATAGTGATCTTGTACTGTTTTATTTTACAAATTTTCAACACAATGTATATTGTTTTGAAATAAATTACTTATAAATTTATTAACAAGTTGCTGGTATTTTACCTATACGAGTATCCACCATCATCATTTATTTATTTGCATTTAGAAAATAACTAAGTATATTGACATTACAAACGAACACTATAATTGTATTTATTGCCAGTTTTAGTAAAAGGAAACGTGGCAACAAATACTACAGCCTTGACATTGACAGTCCAGTGTTGCCATATAGCTTATTTGGAACAATGGCAGTGCATAGCGTTTATATTCCTCATCGATGTGTAGCAATTACTATTCGGTAACAAGCTCTACGGCAAGGCGTCATTGTCACGATCTATGTATTGATTTCCTGACAAAAGACGCAATCATTGTAGCATATAGTCTGACCAATTATTGTGTATGCAATGCATACATACATCTTTACATGAATCCTACGTTTAGTTATTATATACTCGGGGCAATAACAGGCGCACGGATAGATCGAAGGTTAAGCTACTCGTGCAAAGGTTAGTCCGTGGAGGTGTTGGTAAATATCGGTAAATATAATACAAGTACATGAAAAATCCGAAAACCGTAAATTTTTAATTTCAAATTTTAAAGTGAATTGTTCACGACTTATTTATTGGTAACTAGTTCCGGCGCGCTCGATAGATGGCGTTGGCGTCGATTTAGAAGTCACTATGGTTACGTTACCGCAAATAGTATATAAACAAAGAGTATTTTTTTAATAAATGTGAGGTATCTAGTCAGATCAGTACAATATGAAAAAAGTGCTTGATTAGCACAACCTCAAACTGCGTTTTAAGACAAACAAAAACAATACCATTTACAATCCTGCAAAATTTGTACGGAACCCTCGGTGCGCTAGTCCGAGTCGCACTTGGCCGAGTTTTATCCAAAAATTATATTATAATTTGTGGACCTTCTCTTATTTATTTATCAAAATCTCTTTTTACAATTATCCTTACAGGTTTACTAGTAGGCCGCAGGCAGCTTTTTTTGTTAAGATGATTTCCGTTATATTCCGAGTAAATGTATGAAGATAAAATGTTAATCTGACTACTAAACACGGATACACAGCTAAATACGGGCATCTTGCCTTAATTTGCAATATCGGGTAAATATAAACAATGTTGATTAAAATCCTTGAAGACCGTAGACCGTAATAACTGTTATATCCAATGAGCCATAAACTTTTACGGAGGAGAAATAATGCAATAACTGGTACCTAGTATTGTATGTAAGTACTACAAATGTACGGTTAGTTAGACATCGTAATAGTTTTTCCCTGCCAAAACACTAGGAAGTGGCGAAGGGTTAGGCGTTTTAGGGGACTATCTTATGTATTTTTTTGACGTTCAAAAAGTGCTGATTCTCAGCCTAGTTTGAATAAAGATTTTTGAATTGATTTTGTTTAAATAGCTACAATCCTACTATCGTGAAACCGCGGGACGTCTGCTATTGTGTGTATAAAATATAATAGGTACAGACGCCAGCACATCAAGTTACCCCAATGTGTCAAATTTTCCCAATTGAATATGAACTTTATTCTGTTTGACATAAAGTTGAAAAACGATCAAAGAAATTTGACACATTGGGGTAACTTGATGTGCTGGTGTCTGTACCGTCTGTATATTGATAGGTTTTTAAATACAGAAAAGTAGGTACGAGTATATTGTCTATGGTTACAAGTGGTCGGAATTTGACAGTTACGAACTTTTTACATTTCTTCTCCATTTAACAGTGCTGAATACATCACACTCCTTCGCTTGCGTAATATTTAAAAAAAAAATCAAAATTTTCATTCATGTTCTCGTATATTATAAATGACTAGTATTTAGAAAGATTTAGAATTAAATAAACCACTCTAGTTTTATGTACTCCTTCATAAAACTTAAATTTGCGAAATCTCAACCTCCTATGGCCGTTTACTTACTGTGGATTATTTTAAAAGCATAGAGCTTTTAAAATAATCCACAGTAAGTAAAAAAAACTGCAAATAAAATTTACTTTACAGGGAGGCGTTTTTTTTTTTAACTTGTCCCCATACTGGGAATTCATGGGTGCGTCACGGGTGTGTTGACAAACATATAAACTCACATACAATTAGCCAATATTTGTTTCACTCAGGAATCGAACCCGCAGCACACAGCTCAACAGTTAATCGCTCAGCCACTGCGCCAACCATACTGCAGTGCATTGATTTCAGAGCAATTTAATTATATTTATTACTACACATCCGTGGGATAGGGTAAGTCCATTACAATAACTGTCAAATTAAACCTAAAGAAAATCACCAGACACCCAATTTGAAAACGTTTATTTCTTATTAAACAGTTTCCAATATATTCCTGATGGACTGTAGGTAGAAGCTGGCGTTCTTGTCCTGTTCTCCCAGGTTCCTCCTCTTCGCCTCGAACGGCTTTGCGTCTTTGGTTTCTGCTGAAACTTCGCTGGAAACTTCTGTTCCTGCGTTAGGCTCTGCGGTTGATGCTAGTAAAAAAAGGGGCTCATGTTACTGTAATGCATCATTACTGTTTTCCTTACAAGTTTTCTGTTGTAGTGAAGATTTACTTGGCAATAGCTACTCCTTCATAGTATGATATACAGGTTGAAAAAGTTATAGTAACCCTGACGGAAATCATCCAAAGACTTTTTATAAATTGACTGGCCTGTTGGTCTGCTGACATGCCGGAGGTCGTGGCTTTGATTCCCACCCAGGACAAATGTTTGTATGATGAGCACGATCATTTGATCTGTGTCTGGGTGTAATTTATTGATTTATTTATTTATTAAAACATGGAAGACTTACAGCTTTAAAACTTTATAAATAAAAAAACGAAAGTATAGTCGACAGGAAGCCAATTTACAAGTCTTCGCGTGTAGGCGTTGACAGGTCTGGAATATCCACGATAATATGTATTTAGAAATATATAAGTATGTTTATCAGTTGTTTAATACCCAAAACACTAGCTCTGCTTAGCTTGGGGCTAGATGGCGTTGTGTGAAAGTTGTGGAATATTATTTATTTTATTATTATTTAAAAAAAAAACATTTTTTATTAAATAATAATAAAATAAAAAATATACGGCCTTGAAGAACCGCTTTATTGTTTTTACTCAAAGGAAAAAAAATAATAAATACGACAACTAAGTGAACTAAGGTGAACCACGGGAAGATATAATAACCCGCGGTAAAACCAAGTGATCACGCGTAGGTGGACCGAGGGAATAGCAATACCCTAGAATTACCTTTTTGGTTAGGTGTCCAGTGCTCTACCTTATTTTTGATTGCAGGTACTGCATCTAAAGGAGAACAACAATCATTTAAAAACACACACAATATGGCAAAGAAACTTAACTTAGATCCATATGGAACTTTGGAGGTATGAGGAACAGGTTTTAAAGTTCCTTATCCACCATTGAAACGGGAGGATCCTCCTCGCAGACGGGTGTTGTGTCTGGTGGGCTAACTACTGCCCGACGGTTGTAGTCGGGAACTTGTATACGTTCAAATTGCGCGGATAACTCTGATACCGCGATGTAGGATATCGGTAATTAGTTCGTATGTGGCGAGATAGATGTCGCTACAGACCTTTTTTTTCTAATATGATTATCAAATTCCCGTGTAGCAGTGTTTCTAGCAAAACTGCTCTCCTATGAGATTTTGTGTATATATTCTGTAGGTCTGAGAATAGGATGCAAAATAAATTAAAACTAAAAATCGAATCATTTGTTTCTAAGGCGAAACGAAGTTTGGCTGGGCATCCTGTAATTATATCTACTTGTAATAAAATCTCCGTGGCTAGAAAAGACCCATAGATACCAAATAGTCATGTTGAGAGGATAAGTTTAAACTGTTTTTCTTTCTTTCTTTGTTTCTACCGTCATCGGAAGCTCAGCTCCTGAGAATTAAGCAACGGGACAGTTGACCATACATACCAGATTTTGCCTCCAATTTCTTTTCCTCCGTCGAATGAGTAATCTGTCTCCGTTTTGATAGAAGCAGATCCGGATTTAGTTTGCCAGATCGCATTTGCGAATCGTCCTCCATGTCATGCTGGCCTTGTCGCTTATGATGATCGTTGAAGATGGTGGCGGCGCGGCGGAAGACTTCTTGGAGCTTATGGACCACAGGAGAGCCAGCTATCTGCCTGACTAAAGAGTGTACATCATCCAGATCCGCAGTCAGCAGGATGTAAGAGTTAGCTGCGTGGAGTGACAGCAGCACGCCTGTAAGAAGAAGAAGTGTTTCTTACTGAGTCTTCTTTGGCTATTTTTCTTTTGTTTTATTCCATTTTTGAAGTTATAGGTACTTCTTTTGGCGCGTTAGGGAAAAATGTTAAGAGAAAATTGTTACGATGCGCGCGCCGCCACGAAAAACTGACACCCTGAAGTTAGCTGTGAACAATAGTTTAGTTTTTTCTAATGTTAATGTCGTTTTTTCTACAAACGTAACATAACATAAAAAAATATATAAGTAAATAAATATATATTACTAGCAGACGTCACGTAAGAAGTAGCCTATGTCACCCGAGGATAGGGTAGCTTCCCAATGGTGAAAGAATTTTTCAAATTATAGCAGTAGTTTTGGAGCCTATTCAATGCAAGCAAACAAACAAACAATCAAACCTTTCCTCTTTATATTATTAGTATAGAAGTTTAGATAAATAATTTTAGAAAGATTTTTTTTTTTTACGCCAGACTTATAACTTCTAACGTTTTTTTTTTATAAAAACGTTGCCTCACGGTCCACCACTAGGCACCACTACCACCTAAATTCTCCTGTGTCGTGAGTGCGTTTACTGATAATTATTGAACTATTAGATAACATAACATCACGCCTGTAACGCTTGAAGGGTTACGCAGAGATGTACTGTAGTACACCCACATTTCACCAGTTTTCTTTAAAGGTTTTGCCCGACCCGGGAATCTAACACGACATCTCGTGCTCAGCAGTAGACCTTGCAGACCACTGAACCGACGAGGCTGTTACTAGACCAGCATGGCAGTGATCTATTATATGTAAGTACTAAACCTATTTATTGATTAGTAATCATTATTGATTTACATTTAAACTCGTATACATAAACAGGGGGACCCCGAACAACTAATACAACAGTCTTTTATATGAAGTATCTGGATCTCGGCAACACAGTTACTGAAGAACACTATAGGTACCCCTTGGTAAGACTGGTTGGACTTTCAAGCTACTGACGACATGAGAACCAATTGAAACCCAGAGCCAACTGTTCAACGTTCTTTGCAAGATACTAAATGTTTCGGAATGTATAACTTAACATTCAACCGCCCGAGTACTTAGCTACGAATGCTACATTGACCTCATCGTCATTGCAGCCGAAAGACGTCCACTGCTGGACATAGGTCACCCCCAAATGTCGCCACAACGGCCGGTCCTGTGCGTCTCTCATCCAGTGGATTCCAGAGACTCCCGCCAAGTCGTCGGTCCACCTTGCGTGAGGCCTTCCAACACTACGTCTTCGGATTTTGATATTGACTTACGTTCATGTTATGATTTGTTATTAAAAGTTCTCCCGACTTCCACCGTTTCCCCGTACATCCAAAGTTTATTTACGAAGTTTTTCCCTTAAAGACAAACATGCTAGGTAATCACTGGAATGGGCTCGGAATGTTTGGAAGAAGGTCGTGTAAGAACAACATAAAGATAAGTAGGTACCTACTTGTTGGCTTTGCCAAGTTCGGCCGTAATTTGGGTCGGGAAAACAATTACCTTCCTATGTTTTAATTTGAGCCAACCAAGACTAGAAATGGTGTCATGCTTTAACAGTCCTCAATTCGGCCAGTATGTGCTAGTGAATGATTTTTACCTCATCATCTGCCTAGCCTTTTCCCAACTATGTTGGGGTCGGCTTCCAGTTTAACCGGATGCAGCTGAATACCAGTGTTTTACATGGAGCGACTGCCTGTCTGACCTCCACAACCCAGTAACTGGGTAACATGATACCCCTTGGTTAAACTGGTTGTCAGACTTTCGGGCTTCTGACTACAAGTAACGACTGTCAAAGATCTACAAATGACAGCCGGGACCAACGGCTTAACGTGCTTTCCGAGGCACGGAGGAGTCTTGGTATGTAATAAATGGTCACCCATCCACGGACCGACCTCGTCAAGCGTAGCTTAACCTTCGATCGACCCATGCGGCTGTTATAATTTAGCCACAAGCTCCTCCTGAATGATTTTTACCTATTGGGTATAATTATCTATACACTAATATAATAAAACTCAAAAGTTTATAAGTTTTAGTTTAACGCTTTCATCTCTGGATATTAGATGCAACTTTTATAGTTGTATTGTTCTAAGTCTAATTTCAAATATAATTCATGTTTCATTTTAATACTCCTACCACTTAAATAGAACCAAGGAGAATAAAATTAAGCGTCAAACTAATCCTCTACATCGCTGTCATTAAATATTTTTTAGTTTTTGTATAAAAGACTTTAGCTTAATCTGTGCTAAGTAGTCTGAAATAGTAATTTATTATCTAGACTTAGTTTTTACTTAAGTTTTAAACTTGAACAAAGTAATTACTAGACTTAATAATACTGTTTAACACGTTGGTCTAGTGGTCGCAAATGCTTCTGCTGAACTTGAGGTCTTAGGTTCTATTCCCGGAAAAAAAAATGTTCCATACAGACCAGTATTATTACAAATATAATATAGATAATGTAAATAAAAATAAATATATTATGTGTAGTCTCAGGTATGTGAACGCAGTGTATCTGTGTAGGTCTGCTCCTTTGTAGGAGATCCTAAAAAAATACCTAAATGATACTTATGTACTTTAAATGAATGAGTAGTAAACAACCTAAACAAAAAAATAATTAAGTATAAAAAAATAATAAGTTGCAGCATGCGCGGTCATACATTTTCGGTCATTGATTTAAATTTGCTCAGATTTATTTATGTCCACTTCGATTTAATATTTAATTAACCCGCTACTAAAAAAATATAACACTTGCTAAATTAACGACAAGAGAACACGATGTTACGTAAGCAAACTATATAATACAATTTCTATCAGAATTCGTGTAAGAATATTTTACGAGAGCAGGCAAGAGACTCTCCAATTTAATACCGTACCTGTGTAATAAATGGAACACTGAAACCTGCCTTTGCTCGGCAAATTCATCAAACACTTAGATATTTCGGGATTTTTCCGCAAAAAGATGAGAGGGTGACTGAACTCAAAATATAATTTAACAAGGAGGTCCGGGTAGGAAGGTATCAGAGTATCTACTGTAACTTATAATAATCAAACTGAGTACCTAAATAAAAACGCAGGAATGAATAAAAAATAAACTTTGAAGGGGATTTTTACATTAGTTCAATTTTATTTGGTACTTGCTGTTGCTTGCAGAATTTAACAGTAATGTTTATATTTTTCCACCCTTTTTGGACCACTTAGCTATAAAACAATGTCTTTGTTTCTCATTATATCATCAGCTATCTATCAATCAAGCGTGGATCCACCGTTGTATCAAATGCGGCCAATACCGAGTTAGAACAAAGTGTTGTAAGTATGTATGTCTGTCTACGCTGTAGATTTTTAAACCTGTCTGAGGTGGAATGCTGTTTTTTTTTACATTTTTGCAACGATGCTATTACTAGGTATTTAAGTTTACGACTACTAAATTATTAAGTGAGTTTTTTTATGAAATGAAGTCAAAATGGAAACAAATTGGTCACTCATGTCGAAGTCGCAAGTGGTTCCAGAATACATTATTATGTTGTATTAAAATACAGAACTATAAATGAATGCACAATGCATCGATCGTAGGAAATCCCTAAGTAACGATCGATATGTCGTAGCAGATAGAATTTGAATGACAACATATATACATATAACCTAACCTAACTTATCATACCTATCCTATAGCTAACCTAACTACCGAACCTAACTACCTTACTGAAATGCATTGATTTTGAAAGATACAAAATACATAATTTTGAACTGAACTACTGCACTGCGTGTCTCTAAGTCACATACAATACCAGAGTAGGTAGTAGTATTTGAAGTGGTGGTAATAGGAGCTAATAATTTAACTCTATTGGTATGTCAGTCATACTTACATAAAGTATTACTTTGACTGGCCTGGTGATCTAGTGGTGGACTGCTATTATATGCCGGAGGTCGTGAGTTTGATTCCCACCCAAGACAAATAAATGTTTGTGTGATGAGCACGATCATTTATTCTGTAATGACCTATTAGGGTTGTGGGCATACCTACAGTGTCCACAACGGTGGATTTTCGCTTGAAATGAAATGAAATTATTTATCATACAATTTGGATGGAAATCACTTTTACACGTCATTTTTTCCTTTAAAGCTAATTGAAGTCGGTCTTGCTAAACGGTACCTGTCTATCGTTGTTAATGACACCCACTCCCAACTGAGACCTAATAATTTTACTAATAATTAAGTTTAATGATTAATATTACTGAACTTAGTAAAACGGACGAACTAGAAACACATGCGCAAATTTCATGTTAAAGATGACATTAATTACGTCATAATAATATATCTATATTAATAAATAAAGAGGAAATGTTTGATTGTTTGCTTGCATTGAATAGGCTCCGAAACTACTAGACCGATTTGAAAAATTCTTTCACCGTTGTAAAGCTACACTATCCCCGGGTCACATAGGCTACTTTTTTTTTCCCTGTATTTCCACGGGACCGGGAACTACGCAGGTGAAACCGCGGGACGTCTGATAGTTAATTATACGCTGAAATGAAATGAAATGATAATTATTTCTGTAAGTAGATCTTCCCAGATACTTTTACATGCCATTTTTTTCTAAACTAAATGGCACTAAATGGCATTCCCAAAGTGACTGAACCCTGAGAAGAAATGCCGAAAGAAACTCAAGGCTCATGATCTGTTTTAAAGTCCAGACATAAGATTGTATTCATTTATAATGCGAATCTCACAATGCAGGCCAAAGTCTGGAAAAGCCTTTTGAAGAAAGAATCAATTCAGCTTTGAGTTGACCTGTCCCGACAGACGGCATGTTCGGCTGTTCAATTGTGTTCCCATTACCGTTACCTAACGATCACTCGTGCTTACTTAAGTTTGCTATTCATTTACTTTTAGGTAGGTACCTATCTAAGTGGATACAGAGGGCAGCACATCCAGCTATCCGCAATGTGTCAAATTTCTTTGATCGTTTTTCAACTTTTTTAAAACATAACGCCTGTAATTTCCGAAGGGTTAGGCCTGGTAGTACCTACACCCACAACTGACCAGTTATGTTTAAGTCCTATGTAATAAGGGAGTTCGAGCCTATTGCCATAAATCGGGCACAAATCCAGACTCCGGGCTGCTACTGAGAAATTCTATAGATGGAAAAACTCATTAACACTTTGCCCGACCCGGGTATCGAACCCCGGACCTCATCCTCAGCAGAAGCGCTTGCGACCACTAAACTAATAATGGTGCAGTCTACCAACGAGCATTCTAGAAGAAAATTATCTAAAATCGCGCCTTTAGGCTCCCCTCAGTATTCTTTTTTGTACCTAGTAAGTGCCTAAGTCTTTTATATGTTTCTTTCAAAATAAGCAAATAATGTTTTATTGAAAACTTACTTGCCAAACAAATCTTGCTTGTCGACATGGTCAAGTTTAAAACGTTTATCGCTTTATGAAATTCAAATTAGCCTAGCACTTAGGTACCTACTATGTATTATTATTACCTAATTAATTAATTATCATGTTTTATTTAGCGTGGCTTAGTTATGGTTAAGTATACCTACTTAAATTACCTAGTACGTTGGCATAATAACTATTTTATAGCAATACCTACAAAAATAGGTACCTACCTACCCTACTAGTGCTAGTCTTAAAACTTCTCTACATAAATGAATGTATTTGTAAGCAAATATTATGTAATAAACGAGTGAAACCAACGAATAAATATTAAAAAAAAAAACAATTAAAACAACCGACTGCTTAAAAAAACATTAACAGGTGTAAAATAACTCTAGTTTCGGAAGTTGGTGGCCAATAATTTAATGTATCGGGTTGGCCGCCCAGCGGATAATGAACGAAATAAAACCACCAAAGCCACAGACTTTCGAAACTGGAGTTATTTTTCACCTGTTAGTGTTTTTTAAGAAGTCGGTTGTTTTGTTTTGTAAAAAAGTTTTTTTTCTTTGATAGTTTACTGATTACCATAATCAGGGCGATAGTTCGCTCTTAAGCGATTATAATTATTATCTCATACAAAGCTCCACTCCCCCATTTTAGGGGTTGTGGGGCGAAAGTTATAAGTTTATAATTTTTTTCGTTGGCTGTACCTACCTATATTAAACTTAGATTACAACAAATTTCATTTGCACTTCAGGAAGTAGTAGTGACGAAATCGGTGTATTTTAGATACTTATCAATAAAATCTAAAGTATTAGAGCAATTGAGACTTTGTCTGTTTAATTAGTCTATTATTGACATCATATCCTGACAATATGAACTATCTGGTACATCGGAAGCCAACTCTATGTGTGTTAAAAAAAAACGACGAAACACTTCGAGAAAAGGTAGGTAGTGCCCTTGCGCTTCGATTGGCTCATCTTGGCGGGGGCACTACCGTACCCCCAGATAGAATAGAATAGGCACTTTTTATTGTACAACATAAAAACTTACAAATTAACAATTATTATGTAGGTACTAATAATAATAACTAGCCATGAAATAATGAAACGCTAAAACGTGTTGCCCTTAGTGATTAATAAGTCAGTACAACTGCAACGTCTTATTACAAGACACTTTCTGAATTTTGATGTAAAATCTTTGTTGGGCCCAAAAAGTCATAGCAGACAAAAAATAATTACAATGCTTTAGGAACCATACAACCGCTTACTTTTTTAATCGATTATAATAAACATAAATGTGGACTAAAAGGGGAAATTATTATTGTCTATCAATGGTGAAATTCTTACATTCAAAGGTAAATAACAGTTGTGGTCTCACGATTCATAGCAAACTAGATTATTTTATGTTATAATATTGAAGCGAAGTGAGATTAAATCTAATTTTATGCTTGAATCGAAAAAGCCCGATTATTAACCCAACTCTTGTCAGCTGTCATTGACCATTGTCAACAATGTCAACTTGTCAACTTGACACTTGAAAGACAACAAAGGTAAAGTTTTATTGCGAATCATTCTGTTGACTGTGCTGTTGACTGTTTCTGTTTATATTTTGTTTGACTGTATCCTATAAAATGGAGAATAATCTCCAACATGAAGATTTGCTAATAAAATTACGAGCTAAATTGAACGAGGAAAAGGTGAAATTATGGGAAGCGCCTTATATCACAACCGATAACGAAATCACCCAAAATTTTAAGGTTTGTAAATAGGTTTACATAGACGTACTTAGTATTATTTGTTGTTGTCGGCTTTTAGAGTATTTTTACGACCGGTTTGCATAGAAAAGGCAGTCATTGTATAAATAGTTGTCATTATTCGACTAATAAGGTAAGGTTTGGCGAGGCACGTTTGAAATACTTACGTCAAAATAGGTAAGTGCCTATCATCCTTTCTCAGAAATATTTGTTGTTGAATCAGAATTTTTACATACCTACGGACAAGGCAATGTCAGACAATGACTCATCTGGTTTTTTGAGATAGTTGACCCTCTGACCTATTTGGGAAACATGCAGAGCTGCTTACTGTGTAGGTAATTGTTATTTTTACAAAGATTTTATCAAATACCGCAGTTGATTAAATTTGAAAAATTTGAATTTCACAAATGTTTGTTTTTATTTAAATTTTCATTTAAAATATTACAAGTTGTTTAAAAAGAAGTGTGTAGTTTCTCACGCAGTAAAGATAACCTTTTTCCCTTAAACTATGGCAATCAAGATGAACATTACCATCGGAATAAATCAATGCTTTATCAACCTACAATTGAATTCTGCAGGATATTGTTGCGAAGTACGCAAAAGATCTCTCATTGGACAATGAAGATATACTTCAAGCATTGCGTGAACTGCAACTTCACTCCATTGAACGGTCAAAGGACAATGCTGAGTTTAAAGAGACTGGATTTGCGACCTTTAGGGTCAAGGCCATGATACCGGGAGAGAAACCGAGGATGATGAAGCTGCAGAAGAAGTTGGAGGTGATGGGAGACGAGTTGATAGCTTCTATTGCTAGAGAGCTTAGCGTTGCTGAATCTAGGTATGCCATAATTATTCACATTCATTTATTTTCATTTCCTAATAATAATTATAGGGAATTTACCAAATGGATTAAACAAAAGAACAAAAATTTGAAGCCGCTTAGAATAGCAACATTGTGACATTAAAGTATTGTATCTATTAAAATAAAAAAAATCTTCAAGATACATACATAAATACTCACGCCTTTTTCTCATTTGTGAAGGCAAAAAATAAAAAAAAAACAAAAGTCATGGGTTTAAGTACTTACAGACGCCAGCACATCAATTTCTTTGATAAGTATTCATTTATTGCAAATAGAGTAAGGTTCATGTTCAATTGACTGGCCTGTTGGTCTAGTAGTTAGTGACCCTGACTGCGATGCCGGAGGCCGTGGGTTCGATTCCCACCCAGGACAAATGTTTGTGTGATGAGCACGATCATTTGTTCTGTGTCTGGGTATAATTTAACTATAATATGTATGTATTTAGAAATATATAAGTATGTTTATCAGCTGTTTAGTACCCATACCACAAGCTCTCAAGCTTAAATTGGGACTAAATGGCGTTGTGTGAAAAAGTTGTGGAATATTTACTAAAAAAAAAAAAATGGGAAAATTTGACTGTTTGGGGTAGCTTGATGTACAAACATTTTTAACTTTTTGTTTAAGTCTCATTAAACAAAAAGTTAAAAATGTTTCATTCTCATTAAATCTTAAGTCTATCACTTAAGATTTAATGAGACTTCTATTGTCTATTGTCTTCAATTTAGTAATTTTTTTTTAATTGATCTATGTCCATAAGTGAAGGTTTAACCTTTCAATTGTTTCAATTAGAGACACAATAGAAAGACAATGACAGTGCAGACGCTGGCTTCCGCTTGGGGTTTAATGAATTAAAATAATAATTTACACTAGTATTTCAACTATTATGCAATAAGTACTCTGTTTCACTCAATGGTTTGCTTGACGTCTGTAATGCCTGATACAATGAAGTCACACCACAATAGGCATAATACCTTTATTACATTATTTACATTACACAACACACATTACTCATTGTACATTATTAGAATTTATTAATTTGAAACACTGATAAAATCCAATGTTTTCTTCTTAACTTTCAGGGTGAAATTAATATTCAATGGCAGGGTTATAAAACCATCACCAAGCTTAGAAGAGCAGGGATTGAAGAATGGAGCCACACTGATGGCACTGGTCATGGCAGGTTAGTTAGTTAGTTAGTGTATGGTACCAGTTCTGAATTTTGATATGCATGATGAAATTGCAATGCCCTAACAGGGCCACTATGTTCTAAGAACTGATATCCTCTGTTAAGAACTTTATTTGTGTACACATAGTTAGCAATAAAGAATTTGAATTTGAATTTGAATTTGAATTTGAAAATTGTTAATACTATAATCTTTGAAGAAGAACTTTTCTTTTAAAGAACTTGGTAATAATAATTTAGGGGTGGGATAATGGGGTGTAGATTTCCTCTCCACCATTGAAAAGAGAGGATACTCTGACTAGACAGGTGTTATGTCTATCAGACTACTACAGCCCAATGGTTTTTAAATAATACAGTACATCGCTGCAGTATTTTGCATACAAAGGTGACCTGTAATACTGGTTTTTATTACCTACCACAGGCACCAGTGATTCACAGCAATGTGTACAATTGTTTATGCCAATAAATAAACATTATTATACATAACGTCACGCCTGTAATCCCCGAAGGGCTAGGCAGAGGTGTACCTGGCAGTACACCCACATTTCGCCAGTTATGTTTGAGTCCCATGTAATAGGTGGCGAGCCTCGAACCCGGGACCTCATGCTCAGCAGTAGCGCTTACGACCACTAGACCAACGAGGCAGTCAGACCAACGAGGCAGTCTCATGTTTAGTTTTATTTCTCGGAACCCTCTGGTTCCGGACCTTTGGAAAGCGTACGAGGGGCCGAAGCCAACTCGCTCGTTGTCATCTTTAATGAAATGAGAAGACACCTACCGCAGATTTTCCCTGTATGCACTAGATGAGTCTTAGTGCATCCAAGGAAAACCTACGGCTGGTGTAAGACTATTGCAGACTATGGTAATAAAAGTACTGAACTATGATCAAGGACTATGGCCCCTGCCCCACCAATGTTAAATATGTACAGGATTATATTATTTTAAAAGAAATGCAAATACTATCAATGGAAAAAAAAACAAAGTAACTTAAAACACGACAAATATTAAAAACAAAAATATTTTAAAAGATTGAAATACATCAACTTCATTTTGAAAGTGGCAATTTGATTAATTTTTATTTAACTTGTCATTAAGACATTCAAAAGTGCTTACTTAATTATTATGTAATATTGAAGTAAATATTTGAGTTTTGCATTGATTAAGAAACCCCGGAGGAAGTGAAGAAAGAGGACACAATGTACATGGAGATGAAGACCGTGCGTGATGATGCCACGCTGCTGTCTGAGTATGTGGACGAGCTCGCTGATGATGATGAGTACATGAAGGTAAGTAGGCAATAACAATCTTTAGTTTCTCTTGGATAAGGCTGAAAGTTTCAAATGAATAAATGTGATTTAGTGTCAGTTACAAAATTTAATGTGTAGATGTAACTCTTTAAGTATAGGATAGGGACACCTATGCCTAATGTTTCGTGGATACCGGCGTGATACTACCTATTCGTTTTGTTTTTATTTTTCGGTGTAGATAGAGCTTAAAAATGGTATGCAGAAGTGTCAAGGAAATCCCTTCGGTCATATTGACATTAACCTGGTGATTTAAACTAATCTATATATATAAAAGAAAGTCGTGTTAGTTACTTCACTTATAACTCAAGAACGGCTGAACCGATTTAGCTGAAAATTGGCAGGGAGGTAGTTTAGAGCCAGGAGAAGGACATAGGATCTTTATCCCGTTCGACATCATAAAAATAAATATCAAGAATATCGGTTGTCTCAAACATTTTTCAAACGCAGCGCCATCTTGGATGACATGACAGGAGTCAAACTTCCCAGTTCAATAGGGTGACAATTTGAAATTGACAAGTCTTAAGCTAAACCCAAGAAGGTAAGGTTGTCAATTTATAATACGCACCTACGTTCTGAAATTTATTTTGTTACTAAACTTAGAGGTTTTATGTAGCATAAAAAAGTCTTATATTTCAGAAATCAATTTACGTAACTAGCAATGATGACAGAGACGAACTTTAATAATTCTTTGCAGAGACGAACTTATTTTACTGTTAGGACTTTAATTAAAGTAGACCGGGAAAACTATAGGCATAAATTATTGTATGTAACATAGAGGCAATAGTTCAGATTAAAATTATGAATTTAGTATTTTTTAGTAAGGTAGTTAGGTTAGATAGTTGGGTTAGCTATAGGATAGGTATGGTCAGTTAGGTTAGGGTATATATACATGTTGTAATTTAAAAGTAGTAGTAGTTATTATTGGTTTGGATTTATTTGTTGTCGTCTTATTCAACATATGTATATCTAATATAAAAAAAAAATAAGAGCAATGAATTGACTCTAAGGCACAACGAAGTTTGCCGGGGCAGCTAGTATACATATAAAGAGGAAATGTTTGATTGTTTGTTTGCATTGAATAGGCTCCGAAACTACTGGACCGATTTGGAAAATTCTTTCACTGTTGGGAAGCTACACTATCCCCGGGTGACATAGGCTACTTTTTATCCCTGTATTCCCACAGGAACGGGAACAACGCGGGTGAAACCGCGGGACTTCTGCTAGTATTATATAATCGATTAGTGTTGTACACGGGCAACTAAAAGGCGCATTTCTCGACTTCGACCAACACACTCATGTTTAAGCACTCCATCATTCTTTATTCAAATCCCTACCATCTTCAATCCTCCCAGCTGGAAGACCAGTCCGGTAAGGCGGTGGAGCTGCCGGCAGCGGAGCGTCGTTCGCTGCTGGTGGGGCTGGCGCTGCACGAGCGCGGGCGCGCGGCTGCACAGCTGCACGACTATCCGCTCGCGCTTGTGCTGCTTCTGGAGGCCGACCGGCAGCTTAGGTAAGAAGTGCATTGATGTGAAGATTTGTCGGAAAAACATCGAAAATTCTGTGCGGTCTATTTTCATTTTATTTTATTACTTTTAGGAAAACTGACAGTATATCTACATTCAAATAGTCAGCAGTAATAATGCAGAATAAGGCCAATTTCAAGTTTTCACTTATATTAAAACTTACATATAAAATTGACAATTGACCGCGTGAGAGATAAACATAAAAAAACATCTGAAGGGATTAAACAAAGATAAAATACTTTAGCAAAGTTGTTACACCTCAAATTAATTACTCAATTTTTCCATGTTAAATAGTAAGATAATTTATTATAATCTACTATTTTGACCAGCACTGTACATGGGGGTGCGAGGATCACTGTACCACATAATATTATGAACTGAAAGCCTGAATAAACACGATTTATGACACCTCAACCTAACATAAATGAAAGTTCAAGTGCCTCCACGGTCCAACAGTAACTATCAAGATTGTAAGCAAGCCAAGCGAGTTCGAATATTTTTAGCAATTCTTTCTTAACACTACTACCTACTGACAACACACAAAACTTTAAAAGAATCGGTCAAGCTGCACGCGAATTTTATATTTAAATTAACTTTTTACAAGATGGCAACAAATAGATCCAAAACAATAATAATCACTACTACTTTTCATTTACCGAGTCTCTAATTTTAGATAGAATTTGAATGTCAACATACATATTATATGTATAACCTAACCTAACTTACCATACCTTTCATATAGCTAACCTAACTACCGAACCTAACTACCTTACTGAAATGCATTGATTTTGAAAGATACAAAATACATAATTTTAAACTGAACTATTGCGCTGCGTGTCTCTAGGTTACATACAATACTAGAGTAGGTAGAAGTACTTGAGGTAGTAGTAGTAGGAGGTAATAATTTAACTCGATTGGTGCATTATACGGAATTATGTTCCGAAATAAAAATATAATTTTATTATGCATACATAAAGTACTATTTTGTCTAGCCTGGTGATCTAGTGGTGGACTGCTATGCCAGAGGTCGTGGGTTCGATTCCCACCCAAGATAAACGTTTGTGTGATGAGCAATATCATTTTTTCTGTCTGACACAGTGCCTACAACGGTGAATCCGATTCTGAAAATTCTTTTACATATTATTTGTGGGTGTCATAGGCTTTACTTCATTTTCAAAACTAAGAGGAGGAAGCTTGGAGGGGACGTTAAAGTACTCATTCAAGCGGACGCAATTGCGAGCGAAAAGCTATTTATACTAATACTAGCAGACGTCACGCGGTTTCACCTATGTCACCCGGGAATAGCGTAGCTTCCCAAGGGTGAAATAATTTTTCGAAATGGACCAGTAGTTTCGGAGCCTATTCAATGCAAACAAACAAACAATCAAATCTTTTCTTATTATTTTTATTGATAGGCACGCATTTGACTACTAATCTATTTATTGTAACTTCGTTATGAATAACATCAAACTTCTGTACCTATTGTTTTTGTAAATACCCAGTTTGCTTTGTATTGCTTTGCTATGAAAGAGCAGGGCTTCCCAACACAGGCATTACTTGCTTAAAGGGAAGCTCCATACACTAAACTTTTATGTTAACCTATGGAGCAATAAACTATTTTGTATTTTTGTATTTGTGTTTGTAATCTACTATCTCACCTGATGTTAAGCGATGATGTGGTCAACGCTGAAGCACATTTGCCTAGAAGCAACCTATTCACTCTTGACTTAAAGACCCCTAGGTTGTAGCTATCAGGAAACACCGACTCCGGCAGGGAATTCAACTCCTTAGCTGTACGCACAATGAATGTGTTCCCAAAACGTGTCGCACGTTTGTTACGTACGTTCCTCCTTATAATGACTTACCCCATCCATACTTTGTTGTTCCTCACCTTACTGAAAAACAACTCTTTCTGCACTCACGTCTCACTCACTAAAGTCACCTTCACTTCGGTCATACACTGCTCAATTAAATTACTCTTATACATCACTTTCTGGTCCAATACTTTACTAGATGAACGCTCACTCACACATCGTCCCACACACACACTTCTGCTTAATTATATGTAGGTACATTTTTTACATTGTTATCACTTCTTTTAATTGTTATAAGACTATGTTTAACTCCTATTTTACTCTCATTTTTGTTATGCAGACTGTTTAACTACGTCTCCGGCACTATCCCTGTTAAAGCTAATTCTAGCCATCGAAGGGGTCTGGTGACCTCTAACACAGGTTTATACCAAAACCTATATCAAGCACCAGTCTCCCACAAACTTTTTGTTTACACTTGTTTTAAGCCAGCTTTGTGAAGAGAGAATAAACGATAAATTATTATACGACTGGCCTGTTGGTTTAGTATTTAGAGGCCGACTGCGGCCATAATTTTTTCTGTGTCTGGGTGTAATTCATCTGTAATATGTATGTATTTAGAAGTATATAAGTCAGTTGTTTAGTACCCATAACACAAGCTCTGCTTAGCTTAGGACTAGATGGAGTTGTGTGAAAGTTGTAGAATACTTATTTATTTTATTTATTTATTTGCCCCTCTGCAGTGAATGCAGGTCCTCGATCCTGAAGACAGTGGACAACTGGGCGGTGCTGCAGCTGGACGTGTCGTGGTGCTACCTGTGCCTGCGCAGCTTGCCGCACGCCAGCGACGCGGCGGCCAGGCTGGCGGCCGCCGAGACCTCCTTCAAGAACACGTACGGGGAGAACCATCAGAGACTCATCGCGCTGAAGGGGACTGCGGGTGAGTTTGTGGGGTTGAAGCAGATCTAGGTGGATAAGCTTCTAAGATCGAAATGTTTACTTCGAGAAAACCATCTGGGAAATAAGCACATGAACTTGAGAACGGATAGTTACTGAAAAGTGTTTATACCTACACATAAAATACCATTCCCTGGAACTTGTCCATCCAAATAATTAATGTTAGATTATACCAAAACTGTAAGTTTGTAACATATAATAAAGCAGGGTTTCATGCGATGGTTCTTAGAGATGATTCATCAAAATCGGTTCAGCCGTTTCAAGGTTATCAGCTCTTTTGTGTTAGCTACCGTTGCGATTTTAGACGTCTATGGGTATTCAATTTACTTACAAACATATGTGTGGCTTAAAACTTCAAACACCCATGTGTGTTATATTAATAAGCAACATTATGGTATATTTGGTCTGATGCAGCCAGGATATCTAGCACACTAATACACTATTGGGAAAATAATAGCAGATATGTCGTATAATGTCGGAAAATAATACAATTTGCAATGCACGAACAATTAAAATTATTCCAAATGATTTTAATTGTTCGTGCATTGCAAATGGTATTATTGTCCCATGTATATGTGCGTAAAATGGTTGCCTTCACATTCCAAAAAATTAGACGTCGATCAAACGGTTTTCTTTGTTTCAGCGAACGAGCGAGTGCTGCTAATGCGTCTGTACTTGCTGCAAGGCATCGTGGCGTATCACCAGAACAAGCGAACTGAGGCCAAGGTACTGCTCACGAAAGCTGAGGCAGAGCTCAACGTGTTGAGGGTATGTTTGTTAATTATTATTATTAACTACAGATCAGAAGCTCTACTGTTTTTTTAGAGAAACAACAAAACGACCTACAACAATTTATTTAAACTAGGAAAAAGCGTCCCAACAATTTCAATCAATATGAACAATACACCGCTATTTTTTAATTAGTACAAAAAAAAAATTGGACTGTATCCGTACCAGACTGATCATATTTGCGTAATCAAAAGTAAAAAAATCGAAATTCAATTTTTACATATGTCACTATTTAGTTAAACTTAAATAACGAAAACAGCTGTTGGAGGCGGGGCATGCTTGAGCGAGAGACGACGATTAATGAATACTACTATGTCATGAATAGCCTGTACAAGATTTCCATAAATTGGGTGAGTTTATGGGATATAAACAAACGCTAACTTTGCTGTTTATATGAATATTATTAATTGAGCATCAATTAATAATATTCATATAAACAGCAGCTTCTTACAAATATAATAAGAAGGCCGTCTAGAATAAGCCATTTAAATATTTGTACTAATTCAAAATTAGTGGTGTATAATCGCGTCTGTCGCACCGAGCTCCGACACAACCGAGCCCACTGCTGACGGAGTGTCACCCCCTCTACTGACAGCGTTATGGCGGCAACAAGATCGCCCTCTCAGCTGGTAAATCCTCGAAGAATTTCGGCTTACCTAAAAGAGCTTATAATAAGTCGGTGGCTTATTTCGCCGACTTGCTGAATCTTTTCTTTATTGGATAGGAGATACCACAGAATGCAACCATTTTTTTTAGTATGTCATCGATATCTTTCTTTTTAACCGACTTCAAAAAAAGGAGGAGGTTCTCAATTCGACGGTATGTTTTTTTTTTTTTTTTTTTTGTGTGTTTGTTATGCGATTTCTCCCCCATTTGTGGACCGATTCTCAAAATTCTTTTTTTATGTGAAAGAGTATACTCCCGAGGTGGTCCCATTTTAATTTGGTTAAGATCTGGTGCTGATCTTCGGAGATATACAATGGAACTCTTCAAAAATAGACGGCAAATCTGTCGTGATTGCTGGAATCGCTTGGATATTTATTGTTTATACAACATCATGACGTATCATCACGCCTGTATGCTCTGAGGGGTACGCAGATGTGTACAATATACCTAGATTTCGACAGTTAGGTATGTTTAATTTCATTTATTAGGGATAAGTGGATAACCCTATTACCATGACATGTATTGTTAACAAATAACAATATAAAAATAAATTCATGGCAAATATTTGTATGGGAACAACTAAAAATGGAAAAATAAAAATCTTTTTTAATACTAATAATAATACCAGCCTGTTTCTGTTCCCACTGCAGGGCAAAGGCTTCTTCTCATACAGAGAAGGCCTGAGTATTGATCACCACGCTTGCTCATGGCGGATATAATAATATTAAAGAATTGCAATAATTGATGATGATCCTATAATGACATTTCTTTATCAACAATTTTTATTCATTAAAACGTCACGCGTCACCCACGTAGTTCCAGTGGGAATACAAAATAAAAAGTAGCTAAGTGAGATGAAAAAAGTTTTCTAATACACACATCAAAAGTGTCTAGGGATCAACATATATTTTTGCAATAACTTTTCTCCTGATTGATATTAATTAAAATTTTCTTTAAGGATTCATCAAATAAAGTGTTTTCGTTTGTCACAGTAACGATAAACCAAGTCACCTTTGCATTAATAAAGAAATTTCCCATTTTCCTAATAAAGGGATTTTTGACATTTGAACCACTAACATTAAAGTTCGAAAAAAAGACTGAAATAACAGTTTTCTTTAAAATTTTATTGGGTAACTTAAACAATTAATAATCCGTATTTCTACCGCGAACACTAACAACACAAGAACATCGGTTTGGCATACTCAAAATGAGTTCATCCAAATCACGCTGTGGAATGGCCGCCCATGTTCGTTGCAACAACAAAAAAAGGTCTTCTTGCGACTGGATACCCTCCATATTCGGCAGAGCTCTTCTCTGTAGCATATCCCATGCATGCTCAATCGGGTTCAAGTCTGGCGACTGAGCAGGCCAGGGCAGGACATTGATGTTAGCTGCGGCGAGAGTCTGTCTTACAACTCTTGCGGTGTGCGGTCGTGCATTATCATGCATTAACTGAAATAAGGGACCGATTTGCACTTGTAGAGGAACGATGACGTCTGATACAATCGTCTCAGCATAAATTTGAGCGTTGAGGTTGCCTCTGATCCAAATCAACTCAGTTCTTCCGCCGATCCAAATACCCGCCCATACCATGATGGTTGCACCACTATAAGGATGGACTTCCTGGCAGGATTTTAATCGCTGTTGGCGTCCAGGGGTTCTCCAGTGTCGTATACGTCTTGTATCCGGTCTCATACCAAAACGATACTCATCAGAAAAGCACACGAAACGCCATCGTTCTTCTGCCCAATTTCTGTGTTTAAGAGCCCATTGATATCGAATCCTACGAATGTGCATTGCTATAGGTGGTACCCGTAGCGGTCTTTGGGAATGAAGGTTCACTTCATGCAAGCGGTTTCTGACTGTTTGGTCGCTAATTAAGTTCCCTGAAGAGTGATGGAGCCTCACGAGTCGTAAGACAGACTCTCGCCGCAGCTAACATCAATGTCCTGCCCTGGCCTGCTCAGTCGCCAGACTTGAACCCGATTGAGCATGCATGGGATATGCTACAGAGAAGAGCTCTGCCGAATATGGAGGGTATCCAGTCGCAAGAAGACCTTTTTTTGTTGTTGCAACGAACATGGGCGGCCATTCCACAGCGTGATTTGGATGAACTCATTTTGAGTATGCCAAACCGATGTTCTTGTGTTGTTAGTGTTCGCGGTAGAAACACGGATTATTAATTGTTTAAGTTACCCAATAAAATTTTAAAGAAAACTGTTATTTCAGTCTTTTTTTTCGAACTTTAATGTTAGTGGTTCAAATGTCAAAAATCCCTTTATTAGGAAAATGGGAAATTTCTTTATTAATGCAAAGGTGACTTGGTTTATCGTTACTGTGACAAACGAAAACACTTTATTTGATGAATCCTTAAAGAAAATTTTAATTAATATCAATCAGTAGAAAAGTTATTGCAAAAATATATGTTGATCCCTAGACACTTTTGATGTGTGTAGGTCCAGTAGTTTCGGAGCTTATTCAATGCGAACAAACAGACAATAAAATCTTTTATCTTTTCGTATAATATTATGTTATGGATTATTTTCTTAAAACTTGCTATCACGTGGTGTTTATGCCGAATTCGGTTTTTCTGATTACAATTCTTTTGTTGCGAACTTTAGTCGTTAAAGGAAAAATGGGCTCTTTAACAAAATTTTAGTTTTTAGTTCCTTATCTAGATTACAAGAAAATATTCGATACATATATTTTTTTTTCACGTACTGAATAAAAAAATTACGGCGATAAATCGAGTCAAAATGTCGCATGACGTCACTAGCCAGTACATTTTATACTAGCTAATGACATTATAAGCCCCCTCTCCTCAACTTCTCAACTTTAATGCGCTTAATCTAAGTACAGCTTGGCAAAAAAGAGTAGAAAATAATGGAGCTGCCACTGTGCTCTTCGTATGGCAACCCGTGGCAACCGCATAGCGTACCAACCTAGTCTTGATACTTAGCTGCTTTTTAGACAAATTAATCTAATTATGTATTATATTTTTAAATCAGTAAATAATCACTTTCTATCGTGTCAATTACAGACACAATAGAAAGACAATGAAAGCGTGGACACCGGTGTCCTCTTGGGGTGTAATGAATTTATTGAAGAAGGACGTGTTCTCGACACGCAACTGATTATTTACCTAAAAATAACAAATTGGTTAAATACTCCTGAGTTCACAACATTGTTTAGGAATTATAAAAAAAAAGAAAACATTACGTTATCATAATTTCTATATTTTATTCTAGTAAATCTTCCTCTACATATTCTACCCCGAACACGTAGGCCGCAAACTCATCTGAGTCGTGTTCGGGTTCAGAGGTGATGCTGCTATCATCTTCTAGATTTATTACTAATCGCTCCATTTCCTCGTTCATAGTATTTTTTTTTCCAGTAATCCTTTTCTATTTTTATTACATATTAGCACGAGTTCTTCCAATCCTCCTCGGTAATAGCTTGGGATGCACGTTCAGCTGCTTCCTGTAAAGACGAAATATTTCATTTATCCCTAACAATATTAAAAGTAAAACATTTTTAACACATACTGTTAATAAGCCAGATGTAAAAAATACCCTTTTGTTTATCTCCTTCCAGCACGATTTTGCTTAGAACGATAACAGATTCCCCTGAATTAAATAATAGATCTAAACTATGGCACGATAATTTCTTTTACATTTCTAATGAAAACGCTAGAACCAATAATTCTCTCCCTTGATATCACATTTAAAGTATAATTTACGTAGAAATTGAATTTTCATTCAGTTATAAGTCAAGTCACCAAAGTATCAATTTATCTCAGCGCGCTATAGCAGAGTTATGCAGAAAAAATGTAAACATAACCTATGTGCTCGACAATTATTGTTTCAAATTTCTAGTTATTCCTTATGCAAACACATTAACATAGCTTTGTATTCATCAATTAACACTTGATTCAACTAAAATCAACAAAACAAACTCTTACATACCTGTCTTATCAGCGGTTCTTTGGTAAACATTGTGAAATTCAGAAAGAATAGTTTGGGCCTCATGTTCCGCCAGACATCGCAAGTACACTTTATAAATAACCTCCCTGCCAGCACTCCGAATGGTTTTATTCATTATTCTTCACTTTTTACGTTTATTAATCAACGTTTGGTGGTCGAAATTAAAATTTTACGAAATCGTGAACTTTGTTTATTATGAAATGTCATTATTTTGGAAATGTTGCCAATAGTCAAAAATTTAGTTCCGTTTCTACACTTTTTTGCCAAGCTGTAGTTTTCCATCAATTTGAAAAAGAAAAAATACGTCTCGAATATTTTCTTGTAATCTAAGATAAGGGACCAAAATCTAAAATTTTGTCAAATAGTCCATTACTTACACTAGGTCGGTGACTGGGTTCGCCCCCACGTACATAGACCCGAGGTGGCGGCACGTCGTGTTCACGCGCGCCCCTCTTAGACGTCGCGAGGGGAGTCTAACACCTCACTCCCCTCGCTGACTTGGCGAGGCCCGCGGGGCCGGCACCAGTCGGGGGTCGCGGAAGTATCTTCTGTTCCCGTGACCCCCGGCGCAGGTGTGAGAAGGAACACGGGGTGGTTTTTAGTCAGTAAGAGTCTGACAGACCCCTCCGCCTCCCCGGGCGGGGGACATCCATGAGGATTTTTCACCCCTCAAAAAAAAAAAAAATTTCGGTGACTGGGAAAGTTGGACAAGTGTAAACAAGCCATAAGACTACTAGAAGCATGTTGTTCTGTCTGCAGGTGGACGAGAACTCCGTAGTGGCGCTGATGGAGCTGGGCTGGTCGCGCACGGCGGCGCGCACCGGCCTGCGCGCGGCCGCCGGACACACGGACGCCGCGCACCACTACCTGGCCGAGCGGCGCGCGCAGAGGGACCGCGCCAGGGAGACGCATAGGCTCGACAGGTAGGCTCTTCGAGATATAGTTATAAACAATGATATTCTTACAGCCATTGAATTTTCCCTTGCTCAAAAGAATAGAGTTCAATTTCGTAAAAAAAATACCCACCAGCAAGTATAGATGGCAGCACATAAAGCTATACCAAAGTGTCAGTATAGGGAATATGCATGTAATTTAAATTTGATTGGAATTTTTTTTTCCCAATCTTTAATGGCAGAAAATATGAACTAAATCATTATTTTACTTTTTAATAGCGTCATAATTATTTGAAATTAAAAATAAAAGTGCGAATTAAGCGCGGGAAATTAAAATTTGTGAAACGCATCACTATTGGTTATGACGAAACGTAACGTCAAATGCTACGACAACAAGTTGCGCCTACAAAACATACCAAGTGTAAGTATGGCATTAAGTATTGGAATGGACTTTTTATTGGAAAACATAATTATTGCCGTGTGTGTTGTGTTTAATTTAATGTTCAAGTGTAATTTTAGCTTCATAGTGAGGTTATAAAACATTTAAGAAAGTTACTGAAGTGGTTTTATAAAAGCACAATTTGATAATGTTTTTGCATTCGGATACCGTTCAAGCAATACCTGTAAACTGGTTTTTGAGCTTTTTTCATGGTGAAATGGTTAGAAGAATGAAAACACCCAAAATAATAGTAATAGGATAATAGTAAATGACGTCATCGAAATGGCGCGCGAAAATGGCTGCGTTTAAACAGCTCAAATTTATTCTATATTTTAAATATTTTTATATCCTTCATTACTGCATTAACATGTTTATATTTTTTTACTAAGCTAAAACGTTGTAAACAGTGAATTAAAATATAAAAAAATACATGCATATACCCTATTGAATATGAACCTTATGGTTTTGTAAACGTGTTCGGTGTCATTATGTTTTTCAAAACATGTCGAAACCTCTAACAAGACATTTAACAAAATATGCACATACGCACAATTCATTAACACTCGCGATAAATAAAACATTTCTTTAAACATGTCCAATGCAGCTGTACAAATTGGATTCAGCTAAACTAAAACAACTGAATAAACAAAAAATAATCGATCGTATAGTCAAATGAAAATCGAAAAGAAAATAGTATGTGAGCAAAGAAAAGTACACTAAGTTACAAAATCTCCAACAACACTAACGAAGAAGTGGGCAAAGCCGGGTTTTTTAATTTGTAATTGTAAACTATTCATTTAAAGTCACTTCTAGTATAAGCATTTATTTATTTATTTATTTTTAACCCCCGACGCAAAAACAGGGGTGTTATAAGTTTCACCGCTATGTGTGTGTCTGTCTGTCTGTCTGTGGCACCGTAGCGCCCAAACGGGTGAACCGATTTAGATGCGGTTTTTTTTATTTGAAAGCAGGGTTTCTTGCGATGGTTCTTAGACATATTTCATCAAAATCGGTTCAGCCGTTTCAAGATTATCAGCTCTTTTGTGTTAGCTTCCGTTGCTATTTTGGACGTCTATGGGTATTAACTTTTCTTACAAACATAATATGTGTGTCTTAAAATTTCGAACACCCATGTGTGTAATATTAATCTTTCAATTAAGGTAATTAGAGACACAATAGAAAGACAATGACAGGTGGACACCGGTGTCCTTCCGGGGTTTAACGAATTAATAAGCAACATTGTGGTGTATTTAGTCTGATGCAGCCAGGATATCTAGCAGACTAATACACTCTTGGAAAAATAACAGCAGATATGTCGTGTTTGGATTCATTTTAACCTGCATTTGATTCTGCACACAATGCACTGATGGCAACTGGATGAGCTGATGCTGCAGCCAGGCTATCCAGCACACCAGCAGGTAGACTCATGACAACATAATAGCAGATATGTCGTGTTTGGATTCATTTCAACCAGCATTTGATTTTGCACACAATGCCTTGATGGCAACAGGATGAGCTGATGCTGCAGCCAGGATATCCAGCACACCAGTAGGTAGACTCTTGACAAAATAATAGCAGATATGTCGTGTTTGGGTTCATTTCAACCAGCATTTGATTCTAAACACAATGCACTGATGGCAACAGGATGAGCTGATGCTGCAGCCAGGCTATCCAGCACATTAGTAGGTAGACTCTTGACAAAATAATAGCAGATATGTCGTGTTTGGATTCTTTTTAACCAGCATTTGACTCTACATACAATGCACTGAAAAAATCTCATAACTGTAAACTCTATGAAACAAAATTAATGCGTTTAAAAATTTAAAAATAAAATAAAATTTAAAATTTAAAAAACCCCCATCGCAAAAAAGTAAAACATTTAAAAAGTTAAAAATAACACTTTAGCCATGAAATTTCACGTAACGTCGGGGTACCGTTAAAATAAGTACCTACATACCTACACTACAAGTAGGTACTAGGAACATTCCTTACTTAAGCGGTACCCCGACGTGAAGTAAAATTTCATGGCTATGGATGCATTATTGGTGTATTATATGTGGATGCTTGTAATTAGCAATTGTCATCAATTAATTTTTGTTACAATTTTTGTGTATTATTAGTCTGTAAGCATTCCTAAGATTGTTATAAAATAAAATTAAAAATTTAAAAAACCCCCATCGCAAAAAAGTAAAACATTTAAAAAGTTAAAAATAACACTTTAGCCATGAAATTTTACTTCACGTCGGGGTACCGCTTAAGTAAGGAATGTTCCTAGTACCTACTTGTAGTGTAGGTATGTAGGTACTTATTTTAACGGTACCCCGACGTTACGTAATTATGCTACAAAATGGTCGTCGCGAATGAAAGTCGGCGATCGGTGTTCTTTCTAATTCCGCGTCGCCGCCTGCGCAAGCGGCGAGCTGCGCGGGCGCCGGAGAAACGGAGGAGGATGCGTGCGGCTTGGCGCTGCGTAGCAACAGCTCATCATCTGCCTAGCCTTTTCCCAACTATGTTGGGAAGGCCTCCAGTTTAACCGGATGTAGCTGAATACCAGTGCTTTACATGGAGCGACTGAATGTCACCTCCACAACCCAGTAACTGGGTAACATGATACCCCTTGGTTAAACTGGTTGTCAGACTTTCGGGCTTCTGACTACAAGTAACGACTGTCAAAGATCTACAAATGACAGCCGGGACCAACGGCTCAACGTGCTTTTTTGAAGTCTTGGTGTACTTAATAAATGGTCACCCACGGACCGGCCTCGTCAAGTGTAGCTTAACCTTCGATCGATCCATGCGGCTGTTATAAGAGGAGGATGCGGCTGTTATTAGAGGGCGCTACTGTGCGCAGAGTAAACATTAGCTCCGTGTTATTAAAGTGCCTAAAAATAGAAAAAGCTAAATTTAAGTGAAGTAAGCCTATTATAACTGTGGAACTAGTACAACTAAAGTGTTTTAAAATATAGATCATCAGTTTCCACTGATTACTAGTGAAATAAAACAAAATTGTGCAGTGTAACGGACAGTTTTTAAAATTTTACCGAATAACAACAATTGGTTCAAACACAACAAACGACAATTTGGTGTCAAGAATAACCTCAAGGACCCCTAACCTATAAAAGGTATGATAATGCATTGTCAAATCCAATGATTTATAGCCTTTCCCCTAAAATTGACCCCTAAAGTCACAAAACAAAAACGCACTATCATCTTGGCTTTATTCTAAATAGCGCCATCTATGTTCGCCGTGCGCAACCAATATAAATACGAACTAACTCACTTGAAGCTGTCTAACACGTCTATCGATCACTACATTAGTAACGTCTTACGCCAAGAGAGGGCGCAATAAATAAGGTAAACAAGAGTACAAAGGTTTGGATAAGGCTAAAATGGAACCACAATGTGCAGGGTGTCTTCAAAAGCTGCCTGACAAGGAAAAGCTCCTCTGTAAATTATGCAATAAGGGGTATGACCTACAGTGCGCAAATATTACTGTTACTAGGTTCAATAAATCCATGACGATAGCACAAAAGAAACTTTGGGTCTGCCAGGATTGCAGCTGTAAGATACCAAAAACTGGTAATGTAAATACCCCCATACGGGCGCCTATTAGTAGCGAAACCCAAGAAGCGAAATCGCCTTTCGAGGAAAATAATATTACTTTACGGAAAAGAACTACTAAGTCCAGCCCAAATACATCCTTGTCGCAGAGCTTATTAGGTGATACACAGCTCACAGAAAATGAAGAAAATGAAGGCAAACATACATATCTAAGAAAAAAAATATGCAAGAAGAACTTACTTTAAACAATTTGAACGCAATAATAATTCTTCGTTTACGAGAAAACAATACAGCAATAATAACGGAGCTGCAAAATACTATCCAGATTGAAATTAACAAGGCGATTACCAAAGTTAGAGAAGATATTGAAAAGAAAACTGATATATTATCCAAAGAAAACGAACAACGACGAGATGATATAGTAACAATAAACAAGAAAATAGGCAATTTAACCGAAACAGACATTGAAGAATGAGATTAATACATTGGCGATACAAATAACGGAAAAGCCATTGCAATGCACTGCGAACAACGCTAAAAAAATCGTATTGTACGGCTTTCCCGAATATTATAAGGAGCCAAACTATGATCAACAACACCGCCTAATTGATCTTATTTATGAAAATCTTAACATTGACCTCACAGGCTATATTGAAGACACTTATAGAGTAGGAAAAAGCTATAACAGAAACCGGCCTCTAGTCGTAGAATTTATAAGCAAAAGAATGGCCAAATATATCGTAGAAAATAAACACTGCCTACAAGGAACTACAGTGTTTGTATCTGAATTCTTAGATGAAAATGCTAGGTTACAAAGAAGGAAAATGCAAGAAGAAATGCTGAAAGCTAGGAATAAAGGGTTGTATGCAATTATTAGAAATAATCACTTATTTATAGAAGGCAAAAGAATAGAAATACAAAAGGAACAATCTGACACACACACTATCAATAACCAACTACAAAACGAACCAAACCGTACCCTACCCTACATAAATGGAGATAGAAGCTACCAAACCGATACTTTTCGACACCCCAGACCAACAATTTAAAATTTTGTTCCAAAACTTTCAAAGCGTTTGTAACAAGCAACATCTTTTAGAAGCTTTCATTAATGACAAACCAACCTACAAAGCAATATGCATGTGCGAGACCTGGCTCACCAAAGACAAATTAGAGACTTTTCAATTAAGCGGATTTAAAACTGCAGCATCGTATAGTCGTCACTCCCGTAGTGGCGGCGGAGTTTGTATTATGTTAAAAGATGTTATAGAATGTATAGAATGTTCTGAAATAAGAGATCTAACTATAGAATATTGTATAGAAGTATGTGCATGTTTACTTCCAAAACATAACCTATTAATAATTACTATGTATTGGAACAGAAGGGAGGAAGAAGTTTTTCTTTGTCAAATAAAACAAATAATGCATATAATAAATAACAAATACAAAAAAACAAATGTCATTATAGGTGGTGACTTTAACATTAATGTTTTAGAAAATAGCATAAAAGCAAACCAATTTGTCAATCTCATGTTAGAGTATAAATTTGTACAACAAATAAGAGAACCTACGCGTATTACACAGACCACTTCAACATGTCTCGATCTAATTTTTACAAATTTTAACGACCGCAAAATGTATACAACCGTAGATGAATTGGGTTTTTCAGACCACTGTGCAATAATTGTGCATATGATATTTCAACAAAAAACTAAAGAGCCCATATGGTTTATCAAGAAAAGACTATTTAACTCAAGTAACATACAAAAATTCAAATCTAAACTTAACATACTAAACTGGAATACCATCATACAGTCGGATAAAAATCTGAATGAAAACTATGAATCGTTCTATAACACGCTGAAAGATATTCTAAACGAATGTATCCCTACCATTGAATTAGAAAAGCTATGGAAACGTAATTCTCATACAAATAACGCTTCAATTTTGGTTCCATTTACGCAAACAACTGACACACTATAATAGACGAAGCTAGTGCGCGATTGGGTGCATCAAGGTCACTGGGCGGAGTCAAGATGACAGCGAGCCGAGCGTGGATGGTGTTATGCAGTAGATACTTAGCTAAATTAAATTATTTGTGTATATTTAACAATGACTTTTTTAATGAATTCCGACAGAATATAAATGTAAATTATCTATATACAATACATACATACAAATTATATTGATACTTCTATACTATTGTTTCTTTTTAATCAATACTCAATATATTTATTGCATTCCACAATGTGAACTTAGGTGGTAGGTACGTAAGGATATAATAATAATATGCATCATTGTGGGCCCTGTCGGGCATAACAATATAAAAATTAGGAGAATTACGAGGAGGGCTATTATAAATATTTAAAAATTTTATATTAATCTCTACTACTATTTTAATTGACATTATTAAAGTGCTTGTGGAGTGTATTTTCAGCTTAGAGCTTGGTATGTTTAGTCTATTTTTGTGTCGTAGTGTGTAGTGAGTCTGTATGTGTTCGCGTGTAGTAAACAGTTTTTGATTGTTTCTGACAAATTTGCACAATTCCAATATATATGTCGCGGCAAGCGATATTCTTGAATAATAAGTTGTGAAGTTGATTAACTTAGTACAGAGTCTATGGTGACCAGCGTGACGTTACTTGTCATTTGAAAATGGCGCGAATGTGTTTTCGGCAATGTCACGTGGACAGAGTCGTGCTCGTGCGTGGGAGCTGGGCGGAGCTCAGATTGATTTGAGGCACCGACGAAGACACACATCCAGTACGAAACTGTCAGTTACCTAGATTTGAGTTGTTTTGTGATTAAGATTGTTAAGTGAGGTTATTACTAAAAAGAACAGCTATGTACCAAAAACCCATGTTTGCAAATAAATGATTTGATTTGATTTGATTTGATTTGATTTGATTTACTGCAATGAAGATTGCTATTCTACGTTATGAACTCTGTACCACGAAACCCCCATCGGTGTCAGCTCATCGCTCAGCCATCGCTGGCGGCGACATATATATACAAGGAAGTGTTAAAATTTTATGTTCTTGGAAATGGGGTATGCAGGTCTTCTTTGTAGTGTGAAGTGTTGGTGCATCTGTGCTATTTCCCCATAATATTACGCCATAGTTTAACCATGCGTATGCATAGGCATAATACGTAACCAGAGCAGTGGGGAGATTTGTTGTTTTTTTATTTCACTAATTAATATTACTATTTATTTAGCAAATCAACACGTCTTTTACATTTAAAAAAATATAGTCTATGTACCTAAATATTACTAGGCACATGTATATGTTATCACCTGGATAAGACCGTAGGACACCTTCTATCCCAAAATTCCTTAATCAGGTATTGGTACGAGTAATTAGGTATAAATGCAAGATATATCAAAATTGGTTTAGAAGTTTTCAAGATATCACTTTAAAGCGGTCGATGAAGAGAAATAAAATTCGGATAAAGTAAAAATATATTTATTGACAAATTAAAAATTTTAACAATAATAATTATTATTATTATGTGCCTGTTGTGTCCCATTACAGGGCAAAGGCTTTCCTTCCGTCCTTCCACTCATCGCGGTTTGTTGCAATGTTAGTTTAAACGAGTGTTAACAATAAGTGAAAGTGAAAATCATTTATTTCAATTTAATTTACAAAAAAGAAGGTAGGTATTTTTGAAATTTCTAACAGTAATTAGTAAGAAAGGTGAAGCTCAACGGACAACAGCCCATTCTAAATAGTCGCTTCTTATGGTTACTCTTTTTCAATAATAAATAGGTATATTTTGGTACAAACTTCATTCTAAAAATGACTTATAGTGACTTGAGAACCGTGTCACTACAATAAAAAAATACCTTCCTTGAAATTAATTAACTTGCTTATGTTTGTGAGCCTTAATATTCACGGAAATATTATTTGTTGATACTCCGTCTTGTCCTTCTTCTGGTTAAAATTGATACGTTAAAATTTTATTTAAACATTTAATGATAAGCTGGTAAGTGTACTGGAATTACACGCCTTACCATAGACTTGAACTTTAATACAATGTTAAATCTACTACTACTTTACTTCGTAAACTATTTTCTGATCTAAACAGAAGTTAATGACCATAATTTATTACCATTATTCTGTCTGCGGACGCAACCGTTCCTTCTTCTATGAACCATCTAAAAAGACCAAAAATAAGGTTAATGACGACACAAAAAATAATAATAATTAAAATTAAACCTTTGATATGAAAATTATTTACCGTGCAAATAGGTACTGCAGATTTATTCAACAAGCGATTACCCTTACTCGACAGATACATGTCTTGAGCATCAAAATGTATGGAACACACCTTACTGAATCTATTTGGTGCCCAATCTTGCTGTCTTCTTTCTAAACGAACAGCTTTTATCCACAACAGTCGCTTTAGTTCATTTTTAGGAAAACTGAAAATATTACAACGTCAATTAATCGGTAATTACTGTTTATATAATGTTCGTGTATTCAAAATAACCCACAAGCTTATGTTTGTCAAAAAATAAAATTTACTTATTTACAAGAACAAAAATCCAAAAAGAATAATTAATTGGGCTGGTTACGAGCACTTATTGCATAACACCGGCCACAATGAATTACTCGTTAGTGTTTTAATCACATTTGTATTTATTAGTATACATAATATTTAAATGCTATACTCTAACCGCTTAATAACTCGCCAATAAGGGAAAATCCAGACACAATTTAGAATTGCCTATTTTTAGGCTGACTAAATAAACCTATTTTTTGGTTATAGTGTCAATGTCATTCAAATATTTGTTAGAACTGGTAAAACAGTAAATAAAAGGATTTCTTTTTACTCACCAATGAAACTTATTCCAGTATCACTTTTCCGCCTTTCTTTGCATTTTTTGCACCACTTTACTACACAAGAAGTAATTTTTTTATAATTCCACCAATGTTTTTATCCAAATAATGAAACGTCAAACGCTTTGATCAACGCGACCTTCCGTCACTGATTGCGCAGTAGACTAGTTCTCAAAAAAGACGTACTTTTAAAGCCCCGCCTACTTAGACGTAGGTACTATTCGTGGTGCCACTTTTTGAGTGCAATGCTGTTTCCATAGCTTTTCTAATTCAATGATCCCTACTCATAGTTTCAAACTAAAACCTAGACATCAAAAATATTGGCTAACCATTGGTATAAAGAAATCCTGTAAAAATAAAAGACTACTGAAAATTCTATCCCTAAAAGCTAACAACCCCATACTTACGAAATACTATAAAAAATATGAAAAAATCTTAAAAAGGTCAGTAACAACAGCAAAAAAGGTTCACTACATAAACAAAATGAATAAATCGACAAACAAAATTAAAACCATGTGGAACATTGTAAAGGAACGAACAAACAAGAAAACTAGAAAGGACAAACAAAATATTACATTACAAACAACTAATTTAGTAAGTGACCCTAAACAAGTAGCCGACTATTTTAATGATTTTTTCGCATCAATTGGGGAAGACACCTCCCAAAAAACTGGCTGTAAACAAACCTATGCGCCAGTAATAAACTCCACTCTTAACACGATGTTTCTAAGTCCAGTTGATGGATATGAAGTAAATAGAATCTTAAAAAACCTAAAAAATAAAAGTAGTCACGGCATAGACGAACTCCCACCTACTCTTTTCAGACAGTGTGCGGACGAGCTTACTTTGCCTTTTTACAAATTGATAAATCAATCTTTCGAGGTAGGCACTTTCCCTGAACTATTGAAAAAGTCTGTAATAAAGCCAGTCTATAAAAAGAACGCAAAAACGGACCCAAATAATTATAGACCAATTGCCCTTTTGCCTACTGCATCCAAAGTCTTTGAAAGGGCGATGTGCGATCGTGTATATTCCTTTTGCGAAAAATATAAGATATTTGATGAATGTCAACACGGATTTCGTAAAAACAGATCTACAACGTTAGCAGTGTATAAGTTCATCCAAGAAGCTTTAAATATTATAAATAATCAACAATATGCAATAGGAATATTACTTGATATGACCAAGGCTTATGACAAAGTTCAATTTCCAATATTACTAAATAAGCTTCACGAAATAGGAGTACGTGGGAAAGCTCACGACTGGTTTTCATCATATTTAAAAGGTAGAGAGCAATTAGTCGAGGTTGAATACCACAACAAAAAAACAAAAGAAATACAGCTGATAAGATCTGATGTCCGACCAATACAAGCCTCCATCCCCCAGGGAAGCGTTATAGGATGCCTCCTATTCCTCATTTACATTAACGACCTGCCCAAAACCATAGAAGAACCATGCGTATTATTTGCAGATGATATCTCAATTCTCACCTCATGCCAAACAAATTCTAATCTCAACGAAAAACTCAATAACATACTTAATAAAATAATAAACTGGATGAGTGAACATAATCTTGACGTAAATTTTACTAAAACCAAACTGATAACTTTTCATCCCCGGCAAAAATCAAAGATTAATATGAACTTTACATTTCTCCAAAACAAATTAGAAACAGTTAACGAATTTAACCTCTTAGGTTTAACAATAGACACACATATCACCTGGAAACCACACATACAGAAACTTAAATCAAAAATTTCAACGTTTTCTTATGCTCTCAGCGAAATAAAAAAGTCTACCAACCTACAAACCTCAATAGTCACTTATTATGCATATGCTCATTCTTGGTTCACCTATGGTATCGTTCTATGGGGAAATAGCACAGACACCCCTTCTTTATTTATTTTACAAAAAAAACTAATAAGAATAATTACAAATATAGAACAAACAGATAGCTGCAGACCGTATTTTAAGAAACATAAAATTCTCACTTTAACCAGTATCTATATTTTGGAATTATGTAAACTGGTCCGTGGGTTCCCTGATTCTTATAAAACACGAGGAGATATACAACCAACTCTTTCTTTGCGTCATAAAAACAGGTTGAATCTGCCTCGTTCCCATCTTAAAATGCACTCTTCTAGTACATATTCAATGTCCATAAAAGTTTATAATAAATTGCCAGAAAACCTAAAGGAAATAGAAAAAACCAACTCATTTTTAAGAAAATTGAAACTTCTCTTAATTAACAAAGCCTACTACACCTTAGAAGAATTTCTAACAGATAATTTGATAAAGATAAAGATAAAGATAAAGATACTTTTATTTTGCAAATATGGGTAACAAAAGATGACAGAGAAAATAAAGAAATAGTACAGCCATATTTTACCATGCAGGCATGCAAAAGACATACACAATTTAATGTACTACGACTAATACAATTTTAAAATATCACAAAATAGTAAAACAATACAAAATTATATAAAACACTATCTTAAAAATCTTTCTCAGTGAGGTATTCTGTTACATTATAATATGCTTTCTCTACTAGAAACCGTCTGAGTTTCTTTTTAAACATTGTTAAAGGGAGCTCTTTCCAACTTTTAGGTATTTTATTATAGATGACTGGAGCCATGCAGTAGACACTTTTGCGCATAAGTGCTGTCTTAGCTGGTTCCTGACATAAGAGGCTATTATCGCGTCTGTTGCGGGGAAATACATCAGCTATGCGCTTAAAACGACTAGGATTTGTCTTCACAAACACAGCTACTTCCAGTACATACAAACACGGCAATGTTAATATGTTATGCTTTTGAAAATATGGTTTACAACTATCCGTAGGTTTTAGCCTAAACATCGCTCGGATACATCTTTTTTGTGTTTTGAAGGCGGTTTCTCTTTCGGTAGAGTTTCCCCAAAATATAATCCCATACCTTAAATGTGATTCCGCTATTCCATAATAGGCAGTAAGAAGTGCATCCGTGTTGATTATAGTTGATAATGCGTATAGAGCGTATGCAGACTTACTCAATTTCTTACATAAAATATCAATTTGGGATTTCCAACTTAATTTTTGATCAATTTGTAGACCTAAAAATTTTGTACTTTCAACTTCTTCTACGGAATTATTACTGTAGTGTATATTTAAGTTAATACTAGAGGTCTGTTGTCTAAATTGGATAAGTTTCGTTTTATTCAAATTTATTTTCAAATTATTTGAATCTAGCCAATTTACCGTCTGTTTTAAACTATTATTTATGTCACTCTCATACGTAATAATGCTTTTACAAGGTATTGTAATTGTGCTATCATCTGCAAAAAGTGTAATTGGGCGCTCAATAGATTTCGGTAGATCATTAATGTATAAAATGAATAAAAAGGGACCCAAGACACTGCCTTGCGGTACTCCAAATAATACATTACGCTCTGAAGACCAAAATCTCTCTTCATGTCTAGTAGCTATATTAATTTTTAAGACTTCAGTTATCTGTTTTCTATTTTGTAGATATGAACTAAGTAACTTAAGGACATTACCTCTGATCCCGTATGCTTCGAGCTTGTCTAAAAGAGTAGCATAATTTGACAAATTGATTTGACTATTAAATATATAAATGTATAATGTTGTATAATTATAATTGAATATAAATAAATACTATAATAAATATAATATATGGTACAAGATATCAGTATAATAACTAGGTAATAATTTAATTGAGTAATATTCTACAAATATTTAAGATTTTTAAAAAAATGTTTAAAAATGCGCTCTTCCTCTCTCCTACTCATCTTAATTTTGATGTTGCTGTGCCCGACAGGGTCCATAATTGTTACTCGAATCTGTTTAACCTTCCACCTGTATGTTCATTATGGATTGCAATAAATACTTGAATACTTGAATACTTGAATAATTTAGCTACAAGCTCTGCGTAGCAACAGATACGAAATAATTTATTTTTTTATTAACTGATGTTGCAGACAGCACCGGGCCATAGGCGTGTGCATGGACGGCTCGGTGGTGAACCAGCAGTTGGTGGAGGGGCTCATGGGCATGGGCTACTCGCGGCGCCTGGCCGCTGTGGCACTGCGCAACTCCAACAACCACGTCGCTGAAGCTGTGCGCCTCATACAGGAACAGCCTGAGCTGGTGAGTCATCTCCAGAGAACAGGTAGACCAGACTTACCAGAACTTCGAAAATGTAAGTTCTTCTTTTCATTTGACCTGCAGTGCAATTCTGTTAGAATCACCTCGTGTAATATTTTCATGCCGGTTTCCTCACGATATTTTCCGTCACCGTTTTTGGAGCGAGTGATAATTAAACAATACGCACATGAATACGAAAAATCACAGGTGACATTTGACTTGGCTGTCCATCGGTCATAATATTTACTAAGCTTTCAGTGCTCGGAACTCTAACATAGAGTGACAACCTTTTCTGAAATCCCGAAATAATATTCGAATCCTGGGATCCTAGAATCGGGAATTGGCTCTACCTACGATATAGGGTCATCACACATTAGGAAATTCGTCGGTATGTACATGTGTTTACCCCCGTAATTACAAGATTTTTAATGATGCCATAGTCAAATATTCGAATCCATTCGACAACATCTATACCTGCTAATATTATAAAGCAAAAAAAAAGTTTTTTTATACCGCGCTTATCTCTGGAACTACTGCTCGGATTTGCAAAAAAACTTTTTGTGTTTTATAGCCCGATTTTCGAGGAAGGTTATACTTTACTTAAACATCACGCTACGACCGCTTGGAGCAAATGGAACGACGTGGCACAGCTAGGAATGTAATGCGGTAAAATTACTTAAATGGTAAAATTCGGTAAAATACGGTAGGATTGGGTAAGAAACGAATTAAACTACTACTAAGAAAAGTTCCGAGTCAAGATCGCGAGAGCAAAATCGTTTGTGCGGCGTACCCAAGGCCAGCGCTAGACTTACGTGCCGGGAGTTATAAGTAGCCGGTAATTTTACCGTAATTTATATAAATTACTATAAAATACCCGTATTTTACCAGCGTTTTCGGTAAAATTACGTAATTTTGCAACCCTAGGCACAGCCTGTCTTATACATACTCGTTTGTTCCAGCTAGAGGACAGCGATCAGTCGTCAGATGACACGTCAACGCTCAGCTCGGACGACTCCGTGGTCACTCCGGACAACAAACTTGTTGCAGAGGTAACACTACCAATCATTATCATTCCACTGGCCTGTTGCTCTAGTTGTTATTGGCCTTGACTGCTGTGCCGGAGGTCGTGGGTTCGATTTCCACCCAAGACAAATGTTTGTGTGATGAGCACTATCATTCGTTCTGTGTCTGGGTCTGGGTGTAATTTATATATCGTGGCGAACGATATTCAGAAATAAGAAGTTGTGAAGTTGATTACATTAGTACAGAGTCTGTGGTAAACGCCGTGACGTCAGCTGTCATTTGCAAATGGCGCGAGCGATGTCACGTGGATGGAGTCGTATTGGGAAGTGGAAGCTAGACAGAGCTCAGTTGGATTTGAGACACCAACGAAGACACTAGTCCAGTGCGAAACTGTCTGTTTACCTATCTGAGTTGTGTTATGTGATTGCTTTTAAGAAAGTGAGGTTATTACTGCAATGAAGATTATTATTCAACGTTATGTACCTGGTACCACGAAACCCCTAATGTCGGCCCATACCGCTCAGCCATCGCTGACGCCGACATCAGAAGTGAGGATAAGGACTTGCTTCCCACTTGGCTGGCGTGCTTTGCCAAGTCGTCAAGATATATCAGAAGAAAATGATCGAAGCTTGCTTGATATTGTCAAGGCTGCGCTGGGAGCGCTGGCATGGCGAACAATCAGCGATAGCTACATCGGGCAAGAACGTTTGCGAGGTGCAAGATGCAAGTGTAGCGGGTTTGCAGTGGCGTGGCGCGGTGAATAGATGCGTGCAAAATAGCTGGTATTGTGGGCAGTCACAGCACAGCAATCCGGTGAGTCGTGTAATTTTTGTTTTGATGGACTGATGTCGTTCAGAGTTTGTTCGTCATTTTAGAGGTTAAATACAGACGTTTGTATAAAGGGTATGTGTATACCTATGAAGTACAAATAGACCGTACTGTATGTACCTACTTAACGAGCAAATTCATTGCGACGTTTTGGTTTATGGTCTTTGTTTACCTGTTTTATTTTGGGGTAGGTACCCACGTATTACGATTAATTATCATTTGAAATATAATGTGACAGGCGGTCACGATGTATTTCTTGGTTATTTCCAATCAAAAATGTGCAGTGGATTGTAGTTACAAATCTAACCAGATAGGTACTTGAAATACGTTACGTAAAATACCTACGGTACGTAAAATAGAGAACCTCTGATAACTTTACTTAATGAATATTGCCATACTTTTATTATTGGTTTACCGTGCGTACGTACGTCTATCGGCGCCTTACAAAATTTGCTTAGACAAAAGGCTAGTAATGCGAGCAACCGTCCAAGAACTAGTAGATGCTTATTACATACGCTTTAGTAAGCCTCCGTTTGGGAAACCTTTTCGCTTAGCAAAACTAGATAGGCTATTTGAAGTTAAGTACCTAATAAACTAGCAGAGGGCTATTTTAATGCGTTTAGGAATGACAATAATGCTATCGAAATTTTATTTAACGTTTGATTTACGTAGCCATATTTTGTTACGTTGTAATACAACAGCGATCGAAGTTGTGACAGTTAAAACTCAGTAAGTAAATAGACGTAACCAAGAATAGAGTGATAGACGTGACGCGACACATTCACTACTTTTGGAGTCATCGCAGTGAACCGAGAAATAGGCTTCAAAACCTGAGCCTTAACCTCTGACGTCAATCTTACAGACTAAGTCGGACGAAAGGAAAGTAGTGTGATAGGTACTCTGTTAAAAAACTAATGAGTTATGGGTACTGTTATTTGCCCTAGTTAATCCCTGTTAAGTTCCCTGTTAAGTCTCGCTACTTTAGCAAGGATTGAAAGGCTGCTCGGTGTATAATAATTCAATAAACGCCGGTTTGAACATTTCGAAGTGTTCATTTGTGAAGCGTTATGTAAAGTTTCTAGGCTATGATATCACAGCTAAGGTGAGCTGAAGCTTAGTTTAGCTGCCTCTCTTGATAACATTCACCATGTTAGGCGGTTCATAGGTAGTACCATATTTTCGGAAGTTCGTCAATTGAATTTTTCGTTTTTTAATGTACCCTCAGTGTTTTTATTGATGACTAGTAAACAATTTGGTCCATTTATTTGGAAATTGGGACACTGACAGTTAAGATGACAAATAATTTCAATTTTAGAGACTATACCTGGTTGATTATTTTCTTATTATGAACTCTCAATTTAAATGAGATTGAAATTCAAACTAATGCAAGTGCGGCGCTATTCCCTTTACTTTTTTTGTAAATCGGATGGAAACTTGTTGATATCACCACGGTATCAGAAAGCTGGTTGTTAGCCTAACTTTAAATTGAGCAAAGATAAAAGTCGGTTTGACCATAATATTAGGCTCAGGGTTTTAAATTAGCTTAATTTTGTTTTAATTGAAAATGTTGACAGAAGTCAAACTAAATTAGATTCAAGTATGAAGGCCCCGATCACAAAGTTCCTCGAGAATTGTATGTCATAGTTAATGACAGTGGTAGTGAAACCACATGTTAAAAATAGCTTGTATACTCATACTCGAAGCTTTCGACCCCGCCTCATGAGTAACATGTGGCGATGGGTCTATAAGGAATCGTGGGTGCGATTTCGGTCTGTGTTGATGCACAGATTTTAATGAGTTGAGTATGCATTGCTTATAAATGATGATAAAGAGTAATAGAACTGTTAGAATTACTGGTTGTAACTTATTGGTCGGACCTTTTCTAATTACTAATGCAGTGCGCAGTGCGCTGTGAACGAAGGATAAACAAGGCAGTGTAGTTATTAGCAGAGTTCAATACTGTGCTTAGACATGTGAAGTAGGTACCAATAGGTTATCTTGTTTATTAATGACAGAAATTCATTTGAATAAACTTAAACTGATGTTTAACCGACTAGACGACTGTCCAAGATAGCCGTGTGTGTCTATTGACTGAATTACAATCGGGATTTATTGATGGTTTACCATTTACATGGGTAACGTGCAAAAGTTCCAACTCTTATTGTTTATCGCTGTCTTTCTACACGAAGTAGAGGTAGTAGTACGATAATCCGACAGAGTGGTTCCCACTTTTCTAAACCTGTTTTTGCTTCTCGAAAAGCGTGATAGTTTCGAGCGTATGTCAGTAGATGATTGACAGTTAAATTTAGATAGTAGGTACTTTGGGTGAATTCCCACTACCGTGTAAAGAGATCAAACTTCTTAGGTCAATGGTAATAAAAACGTTTCTGTAAGTCTCGTTTTGATGGTACCTACTAAAACGAAACTTAAGTTTTAGTAACTTGGTTGACATTAAAAATGAAGAGCCTAGCTAAACTAAGCTTGAACCGAAGTAAAGGTTTCTTTTAAACGCTTGCGTGCGACCAGTATGCTGTAAAGTCAAGTCATGATACCAACCTGTGAAGTTCAAACAAGTTAGAAGTAGAAGACAATGTTTCTGAGGGCAAAAGAATCCCGATAGACCTATGATATGCTTGTTGGCTATCCGGTTAACCGCATCTATAAGATGCAGTCGCAACTGCGTACGTTGTCGTTCAGGGCGTGATGAGCGGCTTGTGGTCTGGCGGGGACCCAGGCCTTGAAAGAGACTATTTGTACGGTCATGTAATGACTCGAGAGTCGTGGACCCTAGAGTAAGTGTTGGTCGTATCACGTGAGATGATAACGATATGGGTGGAAATACCGAATTGTCAATGGCTGTGGCAGGGCCATGAGTAGTGTGTTTACTTTTGAAATTTGATAATTAAGAGGCTTTGAAGAACCTTCCGTATTTAAGTTGTTAAAATGGCTTAGTTAAAGTTCATTTAGTTATTGTGTGTACTGAGTAGTCATTACTAAAGATTACCTGTAAAGTTTTGGAATACATTTCATCTAACTTAACGTATACTCTATGGATTAAGTGTGAGTGTTTGGTGACCGATCCAGTTGCGCCGGAGCATGTAAGAGGTGCACGTGGTCTGCTTTTTATGCGCAGCATATCCTTTCCGAGGGGTAGCACTTACGCGGCTGAGATGGTTAGCTTCTGGGGATGGATCACTGGCCAATGCATTGGCAGACTATGACTAGCCGATGGACTGGCAGACTGTGACTAGCCGATGGACTGGCAGACTGTGACTAGCCGATGGACTGGCAGACTGTGAAAGGCCGATGGACTGGCAGACTGTGAAAGGCCGATGGACTGGCAGACTGTGAAAGGCCGATGGACTGGCAGACTGTGAAATGCCGATGGGCTGGCAGACTGTAAAAGGCCGATGGACTGGCAGACAATGAAAAGCCGATGGACAGGCTGACTATGAGAGTCTTTGTACTTACAATTTATGTCCGACGACACCAAGTGACGTTTGTTTATAATTATCTCATGTAAAGTGATCTCATGTGTTTTATGGGATGTTTCCTTCCTAGAATTTTACCTGTTTGGTTCTAAAAGGCTGGATTATTGTGACTTCTTTAATCCTTGAGACCTTGTCAACGCTGGCTATATTGTACAGCTATAGTTGTTAAGATTTAACGGCAGGATAGCCGAACGGATTACTTTCAGAATGTTTCTGTTGTCAGATCAGACACACGAGGACGTGTGAGGGTCATGATGGCCGTGTCGTGGCGAACGATATTCAGAAATAAGAAGTTGTGAAGTTGATTACATTAGTACAGAGTCTGTGGTAAACGCCGTGACGTCAGCTGTCATTTGCAAATGGCGCGAGCGATGTCACGTGGATGGAGTCGTATTGGGAAGTGGAAGCTAGACAGAGCTCAGTTGGATTTGAGACACCAACGAAGACACTAGTCCAGTGCGAAACTGTCTGTTTACCTATCTGAGTTGTGTTATGTGATTGCTTTTAAGAAAGTGAGGTTATTACTGCAATGAAGATTATTATTCAACGTTATGTACCTGGTACCACGAAACCCCTAATGTCGGCCCATACCGCTCAGCCATCGCTGACGCCGACATATATATATGTTTAGTTGCTTAGTACCTACCCATAATTTATAATAAATAATAATAATAATTTATTAGCCAGAAATACATATGTATTTCTACTTTTTGGCTAATAAATCATTCATGTTACATTTTCAGGCATGACATATTTCTGTTCAATGTTGTGAATATTGGACCTGCTGCTAGGAAAATCCTGTGTTATAGAGGCCAACCATTCGTCCATTTCGATTTGTTTTATAAACTTTGAGCAATATAAGCTCTGGTTAGCTAGTAACCAGATTGCGTTGTATGAAAGTTGTGGAATATTATTATTCATTATCTACTTTTTAGGGTCTAACCACATTTATTTATTTATTAGAACTTAATACACAAGTAAAAAAAAAACTGGACAAAGGCGGACTTAATGCCTTAGGCATTGAATCTGCTCAATTCAGATTGAATACATATGAAAAACCAACCAAAAGCTGAACTGAAGCCAAAAGCTGAGGTGAACCATTATGTTAAGTCCCTTATTATTTTTTTGTGGCTCTGACTTTTTTTAGTACTATGCCCTTCAAAAAGTTCAGGTGCATACTATTTAAGAGAGGGGCTACCTACCTATTTGGTCACTACAACCCAGTTCACTCAATACCCCATGCTAAGGTTGTGAATACTTAACAGGCTTCTGACTGACTACTTGAAACACTAAACAAGTTTCATGTTTGACTCAGCTTATTGGGTATTTGACAACATTTTAGTTGAGTTGATATCCCATAACTCTAGGGTTATATTCTGTAGGTAAAAATAATACTAATACTCCTAGAATAGATGGTCCAAAAATGCATAGTTTCGGAGATATCATCAATTATAATTAAATTATCAGTTGTTTAGTACCCGTAACACAAGCTCTGCTTAGCTTGGGACTAGATGGCGTTGTGTGAATAGTCGTGGAATATTATTATTAAGTATTATTAATATTATTTTTATTACCTAATTAGTTCTAAAATTGTCACCAGTACGACGAATCTTCTTTCTAACGTCACTTTTCTTTCACGTAAGGGTGTTTTACATTAATCATCGTGACTTCGAATTATTTTGTATGATGTTAAAAAAAAAGAACGATTGAAACATAATTCATATGCCAGTTGATTCTTTGATATGGTCTCAATCATACCCTAGAGTTATGGGATATAAAAAAAAACACGTTGTATAACAAGAAAATATTAGACACGTATTTTTTTATTTTGCTAATGGATGGAAAACTGCTTAGATTAGCGCATTAAAGTTGAGGAGTGGGAGCTTGTAACGTCATTATCTATTATAAACTGTACTGGCTAGTGACGTCATGCGACATTTTGACTCGATGTATCGCCGTAATTTTTTTATTATTATTTTTAAAATATGTGTCGAATATTTTCTTGTAATCTAGATGATCTAAAAACTAAAGATTTTTCAAATAGCTCATTTCTTTCTCTTCTTCAGTTGGAGGCGATGGGCTACGACCCTGAGGAGGCGAAGACAGCGCTGCGCTTATCCAGGAACCACATCAGCGGCGCCGTCGACAGGCTGGTGGCGGGGGCCGGGAAGATTGTACTAAGTCAGTATAATATAATACATTCTATACTAGGGAATTTATCTCAAAAATGTGTTAACGACGAAACATTCAGGGTGGAATGGATGTTAATTAAATTAGTTTTTACGTTTTTTTCTGATGCTTTATCAGTAATCAGTTTTTCTAGATGTTCTACACCTGGAAAAACTTGGAAAAATAAAATAAGCTGACGAAAAAAAATCTACTTAAGGATCCAGAATCAAGTACTAAACTCATTGTTTCCGTCCCTTCCACACTGTATTAAAAAAAAAAGAAATAAATCTTCGATTTGGATGTTTATTTATTAGATTACTTTACGAGAACTTTACACAGAGCTCCAACTACAAGAAACGACATACTATCTAAAGATTAATTGTGAGACCCACTAACTATCATATAACTGTTTGTTTCATGCTAGAACCCAACAGGAACCCGCGTTCTCGTAAGTAACATAAGTGGAACATATTCAGGTATAAAAGCAAGCTGGAGTGAGTGAGATGACGCTCTACAATATCTCTTTCTAACGCTCGATGTGGCATATTTACGGCTGTGTGTGTACTGAACAAGCATGCGCATTGTGTCTAAAACTGCAATGATTGAATGCGGCTGTTTTTGCTAATGATTACTGATAAATGCTTGCTCTGACTGATCTGATCCTCTCATATCTGTGTGGTTCTTACCTCAAGAGACCATTTTAGACAATAATCTGCATGGTTCTTATATGATCTGACCAAGATAATGTCTAGACTTTAAAAGAGGCTTCTGAGTTTCTTTCGGTGTTTCTTCTCAGAGTAGTTAGATAGTGAAACATTCACCTCACCTTCTAGCTAAAAAAACTTGTAAAAGTATGAACCTATTTACAAAAATAAATACAATTTTTCATTTGAATATACTTTCAAAATATATTATACTGCAATGAAAGAAGGTTTATCTTTAGAGCAGGTTTTTTTCGTCTCAATCTCGTTATTAAACACGGCTAATTTTTCTACGTTTTTGACATTGATTAATTATTATCGCTGCGATGAGATTGCTACAAGATTTTTAATGTTTACTGGCTTTCTGATCTAAACCATCAACACAGTTATTGCATTTAGAATGTTATTCATAGAAAAGGTCTTGAATGTAATGCATGGTCACCCTCTATGGATCGACCTCGGCAAACGCAGCTGTCCCCTATTACATAGGGCTTAAACATACCTGGCAATATGTAGGTGTACTATAGGTACACCTCTGCTTGACCCTTTGGGAACTACATGCGTGATGTTATAATGTTTTTTTTTTAAAGACCAATTTTTTTATAGACAATTTTCATTTATCAAGGTCACAATGTATGTATCGCCTAGCACTACTACTCATGAGCTTAAGCATGATTTACATAACAATGTTTTACTGCGTTGTTATATTTGTTTTATTTTTGTTTTGTTTTTGTGAGCAAAGCTGTAATTAAAATGCGAATAGTTGTACAACATTATTTTTGGTACATACAAACCCGAAGAGAGGTTGTACTCATTGTTGACAACTTTTACTATGGGACGAACTTTGAAATTACACAACACATAACAACACTACAACACACAACAACAACATTAAAGGTCATAGCACATTTATAACGGCACCGCAACTGCACAGCCGTCGCCTCGAATTTAGGCTACGGCTAGCTGCCAGTGCGCTAACTACGCATCGTCGACAAGGTGCCAGCTTGCAGTCCGCACGCCGCCCGCGCGCTGGCTGCGAGATGCAAGCTAGCTGTCACCGCGAACACAATTGTTATATGGCATTTATAATTGAACACGGCGAGAACTTGCACATTTTCATAATGTCTCGGTTTACGACGGCGCAATGACGTTGTTGGCGACTCGGGAGTCGGCGAGTAGTAAGCATGCGATCGGCACGCGGGCTGCGACTGCTGCGAGTCGAGTTGTGTGGTAGTGGAAGCGCGCTGCCTGCTTGCTGTTGGCTTTTTCATATTGACATTGTGAAATATATCATACTACACACGATTTAATGCTCTAAATTGAATCTCAAGTCGATTGCTGGGTTGGAGCGGTGCCGGTGCCGTGCCGGTATAATGTGCCATGACTTTAAGACAGTATCCAGGCAGGTCAACTTCCAATTATTCTTAAACACAGCCATAAGTGTGCTATGCTGTATAGCATTGCTTTTGAAATCAGTTTGTTTATGTGTGCCCTAAGTTATGCACCATTATGCACACAATAATTAATATTGACCGAATTTATTAGTTATTTTTGTGTACACACACGTACATTTAAAAAAAAAATAAAGAAACAGCTTATTTTCTTTGCGATTTCACAGTATTTCGTATAGTAAAAGTTTTCTGGTAGGTACTCCTTTTCAGTGAATGTTGTTAAATTTTTACTTCTGGTACTGCAGGTGACGATCCGGAGGATCCATCGACCAGCGCAGGAGTGGCCACGAAGAGGCATTCAAAGAAACAAAAGAAAGAGAAAAGGTATGTTACTGATTGTAGAAAGTCGTATTAAAACGTGTAATCTGAATAATCAACTTTAAGTGCATACAATTTGAGTTTAATTTGTAATGAAAGGAACTATGAAGAAGCCTGGTTGGTCTAGCTCTCAAAGGCTTAACGTGAAAACTTGGGTTCGACTTCCGCGTCGGGCCAGTGTTAATAAAATAAATAAATAAATATTCCACAACTTTCACATAACGCCACCTAGTCCCAAGCTAAGCAGAGCTTGTGTTATGGGTACTAAACAACTGTTAAACATACTTATATATTTCTAAATATATATCTACATATTATAGATAAATAACACCCAGACACAGAACGAATGATCGTGCTCATCACACAAACATTTGCCCTGGGTGGGAATCGAACCCACGACCTCCGGCATAGCAGTCATGGTCACTAACTACTATGCATTACTAATAAGAATAGGAACGTCAATGACCTCTATCTGTCAGATGTCACTTGAAAAGTACGGTCTGCAACGAAACCTTATTCGCGTAATCAATTATTTTTAATAATTTTAATTTTATTTTTTTTAATTAGTTTTTTGTTTTACCGAGTCGCAGTTATTCAGAATGAAATAACGTCTTCAATGCATAATACTAGACCAACAGGCCAGTTAATGAATTTTTCGAACTAAAATTTTCAAGTGGCAGCCGGGAGTCGGCAGTTTTCTTATTTATTTAAATGGAACACGTGAGTCATATAATTGCCTTTTGACGTGATAGTGAAGAAGTTCGTAGGAATCTTGCACGTTCAATCGCGCGGATAACTTTAACATCGCGATGTAGGACATTAGTCGTTAGTTCGTATGTGGCGAGATAGATGTCGCTACAATGTTTATGTTATGTTAAGACGATATAGTCATCATCTTCTTGATACAGCTGAATGCCAGTGTTTTACGTGGTGCGACTGCCTGTCGGACCTCCACAACCCATTTACTGGGTAACACAGTACCCTGATAAATAAATAACAAATAAATAAATATTCCACAACTTTTTCACACAACGCCATTTAGTCCCAAGTTAAGCTTGAGAGCTTGTGTTATGGGTACTAAACAGCTGATAAACATACTTATATATTTCTAAATACATACATATTATAGATAAATTACACCCAGACACAACAAATGATCGTGCTCATCACACAAACATTTATCCTGGGTGGGAATCGAACCCACGACCTCCGGCATAGCAGTCAGGGTCACTAACTACTAGACCAACAGGCCAGTCAAAACTGGTGATGATTTAACTGGTTGTCAGATTTTTCTGACTATTTGTAATTGCTGTCATAGATCACAACCGGGACAAATGACAACCGGGACCAACGGCTTTACGTGCTTTTCGAGCCACGAACCAACCTCGTCAAGCTTACCTTCCAATCGACCATTGATGTTCTTTTAAGCTTACTAGTGTGGCGACTTAGTAATCGTAATAAGCTGAGTTGCATTATTGACGAAGTATGTGGGAGCGGGCAATCGGCTCGCCAGTCGCCCACATACCACCGCCCTGCCTCGACGCATACATAGTATATAGTTAGCTATAACGAAGTATTGTGGAAATTGAAGTAAAGATATTTGTTTCCTTGGAGTCTGATTCTTTATTTACCTCACCGACAACGTAATACGCACAACACTGGTGACCCCGACGTGATCGATGCGACCTCGCCGTTTCCCAAGGTTTTTTTTTTAGCCAGATCCTCCAACTTGGTGTCTTCGCTCAATGCTAGCATTGCGCATACGTTGGGTGTTAGCTTGCCCAGCCACAGCCTCTGCCTCGTAAGCTTTTGAGTCGCCTACCCTGTTGCTACATGAATGACAACGTGGAATCTTTAAATCGTCGAAAGGTCACCAGTGTTTTACGTGTTTTACGTATGTGGGCTACACTTTAATAGTAGTCTCTCTCCAATTAAGCTAAATATGCCTGTGTCTAGCGTGAGTTCACGTAAATAGTGCAATGGGTGGGGAACTCACGACCTCTCGATCGTCAGGCCGATGCCTTAACTACTGGGCTACTGCCGCTTAATTAAATAAAGTTAGCAGAGTCGAGAGCAGCGGTGGCCCAGTGGTGGCGGCCCCGACTTACGAACAGTAAGCCGTGGGTTCGAACCCAGGCAGGCGCATTACTTTGAGTAACTTATTTCATCACCACTGCTCTCAAAAACGGTGAAGGAAAACATCGTGAGGAAACCGGCATGTCGTAGAACCAAAAAATTCTAAGACATGTGACATCTACCAATTCGCACTGGGCCCGCGTGGTAGATTATGGCTCATACGCAAAATACGCGCTTCGACGTGGAGTTGCGGATACCAGCCCAGTATCTTTATCTTTTTTTTTTATTGTTTCAAAATCAAAATCTAAAGTCATTTATTCAAATTACGCGGAGGATCAGCACTTTTTGAACGTCGAAATTACACAAGACAGTCCCCAAAAAAGCCCACCCTTCGCCACTTCATAGTGTTTTTGCTGGGAAGAAGAAGTGGCGGAACAAACTCCCCAGCAACACATCTGTCTGATAAGTTAGAAGAACTTAGTCATAAGCTCCTCTTTGGTTTAGATGATATAGTGTGAGATTGATATTTCCAGGCGAAAAGAGCGTGATCTAGCGCTGCGTCGCCTGACTGCTGCCATCCGCACCGAGGACGATGACTACCTGGACACGTCGCTCGCTGAGGAGGAAGAGTTCCTCGCGCAGTACAAGTCACTGCTGTAAGCACCACGTCACGCTGCTAACGTCTGGACCGCTCTCATTTAGCCTATGATCAACAATTTTACTATATTTTTATACTTTCTGGAAAGCTCACAGATAGGCAGACAAAATTTTAAAAGTAATAATAGAATGTTGGCCAATCACAAGTTTTCACAGATAACAAACAAATCAGAATTAATTAACACTACGTAGACTACACTACAGACAGTGTTACATGTGCGTTTTATATAATTATACTACAGTCTAAAAACCTACAGTCGTCCGACGAAGCTGTCTTGACAGGGCAATCGTGCGGGGTGTGAGGGGCGAGACGCGGGAATTCCGCTCCCGCACTGCGAACAAAACGATGTTCGTAGTGCGGGAGATATTATTCAGGGCTAACGCGTGTAGACGTTGTCGGCATTTTTCCAGAGATCAAAGGCGTCGTGCTACTGTATTAATATTTATACTGTGATTATACAGTGCAAAGGCTATGTTATGCTATAATAAGAACACTAGATTCAGGATAACAAAACAAAAAAAACAGCGCTTAACTAGCTGCGTTCAATTATGAACCTTAATACGACAAGTGTAAAGTTTATTATTGTTTATTTACTACCCACGATTGACTACAAGAAAGTTGTGTTAAACGCCTGGGATACTTTTTAGCCTTGACTTACAAAAAAAAAGAAAGAGGTTCTGATTTTTTCTTTTGCGTGTTGTTAAGTCGGAACGCCGTCATCCATAGAACGATTTAAAAATTTAAAATAAAAACTTAAAAAAAAGTCGGTGGCAAATAATTAATGAAACAAAACAATCCAAGCTACAGTCGAGGCAGTCTGTAGTATTTTTTTTGTAAAAAAGTTTATATGCATCCGTCTAATTCTTGTTTCCTCACGATGTTTTTCTTCACAGCTTTTTCAGCATTGCCAATTAATTTAACTGTACCGAGTAATGCATGCAAGCCTGGTTTTAAAGGATGATTACACTGTATAATATGTGGACACGGCCTTAAAAGCTAGCGCCGGATTTTAAACAAGGATTTTTTCGTACTCTGAGTAATCTGGCTGCAAACATGTGTCACTGTCATGCTCCTGCGCATATTATTGTTTAATTCAGAGCGGTCCAGATATTTGACGATCTCTGTGAGTTGTATTATGGATCTCGATGTCTTTATTGAAAAACATTTGATTATAAAATGATGTACAGTTACCAAAAATTTTTTTTATGAAATATAAAAATATAATTTTGTAGGAAATATGAGTTTTGAAGTGCACATGAATTTAAATTTTTAGTATAATTGTGATCTCAGCGCACACTCGGTGGGTTTAAAGTAATTGTTTTCTTATATTTTTTTGGCTGACTGTACATGTTTTATAATCTACCAATACTATTGTTAATTAAATGATTTTCATGTATTAATCATGATTGTATGAAATCGTAACTTCGACGTGTTTTTAAACATTAACTTCAATCGAGCTTGATTCGTGATAGAAGGACTGTATTAGTCACATGTCGATAAACCCTACGCCACACAGCAAGCGGAGCGAGCTGGGTTGCTAAGATATAAGACCAACGTCACACTGAAAGATTGGCGGAGCGACATTTTTACATATATTTGCATTTATTTATAAAAAAACGCACCTATAATCCACCTTTTTTATGATTAATCTTTCAACTGAGGTAATTAGAGACACAATAGAAAGACAATGACAGGCGGACACCGGTGTCCTCTCGGGGTTTAATGAATTAAATCACATTACCATAGACTCAACTGAATCCTATCAAAACTATAGAGTATAGGAGCAATAGACAAGTCACTCAATGATAATTTGACAAGGACACCTTTTGACAATTATAATATTAAGTAGTAAGAGTAAACGAGACAGCCATATACGTACATTCTCTGTCTCCTTTGCGTATACAAACTGATCGACCCAGTTAGCTATAGTTTGTTAGAAAGTGACTGTCGAAGACTATCGATATCTTATCTATACTAATATTATAAAAAAAAGATGAAATATATTTGTAAGTTTGTTTGTCACACCCGATTTCAACAATTCTTTCACTAATAGAATGCTGCACTGTTGCCGAGTGCCATAGAATATGTTAGATTTTTCTCTACGCGAAAGAAATCGCTGGCGGAAACTAGTATGTCATAAGCTGACAGTTAATCTTTACATTACTGTATCTAGGATCAAATAGGATCCGTGTAAACTTGTCAAACCTTTGAAAATTATAAGATGTAGTAACAATCAAGTTGTATCACTTTCAATAATTCAATGTCTGTATCCAATCAAGCCGTAATGGCTGAACAATTTTTAATCAATTTCACACAATGTAGAAAATGTATTCAGTAACTTTTAAGGTCGATTTTCATTCTAGATAAGGGGGCATCCATTAATTATGTGGTAGCAAAACTCAGGAAATAAATGAAAAAATAAAACTTAACTTTCACCCAACGCCATCTAGTCCCACGCTAAGCAGAGCTTGTGTAATGGGTACCAAACAACTGATAAACATGCTTATATATTTCTAAATAAATACAGATAAATTACACCCAGACACAGAACAAAGTATGATCGTGCTCATCAGACAATCAGTTTGTCCGGGGTGAAAATCAAAAGTCACTTATTTAAATTAGACTGCGGACCAGCACTTTTTGAACGTCAATATTATATAAGACAGACCCCCAAAAAGTCCGCCCTTCGCCACTTCCAAGTCCCCAGCAACACGTCTGACTGATAAGTTAGAAGAACATGAATTTATTGGGAGTGGAGGTCATTTCAATGACCTCCACTCCCAATAAGTCTCTATCAGCAACTTTTTAATTTAAACACATTGCGCCATATTGTATGAAACATATGGGTAGGAAGAAAGTGTCTATTGAGATAACGGGAAATCAGAAATGTATGAAGCCCAAATAAATTGCGTTAAGGGCAGGAGAATGATAACGTTTTATTAAGACAAAGAATAGTAAATATTTCTATTGAAAAGAAAGAAAGAAAGAAAATACATTTATTGGATACACACACAGCAAAAAAACAATAACACAAAAAAGAGAGACAAAAATGGCATGTCTCACGGCTGCGCCAAAAGGTTAATTTCAGCGGTAATGCCAGACAGATGCTGAGATGCTGCCTGTCGCTGATTTTCAAATTAACCTTTGGGACAAGTGACGGATGAGTAACAATTCCTATTTGTCTGCGAAGACAATCTAATTGCTAATAAAAATTATTGGGTTAATCTCACGTGAGAGGGAGGAGATCCCACACATCTCACATAATTTATGGACGTCCCCTTACGAAGAACTTTGACGAATTTATATAAACATTAAAATTAGATTTTTGAACAGTCAATATTTACACGACTGTGAAGTAGTGCCATTTCAAAATTTTAATAATTAGGTTTTTAAATAATATTTGACTATAATATTATACTCTAAAATATAATTCTTGTTAAAAACGTCCTGGAACTGTTATGATTTTACAAAACGTATTTTCTATTAATTATTTATCCATGAATTCTATGTAATAAGTATAAAATACTTAGATTGTATTAAATAAAAATATGTATACAGTAAAAATATAGTTTTATTCAAGTAATTATAATTTCATTGCACAATTTAGAGAGAATTTGTTAAGTTAGTCTTAAGTTTTACAAGGTGGTTTTTTTTGTGTAAAAATTTCCTATTAATAGGCCAAACAAGTAAATATTTAACAGGGAAGTTTATCCACAATCCACTAGAAACAAAAACACATCGCTCAACTAGCTGCGTTTAATTATGAACCTTAACACGACAAGTATAAAGTTTATTATCGTTTAGTAGTAGTAGTAGTAATTTGTCTAAACTGTCAGATAATGTCTCTTTAGTATAGTGGGCTATACGGGGCTTTTGTGAAGCTTATTTAAAACGAAAAAGCATGGAGTTCTTGCCCATTCTTCTCTATAGGAAACTACCTTTTGAAAGGGGCATAACCGCTCTATTTTACGTCCAAAAGTGCCTTTTCAATAATCTAATTGAAATATAATGATTAGATTCTGAAGACTAAAACCTACGCCCATTATTCTATAGGTGGGTGAATTTTCGCGGCGTCCAACCGCCGTTATTATCTTCCCCTAAATATTAAGGGAATAGAATGTATTTAATGGAATATTTCAAGCATTTCCAGATACTTTTGCAGATTCTGAGAATTGCTGAAATATTGCATTAAATTTATGTCTCCTCACAACGGCGGTTTAACGCTCGAAAGTTCACCCAGATAACACAATCCAATAATTACGTCACTGATTAACAACAAACTCTACGAACATGACGTCATTCTTGACATATTCGAACTTGTCGAGACTTGTGTGTGGTATGAAGATGTACTGCCTCTTCATTTGCGTCACAGACTTGTCCAGGTTCTCAGTAGACTTGTTCTTCTCGTCTTCTCCCTCGTCGTAGTCGTGGCGTTTTGACGACGACTTGCGCCGGAGTTGAAGGGACTTCACGATGTCCATTGCCTGGGGATTTATAAATAGTAATATTTCACGACTAGATATTCACACAACGGCCTCTAGTCCCAAGCTAAGCAGAGCATGTGTTATGGGTACAACCAACTGATAACAAACTTATATATTTCTAAATACATATAGGAACATTATAGATAAATAACACCCAGATACAGAACAAATGATCGTGCTCATCACACTTGGTAATACTTGTCCTGGGTGGGAATCGAACCCACGACCTCCGACATTGCAATCGGGGCCACTAACTTCTTGACCAACAGGCCAGTCATAGATAATTGGCAGTGGAGTATCTTTGCAACACTTTCCAGTAAAAAGATATTAAACCTTTTTAACCCTTTGACCGCTTATGTCGCATAAAAACGACAGATATTTCTGTGTCCCTACCGCGCGTGTCGTATTTCTGCGACAGAGAATGGACGCCAGCACATCAACCTACCCCAATGTGTCAAATTTCTTTGATAGGTTTTCAATTTTATCCTAAACACAAGGTCCATGTTCAATTGGGAAAATTTGATTATGTATCCAATCTATGATGTCGCATGTTTACGTACCGCGCGACTTTAGTCATTTATTTCTAAGATACGCCCGAGCTACAACACTGTACGATAATATTACCACAGTCCATCTATATACGGTGACTGGTAATTAGTGACCGATGACTTAAACACGTGATTGTATTCATGATTTCAATAAACTTCCCCAAAGAAACTTTTTTTTTTATACACAATAAAATAACAAAAACGTTCTTTGAAATTCCCACGCGCGCGCCTGTGATCGAACAGCTGATAGTCTGACCTCGGGAAGGGCAAAATCTATTAGTAGTACCGTCACACGCTCCCCTGCCACCCCCCGTGCTTCCGTGCAGTACTGTCGTAATTAAATTAATTGATAGACTAATCAGGCTCCGCGTGGACACCGGTGTCCGCAAACAATAGTAATTTAATTGTGTCTGGATTGCGGTAATTGACTAGTTATTGAGTATAAAAAAAAAGTTTCTTTGGGAAAGTTATTCGTATTCATGAGTACAATCACGTGTTTAAGTATCGGTCACTAATTACCAGTCACCCTATACAGGGTGTCTCATTCAAATCGGTCAGTACCTATGGGAAAGTCTTAAACTATAAGACATACGAAGATCTGTTCTGAGGAACCATGTCATCGATTTTAATAACAAGAAAAACTGCATTCATACATATAAAAAAACATCTTTACTACGTTCGGGAATCGAACCCGGTTATTTGGTAAAAAAAACCTACACTATTTCTATTTAGATATCGATTGTGTAGGTCTTAAGCAGTAAATGTCTGTTTGAAACATGATGTCTAAAATGAATAAAATGCATTGTTTCCACATACCTACTTTAATTTATTTTAGTAGGTGCTCGAAGGGACCACCGCCTTTTTAATGGTGTCAGGAGCTGATGCTTAGTAAAACAGCATTTTTTCATTTCAAGACATTGAAATTTAATTCGAAATAAAACAATGTAGAGCTGCCATTGTTCTTTATTTGAATTTGTATTTTTTTTTATATGTATGAATGCAGTTTTTCTTGTTATTAAAATCGATGACATGGTTCCTCAGAACAGATCTTCGTAGGTATGTCTTATAGTTTCAGACTTTCCCATACTGACCGATTTGAATGAGACATCCTGTATACGTATACTGTGATATTACCGTGCGTTAGCGCCAGCGCTGACATCCCTTCCCGGCGACCACCCCGCCGCCACCCACCCTTCCTTCGTTCATTAGTCGTCCTAAAACGTTTGTAGGTCAGGCCGCCGCGCGCGCATTCCGCAAATCCTACTTTACGTATTGCGAATAATTATTATTGTAACACGAATCCGGAACTTTAGACGAGCTAAAAATCAAAATCATGAGTGCATTCGAAACTGTGAAATCACAAACTTTAGTGTTAATAAAACTTAAGGACATTATTTGCGGTGCCGTGCTCAATTGTGTTTATAAAACGGAGGTGGACATTTTGGACAATAATTATTATATACCTACCTACACGTAAGTGAACCGATTTTATTATTGTACCTAAGTTTTTAAATAGGACAAAAGTAAAATAATTGATTTATAACTAACATTATTCAGGTTTACGTTGTCGACATAAGTATGAAGGGAAATTTGGTTTCACTATATTGTTTTTATTAATTGTGGGTGCGCGCGTAAAAAAAATGGCCGGGCGACCGGGGGGGCGGGACGGTATTCATTCAAAGCGAGAATGTACATAAATCGTGTCCACTACACGAAAACGGTACCTAGTACCTACGCGAAATTCTTTGATACTTTAATTATTTTAACGTTTTTCGTAACACTGATAAAAGTTATCCTGTACCTATATAATTATCCTACCTATAACTGCTTTTTTTTCGTAAAAAAAATCTGCGAATAATGCATTTCATAATTATGACGTCAATGACATGCCTTTTAACAGTTTTAACATGAGTACGTTTTGAATATCGAACGGACTTAAAAATAAATACCTAATTTAAAAATAGAACGAAGCGTTACCTTCTGCGCTCCTTGCTTTTTGGACTGCCAGGTGTATTTAAAAATAGAATTTAAGTTAAGAGCCAGTCAGTGATGTAACATCTTGCACACTGTTGTAACCTATGTTTACAAATAAAGACTTGATTGATTGAATCGCAACCGGCGTGTGTGTATGACAACATGTATGAATGTAGGTAAACGACGCAAAAGAAGTATGTAAGAATCGTAGCATATGGTGCTCTGTAGTTTCTGCCTACCCCCATGGGAAAAAGGCTTGAGTTTATGTATGTATGTATGATTGATTGATTGTAACCTTACAAAACAGTTGATTGATTTTTAATCGAAATTCAGCTATCCAGTATGTGGAAGAGGTAGGTAGACCAAGCCAACTAAACAAGAAAAATAGATGTGTGTTGGAGGAGAAAAAACAGTGTAATAATAAAGAGAAAAGTAGGTGACAGCTTTGTAATACCTAGTAAGTACCTACATTATGAAATAAGTGCGGTAAGGTTAGTAGCCTCTGTTTTCTTGTAGCCCTCGCCTACGGCTCGGGCTAGCAATATCGCCTCGACTGTAATTACCAAAGAGCACCTATGTTACGTAAAATGTACGTTTCATAGATATCCGTGGTACGTTTTATAACATATTTGTAAGGAAATAATTAAAACTCAGACTGAAATTTTCAAATAAAAACAATAGGTACAGCGGAAAGAAAAAAACCGCGGTAAAATTAGCAATGCGCGCGCATTAGCACTTTTTACTTTATGGCAAAGGCACAAAAACAGCCAGTATTACTACATAAGTAAATTACCTAATATTTGTTTGTTTTTGTAACAAATGGTTGTAATTTATTGTCAAAATTAATTAAGTACCTAAATTAAATGTTTAAATTATTTTTAATTTTTTAACTCTCAAAGTTAATTTTTATTCATAAAAATGTTGACCACTTTTCTGACATAAAGTCTTAGCTAAGATTTAAAAAAGTACTGTTAGTTTTAGACGGAGCATATTGACAAACTGTGCGTTTTACATTACCATAACACACAAGTGCGTAATGAGATGCATTACGATATTGAAGTTGGTGGAATAAGAGACCCTTTACGAGCAAATGTGTTGTAAAAATATTTAAAAATAATAGAACTTACAAAACACGGTAAGCACCTACATACTGTGATATTTAAACCATGGTAAAGAGGTATCAACACTATAGTTAGGAAACTCACCCATAAATATGAAGAGTAGGCTGTACATAATTTGCGATAACCATAAAGGTACCTACCTATGTAGGTAAGTACCTAATTGTAATATTATTCTAACTTTCGTAACGTTTGTCGTTTATTTGTGCTGGATGCAAAGACTCACCTGATTCCTATTATTGGGCTGATCTTTTAGTACAATGTTGACGTTGAGGTCACAGGGCCAGTCCAGCAGCGCGTCGTAGGGCCCGGCCACCAGACGAACCGTGGACGTGATATGACGGCCCTTCCATTTGCCTATGCCGTTCAGGTTTAGTTCTGCCTGCAGGCATAGGTTCAAACCAAAAATGAAATACAAATGTTCCATACTTACATTACTTACAAACAAACAGATTTTAGATGCCTACTAAATATAGATTAGAGAGCACAACATGCAAAGAAATATCATAAAAAAACTGTGATCCCATGTCTCAGTAACGCCATCTAGCAATAATTCCAGCAGTAGGTATTGCATTGTTTGTAAGCTTTAAAAAAACATCTCCAAGTGCTACGTGTGTTCGTTTACCAGAAAACCTGAGCCCATCACTTTTAACACTTTTGAACTTTGAACACGCAAACTTTTGAACAGTTCAATTGACAGGGTAAACACGATTAGGGATCTGGGGGTCATATTCGATTCTAAACTTATCTTTGATAAACATATTGATAACATAATTGACAAGGCAGCGAAATCACTGGGCTTCATTTTCAGAGTCTCCTCAGAGTTTGGGAGCATTAAAACCATTAAAATCCTATACTGCACTTTCGTTCGCAGTCACCTCGAGTACCTACCTATGCCTCTCAAGTTTGGAATCCTAATTACAATGTGTACATCAGTCAGCTTGAGGGCATACAAAGAAAGTTTCTGAAGCGCATTCAATTCCGTGCTAAAACATGTGGAATATGTATGGATGACTGATGTGCTAAAACATATTCCACTACTTATAATCGTCGCTCCTAAAGATTGCATTTACTTCCTCTCTCTGAAAGAAGTAGAATAGCAGACTTGGCGTTCTTATCCAAAAACGCGAATGGTTCGACCAACCTTCCCGAGCTAGTGAACAAAATTGGACTACGAGTTCCTTCTACCTTTCCGCGTAACCATCGACTGTTATATACCCCTACTACTAGAACTAACTATAGACAAAACTCATACTTATTAACCCACCCTTTTTAAAATCCATGCAGTAGTTTTTGCGAGCAAGAGTACCTAACAAACATTCATACAAACTTTAGCTTTTATAAAATTAGTAGATTAAGTCTGAATTTCGTTTAGCGCGGAGGTAAATGCGCTCTGGTACGGCCTTTTTGGTTGAAATCCTATCTACATCATAATAATGGACCCTGCACATTGACAAGTTAAACCAAAATAACTGGACGATACCTTCAAAGTGTATCCATATTTGCTAGTCCTGAACATTGGACTGCTGAGCACAGTGTCGTTCTCTTTGGCTGCCTTCATTCGCTCTAGGAAATGGTCTATCCTCCATATGAAGTGACCTGGAACATTCAGTAAAACTTTATTTGATAAACAAACATAACATAACATAACGTCACGCCTGTCATCCCCGCAAGGCTAGGCAGAGGTGTACCTATCGTGGTAGTACACCTGCCACCTGCCTGTACACATTTCGCTAGTTATGGTTTAAGTCCCATGTAATAGGGGGCGAGTCTATTGCCATCTATCGGGCACAGATCCAGACTCCGGGCTGCTACTGAGAAATTCCAGATGGAAAAACTCAATAACACTTTGTCCGACCCGAGGATCGAACCCAGGACCACAGCTTCCTGCCACGTCTTGACGTCGTCGTGGAGATCCTACAATCCTTGGCATACCGCGGGTCTGACATGAGCTGGGACCTCGAGTTTTTTACATTTGAAACAAAATGTTTCATAACATGTAGGTATTTAATGCAAGATAGCCACGATGCATGTCTGATCTACAGCAGCCACCGCCCGTTCGATGACACAGGATAGAATCATGTTAAGAAGCAGATGATATTACTTTTATTTGTTTAAGAATTTAGCTCCATTAGTGTAATTGCTGTACGGCGTTCTGATGCGAGGGTAAATAATAAATAAATAAATAAATGCTCAGCAGTAGCGCTTGCGACCACTAGACCGACGAGGCAGTCGAAACATAAAAACAAAAGAACGTAGCTGTATGAGTTTGTAGTTTTACAGCGATTCTGTCACAACCTTTCCCCAGCAATGTTGGGGTCGGCTCCGGATGCTGATGAATACCTACCAGTGTTTTACATGGAGCGACTGCCTGTCGGAACCCCACAGCCCAGTTACTGGGTATCCCTTGGTTAAACTGGTGCTTGTATGACCACATTTTTCAACCGAAGCGAAAGAAGCAGTAGTAGTAACTTGCGTTAATTTGGTTTTATAAAGTTTACAGTTATGATCACTGTTCATTTTACGTACCATCATCAGTGCCCATCTCGCTCCTATCAAACGTAACTCTCGCCTGGAAGTCAGCGAGTTCGTTCCTCAGCTTGTGATAAGACTTTGTGAGCGCTCGGAGGTCCCGGAGTACAGCGTCCACTTTAGTTGAATGTTCTGACAGTTCTGCTCTGGAATCTGCTGTGGCAACTTCTAGGACTGCTACGCGGTCTATCGTCTGAAATGAGCAGGATAATATGGAGTCACAGGAAAATTAAATGGAAGGATAACGTTACAGACAGACGTGTTGCTGGGAGTTTGATTCGCCACTCTTCCTAGGAAACGCACTAGGAAGTAGTGAAGGCGGGCGTTCTGAGGGACCGTCTTATGTATGTAATTTCTGACGTTCAAAAAGTGAACTCATAACAATTCCAGCCTTCCAGGTGACTGCCGAAGGGAGACGTAAGCATTGACCAGTGTGTTGTCATACATGATTGCTCAATGCTTGTTTATGCTTGTTTTTCGTCTCTGCATACAATGTCAGTTTTGGTGAATAAGAAGGTTAAACCTTTCATCTTGGACACGCTACCAGTGTGGGTGTTTTACAGCTTTATGTTTGAACTAAATGGGAGAACCTAGTAAAATGTCAGCCGCAGCAGGCAGATGTAGTTTCTGGCTGCCCTCAGGCCTCATGAAATGTGTTTTTGGCATGAACTAATTGACAACCGACATAATTTAAAAAACAACTGACATAATTTATGTAAAAAAACTAGAGACATGATGGCCTTTTCTCACCGGTCTTTCGCTAGTCGTGGCTTGCAGCTGAACCCTCAAAGCCGACAAGTTGGCCAGCTGTTCCGAAGACCTCCTGGCTTCCATGAGCTCAGCCTCAAACGCCGCATGGTTCTCCGCATTCCGCTCGCGCTCTTCTTCGACTGTTTGCCTGATGTAGGTTATCACATCCTCTGGAAATTTATTTTATTCCTATAATTACTTTCCACGAATACTTCAGATCCTGTGATAAGAAGGAGCTGAATATCAGTAGTTATCCCACCCATACCTACGTACTAAACGTTTTGGGAACACCTTCATTGTGCGTACACCTAAGGAGTGGGATTCCCTGCCAGAATTGGTGTTTCCTGATAGCTATAACCTCTGGGTCTTTAAGTCAAGAGTGAATAGATTACTTCTAGGCAAGCGTGCTTCATCGTCGACCGCATCATAGCTTACCATCAGGTGAGGTAGTGATCAAACGCGAGCTTATCCTATTAAATAACCATTTTTATAATCAAGGTAACCATTGCTGAAAATTGGTCTTCTAGCTAGACAGAAATTTTAAGCAGTCACCAAGGTATACAGGCCATCCTGTATAGGTATATTTAAAGGAAAATTAACACACAATGTGATACAATTAGATATTTTTTATTACACAATAATGTATTCCCGTAACGTTTCTTACCTAACTTATCGACTGCTCGGATCCTGTTGTCGTGCTGCGTCAGAGCCTGCTCCAACAGCTCTCTCTCATGCTGTTCGTGAACGAGACTGCTGACTGCACTCTCCAGTCGCATCACTGTTGTTAGCTGCTGGCTTTGCAGTTCCTGAAAACACACTGTCATGTGTTAAAAACTTACAATATTTAACCGCAAACGTTTAGTTTGCAATAAAATAAGTGAAATGAAAATCTATCGTATAGGTATCTTAAATCTGACCAAATTATCGTGAGTGATGAGTTTATGGTGAACAAACATCGTGAGCCGAGATTTTAACGATTTAAATTGTTAAAACTTTATGCATAAATTATAATTTAGGTATTTTCTAGGAATTTTCTACCATTTGACCTTAGAAAGACGCAAAGACAGATCATTTACATAAAAAATAAACACACACAGCATTTGTAATTAGGTATATCAAAAACAAAACACACTTGTCTAACAAGAGAGAAAAACCTCTGACGCAAAAATAAATTATAAAAGTACACAAATAATATAAAAGTAGGTTTTGGCCTTTGTTTCATATAAATTAAAAAATGCTGATGCAGGCGCCGTCACAACTGGGGACAAGGCATTTAAGTTGGTATTTGAACTAAGTAGGTACCCTAAAAGCTTCTCCTAACATCACACCTATACTGGTCAAAGAGCAAGCAAGAGATAGAGAGGCCAGCACATCAAGCTCCCAATGTGTCACTTTGAAGTTTTTCAACTTAATACAAGTATAATTATTAGGTTTAATAATAATTGGGAAAATTTACCTACACTCGTGTTACAGTTACAAGGTCATCGATCGGTTACATACACCTAAACTTTATATTGCTACTGAAAAATTCTAGTTGGAAAATCCCAATAACACCTAAGTCACACATGAGTCAACATTTTATCGTCTTTTCGCCCCATGAAGAAGTGTGTAGTAAGCTTAATATGCTTGTTGGACATATTATGTCCAACAAATTCTGGGTAGTCAGGCTGGTGACCTACCTATTGCTTATTTGCCACCAGGATAAACCTCTGAAACCGGTTTCAAAAAATGGTAAAGATGACCATTAATTAAGGTAAAAGTGCCAGCTAGACCTCGAAATTGAAATCGTGTTATTTTTCTCTTAGAGTCGGCCTTACTTGTCAAGATTTTAAGAAAAATGTATTAATTCGGGTAACTCGAACTCGAAGATACAGGTACTTTTATGACCATTTTTCTTTATAGGTAGGTACACAATGTATTGTTACGGTCACGAATAACTTTTTCAATAACATACAATCAAATATTGAGCTACAATTAGCAACCAACGCGAAAAAGTCAGCCAATCCCCCCTAAAGAGTTCTTTTTTCATAGATACAGACCTGCAAAGCCAACTGCACATTGGCCAGGTCATGTTTAAACTGCGCGGCCCAATTAGCAGACCGTTCAGCCTCATCATCGACTGCGGCCCTCAAAGAGACCAGGGTTGAGAGGAAGTGTTGACTTCGTTCCTCCACCAGGACCAGTTTGGAGCGAATAGTTTCTATCTCTGTGGTTTGGACGTCACGGCGGCCGGACTCTTCTGTTAATGCTAGTCTGTAAAAGGTGGAGGTTTCAATGTTGATTATGAAAGATATGAAATAACACCCACAGTTTAAAGAGTTTTGGTTATAGCTTTGTCATTGATCGATTAAGTAATAGCTATTTTGTAAGTTCAGGGTGGTGTAATGCTTTTTCTGGATGTATTGCAATAAGGGAAGGTGTGAAGAGTTATAAAAGTAGAGGAAAACCCAAAAATGGATGGAAGGACGTGAAAGACGATATGACTAGGAGACTGTTGAGATGACGGATCAAGTAAAGACCAAGTAGCAAGGCGCTTGTGGCTAAAACATTACAGCCTCACGGGTCTATCATATGTTTAGCCACGCTTGATGACCATTCATTACATATCTTTGACGGTCGTTACGGGCAGGTAGTCAAAAGCAGTAGTGAAAATTTGACACCCAGTTTAACCACCGGGATACCGTGCATATATACATAAACTAACGCCTTTTTCCTATGGGGGTATCACGATACCCCCAACCAACCCAGCGATACCCCCAACCCAGTTACTGTGTCACACGTGACACAGTAACTGGGTTGTAGAGGTCAGACAGGCAGTCGGTCCATGCATTATAGGTACTGGTAAACAGCTGCGTCCAGTTGAACTGAAAGCCGAACCCAACAAAATTGAGAAAAGATGATGAGGTGGCAAGGCGCTTATGAATATTTCTTACCTGATAGAAGTGACTTCCTTCTCTAGATAGGACACGCAATCGTCTAGAGGGACTCGTTTGGGAGACCATGTGTGGTGTGAAGCTGGTACGGGTGGCGGTGGAGGCGCCGGCGCAGGTACACTCACGTGGCTTGAAGACGTCCGGGTCTGTGGTCATGACAACACGGTATTAAACAGTTGAATTGTTGCCAGTTCTCTTGAAAGCATGTTTCTTTCATAGCTTTCGAAAAGGCTGTTTTTGTATCAAATTTTACCAGTGATGTTAACACGTAAACGTACGGTTGATAGCATATTTTTCTTGTCTTATATTACTTGCGGTTATGTCATTAAAGCTCTTACACACGAGCAGCATGTTGATAACGGCAGAGGTAACTGCAGTCGTCGACACGCCTTGGCAGCTGCCCAACTGACTCCCTATACCTACTAAAAGAGCTGACGATGGCTGCCATCTTTGAAGTTGGAATGACGTCGGCGCCATCGTCGCGTCAACGGCTGCAGTTACTTCTCATCATCATCATTCATCATTTCAGGCATAGGAAGTCCATTGCTGGACATAGACTTTCCCTATAGATCTCCAATAAGACCGGTTGGAAGCGCCTCGCATCCAGCGCCTTCCCGCGACCCTAATGAGGTCGGCAGTTACCTCTGCCGTTGGCGAAATACCGCTGATGTGTATGAGCTCTTACACAGTAGGTATAGAAGTTTACAAAACTTTACACACTACGTTGTCGTAATTTAATCAAACTATGTACTACCTTCTCCATCTTCGGGCATTCCTTGACATGTGTCTCTTTGTGCTTTCTCTGAATCCAGGCTCCGCAGCGAAGTGGGCACTGTTCAAGGATGCTGCCACATAGTTTCAGGTGGGCCTGGTGAAAAAAATATATTTTAGAACCTCTCAGTTAAAGTCCTTCGAGCCGGATTGATGGAAAAAACACAAGATATTACTAAAACCGTAAGCTTACATTACAGTGTAGATAATATAGACATCTAATGTAGGGACAATGTAAGAACAATTTTGGTACAATGCAGGTACAATGTAGGGACAATATAATTTATATGCAAGCCTGGACTGAGGACGTTTAATGCAACTTTTGTCTTTGTCATAATACTTAGACTGTGCAACATCGGGAACGGACAATAAACAAAACATTTTGACCATTGAGACGCCAGCACACCAAGCTACCCCAAACTAAAATTTTCCCAATTTATCATGAACCTTATTCCTGTTAACAATAAAGTTGAAAAACTGTCACAGAAGATTGTCACATTTATTATTTGTGTATTTAATACTTCAAGCACACAAATGTAGGTATATGGGCGGACTTAAAGTCTTAGGCATTTTCTACCAGTCAACCTTTAGGTCATGCGAGACAAACAGTGGCCGGTGCAATTCCATAAGAAATTTGAAGAGAAGTAAACATAATTTACACATTGGGGTTGCCTAATTCGCAGTCCTCTGTAAAATTTATAATACGGAATCCATTTGGCATCATAATTCAATCTTTTGAGTATGTTTGTAAATCAAGGCATTGTAACACGGCCGCTCCCGTTTTACTGTATTGACAGTCTAATCATCCTTCGATATAGGTAGATAGGTATGTGATAACGAATACCTTGCAGAGATCTTATCTCTAGAATGTACAGTCAACAGCAAAAGTAGATGATCAAAATCAGAAATTCAATACTAATGAACGGAGTTCGCGCCAGAACTGTGTGGCGTCGAAGTGATTCAAAAGTATGTGATTGTAAATTATACCAAACATTTACTACCAGTACAGCTGCCATATGTTTGTGATCAGTTTAGACTCCAAAAGTTATAAACTCAATTCGCATCAGAACTAAGTAGTGAAAAAAAAAATCAAAAATAGTAAACAGCTAAAATCAAAAATTAAATGATGAAACTGAGGCCACGTAATCGTGAAGCAAATAATTCATCCATACGTATTTTTTATCCCAGTAATTTAATTTGTTATGTTTGGCGAAGGGCGGGCGTTTTGGGGGACTGTCTTATGTAATTTTTGACGTTCAAAAAGTGCTGATCCTCAGCCTAATTCGAATAAATGACTTTTGATTTTGATTTTTTGATTTAAAACAGCTGAATTTGATAAAAAAAAATGCATATTTAATATATACCAAATTTCATCCAATTGAACCCCTAAAAAAGCACAATGTTCATTAATAATAACTTATTTACAAAAAAAACAATCAACTTAGTTATTTTTCACTTTTTAATGTTTTTTGGAAGTAGGTTGTTTTTTTTATGTAAAAATGTTTTTATTTTTCACTTTTAGTGGGTCAGTTTGTAATTTATCTAAGTTACAATAGCCCAATGACAACTGCTCATCACCTCTTACAAAATATTGCTTTTCTCGATACAGGGACGTTAATTGTTGAGGAGTTCTCCTAGTAAGATCCAGGACAACTGGAGCTCCATGGTGAAGGCATCATCACCACTATGCACTAATCGAATCGCAACCCGTGAAATACTTAGGTATAATTGAGTAGTTCCGATGCCCATCTGTGGTCTTCATCATCAGTTCCACTTTAGCAAACGGTGCTTTCCGAGAGCGAATGCACGAGTTACTATACAAAATACCCAAATCACTATAGGTGTGCCTATAAAATTTGAGGTTTTCCCTCGATTTCCATAGGATCCCTTCATCAGATTCTGACTTGGTGACAATGAGAGCACAGCGAGAGTATACCCTTTCAAACAAAAAAATATGTTTGCAAATCCGTCCATATATGACGAAGTTATGCCCAAACATAGCTACATAAAAAATATACATATAAACATCCGAATTGATAACCTCCTCCTTTTTCAGAAGTCGGTTAAAAATAATATAATTCAAAAACTTTAGTATTTAAACTAGTTTTTTTTTTAACTTCTGTCAATTGTTTAAAAGTAGCTAATGTGATACAAAACGATAATTGAATAAATATTATTATCTTCGCATGTTTGTGAATTTATGTCAATGTTCAAAAGTAGCTGATGTGATACAAAACGTTAATTCAATAAATATTATTATCTTTGCATGTTTTTGAATTTATGTCAATGTTCAAAAGTAACTGATGCGATACAAAACGATTATTCGATAAATATTATTATCTTTGCATGTTTCGAATTTATGTCAATGTTCAAAAGTAACTGATGCGATAAAAATCATAACTCAATGATTGCTTTTGCCCAGTCGGCTACAATATATTAAAACCGGAAGGTAGATTGATATTTTACATTAATGAGCAGAATAGTTAATATATATACTAATTTTGAACCCTGGGAAGGGTAGGTATACAATATTCAGGATTATATTAAAGATAATCTGCTCATTAATGTAAAATATCAATCTACCTTCCGGTTTTAATATATTGTAGCCGACTAGGCAAAAGCAATCATTGAATTATGATTTTGTATCGCATCAGCTACTTTTGAACATTGACATAAATTCGAAACATGCAAAGATAATAATATTTATCGAATTATCGTTTTGTATCACATCAGTTACTTTTGAACATTGACATAAATTCGAAACATGCAAAGATAATAATATTTATCGAATAATCGTTTTGTATCGCATCAGTTACTTTTGAACATTGACATAAATTCAAAAACATGCAAAGATAATAATATTTATTGAATTAACGTTTTGTATCACATCAGTTACTTTTGAACATTGACATAAATTCAAAAACATGCAAAGATAATAATATTTATTGAATTAACGTTTTGTATCACATCAGCTACTTTTGAACATTGACATAAATTCACAAACATGCGAAGATAATAATATTTATTCAATTATCGTTTTGTATCACATCAGCTTCTTTTAAACATTTGACAGAAGTTAAAAAAAAAACTAGTTTAAATACTAAAGTTTTTGAATTATATTATTTTTAACCGACTTCTGATAAAGGAGGAGGTTATCAATTCGGATGTTTATATGTATATTTTTTATGTAGCTATGTTTGGGCATAACTTCGCCATATATAGACGGATTTGCAAAATTATTTTTTTGTTTGAAAGGGTATACTCTCGCTGTGCTCTCATTGTCACCAAGTCAGAATCTGATGAAGGGATCCTATGGAAATCGAGGGAAAACCTCAAATTTTATAGGCACACCTATAGTGATTTGGGTATTTTGTATAGTAACTCGTGCATTCGTTCTCGGAAAGCACCGTTTGCTAAAGTGGAACTGATGATGAAGACCACAGATGGGCATCGGAACTACTCAATTATACCTAAGTATTTCACGGGTTGCGATTCGATTAGTGCATAGTGGTGATGATGCCTTCACCATGGAGCTCCAGTTGTCCTGGATCTTACTAGGAGAACTCCTCAACAATTAACGTCCCTGTATCGAGAAAAGCAATATTTTGTAAGAGGTGATGAGCAGTTGTCATTGGGCTATTGTAACTTAGATAAATTACAAACTGACCCACTAAAAGTGAAAAATAAAAACATTTTTACAAAAAAAAAACAACCTACTTCCAAAAAACATTAAAAAGTGAAAAATAACTAAGTTGATTGTTTTTTTTGTAAATAAGTTATTATTAATGAACATTGTGCTTTTTTAGGGGTTCAATTGGATGAAATTTGGTATATATTAAATATGCATTTTTTTTTTATCAAATACAGCTGTTTTAAATCAAAAAATCAAAATCAAAAGTCATTTATTTTAATTAGGCTGAGGATCAGCACTTTTTGAACGTCAAAAATTACATAAGACAGTCCCCCAAAACGCCCGCCCTTCGCCAAACATAACAAATTAAATTACTGGGATAAAAAAATACGTATGGATGAATTATTTGCTTCACGATTACGTGGCCTCAGTTTCATCATTTAATTTTTGATTTTAGCTGTTTACTATTTTTGATTTTTTTTTTCACTACTTAGTTCTGATGCGAATTGAGTTTATAACTTTTGGAGTCTAAACTGATCACAAACATATGGCAGCTGTACTGGTAGTAAATGTTTGGTATAATTTACAATCACATACTTTTGAATCACTTCGACGCCACACAGTTCTGGCGTGAACTCTGTTCATTAGTATTGAATTTCTGATTTTGATCATCTACTTTTGCTGTTGACTGTACAACAAACAGCAATGCAATCGGAATTAATAAGAGAAAGATTAGTTATAAAAAGGGAGCCAATTGTATATTAGACCATGCACAGAGATTCAACAACACCCCGCACACTTTAAATGTGCACTAAATAATTTATTTATCCTTTAATTCATTGATCGGGAGTAATTAATTCTTTTATAAATTGACCAAACTAGTTTTTTAAATAAAAGCCTATAAACCTGACGGAAAGACAGACAGAGCAAAGTTATGAGGATTCTGTCTTTGCTTTTTGGCTATGGAATCCTAAAGAAATGTGATTGTTTTTTAACCCCAGACGCAAAAAGAGGGGTGTTATAAGTTTCACCGCTATGTGTGTGTGTCTGTCTGTCTGTCTGTCTGTCTGTCTGTGGCACCGTAGCGCCCAAACGGGTGAACCGATTTAGATGTGGTTTTTTTTATTTGAAGGCAGGGTTTCTTGCGATGGTTCTTAGACATAATTCATCAAAATCGGTTCAGCCGTTTCAAGGTTAGCAGCTCTTTTGTGTTAGCTACCGTTGCTATTGTAGTCGTCTATGGGTATTAACTTTACTTAAAAACATATGTGTGTCTTAAAATTTCAAACACCCATGTGTGTAATATTAATAAGCAACATTATGGTGTATTTGGTCTGATGCAGCCAGGATATCTAGCAGACTAATACACTCTTGGGAAAATAACAGCAGATATGTCTTGTTTGGATTCATTTTAACCAGCATTTGATTCTGCACACATTGCACTGATGGCAACAGGATGAGCTGATGGTGCAGCCAGGCTATCCAGCACACCAGTAGGTGGACTTTTGACAAAGTAATAGCAGATATGTCGTGTTTGGATTCATTTTACCCAGCATTTGATTCTGCACACAATGCACTAATGGCAACAGGATGAGCTGATGCTGCAGCCAGGCTATCCAGCACACCAGTAGGTAGAATCTTGACAAAATAATAGCAGATATGTCGTGTTTGGATTCGTTTTAACCAGCAATTGACTCTACATACAATGCACTGAAAAAATCTCATAACTGTGTACTCTATTAAACAAAATTAATGCGTTTAAAAATTTTAAAATAAAAATTAAATTAAAAATTTAAAAAACCTCCACCGCAAAAAAGTAAAACATTTAAAAAGTTAATAATAACACTTTAGCCATAAAATTTTACGTAACGTCGGGGTACCGTTAAAATAAGCACCTACATAAGGAACATTCCTCACTTAAGCGGTACCCTGACGTGAAGTAAAATTTTATGGCTAAAGTGTTATTATTAACTTTTTAAATGTTTTACTTTTTGCGGTGGGGGTTTTTTAAATTTTTAATTTATAATTAAGTTTAAAAGGGAAGATGCTATGTTGTCTCAGATTAGTAATACTTGTGTATTCCCAGATTGGTGATATTTCTTCATTGTTGTGTGTACAATAATGACGAAATATCACCACTTACCTACCAGGAACCATTTCAGATTCCAACTATTTAAATTTCATATAATGTTCGACATTATTAATTTTAAAAAAATACATTTTTATTTTTTACTCATTGTTAACCAACTAAAAAACTAATAAGTAAAAGAATTATAGGGAACTACATCCGCATCCTGCCAAAGTGAAAAATGCCCAAAAGATTGGCCGCAATGCCACGTTGAATGACAATGCTGATTTTCTGACCTAAATAAAGGCCAGCCTCCTGGTCACGTAAAGAGTCGACTCACCGCTTGGCCGTATCCTTTTACTTAAATATTTGACATTTATAACTGAAATGATTGATAAATTAAAACACTCTTCCACCATTTAAAACGACGCTTAGGAAAATTGATGGGTGGGTATTTTTTGACTGTAGGTATTATGTATTATTAATGTATTTACCTGTAGCTGGCCCATTTCAAACATCTCATTGCAGAAGTAACAAGCGCTGTCCTTGGACTTGTTCATCATTCCGTCGACGTTTTGGCCGTTATACCTGTTCAAACTCATCTTGACGTCGATCTGTATTATGCCTCTTTACATAAAGTTACTTAAAAGTGTCATGATTGCTCCATAATTCTTCTTCTGAAATAAAAAAAAATGTTGTTTGGTTAAATATTGTTTTACTTACATTAGTAAAATGAACAAATACAAAGTTTTGTATAATAAGTATTTACAATTCACAATTTACAAGAAGGAAACAGCTTAATATTTCTGAAACGGGAATCGCACCCGTATCATAAATGACCAAAAGCACTTTTGATATTCCACTAGGTCACAAAAAAGGGGATAATTTTGAAAACTTCCGAAGAAAACCTTTTTTCAATATACGTAAATAATTACTTACTGAATACTGAATGCCTCTAATGCTTAACTAAAGTAAATAGGTAGGTACCTACAGTAAATAGCTACAAGGTAAGGTATGTACAACTACTTAAATGAATAAGAAATATTTTTTTTGCTGACATTTTGCGTGTGATGAGTAAACAAATCTTTGACATAGTTCGTTTTTATGTCTTAGATTAATAAGTACATAACTTAGTTACGCACATAATAACCTCGAATGTTGCCTACATAGTGGAAATAATGTTTATATTGTTTCTTTACCATATAATATTATAAGGCTAAAGAGTTTGTTTGCTTAAATGCGCTAATCTCAAGAACTCCTAATCTGATTTGAAAAAATATTTCAGTGTTAGATAGCCCCCCATTTATCGAGAAATTTCATTACTCTAAGACTAACAGATATAAATAAATAAATAAACAGGAGCGGAGCAACAATGAATAAGGTTTTAAAAACGGGGATTTTCGTTTCCTGTTACAATTCCACGCGGACGAAGTCGCGGGCAGAAGTTAGGTTAGGCAGGGCTTCAAAACTGTACCTTTACCATTATTTTTTACGAGCTACATCATATTTACCTTATTATTCGCAACATAACATTAGGTACCTACGCCTGTATTCTCAGTGGATGAGTGACCATTTATTATATTATAAGACTCCTCCGTGCCTCGGAAAGCACGTTAAGCCGTTGGTCCCGGCTGTCATTTGTAGATCTTTGGCAGTCGTTACTTATAGTCAGAAGCCCGAAAGTCTGACAACCAGCTTAACCAAGGGGTATCATGTTACCCAGTTACTGGGTTGTGGAGGTCTGACAGGCAGTCGCTCCATGTAAAACACTGGTATTCAGCTACATCCGTTTAAACTGGAAGCCGACACCAACATAGTTGACTGGCCTGTTGGTCTGGTAGTTAGTGACCCTGACTGCTATGCCGTAGGTCGTGGGTTCGATTCCCACCCAGAACAAATGTTTTTATGATGAGCACGATCATTTGTTCTGTGTCTGGGTGTAATTTATCTATAATATGTATGTATTTAGAAATATATACGGCGGTTTATTACCTAGCTGTTTAGTACCTACCCATAACACAAATTGGATCTCAAGTTTAACTTGGGTCTAAATGGCGTAGTGTGAAAATGTTGTGGAGTATTTATTTATAGTTGGGAAAAGGTTATGATGCAAGTACAAGCTGACATAGTTATCAAAAGTGTTGATGTGGTAACTTTTTAAGTTTAACTTAAACATTACTGACATCGGCGGAGAAAAACATCATAAGAAAATTTGTATCTTCTTATAGGTCTGAAATCGCTAATCCACCTTGGGGTGACCAACTTCAACCGAATATGTAGCTAGATTTTTTTTGATTTAACTTAGATTTTTAGTTTTATTAACGCCGGGACGCCTAAGAAAGACGTACCTATTTTATATTTTCATTATGTCAATAGATATATTTTCACCTACAAATTGGTGATGTTTTACAGAAATGTCAGGTGCGTAGTAGGTACTCACAGTAGTTGCTGGGAAGTTTGTTACGACTTTTATTCTTCCTAGCAAAAACAATAAGTAAGTGGCTTTTTGGGGGACTGGAATGTGTAAAGTGTACGGAGCAAAGAGACTAGGTACCTATGTGAAGATCGTAGCAGGTCGCAGTCCGTAATTCTGTCCACCCCTCTGGGAAAAAGGAATTTATTAAGAAAAAGGGATTTTACCTTTTCCTTAAAAATCGAGTCCAATCCTCAACAGGCACAAAAACAGCTATTTCACAAAGTATTCCTTTTAACACCAATTAAACTCACACTCACACTACAAAACCGAAACTAAACCAACCACAAAGATAAAACAAATCGCGTCGATTGATAAAACAATTCCCGGTCATAAGATTAAACAATATTTCACAACAAACAATAAGAACAACACTCGCTCGTGTACCGAAACTTGAAAAAACATTCAAAATGCGCCTCGTCGAACTAAAAATGTTTTTGAACAAACTTTTGCGGTTCTGTATTAAATTAACTGTCTCATAATAAAGCAGTTTCCAAAGTATTGTAGTGATGATCGTCTCTTTGTCACTGAAATGAATCATGGAATCCTTATCGTTATCACGGATACCTGATACGGGGCGTTGTTTGACGCTGATAAAGCGCTCGCAAATACTATTTGATCATAATGTTGTATTGTAGGTCAAGGTGGATCGATCCGTGTCGATATGTATCTATTGGGAAAATGTTTTGGTTTATTGTAAAAAAAAAACTGGCTTAGAGCGAGTCGGGTCTGGCAATTAATGGTTCCGTATCCTTAGTAGGAGATTTCTCCATGTTTAAAGTTACATTTTAATGTTTAACCAACGCTAAAATAGGTTTGTTTGTAAAGAGGTTCTGCTTAATAAAATAAAATCGCTATATTTCTAATTGCTTAGGTAGCTAAATCAACTTAATGTACTTATTTCAAATTTTTCACGTTACGGACTTTTGAAGCAAGCCTGTTCGTTTACTTTGTTAAGCTCAACATATTTTAAATCATATCTTTATTTGCATTCAATCTTTGCTTTAAGCCTTTAAGATACAATTACGGATCTTATATAATAGGGCACAGCAAAACGACGGTATGGTTGGCGCAGAGGCGTAGCGATTGGCTGTTGCGCTGCGTGTCTCGGGTTCGATTTCCGGACAGAACAAATATTTGTATGGCCTACAGAAACTTAGTCCGGGTCTGGCTGTTTGTGTATGTGAGTTTAAATGTTTGTAAACGCACCCACTACACAAGAGGAATTCCAAGTGTGGGGCAACATGTAGTATAAAATGGATACTAATTAATTAACCAATTTAAAATACGTAGGTAAATAGAACTTATTGGTGAGGTTCTTCAGAAAGGTCAGGTGCGTAGTACCTACAACCTGCGTGTGTGTATGACAGCATGTATGAATGTAAAAGAAGCAAAAGAAGTATGTAAGAATCGTAGCATATGGCGCTCTGTAGTTTCTGCCTACCCCCATGGGAAAAAGGCGTGAGTTTATGTATGTGTGTTTGTAAAATAGGTCCTTAATATTATTCAGAATCAGAATAAATTATTTACCAACAATGCAGGTGTGGGTTTATGGTGGTCAGCCTCCATTTTAATTTTATCACAGACAGGCGAAAACCGCCAGAAGGATTGCGTACGGTACCCTAAAACGATGAAGAATTTCAAGGACAAAGAAAAATTGCGCTAGCTTATGTTAGCAACCTACTTGCCTAGATTGTATCTATTCTTATTTAATTACTACAAAGGTGTTTTTATTTATAACTTCTTTATTTATTTCAGACTTGACTATGATCCAAAAGATATGGACGACTAAGTTTATCACTTAAGTAAGTTATTTCTCAATATTTTTTTTAATTTTTCCTTTTTTTTCATGGATATTTCAGCAAAACTAATTACATATAATATAAATATTTTTATAAAGAATAGTGGTAGTGTTATTGTATTTTTCCCTAGATTTTCTCAGTAGCAGCCTAGATTTCTGTCTGGTGGGCTCGTCCCCTATTACATGGAACTTAACATAGGTAATTGGCTAAACGTGTATCAACATAGTAGGTAATCATAATTAATATTCCACAACTTTCACACAACGCTATCTAGTCCCAAGCTAAGCAGAGCTCGATTTATGGGTACTAAACAACTGATAAACATAATATACTTACGTATTTCTAAATACATACATATTTTTGATATATTTACATCCAGATACAGACAAAATGATCGTGCTTATCACACAAACATTTTGTCCTGGGTGGGAATCAAACCCACGAATCGAACCCTCCGGCATAGCAGTCAGGGCCAATCACCACTAGATCAACAGGCCAGCCATCATCCACCTCTGGCTATATAGCTTTCTGGGATTATAGCCATGACGATATTATTTATTTTTTTATTTCTTTCAAGAAACATACAACTATCATTACATCATTGTAGTACCTACTTACTTTATATATGCGAAGAGACAAAAATAAATAAATAATAAAAGTGATAAAATCAGAATTAAATAAACATTATTTCGATTATTTACCTACCAGCCTGCTTACACACAATATGTTAATAAACGAAATTAATTTCATAACTAGTACCTATGTACAGACGCCAGCACATCAAGTTACCCCGATGTGTCAAATTTCTTTGATCGTTTTTCCACTTTATATCAAAAAGAATAAGGTTCATATTCAATTGGGAAAATTTGACACATTGGAGTAACTTGATGTGCTGGCGTCTGTACACAATGTCATGTTTACATAATTAGTCATTGTTTACGGTGGGAATATTTAAATTGGCGTTTGTGTCTCAGCTAATTAGTAGGTATATCCGCGTAGAAATATAGTCTTTGGGAAATAACTTTAAAAACTGACTAACTCACTTCCCGCTGTCCCTGAAGATAAAAAAATATTACTCACTTGAGTACCTACAATTTTCCTCGTAACATTAAAAAATAAAATAGGTACCTATTTTATTTTGGAATTGGAATCACTTCCGAAGTTAGTCAGTAGTAGCACAGTCTAAAAACATACAGTCGTCCGACGAAGCTGTCTAGACAGGGCAAACCTGCGGGGTGTGAGGGGTGAGACGCGGGAAAGCCGCTCCCGCACTGCGAACAAAACGATGTTCGTAGTGCGGGAGGTATTATTCAAGTCTAACGCGTGTAGAAGTTGTCGGCATTTTTCCAGAGATCAAAGGCGTCGTGCTACTGTATTAATATTTATACTGTGGTAGTAGTAAGGAAGATCATAGCCCCAGTCATCAACTGATTGAAGCAATATTTAATACAATTTTAAAAAGGAAATTTCCTACTTAAGAAAATCTTAGTTACCAATTATTAAAATACCAGGAACCTATTTCCAAATTATGCTGCGACTTATTAATATTCGATACTGTAATAAATAACATTATTGATACTAGATGGCGTTACTTGTACCTGTTTGCTCATAAACGCCACATCCTAATTTTATAAAAAAGTAGGTAGTACACACGGCTACGCATCAATTCCATTCAAAATTTCCAGTATTAAGCTAATCTCGTATTGTATAGGATTCCTTAAGAATCAGCGTAAACTGATATGTATAGCTCGATGTGTAGCGGTGTGAACTAACGTGTCACTTATTGCATGGCAATAATAAATTTAAACCTAATCGCCAATCCGCCTTGAGCCTTGGTGATCAATGTTCGTTCTATCTCTGTATTAGAACAGAAAGCCAATTCACCAAAGCGTACAAATCTAGTCGCAATCTCATCTCAGTCATCATTTCATCAACAATACAAACATACATACATACATAAACTGACGCCTTTTTCCCATGGGGGTAGGCAGAAACTACAGAGAGCCATATGCTACGATTCTTACATACTTCTTTTGCTTCGTTTACATTCATACATGTTGTCATACACACGCCGGTTGCAAGTACTACGCACCTGACCTTTCTGAAGAACCTCACCAATAAGGTCTATGTATGTCCTTCTAGGGCGTCCCCTCCCGGCGTTCCCATTTACATCTACCTTGTAAATATTTTTCGTTAGTCGCCTTTCATCCATCCTTTCAACGTTACCAAACCATCTAAGCATACTCTTTTCAATTTTTGTTACTACATCTTCTTTTTTAAACCACAACGTTGACAATCTAATGTCAAAACTTGTTTAAATGTAAAGAAAGAACGTTCATGAAAAAACGGAAATTGCCCCTAAAATCTTGCCCTGCAGTCGGACAGAAACAGGCTAAGAACCTAGTACTATTACCAGTTCTTATCAAACTTTGTGTGTAGGTATATTCAGTGGGTCAGCGAATAGGTCACAACAATTTTGTTTAGAAAGGCGGAATTAAGTTTGCTGGGCTGGCTATAGTCTTTCCATAATAATTTAATAGGTCATTCAGTAAACACCCGCTTTTGAATCTATGAAAAGAAATGCCAAACCGCGTAAATATGATAGCCCGAGGAGGCAATACAAAGTATTAAAATTCAAGAGAATCGTAATGTTGTGCAAAAATGTCATGTTTCTTATTTTTGTTTTAAGGCAACATCAGTAGTTTTGTTTTCTTTAAGTACAGACGCCAGCACATCAAGTTACCCCAATGTGTGAAATTTCTTTGATCCTTTTTCAACTTTATGTCAAACAGAATGAGGTTTATATTCAATTGGGAAAATTTGACACATTGTGGGTAACTTGATGTGCTGGCGTCTGTACCAAGATGTAATTTTTATCATCAGTCATTGCACAACTTTATTGACATAAGCGCCTTTTTGCAAGCTACGGCCCTTAATAAACCCATGGCTTAGCCGTGAAAGTACGCGGTCCACGGTCGACCGGTTCGATTCCGTGCAGTGTTACACAACTGCAGAAGAGTGGAGCTTATTGTTCTGCCAACTCTGTTACGTAATAGCGTGATGATACTTATGTGCCGATTTGATATGACTATTATTGTTCAAATTGGCAGACAGGTTTTGATAAAAGTTAGGTGTTTTATTTCCTGTTATAAACGTCCTATTATGCACATACTTGATTGGTCGCGGTTTTGACGTGTGCACGAGCTCTGTTTACGAAGTCTTTCGCCTTCGGAAAGAAAAGAAAACAGCATTAATTCTGCATATGCCAAGGTACAATATACTACAAGTATGGTAGGTTAGGCCGTGTAGATTCAGAAGCTTGGCTCTACATGAGATCTGATATCTTTTTCACAGGGCAAACCTTATGTGGTCGTCTTGGCAAACATTTTACATGAAATGTTTTGGTGGGATTATTTCTTCTGTAATCGGCAGAAATGTTTTTACCATCGGTCACATTATCTATTCTTCCGTCAAAACACGCCGTTTCTGTGGTGATCATGACGCGTGCTGCATTCGGTAACATTGGATGGGAAGGCGTCTCAAACATAATTTTAAAAAAAAGATTATGCAGATAATGAGTATGATGTCAGTAAACGTGTAGAGTGTTAGTACGGCAGAACTCCTAGTCTTATGAATAGGACCAGTTCAATCAAAACATATTCAGACGAACAATTCGGTTCCTATTCCTATTCATAATTTAGAATTAAACAAACATGGCGGTGGTAAATAAATAAACATGTTCAACTACTTTCGTAGTTCAAAGGGTTCACGCTAAATAATGATAGCAACCATTCAAGAACACAATATGAAATCATAATTCTAAGATCCCACTAATTTATTTATTTATTGTAGGTATTCTAAATTAACTGGATACATACATACCTAACAAAACTAACCAAACAAAAGTATAGTAAAACAATTGAAGGGCATCAAAAAACTCATCGGCATCGCTGTCAACGGGAAAAGTGCCCAGAAGTCTGGCCGCATTGCCATGTTGTATGGTAATGCTGATTCTCTGACCAGAATAAAGGCCAGCCCTCTGGTCACGCGAAGAGTCGACCAAACGTTAGGCGATGTCTCGGAAAAAAATATTTTATTTATTTGTATTTTCTTTAATCAAAACACCATATACCTACTATTTAAAAATGAGTACGCAGGTAAATATAAATAAGTCCCTAATTACAACATTTTTATGAATCTCTCCAACAGGGGAGGAACTTATGTCTGACATGCCAATAAGATCGCCACAATTTAATTCCACCAAGCCCTTTTTATCATCGGACCACTAAATGTACAGCGCTGCGCCACCGATACATATTAGTGGACATCCCACCCATACATTATAAACGTTTTAGGAACACATTAATTGTGCGTACCACTAAGGAGTGGAAGTCCCAGCCAGAGTCGGTGTTTCCTGATTTTCTTTTTAAGTCAGGAGTGAATATTTAGATTACTTTTAGGCAAGCATGCCACATCGTCGACCACATCATCTTACTATCAGGTGTGATTTAGTGATTAACGCGAGCCTAACATTAACAAAAAATCTCCATATTCTATTTATCAGCATTGAGATCGGTCTGCCGCATTGGCCTACTGGTCACAAGTCCCAGACACAGGCTTCAGGGCCCCCGACGTGTGGAAGGAAATCATCTTTCACACAATCATTCCATAATTTATTTGGCCTATTTATCTAAAGGTAAACTACTGGTCGTCTAGTGATTGAAATACGATCTTTTATGAAAGCTTTCATACTCCTTAAACTATTCCTCTATAGTAAACTTAAACTATGCCTTTCACACTCCTCCGTACGCGCAATATTCTACAAAAGAGATCCAAAGTTTTCGCTAATCGAATGATGCATTTTGATAAAAACATTACCATCCTTTTAGTATGCGCCTTAGTCGCGTTAATTTTTTATTGGTTAAGCTATGCTACTGTAACAAGCACTAGGTACTGCTGAGGTCTTTTGAGGTCACAGACAGTTGATATGAGGGCCATACAGTTTAATGTCTGTGATGGTGTTTCGGCTGGCGAATCGATGGTTCAAATAAATATAAGTTGGAGCTAAGTCTTGACATTACCTAGGTAGTCGACATCATCAGCCCTCAGTAGTCTACTGCTGGACATAGGCATCCGCCTATGAGCGCCAAAGCTCCCTGTCTTCAGCTTGCCGCATCCAGCAACTGCCAACAGTCTTTCGCAGCAACCTAGGTAGTTAGTTATTATTTTTTGTTAATATTTGTGAATGCATTGGAATTCCGTTGGTGCAGTTGGGGCAAGTGCTACTGCTAGTGCTAACCTTAACATCAATAGTTATAGATTTCTCTTTTTATTTAAAGGAGAAAAAGTTAAGTTAGCGTGAAAGGGAATTGACATCATTAAGTAATATTTAAGCAATACGATATATCATAATCTTCTTATGTGCGAAACACTCAAGTCACATGTATTTCGCCGGTCGGAGGTCACGCCTGTCGCCGTCTTTCTGAAGATGTCCTAATGTTTGTTGAGCTCACTGTGAGCCCTGAGCAACCAATAGTAGCGACGCGATGAGTTTATATTGTAGGATCTAAATTAAGGTGAAGGCGTTATTGCTTGTCACTAAAGCTTATATGTAGGTATTTACGGTATTTACCACGTCTTATAAGAGATATTAAATTAAAATAAAATGGTAATAATTTAATTGGAATATAGTAGTCGACCGGCGCGGCGGCGCCGAGAATTTTGTACATTGACAGGCAAATTATTTGAACATTGAGATAAACATTAATATTTAGTGGCCACAATATAAACTTTGTGTAGTACCTAATGGGTTTTTACTCATTTCTTTGGTATTAAGAAATTGTGTGGCACAGCCGCACTCAATGGGTTCTTAACACGATTCTGGATAACTAGTGTAGGTAGTGTAGATATTCCCTGCCGGAGTCGGTGTTTCCTGATAGCTACAACCTAGGGGTCTTCAAGTCAAGAGTGAACAGGTTGCTTCTAGGCAAGCGTGCTTCATCGTCGACCACATCATTGCTTACCATCAGGCGAGATAGTGGTCAAACGCGTGCCTATCAAAATTAAAAAAGGTAGATATTTTTCATCGGATTTGTCATAATTGTGTGTAAGCTTATATTATTTTGATGAATAAGTCAATGATTATAATGTTTTGAATAAAACTGTAAATACACTAAAACATCACATCATTTATATTTAAACCAATATTCCTTAAAAAGTTTATAAGCTACTTCTTTCATTTAAAATCATTCAGTCATTGGATTAAGTAGGTAGAAATCATGTTCGAATCATGAAAATCTTGCATCAAGCCGACAAAAATTTTAACGAGGGGGGTCCAAGATTATGATTATGATTAAGTCCCATGTAATAGGGGGCGAGCCTATTGCCATCCATCGGGCACAAATCCAAAAAATAAAAAAAAATATTTAAAATAAAATATTTGTCTGTAGGTAGGTAATATTTACGTTAACCCAAAAAAAGCCAATGGGTAATGTCAGAGCAATTAAACATAATTAATGTCACTCAAATATCAATACTTACCACGATTGTCGACAAGGAACTGTGTAATTTAATATGTTTTATTAATGGACCGGATCATGCATTCAACTCAGGTGGAACGAAAATACCGAGCCAATGAGACAATAGACCATTGTAATTTGGATATTATTGAATTATTTAATCTTTTATTTCGAACACAGACCATTTGGTTATTATACACACGACTTTCAAACTAGTGATTGCACTTACATCTACCAGAAAAACAACACAAACTATCAATTACACCATGTAAAAACCTGTAAGATTTGTACACCGACTATGGTATAGCATGTAGCACATCCTCATATTTATGACCATTGCATGCATTTATTTGTATTGTAATTTACTCATGTTAAACAAATAAATTGATCTTTATCTTTATGGTACGAAGAAAAATGAAGATATCCGCAAGAGATCCCATTGGTTCTCTTGCGGGACATTTCCCGATAGAGCCCGAAAAGAGCCAATCTTAAGGGGCAGTAGGCTGACTACATTGCTCGCAGAACAGGTGGTCGTTGGGGCTGCAAAGTTCTGGAGTGGTGACCACGTACCGGAAGACGCAGCGTTGGCCTCCCTTTAGGTTAGAGATGGGTAGCTCGCGAATGAGAGATAAAATTGAACTAGCTCTTTAATTTTAATCTAGCTCTCAATAGCTCAGTCGTTCACGGAATAGCTCAGTAGTTCATTTAGCTCAATGGCTCTTTGACTTGTCTACTCATCACTCTGTGGCTTTGCGAGTTACGACGAGTCTTAGACTCTAAGCGACGAGTGATACCGACGAAACGCCGACATTAGTGACATCCGACAATGCCCGAACAGGGCCCGAACTTCCCCGACGAACAGGAGAACGATTTCGCTTGTCGCTCACTGACTGACTCTTCGGCTCAATACGTCATTGTAAAATAACTCTTATCGTCATTGTTTTAGAAAAATGCTTTATTGCGTATTGGCTTTAATAATTTTATTTATTTTTTATATTTTTTATAAGAACAAAACAACCCAATGAATCTAATTTTATTTATGGCTCGCAACAGTCGCAATAAGTGAAATGAATTAAAGAACTTCAAAGATTTGAAAGAGCCATTGAGCTATTTGTCTCGTTTGACTTGCGTAAAGTGACGCGGCTCAATTTGATCTGTAGGCTCGCCACTTCGCATGCGAATCAATTGAGCCAAAGAGTTAAAACAGCTATTCGGTGAGCTAAAGAGCTAAAAGAGTGATATAGTTCTTTTGATCAAAAGAGTCGTATCTCTCTTTTCTTTTCACTGTGCTACATTTCGCATCTTTACTTTAGGTAGATCGAAGACTTGTTAAGATCGGTCGTTATGGCGGCACTTGGGGGAGGCCCAGTGAGCTCTTTCAACCGAAATGATGGTGATGTTGATGAACATCCACAATAACAAGCGTCAGACATCACCAGCCTGGTATCACCGCTGAATTAGAGCTTCCAGCGCGTTCGAGACCTGCCATTGTCAAAATTGCATAATGCTACAAAACGTAGCTTTGACCTCTAAATTATATTCTTTGTTGTTTTTTGTTTGGGTTACATAATTATCAACTTGAATTAATATGTAAGCGTTTCATATTTTAATCAACGTTCTTCATGCATGATCTTTGATTTATTTATAGCACTCATCAGACCGTACCAGCATTAAATACTTGTATTATTATGATAAGCCTCCACTGATGGTTGCGCAACCTAAACCTGTTGATTGCTTATGAATTAATTCTGAATAACAACCAAACAATGATAGTTTCATCTGCAGCTGGTGTTGCAATGCTAGCAAGTCTTTATTATATTCAAATTAGTTCATCAGTTTATGAGATGTGGATCTATGTATTCTGTTACCTCACTGTTATGTGTTACATAAATCCTACACTTAACTGCATTTTAAATATTTGCAAGTTCGTGATCCCATCCTTCTTTTTTATTGAGCCCTCTTTGGCGACAATTTAAACCCAAGTTTACCAAATTACAAAGAAACAAATGGGTAAAACAACTGAACGACTTGTAAATAAAAAAATGTAGGTAATGGAAATATATAAGAATTTTAATACTGGACTGAAATTACCAGGTACCTATTCGAAAATATTCTTTTTTTGCATTTATTAGGCCAATTGTAAAGGAAATTTATAATGATATATTTGACATCACGGTACCTACGATCCTTAAGAATAGGCAAAACCGTCACAACTAGTTAGATGAAAAAAGCGGTTTTTCGGGACCAACAGTCGGATTTAGGTTTCAATTTCAACAAACTACTATTATAGTAAAATGTTTGACGCTATATCACGCTTTGCTCCGTATGTTGACGATATTATATAAGTAGACAGATAGATTCTTTATTATACCACAATAAAAACAACTACTAGTAGGCTACTATAAGTAACTCATGTAGAAGACCAAATCCAAATGACATCAGTAATTTCCACATCTATAACAATATCTACAACGTGGCGCTACAATGGTGACATTAATTTAACACACGGGTAGGGCTAGTGGCCATTAACCACATAAATTATGATTGGTTAAAATAATTGGTAATTTGAACAAAAACATTTTTCAAACAAACTAAATAATAAAAAAGTGACTACAATTGGGATCACTCTGTGCAAAAATTCATTCATGAAATTACTTACCTAGATGCACGTTACTCGTTTACGTTTACTCAGAGCGGCAACGCGTCACGTACGTCGCGGTGCGGCGGGCGGGGGTCAAAGGGAGAACGCGCGCGCCGACAAAAGGATTGAGGTATTGCTTATTCGTTTCAATTTCTTTGACGCGATGTTATGATCCGTGACCCCGGCAAATGACCGCTGCACTATGATTATTTTTGTACAGGATGCTTATTTCTATATTTTTTTATTTTTTAAATTAATCAGTAAATAATGACGTTTTATGGAAATAAAATTACTTCTTAAAACGAAACTGGGATAACGTATACGTGTGTTAAGTTAATGTCACCATTGTAGCGCCACGTTGTATAACACCTTAACACCCCTAGTGCGAAAACATAAACAGATCATTCGCGCATGACGTATGCATTAACCTTTATCAATTACAGCCTAGTAGAGCCTTCGGCTGCGCAAACGCAGCAGCCCTCGCAACTCACAACCTGCGATATTTCCCAATACTTACTCAGTTAACGCTTGCACCTCGCGCGAGGCGCACGTCTGTCGTCCCACCAACTTAATAAGACCGCGAGTGTTTTTTTAATTAATTAAACATTTATTTATTTTACAATTTAAAATTATACAACAGTGCTGTTTTGTGAAGTGATAACGAAGAAGGTTTTTCACAAGGAGGATTGTGTGTGTGAGTACCTACCTTCCTTTTATGATGTTTTCTCAAGATTTTTTTGTTGTTGTTTTGCTTTGTAGGGTTGTTTTGTTCGAATTGGACGAAGACAGTGCAATTATTTTCAAGATAACAATCGGAAAATTATTGCTTCTGTCCGTGATTACCTTGAATTAAAAGATCGTGATTTCATGATCTTAGATTGCACCATCTCGAGAGAATACTCCTTGTTGACGTTTAACTTGGCAATTTGAACTCGTAGTTAAGTGCATGTTTGTATGCACACTCAAGCACGCTTCCTCGGCCGGATACACTGAAGTTAATACTGAGTTTAAAGTCATTTGAACTCAACCATAACATTGTGGCTGCAACTTATTGATGCAACTGTGTGTTGGCACTTAGCGGGTAGTCAAGGTGCTTCACACACACACATACACCATAGCATATACAACTTCTACTGCAGTAATTTAATTTAACCTTAATATTCATTACATATGTGTACTTACGTTGTTTATCAAGAATGCTTGAAAAATTAAAATCTCTGTAATATATCGTCCAAATCATAAATTATCATAGTCATCTCCTATGTAAGAACAAAAATTTGCAAACTTCATCGTATCACTGAAGAAGATCTGACAGCATAAGTTTACTTCAATGAGGTAGGCGTTCACAAAATCCAAGAAGACGGAATAAGGAGTAGCGTTATTAAATAATGTTAAAAAGTAAGTGTACGCGGATCACTACAGCACCAACGATTCAAGAGACATAGCATCTCCACAGTGTTGGATAAATTCTCCTCCAAGAAGCGAAAGTCTCCCAACACATTAATAGCAAGGCTTACTGCGACTAAAATCATGACAGATTAACTACCTATTGATAATAGAACAGACAGTCATGGAGCAGAAAGAGATTATTTAAAAAAAACGAATGTTAAAGAAGAAATTTCAGTTAGGACATTAAAGAAATAGAAAACTTAACACTTGACTTCGGTCTTTCTAGTTACCTATATTAATTCAACTACTACAGCAACATTTTATTACCACAACAAAACTATAATTAATAAACGAACTAAAGTTAAAGTAGACATTTTAGTTAAAACGCAATAGAAATTGGACATTAACGATATGAAGACTTAAATTCTACTTACCTACATTAATTCAACTACTGCAACAACACTTATTACCACAACAAAACTATTATTAAGAAACTACCTACCTACATAGTTTTATACATTATGCATTCGCTAAATATCCATCTGGTTTCGCAAGGTCCAAATGTCAAGATTCTTTTAATATGAATATGGATATAGTATAAAAACCTTCGTAAAATGTAACGATTAACTTATTTTGGTCGTCCACTTGATCTAATTGAGTTCACCTAGTTTTAAAGATAATTTCTGTTGGGCTCGCGCAAGCGCTGGTTTGTGATTTAAGATATTTATTCGAATGTATAACTGGTTTAAGTAAATTATGTAAGACTAAACTAAACTGCGATCCTTTTGCTGTGGAATTGTAGTTGGATTTTGTTGCTTGCTTGGTCTAGAAATCTTTGAAAACACACGATAAAATTTTTGGTGACCTATATATTTTATCTAGGTTTAACATAGGTATATTGTCAGCTAAACACAACGTGTAAGCAAAATTGCAGCACTATCGGTTGGGGATGACTGGTTTAAAATTCAATTATAAAATTTGACTCACATGTCAATGTAAATAAAAATTTGTAATTAAGATCCTCACATTGACTTTTGTTGCTGGTATGAGAAATTTAATGGGTATAGTTAATTGAAAAATATAAAACGATAGATATACCTAAGTAAAATCTAATATATGTATATTAAATTCTCGTATCACAGTATTTGTTTCCAAACTCCTCCGAAACGGTTTGTCCGATCGTTATAAAATTACGTGTGTATATCCAGTAAATCATAACTATTTAAAAAAGAAGATCACAAAGTTACCGGGCAGCTAGTGAAAATATATACATACGTCTTATTATTTTTTCATTGATAGGACACATATATATCTGAGGTTAACTTTACCTAATAGCAATCTTATTAGAATCCTAGTAGTATTATTTTAAGTTGCATAGATACATTTATCTAATAAACACGTGATCAAAACTTTCCGGAATATTTAATTCATTAGAACTTATGCACATGTAAAAATATTCGTGCAAAGGCGGAGGTCTATCTTAAGCATAACATAGTAGGTGCATTATCTATACATAGTTAATAAATGTATTGGGAAGGTTGTCTGAGTGGATAATTGAAGTCATGTGTTAAATAACTTTAACTAAAGGTACTCGTACAAATCAAATGAGATTAGATAATAGAAGATAAAGGGGTATAGGGCAATAAAATTACAACGAAGTAAAAAAGCCCTAAAGCTTTATGAAAATATAGAAAACAAACATACATATATGTATAGAACTAAAACTATATAAATAATGAAATCTGTGCGCCATACGTATGCAGGTGTCGTAAATGAAACTTTAAAATTAATTCTTTCATTTTATATTTATTTACTTCAATTAAAACTGTTTAAAAACCAATTACATGAATTAGAGACACATTTGATTCAAGACTTACACATTACAATAATCTCATTAGGACAATATTGAGGTCAAGAAATATCAAAGTAATAGGTAGTAACAATTGAGAAAAAGTACATTTCGCCAGTTATGTTTAGGTCCCATGATCCTATTACCACTAATCGAACACAAATCTTAACTCTGGAAGGAAAAACTAAATAACGCTTTGCCATGTTTATTTGTTTTATAATGTAATCTAAAATATAAAACTCTCGTGACACAGTGTTTGACACAACCCTCCCCCGAAACGGCTTCACCCATGCTCATGAAATTTTTCTGTGTATGTTCAGTAGGTCATACATTGTTTAAAAAGTATTAAATTGATTTTAAGCCGGATCGAAATTTGCCGAGAAAGCTAGTAGGTATTATTATAGACCTTATTGCGATTGATTATATCAGAGTATGCAGTAGTAGGCACCTTTCTGTGAGTTGGTACGTTGTTTACGACTGTTAACCACAAACATTCAGCAATCTTTGAATGTTGCATTAAATTTCTCTTTACATTTTTTTTGTTTTCTTTTGGCATATTGTGCTTTGTCGCTAAATTTACCTCAACCTATTTAATCCATATTTTATATCAAATCTATGTTCCAATTGTGGATATTTCTATACCTTGTCCGTGGTACAGTGTAGTCCAGATAATTCTTGATTAATTAATAGGTATCATCCTAATAGTATACCTACATATTAAACCGTTGTTTTAAACGTTGACCCAAACTGGGAATATCCCCTCTATCGTAGGTGCTTTTACAAGCAGTCATATACACAAACAGCCAGACGCGGAATACTCGTAACTACACATAGGCCATACTATAATTACTCCGTACGGAAATCGAACCGGCTGCACGTACCCCAGCAACCAAACCCCTAAAATATTATTTAAAAAGTAATTAAAAATGCTGAAGCTTAAACGTGTGTGTTAAATTTATTTTTCCACAAAAACATGTTTGTTTACATTTTCTTCTTTGTATCTGTCACTCCTTTTTTGGCGGATCATAGGAATCTGTGAGATTACACTTAATATAATAATAATAATATTACCAGCCTGTTACTGTCCCACTGCAGGGCAAAGGCCTCTTCTCATACAGAGAAGGCTCGAGCATTGATCACCACGCTTGCTCAGGTGGGTTGGCGATTAAAAACTTATAATATTAACTATAAGACCAGGTTTCCTCACGATGTTTTCCTTCACCGATGTAAGATAAAATTAGAAAGTACATGTATATGAATTAAAAACGTCACATTGGTACTTGCCCGGATTTGAACCACAGCCTTATGCATGAGAGGTAGGCGCCTTAACCTCTGGGCCATCAAGACCTTCAGATTACACTTAATCAGATTTATATTGACGTACTGTGATACTTAATTAACTGCTAACTTAAACAAGCGCTATTGTAAATTTTATTCACACCTAAAGGTTCCCTGTTAAAAGGTTCATACAAACTCTTATAACACATCATTTGACTGGCCTGTTGGTCTAGTAGTTAGAGACCCTGACTGCTATGCCGGAGGTCGTGGGTTCGATTCCCACTCAGGACAAATGTTTGTGTGATGAGCACGATCATTAAGTTCTGTGTCTGGGTGTAATTTATCTATAATATGTATGTATTTAGAAATATATAAGTGTGTTTATCAGCTGTTTAGTACCCATAACACAAGCTTTCAAGCTTAACTTGGGACTAAATGGCGTTGTGTGAAAAAGTTGTGAAATATTTATTTATTTATTTATATTTAAACTAGAAGGTGAGGTCGGTGTTTAACTAAGCTGACTACTCTGAGAAGAAACACCGAAAGAAACTCAGAGGACACAGTCTCTTTTAAAGTCTTCAGGTAGTTGTTCTGGATCTAGCTGTTTGTGTGTGAGTCAAAATTTTTGTGAACTCACCCACGGCAGAGATGATTTTTCCTAGTGTTTTTTTTTAAGAAAAAAGAAAAGGCAGTTATCGTCGTCACGTTATACCACAAAACAGGTAACAAATAAAACATATAACCTACCCCCCCCCCCCCTCTTTAATCTGTTTTGTTTGTGGTTTTTCCCAACACCTATCCAATTTACTAAAGATTTTGTTACACATACTTTTAAATGTTACTTATGACGCAAATAAGCACCCCGGAATTGACGACAATTCATAACAAAATGTATTTTGTTTAAATTTTGGATGTAATGTTTGAAGTTGAGATTTTTATTGTAGTGTTTTTCTTTAAATTATATTTAATTAGCAGGCTGAGTGTGGGAACCGCTAATAAGTAATATGAATAAAATCTCTGTATTCGTTGTTATATAATTTATAAGAACTTTAGTTTTTATGCTCGCCATTGTTCTCAAAACGAAATTTTATAAAAGTTAACATTAATTTTAATTTTAATTAATTCTAAATTGGTTTCATCGGTTGGTTGGTTGGTTGGTTTTGGTTTGGTTGGTTTGGTGGTTTTCATTGGTTTTCGTATTATTTTTTTCTTTCATTCTTTCTTTTATCAAACTTAAAACGGGCTCTAAGCTAAAGTTTTTCGATGCTTAGTTTTTAAAATTAAACAATTTAGCATTTAGTATTGATATTGTTTATCTTACGATGAACAATAAATATACCAACAATGGTGCAACAACTTAATTAATATTGTTGTTAATTAATATCTTTCGACATAATGTTCTTAATAAAAATTACGAAATTCATCATTCGCACAAAATGCACATGTTAATTTTATGGTTTACAAGTTTGTAAACGATCTAATTAACATGTGCATTTTAATCAAGTTGACATTCCTAATATGAATTTTATAGGCATATTTTAATATTCATATTTACAGTTTTTATTTTCGTCATTTTCGACTCGTACATTAATGCTTAAACGTCAATCACTCAGTTAATTCGTCCTAAGTCAAAGTCAAAATATTTACTTATGAGTAGGGGCTACATTAGTAAACGCGCTTGAAAATTGATTTAACAAGACACAGCAACTTATATGAAGAAAATGTTGTACATCCCAAGATTTTTTCTAAATGTCGTAATTAAAACGACACGAATATTATTTCGGTATTTCAGAAAAGATTTTATCTATTCCTTCAAGGCTTAAGGCGCAGTGCAGACTATTGGTGATGAACTTTTTAGTCTGCTATTTATAGTAGAAACGACTAGAGTAATTTTTATAAGTAATTTAAAACTTAAGTTTGACGTTCAAAGGTTCCTAATAATGGTCTAATTGAAATCTATGGTGGGTGTCATATTCCTTACTGCATATGTATAATAGGGTAGGTATATAATGCATGTATTTTTTTATATTTTTAATTCACTGTTTACAACGTTTTACCATAAAAAAAAAAAAAACTTGTTTAAAAAAACATTTTAATGAAGCTTTAAAAAATATTTAAAGTACATAATAAATTAGAGACGTCATTTACTATTATCCTATTAGGTACCATTACTTTGGGAGATTTCGTTCTTCTAACCATTACACCATGAAAAAAGCTCAAAAACCAGTTTACAGTTATTGCTTGCCTACCCGAATGCAAAAACATTATCATATTATGCTTTTATAAAACCACTAACAGTCATTTTCTTAAATGTTTTAGAACCTCACTTTGAAGCTAAAACTACAGTTGAACATTAAATTTATTAGTTTTAAATAATTATGACGCTATTACAAAGTAAAATAATGATTTAGTACACATTTTCTGCCATTAAAGATTGGGAAAAAAGATATTCGAACCAAAATTTTAATTAAGTATTCCACACAACTATATTCCACAACTCGGTTGTCTGTGCTGCTCTTTAAAGTATCGCAAATAACACCTAAACTAAACGAAGTAAGTACCTATTTAATTCGTTTGACGTCACAAGTACAAAAATAACTTTTTAATTTTAACTCTCATCTGAAGCCGTGGGTAAACCTTAACGTGTGTTTTATTCATTTTTGATTGAGGTTGTTAACATAATTGCGTCAGTTGGGTTATTCTTGAATAAATTAACTTCATTAGTTTGTGCTTAACTTGCCTAAACTATGATAACTACATCTGTATTACAAAAAATATAGTGTACTCATTCAAATATTAAGTATAAATAAATACGTCACTTTATTGCCCTGGGAGTATTATTTAATATGTGAACAAAAATGATAACAATGGTACTAACAATGGTATTATGTTATAATACATGTAATATTTTAATACTTAAACGTATTTAATTAAATAAATAAAAAAAACCAGCTGATAGTCATTATTATTTTGACGATTAGTGCTCTAAAGACCATCTCAAAAGTTAATCAACATGGACGATGCAATCAAGATAATGTCTGTAGGTACTTTTTATGACAATTTTTGTATGTTTGTACCTACTTTAAAAAGGCTGACCTCTGAGTATATTTCGGTGTTTCTTCACAGAGCCGTCATGTGGCAAAGGAATCTATCCTTACTATATACTTATCTAGTTTTAAAAATCATCTACATGTAAAGTAATTTACAGAAATCGATATCATTTAACATTTAGAAGGCATGCAAGAAACATAAACTTAAATGCAAAAACTTAAGGTTGATAAAAAATAAGTATAAAAATAGACCATCTATTATATTATATACGTTGCCAATCTGAAGTTGTATTTTTTACTGGCTGGCTTGTTTACAACGAATATAAATTAATGTTCTTAAGAGAAAAAAAGTTTATGCATGAGGAACTTTAATAGGTACCTACTCTTAAGTAAATGAACATAGGGTTACAATTAAATGAATTATAGCTTGATATACTTATATACTGAAGATACTTACTTATATTCTGATACTGAGAAGGCTGAGCATTTATTACCACGCTTCCTCAAGGCATAAGGCAACCCCATCACGCCTGTTTACCCTGAATGATTAGGCAGACGTGTACCTTTAGTATATCCACATTTTGCCAGTTATGTAAATCCCATGTGTAGGGGTCGAGCCTATTACCATCAACTCGGCTCAAATCTTGACTACGTACTGCTACTGAGACATTCCAGATGGGAAAAACCAACATCATTTTACCCAACCCGGTAATAGGACCTAGAACTCCAAGCTCGGCAGTGGCATGTCTGACTACTAGACTCCCCAAGCTTCCTCAAGGCGATTGATAAAAACAACCGTATGGTGAACTGCCGTGTGGTCTCCAAATCACACATATGACCGTGTAAATTGGGCCTTAATTATATTAAAAACATTCAAAGTTACACCTAGCATAATACGCTAAAAATAGATCAATAAACAATTTGAATACTTTGGAGGCAAAAGTCATTAAAACAACAGCGAAATCATTGACTAACAAATTGCGAACAACTTTTTTATCATTCTAAACTGACGCACTTATTATGAAATAATTGTGGCTCTGATATATAAGTTGTATGAAATTGTAATAATTATTAATAGACATGTACTGTAGGTAGTGTGAATTAGCATGAGATCATAGCGCCCTGCAAGCGAAACAGATTATTCAAGGCGTAATTTAAAACATGTTGTCCCCGATGGGTACGCAGACACAGAGGTGCAATAGTCGGTAGTACCCACATTTCGCTAGTTATGTCTAAGTCCCATGTAATAGCGGGCGAGCCTATTGCCATCAATCGGGCACTAATTTAGGCTCCAGGCTGATAATGAGAAATTCCAGATGAAAAACACAATAATGCGACACATGACAACGACAATAACGATATTTGACATGTGCACATATTTATATCAGCCTGTTACTGTCCCACTGCAAGGCAAAGGCCTCTTCTTCAACAGAGAAGGTACGAGTATTGATCCCCACGCTTTCTTAAGAAGGATTAGCGACTTCAGACTTACCTAACTAAAAAAAAAAAAAATGTTTATTGCGAAAACTTAAATTTAAATTTACACTTGAATTTGTAGAAGTGTCCTTTTAAGCAAGAAGTTTGCTTGTGGTAAGACACTTACCTACCTTTGTTACATTTCAAGAAAATTTAAGCTACAGCTATAATTTATTATATTAATTATTAAAAATAGAAAGAGAAACAAAATGTAGATGGGTTTATGATAAACTAACTAATACGAGTATATTATATTGTGAGAGAGTGTGTGTGTAGGTGAGAGAGTGTGTGGGTGTAGGTGAGAGTGTGTATATGTGTGTGTGTGTGTGTGTGTGTGTGTGTGTGTGTGTGTGTGTGTGTGTGTGTGTGTGTGTGTGTAAGTGGATGGGGAGGTATTGAGAGTTGTGCGTATAATGTGTAAGTTCCTTTTATAATAAGGTTACAGTCTTATTATTTGTACCATATTCTCTACTTGGTCGTAAGTTTTTAATTTCAGCCATTTGGTCAAGGATTATTTGCATTCACGATATGTTGGGGATATACATCTAACTCTTTATGTTTATCAGATTGTACAAGTGAGCTGATTATCTAGTGTATTGTCTCTTGGCAAAAGTAGATTTTACTAGGATGGTCGGAGCCACTGTGTACCATCTTCTACCTTGCACCTTCGTGGGGTCGAAGGGAAGGGGTTTGTGCTTTTTAACCGACTTCAAAAAAAGGAGGAGGTTCTCAATTCGACGGTATGTTTTTTTTTTTTTTTTGTGTGTTTGTTACGCGATTTCTCCCCCATTTGTGGACCGATTCTCAAAATTCTTCTTTTATTTGAAAGAGAGATACTCCCGAGGTGGTCCCATTTTAATTTGGTGAAGATCTGGTGCTGATCTTCGGAGATATACAACGGAACTCTTCAAAAATAGACGGCAAATCTGTCGTGATTGCTGGAATCGCTTGGATGTTTATTGTTTATACAACATCATGACGTATCATCACGCCTGTATGCTCTGCAGGGTACACAGATGTGTACAATATACCTAGATTTCGACAGTTAGGTATGTTATGTTTCATTTATTAGGGATAAGTGGATAACCCTATTACCATGACATGTATTGTTAACAAATAACAATATAAAAATAAATTCATGGCAAATATTTGTATGGGAACAACTAAAAATGGAAAAATAAAAATCTTTTCTTGCCAAAAATAAAACCGATTTAAAAAAAAAACACTTATCGGTGTAAAATAACTCTAAATTCGGAAGTTGGTGGCCCATCATGAATAAGACAAAACCACCAAAGCCACAGACTTCCTAATTTAGAGTTATTTTACACCGGTAAGTGTTTTTTTTTAAGTCGGTTTTATTTTTTGCAAAAAAGATTTTTTTTTAGTGTTAGATTAAGTATGTAGAGCTTTCTAACAGATAGAAGGTTAGATTCAACATGGAGGCTTTCGGTTGAAAACTTAAAGGGCTTGAAGAGCATAACCTTTAATAGCGCTCTCTGTGTCCTCTCAACGTCCAAAAAGTTCATTTTTGATATTAACTAAGAGTCTAGGTTATCTCACGATGTTTTCCTTCACCGTCGTCAATGATGTCTTCGATTAACTTAAAAAGTACTTACATATTGATTGAACAAGTCACATGAAAGCCTCTACAACTGGTCATCACGACATTGGTATTTATGTCTTCTAATCGTTTAATTAGTATACACACAAATTAAACGATTAATCGTTAAAAATTTAACACATTATTATTTGTTCTTAGTTGCTGTTAATTGAAATGATTTTAATGACAATGTTGTACCGTCTTGTAAATGTAGATGTATACAGGATGGAATGGATACACTTCGATCGACGTACAAACTGAAACACTGAGTTCAGTATCTGCATGATTTTTAATACCCAGTAAGAAATGACAAAAAAACGTCATTCTTTTTTGACCCAGTATAATATTTAATAAAATTTAGCAGGCGGACAATACCCTCTTCTAGCCCCCCTAAGTGGGTTAAGGGGCGATGGACTCGGGTACGTCCGCCGCCCCCCACGTATTGTACCCACGTATTGGACCCACCCTCTTAGACGTCACGAGAGGAGTTTAACACCTCAATCCCCTTGCTGACTTGGCGAGGCCCTCGGGGCCAGCCAGGCCACCAGTCGGGGGTCGCGGAAGTCGGCGGCGGCGGCGGTCTTCTTGTCCCGTGACCCCCGGCGCAGGTGTGAGACGAAACACTGAGGTGGTTTTAGTCAGTAAGTCTGACAGGTCCCTCCCCGGGGCGGAGGACATCCATGAGGATTTTCCAACCCACAACAAAATAAAAATGGTTATCATGCTCTTCTATCTTGGATATTAACCAGGATGCACTAAGTAAAACTCAACCTTTATCAATGAACGAACACGCTTTTTGCAAAACTTGACTTTCAAACTTGATTATCTCCGCTTCTTCATAACCTTGCATGCACAAGCTCTTCGTGAATCAACCTATCGTTCCACCTTTGTTTCTTAAGTAATAACATGATAAAGCATAATGCTATTATATCCGTGCATGATGCTGACCTTGCTTATGATATGGAGTCATGACCTCGTAGCTTACTGTTTGGTCTAAATCTATGTTAAATCTGAATGTCAGTATGGTAATCTTGTTGAAAGATATTACTTAAAAGGAACAGAAAGAAAACTCGTAGTGATTTTGTGACTTTGAGATTATAGAATATATTGTTTAGTTGGCAAATACTGAAGAAAAAGATTAAGTACAACGAGTAATAAACCGATGATAACTGAAAAAGAATTAGGAGGTACACCTATTGCTATCAACCAAGCACAAATCCAAAATGTGAATGCTAACAAGAAAGAGGATAGAAACATTTCTGCTGATTATAGAAGAAATAATGCTGCACATTGTAGACTGTTGCCGAATAGATGAAGAAGAAGAAACTACACTAGAAATATTCTAAAATTCTTCTCTCAAAACAAAAGAAATATTTCTACAATCGGTCACTTTGACGATTTTTCTGTAGAGAAAATCCGTTTCTGGGATGGAATCTAGTATATTTGTAGTTAGTATAGTTGTACTTACGATAGTTAATGTTAACAAAATAACAATAATAAATACTCAATTCTAATATGATGATGCAGATCTCCTCAATAAACAAGACAGACTTCATAAAAGCAAAGCAAGCAAGTACGATCACGTACATTTCCGCGCATCGATCAATTTTTAAATAAATAATAAATAAATAAATATTCCACAACTTTTCACACAACGCTATTTAGTCCCAAGTTAAGCTTGAGAGCTTGTGTATGTATTTAGAAATATATAAGTATGTTTATCAGCTGTTTAGTACCCATAACACAAGCTCTCAAGCTTAACTTGGGGCTAAATGGCGTTGTGTGAAAATTTGTGGAATATTTATTTATTTATTATTATTACACCCAGACACAGAACAAATGATCGTGCTTATCACACAAACATTTGTCCTGGGTAGGAATCGAACCCACGACCTCCGGCATAGCAGTCAGGGACACTAACTACTAGACCAACAGGCCAGTCGTGGCTATGGCTACCTATTCGTCAGCGCAGAGCCTTGAGAGCCTTGACAACCTTATTTTCTATACTTCACAAACCCACGTCCCCAACATATCTGACTTCTCATTTTCACTATTTGTGTTCGGCACACGATAAGAATCTTCGTTCCACAAATAATTGTCTTCTACGATGTCCTTCTCACCGTTCTGGTTTCATTCACTCTTCATTCTTCGTCCAGGTGGTTTTTATTTGGAATGCGCTACCTCTGAACATCAGGATGGCAACCAGTTTGTTCACATTTAAAGTGAAGGCACATGAGCACATTCACAAGGAGTTGGCAAACTTATCTTGAAGTTAAGATGAGATTAGTATTTCTCCAGCAATATATTTTTTTTTCTTGTCATCGCTTGTATTTGGATTTTATATAATATGTATGTATTTATTCTAAATTATTATTGATTTGACTTTCTACTTTTTTGATCTTTTTGCGCCTACCATGTTCTGTCTCTGCATCACCTTAAGGTAGACTGGTAGAAAATGCCTAAGGCATTAAGTCCGTCTTTGTACAGTGTCTTTTACTGGTGCATAAAGTTTTAACAAATAAATATGAGTAATTCTGCTTATATTAGATAAAGATAACGATAATAAGATGAAGATACCGTAACCAGCACGTGCTTAGATCCTAAATCAGAAAATGAAATGCGTCAATTGCGTGATGTGTAACTAACGTTAGCTATTGGTGCATTAGCACTGTTTGTGTTGATTAGCATCGATTTAACCAAGAGATGTTACACCGTGTGAGATGTGACCAAATAAATATTGTTGCACATATTTGTTGACTGTGAGATCATCGGTTTTATTTAAAAACTAGCGGTCACGCGGTTTTCCGCGCGTAGTTCCCGTAGGAACGTACGAAAAAAAATAGCCTATGTCACTCGGGGATAATGTTGCTCCCCAACGTTGAAAGATTCTTTCAAATCAGTCCAGACGTATACGATACCTTCAAAAATATATTTTTTTTTATAATATTAAGATAAATCAATAGTAATAACTGGTTATATTGTTATTTAAACTGGTCATTGTGATTTAAACTGATCAATAGCTTCGTCTTTCTATCTGCTTCTTCTTTTAGATTCTTATTTCTATCTGTTACTTCTTTAGCTTCTTCTTCTTCTTGTAGTTTATTCTTTTAATTTTCTTTTTCTTTCTTCTTTTCTTATTTAAGAAAAGGATCCTTGTAGTGGGGCATTAATAGGCTAGAATCATATATTATATATTATTATAATGAATTCATAATGTTTCCATTTTAAATAATCAACAAACAGACCAGCCTTAATGAATAAGTACATATTTAAATCAATAGATTACACATGAGTATTTGCATAACTTATAAATTTATTGGAATGATTCACATTGCAATATACGTGTGTCGCACACATTCTTTTGTTTGTATTCCGTATGCAATATTGGTTTAAGCACGTCTGTCTTTAGTTTGCCATCAAGCACTTAATTGGTTGTTAATAACTTTATATTAACAATCAAGTTAAATGACAAAATACTGCTAACTATGTCACTATTCTAGTTATTATTGAACCATTTATATTTTCGAGAGATTATTTCAATAATACTCAAGCTTTAGAAAAAAAAATGCAAGCAGAAGAGATTGCTTCCCATCCTTTTGAAATATGTAATCTTTAAACGGTTCCTTGCGAGTAACAAAATGTATAGTTCGAAACCCATACCTATAGTTGGCGTAGGTGTGAGACGGAACGGTTTTATCAATAAGAGTTTGATAGATCCCTCGCCAGGGTGAAGGACTTCCTTCAGGAGGTTCTACGCCATAAAAAGTACTCTCTCACAACCCTAATATAAAGGATCGTCAATATCGTATAAATTCCTTATCAAAAAAACTTGTCTTCAAAACAACATGACCAAATCTATTGCTAAATGTCAAAATTTCTCGCCTTAGTTACCAAAGACGGGGTCAAGGTCTTGCTAACTCGTCTGATTTGTATCTCTACACCGACAACGACGTCTACTACGTCTTGAATATCAAGGTCTATAACTTCCTCGTTAAAAGTTGTGAAAACTTTCGTCACGTCTAATTTGTTTGATGCTAATTATAGAATAAAATTACCGTTATAGGCGGTCTTAGCCATTAGCAATTCGTAATATTAGAATATGCTAATAAAGAACGGGAATGGCACAAAAATATTTTGCGGTTCCATATTGAGTTACGATGACGATAAGATATTCATTATATGAGATAAACATTTTTGAAAGACGATCATATGCTGCGCTGGGCATGGAGGGTGATGATGATGGTATTGAAATTCAAACTAACCCATATTATATTTTGAAAATATTACTTTTTTATTACTTAGACTGAACTGTTCCACTGCTGGGCAAAGGCCTTCCTCCATGGATTCCATCTGTCGCGATTCTGCGCCACCTCTCTCCAACTTTCAAGAAAGACATCCAGAACGAGAATTTAGGACTTTCTGTATTTTAACTGTAATATTAATCTTTGTTTTAACCAACTGATTACACATTTTCCGAAACATGACTAAATGTGGTCAGGGTTTATGAAGTCAAAGACCGCTGATGCAGTTTCAATACCACGTAAATTATAAATCCCCACGCTAATTTAGCCACGAGCCCCCTCAATGTGACAAACAACAAATCAGTATCGTCATTCGCATATTTGATGACACCAAATTATTTTTCGCTTAGTTATTCATCGTTGCGGTCTGCGCGGTTAGATTTCCTAACGATTGCTTCTCCGGTTGCAAAGTTAATAAAAATCGTGCGGTTTCCCATCATTAGGGTAATGAAGTGTGCGTAGACAATGGCGGTTATTGAATACAGGATCAGTATCGCTTACGTTGGTTGTGTTTGTCTCCTTTATGTATAGTTGTTTTCTTGCATTATTGGCATCTAGTCTGAGTATTTCAGTGTCATTATCATTCGTAGTCTTTGGCTTTGTCTTCAATTATTCCTTCAATCACGACAGTCCTGCGTTTTATTCTCAATCATATCAAAACGCAGTGTCCTAGGTATATGTATAATAAGACTTTTTTTGTCTTGATGGATGATAGATGAGTTAAATTCAATAGATTTTTCTTTACTGTGATCTTTCCTTATCATTAAAAAGTTTGCAAGGAGAAAACTAAACGATAAGTTCAGCTTATGTAGATCATTGTACGTACAGAAGCCTGCACATCAAGTTACCCCAATGTGTCTTTTTCCAATTAAATATGAACTATTCTGTTTTATTTTATAAAGTTGAAAAACGATCAAAGAAATTTGACACATTGGGGTAACTTGATGTGCTGGCGTCTGTAAATAGACTTTGGACGTTTGGTGTACAATTAAGGACTAGAAAGGGACCCTCTCGTTGTTATGCAAGAGAACTATCCATGGGTACCAGAGTAGTATAGTATAGTCTGTGTAGTGAACTGTTATATATTATTTTACTGGTAGTATTACTTCGGCGATTAAGACAAACTTCAATAAGTTTTGAAGCAGCTTTGATAGTGGTAATTCCAATCCAACTGTTGTTAAGACGATGACTAACAATACGCGTCGTATTTAAATAATAAACAGCTGTGTATTCACTTGCTATCCCCGTAATGACTCCTCAAGAGTCTGTTCTGAATCTTAGATCACCGCGCTTCCTATTGTGATTGTACTACATGGTAATTGAAGTAAATTTCCTACAACTCCCAACATAACAGCTTTTATTATTAGTATTCCGTATCTAAAGGATTCCGAATCCTATTACGTTGATCTGTCTTCCGTGGACTATACGTAACTTTATGTTTTTCTAGTATTGAACTAAATTTCACCTATAATTTTTCTAGTTTCACAATTCCACCTCTGTACTGGTGTACCTACTTGAAAAAGAATGTACGAGTTAACATGCACAATAGACAAAAAGTTATATCCAATTTCAATGTTTTTAACCGACTTCCCAAAAAGGAGGAGGTTATGAATTCGACGGTATGTTTTTTTACTTTTTTTTTTTTTTTTGTGTGTTTGTTACGCGATTACTCCGCTATTTATGGTCCGATGTTCAAAATTCTTTTTTTGTTTGATAGGGTATACTACCAGGTTGGTCCCATTTGTATCAAACCTTAGATCTGATGATGGGATCCTCGAGAAATTGAGGGAACTCCTCGAATAATATAGGTACACATGTACCGATTTTTACATTTTTGGTAACAAATCAAGCATTTTCATTTAGCAAGCATCATTTGGTGAAGAAAAACTGATGAAGAAGACAGGCAACGGAACTCTTCAACGCATAACAGCACATTACTCGCGATTTCTACAGTCACATGTCTGTGCATGGTTTATGTATTTCCATAACATAACATTACGCCTGTCTATTTTAAAAGGGGCCCGGCAGACATTAATGTTTAGAAAGAACTTATTTTGCAATTGTTAACAGATTTCAATGATTCTTTCAAGTTTTGAAAGACTTTCTTTACAAACGAAGAAACTAAAAATTGCAAAATAAAAACTTTTTTTCAAAAAAAAACAACCGACTTCTTAAAAACACTAACAGGTGAAAAATAACTCCAGTTTCTGAAGTCGGTGGCCAATAATGAACGAAATAAAACCACCAAAGCCACAGACTTCCGAAACTGGAGTTATTTTTCACCTGTTAGTGTTTTTAAGAAGTCGGTTGTTTTTTTTTTTATGTCGTAGATAAGTATGTTATTAAGTAATTACCTTAACAGAACCGGTTTCTACCATTCACGTTAAACCCATGACTGTTGACTGCTTCACATAAATTAAAGTAGGTTGGTGCACGTTCAAATGGGTTTTCTATTTATTTTGCTAAACTGTTAACAAATTTAGTGTAAAACGTTGTCAACTTGTGTAGGCACCCACTGCTCTTGAAGATTGAATATCATCGTCTTAGCAGTCGGTTTTGGTTATTCTTCATTATAAAGATTTACATTAAACGTGATTTAGGTAAGTCTAACGATTTAGATGTTTTCCTATCTATACTTTTTAGTATAAAGAGGAAAGATTTGTATGTTTGTATGTAACGAATAAACTTAAAAACTACAGAACCGATTTAAATAATTCTTTCACCGTTCGTAAGGTTCATTATCCCCGGGTGACAAGCTACTTTTTATTTCTGTATTCCCACGAGAAGGGGAACTAAGCGGGTGAATCCGCGTGTCGTGCGCTAGTTTTTTTTTTTTTGAGGGTTGGAAAATCCTCATGGATGTCTCCCGCCCGGGGAGGCGGAGGGCTCTGACGCCCGACTGGTGCCGGCCCCGTGGGCCTCGCCAAGTCAGCGAGGGGAGTGAGGTGTTAGACTCCCCTCGCGACGTCTAAGAGGGGCGCGCGTGAACACGACGCGCCGCCACCTCAGGTCCATGTACGTGGGGGCGGCGGACTTCCCCGCGTCCGTCGCCCTGGACCCATTCAGGGGGGCTGGAAGAGGGCGTTGTCCGCCCTCCGCCTGCGCCCGGTGCGTCTGCTGCGGGCCGGGTGAGTGGAAGTAATCTCCCTCTCCCTTTCCGCAGCCTCCTTCTGCGAGATGACCGTTTCGCAGAAGGACACCACCGCGTCCCAGGACTCGACGCATGTGGTTGGTGCCTGGTCTGACTGGATGCACCTACATCTGCCTGTATTTCATACGAAGTGACTGCCAATCTGATCTCCACATACAACCATCTAAATCCATTAGCTGTAGTTTTTTTTGTGTACTAATTCAATGTAAATACCCAAAATGCAAGTAAATTGTGTACGTGTTAATCTGCGCAGGGCGCGCAAGTAATTATGCTTTTAAAGGTTTTTTTGTTCTCAACTTCGAATCAACTCGACTTTGGACTTGCTAAAAAGAAGCGTTTTGCAAATCATCATGATTATAATTTCAATATCTTGACCGTGACGTAAAGTGCTGACGGATTTTTGACCAACGATATATTCAGAATTGACGTACCTATATGATCAATGATTTAAAAGGCTCTTCGAAGTACGGATATTATGTAAAAACCAATTATACATAGGTATTTAAAACATGCACTCTAATACTTAGAATTATAACACAAGGTCTAAATTAAAAAAAAACTTAGGTACACATACAACGCAAAACGGCGAGACAAAAAAAAATTAAGAAAATCTAGAACTACATATTATAACGGCTATATATTACGGCAGGAACAATATACCTACTATACGAGGGGACTATACATATAATAAAATATCTGATAATGTAACTTACAGTAAAAGCCAGTATATTTACAAAACTTCTTTTATATTATATACTTAAATTAAAAAGTGCACCACTAGTAACCCATGCATTTGCCACAACAAGCTAGACTGTTAACTAAGTATGGAGTTTCTTGCCCATTCTTCTCCATATGATTATTTATTTTGTAAGTATGGCGCCCAAAAGTGCCTTGTATGGGTCTTATTGAAATAAATGATTGACTTCTGATTTTGACTTAGCCAGGTGCCCGCAGTATGGACAAAAGCTGTCTGTCTGAACCAAAAATATACTCGTAGTAGGTATGACTACGACCATAAGTGGTTTTTGTTTATAAAAGAGATCGAATCGAGTGTACTTATAATCGTCGAGATACGAAGAACACGGTATCAACATTGGGCTGTTTTCAAAACAGATCAAATGACCAGTAATTGTGAGGAAATGAATCGTACCTACTTAGTTATATGATACGCAGTCAAGCAATTTACGAGTGACTGGGTTTACGAAAAAAAGAAGTGTTGACGCACAATTTTACACGCAATAATTTTTAAAGTTCGATGAGGCAGTTTTTTCTGACAACTCTGAGAAGAAAAACCAAAACTGACTCTCAGGTTAGACTCTTTTAAGGTCCAGTAAATAATTTGGCCAGACCATGTGAGGACCATGCAAAAGTCTCTGAGAGAATCGGAAAGGACCTTGAGGTTTTTGTAATGTAATAAATAAGTGATCATAAAGCTCAACTGAGAACTTACGAAACTTCTCTTATGACGCAAATGATTAGATACCTAATTAATCATTTATTTTTTATTAACCATTTGCGGAAGAATCTTAAGTTTTTACAACACCCGGTGCAGGCGAGAGATGGAACACCGGGGTAGGTTTTAATCAGTAAGAGTCTGACAGACCTCTCTGCGCATCCTCAGTGCGAAATAGTCAAACAAAAGTTTTATGTTTGACTTTGCTATTAAATACGTGATTTTAATAAGAACAAGTTAGTACTTTTTCACGGGATCGGACTCTAAAAACTTTTACATTACCGCTGCTTAGGAATAGGTTACAACACGGTAAGTTTTGTTTAGCAAACATAAGTGTACCGAACTTTACCGATGCTAAAAGTTACTGAGTGCCTAGTGCGAGTTTGTTTTACGCTAACGCGATCGACACGTTCATGACGTTCGGCACTCCGATTGGCCCGCTCCAAGCTTTTAACCAATCAGAGAGCCAAACGCGGTGAACGTTTCGATCGCGTTAGCGTAAAAACCACTCGCACTTAGGGCACTGATATCGATGAGCTCTGAAAGATTGCAAGTCATCAAGTAGGTATTACATAAATATGAAGCTGTACAGGTAACCTCTATGATCTTAAGACTTAACGTTGCGATGTCCTTTACCAAATAGATGTTAAGTGTGTCCATTTCTCAATCTAGTTCTTTTTGCAATGTGCAATATTTTATGACAAACTCCAGCACTTTGAAGGTATAAGAAACAGCGTGTAGTTTCTCATACCCCATGTTTTTATTGTTTTCATTTATTTTTATTTATTTGTTTTCATTACCAATTAGTATTTTTTTTTACAGGTATTTCTTTTTTGCATTATTTATATAGTATGTTTTACACTTTGACATTTAATGTTAAATGACACGTATTTTTACCTTAAGAATATAATATTAATATTATTCTTTTATTATTTTGAATGTAAGGCCTATGTGGATCTTTATTTTTTGTATCTCGTTTATAAACTTGTAAGTCCTTTTCTAACTTTTTGTCTGACAGTTTGAGTACTTTATGGGACCAACCCAAATGTTCTTTCTTTGGTACTGTTCGTCAGCACGTGGAGCTCCTCAAGTTTCAAGTTGAGCTCACGATTACTGACAAATACTTGCACTGACTGATCTGGTCCCCTCATATCTGTGTGGTTCTTTCCTCAAAAGACCATTTCAGACACTAATCTGCATGGTTCTTACATGATTTGACCAAGATTATGTCTGGACTTTAAAAGAGATTATGACCTCTGAGTTTCTTTCGGTGTTTCTTCTCAGAGTAGTCAGTTAGTGAAACTCCGATTTCATCTATCAGTTAAAAAATGACGTGTAAAAGTGTTTGTGAAAACCTATTTGCAAAATAAACATCATTTATCATTTATCATAATTTATCATTTATCATAGAAAAGCTGGGATCCTCCTCGCAGACGGGTGTTGTGTCTGGTGGGCTACTACTGCCCGACGGTTGTTGTTGGGAACTTGTTTACGTTCAAATCGTGCGGATAACTTTAATACCGCGATGTAGGATATCGGTCATTAGTCCGTATGCGGCGAGATAGATGTCGCTACAGCACCAACCTTTATTGGAGTAATAAGAAATGAACCTGCTTCGTGAGTCTAGTGGTCGCAAGCGCTACTGCTGAGCGTCAGGTCCCGGGTTCGATCCCTGAGTCGAGCAAAATGTTATTAAGCTTTTCCATCTGGAATTTTATAGTAGCAGCCCGGAGTCTGGATTTGTGCCCGATCGATGGCAATATAGGCTTGCCCCTATTCCATGGAACTTAACATAATTTGCGAAATGTGGGTGTACTAGCAGGTTCACCTCTACCTTACCCTTCGGAGATTATAGGCGTGATGTTATGCATGTATAAGTATGTGAGAAATAAACCTTATTCGTAAACAGATTGAATAAATATTACAGTGCACATAATTTACAAACGTCATTGGGAATTACGTGTAACATAATCGTATGATTTTCTTATTAATCGTAGATGTCACAGTTACTATTATTGCAACGATACACGGAAATATACATATCGGGTGTAAAAGACAACACGTGTCATGTATCAAGTGTGTGAGGAACTTTTGGCTAACTAATAATAGCGTCACGGGTCGGTCGAAGGTTTATTTATTAAGGTAAACCAACAGCTTTGTAGACAGCATTACATAAGAATAATAGTAAAAAGTATCAGACTTATACAGTCGCCAATAACAGGTCGACCAACATTGATGTGAGTGAAAAATTACAAATAATCAAATTAAAGTTAAAAAGAAAACATAATGAAATTACAAGTACATACACAATGAGAGCTAATGAGATAAAAAAGAGAGACAACAAATTTAAAATAAAATTGAAATAGAAACAAAACAAAATAAAATATTCACACCTAACAGAAAATAATGACGTAAAAATTTCAAGAATATATAAATCGTATAATCAAATTATAGTGTAAATATTGAGTAGGTATTGAGTATTATGAATTAAAATTAAATATTCAGTTGCATTCTTCGGTACTGTTGAATTTTGGCCTTAAAGACTTTTAAGGAATCATGATGAATGTCAACTTCTGGTACAGATTTTACAAAAGAATTCATCTCTCTACAGAGTCTTTTAACTAGTATGTTAAGGTTAAGGTATGCTTGATGAGGTTGGTCCGTGGGTGCGGGACCAATCATTAGGTACATATTAAGACACCTTAGTGCTTTGAAAAGCACAAGTCTTTTGTAGATCTATGACAGTTGTTTTGAAGTCCGAAAATTGAACAACCAGTTGACACCGTTATCGTGTTACGCTTACTTTTGCTGGGAACAAAGACATTCAAGACCGGACATCACAAACAAAATTTTCGTCCGAAAAAGTATGTTCTGCCGGTCACAAGTCTATGAGTTTTTTTTAGTACGCTTCGCTGCCGTTCCAATATTCATATATTATTCTAGATGGCGTTACTGAGACATGGGATCAAAGTGCATGTTCGCTCTATAGTCTTTTAAATCTCTTTGGCTGGGAACAAATCCAGACGAGACGCGCTTGAAAAAATCGCCGGACTAACAATTCCAATCACTATTATTCAACGAGTGAAAGTGAGTCTAAAAACATTATGGGTCGATTCAAAGCAACGATCAAAGTTCTTTCAAATTTCATTCAGACATAAACCATTACTAAGTGATTATTAAATATCTTATAAAGATGCATATCGCAAGAAACCTCGAAGTCTAAGGCCATTTTTTTTTCATTTCAATTATTATATTTAATGATACAACTTCTTATATAATGACATTCGCATTAAGTACAGGATATTAGTACGCGAATGATCTATTGTTGTTGACTTCCCTGAAAAAGTCCTTCGTTATTGTGATTTTTAACGTTAAAATTTAGATATTATTTCTCAGGAAGTGGAAGCGATTGAAGTTTTGTGTTAAACACTTAAGGGGCTGCGCAAACGAAAACACTTTTTGTTGCCGGTTAACGACACCTAACACTTTTTGATCGTCATGAGATTGAGTAGTGTAAGCAACTGGACACAATGTATGCGCAGGGAGTAGACGATTTCATACTGGTTCTATAAAAATCAATTATTCATCCGTAACTCCTATCTCACACAAGACACAAAATTGTCCACGTTTGCACCCTGCCTAACAGTACCGACAGACACGTACAGTTCGTGTCACTTTTATAAATAAACACACCAACAACTTATTTACAAATATAGGTATATCATACAAAGACAGACATCAAGTTACCCAATCTGTCAATTTCTTTGATAAGCTTTCAACGTTATTACAAAAACATAAAGTTCAAATTCAATTAGGAAATTTGTCAGTTTCGTATAGCTTGACGTCAAGCTATACGAAACTGTCAAATTGTCGAAACTGTACAAAAACCCACGCCTCCACCACGCATCCACGCATTGCAACTGCTTATTTATTTGTATTGGCAAATGAAGTATATTTGAAATACGCACTTTGTGGATGTTTACTTATTGCAATACACTGGTACGGTGTCTTGTTCAGAGAAGTCGTTTACACGCCGGTTTATAATTCCCTATCAAGACTAATACCTACTTACTATCGATTTAAAAAATATTTATTTACTGATTGTTCGTGTTGCTGCTGTATCCAACGGCCCTGCTAATTATATTTTAAATGAAACGTATACATAGATGCACAGATTTGTAATCCAGCATTTGAAATCAACTAACTAACGTTATACTGAAACCCGATTTCCTTGTACATTGTTTTTGTTTTCAAAATTTGTTGTAAACATCGTTCTTATTTTTTTATGTCATTGGGCATTTAACTTGTATAAATAAGCTTACAGTTATTAAAAATAATAATTTAAATCTATAATTTTAAAACTATATGTATTATCAACACAATAATGCAGTACGGCACCTACGACATAGAATAGAAAACTCTTTATTGTGCAGCATAAAAAGTTAGTAAGTAATAATTTTAGGAGCTACATAACGTAAGTTTGAAATCGCCAATCCGTCTTGAGCAAGCGCCGTGATCAATGCTCAAGTCTTAAGAAGGGAGTCCTTTGCCCTGCAGTGAGACAGTAACAGGCTGGTATTATTATTGTTATGGTTTTACTGATAGGACTGTAATTATAAGATTAAGCTGGTCGGGGAAGATGGGCCAATAAAATGATATATTAATAATTATTACTGTTTTAACCATTAATACACACATTTTAAAACTTACTAAAATAACACGTCTGCTCTTTATCACAACGCTGACACAACAAGAAAACAAAAACGAAAATAATATTACTTCATTTTAAATACAATTCGAAAATAAATAAAAAGGAAAAAAAGTATAAAAAGGTTGACCGTGGCCAACAATTATTATTACATAACGTGAATCTTTTACCTCGTTTGAGTTTTTGACAACCAGGAATTCCCGCTAACTCCTATCATAGGCTATATCTATCAAAAATTCAACATACATCACTGGAGCTATAAAACAGTGAATCAGAGACCAAGTCATGCATACCCAAAATAAAAACGACAGTACCTAGTAGTCACAAACAACAACGTTACGAATAGTTTACGACAGTTATTAATAAGTATTACAATCATCAAAATTGTTTTATGTAACAAATTTACATAACAATGCACCAGTAGTCACCAAAGGTTTAGGCTGAGGTTTTCCTATAGGACATCCATAATTTGTTTTCTTTACGTCTAAGTTCAAGGGCGAGTCTATTGCGATCAACGGGGCTGGGATCTAAACTCTGACCTGACAAATGGCGTGGCTCAAAGTAAAAACAATATAAAAAGCTGTGGTTAAGTAAACTTTGATTTTCCTTCTTCCTTGTATGGATATCGTGGGTAATGCGGTACCGTAGAATGTAATTTGTGAGTTACAACAGCTTACAAATTATAAACATATAGCTTATCGGTTCGATAGTTATAATTCCAGCAGCTGTCATAATTGAGGCCAGTACAACAATGCATGTAATGCATATATGGTAACCGTTTCCTCACTTTACCTGTCAATATTCAGAGCAATTCATAAAATTATGCAAACTTTTTGAAAGTGGTTCTTCAATGAGTTCTTTTACTCTCAGAAAGATGGCCAATAAACTAAAAATAGTATCACTTGAAGTTTAAAACCTGGCCTAATGTTACAAAATAAAGACTATTTCTAAACTGTTACGGCAATGTTAAGTACTACTTAACATTGCCGGACTGTACACCTATCGTTACACAATTTATAGTACAAGGCACCGATTTCCCATTGTAAACAAATGAGTCTACAAATGGTTTTATTTTCTTCTTTGTTTGAGTGCATTAGCATAACCATGGTTCATAGTATAGAAAATAGGATGATATTAAACATAACAGCTAAACAATTTTGCAATATATGTATATTGGAATCAATTAACATATTTTATTTAATCATACTAAAACTACCCGTTTGATAAACTGCAATCATAGCAATATGCCCTCGACTTGTCGAATAACTTTCATCAAGTCCCAGTGTCATATTTACCTGGTATATAAAGGTATTAACAGGAATAATTGAATAACTTATAACTTCCTACATAACAACTGAAATATAAAAAAACACATTACACACTTTTAAACGTTTAATTAACTGTAAGCCTTTCACAAATCATGCAAATTTGTGTATCTAGATGATGTTATAATATCACAAGGATCTTGAAAACCAGGAACTTGATAGAACTGAATAGTAATCTAATATCCTTACAATCTGGATTTGACTGGCTGCGCCGGCGCACGTGGCAGCCGTGACTGAGGAATATGAACGACTAGATTAATGAGACTAACAAAGGAAATTATGCGAACAAGGACAGGCACGACGTTGTGGGTTTTCCTGTAGAACATATGAATTTGTGTTCAGTTGGTCTGAGGCTAAGTAGCTCTAGAATTTTCCGTAGCCAAATTATTGATTGCTACTCTTACCATTTCAGCCTGTCTATCTGTCTGTCCCTCCAGATAATACACAGCTACTAAGACACTACACTTAGATACTATTGGCAATATCTTTGTAAGTGTCACATAAGGAGGTAATGCCGTAGAAGGACATAAAGTGACCTTAATGATAATGTTCTTCTGAAAGTTCTGGAGCGTAGAACTTACAACTAACATAAGAACTAAACGTAAACGAAGATAAGAACGTTTGTAAGGATTGAAGGTACAGAAAGCCAAAATAATAGGAGTTAAAAGTTATGCTTTAAAATAAAAATATTTACACAAACACAACACTCACGATCTTATTTTAAATTTTACAAACATTAATTTAAGTGCACCGGTTGCATTAGTTGCATGTTATAATCGCATATTATATCCGTGTTCTTAATACCACGGAATAATAAAAACACCTTCGTAAACCGGTTCGCGAATATATTTTTAAATAATAAAGAAAACTGATTTGAACATATATTCAACTCAGCTAAATTAATTAGTTTGTAATACATATATCAACAGTCCATTATATAATCTTTGGTCCATTGATTTTTAAAGGGATTTACAAAACCATAATAATTGACTTTGTGTCTGTTTGTGGCATTCATTATAGTATTTTATTTATTCAGGTATTATTTCTCATCTCTCATTAATTCTTGATGGAAATTTTAGTCAGGAAGTATAAAAAAACCGGAAGAGCGATTTGACTCGCACACGAATGATTCCGTACCATCGTACCTTTCTCCTAATTTATTTGAATCCCTTTTAGTTTCATTATTCGTTGTTACAGCGGCCACAGAAATACTCATTTTGATATATCAATAGTCTATCATTAACGATATGTGAGATGCAGCTTAGCTAACAAACAGACGGATGGACAGAAAGCAGAGGCTTAACAATAGGGCCTTTAAAACTTTTTTATTATTGTAAATAGTCTAATTATACCAAAATAGTTATCGTGTGAGTTTTTATTAGCACTAATTGAAATTACCAGTACCAATAAAAAGTTAGTAGGTACTTACCTAGTTAGTTATTCCGACACATAGAATTACATCAGTGCATTTTATAATTGTCTGAGCAAGTAGCAAAATCATAGTGACTTTTCGATAATTAGTACCGCATCGCTCGATAGATGGCAGCACGGGTAAAATTAAAACTCGCTATGGTTTCGTTACACGCGTTTGGTTGGGTCCGGTGGAACATTTTATATTTGTGAGCAGACCACCTATCGGAATTAATTGTCACTTATAATTAATATACGGGTTGTGAAGTAATTTCGGTGTGGTGTTATTTACTATCCCTCTCCAAGTCGACCCTTGATATACATGGTCCTTGTCGAGTCGGATACGGCCGCGAGTGTTTTTTGGTGATCATCGGTGGTGGTAGTGATTGCCACCCTACGCGTCGTTACTGGGCAGTGGATCGCTGTCCAGATCAGCCCCTTCAGCGGGTACCAGGTGAAAGGTGCCCAGGAGCTGGAGGTGGAGCCGGGTGGAACTGGAGCCAGAGAAGAGGAGCAGCCTGTTGGAGCCAAGGCAGCCTGGACTGGCTGTGACACCCTGGAGGAGCAACGCGAGGGAGGTGAAGCGAACCTTAGTAAGCGGCTAAGCAAAGGGCGCCACTTGTATGGAGCAAGTGTCGATCATCAGAGTGAGTGAGTGAATAATTGTGAAGAAAAACCGTGAGTACATTTAAATAGTAATCTAAAAAGTGCATTAAATTTCTGTTTACCTCGGACTTGTAAAATATTTCCGTTAAAAGTGGTTGGAACGGGGAACCTATGCCCAAATTCCTTAAAAAGTCAATTCTCAAACACTTGTAAAATTTTAAAAATCGTGATCGTGACTTAGTTTGTTGGAGATAAAATTTAAGAAGTTCGAAGTGTTTTTTAGAGACATTAAGTTAATAGTCTATTAATTTTAAAGTGTTGCTTATTTGTGTTTCTTATTGTGTTTGTTGTAATTGTTTGTAGACATGGATGCCTATAACGATATTCAGGATGACATTAAGTCCAAAATTGTAAAGGCAAAAACTAATTTTAAGAAATGTCCAAAAGATCGACTTACGGTCTCATACATAGAAACACGGTTGGAAAGTTTGGAACAACATTGGAATATTTTTTACACTACGCACCTGAAAATAATTAGCGAAATTAAACGATCTGATTTGTATAGTTCAAACTATCACAAAGATTGTGTGTATGATGAAGTAGAGGAAATGTATTTGCTACACAAAAGTGATCTTAAAGAAATGTTATGTCAAGGTAAAACGGTACAATATAGCGATACACATAGTAGTTCAGGAAATTGTAAGGAAGTTTCTAATTTTAAATTACCGGAAGTAAAAATTCCTGTGTTCTCTGGTAAATACCTCGAGTGGCAGACCTTTCGGGACTTGTTTGTAGGGTTAATTCATAATAATAAAAGGCTGGATGATGCACAGAAAATGTATTATCTCAAAGGGTATTTGACGGGAGACGCAGAACACTTGTTGAGAAATGTAAATGTTACTTCGGATAATTATCAGGCAAGCTGGAAAAAGTTAGAATCGATGTATAATAACAAAAGATTTATGGCAAATGGTATTTTAAAACGTTTATTCGCTCAAAGGGTATCAACAGTAGAATCGGCTACGGATATTAAAAGGTTAATCAGTACTACATCTGACTGTTTAGGGTCATTACAAAATTTAGGGATTGATGTGACGTCATGGGATATCTTGATAATTCATATACTTAGTACAAAATTAGATAAAGATACAAGAAAAGCTTGGGAATTGCACGCAGCTTCCGATACCACAGATGAATTGTCTACGTTTAAACAGTTTAGTGATTTTTTAACAAGTCGCTTCCGCGGTTTGGAAAATTTGGATAGCAAAATAGATAAAAACCCTAAAACCACACAGTCATTTCATGTATCAAATGAAAAAAAAAGTGTTACTTGTGCGTATTGTTCAGCTGATCATCGAATTTCATCTTGTCCAAAGTTTTCCAAAGAATCTGTTGATAGTCGTCGAAATATTGTACAAGAAAAGAATTTATGCTTTATTTGTCTAAATAGTAACCACTCTGCTAGGTTCTGCAAAAACACTCACAGGTGCCAGGTGTGTAAACGCCGCCACCATTCTTTATTACATCCTACGGGGGGGTCGGCATCAGTAATTGGTGAGGGTAGTACGGCTGCTCGCGAGGGAACCTCATCGGTGGCTAATGAAAAAAAAGATGTTGCCGCGCAAGCGGAGGATAAACCACTAGTCTCATGTCTTTCGACAGGAAATAGCAAACAAGTGGTGTTATTAAGCACAGCCTTGTTAAAGGCTGAGTCAAAACATGGGACTTACCGGGTGGTTAGAGCGTTACTGGATCAGGGATCACAGGGATCCTTTGTAACCGAATCCATGGTCCAGTATTTGGGTTTGAAGAAAATATCGTCAAAAAATACGGTGGTGGGTGTGGGTGGAAATCAAAGTACTACGTCGACTGCCAAAGTAGTTGTCACGATTGTCTCAAGAATAGATCCAACGTTTAAACTGCAGGTAAACGCTTACGTTCTGAAATCTATCACGGCTTCTCTCCCGTCTACCAAAGTATCCAGGGTAGAGTGGGTAGACGTAATCGATACCGAGTTGGCAGATCCGGAATATTTCAGGCCTAATAAAATTGATATTTTATTGGGTGCTGATATATACAGCCAGGTTATTCGGGACGGGGTAAAAAAGAACTCAAGCGGGACGCTCTTAGCGCAGGGCACCGCTTTAGGTTGGATATTGTCGGGGGCAGTCGAAGTGGACAATGGTTCTAATATCCACTCACATATTACCGTGATGCATTCCAGTGTCCAAGATGATGATCTGCTAAGAAAATTTTGGGAGTTAGAGGCGGAACCATCTGCAAAGACGATGCTCACGGAGGATGAAGTCAAATGTGAACAATTGTTTACGACTTCTACATTGCGGAATGAAGACGGCAGATATATCGTAAAATTGCCGTTGCGGGATGCAAGGCTGGTTGGCAAGTTTGGCGAGTCAAAAGGTATAGCTGAAAAAAGATTTAAAAGCTTAGAATTAAAATTAGGAAGGAATGATCAATTAAAACAAGATTATAAAAAAGTTATACATGAATATTTAGAATTACAACATATGGAAAAGGTATCACAAGATAAAATAAAAATTAAAGAAGCCATATACTTACCACACCACGCCGTCGTCCGCGCGGATAAGGATACAACAAAGGTGCGAGTCGTCTTCGATGCCTCCTGTAAAGGTTCAAATGGGATGTCACTTAACGACAATTTATTGATTGGACCTACCTTGCAGGCAGAACTTCGGCATATCATAATGCGTTGGAGATCCTACCAGATATGTTTAGTTGCCGATATTATTAAAATGTATCGACAAGTTTTGGTGGACCGTAATGACACGATATTCCAACGCATACTTTGGAGGGATAGTCCTGAAAAGAAAATAGAAGAATACGAACTGAAGACGGTGACATTCGGTACTGCATCAGCACCATATTTGGCAGTTCGTGCTCTTCACCAAGTGGCGCATGACGAGTGTAAAGATCTTCCTGAAATAAAGAAAATAATTTTAAATGACTTTTACATGGACGATTTGATGACTGGAGCTGAAAACATTGAAAAAGGCATTAAAATCTTCACAGAAATGAATGATACTTTGAGTAAAGGCGGATTTAAGTTGCAAAAGTGGATGAGTAATAGTAAAGAGTTATTAAATATTGTAAGAGATAAGAAAGGTTCTACAGATGAAGAGTTAAGAATAAAAATGGATGATATAACAAAAATATTGGGACTTACATGGAATTCAAGCGAAGACTTTTTCCAATACTCTCTGGAACTCCCGACGATTACTGGACCTGTAACAAAAAGAAAAATTATTTCCGAAATATCGCGTTTGTTTGACCCTCTGGGATGGTTGGCCCCTAGTATAATATTATCAAAAATATTATATACAGAAATTGTGGTTGGCAGGGTTAGATTGGGATCAAGAAATTCCAAGCAATTTAGAACAAGAATGGAGTACTTACCATCACAGCTTGGCATCTCTCGTTCAGATTAAAATTCCTCGATGGTTACACACTGGTCCTAATATCACGAGATCAGAGTTACACGGGTTTTCAGACGCATCAAAGTCAGCGTATGCAGCAGTCGTTTACCTTAGGGTGGTGGATAACTTAGGAAATGTTCATACGTCGTTAATAACAGCCAAAACAAAAGTAGCACCTATAAAACAAGTGTCTATCCCAAGGCTGGAACTCTGTGGCGCAGTTCTAGTCACTAAACTAATAGCAGAAGTTGGTGAAGTTATGGGTATACCAAAGGCTGATTGGCATGCATGGACCGACAGTGAAGTGGTACTGGCATGGTTAAATTGTCATCCATGCCGCTGGAAAACCTTTGTAGCCAATCGGGTTTCTGATATTTTAAACACATTAGACACGTATCATTGGGCACATGTGTCCACTAAGCAAAATCCAGCAGATTGTGCTTCGCGGGGTGTTTCTCCTTCAGAACTTGTAGGTACCTCTATATGGTGGGAAGGGCCGAGCTTTCTAAAGGATCCGGATATCGAATACAAAAGGCCCAAACATCTTGTAACGCGATTAGAAGAAATTAAGGTACACACATCTACGTTGGATGTAACCGTTTGGAACCGATTCTCGACACTGACCAGGATGATCCGAGTCATAGCGTACTGTCGCCGGTTTTTAAGGCAAAGAATCAGGCAGAAACATTTGTGTAAACAGGAACTGGAAGAGGCAACAGAGATATGTATAAAGAAATGTCAAGAAGAAGGGTTCGCCAATGAACTAAAAGAATTGAATAATCAGAAATATCAGGGAAAAGGGATTCTAAAAGCATTAAATATATTTTTGGATTCTAAGGGAATTATAAGAGTTGGAGGGCGGCTTGAGATGGCCCAATTAAATTATGACAGAGTTCACCCCATTTTGATTCCGAAAGAGTCGTTCCTCACAAGCCTCCTAATTGCCGATGCACATCAGAAAACCATGCATGGTGGTCCGCAAGTCGTGATTACCTATTTGCGGTCGAAATATTGGATTATAGGAGTTAAGCTATCAGTTAAAAAGCATGTAAGGGAATGTGTTAAATGCCTGAGACATTCATCTAAGGCTAGAACACAATTAATGGGACAACTACCTGCGGTACGGGTTACACCCAACAAGCCATTTCTGTGTAGTGGAGTGGATTACGCGGGCCCCATTAATATTAGGGTTTCAAAAGGTCGAGGTAACAAGTCATACAAAGGCTACATAGCATTGTTCATATGCATGGCTACCAGAGCAGTGCATTTAGAAGCGGTCAGTGAACTGAGTACAAAGGGTTTTCTGGCTGCGTTCAAGAGATTTGTGGCAAGGCGGGGTCGATGTGCAGAGTTGCACAGCGACAATGGCACAAATTTCGTGGGAGCAGCCCGAGAGTTACGCAATTTATTCACGGAAGAAAAGTCCAATTTAAAGTTAGAATTAGCAGACGAGCTTGCCACCAATGGTACTGAGTGGCACTTTATCCCTCCTCACTCGCCAAACTTTGGGGGCCTTTGGGAAGCAGGGATAAAGTCCACAAAATATCACCTTAAGAGGGTGGTGGGAGACTCCACGCTAACGTTCGAAGAAATTACGACGGTGTTGGCTCAAATAGAAGCATGTCTTAATTCGAGACCCCTATCCTATATCGAGGATCAGGATAAGTTAAAGATTTTAACTCCAGGTCATTTTCTGGTGGGGGAACCACTCGTTGTACCTCCAGACTCAAATTATGAAGGAGGTAATACAAGTAGTTTGCGACGATGGCAACTCCACCAGAGAATGATGCAGGATTTCTGGCGTCGATGGTCGCACGACTACCTTCACCAATTCTTGCAGAGGCATAAGTGGGCTTACAAAACCTCGGAACCATCCATTGGTGAAGTGGTCTTAGTTAAGGAAGATAATTTACCCCCTGGCAAGTGGTTACTGGGTAGGATAACAGCAAAACATCCGGGATCAGATGGTGTTACCCGGGTTGTTACGTTACGCACACAGTCGTCTACTATAAAAAGACCGACGTCAAAATTATGCGTGCTCCCTATAACCGATTGAACTTGTAAATTTAGGCTTAAACAATATCTGTATAATTATCTTTAATTAAGTATCTATCTTAGGTTATATTTTTTTGTTAATTGTTAGTGTACTTAGATGTAATGGCTTCTTTGTTAAATTGGTTAAGCTCCTCACCAATGACATTGGCACACCCTATGTTCAATGTTGTTTTTTTGTAATAGTTTGCAACCAATCCAAATTATTTTGTCACGGTGGGCAGTGTTGAAGGACATTGAGCAGTATGTCCTTGGTGGGCAGTATGTCTGAGCAAGTAGCAAAATCATAGTGACTTTTCGATAATTAGTACCGCATCGCTCGATAGATGGCAGCACGGGTAAAATTAAAACTCGCTATGGTTTCGTTACACGCGTTTGGTTGGGTCCGGTGGAACATTTTATATTTGTGAGCAGACCACCTATCGGAATTAATTGTCACTTATAATTAATATACGGGTTGTGAAGTAATTTCGGTGTGGTGTTATTTACTATCCCTCTCCAAGTCGACCCTCGATTATACAATAATGGTTGCTTTATGTCTCTCAGTTAGTATACATATTGTCGATCTCAGAGGGATCTTAGATTTATTACTTAATAGTAAATATGTTGTAAATACTGACGTAGGCTACTGCTCTGTGATATAATCCTCTTGACGGCTCTTACACCATCAGTGGTTGACATACTTAGGGTAAACTAGAATTGAGAAGATTTGTTTACTGACATTGAGCATGATAGGTACCAAGTTCAACCAAGAAGTCGCGTGGTCAAATTCAAAGTTAAATCGTTTATTTCAATTAAACCATTAAAGGCACTTTTGAACGTCAGATTTAAAAGTTAAAAGAATAAGAAAATTATTCTTATTGTCACTAACAAAAGGCAGTTTCGTATGGAGAAGAATGGGTAAGAAGCTGTATGACTAGCTTAGAGCTTCTACTAGCTACTACCACTGCTATTTTTTTTTAATGAGTGACAACATTAGAAGAGGAAGACCAAAGAAACGATGGATGAATTGTGTGAAAGATGACAGTAATTTGACTATGTTAGACCCAGTCATAGGTACCTACCAGCTTTTAGTTCTTTATAAAGCTCAAGTCCGGTCCAGCATGGAGTATTGCTGTCACACCTTTGGGATGGCTCAGCCAAATACCAACTAGCCACACTCGACTCAGTAGAGCGCAGAGCCAAGAGGCTCATTGGTGACGAAAAGCTGGTGGGTACCAAGCTTCATACCCTGGCCCACCGCCGCAAAGTTGCATGTCTGACGGTCTTTTACAGACTGTATTTCGGTGAGTGTGCTCTTGAGCTCCACGAGCTCATTCCACCATCTCCTTTCTTCCATTGGGAATCCAGACGTACTGCAGGTTATCACCCATTCCTTGTATATGTTCCACACATTCGCACGAAGCGCTTTGCCTGTTCCTTCATTATGCGCACAGCCAAGGAGTGGAATTCCCTGCCTGCATCAGTGTTCCCGAGTTCATATGACCCCAATCTGTTTAAGTCGCGAGTTAATTGGCTTCTTATGGGTAAGCGCGTTCCATCGTCGACCTCATCTCTGACCGCAGGACAAGATTGAGGTCAAGAGTAGACCCATTATATATAAAAAAAAAAAACCTAAAGACACAAAACAACTTGGATGCCTATCACCCGGCGACTTTCTGGCACAACTACAGATTGGTTTAAATACAGCGATGTGTAACTCGCTGCAATAAGGACATACAGTAACATCTTTGAAGTCCGACATCGCGAAAATTTACTTAAACAATTGTATTATTCGAAAGCATGTGGAAGTATGTATGTCTTGCTCACTTGTAATATTTTCAACATAAAGGTACTTATTATCTGAACAAACTTAGCTGAGTTTCCAAGAGCTTGACATATACTTAACTAACATTCACGTAATGAAAACTATAAATTGCAACAAGAGTAAAGAATACAGAATATAATAATAAATACAGAAGACCATTTTTATTCACATTAGGTACTAAAAGATCTTGTACACGAATTCAATATAAAAGCAGAGACATCATTTTTTGCCATGTAAAATGTCGAAAGATGTGTGCTGTATCTTTCCCTCAGCCAATCCCAAATCAAAAGTCTATAATGATATGAAACATAAAAAGCTAAGTTAGCATTATATGCGACAGTTCCCATAGTGTGTCGTAAGCAGCGCTCGCGCCGGTCGCTTGGCTCACTCGTTACGTCACCAGTATCGTGTCCAATAGCGCACGTGGCACTCGGTCGATTTATTTACTATGATCTGTAATATGAAATCATGAGCTCAGTATACAATTCTGGACTCTACAGCGTTTAAACTTTTCCTTATCCAAGTTTTGTTTTTTTATCTTAATACTTTTTAACATCATTTCTATCTAATCCAACGAGATGTCTTTTTCGTTTCTTGCAAACTTGTGGCGTGGACTCCTGTTATTCAGGATCCTATAAGTGGTGACATTAAATTTATCGAAAAGGTCATCATCATCTGCATGCCTGCGTTTAACCAACTAGGCTTACAGTTTAATCGGATGCAACTGAATACCAATGTTTTACATCGAGCGACTGCCTGTCGTCTCTACAACCCAGTTACCAGGGTAGCACGATACCCCATGGTTAAGTTTGTTGTAAGACTATCGGGCTTCTGACTACCCGTAACGACTATTAAAGATCTACTACATATGGCAGCCGGGACCAATAGCTTAACGTGCTTTGTCGAGACACGAAGGAGTCTATGTAATGAATGGTCACCCATCCACGAACTGACCTCGTCAAGCGTAGCTTAACCTTCGATCGGCTTGTGAGGCTAATATTATTTAGCCACATTTACCCAAAAAGAAAATTAAAATAATTCAAATTACCGTGTCGTCTCGTACAACGGACATAGTATCTAGTAATAACCTGTCAGCTTGCATTGGATGTTCTCAAGCGAACAATGGCGCGCCATTAGAGGGACCGTAGTCCAGATGATGGTCATTATGAAATTACAATAATAATCATTGCTACTATGTGTCGTCGAGGTAATAAGGTCTTTAGATAGCATATAATCTAATTTAATAATAAAACATATAAGAATCGACTACATAACATAACATAACATAACATAACGTCACGCCTGTAATCCCCGAAGGGCTGGGCAGAGGTGTACCTGGCAGTACACCCACATTTCGCCAGTTATGTTTAAGTCCCATGTAATAGGGGGCGAGCCTATTGCCAATCGACTACATATCCAAAATAAAGATACCAGGCCTTTTAACGTAGAATCCATCTTATCATCAGCTCACAGTAGTCCACTGCTGGACATATTCTTCTCCTAATGTTGTCTTACTTTGAAAAAAAATTACAAGTAAAAGTATCTGGGAAGATCTACTTACGGAAATAAATCATTTCATTTCATTTCATCATCATTTCATTTCATCCTTTCTTTTCATTATTTCATTTCATCATTAATGAGCGACAAAGCGTTCTGCTTGCCGTATCCAGCATTAGCCAGCAGTCTTTCGCCGGTCATCATCCCACCTAGCCGGAGGATGTCCTACACAACGTTTGCCAAGTCGCGGACTCCACTCAAGGCTGGCTGCATGTAGTGGCTTAGTAGATAACGCTATTGTGAAATTAGCAATCCAAATTCAGTTTTTACAGACGCCAGCACATCAAGTTACCCCAAACTGTCTAATTTCTTTGATCGTTTTTCAACTTTACGTCAAACAGAATAAGGTTCATATTCAATTGGGATAATTTGACACATTGGGGTAACTTGATGTGCTGGCGTCTGTACTTCTTAAAAAAAAAACCATCACTACTTAACTGACTTCATGTTTCCTGAATTTGTTAGTTAATGCAACATTTAAAACTATGCCTCCTTTATTATTCGGGTCAACGTGTCTAGCAAAAATCTTTTTTTTGCAAGAAACCTTCAGATTCAATAATTAACTAAGATTAAATATGTAAGAACCATAGCAGATGGCGCTTTTTAGTTTCTGCCTATCCCTGTTTATGTATGTAGGTATGTGAATTAAATAAATAGGTCAATGAGAGTTCCCAAAAGTACATTGCGTTTGCTGCCTTCTACGTAGAGCATGACCTTCTAAGTCTCACTAAAACTTAATATTGAAGGCCTTCTTCTCGTTATTATTTCATTTCTTCATATCAAACGAAAAAGAGGATCGGATTTCAAGTAGGTACCGTTGACATTTCATGACATTATAATGACATGTCTTACGTTCGCTCAAGCGGTGTAAGTAGTAGACCCTGGCTCTCGGAGATGAAGTTTTAAAATGACATAATAATTTAAGACTTCCGTGATATCAGAGGCTCTTAGTAAAGGATTATGTTTCGAAAAATGGTGTACCTAATCTGTATTTAATCAGAGGGATAATTTCTGTATATGTATTTAGGAACGTTTTGCATTAAGTATGAATCTGTCAAAAGTACGTCTAATTTCTGTACATTTTTTACAAATTTTTGATATTGTTTTTCACTGAGATGTGATTGCGCCTAGAATTTGAATGTTTAAATGTTAGTCAAATTAATTACAGAAATTAACAAGATTTAAACTGGGCTAAAAGAGTTGTCTCGTTCAGTTCATCTATGTTACCTTCTTAGTGATCCAAATCACTGGTTGGTTTTATACCCGATTGATGGCAATGGGCTCGCCCCCTATTACACGGGACTTTGGCGAAATGTGTACCTTCTACTGGTGATCCTAATTTGTCATAGCATGTTATTGCACATCTCACACGTAATAAAGAACAACACATAATTACTAAAATACTCTATTCTTGTATTATTTAATCACAGTCAGACGTACTGGAAAATAATTCGATCAATGTTATTTGTACTTTTATCGACTGCAGAGATTAAGTGCTACTACAAAAAAAAACCGGTTTCGCGATCTAGCAAGTGATTGCTTGCAAAAAGAATGGATACTTATGTTTCTTTTTTGTATGAGACTGTCCCAGATTGGCATTTTTACAATACCTACATAACTAAACTAGAACAATAGTGCGGGTTTGTCTGTGAAAATAACCGATCAAATACTAAGGATGAGACAATGATGTACGGACAACAATCCAAAAGATTTTTGTAAATCTTTACTTATATTGTAAAGAGGTTAAGTTTGTGACATTGTAGGTAATATGTAATTCTTTTACCAATTAAAAGCTTCTATTCATAATACCTACTCAATACTCCATGTTTATATTTTAGTTTGATTATACAATTACCTATACATTCTTGAATTTTTACGTCATTATTTTCTGATAGGTGTGAATATTTTATTTTGTTTTGTTTCTTTTTTTAATTTTAAATTTGTTGTCATTTTGATCTCATTAGATCTTATTGTTTAGGTACGTATTTGTAATTTCATTATGTTTTCTCTTTAACTTTAATTTGATTATTTGTAACTTTAATAATAAGTAAGCTAATAATAATTAAATGTTTTTTCACTCACTTGAATGTTGGTCGACCTATTATTGCCGACTGTATAAGTCTGATGCTTATTGCTATTATTCTAATGTAATGCTGAATACAGAAGCTGTTGGTTTAACTTAAATAAATAAATAAAGCCACATTTTTTGTGAGTGTCATAACATAATATTTAAAGCTAAGAGTGTGTGAAGGGAATGTCAAAGTATATATAACTATAAAACACACGCGAACGAAGTCATGAGCGAATTTCTAGTCATTAAACAAGTAGGTACATAACATCACACCTGTATTTACTGAAACGTTAGGCAGATGTGACCTAATCTATAATACAGCCACATTTAGCAAAACGAACACAAATACAGCCCCGAGCTGCCACTGAAAATTTTCAGATGAATTAACCCAATTTGAAGCATTTTTCCCGATCGAGGAATAGATCGCAGGATCTTGTCAATTCCAATGACAAGACTAATTATTTAGGCTACTGTAAGTTACCAAAAATCAGGTTAAAAAACAAATGAAAATCTAGAAAAAGATTTAGTATGACTATAGTACGTTCGCATTAAGAATGCAGTAAAGTCATCATTATCCGTTGGCGTAGCCCCGCCCCTAACCAATCAAATCTTTTCAAATTCATTTTTATAAATTCATTAAACTTAATCTTTTAAAATATAATTTATTTGAATTTAACACCACTGTGGAATACACCTTTATCTTCTTACAGTTGCACTGCATTCTTACTGCATTCTTAACGCGAACGAATTATACTCTTAAAGAAACTTTATGTAACATCTTGCATTTATGTGTATACTCATTGTTTTTAGCAAAATAAACAATATTGTATCTTGTAAAGCAGTTACTGTGGCTGCTGCTAAGAAACAATAGTCCCAAGCCATTCAAACGACAGCAAACAAAACACGCAAAGGACTAAATATTGAAGGCTTAACCAATTTATATGATAAAAAGCGTCTTCAAAGTCTAAACGACAATCGTTCCCACTGATAATTGCAGCATAGTTGCGACATTGTCGCCGACAGTCGTTACATAAGTTAGTTTTGCAATTTCTTGCTACTACACGATAGCTACTTGTACAATAAATACAGGTTTTTGCATTGATCATTATTATGGAAACCATATCATAGACTTGATGTTGGCACCAAAAAATCATAAGAAGTTTGATGTTAGGTAGGTTCAAAATTATAGAATAGAATACTCTTTATGACAACCGCACGGGTTGATCAAAAATTAAGCAATGCCGAAGTTCGTCCGTGCATTGGTGACCCATCCATTACAAACCCCTCTGTCATTTGTAAAACACACACAGTCATTGGACCCGGCTAAAATAGTTTGCAGACCTTTGACAGCCTTTTAGGGGTAGTTGTAGCGACATCTATCTCGACACATACGAACTATCCTACATCGCGGTATCAAAGTTATCCGCGCAATTTGAACGTATAAAAGTTCCCGACAACAACCGTCGAGCAGTAGTTAGCCCACCAGACACAACACCCGTCTGGTCGGAGGATCCTCCCTTTTCAATGGTGGAAGAGGAACTTTACACTCTCTTTCTCATACCTCCAAATAGTCCTAAGCCCGAAAGTCTGGCAACCAGTTTTACCCGGGGGTATCGAGTTACTTAGTGCCAAATAAGTTTCTGCAAATAAAATTTACAGTCAACATCTACATAATTAATATATACAGCAGGACAGCTGTATCTATTTAAAATGAAAGTCGACCCCAATTAACGGGGTCGCGGTAAGGCTAAGAGGATGATGATTATAAACTTATAAAATTCATATTTACTAAACCACAATATTTTGCCAAACTGCAACAGCTAAACAACATCACAATGCTACGAATAAAACCTCTAATCTTATGCCTTAACCAAGACGTTAAGCACACATGACATAACAGTTAATAATAAGGAAAACCTGATCAATTCAATGACTTATGACATTAATAATAATTAGTAACACATTACTGATATTCCATTAGAGAAACATCGTGAGTGTATGTTTCGAATTGACACTTTGTAACAACACTGTGGCATGTTATTCTAAAGTCGTAAATTCGGATCGGGTCGAAACATAACGGTGAGTTGGTGATGATACATTTAGAACTTTGAACTTTATAAGGATATAGACAGAATTTGTCGTTGAATTGTGACCAAATTCTTTCAGAAATCAGAAATCAGAAATCATTTATTTTGCCAAGAATATGTGTACAAAATAAGATGGTAACCTACCTTACGGCATGCAAATAGTAAAGAAAGTATATATACTGAACTAACAACAAGACTAGACAATTAAATAACAAAGAGATAAAATGAAATCGTGGATTAAAATACAGGCACATTCTCAAATGGGATTTGACTTGCCCCCTATTGCCTACATGGGACTTAAATATAACCAATTAAATGTGGGTGTACTTTGCACACATCTGTCCTCCTTTCTTTTAATTAAAACGATGCTTCATACAGAAACTTTTATGTGGGTGACATTCTAACTCACAAATATAAACAGCCAGACCTGAAACAACCCAGAACCAAGCTCAGATCTGAGCCAAGTTCAAGCTTAAATAACTGGCGAGCAGCAACTTAATTTTTTTCGCAAGTTCTAAACATATAACTAACAAAAGTATCTTCCACGACTGTTTTAGTAGGTACCTAAAACATCCATCCATCCATTCACATCCATCCATTATTATTTGTAAGTATTATTGGTGTACAATAAAGAGTACCTATTCTATTCTATTCTATTCTATTCTACCTACTTAATAATATTTCGTATATGAAAACTAGCCAGGTCAGACCACAGGCTTTAATATATCATCCTAAGTTATAAGAAGCAGTGATATTTTACATTGTTACCATTGTTACATAATATTTTATGTATCTCACTTCTTTTGTCGTTGAAGTCAACAACCAAGGCATATTGTCATAATATTGAACTTGGCTCTCATTTCACATTTATGTTTATGAGGGGATTGGTACAGTAGGCCATACAAATATTCATTCCATTCGGACACCATCATGCAGCGCAGCAATAAAGCGCTTAGCCACTGCATTATCCTCCTGACAATAAATTACAAACAAAAAAAAAACAAAAGACATATCGGTCAAGCCATTTTCAAGTAATGATCTTTAAATAATACATGCGGCATTTGATTTTTATTTATATCATAAGATTCAGCTTAAGCGGAGAAGGTCAGGAACAATAATACTACCTACAATCTACATGTTACATAAACCACCTGTCTATCAGATTTACGCAAGTGCCGCGAAATGAGATATCATGTTATATAAGCTGTTATTTTATTTCATATTGCTTGCCTGACTTTGAAGTTGTGCTCGTTAAGTGAATGCAGTCACTGCATATAGAATATGGCAATGATGATTATATCCAATGAAAAATGGTTACCTTTTGTTGTTATTAGAGCAACTAACTCAGCATATTTTTCAATCAATTTAATCCTATTACTATTTCAATTGAATACTTATTAAGTTGAATAGTTTGAATAAATTGCCTGAAAGCATACATTGCATGAATAAGTATATTATTTTCCTTAATAAAATTGTAATATTTAAATTGATTGTGTCTTAGCTTAGCAGGTAACAAAGTTGAAATTAATAAAAAAATAATAATGAAAAGTCATATATTAAATTTAAGTTGATAAACAGAACGTCAAAGTTACTTACGACAGTCCCTCAAAAAACCTATTGTATAAGATCTTCACTTTTTTCGCAATAAAGAATTTGTTTTTAATAAAAATAATATATTTTTACTAGCTTTCATAGAAATGCCAATACCTGCTATAGATTATTTAATACGTAGATATTAAAATAGTTTACATTACGATTGAATTGATTCAAGAAACGTCATTGTTTTGACGTTTTTTGCCTTTTTTGGTACATTCATTGACATTTAAGCTACCTGTGCAACAATTACGTTAATAAATGTCGTATGTAATCACGTTTCCGAACCTGTTTGAATGCGTTTGCTATAATTAATGACATTGGTGGAACGAGGAAATAATGAAAACATTCTGTTGTGAAAGGTGAAACCAGAAATATCTGACTTTACAACTGGATTTCAACTTACATGTATGATGCCATTGCTGACCCAAATTGGCACAATGTCTTGGCCATGACCCAGGCTATAAACCTTCGGAAACCTTGCTAATAATTGTGGCAAATTCTAAACAACTAAATTGGGAATTTGCATAATATATGTATCGATAATGGGCGTAAAAAATAGGACGTGTTATATAGTAAATGTTAGAGACCTATTTTGCCTTTTAGTTTAAATTATGTGGGTAAACGGAAAAGTGTTAGATAAAGGAGAATCTTTCTTGTTTATAATAGTAGAACTGACTTGTTTCTTGATCTTGTAAGACTCTCAAAACATTTGGACTACCAGCTTGTTACTGTTCCACTACTTACCAAGGCCTCTTCTCGTACAGAGAAAGCACGAGCATTAATCTCTTACTTGCTCAAGTTGGGTTGGCTTTTTAAATAATATATTTATTGCACAAGGAGAAAAGTTATCATAATGTCTACATCAGTTTTATTTGTCACTGTGTGATACTGCAAATACATTAGTAGTCTTTAGAAAGCCTGTTTCACGAGCTAACCTGAGTGATGCCAAACCGCCTTATTTTTTTTACTTATACCCACGTTTGTTTTCCGAAATAAAATATAAGGACTCAGCTATTAAATAACGTTTAATTGTTAATAATAATTCGGATAATATATAATATACTAGCTGACCCGGCAGACTTCGTACTGCCTAATTAAATTGCAATAAATTCCTGTCAAAATGATTTGTAATGTGACATTTTTTTGTTCCTACATATTTTACAGTCGCAGTCGGGGCAAAAAAATATCCTGAACAGAACTGTCACCCTGGTGATAGGGCGTTGTGAATAAGAAATACAATTAAATAAAACATATACATATAAGCATTTAAAAATAAGTAATCGCTTTATTGTTAATCATGTGAATCATAATTATTAACAAAAATCAGTTTTATTTTCATTGTAGTGCTTCGTGATAGACGATGTTTTTTGTTTGATTATCTGGCGCATAGACAAACAAATCTGATGGTTTTCCAACACGGGAACAGGCCACATACAATTGACCATGTGAGAAACGTGGGTTTTCCAGATAAATACCACAAACACTTAATGATTGCCCCTGGCACTTGTTTATGGTAATAGCAAAAGCAAGCCGAACTGTAAACTGTAGTCGTTTAAAGTCAAACGGCACATCATTTGGAATAATTGAGATGTGCGGTATGAGAACGTCTTCTCCTTTATACTTTCCTTTCAGCGTAGTTGCTTCTATCACGTTGTTTAGTAATTTTTTTATCGCTTACCGTGTGCCGTTGCAAAGACGTGATTGGTTGATATTTCGCAACATTATAACTACCGATCCAACCTTTAATTGAAGATTGTGAGGTGGCAATCCTGGCAAATCCAGCGAGTTTAAAAATTCTGGTGGATAGTTCACTACATCATCGTGGTTAGTAGCCGAATCAACTGATTTATATATCCTCGATTCGCCTGTAATTTGTTCTTGCATTTTTAAATTTAATTCATTTACATCTATGTTTTTTGCAGCCAATATAGCTCGTTCGCTCAACCAATCGTGGTTCCTGTAATTTTGAGAAACATCTGGAAACACCTTCTGGATAAGTTCATCTTTTGATAGAGTTAACTGACAAAAACTTTGAGAAATGTTAATGCAGCCAGTCAACATGTCTATAGGAAATTTGCCACTACCAATGTCAATGAGTTGTTTAGAGAATATGTTTCCAGATTGGTCATTTTGCAATTTGACATGCATATTCTTGCTTAAATTAAGTACTTTGACATGTTTCCACAATTGGAGGACTTTAGACATGCATTGATTTCATCAGCTGGTTTTGATCGTGGAATCACTGGCAATGTTTGACGAAAATCTCCTGCTAATAAAACCATTGCACCACCGAATTGGTTATGATTGCTCCGTATATCTTTTAATGTGCAAATTGACTCTTTGACGTTAGGAACATACCTACATTGTTTAAACAACAGTGAGTACTTGTAATTCAATATGAACTTTATGTAATAGCAATAAAGCTCATTTTAGTTAGAAAACGTTTGTATGGGAAAAAGAAAGAGGTTTTCCGGCAATTATTCGAATTTTTCTCGCCGTAAAAACCATCTTTGAACTTCAACGAACATTTAAAAAAAAAGAATTGGCCAAATTTGTCCAGGCGTTGATGAGTTATGCGCTTACCAACACATTTTGCGATTCATTTTTATATTATAGACTGGCATTTTCTCTTATTATATTTTGTCTTTCTTCGCTTATGTTCTGCGAATACACTTGTTGCTGGCTTGCATGTCTTGTGCGACGGCCGATGTTCGCACGTCGTCCTCTAGGCATTTTGGACTATGGACAGAGTGGTGAATTTAACCTCAAATGCACGATCCACATAATTTACATAGTTCAACTTACCACCTTAAAGACAAATGCCTGCTGTTGAAATTCAAATAAAATTTGCACAATAGGTACACGTTATTGATTTGATGGTTTACAATTGAAATGTTAGGAAACGAATAACTTATTTTTTTTTATTTTTTTTTACAATTTCACAGTGAACACAATACTTTTCAATATTTACTTTTTGCCTGACATTATGTCAGTTGTCAATCTGTCATTTACTTTTTTCTAATTCTGTGTCTTAGTTTTTCATAGTGACTATGAAGGTTGCATCTGATTTATGTAGTTTAATTTATTTTTATTAGTATGTTAGCTCTAATAATGTTATTTATTGTTGTTTTTCCTGAATTTTCTTTGCTATAAACCTCACGGAGCCCGAGATCTTTCCAACGAATGCAAAACCGTGCAAATCGGTTCGTGCGTTCTGGAGTTATATCGTCAGGAAGGAAAACCCGACTTATTTTTATATAGTAGATTATTGATTTGATGGTTTACAATTGAAATGTTAGGAAACGAATAACTTATTTTTTTTACTTTTTTTTCACAATTTTACAGTGAACACAATACTTTTCAATATTTACTTTTTGCCTGACATTATGTCAGTTGTCAATCTGTCATTTACTTTTTTCTAATTCTGTGTCTTAGTTTTTCATAGTGACTATGAAGGTTGCATCTGATTTATGTAGTTTAATTTATTTTTATTAGTATGTTAGCTCTAATAATGTTATTTATTGTTATTTTTCCTGAATTTTCTTTGCTATAAACCTCACGGAGCCCGAGATCTTTCCAACGAATGCAAAACCATGCAAATCGGTTCGTGCGTTCTGGAGTTATATCGTCAGGAAGGAAAACCCGACTTATTTTTATATAGTAGATTACGATGCCTGAAATTTGACATGTTATCGTAGAAAATACGTCATAAAATAAAATGACAGTTGTAATACTGTTTTTTTTTGTAACAATCTCACGTAAAATGGGATAACACGAGCTCATCGCCATCTTTCCGCTACTGCGCAACTGAGAGAACAGATTTTACATAATTATACATCAATAAAATATAGCAAATTGTTTATTGTCAAGAGGCTTCACAATTTGACTGTTCTGAGGGTCATGACCGCTTTGACCCCCGTCTGACCCCCAGTGCCTCTAAAGACACTATTGCTCACCACGGCAAAAGAGTGAATGCACCACTTATCGACCCAACGAACGATCAGTGACTTCGAAAACAGGTTCAAACGAAGTATAAGCTCAAATTACATAAGACATTTTGATCAGTTCACTAGTACCTTGACCCCCATACTTAACTGCTCAATTAACGGAGGGCCCGTTAAACTTATAGTTAACTTTGAGGTTACGATTAAGAATGCCCTTGCGACTGTTTGTGATATATGTAGGTATATGGTGTGTTTCTCCTAAACTGTATGTTAAGTTTGTGCAAAAATACATAGAACCTTCACCGGCTTTATATGGTGTTAAATATAGTACTCATATAATTGTGTTATTACTTAATTTCTAAAACAGGTCATTGTCTTACGTCTTGTCCATATTTGAGCAAACCTTAAAAAATACCGTTTTGATTTCCTAAGAATATTAATGCAAAGACACGCCAAAATTATAACGGAATGCCTTTTTTTGAGCCTCATAAATCATTATCAGCTTTATAAAGTTTCTTACCCAAAGGTTGCCATTTGCCAACACTGTCAACGGAACTCTATTACTAAGACCCCACTGCTCGTCCGTTTGTATGTCTGCGTACTGTATTTCATGACCTTTTAAAGTTATAAACTAGAACAGTCGACATTTTTAGACTGTACATTTCAATTATCCGTATATCAACAATTTCTTTATAATAAATTTATTTTTATGGTGTTGTAAATTATTGCTTAATTGCGATCCTATCTAATGTAATCAATGATGGTAAAGCGCACTGCTAGTTTATTAAGAACCTATTCACTCTAGCCTTGATGACACCTGAATTATTATAATCGGACTGGAAGACCAAGGCAGGCAAATGGTTCCAGTTCTTTGATTTAGGTATACGCGGTATAAACGACGAGGCGAAACGTTTTGTCTGGATCGTAGAAGTGCCAACGATGTAAGGGTGGACATTCGTGTCCGATGGTAGAAAGGGGATGGCGGAATTAAGTCATGAAATACCCAAAAAAGTTTATTTTGCTAAATCTCAAACTTCTTCATGCGCGCAGTATTCTTAAAAAATGTCGAAGTTTTCTCTTCACGATTGTCATCTTGTTCTAAAACAAAAGCAGCAGTCTAGCGACCAAGTTAAGTAAACAAACATATCGCGTGTTTCGCCGCGTGGAGTCCCAAGTTCATCGCCCGTGCAATCCTCCACTACACGACTGCGGTCCGCTATTTATATTCTAAGCTCGTGCCTACAGAAAACACAACAAAAGATTTATAGACCTATACACGTTAACATAATGTCTACATCGGTTTTATTTGTCACTGTGTGATACTGCAAATACATTAGTAGACTCTAGAAGGCCTGTTTTACGAGATCATGAAGAACTCATTATCTCTTTGATTTTATCTATTATTTTATGTAATACTACCTGCCCCGACTATTCGGAGCAACATAACCAAACAGCTCAGCACTTTTGCCTTTATGCATTTGCATAGGTTTTTTTTCTGTTAATATTTTTTAGATTTGTGTTTAGTTTTAGTATTTTTTTTGTTTTGAAATGTACAAATGCCAGCACATCAAGTTACCCCAATGTGTCAAATTTCTTTGATCGTTTTTCAACTTCATGTAAAAAAACAAACAGAATAAGGTTCATATTCAATTGGGAAAGTTTGACACATTGGGGTAACTTGATGTGCTGGCGTCTGTACAACAACTTAGGTTAGTCTACCTGGGGGCTTACCATGAACTCTTATAGCAGGTCAATTTCACACGAAAAATAACCTGCCCTGTTATTTTGTACCATGAGTGAGTATAGCAGCAGGCGAGCCGTTGATCACGTGACCTAAGCCGGTGAGTGACCACCTGACAGCACTCCAGCCGGCTGTCCTGCAACGTTTCCTACCATGAAGGCTTTTTGACATATAGACAATCAACAATTAACCTGCCCTACTGTCATAATTTGCAGGTCTGTGAAACTAACTTTTATTGAACTGTTGTATAAAATTGGAGTACAAAAACGTTACGTATTGTTAAAATGTGCATCAAATATAATTCTTACGTTATTTCAAAGTATAATAAAATATAGAAAATCTTCTATAAGCACTGTGTTTACCATTTATTTTATATATGAGATGAACATATTTTATTGTGCTTTTAAGAAACAGTGATAGCAAAAGTGTTAAACAATATTCTAAAATTAAAATAATTATTTAGAGGAACTCGATAGATACATTTGAAATGTCGCAGTTCAATACTTTTGTTAAACGTAATAAGGGGTCACTAAATAGCTTACACTTGAGCTGTGTAATGTAAGTAATATGAGCTACAAACATTCATGCGACGCCCTACTTTATTAACAAACTTTTCGATTGAATTGAAGATTAGTACCTACTTATAATATTTACGTGATTAGAATTTACGCTTACCATTGATCTAATTGTAAAACTTACAGCTTCCCAAATATTCCAATCCAATGTTAACATCTCCGGCAATCGTATTTATCATTTCTTTTTGTACCCATAGCGATATCTCTGTTAGTATTAAAAATAAGCCACAAAGTATCCAATTGTTTGTAGGACACTCTTTATGCAATATAGTAAAAAAACTCTTCCTAGTTGCACTTGCCTACCACGGTTACCACTCACTCACAAACACGGCCTCAGTTAACAACACTCAGGTTATCATAACACTCTTTTAAAACTAACCCACTTGAATTTCAAAATTGCCTCTTAAATATTCTACTTTTGTCCTTAGACAGACAGAACATGACATGTTTCATTTGTCATTAATAGGTACGTTCGGAAATAAATGTGAAGTCATTTAACTTTAACATTTAAGTTTTTGATGAAGATGGAACTCGTTTTCTCTCACGAATAATGTGAAATTCCATTTTGGACACGGAAAAATGTTTCTTTCATCAATTTCTTTTGTTTTAACCTTTACTTGTTAAAACATATTAAACTTCTATAAAAACCGTAAAACCGTAAACGTGTTTCAGAACGACCGATTGAATTAATCTTATTTAATCTGTGCGGCCAGCTTACTGATCAGAGACTATGAAGCAGGTCAAAATGCAGGTCAGCAGGAAACATTCATGGTACAAAAAAGAAACCTGCCAGATTAAACTGCTCTGTTGAACTGCCTTGCACTTGGCAAGTATTTTAGAAGATCATGGTAAGCCCCCTGTAATGTTCTACTTGTATATTTAAATAAATAAATGAAGTCGACAAATGTTAGAATTGCCAGTTAGTGCGTATTTGGCCGTCGATCGCGTAACTAAATACCAAACCAAAGCCATCGAATTATCTTTTAGATTGAACTAATTGATTTTCTTATCATTTTAATATAATTAACCATTTTAACCATTAACCAAAGTCGTATTATTTCAATCTATCAAATCAAACCAAGTTAACATCGTCTCAACCAATCCAGAAAGTTGGTATTGCGCAAACAGATACCAATATTTCTACATAACTTCGTTCTTCCTTAGAATGAATTTATTAGTTTACGTCCTATTCTTAGACCTACTAAATATACATACAAAATTTGATAAGAAACGGTGAATCCGTTTCGGAGGAGTTTTGTACCAAACACTGTGACACGAGATTTTTTTTTATATTACATTGTTTTATCTCGTGTCATTATATAATTTTAATTATTTTTTAATTAAATATTAATTGAAATCGTTTATTATCCGCACCTCCTTCCAGCCATATCTTGTTCGAAACAATTTATCCGTCGATTCTATGGTCTTACTATACTTTAATAACCATCCTACCACCAATGACTTTACCAATAATTCCTTAAAAAACATACCATAATCTCTGCTCACACCTTACGGAGTTATCGGAATTTATTTGCATTTAAGTATGACTTTATTACCTAAGAAATAATTTTATTCATTGCCTAGTTGCACTTGTTTTATGACTTGAAAGGAAATAACTAATTAACATTTGTTATTAAGATTAAAGATACCGGGCTGGTATCCGCAACTCCGAGGTATTCCACGAAGCACACCCAAACAAAGCACACCCAGAAGAAGCACACCCAAAGTATTCCACTTAGCACACCCGTAGGTGGGCTTCAAATAAAAAATTAAAATAATTAATTTCCTATTCCACGAAGCACACCTACGATTATTACTCGCATAGTGCGGATACTAAGAAATAAAAATGTCTATTTAGAAGAAAATATTTATTACTTAAAAGACTAACTTACTAACATCTTTCAGTTTCATTATAGTAATGATCACATTACTAATAATAGGTCTTTACCTATGAAATTGCCGTTTTGTATGAAAAAAATTAAACGATTTTTTTTCATGTATTTTTTATTTGTATTAATCGAAGTAATCACCCATGCAATCAATGCATATTTGCCAACGCAGTGGCAGTTTATTGATGCCCTTCTTAAAAAAATCAGCTGGACGGGAGGCAACAAACTCTTCAAAGGCATTTTGTACTGCCTCTCGGATATTAGATTTTTTTCCCGCCAAGAAGTTATCCAAATTCTGGAAAAAGTAGTAGTCTGTAGGCGCAAGGTCTGGTGAGTAGGGCGGATGACGGAGAGCTTCCAACCCCAGTTCTTGCAACTTGGAGACCGTCTGCTGTGCAGTATGAGGTCGCGCGTTGTCGTGCAGGAGCAGTGGAGACGTGCGATTGACCAATGCTGGTTGGAGATGTGCCAGCTTCTCCATCATTGTGTTCAGTTCTTCACAGTCCACATCTGCAGTAATGCTCACCCCGTTTGGTAAGAAGCTGTGATGAATCACACCGGCGCTAGACCACCAAACAGTGACCATCACTTTTCTAGGGGTAAGTTTTCGTTTAGGGCACTGTTTAGGTGCTGAACCAGGATCCAACCAACTTGCTGAGCGCTTGCGGTTATCAAACAGAATCCATTTTTCATCGCAGGTAACAATGCGGTTCAAAATTCCTTCATTTGTGTGTCTGTTGAGCAGTGCAAGGCACGTCTCGACGCGTACTTCGCGCTGGCGATCATTGAGTTCGTGGGGCACCCATTTGTCAAGCTTTTTTACCTTGCCAATTTGACGCAAATGGACCAATATTGTTTTGACGCTAACGTCGAAAACTGCTGCTAATTCAGCCGTAGATTGCGTATCATCAGCTTCCACAATCGCCTTTAATTCGTCATTGTCGACCAAAGTCTTCGGACGACCGCGAGGTTCATTTTTCAAGTCGAAATTTCCAGAACGGAAGCGAGCAAACCAATAAAAGGTGGTGCTTTGGTTTGTAGTGTTAGCTCCGTAAACGTCGTTGATGTTGCGTGCCGCTTGTGCCGCGTTGCTGCCACGACGGTACTCATATTCCATAATTACACGAATTTTTAACGTATCCATGATGACGAAAAAGATTGAAATGCGATGAAAATGTAACACTAATCAATAAACAAATGACTACTTTTGGAAAAAAAACCATGTTTTTAAAATAGAATTAATTTGAAATTAGAATTCTTAGCCAAACAAAAATTATTTTGATTTGAAATGGCCAGTACTGCAGAACGGCAATTTCATAGGTAAAGACACTAAAGAACTAATATTAATTTATTTAATTGATAAGTTGAGAAACTAATTTGCCCATTTCTTCAAGATTATTTAAAAATCTGTAATATTGTGATTTGAGATTCAGTGAGTGTGATACAGTCTGTGACATAAAACAAGAGTATTTTAATATTAGTTAAAAGAAAACATTAACATAGATCTCTATAGAAAACAATATTCATAATGTTTTTTATATTTGTCCAAGTTTTTATTGCATAATTATGAAACAATCTGTGATTTTATTAAGAGAACAAAAAAGGAAAATAATAGAAAAATAGTTAAAAAATAATATCTTTTTTGGAAAGATAATTATGAAACAATCTATGATTTTAAATAGTAAGATTAGAAAAATGACAAATATTGTGTCACATTATTAGAATGAAAATTAATGATGTTAGAAATTTAAGTTAGTCTTTTAAATAATAAATATTATCTTCTATCGACATTTTTATTTCTTAGTCTCCGCACTATGCGAGTGATAATCGTAGGTGTGCTTCGTGGAATAGGAAATTAATTCTTTTAATTTTTGATTTGAAGCCCACCTACGGGTGTGCTAAGTGGAATACTTTGGGTGTGCTTCTTCTGGGTGTGCTTTGTTTGGGTGTGCTTCGTGGAATACCTCGCAACTCCACGTCAAAGCGCGTATTTTGCGTATGGAAAACATTTGTTATAATGATATGGTAATACCGTTTACCTGGAGAAATATGTGAGGAAACAATACCTAGTCTACCGTTCAAGTAGGACCTGTAAGTTAGCACTTTAATAAAAATAAGTGAACATACTGTGAACACACGTTTGAACTTACTCTATACTTAAAATTTAAATAATATCAATACCGAGCATTTTCTAATAAAAATAATATTTCACAATGACATAACATTTGTTAGGAAAGTGTAATTAAGCAAAAAGTGGATTCTAAATAGTGTAAACCGATAAATTTGTGGTGTGGACTGTTAAAAAGTTTGAATCGTGGCTGGTCATCGGGTGAGTGCATGACTTGACATTTCGTTCGCGGCGCACGCAACTCCCGCACTTACGCACCACGCATAAGTAATACTTCGGCGTACGCCCTCGAGCGGTGACGCATGCGATCGTTCACGGCAAAGATAAATGAACGTAGACAGCGCATTGATTTCTACCTATAAAGAGTTGCCTCAGTGAGAATAATAATTTTGTAACGAAATTCTTCTGATTTTATTCCTTTGCTGACTTAAAGTTATAATCATGGCTAGTAATCCCGACCGTTCAAAAATATCAAAAAATTACTTTACTCAGTTGACTCCCACCCATAACGTATCTATGATCAGAGGAAATAAAAGGTCCGCAAGTAAATCGCCACCTGCTTCATCTCCTATGTCATCACACATCACATCTGATAAAGAAGAACTGCGGTCTATTATCCAAGAGATAGTCAAAGCTGAATTTAGCGAGATGTTGACCCAATTTAACGAAAATATGGTCAGTACAATGAATAACAAATTGGAAACGGTTAAAGCGGAAATGAGAGACATGATTAAATCTATGCAGTTCATTAACAATCAATTTGAAGATTTTGAGAAGAACCAGAAGGCATCTTACGAAGTTATAAAAAAAATGGAATTAGAAAATGTGGAACTAAGAACATCAATGGGCAATCTTCAATTACGCATCAATAACTTAGAGCAACAATCCCGATCGAATAACTTAGAGGTTCAATGTATGCCTGAAGTCAAGAACGAGAATGTGTACTCAATTATTACTCAACTCGGCCAGGTGGTCAACTGTGATATTCAAGAGAAAGACATATTGCATTGTACGCGTATAGCAAAATCCAACCCATCCAGTCCCCGTCCTAGATCTTTAGTTGTTCAGCTGGCATCCCCAAGGTTACGCGATAGTCTTCTAGCATCTGTTATCAAGTTTAACCAAAATTGCCCAAAGGAAAAAAAACTAAACTGTGGCCATTTGGGATTCACCGGCAACAAGTCACCTGTCTATGTTGTTGAACACCTGTCTCCTACAAACAAAGCACTTCACGCAGCAACCAGGATAAAGGCTAAGGAAGTTAACTATAAGTACGTGTGGGTCAGAAACGGTAAAATATTTGTAAGGAAAGTAGATGGCGCGGAATACATACTAATTAAGAACATGGGTAGCCTAAGTAAAATCATATGAACTACCATTATTATTTTTACATATCATTAATGTTGCATGTCATAGTATCCAATTAATGTAAAATTCAAAAATTTAAAGATATATTACCAAAATTGTAGAGGTTTGAGGACAAAAACCAACACTTTTTATTGTAACCTTTGTTGTAAGAATTATGATGTTTTAATATTGACCGAAACTTGGCTGAATAGCAGTATACTCAGCAGTGAGCTCTTTGATAATAGATATGTTGTCTACAGAAGAGATAGGGAAACAACTGGGTTTCATCCTAATAAAGACGGTGGGGGAGTTTTGATAGCCGTTTCAACAAAAATCAACTCAAAACGTAATGATAAATGGCAAAGTAAATGCGAAGATCTCTGGGTCACTATAAATATTTCGACTACACGACAATTAGCTCTCTGTGCAGTCTACCTTCCTCCCCCAGTGTGTCTGTCAACAATTGAACTTTTCATCGAACACTGTAATAACGTATTTGAGACAACAAACGTTCCTACCTGTATAGTAGGAGACTTTAACCTGGGTATAATAAACTGGACCCCGGGGGTTATTAATAGTTCGCTTCCCAACACATGTTTGAGACTGTTGGAGTTTATGGATGTCAGTAATTTGATACAGCATAATCTCGTAAAAAACAGTTCTGAGCGTATTTTGGACCTAGTTTTGTCTACAATGCCTTCTTGCACAGTGACCGAGTCCACTATTCCCTTAACTACTCTTGATAAACTCCATCCGCCGCTCGATCTGACTCTAACGTTATTAAAAGAAAGTAGTCTGCCATACAATCATTATATCACGAAGAAAAACTTCCACAAAGCTAATTACGAAAAAATTAAATCCTATCTAAACGAACATGACTGGGATCAGCTATTTACAAATCAAAATAAGGTAAATAACATGGTAGATATATTTTATGGCGTCCTAAAGAGGACTATAGATAAATTTGTTCCAAACTGTAGGCCAGTGTCCAGCCGCTATCCCCCATGGTTTGATAAATCGATTATAAATACTCTGAAGGAAAAAAATAGGTTAAGATTGCGCTTCAGGATATACAAAAACCCGCTTGATGAAATAGAACTAAAATTAATTGCAAAACGTTGTCAAAGGTTAGCTAAAAGCTCATACAGTCTATATATGAATAACATAGAATCAAATCTCAAAGATAATCCTAAGCTATTCTGGACACACGTTAAGAATAAGCGCGGAGGATCTAGTGTCTATCCATTGACAATGACTGACGGACAGACTACAACGTCTAACGGCCCAACTATCTGTGACCTTTTTGGAAACTACTTTTCATCTGTTTATACCACTGAACATAACACAGAATTTAAGAATGACTCAAACTATCTTAATTCACTGGAAACTAATAGCATGTACCTAACACCCCCAGATTTGGATATGGATTCTTTACTCAGAAAACTGCAATCCTTAAACATTGGAAAGGGAGCAGGACCTGACGGGATCCCACCGCTGTTTATTTCTAACTGCGCGCCGTCATTAGTTTCTCCACTACTAAAAATATATAAGATGTCATTATCGACCGGAGTTTTTCCATCCGAGTGGAAAAGGACGAAAATCGTTCCAGTACATAAGTCACAAAATAAAGAAACCATCTCAAACTATCGTCCCATTGCAATCCTCTCCACTTTCCCCAAGGTGTTCGAGTCAATAATCTGTCCCCATATCCAGCAGCATTTTAAGCTTTATCTTAGTGATCACCAACATGGCTTTGTAGCATCTAAGTCAACTACTACAAACCTGATGTCTTTTACGGAGTACTTAATAGAGACACTTGACTCGAATAAGCAGTTGGATGTGATCTACACCGATTTCAGTAAGGCGTTTGATAAAATCTCCCACTCCATACTGATAAAAAAACTTGCAACGTATGGTATCGTGGGACCCTTGCTGAGATGGTTGGAATCATACCTCACAGACCGAGACTTTTATGTTGTGGTAAATGGTTTTTGCTCTACCAAGAATTATCGCATGACATCCGGTGCCCCGCAGGGTTCGCACCTGGCCCCCATACTATTTATCATTTTTATAAATGATCTCCCCCACTGCTTTCATTTTTCAGAGTGTTTCTTGTTCGCTGATGACTTAAAGTTTGCCAGAAAAATCGAATCGTCAAATGATATTCAGCCCCTGCAAGATGATCTAAATAGAGTGATCGAGTGGTGCAAGAATAACAAAATGGTATTAAACCTAGATAAATGCTACCACCTCTCATTTTCTAGAAAGATTCACCCCATCGATTCGAGCTACTTTATAGACGAACAAAAGATTGGTGAAGTTGAAACTATAAGGAATTTAGGAGTGCTGTTTGGTAAGAAAGTTACTTTTATCCCCCACATCGAAAACACTATTAAAAAAGCTTCCAAAATGCTAGGATTTGTACTACGCAATACTAAGGGTTTCAAATGGGTCTCTACCAAAATATTGCTGTATAATAGCCTTGTCCGAAGCACACTGGAGTATTGTACTGTCGTATGGAGACCACATTACGCAACACACAAACTTCTCTTAGAAAGGGTCCAAAAACATTTTCTCTGGCACCTTGCTTTCTCCGAAGGGAAAAGCAAGCAACTGCCCTCCTATGTATCCCGCCTACAAACATATAAGATGCTTTCGCTATCGACTCGAAGGGAAGTTATGGATGCCCTATTTGCATACAAACTCCTCAGAAAGCAAATAGACTGCCCACAGCTACTGAGTCTCCTCAGATTTCGTGCCCCATCCCGATATCCTCGAAATCCCATCACTCCGCTTTACCCACCACTGCGTAGAACTGTCCTTGGCGCTAATTCACCAATATCCCGAATGTGTAAGGCTCTTAACAGCTGCAGTGACCAGATCGATGTACACCACGACAGCATAGGGAAATTTTGTAGATCAATTATTGAATACTTTCGCTAACTAAGTTATAATATAATATAATGATATATTAATTATAAATTACCAATTTGTTTGTTTGTTGTTCTTTGTTAGTTAGTTCTTAATTAATTGTAATCAAATGAAAATCAAAAATTGTAATTGTTATAAAATAATGTTAATGCCAATTTATTTATTTAGCTGTTATTATTGTTTTTTTTTTTCCAATCGATTTAAAATCCAATTCTATCATTTTAATTAGCTTGTTAAATTGTTCTGTAATTTTAATAATGTGTGTCATCAAAATAAAATAGTGCATGTGGTGTTAGCCTCTAAGTAATTGTTGCACTCTAAATGTAAACTATGTGCCTTTAAATTATAATGTATTGTGTAAACAATTGTTGGCTAGCCTATTAAATAAATAAATAAATAAGGTAACTTATTGAAAGAGTTAAGTTTAGTAATGCAGTGCCTGAGATTTTGATTTGTAGACCTAGCGCGGAGACCTATTTTATCCGGTTACTTACGTCAATCTCGTGCTTCTGTCAAGAGTCCTTCATCATCGGCCTAGCCTTTTCCCAACTACGTTGAGGTCGGCTTTCTGTTTAACCGGATGCAGCTGAATACCAGTGTTTCACATGGAGCGACTGCCTGTCAGACCTCCACAACCCAGTAACTGGGTAACATAATACCCGTTGGTTAAACTGGTTAGCATACTTTTGAGCTTCTGACTACAAGTAACGGCTGTCAAAGATCTACAAATGACAGCCGGGACCAACGGAATAACGTGCTTTCGAGGCACGGAGAGTCTTGGTATGTTATAAATGGTCACCCATCCACGGACCGACCTCGTCAAGTGTAGCTTAACCTTCGATCGACCGATGCGGCTGTTATAATTTAGCTACAAGCTCCTCAAGAGCTCCTCTGTCAAGAGTCCTTGAGGTCCCTAAAATAATGCAGAGCAACACGATGACTAATGCATGTAGGTACCTACCTTTGCCGTCTATTGCGACAAGTCACATAATGTCTGGACTTTAAAGTAAAGAAGTTTAGGAACGCGAAAGAGGCAAAATATTTCAAAAATATTGAATAGGGTCTTCTATGACGTAAGGCATAATTCATTAAGTTTTAGTTGTGCCCTTGACAATCATATTATTATTATTTTTTAATTTATTTTAACATATTTAACTTACCTATAAGTACTTTATAATTAAAGACTTTGACCACAGGCTAAGTATTGCCATAGATCGTGGCAATTCGCTAATATTTTGAGATCATTAATAGTTCTCAGTGATGTGCATACATTTGATACAACGTGCTTTCGAGGCACGGAGAGTCTTGGTATGTTATAAATGGTCACCCATCCACGGACCGACCTCGTCAAGTGTAGCTTAACCTTCGATCGACCGATGCGGCTGTTATAATTTAGCTACAAGCTCCTCAAGAGCTCCTCTGTCAAGAGTCCTTGAGGTCCCTAAAATAATGCAGAGCAACACGATGACTAATGCATGTAGGTACCTACCTTTGCCGTCTATTGCGACAAGTCACATAATGTCTGGACTTTAAAGTAAAGAAGTTTAGGAACGCGAAAGAGGCAAAATATTTCAAAAATATTGAATAGGGTCTTCTATGACGTAAGGCATAATTCATTAAGTTTTAGTTGTGCCCTTGACAATCATATTATTATTATTTTTTAATTTATTTTAACATATTTAACTTACCTATAAGTACTTTATAATTAAAGACTTTGACCACAGGCTAAGTATTGCCATAGATCGTGGCAATTCGCTAATATTTTGAGATCATTAATAGTTCTCAGTGATGTGCATACATTTTGAACGCCATATATTATTCTAAAATGTATCTCAATTTATAAATCTTTTGAGGAATTGTACTGGACGCCAGTTTGCTCCTTGTTTCTTAATAAAAGAATTAGAGAAGCATTACAATGTTTAAATATTTCTACACAATTTCCCACGTAAACATAATTTTTTGTATAATTGCTTCAAATTCCCAAGGTTTACTTAGCCGTAGTAGCACAAAAGAGCTAGGTATTTAACTTATTTAAATACACCAAGAGCATTGAAATGTGTTCATTCATTACTGATTCGAGTGCGTACGGACAAACAGACGGTCATTTCCTATTGTTAGACAGTTAGGCTGAATACACAAGGGTTCGACAAGCGTGTGACAGTTTTAGGAACTGTCTTGAATGTACAGTTGCACTCAAAAGTGTTGGAGTTGTAAAACCACAATGTTGTAATGGGCCCTGAAGGGAAAGCACTTTATTTAAATACCTACTTAGATTAAAGAAAACAATGCATTATTAAAAATAAATTAGGTACAGATTTCTTGATTAGCTTACCTAAACCGGGAATCGAATCAGGTGACCATTTAAACAACAAACAGTCACTAGTTTATTTCACTAGTTGATGTTGAAGATAAAACTTCTAGAAACCTTAGGTTTTACACTCACCTGTTGTACAAGATATCCATAAAAAAGTACACAGGTTACCTAGACTAAAACTGATCCCTTTCAGACCAAACCAGACCTTTTTGGTCAGACTGAACCATCAGTGGATCATGTCCATGAGCCTAACATGAGCGATGTCATTCGCCATATTTATTTGTCATCTGACTTTTAAAAAGTCAGCTATCAGATAAGAAGGATAAGAATAATTAAATTGGTAATCATACGCAAGTCCTTGATAAAAGTCGGTTAGAAAGTTTAAAATTCGTTTTATTTTGTAAGTGGTGTGAGAGAGCAGTATGTGCGCCTATAACCATAGTTTTACGGTAACGTAACATCAAATGGAATGATTTTAAAACCTAATTAACTCGTCTCAAATATACAAGGTGTTTTTTTTGATATCCCATAACTCTAGGGTTATATTCTGTAGGTAAAAATAATACTAAAACTCCTAGAATAGAATGGTCCAAAAATGCATAGTTTCGGAGATATCATCAATCATAATTATATTATCAGTTGTTTAGTACCCGTAACACAAGCTCTGCTTAGCTTGGGACTAGATGGCGTTGTGTGAATAGTCGTGGAATATTATTATTAAGTATTATTAATCGTAGTAGGTACCTATTATTATTAGTATTAGTAAGAATCGTAGCATATGGCGCTCTGTAGTTTCTGCCTACCCCCATGGGAAAAAGGCGTGAGTTTATGTATGTATGTATGTATGTATTATTAATATTATTTAAATTACCTAATTAGTTCAAAAATTGTCACCAGTACGACGAATCTTCTTTCTAACGTCACTTTTCTTTCACGTAAGGGTGTTTTACATTAATCCATCGTGACTTTGTCGAATTATTTTGTATGATAGTAAAAAAAAGGATGATTGAAACATAATTCATATGCCAGTTGATTCTTTGATATGGTCTCAATCATACCCTAGAGTTATGGGATATAAAAAAAAAACACGTTGTATACTTATTGTTTTGCATAACATTGGGCCTGTAAATCTTGTAATCCTCCAAGGGTTAACCAGAGGCTGGTGTACCTGACGGACACCCATTCAATTGTCTAGTTTTAGAAAATATATCTGAATATGTCTGAAACTTGTGCTTACGTCATTACTTGAAATCGATCTCCAAGATAAACTAATGAAGTAAAGGCGAATTAAAATGCACGTGTCTCAGTCATACGACTTACTTTTCTTTAAATAAATCCATAGTCTCTTGCTTCAATACTAAAACAGTTAATAAGTTAGCGTGTGGCAATTGTTTGAAATTTAAACAAAGGAAAAACTGTTAGTATAAATATTAGTTAGGTGTTCACAGTCTGTGTTGCAATGTGGCTACATTCTGCCATACCGTGCGAATCGTGCCACGAGCGAAACATTAATTGATCACTGATCAGTTTCTTAGAACTCGCTAAAGCATTCTTCTACAAAATTTACATTCTAAGATAACGACGAATCAAATAGTGGGATAGAATACTTGGAAATTCCGAAATTAGAAAAAAATGTCCGTGTTTGCTCCGAAAACATATTCAGCCTATAATTATATTTTTTTATTTTTACAACACCAATTGTACTGAGTAACATAGAGACTTGCAATTACTAAATCAAAAATAAAAAAAGTAATATAGAACAGTAGAATCCCTGCGGGATATCCTTTCATCCACACAAATCACAATCAGGGTTGGCAGCAAGAAAGGCATTCAGCATCTTTAGACTACGACGAATTGGGGATTCGGCTCTGGCTACGGTTTTGGCTGGTAGTAAAGTTGCGCAAACTGATTGTGCCGACGGCTCTGATAGTGACCTATGTATTTGTCGGGCACAAACAGTCGTCAAACATAATGGATGACAACGATAATGTTCCTACTGCTAGGACAGCTCTCTTCTCTTCAATTATAAGTGGATCTTCATCTAAACGCAAGCCCGATGCGTATTGTGAGATTTCACATGTCTGCGAAATTTAATTCTAGGACAGGCTGGTTTCCTCATAATGTTATTAAACACATCACCGTTTTGAGAGCAGTGGTGATAAAATAATGTACACGGCAATTTTCTGGGCCTGTGTTTCCCAAATATATATTTTCCTTTCTTTGAAACTTATTTTACCGGATTCTTGTGCATTAAAGGCGAGACTCCAGGCACTGTAATATCAGATAATTAAAAAACTTAGGTTTATAAAATAATTATTAATATGCACGACTGTATAATTATACAGTCGTGCATTCTTAAGCTTCTGGTAGGTACCTATTGTGCTACGTGTCAAATTGTTGTTTCATATTTTTTTTTAAACATGTCAAGCAAAAAAATGCATAACTTAGCTAAAACGAACTCCGTCGTGGATTGTTCGAAGGTACAAAAAAAATACTTATATGTATAAACATGATTATTTATTTTTATTAAAACTTGAAAACTTGGCAATGACATAGGTATTGTAACCTACACCTCAAGCTACCTACATATCTTTTATCTTCATTGTCAAGTCCATCCAAAGGTTGTCTGTAAGACATCGCTTTTGGCGATAAGACTACCCTTTGTAACACCTTACGCAGCTCTTAAAGCTATAATTCTTGTTCTTATCGAATGGTTAGTGACTAATTACCAGCAGGTGTAGCCATATTGCAAATTCTATTTCTATTATCGTAATCAATAAGGCGACAATAGAAAGAAAATGGCGTATATGGATTCAGCTGTTTGTCAACTGTCAAGTGTATTTAATTTTCAGCCATACTACAAATTCTACTCGTTAACACTTGACAGTTTACAAACAACTGAATCCATAAACACCATTTTCTTTCTATTGTTGCAATAGAATAGAAATAGAATTTGTAATATGGCTAGACCTGCTGGTGTTAGAGTTTTAATGCCGCCCATGGGCCTCTGACTTGGCATCACATGCCCTCGAGAAATATCTCTCAAGCATCCTCACGATGTTTTCCTTCACCGTTTTTGAATCAAGTGATAATTGTACAATGCACGTGAATCTGAAAAGTCAGTGGTGCCTTGGGTGCGAACTCGAGACCTTTGACTTTGCAATCCGCCGGTAACACAACTAGGCTATCACTCCTTATAAGCTATTTATTATTCATAAGTGTAGCGACATCTATCTCGCCACATACGAACTATCCTACATCGCGCTATTAAAGTTATCCGCGCAGTTTGAACGTATACAAGCTCCCAACAACAATCGTCGAGCAGTAGTTAGCCCACCAGACACAACACCCGTCTGGTCGGAGGATCCTCCCTTTTCAATGGTGGATGAGGAACTTTACACCCTCTTCCTCATACCTCCAAATAAGTTTTTATATTGTAACTAGAGCAGCTTGCGGCTAAATTATAACAGCCGCACGGGTCGATCGAAGGTTAAGCTACGCTTGACGAGGTCGGTCCGTGGATGGGTGACCATTTATTACATACCAAGACTCCTCTGTGCCTCGGAAAGCACGTTAAGCCGTTGGTCCCGGCTGTCATTTGTGGATCTTTGACAGTCGTTACTTGTAGTCAGAAGCCCGAAAGTCTGACAACTAGTTTAACCAAGGGGTATCATGTTACCCAGTTACTGGGTTGTGGAGGTCTGACAGGCAGTCGCTGCATGTAAAACACCGGTATTCAGCTACATCCAGTTAAACTGGAAGCCGACTCCAACATAATTGGGAAAAGGCTAGACAGATCTATAATATTGTACCTACAATAAAGATTTTCTAATTTTCAGTCTCAAATTCACGCTAACCATTTTTCTATCGGAAACACTTCTGTCATCACCTGTACCTGCTTAAAATGCATATTATCTAGAATTACAGACGATTACACGTAATGTTAATGTTGTTCCGTAGATTATAAAAAAAAACTTGTGACATCTCAGTAGATACACGTGAGCAGGTATACAGACTAATGGAATCTTCCTTACATTTTTACCATTTTTCTATAATAATTAAGTATGTAATTTTCTCGTTTGTCTAATAAACCGCATAGCGTGAGATATTATCATTATTTTTTTTAGCAGCGATCTGCAGGATTATGGTTATCTTTTCATTGCCAGTAACTATACTGTTCAGTTCCACACCGAACGTTGATGACTTCTGATAATTTACAAATAGGTTATTGATATTGCACTTCAAAGTCAAAGTCAAATCATTTATTTCAATTAGGCCATTTAAAAGGCACTTTTGAACGTTAAACTTACAAGTTAAATAAAATAATTATAATGATTCTAGTTGCCCCTTCCAAAAGGTAGTTTCGTATGGAGAAGAATGGGCAAGAAACTCCATACTTACTCTTTTAAAATAGTTTTTACAATATTTGTATACAATAAAAAATACATTATATGTGAATACGGTGTACCTAGAATAAACAAAGTAAAATAAAAAAATAAATAAAAAATAACATAGGTACTATGCTAAGATAGATTAAGCATTTTAGTAGATAAGTACATAATTATGTGGATAGATACATGGTACTCTCACATTTACAAATATTAAAATCACGGAATATTATTTAACAAATCAAGAAAATATTAAATAAATAATAATATAAAAAAATACACAGCAGAATAGCGTGAGTGTTGAGAGCAAAATAAAGCAAATTAAATCATTAGAAATGTAACAACGTTTACGTCACATCCCTGCGAGAGCGCATGACGTCATCCTAGATACACACTGATGATAGCCAACACGAAACTAGCTATTTGACAGTTATTCGTTGAACACTGCCCAGTAATCATCAATATGAACCGTCAACGGAAAACCGCAATAGCTATTGTACTTATAGGTACAGACGCCAGCACATCAAGTTACCCCAATGTGTCAAATTTCTTTGATCATTTTTCAACTTTATGTCAATCATATTCAATTGGGAAAATTTGACACATTGGGGTAACTTGATGTGCTGGTGTCTGTACATAATTGGGATTAGTTAGTATTATGGCCACATCTCTGCCTACCCCTTTAAAATAAATAAATAAATATACCCTAACTTTTTCACACAACACCATTTAGTCCCAAGCTAAGCTTGAGAGCTTGTGTTATGGGTACTAAACAGCTGATAAACATACTTATATATTTCAAAATACATACATATTATAGATACATTACACCCAGACACAGAACAAATGATCGTGCTCATCACACAAACATTTGTCCTGGGTGGGAATCGAACCCACGACCTCCGGCATAGCAGTCAGGGTCACTAGCTACTAGACCAACAGGCCAGTCCTATCGAGAATACAGACGTGATTTAGTGTTGTTATTCAATTATCCGGGCGCGGCGTTCACGGATTCTCTATATTTATTTTAATCATCCCTTGTTTTTTTTTCTGCAATATTATACCTATCATTGTCTTAAGTGTTGTAATGTCATATTAAGGCGCCTCTACATTTATTTATAATGAATAACATGCTATTATATAACAATTACATGTAATTACTACTAGAACAATGCAAATTGTAGGTACCTTGTTCTATTTATTATTGTTTACTAAGCAGCTGATTGAACTAATAACTTTTGTTGCAACGCTGCGCATTTTATGCTTTTCGTGTTAAATGTAACGAATAAACTTATAAACTACATACATACATAAACTCTCTTTGCATAAAATCTCTTTTTCCCATGGGGGTAGGCAGAAACTACAGAGCGCCATATGCTACGATTCTTACATACTTCTTTTGCTTCGTTTACATTCATACATGTTGTCATACACACGCCGGTTGCGAGTACTACGCACCTGACCTTTCTGAAGAACCTCACCAATAAGGTCTATATTCTTCTAGGGCGTCCCCTCGCGGCGTTCCCACTTACATCTGCCTTGTAAATACCTTTCGTTAGTCGCCTTTCATTCATCCTTTCAACGTGACCAAACCATCTAGGCATACTCTTTTAAATTTTTGTTACCACATCTTCTTTTAAACCACAACGTTGCTTTATCACACCACTCCTCAATCTGTCATTCATTGTTCCACCACACATAGGTACTTCGCAAGGAACGCATTTCTATAGCATTTATTCTACTTTCATGTCTCTTAAAAACTACTGGACTGATTTGAAAAATTCTTTACCTTCACCGTTGTGTACTTTTTAACCGACTTCAAAAAAAGGAGGAGGTTCTATGTTCGTGTGTATGTATTTTTTTTTTTTTTTTTTTTTTATGTATGTTACCTGATTTCTCCGCCATTTGTGGACCGATTCTCGAAATTCTTTTTTTGTTTGAAAGAGTAGACTCCTGAGGTGGTCCCATTTTAATTTGGTGAAGATCTGGTTCTGATCTTCGGAGATATACAACGGAACTCTTCAAAAATAGACGGCAAATCTATCGTGATTGCTGGAATTGCTTGGATGTTTACAACATCATGACGTATCATCAAGCCTGTATGCTCAGAGGGGTAGGCAGATGTGTTCAATATACCTAGATTTCGACAGTTAGGTATGTTAAGTTTCATTTATTAGGGTTAGGTGGATAACCCTATTATATTGACATGTATTGTTAACAATTAACAATATAAAATGAATTAATGGCAAATGTTTGTATGGGAACAACTAAAAATAGAAAAATAAAAAACTTTTTTACAAAAAATAAAACCGACTTCAAAAATAACACTAAACGGTGTAAAATAACTCTTAATTCGGAAGTCGGTGGCCCATCAAGAATAAGACAAAAGTACCAAAGCCACAGACTTCCTAATTAAGAGTTATTTTACACCGTTTAGTGTTATTTTTGAAGTCGGTTTTATTTTTTGTAAAAAAGTTTTTTATTTTTTATCCCTGTATTTCTACGGGACTGGAACGGGAACCACGCAAGTAAAACCGCGTGACGACCGCTTATATTAAATAAGTTATTAATGCATAAGGTTTACCAACATCTCATTATTGACAAACGAGTTTCAAGTCGTCCCTACTAATTTCAATAAAAGAAACAACATATTTTTGATATATCGCCACGTGTTTTTCGTATGTCATACCTACGTAGGTATTCGATTCTTGTAACAGACCATTTATTTATTGACTGAATCATAAATCTGTTAACCTCTGTGGTTTTATTGCATAAATATAAATTACATTAGATAGATGACGTATTTACATGGAGTAGCTTTTGGCTGAATAATAACACCCATGCGGGTCGCTCGAAGGTTAGTCGAGGATAGGTTTTTTTATTCTTTGCATATCAAGCAAGACTTCTCTGTTACTCGGAAAGTACGTTCAGCTGTTTGTCCTGGCTGCGTACTGGTAGATAAAATGTAGACACGTTAAGGGTAGTAAAAACCCTCATTGCTCAGGCCTTACAAAATATTACTAGCTCGGAAATAATCTGGATGGTAATGGGCTCGTACTAAAAAACTGATAAAATGTAGAAGTACTATTGCTACACCGTTACGCTTAAACTGAGCGAAACTAAACTTATTTTGTTGCTGCGGTGTGGGCAATACTCATAGATGTCCTCGGGGAGGGTGGACGGGTCAGTCAGACTCTTGACTGACTAAAAACCACCCCGGTCTTCCGTCTCACACCTGCGCCCGGGGTCGCGGAAACAGAAGATAGTTCCGCAAACTCCGACTGGAGCGAAACTAAACTGAGCGAACCTAACCTTAGCGCACCTAACTTTTTTTTTATTTTTTTTTTATTTTATCAAATAGGAACAACAAACAGCTACATTATGAAATATTACACCATGATTAAAAATAACTTAAATAATAATGTAGCCCACAGCGCTGTTCACAGATTACCATTAATGACTAAAACTTAAATTGCTAGGAAAGAAGCTGTTCATGCAAGACAGTTAAAACATAAAAAAATCAAAAAAGAAGAAATATCTAACTATGCATTCTAAATTATGTAAATGCTAAAATATATAGATGCTAAAATATATAGATATAAATAAAAATATAAATTATAAATTAATCAATCAAAGGACCTAAGTGTCTCATACAACAAGTTTCGAAATTTGTGCATGGAGCATGTAAATATGTCTATGTGTTGGAGTTCGTTATTGTAAGATGCAGCCATTCGCCGAACTGGCGAACGCTCGCCGGTATTGGAGAACTTGAGCGAAACTAACTAGAGCGAACTTAACCTCAGCGATGTCAAACCATCCTATTTATTCTTTACATATTTATTGAACGTTTTTTCTTGTTTGTTTTGGGACCACCTCAGGAGTCTACTCTTTCAAACAAAAAAAGAATTTCGAGAATCGGTCCACAAATGGCGGAGAAATCAGGTAACATACATAAAAAAAAAAAAAAAAAAAAAAATACATACACACGAACATAGAACCTCCTCCTTTTTTTGAAGTCGGTTAAAAAGTACACAACGGTGAAGGTAAAGAATTTTTCAAATCAGTCCAGTAGTTTTTAAGAGACATGAAAGTAGAATAAATGCTATAGAAATGCGTTCCTTGCGAAGTACCTATGTGTGGTGGAACAATGAATGACAGATTGAGGAGTGGTGTGATAAAGCAACGTTGTGGTTTAAAAGAAGATGTGGTAACAAAAATTTAAAAGAGTATGCCTAGATGGTTTGGTCACGTTGAAAGGATGAATGAAAGGCGACTAACGAAAGGTATTTACAAGGCAGATGTAAGTGGGAACGCCGCGAGGGGACGCCCTAGAAGAATATAGACCTTATTGGTGAGGTTCTTCAGAAAGGTCAGGTGCGTAGTACTCGCAACCGGCGTGTGTATGACAACATGTATGAATGTAAACGAAGCAAAAGAAGTATGTAAGAATCGTAGCATATGGCGCTCTGTAGTTTCTGCCTACCCCCATGGGAAAAAGGCGTGAGTTTATGTATGTATGTATGTATGTATGTATTTATTGAACTAAAGTCTAAATAAACTAGAAGAAGCTTTGTCTGGGGCACCACACATTGAAACCTAGGAGATCTCCAAACTAGGAGTCCCTGCTATATCTCGGACATCAGTGTCCAGTGTGTGAAAAGTTTTCTGTGTGTGTTATCTGTGTTGTGGGTGCACACGTCTGCCTAATCTTTTGGGGAATATAGGCGTGATGTTATGTATCTACAAAATTATTAAAACAAATAGTAATTATTATTATTCTTGTGTATGACAACATGAATGTTAACGAAGCAAAAAAAGTATGCAACAATCGTAGCATATGGCGCTCTGCAGTTTCTGCCTACCCCCATGGGTAATATGACTAAGTTCATGTATGTAAAGATTATTAAAACAGATAATAAATACAACATTGGACATACCAGCCTAATACTGTCCCGTTCACTGAATTATTTATTGCATATTTTTATAATTGTAAGTCCAGATTTCATGACGATGCTTTGATTCTCACCCGGATTTGTTCTCATAACCTCGTGTTTAAGAGGCTATATCTTACCACTTAGCTATCACGACATTAAAGCAATAAAAAGCTTCCGATTCCTACACACATTTTATTTATTGACTCGATCATAAATCTTTGACTCTGTGTGCTTTTATTGCATTATTAGATGAATGACGTAGGTATGAACACGATAAATAATCTCTAATAAATGTTTTAAAAAATAAAAACAAACACGATTATGTTGTGTGGTTCTTCGATTTCTGAGAAGTTCTTACTTAGTGTGTTTTTATTTTAGTTACTTGACGATGTTTTTTTTTATTTCTGTTAACATTTAAAGAAGATTATTTCATCAGCGGTAGTGTTTATTTTTATTTTATGTGAATACTAACTGCCCCAGCAAACTTCTTTTCGCCTTAGAATCAATTTATTAGTCTTACTTAGTTTTTATTAGTTTTAATCCTATTCTCAGAACTACTGATTATACTTACACACAATTTTTTAAAGGTATTAGTATACATACGTTTAATAAAATGACAACAAATAGATCTAAATCAATAATAACTACTACTACTTTTTATTAAGCGAGTCTCTACACAATATATACCTATATATAACCTAACCTAACTTACCATACCTATCCTATAGCTAACCTAACTACCTAACCTAACTACATTACTGAAATCAAAGACATTCAATACCTATAGACCGGACATCACGAACAAAATTTTCGTCCGAAAAAGTGTGTCCTGCTTAGAGATGGGCACTTACCCGGTAAAAACCCAAGCTTTGGGTAAATACCCATTTATACCCATTTTTACCTACCCAATTTTAATTTATACCGGGTAAAAATTAAAATCAGTATTATTTGCCAATAGTTGTGATTTATAACGTAAATTGTGAAAGTCTACACTACATATTTTATTGTTTAAAATATTACATATTTTTTTGTATTTAAAAAAATATTACAATGTATTTTTATTTGAAATCTTCGTCGACACAACATACTCGGACATTGTTTTCGCATGAGACCAAGACATTAGTAGAGAGGTGTAAATGTCTGATGAGGGAGTAGGTAGAGGGGATGGGGGAGCATTTCGTCAACTGAATAGAGCACCGCCATTTTGTTAAGCACGCGCCGCGCTTCGTTTCTGTTCTCTTGTTTATTGTCTAAATCAAATTTTTTCAACGGGGCTGTGTGAAGTTTTGTTAATATTACACTATAATAGAAGGTAAGTCAATTTTAATTCATATTATACAATATTGTATTTTATTCATCTAAATTTCTACATTTTATAAGCACACTTTACCTATTAGAGTACTAATAATGTTAAATGTGTTCTGTTATTACTCAGTAAGCTTCACGTGTATACTACTCATATCTATAATTACTCAGTAAAATAACGTGGCAGGGAGTTCCAATTACCCATAGTCCTCATCCTAAATATCTCGGCATCACTGTGGATAGGTCTCTTACCTTCAGAAAGAACTGCGAGAATACGAATCAGAAAATGCACACCAGGAATAACCTGCTACGCCGCCTGACCTCCACCAGATGGGGGGCGTCTCCAAAAGTCCTGTAAACAACTGGAATGGCACTCTGTTTCTCTGCTGGTGAATATGCTTGTCCAGTATGGAGCCGTTCCACCCACGCCAACTTGGTGGATACAGCACTAAACCAAAAGTGCCGGATTTCAACTGGCTGCCTCAATCCGACTCCGCTACGGATGCTGTATCCTTTCATCGGCATTGCGCCCCGTGGTAAACGTAGGACTGCGGCATGCCGTACAGAAAGGGTGAAAGTAGAAGAGGATCCACGCCACCCGATGCACGATTACACTCCTGTTCACCAGAGACTAAAAAGTAGGAAAAGTTGCGTGAATCCATCTATTACCAACAGCACCTCGCAAAGATGTGACCTTTGGCGAGAGATACTTAAGCCTCCTGACGAATTCATCGAGCCATCAGAGAGACTTCCACCTGGGCACACATTGCAATGGCCGACTTGGAAAACTCTGAACAGACTCAGCTCCCAGGTCGGCCGCAGCAAGGATAATCTCCTGAAGTGGGGTTTCGCAGCTAGCACCGACCTTCAGTGCCTGTGCGGTACATCTCCACAGACCATAGCCCACCTTTTGTGCGCCGCGTGCCCTGTCACCTGCACACGTGAGGATCTTATGGTTGCGTCGGTGGATGGTGTTGCGGTAGCCGAATTCTGGGCTAAACCTACAATCTAGAATTTAGTGTTTTCGTTTGCCATCGACACGCTATGAAGAAGTAAGCTTTAAATAAATTAAATTTATTTATGTATTGCACAATGGGAAAAGGTAGAAAAATACGATAAAAAACTGGAAACACTATCGTGCAGGTCCTGATAAATCAGGCAAGCATTGTCATCATAAATATCAAATAGCAATAGTCAACAAAGAGGGAGGTCGTTCAATCAAAGTGTCCAGCTGTTGCTAAAAATAAGCTGAGGAATCAAACCGTCAGTGTCCCTAGTATTATTGACGCTCCTATAACATCGATATCCTCGCACCCATCGCGCCCCATACAAAGGCAATCAACGGAAGAGAAAGACATCGAAAGGTTGACAGAAATCTTTGCAAAGCCAGTATTCATAATCTGGATCACCCATGAGCGAGGAAACACGTTTTTTTCTTTCATTCTATCTTGTCATCTGTCAAGCTTATGACTAACTTCCTTATCTTTCATATCACTCTTCACACAATCCATCCATCCTTTCTTTGGCCTCCCCCTGCCTCTCCACCCATCCACATGTATAGGTACTGATAATTCTTTAAGTCAGATGCGTTTCATCCCTCCTCTTTACATGACCATACAAAGACAAACGCTTCCCCTTCAATTTTTCAGTCACTGGCGCCACTTACAAACTTCTTCTGATCTACTCATTTCTAACTTTATCTTCTCTCGTCACACCACACATCCATCTCAACATTCTGATCTCCGCTACAAAAATGATTGCATCATTTTTCAACCGTCTTTTTTACAGCCCAACATTCCAAACCATACAGTACGACGGTCTTATCACGGACTTGTAAATTTTGGCCATTCAACTTGAGGGATATCCGTGGGTCACAAGTTGTTCCTGTGACCTGTCGCCATTTCATCCATCCTGAATTGATCCGATGTGTTACGTCTCGGTCTACCTCGCCTTCTCCTTGGATAAGCGACCCGAGGTACCGGTTGCATTGCATGGTAAACTCCCATGTAGCATCCGCTCTCATCAAAATTGGAGACTCGAACTACACTCAAAGTTGTAGACGATTACGTTTACTTGGGACAAACGGTCCACTTAGGTAGGTCTAACTACGTGAAAGAGGTCAATCGTCGAATCCGTGGTACTCGGTGTCTTCTCGTCTGGCATACCACAGTGTCTCAAGACAAAAGTCTATGACCAGTGCGTGTTGCCAGTGATAACTTATGGACTGGAAACTTACCGATTACAATAGGCCTTATCAGGAGGCTAAAAGTCACTCAAAGACCAATGGAAAGGACTATGCTCGGAGTTACCTTGCGTGACTGAATCAGAAATGCGGAGAATTGCTAAAGTTAAGTGACAGTGGGCAGGACACATCGCTCGCATGGTCGTTGGTGCCGAAAAGTTCTGGAGTGGCGACTACGTACCGAAAGACGCAACGTTGGAAGGCGTCCCACAAGGTAGACCGGTAGACTTAGTGAGAGTAACGGGAATCCAATGGATGAGAGACGTATAGGACCGGTCGTTGTGGTGACATTTGGGGGAGGCCTATGTCCAGCAGTGGACATCTTTCGGCTGAAAAGATGATGATGATGATCACTTATTTTTATTTTCGATACATGATACATGATATTCTAATAGGCAGCATTTAGTTAAAACATGTACAATCAGTACAAGACACAATATTCGTTTGTATTTAACTTTTAATCAGTGTTTATTTTATTTAAAAATGTATGTTGATTAAAGATTCAAAAGATATTTATCTTCGTTTTATTTGAAATCTATAATTTATTATTAATAATTAAGGGTGAAATGAATATCGAAGATCGTAGTAATGATGGCGAAGTCAAATAAATGCAGTATTGATTTTTTACCCGGTATTTTCAATAAATACCCGGTATAAATGGGTATAAATTCATTTTTACCTATTTTACCCTTTCCTACCAATTTTTACCCACCCGGTATTTAATCACCTGCCCATCTCTAGTCCTGCTGGATACAAGTCTATGAGTTTTTTGTAGTACGCTCCGCTGCCGCTCCAATATTCATATATTATTCTAGATGGCGTTACTGAGACATGGGATAAAAGTTTTTCTATGACATTTCCTTGACATGCCCGCTCTATAGTATTTTAAATCTCTTTGACTGAAATGCATTGATTAAAAAAATACTAAATTCATAATTTCGAACTACTAATAAATTGTTTGTATGTAACATAGAGGCATACAATTTATTTAGTTTTCCCGGTCTACTTTAAACTCCAAACAGTATAATAATTATCATTTGCAAAGAATTATTGAAGTTCGTTTCTGTCGTTATTATTAATTACGTAAATTGTTTTCTGACTTTTTTATGCTACATAAAACCTCTTTAAAAGTTTAGTAACAAAATAAATTTCAGACCGTAGGAACGTATAAATTGACAACCTTACCTTCTTAGGTTTAGTAAGGTTTTAGCTTAAGACCTGTCAAATGTCAAATTGTCACCTGATATTAAAATGGGAAGTTTATACCCTGTCACGTCATCCAAGATGGCGCTGTGTTTGAAAAAAGAAAACAAATGTTCTTGATATTTATTTTTTCGATGACGTTTCATGTTTTTTATAAATTATTATCCTATTCCGGACAAAGACAATCCAAAAACACAAAAATCATAAAAATTGGTTCAGCCGTTTTTGAGTTATAAAATTAAATGGTGTAACTAACACATGTATAATTCCATGTCATCTGTCTAGCCTTTTCCCAACTATGTTGGGGTCGGCTTCCAGTTTGACCGAATACAGCTGGATACCAGTGTTTTACATGGAGCGACTGCCTGTCTGACCTCCACAACCCAGTAACTGGGTAACTTGATACCCCTTCGTTAAACTGGTTGTCATACTTTCGGGTTTCTGACTACAAGTACCTAACAACTGTCAAAGGTCTACAAATGACAGCTGGGACCAACGGCTTAAAGTGCTTTCCGAGGCAAGGAGGAGTCTTGGTTTGTATAGTAAGCTGGCACGCCCTTTTTACTTGGAGGCTTCTTTTTATTCAGTTAGTTGTAAGTTTTTGCTTGAGTTTAGTTGTCATCTTGTATTATTATATCGGTGTGTGCTAGCTAACATGTAGCAAATTATTTAATTTGAATTATTACCTATGTTTATTAATTACCAATGCTGTTTAAGCTCATGTTCTTCTACGAGTAACATACCAGACAGACGCGTTGCTGGGGAGTTTGTTCCGCCACTTCTTCTTCCCAGCAAAAACACTAGGAAGTGGTGAAGGGTGGTCGTTGTGGGGGACTGTCTTAAGTAATTTTTGATGTTCAAAAAGTGCTGATCCTCAGCCTGATTTGAATAAATGACCCATCCGCGGACCACAGAAACGTAGGGACTACTTATAAATTATTTGATCACTGACTTAAGTTAATAAGGCGCCATGACCCAACACGCTATTGCGTGTTGTGATCAACCTTATTAAGTTTTTCTAACTTGGTAAATACAGTGATTAAATGATTTACTACTAACTGTTCCAGGTTATCTTAATATTATGTTATTATGCCATATTATTATCTATTTTAATGGTATAAAGAGGCACAATTTGACTGCAAGTTTGTGTGTAGGAATGTACGGAAGTTATAATAATACAAACTATTATTGACGCATGTTCTCCCTCTGCCTAGCCTTTTCCCAATTATCACTGGTCGAAAACTTTTATCTAGTTATGTTTTGTACAAGGATAAGGATAATAGAAATCAAATTAGAATGCTTCAAATACGAATAGTTTTTTTGTAATCCGATGTTATATAAATTAAGAAAATTTCAGAATTTATTAACAAAAATAAGTTATTTCATCAGATTGCAACATAAATTTAAATAAAGCTTCATGATTTTCTTCTGTAATTTGCTTCAATGCTACAACGAGATGTCCCATCTCGTTGTAATGCCCAACAGTAATTAGCTAACATATTAAGTGGACTCCACGTGCCCTGGTATTATTTTTCCATGGTAGAAATGTCTTGGTAGAATCTTTCACCATGTTCATCACCCAAACTTTCAGGAAAGAAGTCTAAATGTGTATGAAGGAAGTGTATTCTCCATGACATATTAAGTTCCAAGGCCTTATAAGCAGATAGCAGCTCCGCGACAATAGTTTTATAGCCATTTGATCGGTTATTTCCAAGAAAATTAGAAGTTACTTTCATGAAAGATTCCCAAGCAGTTTTATCCAAATCACTGAGCTTATCTTTAAATATTATATGTCGTCTTTCATCAATTGTCTGATTTGTGGGCTAACAAATATCCCTCTTTAATTTTTGCTTCACTCAATTTAATAAACTTTTTAATAAATAACAAATAATCTATTTTAATAAATAATAAAGTAAGAATGCCTTTTTCTCATGGAGGTATAATAGTTGGTAACTTTCTAGACTACGTTTCTTACATATTTATTTTACTTCGTTTCCCGGGTACTTCCATCATGTAGTCTTAAGCAAGTACCTACTATACGCCGATGACCTTTCTGAAAAACTTTACCAATAAGGTTGGTATATCCTTATAGGGCGACCCATCGGCGTTTTCCCTTAAAACAGCCTTTCAATCAATCAAAATCAAAAGTCATTTATTCAAATTAGGCTGAGGATCAGCACTTTTTGAACGTCGAAATTACATAAGACTGTCCCCCAAAAAGCCCACCCTTCGCACTTCCTAGTGTTTTTGCTGGGAAGAAGAAGTGCAGCTCCCGTTGTGCAGTACTGACGTAATTGAATTAATTGAAAGTTAATGAGTATAAAAAAAAGTTTCTTTAGGAAAGTTATTCGTATTCATGAGTACAATCACGTGTTTAACTAAATTACTATTGTTTGCGGACACCGGTGTCCACGCGGAGCCTAATGAGTTAACTAGTCAATTACCGCAATCCAGACACAATTAAATTACTATTGTTTGCGGACACCGGTGTCCACGCGGAGCCTGATGAGTTAAGTATCGGTGACTAATTACCAGTCACCCTATATACGAGACATTACGAACAATATTTTCATCCGATACCTGTGTCCTAGTGTACATAACTCTTTGGGTTTAGTTTGGTACGCTCCGCTGTCGCTCCAATATTGCTATATTATGCTAGATGGCGTGATTGAGACGCGTTATGGGATCACACTTTTTCTATGACAGCTATTCGCATATCCTCTTTATGTATGTAGTATTTTAAATCTCGAACGAACATAAAGAAACAAATCGATTATTTATTTTTTAAGTCGAATATAAACACGCTTTCTTACTTATATCACAGTATAAATATTAATACAGTAGGACGACGCCTTTGATCTCTGGAAAAATGCCGACAACTTCTACACGCGTTAGACTTGAATAATACCTCCCGCACTACGAACATCGTTTTGTTCGCAGTGCGGGAGCGGCTTTTCCGCGTCTCGCCCCTCACACCCCGCCCTGATTGCCCTGTCTAGACAGCTTCGTCGGACGACTCTATGTTTTTAGACTGTGCTTATGTCATCGACCGTCGACAAGATAGCTTCATACTTACCTAAAACACGTAATCATTATAAGTTCTGCTACCAACACAAATCTGCACAGATCGTTAATTACGTGATATACCTGCCTAATTGTAGAAAATCATCAGTTTCCTGCGAAAAATAAAAATCATCGTTCACACAGCAATCACTCTGCTTATCCATTTGTGAAATTACCGGTCGTTAATGATAGCTTGTGGTACGGTGTGATCGCTGTTGAAAAGCATACTAATTTGTATCTACATGTTGAGCTTAATTTAATAGGTATAATGTAGCTTAGCTGGGTGTAATTTATCTATAATATGTATGTATTTAGAAATATATAAGTATGTTTATCAGCTGTTTAGTACCCATAACACAAGCTCCTAGCTTAGCTTGGGACTAGATGGCGTTGTGTGAGAAAGTTGTGGAATATTTATTTATTTATTTATAGCTTGTACCGTCAGCATCAAAAGTATGGGAAGAATGGACTCTTAAAATTTATCTTAACAACTAGGAAAATTAAACTTTAGGTCAATTGGATAAAGTTCTTGTCAGAATGGCAGTTGTCGTGTAGGTACTGTCTACATTCCGATATTCCTCGTGTTATTCAGATAATATTTCATTTTTATAGTTGTGTAGATTTTGAACAGTTTGTTAATCTACTTATATGTTCAATAAATAAATGTATTCCACCACAGTCACACGACGCCAAACAAAGAAGATAAATAAATAAATAAAGAAAAGCTTGTGCTATGAGTACCAGACAACTGATAATATATCGTCGACCGTAGGTTCAATTGAGGTAAGGGACAAAATACGATTTTTCAGGAGAGGCCGACAAAGTTTTTTTTCGGACTAAATCGCCTATAACTTTTTTTCTTATTAACTTATTTCGGGTCTGATTTCACACATAATCTTGTATTTTAGTGCTCTATCTACACGTGTAACATTTATTTAAATAAATTAGCTATTTAAGAAAATAGATGTCCCTTACAACAACGTGTTTTGTTAGTAATGTCCCTTACTGACCAAGTATCTTGTAGTCTCGTCCCTTACATTAAATTGACCTCTGCGTTGGATTCAATTTATTAATGAAAAAATAGTGTAAAGCACTTGTTGAAAAAAATTATGGAAAAAATACAGTGTAAAGAGATTTTTGACATAAAATGAAGTACACACTTCTGATGTACGGATATCATAAATTTGGAAATCGTTATTATTGTTACAAGAAATCATTTAAGAGACATGAAAATGTATTAGAACCGTGTGTCTGTTTTTTGTGTGTTGCTTACATAGTAAAATGAAATGAAATGTTTGTACATTGTAATAGCTAATTTGTATAGATTTGCAAATAATCCTAATTGAGCCTCTAAGGCATTGTTAATCAAATTAAAATAATCAATTTTACTTACTACCGCTTTACCGCTTAATCAGCCTTCAACATGAGATCAATGTTTAATCATTATAATCATTAAAAATTTAAAAATAAAATTGAGATCAATAAATGTTTCAGAATTAAACTTTTTTTTCATCAACATTATCTTCTTCGTCCGTTTGATTCAAATTGTCAATCACTTCAGCGCAACATGGTAGCTTCAAATAATCTTGATGAAATCTACTGGGCATAGCATTCACACTCAATTTTTTTAAATCTTTGTATTTTGCGAACGATATTGGTAGCCTGGTGTTATACAAAGGTCTTAGTTCTATGCAATTATTGTCCACTGTTATATCAGACGAGTCTGCTAGTTGTGACGGCACACTAACAGATATTTTACTCTTAACCTTACCCTTTCCCGTCCCTTTTCCTTTTCCCTTCCCATTTTTCGTTTTACGTTCTGGATTACTCCCTATCTTTTTGGCTGCCATTTCCCCATTCCGCTTCCTCCTTCATAGAGTGTTTAGTCCAAATGGTTTTAAGGTCTTTTTTCTTTAACGTAGCTATTCTAATTTTCGTTACTTGCAAGTCCTTCGTCTTTTGTGGAAACAGTTTTTCTGTAACGGGGTCCCAGTCAATGAAATCCTTGTGCTCCATAACGGTTACGACGTAGGGACGAGGATTCTTTCTAGCACATTCCCTGTAACTAGGCCATTGCGTGTAACTCCAAACAGCAATTTTCGCACTTCTCGTTCAATAACAGAGTGCATGCTGTCAACTGGCATGTAACTATGACCGGTCAGTAAAAAGTTAATCTGAATCGTTTCGACATTCTTGGATATTGACAAAAAATAATGCAATATTGCCAGCATTGTCCTATTACGATTCTGTCCAGTGCAAGCGTCGCAATACAGGATAACTTTTCTTATTCCTCTATCATCAACATCTTTCAGATACATGAAAAGGCAAGACCCTATCTCTTCTGACCCTCGTTTCCCGTCGCATTCACCCCAAACATAGCAAAACCCGTTTTGAGTAGAGCTTTCATAAATCGTAAAGTTATACACAGTGTATTTTCTGCTATAGAATAACAAAATATTATCACCATGAGGCGTATTTAAAATCTTTTGTAAATCAAAGCTTGCCACTAGAGTTTCCTTGTTTACAGAATAGTTTTGATGATTAGTAAATCTTTCATAAGTAGCATATTTTTCTTCCATGTGATCTTTAATCTTTTCCTTTTTATTCATTGGAGGTATTGATATCACCTTAGCAGGTTTGGTCTCATCTTCTTCTTTCTCCTAATCCTCATCTTTTGATCTGAAATATTACAATATAAGTTGTAAACAGTGTTATTAATGTAAACATTTGGCAGCGCCTTTGAGTACCTACCCAGTAAATATTTATTGTCCATTATTACACAATAATTAGGTAACATTCAATAATTTTATAAATTATGATTTTATATTAGGTACTATCATACAAGAATCGATATCTATTAAAACGAACAAAATTAGCAATAGGCATATAGGTAAACCCACAGACAGCTTAGAACATGTAACAATGATTGTAGTAGGTAGAACAAAATGTATGTACTTACTGTGTTATCTTGATCACTAATTGTAGTAATTTCTGTCTGCGTCGAAGCAATTGGTTTAAATGGTTTTGTTTTTCCATTTTTACCACTGTTTTTGTCAAAAACCGTGTACAATCCCGACCAAACGACAGATGAACTCGCACTGATAGCGTCTTTTTTGATGCCCGCGCGCTGCTTTCGCATTGGTATAATCATTATCATCCTCTCTTTCGCACAAATAAAGACGTTGTGAGATAGAAAAGGATGGTAATAGTGCTATCTTGTGTTCTGAAGTTAGAAGTGTGTGTAAATAAAGGTAACAGGGATAAATAATTGAATACTTCTCATCAGCAAATTAGTGTAACGGACACCGAACCTAAATATAATTCGATTCAAATTGGTGTAACGTTGACACTGCTTAAAGTATGACAATGCAAATTGAGGTAAGGGACAACTATGTCAAAACTCGTGCAATCCATTTAAAGTATGGATGATATTAATTTTTTTAGATAACAAAGACATTAGTGTAAGGCCAGTTTTTATTATTGTTTCTTCAAAAATAAACCATGTAATGGTAATTCGTTCATTGGGAAGACCCTTACATTATTTCAAGTGTATTAGCGGCAATAATTACATCATTTCAAGTTCCTATATTGCAAAGTTTTTCAGATACATTGTTATTATGGGGCTGATTCGAAATTTGGATCCAAAAATCATTAGGGTAAGGGACATTTTTCTTAAGCTAGAATTTTTTCATATACACCATTCGATAGAGCGAAAAATTCTGAACAAAACTGTATACTTAACTCATTTTGGGTATTTTGTCCCTTACCTCAATTGAACCTACGGTCGACGATATACTTATATATTTCCAAATACATACATAATTATAGACAAATTACACCCCGAAACAGAACAAATAATCGTGCTCATCACACAAATATTTGTCTTGGGTGGGAATCGAACGACCTCCGGCATAGAGCCACTGGTCTGACTCCCTGTGCCGGAGGTCGTTTGATTTGACATGCCCGACATGCCAGTAAAAATAGTCAGCGTCAATATTATTGACCAACGTATTTGTGTAGGTGTGTAAGTTGTAAAGTGTCTTGATGGCCCAGAATGCCTCTCATACACCATGTTATTCGTTCGAATCCGGGCGAAACCGATGTGAATTTTACAATACATAGTTTACGGGGTAAAGGCCTCTTCTCATTGAGATACGGCCAGAGCATTGATCACCACACTTCAGCCTTCCAAAATTTTGTGATGGTAACCCTATATGTGATAGAACTTCTATTAATAGACTACTTAGCTCGCAAAAATCCTTCATAAGACGTCAATAAAATTGTGGAATATTCCACAGACAAACATAACGCCATTTAGAAGCAGGTAACTACAATTATTTTATCTGTACCTACCTACGAGTAAGTACAATAAAAACAAAGTAAGTACCCATATTAGTCTTCGCGGCTGGGTGCGCTCGCTAAGAATCTTAGATCTGCTATATTTTTATTGACATTCTACACTGACGGACGGGCCTGCTGGTCTAGTAGTTAGTGACCCTGCAGGGCTAGCATGGCCGGAGATATTCTTTCCACGGGGAGAGGATAAAATACTATTCCCCTCTGTCATTTTTATCCACCCTCCGAGCATGGCGACATGGGTGGATAAACTATTCACGGGGATAAACCAGGGGAAACGCTTGTCCTCGAAATTATTGCCATTATAAGTAAACTTTTATGAAATTACACAGTAGTCGAGAATGGCATCTAAACCAAAGTACTTTCATCGTTTTATTACGTTGTCAATTGGGATTGCTCGAATCGCGAAATCTTTCACTAGTCGCCATGCTATAAGCCGTGGATGAGTATCCACGTCTAATGTCAAAAAGTGATATAATTCTCTTTCCCCCTGTTGCCGTGCTTTGGCAGGTGGATAAGATAATTGACAACATTTCAAAATTTTAACCTCCATGTTTTATTATGTTATCTAAAAGTAAATCTAAAACTAGAGGACCCATATTTTTTGGTTTTTCGAAATTATGTACTTTTCATTCATAATTTTAACTTTGAAATTCGGTGCATTCTAAAAAGACGTAAGCGCCAAATGACGTCATTCATACGGTGGAATGGCGATAATTCCTTTGCTTTACTGTGATATGTCAAAAAAAATCAGTTTCTTAGATGTTACTGTCATTTAGCAGTTGTCCATGTCACACATTGACATTAGATATGTCTTGTTTGACATTAGATATGTCATTTTTGACAATTAGATATGTCTTTTTTGACATTAGATACGTAATTTTTGACAGAAATGTTTTGTTTGACATTACAGTTTTCATCTTAAAAATTAGCTTGCTTTCGCAAAGGTAAACACCTCATTCCACCGTATAAGTGACGTCATCGCATGGTTTTTGGTTTTTATTTTTTTTCTCAGAAATTAAGCTATAAAAATTTAAAAAAATATATATTTGAACTCAGCATACAAAAATGAAGAAACGGTATTTTTGTTTTAGGGTCATGTCAATTTTGAAATGTTGTCAATTGTATCCCTTGTCAGTGGAAATAACCGGTGGATAAAAGTTATATCCCCAGCCCATGCTAGCCCTGCTGACTGCTATGCCGGAGGTCCTGGGTTTGATTCCCACCCAGGGCAAATGTTTGTGTGATGATTACGATCATTTGTTCTGTGTCTGGGTGTAATTTATCTATAATATGTATGTATTTAGAAATATATAAGTAATATACAGCTCTTAGCTTAGTTTGGGACTAGATGACGTTGTGCGAAAAGTTGTGGAATATTTATATTTATATTTATTTCAAATATAACACAACATCACGCCATAGACAGAGGTGTACACACGACTACGCATCAAGCAATACCTATATTTCCATTTAAGGCTGATCTCGCATTGTATAGTATGTCTGTACAAAGCGGGATAAGCGTAAACTGGAAATGCTGCTTGGCTGCTTGATGTCTAGCCGTGTGTACCTGTAGTAAACCCACAGTTCACCAGTTCTGCCAAAGTTCCACATAATAGGGGGCGAGCCTATTGTCAACAATTGGGCCTAATTCCAGACTCCAGGCTGCTACTGAGAAATTCCACATGAAAAACTCAATAACACTTTGCCCGACCCGGGTATCGAACCCGGGACCTAAGCAGTAGCGCATGCAATCATTAGACCAACGAGGCAGTCTGATTTATGTTAGTGGTAGGTAATTATTTTATCTAACATTAAACGGGTAGAATTCAAGTCGGGAGTCGGGTTGAATCTACCCGTTTGGCGGCGATAGACCCGTCCCCTGTTACGCGTGAATTAAAGAGATAGCCTGTTCTACAACAACAACAACAACAACACAACAACAACATCATGTCTGTACCTACATTCATAGTACCTAAATAAAGTTCTGATTCTGATTCTATAGACCTACACCTCTGCCTAGCCGTTGAGAGAATACAGGCGTGTTGACTATCTTATATGCACAGCATTTATATTAAAAACTAGCTTTTGCCCGCGGCTTCGCCCGCGTGGATTTCGAACTTCCGTCCCCTATGTTTTCCCTTTAAGGGTTGAATTTCCAAAAATCGTTAACATTTACTGATTGCATTTAAGGCATCAGTTTCGATCACCAATCATCCTCCAATATTAATTTTGAATATACAATATTCAATGTACAGAATTGACTTCTGTACAGTTTTATTTTAAGTATTATTTATTATCTTAGTAATGTGTGATAGTCCATTGAATTTTATGGCGAACTATATTGTATCTTAAGATAAAATATTATAGTATCTTAGCCGTGTGCAGCGCCCCTTGGTGAACTCCACTGCGGGTGACGTAACCTACGACAAACTTATTATTTGCGGTTGGTGCAGTAGTTGGGGTTAGGGATCGAACCGCAAAATTAAGTTTGTTTTTTATTGTATATACTTTTCCGGGATAAAAACTACCCAGTGTTGTGCCCAGAATATTAAAGAATAAGTATACCAAGTTTCAGCGTAATCGAACCGGTAGTTTTTGCGTGATACCTGAACATACAGACAGACAGACAGACAGACAGACAGACAGACAAAAATTTTTTTAATCATATTTTTGGGTTCGGTGTCGGTCTAGTAACACCCCCCGCTATTTATTTTTTTGATATTTTCAATGTACAGAAATTTTACTTCTACAGATTTATTATAAGTATATATAGAATAGATATAGATTGTTACGCGGACACAATAATATTAATAATATAACTCAAGTATTATGAAAATGCATTGTCGCGTGGCGCTTCTCTACAAAAGCCTTTAGTCTGGTGGTAAAAAAAAATGTAAATCCAGATTTATTTCGAATACCTCACACGGAACGTGATGATGAGCAAGCGCACTATCTCAGTACGTAAGACTGAAACGTGTCGAATGTTCAATAATGCGACCATCTAACTGAGTCATCGGTAAGTGAGAAGACATTGTATTTACAAATTTCAAGTCTCTACGCAGCTCCATCCGGCACCCACTCGCACCGCCTCGGCTCCTATTTTTTACGGGTGGAAAATCCTCATGGATGTCAGACCTCTCCGCCCCGGGGAGGGCGGAGAGATCTATCAGACTCTTGCTGACTAAAAACCACCCCGTGTTCCTTCTCACACCTGCGCCGGGGGTCACGGGAACAAAAGATACTTTCGCGACCCCCAACTGGTGCCCCGAGGGCCTCGCCAAGTCAGCGAGGGGAGTGAGGTGTTAAACTCCCCTCGCGACGTCTAAGAGGGGCGCGCGAGAACATGACGCGCCGCCGTCTCGGGTGCCTCGGCTCCTGCGGCAAGTATTCTTTATATATGACTTGTATGGGTATGCGCTCGCTACCTTTTTTTTTTTTTTGTTTGCGCTGGGAAAAAATGACAATTACGCATACCCGCCCATCGGGGGATGGGGGGGGGTATGTGGGACTCCCCGGTTTACCGCACCGGTATACCCACTAAAACAACCCAGCGTTTTTCCCGCTTCGTCGTATTGGCGGGGGACTGGGAATCCAGCATAGCCGTCACGTCCAGTCCTCCGCCGACGATTACCCCGCTTGGCTTCCCCGAAGGGACCGACTAAGGTGGCGACGGGTGCAATGCGAGCGCAGGCGCCCCCGCGCCTGACGCCCGCCTATCGCCTCCGTGTCAAGCCTAAAGTCCGGGTCCGAGCGAGCAGCTTGGGGGAGAAATCGACCCCCCCTAGGGCCATCTCCCCCCACGACATGGGTCATCGGGGCTGCCTCCGGCCGACTGCCTTCGCGACCCCGTCGACCCTGAAGCCGAGACGCACTCGGACAAACCGCTCCCTCGGACCCGCCTCCGCGGATGGCCCTGAAAAGGGCCCCTCCAGAGTCCACTCTTCCTACCCTCTGTAAGCAGAGGTGGAGAGTGGCCGCAGAAATTCGCCACAGACAACAATCTCTCGATTATTGCCTGTGCCCAGGGTGCACCGGCCCGACGACTGCTCTTTCCCCCGAACGTATTCGAAGGAACCAGCAGCAATCAGGCACACGAGGAGGTTTTCTGCACGCACCCCATGCGCTCGCTACCTACATTAACTCCATAGTGTCACCGGATTGCCTCGGTCGTAAGCCCTCCACGCGCAGACGGTGGGTGATAGTTGTATTCCCTATTTTAAAAAAAATAAACTTTTGACATTACCCTCTATGTACATTTTTGAGACAGCAGTATTTGTAAAATCTAATTTCCATTTGTTTGATACATTAAGATCTACGCGACGCAACAGAGAGATATGCGCTAAACCACATAGCACTGCTCTTTTTAAAAAAAGTTTTTTAGGAATGGCACCTAGGATTTATAATAAGATCCCAAAACTAATTAGAGAAACAAAAAATATACACGATTTTAAAAAGGCTTTCCTGGTGGTATTACATGATAAAGCATATTATACGTTGAATGAATACCTAACTGACACACTTTGACTACCATTATTATGTCCTGTTTCTTACCATTAACATTAGAATTTATTAATATTATACTTTATTGGAGATTCTTTTTTGTGTTGTTTTGTGTGTTGACAATTTGAATACTTAAAATTTATTTTATTTTGTTGTATTTTTTGTGGTTTTAATCTCATTTTATTTTATATTATTGTATTTTTGCATGCCTAACTTGGTGCAACACAGTTGACTACGCATTCAAATAACGTCTAGAAATGTATGACTATGTACTGTGTTGAGCAATAAACATTTGAATTTGAATTTGAATTTGAATTTGGGTGGACCACTCGGTGACAGCACGCTGCTCGCATGCTTGCCTTCTTATAGACTGGCCTGTTGGTCTAGTAGTTAGTGACCCTGACTGCTATGCCGGAGGTCGTGGGTTCGATTCCCACCCAGGACAAATGTTTGTGTGATGAGCACGATCATTCTGTGTCTTGGTGTAATTTATCTATAATATGTATGTATTTAAAAATATAAAAGTATGTTTATCAGCTCTTTAGTAGGACTCATAACACAAGCTCTTAGCTTAGCTTGGGACTAGATGGCGTTGTGTGAAAAAGTTGTGGAATATTTATTTATTTATTCTTGCGTTGACCGCACATTGACTAGTTGACCGCGCGATGACCGCCAAATTGGTGATAAGGCGGCGTCCACCCGTGCACCACCTGTCTACAAGAGTGGACGATGTGAAACAAAACATATTTATTTGGCACATGCCACAAGTGCACAAAACAAAGTAAAAAATAATTATAAAAAAAACTAAGAACTAAACAGATGATGATGAGAAGTCTAGAAGTTATAAGGGATCAGATGATGAACATACATAGGTACGTTACGGTCAAAATCATACTAATCATAGTCATCCTTTTTGCTTCGCCGCGTAAAAAGGCAAAGTTCCGAGGCATTCAGGCATTTAATCTTCATTTCAAAATTGCACCTACCACAGTTTGTGTCTGCATCATCTATATATTGACGTTGACTGGTAAAAAATGCTTACTTTGTAGACTTAAATAAACAAATATCTGCATAAGAATTCCGATATTAACTGAACCACTATGAACATGTGGGTTCTTATTTTAGTATGGTTTATCTTTGAATGTAGTAGGTATTTCGGATCTGTACCTATACGTACGAGTATACTAGTTGTTTTTTGAAAACCTAAGATATCAAAACACTATACAGGGTGTAACGGAAAGGGTATATACATACGAAGGGCACGGATTCTCTTGGTGATAAGAAACGACATGGCAACGTTTTTATACATATACATACATAATTGTAAAGTTTAGCCCGCCCGCGCCGTCGCGCCTTCGTCGGTTAGGCAGAGCCCGATAGGTCTGTACTAGGCGCGCAGAACCCGAGATAGATATACTTGAACCTTGCCGGACAGGATTATAACCCTCATAGTGCGGTGACACGTTTGTTATGATTTTGCATTTAATAAACTGTCGATATTAAATAATATCTTGAAGTTTCAAAGTTATTAGTTGGGAGCTGAAATTTTGAGGAAAGACTTGTTATTAAATACTCTATTCACCCTGTTTGTATGTATATACCCTTTCCGTTACACCCTGTATACCTACTCCATTTACAATAGAGATAGGCAGAAGTTTAAATCTAATTTAATCTATTTTCACATATTATTTCATTTTAGTTGAAAATTACAGTGTCAATGGTAAGAACCTAAAAGAAGCAGGGATGAACAATACACGGAACGTTCTTCGTTTCACTTTCATTCTTCTAAATCTAAAATATTTAATATCTTTAAATAAAATGTTCTGTATTATACCTGCTATTACGAACCTCTTTTTTAATGCTAAAATGGGGTATAGCAGTTATTATTAAACGAAATAAAAAGATCTGGTAACCCCTAACACGAATTTCTTGCGAAAAATATTCGAATAGTAATCGTCAACGATTTGTTCTAGAATTGTAACAGCGCCTCTACATTGCGTATAAGAAACTAACTTTGCAATGAAACAATTGCCGATTACTGTTCGAAATATTTCCGCTAAAAATCGGTACTGAACGAAATAATACACGTAAACACACACTTCTTACCTACGAAAGCTATAGTAAATAAGCGAATGTTTTATACTATTCGTTGTCATTGAGCTCGATAGATGGCGTTGGCGTCGAATTAGATCTCGCTATGGTTTCGTTCACCGAGCACAGCTAAAGGTTGATTTATGAATGCCTTTGATTGGTTGGTTGAGTAATAGTTGAGTAATAAAGCTTATGCTGCCTGCCTGGTGGAATTTTTGAATAAGTCGAACTTGGTGTAATTTCATGCCATGGTCGACTTTATGAAAGCATGAACAATGTTAGTTACCTACATATTTTATTTTATTTATTAAAATACATGATGTACACAACAGGCTTAAAACCTACTAGGTCAAGCATATATTACAATAAAACCTAGCTTAACTTAACTCACATTATAATGTACCTACTATTAACAAATGAATAAATATCTGAATTTTAATTGAGTATATTCTAAAATTCTTGAATACTATAATAACATTTATCTAGCTTATCTAACTTAAAATATGCACCGTGTTTTTGTGGATCATCATATTCTCAGATAATTTGGTATACTTGTATGCTTCGGTATTTTGGGCTATTTTTGTACATTTTAGTCAAGGTACCTACTGGTAGAATTAATAATCATAACCTATTTCGTTTGTTACACATTCTTAATTAAATTTATTTTAGTAGGTATTTAAAGCCCATATCGTATAATTTGTAATTACACATTAATTAATACAATAAATTAGCTATTTCTAATAATGTTAGATTTCACGATCTATTTCTTAATAAGCCTATCGATTGGTAGAATAAAATAGTGAGTGTTTATTTATTGAGTAGATTGGCAATTTTGTTTATACAAAAAGAGAGCAAAGGATGGAATCAAATACGCATCCTTTCGCATCGACGCCGACGCGACGAACGCGTTCTGACGGTGGACTGACACAAAACGCAATTGTTCGTCGGTACGCATAGACGGTGATCGACGGCACAATGCACACTATTTGCACTTTGCCGACACTAGTAGGCTAGTGTGCTCCTTTTCAATCGGCAAGGTGCGAAAGGTCATCGATCAATCAGTCATCGTTTATTTTTGTGTTTATGAAAGTATATTTATGTAGGTATGTAAGTATGTAAACGAAAGTTAGTTATTTTATATTTTTAAGTGTATAACTTTTATAGCTATTTATGAAATACGTAAGTAAATTTAATTGCTTGTGATAGACAAAGGGAGCTACATCTGCCAACAAACTGTTTTGCAGTTTGGCGGAGGTAATAATTGTATTGTTGTCTGTGTTGCTTAAGTGAATAAACTATTTTTCATTTTTTTTTTTTCATCTGCCCTGACCTTAAAACCTCGACAACTTATACCTACCATGTTACCTTACCGTATGAATTACCTCAGAACATGTTAAACATATGTAATCAGATTGACGTCCGACCGTCACGCGGCTTCGTTTGACATTAACTCTCACGACAGGATGCGACAAAACACGAACACTTATTATAACAGACATCTTGAAGGCCGTCACTGAAACAATACATTGTCATGAGACGTTTTAATTACAAGATTTGGACTTTGTTTAACTATATGATCTTTTTGTACATAGTTTATGTAAATACCTTTAAGTACCTTATGTCTGCGACTTCGATCGCGTCATGTAGGTTTTACACAGTATTTTTTTTCTGGATGATCGGTTGAGTAGATAAGGTGTGAAGAAGCAAATATAGAAGCTTACAAAAGCAGCAGTGCGATTCTGGTAAAATCAGCGTGTGATAATGTAAGTGAATTGAAGTGTTATTGTATACTAATGCTAGGCATGGACAGTTCACTACACTCAATTTTTCATGGGGTGACTTAAACTGAATCGACCGGCAGTTATGTATACAATATCACTTTTATGAAGACCACGATTTGAGAATGCACACGCCTTGTAGGAAGACGCAACGGGCATATCAGACGATCAGTGGCCACGATCACTTCGCCAGGAGTGTACGACTTACATTCTTCTTAGTATTCTGCTGAAGGCTTAATTTACAGCATGATTTGCTCAGCAAATGTATGACCTTGCTGATCGACGTGTCTTTGTTTATGTTTTCTTAAACCACTAACTTTTAGACAAAAAACAACCTCTCTAAACCATGAATTTCTTAACAACTGAAGAGCGCCACTTGGCTAGTTAAAAATTACTGTCAGGGTAGCGCGGCAGTTCTAAATGCAGAAGTGTGCACAACATGATTTTTATTAAATAATTTCAAAATTATCACAACACCCCTACGGTGTGTTCAGTTGCAGCACATTGACTGCTAGTACCTACCTACTGCTAACATATTTCCATTACACAAAAAAACGAATAAAGCTCATATCGCAATGCGCTAGCGTAGACCGGTAAACTCAATCACCATACTGAATGAACACTAGTTCATGATGACTCTGAATGACAACCAAAACCATTTCGAATCCCATTGGAATCGCAATGGCCTTGCAGCTGATAATTGTAGCGACAATTGTTGGCATTATTTATATAACACGAAGTAATACTAAGTTGACAATGGTAACGGATCCAATAGAACTATTGTTCGGAAGTAGTACAGGTGTGTGCTCTTAGACATAATATCCAGACAAAGTACCAGGGGCTCGAGTCTGCTATTGCAATCGTGTCTCAATGACCGGTCATTGATCGAATATTTGACAACTTTGACAGTTTTTATATGGGAAATGTGTCATAAATTTGACGTTATACGTCAAAAATCGATCATCGACCGGTCATTGAGACACGATTGCAATAGCAGACTCGACCCCCTGAATAAATGCTCATATATTCATTATTTATTTTCTTTGGAGCACTTACAGCTACAACAAAATAGACTAAGACTAGATTACTAATAGCAAGTAAGTAATTACTAATTCCCTATTACATGGGACTTAAACGAAACTGGTAAAATGTAGGTGTACTATGAGGTACACCTCTGCCGAGCCCTTCAGGGATTACAGGCGTGACGATATGTTTATGTTTTTTTAATAGTAATAAGACTCCACAACTTTCATACAGTGCCATCTACACTCCCAAACTAAGCAGAGCTTACTTTACTTGACAACAACTGATAAACATACTTTTCATAATTTTATTAAGCCTTTATTGCTGAATGAATAACTTAACGTATAATCAGTCTAATAGTATGAAGAAAAACTTAAGTCTAACACATCGAGTTTCCCAGTTTAATGATCAGCGTGTCCTGTGATATATATTTGCCTCTTCCAGCGGTTTCCACTCATTTCTATCTCTAGCTTTTCTAGACCATGTAGCGCCTCCAATTTTAATTATGACGTCTATCTCTTTGCCTGTCTTTCCCTTTTCCTTTCGCCATCGTGTGGATGCTACTATGTTATATTATAATTTTTGTCACACAAAAACAATAATCATACATAAATATTAATATTTTGTCAATCAATCCACCATGCTTTCAAATATCAACTATCAGTAATAAATAAGCTAAACAATAATAGAAGCACGAATGGTTCAAAGGATAAACTAAGCTTGCCAAATCCAGGGGTGGGTTAAGCCTTTAGTCTCGGCTATCATGATCTTCGTAGTCAGAGCACCGAACATTTGACATCCAGATTAATCAAGGGGTACTTATCCTGTATAGTGATACCACAGTCTAAAAACATACAGTCGTCCGACGAAGCCGTCTAGACAGGGCAATCGTGCGGGGTGATGGCGAGACGCGGGAAAGCCGCTCCCGCACTGCGACTAAACCGATGTTCGTAGTGCGGGAGGTATTAGGTATTCAAGTCTAACGCGTGTAGAAGTTGTCCGCATTTTTCCAGAGATCAAAGACTGTATTAATATTAATACTGTGGTGATACTTTGAAACTGAGCTGCGAGTCAGGAAAGGCAGTCGCTCTATGGAGTACGGATGTATTTAGCATATGGTTACTGGAAGCCGACTGCAACATAGTTCGGATCAATGCAATAATATATGCCCCCAGCAAGCGATACTTTAAAATGTGGCTAGCTAGCCACACTTGACCTCAGTGTCGCGTCGCGCCGTCAACGGACACGTGCGTGCGTTAGTGTGCCGTTTTTTGAAGGTTGAATGTTGTTTAGGTAACCTATCTACCTACCTTTTTACTTATAATATCATTAGTTGGGGTAGCTAGGCTGATGATTAATCTTCCCAGCGGAGTTAAATTGAAATAATACCTCCGTTTTCTAACAGTCCCAATTTCAACAGTAGCCATTTTCTTCAGCTGATATAGGGTATTCCCATAATCTAAGATGGAACTTAAGTACACAATTAAAACTACACACCTTGAGAACTTCATACTTACATGATCTTTATCAACGGCTTCAACGAATCATAATTGATACGGATTTTCCCAAAACGATGCCGTGTGTACAAAATTGTACCTATGACATTTTCGTGTGATTGCGATTGTCATTATCTACGTATACCATTCAACGTATGAGCCAAATGTATGACCCGGAAGTTTCTCATTAACATTCAATTTTGTTTGTAACACAATTGGGTGTAAAGATTTTTTGTGTTGAAATTGAAACTGAATTTGTAATCTGTAAATTGAATGATGTTGTTTGTCGTCTGGCATTGTGTTTTTTCTTTATTTTTGGAAACATGTGTATCTTTATTAATTTTACCGCAATTGTAGCGCTAGTTTCTACAATCAACAGTTTTTTGGCCAGTTTCTCGAATGGCAGCGATGCGAAGATGCACCTACTGCACTTTATATCCTGAGTGGTCTTAATTCAATTTAGTATCACTACTATTTGTTATTTTATTTTAACTTTAAATAATTCAGATGTCCTGACATTAATACATTCAAAATAATTTGATTCCGAGGTCAAACTCCCTAATAGTGGTTAGTTTTATTTTTTTAGAAATAAATATAACACATGCATATTAAAAAAAAAACTATTAATACATGTATAGGTATTTACAAAAAATAAAGCAATTTACCATTTAATTTTTTTTTTAAAGGGTTTTGTTCTTAATGTTATTAGAAAAAAAATATTATAGAGTAACTAGAGGATAAATCGTTACTATTTGAATTAAATAAGAATAGATTTAAGTCCAGCACATGCAACAACGACATATTAATTTATTAGGTAATCTATGAACTATTATTACAACAATACAATTTCTATATTTATTCATTGACTATTATATTATTGTCTAATCTTGTTGTGTTTAAAATAAAATATTTGTACGCCATAATAAGGCAGGACATGCTGAACTACCTCTGTAACTATCTCTATATTGTACCATGTTCTAACAAATAAACATTTTTGATTTGATTTGATTTGATTTTCGTTTTGTGATTATCAACATTTTGTCTCATGAACTCTTCAAATAATGAAGTTTCCCACGACTTGAAAAGATTTCATTTCTAAGTAAACAGTGCTCATAATACCTATTCAACATTTACTTGAACAGTGTTTTGTGTTGTTTCAGGAATGTCGCGTTGTACCGATAGCGGTCCATCATGGCGGGTCGGCAGCAACTACGCTTGCTGCTGTGGAAGGACTATCTTATAAGAAAGAGAAAACTGGTTAGTTATTAAAGCCAACGTATTTCTAACATGTTACAGCAGGACCTCAAGATAAATATCTTATAGGAAAGGAGGGAAGTTCTTAAAAAGAGTAAGACAGATGTGTTGCTGGGGAGTTGGTTGCGCTACTTCTACTTCCCAGCAAACACACTAAGAAGTGGTGAAGGGCGGGCATTTTGAGGAATTTTCTTATTCAGTTTTTGTCGTTAAAAAAAATACAACCGACTTCAAAAAAAACAATTTGGTGTGAAATAACTCTAAATTTGGAAGTCTGTGGCTTTAGTGGTTTTGTCTCATTCATGATTGGCCACCGACTTCCGAATTTAGAGTTATTTTACACCGGTTATTGTTTTTTTTAAGTCGGTTGTATTTTTTGTAAAAAAAGATTTTATTTTACAATTTTTAGTTTTTATTTTTATGTAGATGATTCATTATTTTCCATTTCTTTTAAAATACCACACAAAGAAATAAACAGATTTGGATGAAATCAAAAATAAAATTTCATGAACAAAAATGTTCATAAAATGAAAACTACCAAGGCAAACTACTTATGTTAACTTTGTATAAGACCAAAAAACAACTATTTCACATCGAACTAAAAAAGAATCACGTAAATCTGTACATTAATTACAGCGTGATCACTGCATATACATACACAAAAATGTTCAAAGATGAATTAAATTTTCATAAAAATGTTCATAAAATGAAAACTACTGGGCCAAACTAGGTATATTAATTTTTTATGGGACCAAATGGCAACTATTTCGCATCGAACAAAAAAGAATCACGTAAATCGGATCATTAGTCTCGGTGTAATCGGTGTACGTACATACATAAAAAAAAACCGATCGAATTGAGAACCTCCTCCTGAAGTCGGTTAAAAGGAGCTGATTCTCAGCCTAATGTGAAGAAATGAGTTTTGATTTGATTATGAGCTTCAATCAACAATAATTGCACTAGATCGCGAATTACTTATCATTCGAACATACATTTTTTTTTCGTTTAAAATACCTATTTGTATTTACTTATACTATTAGGCGATAATAGATCGGAATATATTCGTATTTAAAAAAAAGAAGAGATATTTATTGATAAATAAAACATGATTTCGAAGTTTGTTACTTCTACAAAGAACTATATTTTGTAACTACTACCATTTATCATGCCATTGTAAAAAGTCTAACTCTATTGTTGAACAAGGGTTAGCTCAAATACTCACCCTTAGCAAATAAGGTTTTCTTAGGGTTTCTTTCAAATTTTAACACCTACATATCTTTTTCTGTCCCTTAAGATACAGGTTTAAGGGACGGGGTTCATTACTGTTCATTATTTGCATAGACTTTTTTTAAAAACGATGTAGGTATATTTATTAGGCGGGTGCCCTCTATCAGGCAGAAACTTGTTGCTCCGAAACCTATTTGGCATAACTCACTTGGCATAAACTTTTTTAAACGAACATTGTTAAGGTATAAAAAATATTTAATACTAGCTTCTGCCCGCGACTTCGTACGCGGATCCTGTTGCTTATGCCAGCGACAACGGGGTCGTCAAAATCGAAGATCTGAAACGTCTGATGTCGAATTCTAAAAGCCCGGGGACGGAAAATCAATGGGATGCGCGAGACGATTCAAGACGTTCCAGATTTTTTATTTTTGTTGGTCAACAGGAAATGCCATCAGACTTAACAACTTTTGCTAAGACGCCATTTCTATTATGTATATGTTATATTGTCTGTGGACTTTGGAGTTCCCCTACAGGTGCTCCAGATCTTGAAATTTAGTCTCACAGCAGAAAACACCATTTTTATATCTCTTTTAATAAAATTTAGGTGTTCCATTTTCCAAAATAAATTATAGCCAATATATTGCGTGACGTTCACGATCAGCGGTCAGTCGCGCATCTCCTTCCCCCACTTATCTCTAGAGTCGATGCGTATATACGCTGAAAACTCAAGCGTCATGCTTTTTCCGTGAACGCCTCCAACTCGCGAGACAGTGCATGATGTTCACGATCAGCGGTCAGTCGTGCACATATTCTTCACTGGTGTCTAGCGAACTGGATGTAGATGCGTAAATACGATGAGAATGCAGGCGTGCTTTGCGATCCCAAGAAGTTTCCACGGAGCGAGTTGCAGCCTCATGATCTCGAACAGCATCAAGTCTCTCCTAACGCTCTTCGGTAGATTGTTGGGATCTTATGATATTCAATTATTTAGCACCTTTGGAACATTGGGAAAGATTTGACCTCTTTCTCTAACTAACTAACTATAACCATGCCTGTTATAGTTTTATTGTGATGATATCTGATCAATTAAAATCTAAGTGGCTGCTCCCCTGCGTTACCGGGTAGGCTACCGTGTAACGAAGATAAATGGAAAAGGAAATTAAACACTCAAATAACATAAGCCCGAATGCATATTTATACGATAAAAAAATGGGAGTTTTAGCCAGTAGAGTCTAATTTTCAACGATATACCATCATCATCGAAAATCAGTCCTGAACTGTTCCCGCCTTCACTGCGTGGAAGTACTTATGTTATTTTATAATTATGCAATGAAATTAGTGATAGCTTTAATTTTTATATCAAATGTTTCTGATTTTCGATTTTTATAAGTCAACAGGAAATGCCTATCAGCCCAAACAACTTTTGCTAAGACGTCATTCCTATGTGAGTTATAGTGTAGCTGGGCTCTTGGAGTTCCACACAGGTGTTCCAGATCTTCGGTTTTTATACGTCAACAGCGAGTGCTCATAAGGCTGAACAACTCTTGCTAAGACGTCATTCCAATATATGTTATAGTGTAGCTGGGCTCTTGAAGTTCCACATCAGGTGTACCGGATCTTCAAATTTATTCTCTCAGCAGAAAATGCTCATCACGTGGAACAATTTTTGCTATGGTACCATTTTTGTATCTCCTATAGTTTAGCTGGTCTGTTGCGGTTCTGCATCAGGTGTTCCGGATCTTCAAATTTATTCTCTCAGCAGAAAATTCTCATCACGTGGAACAATTTTTGCTATGGTACCATTTTTGTATCTCTTATAGTTTAGCTGGTCTGTTGCGGTTCTGCATCAGGTGTTCCAGTTTCCAGGATAAATTATAGCCTATGTGTTGCCCAGACTTAATATCTATACAACAAAATAAAAATCATTCAAATCCGTCCAGTAGTTCCGAAGATTAGCGTGTGCAAACAAACAGACAAACAGACAAACAGACAGACTTTTTTTTTTGGATTCGTGCTCCATTACTGTTTCTAAACCCCCCTCAATTATTATTTTTTAAATATATTCAATGTACAGACACAGTTTTTTTACAGTCTTATTATATGTATAGATAATTGTTTTTTGTCCTAATGTTTTTATGTCCGAATTTAAAATGGGATACTTTTAAGATGGCAGAATTGTATTGGGCATAATTACCTTTGTCAATGTACAGTTTTTCTTTCGTTACTGTTTTATTATATGCATAGATATCTACTTGTAGTAAACAAAGCAAAAGAAGTATGTAAGAATGGTAGCATATGGCGCTCTGTAGTTTCTTCCTACCCCCATGGGAATAAGGCGTGAGTTTATATATGTTGTGTAATGTGTATATCTACTTATCAAATTTACGACAAAAAGTTAAAATTTAAATACACGCACGATTAGAAAGAGATAGAGCGATATTTTGAAAATAAGACAAACACATTCTGCCCGATAGAGGCAACGTTGGCAAACTCGCGAGACGATATTTTACAAACTTGTTTGTTAGTGTTGATTTTTAGTATGTAATCAAATTTCCCTGTATCACTTCAGCAGAGCTTTTTATGTTTAAATCGTGTGTGTCTCAGTAACACAAGGCCGAATTGAAATTTATACTCGTAACTTTGGATTTTATCAACTGTTCACGTTCACGCTAAATATGAAGTATTATTTTGCTGTTGTTTGTGCATGAATTCAATGGCAAATGTATAAGATAAACTTAGATTATTTGCCTTTGTTAAGTAAAATGACAATAGTACTTTTACAATACTATTTTTTAATAACCGGGGTATCTGTTCATGCGCCTTTAATCTCTATGATATGTATTATAATGGTCGTTGCAAATACTAGGTATATTTTTTTATTATCTTTCTTTTGTTACAGATAACACTAACGGGAATAATATGGTCGTCAACAATTATGTTCAGTTTATATGTAGTTAGGATAAACATATATAATGAAGACTACCCCACATGTAAGTATGCCACTTTAAAACAGCTGATTATTTATATTCAGTTCTAGTACCTATTTAAACCCCTTAAATGTATTTTTTTTACAAAAAGGGTAATTTGTAAATCTCGACATAACCGTCGTCGGCTAGCAAGTAGCCTACCAGAGGCAATACTCATCTGGTCTGAGGATTCTAGGATACGTCGGCTTAGTTTATACGCTACAACAGAAAATAGGTTCTCTTGACCAAATCCCAATCACGACGGCTAATCTAAGCATAGACTACCCGTAGGCGTGTTATAATTAGGCATTGCATTATGTAAACATTTATTATATAACCAATAATCGCTTTTTCCATTCCTTTTTACATTTCCCTGACAAACTGACAAGAATAATGTATGGATGTGTGGTTATCACAATACATCAGCAAACATCAAGCGTTCGCTTAGTACGCGAGATGCATTTAATTTAATATATTAGGTAGTTTAAATTTCTTCGAAAGTCCAATGATGTTGACATTTTTGCTTTCCATGCTTAGGTACTCTCTATTTAATAGTAGGCAATGAAAGTGATAGCTGTGTCTGTTTTTCGCAGATATAAGTATTTAAAGAAAGAACCGCAGGATTGTATTAAAAGTGTTATAGCTAGGCAGGAAGGGGCTATTGAGAAGACGGTGTAGAGGAAGACAGTCTCTGCCGACTGTAAATATATTGGGATAAAAGCATTAGTATAAAAAAATACTACCCATGAATACTTAGAAAGCAATAAAGAAACTAGTATCGATGATGAAAATTCAATTCAGTTAGAGAAATAAAACAAGTGTGAATTAAAACTTCTTTAAAGAAAATTTGCTCGCGAACTTCTCACACTTACTCCTACAGAGTGATTCAGACAAGTGTTCATCTGAGATACAGTACAGGCCTATTTACTGGTCTGCACTGTACCTAAGATTTAAAACGCAACGTAACTGGCAATGAAACAAAGAGAGTAAGAAAATGTGTGGTCGCACCTCTCTCTTGCCCCTACAGTAATATACGAAACGTAACTACCTCTCTTTCTATCTCCACTAACTTATATCTCCCTCTTAATTTCCGTTCACCTCACCCGATCACACTTTTCGTAACGCTTTCACTACTTTACTCCCCAAGTCAAGCTTGTGTAAAGAAGTTTTACTTAAAAAATAAATTGTGTTGTTAAGCGAAAAACTATCAGATTTTATATTCAAATCATTTACAAGAGGCTCAACTAGAAACTGGTCTCAAGATATTTGGGATAATGGTAGGAGAATGACAATGATGGTGATATTCCTCTTCCTCATAGTATTATATTCTGTTGCTTGTCCAGGTGGGTTTCCGGCGCGTGCGCTGCCTAGTGCCGGTATGATGACGTTCCTTCAATCTTTCATGTGCTCTGTCAATAACGAATGCTTGCCTCTAGATAAATATGATGAAATACCAAGTTATGAGAATTCCAAGTAAGTTTATCAACTTTTTTACGATACTTTATAACCGCCTTGTATTGCATCAAATCCAGAGTTCGATTTCCGGATGTGACATATGATAACTTAAAATTTTAAATAGACATTTAGTCCAAAGGTTGTCTGTAAGAGATCGCTTTTAGCGATAAGGCCGCCCATTGTAACACCCTATGTACCCTTAAAGTTATAATTTGTAAGTTTTTATGGTGTACAAAAAAGAGTATTCTATTCTATTCTTTCTATTCTATTTAAAATTTATCAGTAGCATCCCGGAGCTTGGATTCGTTTCCCATTGTTGGCAATAGGTTCAACCCCTATCAAATGGGACTTAAACATAAATGGCAATAGGTGATACCCTGTAGGTACACCTCGCCTAATCCTTAAGATTCCCTGAAGGGTTGGGCTGGCTTGGATTGGAAACTTTACAAATTATACACGTTAAAACAAAATTTTTCGCCATTCTGGGATCTAAATCTAAAAAAAAAGAACTGAACAAAAGATTTATATTATGTTTGTATTTCAAAGATTAAAATAATGTTGATTAATGACATAATCTTCCAGATTAACACAGCTGCAACGAAGTCTGGGACCTATATTTAATTCGTCAGTGCTGGATGTAGTGGCTGTAGTGCCAGATGCTATCAAATTGTTGGCGACACTGGCAGACGTGGTGGATGAGCCTACATTCATTGATATTAGCAGTAAGTACCGGATGGTCACCTCAGAAATACACTAAAAAGGAATGAATCTACTTTCCTCTTACAAATATGTTGTATTTAAGAAGAATATGTTGAAGATATGTTGTATTTTAGAATATGTTGTATGTAAGAGAAAACTTTAATTATGAAGATTGAAAATAAACTATTCTATTGTAATGTAGCTCATAAAATTAATATTTTATTTGTAAGTTTTTTATGGTGTTGGCTTTTCTTATTTCCCTTCTAATTCTTATATGTGGGGCATGGCCATATTGTATAACAAACATATTTCATTTAGAGGCAAAGAATAGAAATAGGTTTTGGTTTAACCTTACAAAAATCTTAATACCTTATAATATTTTCTATTTCAGAAAATGGTTTAAAAGTAAAAGACTTGTTTGCCAAACCGCGAAAAGTAAGACAATATGTATCGGACAAGTTGGAGCTAAGCGAAGACGTAGCCCAGAGCGTCATGGATGCTGATCTTAATTTTCAAGGTGTAAGTTTGTGTAAAGCTGGAAATAACTCTAATAATTTTAATATACCAACAGTAGATAATGAATAATATTTTTAATGAGTCTATGTTAAAGATAACACTAGAAAGTGAAATAACAGGAAGCGGTGAAGGGCAAGCGGAATGTTTTTTTGACGTTCAAAAGAACTGATTCTGATTCTCAGAACATTTGGATTTCGGCACTTTTCATTATTTTAAACGCACTATTTAATGGGTTTAGTTAATGTTTTATTGATTTTATGGAAAAATAATATAGTTAAGGTGTAAATAGGTTTTAAAAAATAATAGAAGTGTAATTGTAAAATAAAGAAAAATTCTACGAACGATTTAAAGATTTGGTAATGTATAAAAGGAAGTGGTAATAGGAATATTTGAGTATGATGTAAATAAGACAATAGTTTTGTATTAACAGAAATATCTTTGTAAGTAAGAGCTGGTTGTAATGTATTAATGACTTTAAAAACGAAATAATCTTAAAATTGTTGGTGAACTTACAGTTATTGAAAGGCAACGTAAACAGATGCAGCATAACCTCCTTAAATGAAACCTTGATAATAGGAAACCATGAACACATGAAAATATTAGTGGAAAAACTGTGTTCTATGTCTATGGAGGATCTACAAAAGATTGTTATTGATTTACTGTTCCAAGTAGATTACAGCAAATATGTGACAATGGTAAGTTATATTTATTTAAACTTTCTGTTTCAAAAGATATTAAAAACGGTTGTTTCTAATTATATCGTAAAGTCAGTCTTAACGATGGTAAATATGGTTTATTTCAGTTAGGTGATATGTACTTCAAGATGTCAGGAGACCATAGATTAAATACTGTAGGTGAAATGTTGACGGCTGTGCTGCGCATGATGAAACTACAGAACTTCCTACCACCGGAGCTAGTCTCCATCGTGTTGGGACAAGAGGCAGACTTCAGTTATATAAAACTAAACTTGTAAGTTTTCTAAAAAATTCTCATTATGTACAGTTTTTGTTGTAATCTGAAAAAATAACAAGGGGTGCCCCCTTGTTATTTTGTTGGTTACACTATGTACATTCTCACAAACTTTTTTCTTTCAGAATACCAAAGCTAATGGATCTATTCAAACCAATATTTGGCGATACTCAGTCTTACGGAATAATCAAAGATTTTAGTGACGCTATTGTGATTGGACTGCAATTTATGGACAAAGTAGTTGCCAAACAACGCCAAAACCAAATAGGGATAACTGCAGATACAAAACAGAAAGTAAATGGTTTACAAGCTGTATCGAATATTTTGCACAACGCTGCTGACGTGTTTGAAGAAGCTATGGCAAAGGATTCATCGCTTGATGCGTTTAGTATGTTAGTAGACCACTTTACATTTAAGTTACTAATTATGTTTATTATCGCAAGAAAAAAAATAAAATTACTGTTTATATTTCAGCATGTCCCAAGTAATGAACTTTATTAACAAGTTCTTACCAAAGAATACAAAACACGATGTATTGTTCTACTCTACACTTTTAGCCAAGCTTATGGAGAGCGCCTATAAAGTGATTGACATAAACATGCATATTGAACAGTTCACCTACAATGTTACCCTGAGGAACCCCGGGGCTATTGAAATACTTAAAGGGATGCCACCGAATATTGTTGGTAAAGCTTTTGAAGCTTTGGCTGACGCTGAAAGAACGCAGGTACGTCCATTTTCATTACAGTTTCAAAAGTAATAAAAAAATATGATGTTCAATACATTATGAGTGTATGAAACGCTTATGTAAAATCCGACTTAATTGTTATATTGTTCACAGATTCTGACATCAAAAATCAACTTCCCAGGGCAAATGTTTTGTGATGTCTTTAAACTTCAAACGTTCTTCGTCATATCGAAGATGGAGGCCGAGTCAGTTAAAAAACAACTGTGTACCGATGCTTGGAAGAACTATGTATCTGACTTGATTGAATCTTTTGGAGTGTTTGAAGTCAAGAAAAATGTAAGTAAAGATTTTGTTTAATGTTTAAATAAATAGGTACCTGTTACCTTCCCACTGCAAGGCAAATACCTCTTCTCATATAGAGAAGGCACGAACATTGCTTCCTCTTTTAATTTAGACCTTATCGTTTCTTACATTATCTTTGGATCCAAATCAAAATTTAGATCAGATTTTTATATTAATCAGTAATTATTATTTAAAGTCGGTTCCGTTAAAACAGGTAAAAGTGCAGGGAAATTGTATGACGATAAACTAACCCTGTTTTGAAAACGGGTAGCATACATTAATTAATTATTCTTTTTTGTAGATAAACAACATGGCTTCACTACTTATTCAAGAAACTCTCGGCAAAGATACAAGTAACCAGCTCTACACCATTGAACAAGACTTTAAGGTACTCAAGAACTTCAGCCAGGCCCTCGTGAAAATTGATACGGAGGAGAGACCTTGGGTGGACTGGAGCCAGTTGTTCCAGGTGCAGAACGATTCTGAGCTTATGCAGGTGGTGAGAGCTAAGGGACATCTGGGAAAGCAGATGCTGTAAGTACACACTATTAGCAACTTCACAATCATTTGAAGTGTGGGAAGGAAAAGAAAAGTGTTGTAGAAATTTGAATCTGTCACTTATATTATGTGACCGGCAGTTTCTTAAGCCTAATGTTTTATATTTAAGCCTTAATCGATAAAGAAATTCGGTTTATTTGTTTTCCAGTTACTTAGTAATGTTTTGAATTGTTTCCGTACTCCTAGCAGTTTTATATGACTAGATAACACTACGCTCGCGACTTCGTCCGCGTCAATTTTGACTCCCCCCGTAGTTTTAAATCTAAAATATAGCCTAAGTTACTCGGTATTAATATAACTTTCTAATAGCGAAAGAATTAATAGAATCAGTAGAGGACTTTTTGAGTAATTAATTCAAACAAATACGCAAAATAAATTAAATCTTTTCTCTTTCTGTCAACTGTGGCTATTTCTACTTTCTTGGGCAACTGTAAAATAAATATTTACCATTATCTTCCAGAATAATAATACACGCAGCCATAGCCAAGGAAATCGTTCAACAGAATCCGATCCTCGACATCAAGATCTCTCCGTACTTGAATGACGTCATTATCCTGGTGACGGCGATAAACGAACAGTTGGAGCAGACTACTGAGAGTCAGGCGAAGACATTTAAAGATGCGTATGCTGATGTGGTTGTGACTTTGTTGATGACAGCCTTGAATGAGGAAAAGGTACCGTCTTTAAATATGAATAGGTACAGACGCCAGCACATCAAGTTACCCCAATGTGTCAAATTTTCCCAATTGAATATGAACCTTATTCTTTCTAACATAAAGTTGAAAAACGATCAAAGAAATTTGACACATTGGGGTAACTTGATGTGCTGGCGTCTGTACTTGTATTTGTTGTACAAGGACTGAAGATGAAAGTTGTTCAATAGTTTTTTTCGGTAGTTACATTCTCAAAGTGTTTGGTTTGAAACTTCGGGCTATGTGGTTTTAGATCACATTATATATTATTTTGAATCTTGAAACGTTTGGTTGTCAGTCATTCTGTCAGTCGTCAATTCTGTAGAGAAAATTTACCGACATAGCGACATCTATCTCGCCACATACGAATTAAAACTAGAAATCCGTCATGTAATTTATATACCTACACACTTTTAATTCGATGACTGCAGATAGTTTCTAGAAAACAATAAGGAACACCTACCATTACCTACTTACTACTACTATTACTACTATTTCATTAAGCGAGTCTCCTATGTGCTCTTATCCAAGCCTCTTGTGTTACACAGAATTAGAGTGACAATATATAAACATATAACCTAACCTAACTTACCATACCTATCCTATAGCGAACCTAACTACCTAACCTAACTACCTTACTGAAATGCATTGATTTTGAAAGATACTTATTACATCATTTTAAAGCAACCTTTTGCGCTGAATGTCTCTATGGTGCTAACAATACCAAATTATGTAGTAGGATTTGAAATAGTACTTGTAGGAGGTCATAATTGAACCCGATTGTATATCATCTATACATAAAGAGACTACTTCCAATTATAGATTGGCATACTTTTTGTATGACTGTATTGACTTAAATCTGAGTGTTGGCATTCTAGCTTGGCTGGTGAGATAGGGTGACGTTTCGTATGACGTCTGAAATAAAGAAACATATGATAATCATGTACATGTGTGCCCCTGAAAAAGGCCTATTTTGTGAACGCAAAATCACAAACGACACACACAACGGTGTATATTGTGTATGACTGACGTCTGCAGCAGCAGCGCGTTCGCCACTGATCTTGCGCACTAACTGCCGCCAACGCGTAGAGGGCGCTATTAAATTTATCCACGCTATTGAACATATACACATATACAAGATCCCGATAACAACCCTTGTGCAGTAAACCCACCAGACACAACACTAGTCTGGTCGAACCATCCTCTCTTTTCAATATACAATGGAACTTTGCACCATGCTGTTCATTCCTCTAAAACAAGCTGTCTCATTATTTTAATCTTACCTGTGCAGACTTACAAATCGCTATCCACTTATGGCGAAGACATCCTTTGCAATGGAGTAGACACTGCAAGTGATTACTTGGAACTACCAGAAGACAAAACCAGAAAGATGAAGCTAGTAGAGGCGATGTGTGACGCCACCATTGCCATCGAGAACGGACTGAAAGCTGACTCTGCTTTCTCCAAAGCTGTAAGTGTAGTATTTGGTTTATTTGAATCTGTTAATAGGACACATTTCGTGATGGCCCAGAGGTTAAGGCTTTTCTTTTTCAGTGGCATCTCATATTCCAGAGTAATTTCCAGTTGACAACAATAGGATATTATCTATACATATAATAAGACTGTAAAAAAACTGTGTCTGTACATTGAATATATTTAAAAAATAATAATTGAGGGGGGTTTAGAAACAGTAATAGAGCACGAATCCAAAAAAAAAGTCTGTCTGTTTGTCTGTTTGTTTGCACACGCTAATCTTCGGAAAAACTGGACGGATTTGAATGATTTTTTTTTTGTTGTATAGATATTAAGTCTGGGCAACACATAGGCTATAATTTATCTTGGAAACTGGAACACCTAATGCAGAACCGCAACAGACCAGCTAAACTATAGGCGATACAAAAATGGTCCCATAGCAAAAATTGTTCCACGTGATAAGCATTTTCTGCTGAGAGAATAAATTTGAAGATCCGGAACACCTGATGCAGAACCGCAACAGACCAGCTAAACTATAGGCGATACAAAAATGGTCCCATAGCAAAAATTGTTCCACGTGATGAGTATTTTCTGCTGAGAGAATAAATTTGAAGATCCGGAACACCTGATGCAGAACCGCAACAGACCAGCTAAACTATAGGAGATACAAAAATGGTCCCATAGCAAAAATTGTTCCACGTGATGAGCATTTTCTGCTGAGAGAATAAATTTGAAGATCCGGAACACCTGATGTGGAACTTCAAGAGCCCAGCTACACTATAACATATATTGGAATGACGTCTTAGCAAGAGTTGTTCAGCCTTATGAGCACTCGCTGTTGACGCATAAAAATCGAAGATCTGGAACACCTGTTGTGGAACTCCAAGAGCCCAGCTACACCATAACTCAAATAGGAATGACGTCTTAGCAAAAGTTGTTCGGTCTGATAGGCATTTCCTGTTGACTTATAAAAATCGAAGATCAGAAACATTTGATATATAAATTAAAACTATCACTAATTTCATTGCATAATTATAAAATAACATAAGTAGGAGGTACTACGCGGTGAAGGCGGGAACAGTTCAGGACTGATTTTCGATGACGATGGTATATCGTTGAAAATTAGACTCTACTGGCTAAAACTCCCATTTTTTTTATCGTATGCCTTCGGGCTTATGTTATTTGAGTGTTTAATTTCCTTTTCTGTTTATCTTCGTTACACGGTAGCTTACCCGGTAACGCAGGGGAGCAGCCACTTAGATTTTAATTGATCAGGTATCATCATCACAATAAAACTATAACCATGCCTAGAAAGAGGTCAAATTTTTCCCAATGTTCCAAAGGTGCTAAATGATTAAAGACCATAAGATCCCAACAATCTACCGAAGAGCGTTAGGAGAGACTTGATGCTGTTCGAGAACATGAGGCTGCAACTCGCTCCGTGGAAACTTCTTGGGATCGCGAAGCACGCCTGCATTCTCAGCGTATTTACGCATCTACATCCAGGTCTCTAGAGACCAGTGAAGAATATGTGCGCGACTGACCGCTGATCGTGAACATCATGCACTGTCTCGCGAGTTGGAGACGTTCACGGAAAAAGCATGACGCTTGAGTTTTCAGCGTATATACGCATCGACTCTAGAGATAAGTGGGGGAAGGAGATGCGCGACTGACCGCTGATCGTGAACGTCACGCAACATATTATAGGCTATAATTTATTTTGGAAAATGGAACACCTAAAGTGAAAGAGATATAAAAATGGTGCCATTGCAAAAACTATTCCATGTGAAGAGTGTTTTCTGCTGTGAGACTAAATTTGGAGATCTGGAGCACCTGTAGGGGAACTCCAAAGCCCAGAGACAATATAACATATACATAATAGAAATGGCGTCTTAGCAAAAGTTGTTAAGTCTGATGGCATTTCCTGTTGACCAACAAAAATAAAAAATCTGGAACATCTTGAATTGTCTCGCGCATCCCATTGATTTCCCGTCCCCGGGCTTATAGAATTCGACATCAGATGTTTCAGATCTTCGATTTTGACGACCCCGTTGTCGCAGGCATAAGCAACAGGATCCGCGTACGAAGTCGCGGGCAGAAGCTAGTATTAAATATGTATGTATCGCATGGGACTTAAAAGTTATTTGTAAAATGGGGATGTATGTAGATACTATTGGTCCCCTATGCATCGTATTGTGTATTTTATCTGTGGGTCATAGTTAACACAACATAATATTGTGTAGAAGTTTGTTTTACTACTGACCGACGGGATTTTATTAAATGTTACATCAAAAACAGTACCTAAACGAAACTCTCTTCAGCTATTATCCAGGCGTGATTTTAAACTAACTTCATTAAACACCATCAAGGAAGTCTCTTCACCTACTTATGTCTTCCGCAGATAACCACAATCAAGCAGTCCTCACACACCCATGTAAACCTTAACTGGAATAACCTCATCGCCAACCTGAAGTACCTGTATGAGAAGCTGGACAGAGACTACACGTACCTATTCCAGTTCACCAGCTATAACATGAATGAAGACACCAAGAAGCAGGTTGACTCCTTGTTTGCCGAGGCCAAGGAGTTCTGGTTCGGAATCCAGAATATGGAAAGAAGTCTGAGATTGAGGTATGTATATGTTAGAGCCAGTCGGGGGTCGCCGAAGTATCTTCTGTTCCCGTGACCTCCGCCGGAGGTGAGAGATGGAACACCGAGGACATTTTTAGTTAGTAAGATTCTGACAGACTCCTCCAAGAGGATATTAAACCTGGCACAAAAATACAAATGTTATTACAGGGAGCAATGTTGATATAACATAGACCTTTCAATTTTCTATTAAAAATGACCCTTGCAGTCTTTCCGTTGCGCGAAAACTATAGAGATGGCATCAAATTAAAAAGTTTATCGTCCTTTAGCAATTACCCGTTAAGAGTTAGTCTTGTTAGTTAACCTTTTAACAACTTCATTTTATATCAACTGCCATGCCTTCAGCGCCAATCGTACAAATCGACAAACATTTATCATGTTGCCTGAATTATGCCTATTTTTGTGTACAATGTAAAGTAGAACCAAGAAATCAAACTGGACAAACATGTTATTTTGGTAGAATAAATACGAATCGGGTGGAATGGATCCGAAAATAGTTGACGGATAAATCCGACTTGTTAAAGCCGATTATCTTTTGTTTCTTTGGGAAAGGTTATTGAAATCATGAATACAATTCACTAATTGTATCGGTCACTAATTACCAGTCACCCTATATAATACCTTGCCTTAGATTCGAACTCAAGACCTGTATTTTATCAATCTGCCCATCACACCACTAGGCTATCACAAAATAATAATTGAAATAGTGTGCGATAAATAACAACTTATTTGTTATCTGCATTTCAGCGTGAAACTGGCGTTCCGTTTCCTGGACATCTTGGATCACGGTATGTTCGACGTGAGCGGAGAATTCTGGCTAAGGATGAAGTACGCGATCACGACAACAGCTGGACCTATCAGCGTATTTGATGACACTGTCAAATTGGTTGCAGGTAACACATTACATCTTTAGGTTTAAAATTTATACAGACTGAAGAATGAGTTTAGATAAATGAATAACAATCATTGCTGATTTTTCGGTAAAAGTATATTACCGAAAAATCAGCAATGATTGTTAATATTATTCGTCTTTGACGGCACATTTGGCGCAATGGCTGAGCGTTTGGCGGCTGCGCTGGGTGTCACGGGTTCGACACCCGCACTGAAAAATAGTTGTTCCTAATCTGACAGATAGTGTGTTTTGAAATTTATAATCGCAAAATGACACGTAAAACGTCTAAGTTTGAAGCAATGTTTAAAAGATTTTATTTTACCGAAATACCGAAATTAACTTGCTAACAACCATAACACACTTTCCTCAAGTTAAAGACGTTGTTCAGCATTGAATTTTAGAGCCAGATAAAAATAATACGGAAGATTTAAAATTAAATCTTTTACTAGCACATCACCCGCGACTTCGTCTGTATGGATATCGAACTTCAACACCACATCAACCCCTTTGAGTTTTAAAAATAAATTATAGCCCACTAGCAAACGTACCGCGGTATTTTTTTAAAAACCATTCAGTAGTTTTTACGTGAAAGAGTAACGAACATCCATCTATCCATACTCACAAACTTTCGCGTTTATAATATTAGTAGGATTGATTGGTAGCATTGAATTAGAAAAGCAAGTTGGTAGCTAAGACTTTTCGTTTTTAAAATCAGTTTAGTTGATCCAGATCCATTACCCCCTACAAAGTCATAAACTTTACCTCATTGTAATATTAGTAGGTATAGTCTAACCAGCTTCTTACATTTCCAGCATTATTGACAAACAACACGTACGTCAGTGATCTACCTCCAAGTACCGTGCAAGCTCTGGGCAGCATCATACCAAACATCCCGCAGCTCACGGTGGACGCCGTGGACATCATCATGCGAGATGACACAGATGTAAGTAACTATTTGAATTATAACCCATAGGTCATAGGGTCAGTGCATATAGAGAAGAGGTCAGTGAAAAGAATTTTATTAAGGCACTCGAAAATCAACTTTATTGCGTAATGGGAAGGATTGTATATAGTCGTCGATTTCCTGTTAATTTCTGTTAACCTGGTACTTTTCAAAACAACAGTCATAATTCAATATAATTTACCTGTTTGTTGTTTCAACATAAATGACCAAAAGATGCTTAACACTAAATTCCAGACAATTTGTGTTTGCCTTGTAAATAATTTAGCCGATAAAAAACTGTCTATTGAAATATCTTTGATTAATCATCATAACCCTTGCTCTCTAATTTTTATCATGGTTGCGCTTAGAAATGGTTGCGCTTCGAGGATTACCCCAAAAGTATATGTTAAGTTAGCAATTAGATAGTAAAACTAACATTGACAACGCGGTTAATACAACACTAAAACTATGAGCACTTGGAAGTGGCCAGCCAACCTGACGTCAGAATGGCTGACCACTTTATTTTTTTGATATATTTCTTTACGTAAAGGTAGCAAATATTTCACAATAGGTAGTAAATAGTAGTAAATAAGTATTAAATAGTGCACATGGTCTCAAGGATATATCTCGTTTGGTTCAGTCACCCTGACGGCCAGAAGCATGGAGTTTCATAACTCCAACTTACTCAACATGTAACACAATTGGTAACAACGATATAATTAAGGACTTAATGTTATTTCTGATTCTAACTCATTTTCTACACATTTTCAGGTGGAACCAATAATATCGCTCATTAACTCGAATCCTCCATGGCCATGTTCAGAGACCAGCATATCAGAGTTGCTACAGCTGAACCCAACCTCTAAAGACGCAGTGAGAGGCATAGAAACCATACTATGCATGAACAAGGAGTTTGCAAAGGAATGGGTCCTGTACCTGTCTGTCAAGAATAATACTGTGAAAGTAAGTAACCATTTTATAATAATATAAAATAATGTTTGCAGCTATCAGTCAGTTAGCTCTTTCCAGATGCCTTGTAACAACTGTACTTACGTTCCAGATCCCCTCTACTTGGAATACCACAGACTACCAGCCTCATATCTTCCTCAAGTTCTCGTCAATGTTCGACTCCTTAGTCGAAGACATCCTGATGATCAGGGACGCCGTACAGTACGTGCTTAATGACACAGCTGACGGACAACTCCGATTGAAGGAAGCTTGGAACTATGCTAACAAGGCGCTGAATACTACAGAGAGAGATGTCGTTCTAAGGTTTGTAAAATGCATGTTTACCCGACTTGCGCGAAGCAAAAAGGAGGGTTATTATTTTGTCCGTGATGTACTCGTAAGTAATTAGAAAATATTATCTTATGAAGACATTCTCGTATTACCGTGTTCGTATACTACCTGTCCTTACAAAACAATGCATTTTAATATAATGCTTAAGAGCAAAGGCGCATACGACCACGGTTATCCTCTAAGACACTATCCTCATAAGAGAATATAATTATTCTTCTGTCATAAATGATGATAAATTATATTTCTTTCTGTAAATAGGTTTTCACAAACAATTTTATACGTCATATTTTTAACCAATAGATGAGATCGGAGTTTCACTATCCGACTTCTTTGAGAAGGAACACCGAAAGAAAATCAGAGGTTATAGTCTTTTTTACAGTCCAGACATTATCTTGATCAAATCATGTAAGATCCATGCAGATTTGTGTCTGAGATGGTCTTTTGAGAAAATAATCACATAGATATGAGAGGACCAGATCAGTCAGTGCAGTGTCAGTGGTTTTACTCTTGAGTCTATTCTAGGTCTGCTGTGACAGAGACAAAGTCGATGATGGAGTGAGCTTCATGTATTAAAAAAAAACACAGCCACAACACGCACAATAGCCAGCACATCAAGCTACCCCAATGTGTCAAATTGCTTTTAAAGTTTTTCAACTATAGTATTACACACAACTTTATATATCTATACAATAGGAAAAAAATAACAGGTTGGGGTAACTTGATTTGATCGTGTCTGAACTTAAATTAATTAAAAAACGGAATATATTTTTATCTTTACATACAAGTTTCTGGACGCGGCATCATCCGCGTAAAAAGAAATTAAAATTTTATCCAAACCCGTTTAACTGAATTTGCTAGATTGATTAACATACATGCATTCATTATGACTTGGTCACTTATTGATAAAATATAAGAACTAATTAAATAAAATTCAAGGTGAACTATTATCCCAAGGGAACCCATTAGTGGGATAAAAAGTATCCTATGTGTTAATCTAGGAAATGGTCTATAATAATTGTGTCAATTTTCTTCCAAATCTGCTTACATCCAAAACGGTTTACATGTGATTGAGCAACAAACATCCAAACATCGAAACATCTTCATAAACTTAAACATTTATAATATTAGTAGTAGTATTCCATTTACTCGTAATAACTCTCCATTTCCGTGTATCACAGGAAACTCTTCACCAAGGTAGACATCGTTCTGAACGCAATGAACGACTCCTCGATTCCCAGCGACGTGCCGATGAGCAACCTCTGGGAGAGGTACTCCAAATGCATCACCAGCTCCATGGATGATGATTGCAGCCTCCTCGGCAGGAAGGCCTGGAAGAACTTCCTCGGATCCCTCTCGATCATACTCGAGAACATGGCTACTGATTTACTGACTTACTTTACGGAAGTAAATGGTAACTTTATTGCCTAAAGCAAATAGTGACACAGCTAAAAGCACCATCAGGTCCTTTTAGCTGTGTCACTATTTGCTTTTAACCAATTACTTCTATTATATTTATTGCCTCACAATTCACACTTTATGTCCATAAAAGTTTGGAGTTTATTCCCATGTTTATTTAGACATCTCCTATTCCTAAATTTGCTTGTTGTGAAACCCTAATCACAAATGCGCGGCTATTATCCATGATCATCAATCAATTGTCGTTCTGGTATTCAATTGCTTCATATTAAACTAAGTAGACTCCTGCAAATGGCAATAAAAAGGACGGAATTTTCCATCTTTTGCATTTGCAGAGCCCAACGCCAACATATTACAATTATTCGGCTTCACTCGGAACACGGGGCTGTACATCCTATATGATAAGATGCCAGAGTTCATGGGAGTGCTGCTGAACTCCTACTGGGACTTCGGGTTTATGAGTCAGGTAAACATAATTGTAGATAGATTGATTCTATGAGATTGCCACAATAAATGACAAATTACGGTACTCTAGCGTTCATTGCAATATCGTCAAAGACGTACGCGAAGTGGTAGTAAGTTCTTTAATTTCCAGTTTTTGATTATTCTTAAATGTAACTTCTACCTTGTACTTCTACTTTTTTCTATGAAAAACTTCATGTCTCCTATCCCTTTGCTGTGTCTTAATAGCACAGTCTAAAAACCTACAGTCGTCCGACGAAGCTGTCTAGACAGGGCAATCGTGTGGGGTGTGAGGGGCGAGACGGGGGAAAGCCGCTCCAGCACTGCGAACAAAACGATGTTCGTAGTGCGGGAGGTATTATTCAGGGCTAACGCGTGTAGACGTTGTCGGCATTTTTCCAGATATCAAAGGTGTCGTCCTACTGTATTAATATTTATACTGTGGAATTTGAATACATATTATGAGAAGCAGTTTATTATGAGTTGATATTGAGTATTGAGATACGCGGCGACAGCTGCAGAGACACCTAGGGTTATTTGTAAAACACCCATAACCTTGCAAGACTATCTAGTCTTGCTAACTATCTAGCTAAGAGCTATCTAGCTCTAGCGATAAGTAACCCTGTATACACAGAACAGTTTAATATTATAACTCCTGCTATAACCACCAGGTCCGGCGAGCATCTCTGTCCCAGTTCTGGGACTGTGAGGCTGTGATCAACTCGATGGTAATACCTCAAGGCAGCATCATCGACGCCACCTTCATGAAGAAGGTCCAGCCCTTCGTGTGTCCGTCTCTGCTGCACTGGCTCTCTCTGCCCAAAGGAGACAACACGCTGCTTGATGTGTTCTCAAAACCCGTAAGTACCAAATGATAAATGGCGTAACATATTGTGGTCTTCCAGTAGTCGCATATGATGTGTAATATTTCACAAGTTGTCGTGGTAAATACGATATAAAATATAGTACGACATGATACCAACCTCACGTGAAAATTGTTGGCAATATATCACAGCCATCTCTCTGCCAACGCGCACGCTTATTGGTAAAATCAAGTAGTGCGCATAGCAACGTTTTTTTTTATTGAAAAGAAAAGGAAGAACTGCACTAGTGACAGTATCCATTATTTTAAATCTTTTAGATAATCGTCACTCGTCAAAATCTGATCCAATGCTTTTTTTTCAGCAATATTTCTTTTTCACAATTCACGTGGAAAATCTGACGAGTAGATTTGAAAACGCTTACACGAAAGCTGTAGAATTAGCCGATTATTTGACTGAAATATCTAAGAAGAACCAAACTATACTGACAGAGGATGACGTTAAAATGAATACCATCGAAGGTAAACTGGAGAAAGTCGTCGATGCGGTACTAACGTTCAAATTCAATGAAACTAGTCCTTCTTACCGATTGTTCAACGAAATTAATATGAAACAATTTGTATCACATATTTATTTGACTAGAATAGTTAGTATTGTCAATAAACTATCTACAGAGATCAACACGATAGAAGTTGAAAACATATTCGAAGGTAATGAACAACAAATGAAGGCACTTGCAGGTGACTTGAATGTTATCAAATATCTGTTTAAGAGAAAACCAACAGACGCAATCAACATACATTTTGACATATTAACAGATGTTATATGGACTAATAACGAAAACTATAATATTGTTGAGGCTATCGACAAAATGTGTAGTGAATTACAAAAAAATAAAAGCAAAACTATATTGGTTAGCGATAACAGAGCAAGGAGTCAAATCTGTTCGAAGGAATATGGTTTGATATATGGCACTGTACAAAATGTGACAGTAAAAGATTATGCAAGTGCGAGGAAAAGTCTAATGAACCTAGTAGAGACATTGAACAGTGGAGGAGATAACTTCACAGATATATTTGAATTTTTTAGTGATAGGTAAGTGAAACAACATACTATTATATTTTTAACTCTTTTGTTTAGCAAACACATATGAGAGTCAAATCCGACAAAATCTACAAAGGCGATGAATATGTTGAAAGATACAAATGTATAATAGACATTACATTATAAATTATATACATACATACATGCATACATAAACTCACGCCTTTTTCCCATGGGGGTAGGCAGAAACTACAGAGCGCCATATACTACGATTCTTACATAGGTACTTGTTTTGCTTCGTTTACATTCATACATGTTGTCATACACACACGCCGGTTGCGAGTACTACGTATAAATATAAATTACAATAATCTTCTTATGCCTTAACACTAACCCCTTATTATTAAACGTGTAGTAATATTGCTACCTTCCAGACTTTGCCCGCCAGCGTTAGACTCGAATAATATATTATTAATACAACCTTATACCTGGACTTTAAAAGGGACCATGACCCCTAAATTTAAAAAAATGTATTCTATTCCACAGAAAACAGCTCATAAATGTACTGCGTACTTCGACGAAGCATTCGTATGACCTGAGCATTCCCATCTACCTGAAGTACTTGCAGTCTAATATGCAGAGCTATGACGTCATCGTGAGCTTCTTGGCCGGCGAAGACTGGTGGAAACTCCTGAGGGACCTCTACAACGGGCCTTATGCTCAGAAGTTCTTGAGCTACTTGGAAAATAGCTTCGATGTCGCTGAAGACATGCTTAGTAATTTCGATGAGATACATGTAAGTGTTCCTACTTTTCCTTTTTACCGGGACGTCATTGAAATCTATAATTTACGGTTCCAAATCATTACGAAAAATCCTTGTTTTTTTCCCATATCATCACTAGATTGTTAGATTGATTCTTGCTGGATTTAATGGTCTAGTAGTTAGTAGTGGCCCAGACTGCTATGCTGCGGAGGTCGTGGATTTGATTCTCACTTTGTTTGTGTGATGAGTTCGGTCAGTTGTTCAGTGTCTGGGTGTAATTTGTCTAAAATATAATTGCATTTAGATAAATATATTAGTACGTTTAACAGTTGTTTAGTACTCGTAACACAAGCTCTGTCTAGCTTGGGACTAGATGGCGTTATGTGAAAGTGGTTCAATATGATTTATTTACTTATATTATGTATTGACTTTCTTCTCCTCAGATAGTCCGCCTTCTCCACGACATCGACGTAAATAACACGGAATCGTTCTGCCTACCCAACATCACGCTGTCAGACTACTTCCCGGACCGCACCGGGCTGTGGTCCGACCTCAAGCAGCAGATATGTGAAACAGATAAGACTAGTCTGTATAAGGAACTGCCCCCGTTACTGTTTGCTTCTCAGGTTAGAAATTTGTGTACGATTTTTTGTCTATGCAAGGTGTATTTTTAGTCATGGAGGTGTATTTTTGGTCAAATTTTCACAGAATGTTCTACCCATGAATATGAATAATTTTCACAATGATAGATACAAATTCGAAAAACGCGAAATCAAATAAGCAAATCAAATTTTTGTCGAGTAGGTATCACTCTTTTGTGCAATGCAACAGCTGATAAACATGAGGTCCCGGGTTTAATCCCCGGGGTAAGCGAGGCTTTACTGAATTTTATACCATATAGAATTTCTCAGTAGCAGCCTTGAGTATAAAAATAAAAATACAATATAATTCACAATAGCGAAAACTAACAAAAAACACTTACCAACTGCAACTTTCTCAGGGCTATGAACCTTCCTTAACACTGTCGAAAGAAATCGACTACACCGCAGTCAACGAAGACATATCCAACATCGAGTCCAGACTGGATCTAATCAGGGATGGACCCAAGCAACCACAGAATCCGTTTTGGGTAACGGATGAGAAGATCCAGCATCTCAGGACGGTGGCACTGAAGCTTTTGTCCAAAGAAACCCTGACAAAGATCTCGTTTGCGCTGTTAAGCAATGGAGTCGATGCGGGCACGCTATTTCTGAATAACAGGTAATTGCAACACTTCTTTAGAGGTTTGACAGCCTTAAGTCGTCCTTGTGATCAGAACCTAGCAGATGATCTTGTAGTCCAGGCTTTGATAGGGTAGCCACATTTAGGAGTCATTGTCAATGGCTCCGAAGCAAAAATTGATGTTCCGACTTACGCTGGATATTAATAATCAATCTCGGTTGCTATCTTGATCCAGATCTTTGTCTGTAACCAATCAACGACCGAATTCGTCTTCAAGATGTCCAATCAGAAGCAGCCGTCAAAAACAAAGGAACGGGATTTGGATTGATATAGAATATTAATATCGGGCGTTAATGGCCGAAATGCATACAATGAAAACCAGTTTGTTTTATCCTAAAAATATCTATGTGTATAATTTTTCTGTAAGTAATTAGGTTTCCTACCGTCTGACCAAAGCAATAACTAAGCCCGGTCGCTCTGTGGCCGACCTTTTATCACTAAACAATTTTTTGTTGGCCATGATAAATGATATGTTCAGACGCCAGCACATCAACCTACCCCAAACTGTCAAATTTTCCCATGAACATGAACCTTATCATGTTTAGAATAAAGTTGAAAACCTATCAAAGAATTTGACACATTGGACGTGCTGGCGTCTGTACTTCTGTAAATTGGTTTCAACAAAACACATAATTTTTTTTAAAAGTTATAGAGGTTTTTTTACTATCTGACTACTGTGAGAAGAAACACCGAAAGAAACTCAGAGGTTACAGTCTCTTTTAAATTCCAGATTCTTGCTCATATCATGTGAGAACCATGCAGATTAGCGTCTGAGATGGTCTTTAGAGGAAAAAATTGCACATATATGAGTCTTGTCACGCTGTTGCAAGTGCAACGGCGATATGGAACTTAAGTTGGCATAAATTTGATGCAGTATAAGTACTCCTAACACTTCTGGGAACATTGGTGCAATTTATTTTGTTTCTCTTCCAGCCAATGCACAGTCTGCTCCCAGTTCACGACGTGGTTCAAGCAGCTGAACTTGCAGCTGTTCAAGAAGCAAGAGTACGACAACCTTTTGTGTCACCTGCAGACCATGAGCCTGGACGACGTATACCACACACTGAAGAACGAGTTCCACTGGGACATGGCTATCAAAGAGGTGAGTGACTTGGTTGAGGAATACGACAATTTGCTGTGAGCTGTAGTCCAAGAAACTGTAGCACGTCTTTCACTTGTTGAAGAACGTGTTCCACTGGTGAATTGTAAAAGATAAAGGTAAAAAATCAATTTTATGATTTGCCTACCTTCTTAATTTATAGTATAGGTTAATGTTGTACAACTACACTATTAAATTATTTTGACACACACACAACACCTAGCCTGTCGGTTTTCTATCGGTTATATTTCGGAGAGTGTGCATCGGAATTGCACGATTTAATTCCACCAAGCACTTTCCATCATCGGACCACCAGACGTACGGCACTGCGCCACCGGTACATGTTAGATATCCCAACCATACGTACTAAACGCTATGGAAACACATTCACAGCCAAAAAGTGGAATTCCCTCCCGGTGTCGGTGTTTCCTGATAGCTACAACCTAGGGATCTTCAAGTCAAGAGTGAACAAGTTGCTTCTAGGCAAGCGTGCTTCATCGTCGACCACATCATCGCTTACCATCAGGTGAGATAGTGGTCAAACGCGTGCCTATCAGTAATAAAAAAAAAAACAACACCCGCACAGACACACACTCACGCATGCATACTTTCCACTCTGCTTTACGTCGGTGACACCTCACAACCTCAGGTCCAGTTGCAAACCAGCGTCAGGCACTAGTTGTCTGGCATTTTTTCTAAACTGGACCTATTTTGTGCAGCCGCAGCTCACATTATTCTTTATTTTAGTTTTTTCTACTTACTGTTCATTTTTTTTTTAGTCCAATTCTTTTCTTTCGTTCTTTATCTATAATCGTGTGCCTGTGTTAGGGTCAAAAAATGGATTTTCTTTCTTTCTTCTTTCTTTGAATGTCTGTCATAGAGGATAGTGGCCTTTTTTTCCGTGCTGCAAAATCTTCATGAATGTCCTCCGCCCTGGGAGGGATCTGTCAGACACTAACTGCCTAGAAGCCACCCTGCTGGTCCCATCTTACACTTGTACCAAAAATGGATTTTCTTTCTTTCTTCTTTCTTTGAATGTCTGTCATAGAAGTTAGTGGCCTTTTTTTCGTGCTGGAAAATCCTTATGGATATCCTTCGGCCTGGGTTGAGCGAAGGGATCTGTCAGACACTAACTGACTAGAAACCACCCTGGAGTTCCCATCTTACACTGGTACCGGGAATTATGGGAACTTGTGAGTCTTCTACAACAGAGCTTACGAATCTGGTCCAAAAGTGTCTCCTACACTATGCTTACCACTAGAACGTAATATGACTTTCAAATAGGTAAATCCTACATACAAGAGTGAAAGTGTATTTGTTCTTTTATATAGGCAGGTATGTACCGACGCAAAGTAGCATGGGCTACTTATGATTCTTTATTTATTATTTATTTATACTTCAAGAACACTAATGTACAGAGGTGGACTTAATGCCATAGACATTTTCTACCAGTCAACCTTTGGTGATGCAGAGAAAAACAGTGGTAGGTGGTATAGTGGTGGGGACTCTTTTAATTTATTTATTTAGTACATGGAGGACTTAAGTCTTCAAAAGTAGTTTGAGCATTATCTGAGCTTGTCAAAAGTTGTTCTATAGCATTCAATATGTCGCTGTTGACCCGTCATCATTTCTAAACCCCGACACAACTAATAAGTATGAAAATTTAATGAGACCAACATGGGAGAATGAATGATGATTCAAACAAAAAAATAATTCTCAAAATCACTATACACCTTTTTACTTATAAATCATTGCTCTAATCAGACTATAATTACTAAATCACAAAAATACTGAAATACCTTTCCCCTTTCCATTCCACAGTTAATTTCAACTCGTAACTACACGAAGTACGAGATGAACAAGTCGATCAATGAGTTCCTGGGACAAGTGAAGGTGCACCTCTTAGAGGACATCAGCGCCAAGAGTACGAAGCTGACGGAGTGCCTCGCAGGCAATGTGACCAGGAACGAGTTCGGAAATGCTACACTGTGAGTAAAGTAGATGCCTGTTTGTTTTAGGAGTTGGGGTTGACTCATACTTATTCATCAGCTCCATTCAATAACCACGTTCAGCTGAACAGATGCGTACACTTACGTCGAAAAAGTATTTCAATTAGACCCATAAACGGCACTTTTGAACGTCAGACTTAGGTACAAATGAAATAAATAAAATTATGAGAAACTCTATAGCTACATATACTCTATCTATAGCTACATATACTCTGTATTTTCTGCCTAACTCCATGAGAAAAAGGCTTTACTTTATTTATTTTTGTATGTATGTATGAAGGTCTCGTCCACATTGAAAAGGGAGGATCCTCCGACCAGACGGGTGTTGTGTCTGGTGGGCTAACTACTGCCCGACGTTTGCTGTCGGGAACTTGTATACGTTCAAATTGCGCGGATAACTCTGATACCGCGATGTAGGATATCGGTCATTAGTTCGTATGTGGCGGGATAGATGTCGCTACATTTGTATTAAATTCAATCTAATAAGTTACCTATACTTCCAGCTTCGCCTTGGTGCTAGCCCACACAACGAAGCTCATCAGAGCCGAGTTGCCCCACATCTACGAGGTGGAAGGCGTCAGAGAGCTGCCGTACCTCAAGGAGCTGGCAACTGAAGTGGCTCACAACATCGATGTGATTAAACCTTTGAAGGATTACCTGATGGAGAAGAATGAATTGCACGGAGAACTGATGAACGTGGTCGATGATCATGATGTCGTTGGTGATATAGAGAATTCGCAGATTAATTTACGTAATGTAAGTGTACATATATTTATTAACACTGCGCTCGCAACCTCGTCCGCATGCTTCGTAGCCATTCCATGATGGAACTATTGATGTTTTTTTTAATCTTTCGTTCCACATTAAAAGAATCTAAAAATAATGGAACTAGTGGTGATTTTTTTATCACTAGATCCACATTATTATTTTAGACACAGCTTGCATTTTGTAATTAAACATCCCCTTAACCCCCTCTTTGTTTGGAAATTAAAATATGACACTCATAAATAGTGTGTAATGGTTAAAAAAAATCAAAATCTGTTCAGAACATCCAGAGATTACCTAGAATCTTACAAAATTTTGCTCTTTATAATATGAATATAGGAGTACCTACCTATAGATTTTTTATACATTTGGATTTCCAACAAAGTTTATCTACAGCATATTAATTTGTCATGAATAAAATTACTTGCTCCTAGATTTATTCTCCAATTTATCATTCACATACCAGCTAGCTACAAGTACAAAGTCCAAAAACTCAGGAAATTAAGAATCCTTTAATACAAAAGAAAAAAAAAGGACAAATATTTAAAAAAAAAATCAGAAGTAATTGACTAATTAAAAGAAACACACAACAGAAACCAAAGAGTGTATTTTGTGGTATAAAATAAATACTTAACTGAAATTATGTGAAATACTATTTTAAAATTCATATTTATTTTGAGCTTCGAGCATCATTACGATTAAATCAAATCAAATCAAATCAATCTTTATTTGTGAACATAAGTACAAAAAGGTGTTATTTATACATTTTAGCTGATCTGTATGTTCGGCCAATAATCGGCATACAAATATAATATCATAATTAATAAAGTCTAGGATAAAAGAAATGAAGCAATTGAAAAATGTCATAACTAACAATACTTTAATCATTTTTCCTCAGATTCGCAGTATCTTCAAAGCATCAGACCGGAATATTATAGTTCCCAACAGTGGATGGGACGCCATTTGTACTAAATACAACTGCAGTGAAGTTGCTTCAATCGTCAAGAAGAATCTTAACGGAACACTTATTTCAAAAGCAGTAAGTTCTAATAATTATGAAATGTGAACTTTTCTAAGTACATTTAATTACTGTAAAGGACAGATGGTAGACGCTCTATTTTGGTATTTTCTGTTTACATATATTATTGAACTAATAACAAAAAAATGTACTGTACAAATGCGTAACTATAACTATGAATGATTGAGAAATTACGTAATAAAGCAACCAAAAATCGAAAAGAGTATGCTTAGAGGCTTTGGTCACATTGAAAGGGTGAATGAAAGGGCCAAATGTATTTATAAGGCTGATGTAAGTGATAAAGCCGAAAGCGGACGTCCTAGAAGGACATACACAGGCCTTATTGGTGATGTTCTTCATAAAGGTCAGGTACTAGTACCCCAAGCACGAATATCTTGCGGAAACTATTCAAATAGTTTTTGGTAGCAATTTATTTGTACGAAGATAGTACGAAGAAGACAGCGCGTCTACAATGAATTTGAGGAACTAATTTCGTAATCAAACAAATTGCTACCGATTACTGTTCGATTACTTTCCGCAAGTTTGTGCTTGGGGTACAGATATATATATGAACGTAAACAAATCGAAAGGAAGTAAGTATGTAAGTATCCTGTAGTTTCTGACTACCGCCATGGTAAAATGGCGTAAGTTTATGTGTACAACATTGGAATATCAACTGATTCTAGAGTATGTCTTAGACTGTTACATTGTTTTACAAATGACACAACATATATTTTTTTTTAAATTGGGTTGGCTAATGTTTAAACCTTTCTAGCTGCCAGAATACCAAATAGAGGAGTTCTGGCGCTTCAACTTCGTGTCTTCCATCATCCACCACATCGGAGACTTCATGTCTCACGGCGCGCGTCTTCTGGGCCTCGCCAGCAAGGTTGACGTCGCCGGCGTGATGGGTGGGCGGCTGGAGGCTGGGGTTAATGCTCTCATGCTGCTCATCAGCGAAGACGCCTTGGACAATGTCATGTATAGGTAAGATTCTGTGTTTTCCTGAACATTCAAATAAACTAAATGCATTGGTGCAGAAATCAGAATCAGAAATCATTCTTCTTCTTATCATATTTCTCGTTGGCAGGGGATGCCAAGTCAAAGACCTACAGGTAAAACTCTGACACTTGGTTAATAATCACTTACCACACAAAAAGAACAAGAACTCATTTATCTTTTAAGAATGTGGATACAAAATAGGCTTTAAACACTGTTAAAACCAATGATATAATAAGTACACGTTAAAATGTGGCTAACTAACCACACTTGACCTCAGTGTCAACGTCGCACCGTCAACGGACGCGTGCGTGCGTTAGCGTGCCGTTTTTGAAGATTGAATGTTGTTTAGATAACCTATCTACACCATTTTACTTATTAACCTCCGACACAAAAAGAGGGGTGTTATAAGTTTCACCGCTATGTGTGTGTGTCTGTCTGTCTGTCTGTCTGTCTGTCTGTCTGTCTGTGGCACCGTAGCGCCCAAACGGGTGAACCGATTTAGATGCGGGTTTTTTTATTTGAAAGCAAAGTTTCTTGCGATGGTTCTTAGACATAATTCATCAAAATCGGCTCAGCCGTTTATCAGCAAGGTTATCAGCTCTTTTGTGTTAGCTACCGTGGCTATTTTAGACGTCTATGGGTATTAACTTTACTTACAAACATATGTGTGTCTTAAAATATCAAACACCCATGTGTGTAATATTAATAGGCAACATTATGGTGTATTTGGTCTGATGCAGCCAGGACTATCTAGCAGACTAATACACTCTTGGGAAAATAACAGCAGATATGTCGTGTTTGGATTCATTTTAACCTGCATTTGATTCTGCACACAATGCACTCATGGCAACTGGGTGAGCTGATGCTGCAGCCAGGCTGTCCAGCACACCAGTAGGTAGACTCTTGTCAAAATAATAGCAGATATGTCATGTTTGGATTCATTTCAACCAGCATTTGATTCTGCACACAATGCCCTGGTGGTAACAGGATGAGCTGATGCTGCAGCCAGGCTATCCAGCACACCAGTAGGTAGACTCTTGACGACATAATAGCAGATATGTCGTGTTTGGATTCATTTCAATAAGCATTTGATTCTAAACACAATGCACTGATGGCAACAGGATGAGCTGATGCTGCAGCCAAGCTATCCTGCACACCAGTAGGTAGACTCTTGACAAAATAATAGCAGATATGTCGTGTTTGGATTCGTTTTAACCAGCATATGACTCTACATACATTGCTCTGAAAAATTTTAATAACTGTAAACTCTAACAAAATTAATGCGTTTAAAAATTATACAATAAAAATTAAATTAAAAATTTAAAAAACCCCCACCGCAAAAAAGTAAAACATTTAAAAAGTTAAAAATAACACTTTAGCCATGAAATTTTACGTAACGGCGGGGTACCGTTAAAATAAGTACCTACATACCTACAAGTACTAGGAACATTCTTTACTTAAGCGGTACCCCGACGTGAAGTAATATTTCATGGCTAAAGTGTTATTTTTAACTTTTTAAATGTTTTACTTTTTTGCGGTGGGGGTTTTTTAAATTTTTAATTTAATTTTTATTATCATTGGTTATAACAGTTCCAACACACAAAGAAAAAGAAAGAAAGAAAATACTTTATTTGGACGCAGAACATAAAAAAACAACAATACAGATAAGAAAAACAAGACAAAATAAAAAAAAACTAACAAAAATAAAAAAATAATAAAAAAAGACTTCTGCGAGACCAAAAAGGCGTATTGTTCGTCAGCACGTGGGACTCCTCAATTTTCGATATGTGCTCACGATTACTAACAAATGCGTGCTCTGACTGATCTGGTTCCCTCATATCTGTGTGGTTCTTTCCTCAAAAGACCATTTCAGACACTAATCTACATGGTTCTTACATGATCTGACCAAAATAATATTTGTAATTTAAAGAGATCGTGACCTCTCGAGAAACTCAGATTTCTTTAGGTGTTTCTTCTCTGAGTAGTTAGATAGTGAAACACCGACCTCATCTACTGGTTAAAAAATGACGTTTGAAAAGTGTTTGTAAAACCCTGTTTACTGTAATAAGTATCATTGAGGTATACATACATACATATATACATACATACATAAACTCACGCCTTTTTCCCATGCGGGTAGGCAGAAACTACGTAGCGCCATATGCTACGATTCTTACATTACTTCTTTTTCTTCGTTTACATTCATACATGTTGTCATACACACACGCCGGTTGCGAGTACTACGCACCTGACCTTTCTGAAGAACCTCACCAATAAGGTCTATGTATGTCCTTCTAGGGCGTCCCCTCCCGGCGTTCCCACTTACATCTGCCTTGTAAATACCTTTCGTTAGTCGCCTTTCATCCATCCTTTCAACGTGACCAAACCATCTAAGCATACTCTTTTCAATTTTTGTTACTACATCTTCTTTTAAACCACAACGTTGCTTTATCACATCATTCTTCAATCTGTCATTCATTGTTACACCACACATACTTCGCAAGGAACGCATTTCTACAGCATTTATTCTACTTTCATGTCTCTTTTGCCACGCCCAACATAGTAAATAATATAATAATAAATATTCCACAACTTTCTACACAACGCCATTTAGTCCCAAGTTAAGCTTGAGAGCTTGTGTTATGGGTACTAAACAGAACGGTACGGGTAAATACATACATATTTTAGATAAATTACACCCAGACACAGAACAAATGATCGTGCTCATCACACAAACATTTCTCCTGGGTGGGAATCGAACCCACGACCTCCGGCGTAGCAGTCAGGGTCACTAACTACTAGACCAACAGGCCAGTCAACATTCACTTCCATACGTTAGTGTAGGCACCAACACCATTGTGAACAGCCAGTCGTGCCTTTTCGGACATCGACATTGAAGTATCTGTGAAGTAAATCCTAATGCCTATCATTTGTTTCTTTCATTGGCATCACTTGGGTAAAATTTCCTTAACAAATTGGCATTTCCGCATTTCCCCATGAATATGATGTAAATGCTAACCCGTCTCCCTGCAGCCTCCAAGGTATCATCACAGAGCTGCACCCGCTGCTGCGAGACTCTCCTCTAGAACAAGACCTTCACGCGCTGTCTTCTGGGCTCCACGTCGTGAGGCAGCTCAAGAACTATATGTTGGAAGAAATTGATCTTAAAGGTACGTTTACTTTTATTTATCTTGCTATTTAGTACATTCAGACATTGTTAAATTAATTAGAGTAGACTGGAGCTCAAACTAGGGCAGTTTGTATTTCAGAACTCCAGGTTTTTTTTGGAATTTGAAAAACAACCTAGAGATGAAATCAATTTAAATTGTGTGTGTTTCTGTGTGTGTGTGTTGTGTTTCGGATGACTTAGAGTACGGTTGCGGCCATCTGTATTTGTGGGAGGATGTGTATGTGTATGTTTACTTCATTATACATGAGTGTGTTTTGACTGCTCTAGAGTTGCAGACAGAATAGAAAAGGTATTTGTAAAGATTCCGTGTTTTTATAATTTAAATTCAGGAGATATTTCACATTCTCGCGAGATTGAGCAAAAGATTCAACCCACTTGCTTTTCTTACGCATTATGGTTACCTATATTTTTAATGTATAAAACGCATCAATTTGAACGTTTAATGGCCTAAATGGCTATGGAATAAACTTTTTGGTCAGATAAGGTTTAAATCGATACGTTCCATATTACCAAAAATATTGATCATTATACATAGGTGTAAAAAGTGGCTCTACTTATTTTTCTCTTTAGCATATTTTAAAGACAGTTACGTTTATTTGTACACACTAGCTGGTCCCCGCGACTTTGTCTGGCAGATTTTTTTCATACTTACTTTACACGTATTTTTATATTTTGTACAGACGCCAGCACATCAAGTTACACCAATGTGTCAAATTTTCCCAATTGAATATGAACCTTATTCTGTTTGACATAAAGTTGAAAAACGATCAAAGAAATTTGACACATTGGGGTAACTTGACGTGCTGGCGTCTGTATAACTCATTCACTATCTTTATAAATAATAGCCTATGTCCTATTCTGTGTATAAACATTATTACTGTATTGTTTTATTAAAATCAGTTTGAAGTAGTTTTTGCGTGAACGAGTAACAATATAATAGGATTAGTAGGATAAATAAGAAGCATGAGTGACTTCTAAATTGAGCCTACAGTCATCACTTCGTTTATTTTTAAAACAATATGTTTGTTTGTCATGTAGTGCCAGTCTCCCAGCTGTTCCCGGACGCTGAGGACGTGGAGCTCGGCCTGAGCGCGCTGGGCATCAACAACACTAACTTCTGGTCCCTCGCGGCCCCACGAATACATTCCGGACATATACAACTTAAACCCGTACGTTACCAATCAATATTATCCCAACAAAAACATTTCATGTAAAATGTTTCCAAGACGACCACATAAGTTTTGCCGTGTGAAAAAGATAGATCTCATGTAGAGCCAAGCTTCTGAATCTACACGGCCTAACCTACCGACCCTAACTTCACAAATTCTACTTATCAGTAAAATTGGATGGCTTCGCCGTTTCGCTACCGTCGTGGAGGTGATGCGAATCATCGCACAATTTATTAAGCCAACATAATTCGCCACATTTTAACGTGTCGCTTGCTGAGCGCTTATAACCTATCTACACGTTTTTACTTATATTATTGGCTTATAACGTAACATTATGCCTGTGTATCACGGAGGGTTATGCAGAAGTAAATATACTGCATGGGAAAGTGTTATGATATTCTATCTAGAATGTCTCAGTGGCAGCCCGGAGTCTGGATTTAAATATATAGGGTGACTGGTAATTAGTGACCGATACTTAAACACGTGATTGTACTCATGAATACGAATAACTTTCCCAAAGAAACTTTTTTTTATACTCATAAACTTTAAATTAATTTTCAATTACGTCAGTACTGTAGAACGGGAGCGGTGGGGGTGGCGGGGCAGCTTGTGACGCTACTACTAGTAGATTGTGCCCTTCCCGAGGTCAGACTATCAGCTGATAGATCTTGCCGATTCGTGCCTACTGCGCGCGCGGGAATTTCAAACAGTTTTTGTTATTTTATTGTGTTATAAGTTATTGTGTATAGAAAAAGTTCCTTTGGGAAAGTTTATTGAAATCATGATTACAATCACGTGTTTAAGTATCGATCACTAATTACCAGTCACCCTATATATTGGTGATGGATTCAGGCTCGCCCTCTATTACAGACTGTTTTTATTCGCGATTCCATAAACATCTGTTGTACTCATAAATATGAACAACTTATACATATATGAAATCAGTACCGTACCTACAAAAACTGCCACTATAATTGATAGTTATGTAACTGTCAATTATAGTCTTCAGATTATTATGTATGTAGGTAATTTAAAAAAAAAATTACAGCAAATTTATTTCTTTTCGATTTGCACAACAAAACAGGATGTGTAAATAAAGGCATACTGAGTTATTAATACATATATAAATCGGACTACGTAATGGGTTATGCGCCAATTCGACTAAAGTAATAACTAAGCCGGTAATAGCCCAATGGCTAAGACGTCAACCTGGCGATCGCGAGGTCGTGGGTTCAATCCCCACCCATTAACTACATTATTGACGTGAACCCACACCAGACGCAAGCATATTAGCAAGGCTACTACAACTCATATTGCAGTAGGTAACCTTAAAAATAAATTAAATACTCGAAATTCATTTTTCTTTCTCAGCTCCTCTCGTTAAAACCGGACGATAGCCACATAGGCAAGTTCGTGTGCCAGATGGAGTCCATGTCCAAGGTGCTGTCTCCAGGCGAGCTGGACGTGGTGTCCGCTGACGACGTGTACGGAGCCGTAATCGAACAGTTCTGTGGACTTCCTGACGAGACCGCCAAGCAGGTGCTGCCTGTGCTGCTGCGGAACTTCAACTTTAGCGTGGTTATTGATAAGGTATGGTGGAATGAAGAGGTTTTTGGTGTTCTTAAGAGCAAGCAATATGGTGTAGGAGCCATTTTTTATGTTATGTCTTTGTAACCCTCGATCCCTCGACGCAAAAATGACGGGTAAGTTCTCCCTCTCCTCCCTCCCTCAATATGGGTATCAAATGCTTTTCATTTGTGATAATGACTTGACTAAAAGAATACTTTGCGCTAATAGTTAAACATGGTTTTCTACCTTTTTCGTCGGTTTAAAACAAATCTACTTCAGTCTCACGCGCATTTTTTGACTCACAGAAATAGAACCTAGTAATTAGAACATATTTTAAGAGATAACTATGTTTTGAACTATACAGGTCGCAAGCACTCTTCTCAGCAAACTCTACTCCACCTCAAACCTCACGGAAGAGGAAGGCTCAGCGGTCCTGGACAGCTACCAGCAGATGGCAGCACTGATCCCCATGATCCAGGAGAAAATGGGTGACCTGGGACAGCTCCTCGCCAACGAGACGCTGTTCCAGAGCTTGAGGAACTTCAGCTCCATTGGGAATCTGCTGTCAAGTATGTCTTGGCACTTTTTAACCATTATTAATAACTAGTTGGTGCCCGCGACATCGTCTGCGCAGGATTAGCACGCCAGAATAGCTAGCAGACTGCAGTTTTTTTTTTTTTTTACTTACTTATACATATCATTTTACTTTGAACAATTCATTAAATATCTTTAAATATCGTTATTCTGATGTACAAGCTATATTATTGTACAGTTTCATTAAAATCCATTCAGTATTTTTTTGCGCGAGAGAGTAAAAAACATCTACATATTTTTTTGCATTTTTAATACTAGTAGGAGATATAAGTAGGATAATAGTAGGTTATTAGTAGGATGTTATTAGGATATTATTAGGATATTAGTAGGATATTAGTAGGATATTAGTAGGATATTAGTAGGATATTAGTAAGATATTAGTAGGATATTAGTAGGATATTAGTAGGATATTAGTAGGATATTAGTAGGATATTAGTAAGGTATTAGTAGGATAATAATACCAGCATGTTACTGTCCCACTGCAAGGCAAATGCCTTTTCTCACACAGAGAAGGCACGAGCATTGAACACCCTGCTTGCTCAAAGCGGATTGGCGATTTCAAACTTGCTTACAACAACAACAAAACTTAATTGTTTGCTTCCTTTTCTTTTGTGTGATATTAAGTCACATTTCATTTGTATGCTAAACTTAGAATGTACATACTTACCTATGAATTAACAAAAGTCACATTGGTAGGTACTTGCAGGGTAGTAACAGGGTGGTGTTTATCTATGGTCGTGTTATTATCTATAAATAATAATAATAATATTATAAAGAGGTAAAATTTGTTTGTTTGTAAGTTTGTATGTTTGTAAGTTTGCATGTAGGGGGTAATTTTCGGAACTTATGATCAAATTTTAAAAATTATTGTATTGGTGGAAAGCTATACTATTCTCGAATGACAAAGGTTACTTTTTATCCCCGTATTCCCACGGGATCGGGAACTACGCGGGTTAAACTGCGTGGCGTCTGCTAGTTTTTTATGTATCTGACTATCCAAAAAACAGTCTGTAGAAGTATAAAATAGGTATATAGGGTGACTGGTAATTAGTGACCGATACTTAAACGCGTGATTGTATTCATGATTTCAATAAACTTTCCTAAAGAAACTTTTTTAACCTAACCTAACTGACCATACCTATCCTAGGTATGGTCAGTTAGGTTAGGTTATATATTATACAGGGTGTAACGGAAAGGGTATATACATACGAAGGGCACGGGTTCTCTTGGTGATAAGAAACGACATGGCAACGTTTTTATACATATACATACATAATTGTAAAGTTAAGACACAATTATCTAGAAAAATAAAACATTTTTGATTTAATTCTACACATCACTATACCGAATCAGCTGATCGGTGTCAACGACCTATTCTGTACAGTAACAATTCCGTGAAGGAGTTGTATCTCCTGGTACATTTCGCAAAATGGGTTCCGCATGTTTGTTTTACTTCAAAGCTCACCGTAACAAAAAAGTAGGATACAAGTTACCTACCGCAAAATCCTTATTGTAGCTTAACTGTTAGTTGTTTGTTGTTAAAGAAACTAACATAAGTACCTAGGTAACTGATAATAGGTACAATGGGAGAATGTTTATTCCATAAAATCATAGGTACTTAAAATATCAGATAAATAGTATTTTAGCGAAAAGTTCTGGCCCATGGTTCTAACATAACATCACTTCTGTAATTCTCGTTCTCGAAGGGTTAGGTTAGGTAACAACACACCTCTCGTGTGTTGTTACCTTAGCATTAATAACAACTTTCTTGTAATCAGCTTTAAGCACCATCTTTTATTTGTTTTGAACGCTTTCGGGCAAATAATTGAAAGTACAAATATTAGGAAACTACAAAGTACCGTAGTACCTACTAATCCAATAAAAAAACGATTTATTTAATGTTAAAATGAACCCTAAATTACTTTCTAACGCAACTCATGTGCCTCCTGGTACAAATATTACCAAAGGGTTCAGTACTTAATTTTATTTTATTAGACATTCATAAACTCAGTGTGTAGTAAGCCAGTAATTACTTCTTAACACAACTTGTAAAAAAAACCAAATAAAATGCGAAATGTTTAATACAGACCTTCAATATTTGATGTATTTGTCACGCGACACTTTGTTTACTTCTCGATACTGGAGCGAAACGATCGGCTACCTACAAAGAGCGCGTGCGCGGCGCGGGGCGTCTTTGAATTTTGATTTATTTCCCGTAGCCGACCACCAATGCCTCTAATTACGCAAGAGAAGTTATTAAAAGTACTAGGACTTCATGAGCAACGGAAGTTGTCCTCCTATCCTGACAGCGCTAATCATACAAAACCATAATACTGAACCCTAATTTCTGTACAAGAATTACGTAGGTACTATTAGGGAATGCAATCTCGTCTCGCCGAGATCCCGATCTCGCGAGATCTCGGCCATATTTTACGAGATTGTATCTCGTCAAATTTCGTACGAGATCTCGCGAGATAACGAGATTGACAAATGCAGCGTGACGACGTGTATTTCATAGCGTGGCTGTGCGCGCGAACTGAATCCTGGCCCTGGCTGGCCGTGCGGCCGCGCCTGGCGCGGGCACAGGGCAAGAGGGGTAGGCCGGCTTGCGGGGAACGAGGTCCGGCTCATTTTGCAAGGCGGCGCGCGTGCGTTTGTTTACAATTGCAACGAAATAATTTGTTTTGGAGACAGTTTTGGGTTTTAATTAGTTTCGCAGAAATATTACACTACAATTACAATACAACTAACTACCAACCATGTCAAAAGTGTACAGTGAATATAAAAGTTCTTTAGAAGTAGGGAAACATTGTTTAATAATTATAGACATAAACAAATGTTATTAGAGTCACAGACAAAATAATAAGTAGGTACTCTGTTGATTTTTAAAATAAAACTTGTATTAATTTTATTACTAAGCAACGCAGTTTCAATTTAATTACATATCATGTCAATTACTAGTTCTCAAAACAAGCATTTGCATATGTTTTAATTGCGATTCTCCCAATCTCGCGAGATCCCGTAATTTGCGAGATCTCGCGAGACTGGGTTTTGAGTCTCGCGAGATCTCGCTAGGCGGAAATCTCGTACGAGATTGCATTCCCTAGGTACTATGCAGTTTATTGTAGGATAACAAAGGATAGGAACATCTTTGTGTGTGTAAACACTTTAGGGTAAATCACATAGTTGTCGGTCGGCACATCGCCGCGTCGCTTATTTTTTACGATTATTGTGATTTGTGACATTTTTTTTTCACATTGATATCTGGCATCGTACGTACTATGCACGTAGCACGTAGGTACATGTTTTTTTTAATACCTACTTGTGATTGAGATCGTGAAACGGTGAAACTCATTTATTTTTTTTGATTATCCCTAATTTGAAGTCACCAGGTAAGCAACTAGGATTTACTTTTTCATCACATTTAATATCTCATAATACTGATACAAGTGGATTAATCAGTTACGTTTATTGGCACGTTTACGCACGTTAACGTAGGTACCTACCTATTATGTTATAGTAAAATTTAGTCATCTGTTGGTCAGTCAATTTATTCAAAGAAAGTAAATATTAAGTTTAGTTTCGTAAATGGTACGTGCGATGTTTTAATGTGTCACCACAGGATCTCGTACACTGTGTTGCGGGATTGATAAAAAATAAAAATGACAAGTACAGTAATTGGGTTAGTTACCTTAGTACTAGGATAGTAGGATGTCCAAACTTTTAAGTGAAGTTTTAGTGTGCAATCAGTCGCTCTCTATCCGTGTCGGTGTAAAGTTGTGATATTGTCGCGGAGGTGATCTTTGTGAATTGTCGTGAAAATATCGTCACCCTCACCCATAAGTAATAGCATGTATTATGAAATGATGATGTGTGTTCGAGCAACGAATGGTTATCTGCGTGCTGCCTGCTGCTGCTGTATCTTCCAGCATGATGGAGCACCGGCATACTTTGCACGTGATGTTCGGAACTACCTCGACGCGCGGATCCCAATGTAATGGCCGCGGTAGTACGAGGGTGCCTTGGCCTCCACGATCACCAGGCCTAACGCCGCCGCCGCGCCGCTGGTTTTTTTTACGGGGGTAAATTGAAAACAAAGTGTACGCAGTGCCGTGTGAATGTGTGATACAGTGCACGAGATGGAAGTGCCAATAAGTGCCGCCTTTAGGATAGTTAATGTTCGTAATGTTCAACGGCATCTGAAGGAGGGTGCGGCCTTGTGCGTACAACGCCAATGCCAGCATTTTGAACCAGCCCTTTAAACTGTGAGTTACTTTATGCATGCATAACAGTTATCAAAGTTATTCTTATTTTTAACGCAATTATTACGTTTTCCTCAACATCGAGTCTGTATCTCATCACGCCCGTAAATTGATAAACAAATAGAATTACGTGCTGTTTGTTACAGTTTACTAATTACTATTAACAACAAATAATTATTTGTTTGATCACACTGCCGCCGCACGCCACCTGCGGTACGCGTACGCGTGTACTAGGCGCACAGAGTCAGGGAGAGATATTATGAACAAAATCATCAATTGGTTGCATGTTTGATTCTGCCGACAGCCGCGTCGCCGCCCGCGCCGTCGCGCCTACGTCGGTTCGATAGGTCTGTAACTCTGTACTAGGCGCGCAGAACCCGGAGAGATAGATATACTTGAACCTTGCCGGACAGGATAATGACCCTCATAGTGCGGTGACACGTTTGTTATGATTTTGCATATAATAAACTGTCGATATTAAATAATACCGTGAAGTTTCAAAATTGTTAGTAGGAAGCTGAAATTTTGAGGTAAGACTCGTTATTAAACACTCTATTCACCCTGTTTGTATGTATATACCCTTTCCGTTACACCCTGTATACATGTTGTAATTTTAATTCTATCGAACACAAAATGTTTAAATATGATCACAGTAGACACTCGCTACATAAAAAGTAGTAGTCGTTATGATTGGTTTGGATTTATTTTTTGTCGTCTTATTAAAAGTTTGTAAAAAAAAATGATAAGAGCAATAAATTGACTCTAAGCCTTAGAGTCAATTTATTGCTCTTATCATTTTTTTGCCTTAGAGTCTAAGGCACAACGAAGTTTGCCGGGGCAGCTAGTAAATAAATAAATTATGGCTATAAAATTCTTTCTTCCCAGCTCCCGACTTCCTGGACAGCGCCGGCACCATGATGTGCGGGAAACCGTTCGCGATCAACACGAACCGGTTCTACAAGACTATCGCCGCCACGCAGGACTTCTCCACGGAACCTGACCAGGCACAACTCGATGTACTTCCCAGTAAGTACTACTACATACTTAACTAATGGCGAGGGGTCAACTTCATTCAGAGGGAAGCAGACAAAAAAATCATTTGTTTTCTTGTGTTTTACAGCCGAATTCTGCCGTTCTTTATACATGGACATCATAAACGTAGAAGGTGGCAAGATAGTTTGGACCTTCGTGAAGCCGCTCGTCATGGGCAAGATACTGTACACCCCGCCCACGCCCACCGCCCACAGGATCATACAGCAGGTAACGTTGCTGATGGACTTTAGACCTCTCCTAATACGATTGAGCGAGGAAGTATAATTGACGTCACAGAATCTTAAACCACTCACGGGAGACTACTGCCCCAAACTTCCCCCTCGGATCAGTTCTGTTATAAGATAGTAGGTCCGTAATTGACAACATTTGAAAATTGACACGACCTTAAAACAAAAATACCATTTCTTCATTTTTGTATGCTGAGATCAAATACATTTTTTTTTATTGCTTCTTACATACTTAATTTCGAAAAACCAAAAAATATGGGTCCTCTAGTTTTGGATTTACTTTTATATAACGTAATAAAACATGCAAGTTAAAATGTTGAAATGTTGTCAATTATGGAATTGCCGAAGTACTATACTACACTTGGAAACAATTAAATCCAATCACTCCCTTTTACATGTAGGTATACTAAATTTATCCTAATTACGTTTTTTCTGTCGGAGTTAGATTAGTCAATTCAATTTATTTATGTCAGACAAAAGTCCACAGGGTCAATAAGGGGTATATAGTCATTTAATAAGGTAAGGTTAGGTTATGATGTCGCTGTCGGCCGTGGTCGAGAGGATGGTCGGCAGCGTCGAGTCCTGGGACGCGGTGGTGTCCTTCTGCGAAACGGTCATCTCGCAGAAGGAGGCTGCGGAAAGGGAGAGGGAGATTACTTCCACTCACCCAGCCCGCAGCAGACGCACCGGGCGCAGGCGGAGGGCGGACAACGCCCTCTTCCAGCCCCCCTGAATGGGTCCAGGGCGACGGACGCGGGGATGTCCGCCGCCCCCGCGTACATGGACCTGAGGTGGCGGTGCGTCGTGTTCACGCGCGCCCCTCTTAGACGTCGCGAGGGGAGTCTAACACCTCACTCCCCTCGCTTACTTGGCGAGGCCCGCGGGGCCGGCACCAGTCGGGGGTCGCGGAAGTATCTTCTGTTCCCGTGACCCCCGGCGCAGGTGTGAGAAGGCACACGGGGTGGTTTCTAATCAGTAAGAGTCTGACAGACCCCTCCGCCTCCCCGGGCGGGGGACATCCATGAGGATTTTCCACCCCTCAAAAAAAAAAAAAAGGTTAGGTTATGATTAAACGCAAAGCTGTTCATCTATTATCAGAATAAACTAATTAAATATATACACTAAAACTAATTACAAATTGGAATTGTTTATTATAATTGAAATGATTTATTATAATAATAGATGTAGGTACAGACGTCAACACATCAACTTACCCCAAACTGTCATTTTTTTCCAATTGAACATAAACCTTAATGTGTTTAGAATAAAGATGAAAATCTATTAAAAAAATTGACACATAGGGGTAGGTTGATGTGCTGGCCTCTGTACATACATATTTAAACATTAGGACCTTAATTTTTCTTTTGTTATTTTATGTAAATACGCTTAATAAACCAAATGGTAGTTCCAGTCTCAGACTGTTGCATTTTATGTACTCGTGTTGTTTCTATAGCTAGTTTTAAATTCTTTGATTGTAATCTGTTGAGAACGTAGTGGGATAGCATTGTTATTTAAAATGCTAGATTTAGGATTTTATTACTTATTTGTACTGTGCTACTGATTGTTTCTCCTAAAATAAAATAAATAAATAAACTAGAGGGGTATTCAATGGATTCTACTAACAAATAAAATAATAAAAAAATATCCAAAATATGGCGTTGGTTCTCAATATCATTTAAAAACCAACATTAAACAGAAATCCCTCTCTGCAGGCCAACACAACATTCTCAACAATGGTGAGGATGACGCAGCTCATCCACTCCATGTCCGCGTCCTTCTCCGCCGTGGACAAGCTGGCGCAGCACCGCGAGGGCGTGGCCGTGCTGCGCCGCGTCGTGTCCGCGCCGCAGTTCAGCGCCGTGCGGGACATGCTCGTCAAGGGGGACGGCGCTGTGGACATGCCGGACATCGACGTGGACGGACTCTTCGACCAGTTTGGGGATTTAGATGTAAGGATTTCTATGTCTTTTCTGGTATCCAAGACAATAGGGTATACGCATGTATTTTTTTTATATTTTTAATTCACTGTTTACAACGTTTTAACATAGTAAAAATATATAAACATGTTTAAAAAAGCAGTAATGAAGCTTAAAAAAATATTTAAAATACTTACAGAATAAATTTGAGCTGTTTAAACGCCGCCATTTTCGCGCACCATTTCGATTACGTCATTTACTATGATCCTACTACAATTACTTAGGGTATTTTCGTTCTTCTAACCATTTCACCATGAAAAAAGCTCAAAAACCAGTTTACCGATATTGTTTGTACCCGAATGCAATAAGCATTATCAGATTGTGCTTTTACAAAACCACATTCAGTATTTTTTCTTAAATGTTAAATAACCTCACTATGAAGCTAAAATTGCACTTGAACAGTAAATTAGTTTATAACACACACGGCAATAATTATATTTTCGAATAAAAAGTCCATTCCAATTCTTAATGTCATACTTACACATTGTATGTTTTGTAGAAGTTGAGTTGTTGTCGTAGTATTTGACGTAATTTTTCGTTATAACCAATGGTGATGCGTTTCACAAATTTGAATTTCCCGCGCTTAATTCGCACTTTTATTTTTAATTTTAAATAATTATGACGCTATTAAAAAGTAAAATAATGATTTAGTTCATATTTTCTGCCATTATAGATTCAGAAAAAAAATATTCGAACCATATTTAAATTACATGCATATTCCCTATTGATCAAATAATAAATATTTTTTCCACAACTTTCACACGACGTCATCTAGTTCCATGCTAGGCTAAGAGCTTGTGTTATGGGTATTAAACAACTGATATACCTACATACTTATATAGGGTGACTGATAATTGGTGACCGATACTTAAACACGTGATTGTAGTCAGGCAGATGATGAAGTAAACGAAACAAAAGAAGTATGTAAGATTCGTAGCATATGGCGCTCTGTAGTTTCTGCTTACCCCCATGGGAAAAAGACGTCAATTAATGAATGTATGTATGTATGATGTAGTAAGTGAAAACGCTGGAAGGGGACGCCCTAGAAGAACATACATAGACCTTATTGGTGAGGCTCTTCAGAAAGGTCATAATTATGCGCTTAGTACTCGCAACCGGCGTGTGTGTGTGACAACTTGTTTGAATTTAAAAAAAAATACAGTAGAATTGAGAACCTCCTCCTTTTTTTGAAGTCGGTTAATAAATTAAGCAAATAAAGGATGTTAGGATCGTAGTACAGACGCCAGCACATCAAGTTACCCCAATGTGTCAATACATTGCGCAGTGCTTAAGCTCTATGCCTAGAATGGGTATAGTGTTATGAAACTTTTCCTTCGGGAGTTTTCCGCAAGCAGCAAGGAATTTAGATTAAATAATAATAAATCATTTATTTATCGAGTGACAAGGACTCAAAAAATTAAATTAAAAATTTAAAAAACCCCCACCGCAAAAAAGTAAAAAATTTAAAAAGTAAAAAATAACACTTTAGCCACGAAATTTTACTTCACGTCGGGGTACCGCTTAAGTAAGGAATGTTCCTAGTACTTGTAGGTATGTAGGTACTTATTTTAACGGTACCCCGACGTTACGTAAAATTTCGTGGCTAAAGTGTTATTTTTTACTTTTTAAATTTTTTACTTTTTTGCGGTGGGGGTTTTTTAAATTTTTAATTTAATTTTTATTTTATAATTTTTAAACGCATTAATTTTGTTGTATAGAGTTTACAGTTATGAGATATTTTCAGTGCATTGTATGTAGAGTCAAATGCAGGTTAAAACGAATCCAAACACGACATATCTGCTACTATTTTGTCAAGAGTCTACCTACTAATGTGATGGATAGCCTGGCTGCAGCATTAGCTCATCCTGTTGCCATCAGTGCATTGTGTTTAGAATCAAATGCTAGTTGAAATTAATCCAAACACGACATATCTGCTATTATTTTGTCAAGAGTCTACCTACTGGTGTGCTGGATAGCCTGGCTGCAGCATCAGCTCATCCTGTTGCCATCAGGGCATTGTGTACAGAATCAAATGCTGGTTGAAATGAATCCAAACACGACATATCTGCTATTATTTTGTCAAGAGTCTACCTACTGGTGTGCTGGATAGCCTGGCTGCAGCATCAGCTCACCCAGTTGCCATCAGTGCATTGTATGCAGAATCAAATGCAGGTTAAAATGAATCCAAACACGACATATCTGCTGTTATTTTCCCAAGAGTGTATTAGTCTGCTAGATATCCTGGCTGCATCAGACCAAATACACCATAATATTGTTTACTAATATTACACACATAGGTGTTTGAAATTTTAAGACACACATATGTTTGTAAGTAAAGTTAATACCCATAGACGTCTAAAATAGCAACGGTAGCTAACACAAAAGAGCTGATAACCTTGAAACGGCTGAACCGATTTTAATGAATTATGTCTAAGAACCATCGCAAGAAACTCTGCTTTCAAATAAAAAAAACCGCATCTAAATCGGTTCACCCGTTTGGGCGCTACGGTGCCACAGACAGACAGACAGACAGACAGACAGACAGACAGACAGACAGACAGACACACACACATAGCGGTGAAACTTATAACACCCCTCTTTTTGCGTCGGGGGTTAATAAAAACACAGCACATACAGCACACATCACACACTAAAACACGCTCTGAATACATTACACATTGCAATAGGTACGACACAAAAATTAAATTAAAAATTTAAAAAACCCCCACCGCAACAAAGTAAAACATTTAAAAAGTTAAAAATAACACTTTAGCCATGAAATTTTACTTCACGTCGGGGTACCGCTTAAGTAAGTAATTTTCCTAGTACTTGTAGGTATGTAGGTACTTATTTCAACGGTACCCCGACGTTACGTAAAATTTCATGGCTAAAGTGTTATTTTTAACTTTTTAAATGTTTTACTTTGTTGCGGTGGGGGTTTTTTAAATTTTTAATTTAATTTTTATTTTAAAATTTTTAAACGCATTAATTTTGTTTTGTAGAGTTTACAGTTATGAGAATTTTTCAGTGCATTGTATGTAGAGTCAAATGCTGGTTAAAACAAATCCAAACACGACACATTTGCTATTATTTTGTCAAGTGTCTACCTACTGGTGTGCTGGATAGCCTGGCTGCAGCATCAACTCATCCTGTTGCCATCAGTGCATTGTGTTAAGAATCAAATGCTGGTTGAAATGAATCCAAACACGACATATCTGCTGTTATTTTCCCAAGAGTGTCTTAGTCTGTAAGATATCCTGGCTGCATCAGACCAAATACACCATAATGTTGCTTATTAATATTACACACATGGGTGATTGAAATTTTAAGACACACATATGTTTGTAAGTAAAGTTAATACCCATAGACGTCTAAAATAGCAACAGTAGCTAACACAAAAGAGCTGATAAGCTTGAAACGGCTGAACCGATTTTGATGAATTATGTCTAAGAACCATCGCAAGAAACCCTGCTTTCAAATAAAAAAAACCGCATCTAAATCGGTTCACCCGTTTGGGCGCTACGGTGCCACAGACAGACAGACAGACAGACAGACAGACACACACACATAGCGGTGAAACTTATAACACCCCTCTTTTTGCGTCGGGGGTTAAAAAACAATACAAACAGATTTGTATGTGTATCTATTCCCCAGAGTATCGGCAGCCTACTCTCGAAACTGTCAGACTTGTTGCGCTGCATCAACATGAACCGCTTCCATCCGTCGCCGAGCGAGCTGCACATGACGCACGAGGCCGCACAGCTCAGCATCGTCAACGAGTTCTCAGCTGGTAAGACACGGTCTTTAATTACTTACCTTTTATATTATGTAAGTCGGGATCGTTACTAACCAGAATATTATTCCTCTTACACCACACAAGTACTGATTCCCTTGTTTTAAAACTTAACAATAATTGCAGAATTTTTATTGTTTCTTTATTCAAATTAATTTTGTAAAAAATCCTATCCCACTAATATTAAAAACGCGAAAGTTTGTGAGTATGGATGGATGGATGGATGTTTGTTACTCTTTCACGTAAAAACTACTGAATGGATTTAAATAAAATTTGGTATGGAGTTAGCTTACACCCTGGATTAACACATAAGCTACTTTTTATCCCTGTATTCTCACGGGAACGGGTCCTACGCGGATGAAACCGCGGGACGTCTGCTACTATGTCCATAAAATGAAAACTACTATACACCACAAACTGCCTACTCATCTTTTCTCCTTCACTATCAAGTCCATCCAAAGGTTATCTGTAAGAGACCGCTTTTAGCGATAAGGCCGCCCACTGTATCACCCTAAGTAGCCCTTAAAGTTATAATTTGTATGTTTTTATGGTGCACAATAAATAGAGTATTCTAATCTATTCCATGTTAAGTTAGTGACGCAACAACCACGTATAATAACAATGAATATGTGACCCTAGGTGTGGTGTTTCTGAACAGCGAGGAGCAAGACGATTCTCTCACCAACGTGGAGTACAAGATCAGAATGGACATCGACAACGCTCCTACCACAGTGAGGCTTAAAGACTAGTAAGTATTTCTACACCACACTGGACTCAGTAGAGCGCAGAGCCAAGAGGCTCATTGGTGACGAAAATCTGGTGGGTACTAAGCTTCATACCCCGCCCACCGCCGCAAAGTTGCATGTCGTCGGGTCTTTTACAGACTGTATTTCGGTTAGTGTGCTCTAGAGCTCCACCAGCTCATTCCACCAGCTCCTGGCTTCCATCGGTAATCCAGACGCACTGCAGGATATCACCTATTCCTTGTAGATGTTTCACACATTCGCACGAAGCGCTTTGCCCGTTCCTTTATTATGCGTACAGCCGTAAGGAGTGGAATTCCCTGCCTGCATCGGTGTTTCCGAGTTTATAATTATGACCCCAATCTGTTTAAGTCGCGAGTTAATAGGCTTCTTTTGGTTAAGTCTATGTAGGATCATTGCAGGTGGCGTTCTGAAGTGTTTGCCTACCCCCAAGGGAAAAAGGCATGAGTTTTGTTAACATGCCTACAACATTACTGGCCTGTTCCGTCTCGTGGTTAGTGGCCCTGACTGCTATGCCGGAAGTCGTGGGTTCAATTCCCACCCAAGACAAATGGTTGTGTGATGAGCACGATCATTACAATTTGTCCTGTGACCTATATATTTTTAAATACATACATATCATAAATATATATATAATATGTATGTATTTAGAAATATATATGTATGTTTATCAGGTGTCTTGTATTCATAGCACAAGTTCTGCTTAATTTGGGACTAGATGGCGATTTGTGAAAGTTCAGCAGGCCTGGCCATCAGGTCTAGCCATATTACAAATTCTATTTCTATCATAGAAAGAAAATGGCGTATATGGAATCAGCTTTATAATAAACGCAGTTCAAACTGTCAGAAGTGTGTGTCTACAAAACAAACAAACATTGAAACGGTCCTGTTTTCCCAGCCTCTGGATCCCAGGACCAGAGTCCAGCTTCATCGAGCACATGCGCTACTTCCGTGGCTTCGTGCAAATCCAGGACATCGTGGACAAGGCCATCATCCGCCTCTCACACAACTCCACTCGCCGCAAGAGACAGGTCGAGGAAGAGCTGGACTGGGCAGTGTACACGCAGCAGACGCCCTACCCGTGCTATAGGAAAGACTAGTAAGTATCTTGGGTATTAAGAAGAGAGTAAAACTTGGCGAAGGTCCTAGTCGGGGGTTGCGGAAGTATCGTCCGTTCCCACGACCTTTTTAAAACTTTGGTCAAATATCCCATTTCAAAGTCTGTAGGTCTTCTTCTAGCTACTTTTGACTGAACTTTATGGCACAGCGGAACACTGAAAGATACTAATTCACATTGTTGCAGCTTCCAGACATCTCTGTACGAGTCTCAATCGTTGATAGTGGCGTTCTTCTTCTCATTGCTGTTCACCGTCGCGTCCGCTGTGAGGTTCATCGTATCGGATAAGGAGACAGGGAACACCATGGTAAGAAAGCCAAATTCTTTTTATTTTATAATATTATCGTGCATGAAAGTATATTCTGTTGGGTATATTCTATAATACAATTGTTTTAAACTCTAGAGAGCTTGTGCTATAAGTACCTACTAGACAACTAATAAACATTCTTTAATATTTTTATATACACACATATTATTATTAGACACGCTGTAACGTGTCAAGCGAAGTTCAAGCCAGCTTAGTAAAATTACACCCAGACACAGAACAAATTTTAATGGTCATGCTCATCACGCAAACATTTGTCTTGGGTAGGAATCGAACCCACAACCTCCGGCATAGCAGTATAATAATCCACACTTGTTCAAAATCATTAGAAAAGCAGTAATAAGAAAGAATGGCGAATCTAGAGGAAAATCTTTGGAATCATTTGTGCGTTGAGTAAAATTCAACCAGTCATAATCATTGTAGTATTCGTATAAAATTTGAGCTTGCCTCCACCACGTGCTTCCCGACTGACGGTCGAATAGCAACTGACTCCACTCAGTGCGCACCAATATACAGGATGTAAGGCACAGCCCTCCTCAAACTGATAGAGTGCATTTAGCTCCTGATTTTGAATCATAATTCACCGAAATTTTTCTCAGGAAAATTTTCATTTTTGTATCGATTTTTCAGGTTTTTCAGTTTCATTTAAATGTATAATAATATATAATGTACATTCTCTGAAAGTAGCACTCCATTTATATAAATAATACGGCTAAAATAAAAAAAAACAACAGTAGATGTTGAAATACTCTAACGAACGACTTGTCGGGGCGGACGCCCGAAGGCTCGCTGCGTGCGTTTTGCCACGGTTAAAATACATTGCGTATGAGGAAATAAAACAAATCAAGTTAATGGATTCCCATAACGTTCCTGAAATAATTTCTTGTACCGGTCATCTTAGTATAATATACTGAATTCACCCCATTAGTCTGAGGAGAGCTGTCCCTTACACCCTGTATATAGACTATGGTCCGCACCTTGTGACAGTTGTGACGTATGCGCCTGAGACAAATCATAACTATATCTACCACAGACATAGAGAATGGACTGAGCAATACCCGTTCAAAATTGACCACTCACTAGAAAAAGACAGAGTGACTGTGCGGCTAATACCTGTCTCTTTCCTTCTCTTTTTATCAGAATTCTAGAAAGAGACAACTATTGGCCGTAGGTTGGCTTTATCTCTCTCACACTTACCAGTATTTACTTTACAGCCTAGCTAAGGAACACACAGTCCATTCTCTATGTCTATGATATTTACATACGTATCTGTCTTAAGTATTTTTTATATTTTTTTGACGTTCAAAAAGTGCTGATTTTGCCTTTGAATGAACACTTTTTTTACACTAATATCATCGCGGTTACTTGTCCCCAGCTCATGTCAGTGATGGGCGTTGACCTCCGCTGGCACACGCTGTCGTGGTTCATCTCGTGCTTCCTGGAGATGACCCTCACCGCCGCCATCGCGACCCTCATCCTGTTCCTGGGCCACGTGCTGCCTCACACGGACCCCAGCCTCGTGTTCACGCTGCTCTTCATCTTTGGATTGTCTGTGCTTAGTTTCTGGTGAGTTCTGTCTCCTGTTTAACACTCCTGCGTTAAAAAAAACACAACATCACGCCTGTAATACCCGAAGGGCTAGGCAGACGTGTACCTCGTAGTTCACCCACATTTCGCCAGTTATGTTTAAGTCCCATGTAATAAGGGGTAAGTATCTATCCTTAACCATAAAGTTGAGCTCACAATGACTGGCACATACATACTCCTTGCCCAAATTGTTTCTGGCACTTTCCTCAAAAGGCTAAACCGGACTCTTCTGTACGGTTCGTTACACGATTATTTTGTTAATATTTGCAATGTCAGGACTTAAAAAGAGACGATGATCCCTGAGTTTGAAAGAGACGATGATCCCTGAGTTTGTTTCGGCTTTTATTCTCAGAGGTAGTCAGCTAGAAAATAACGACATCAACTAGCTTAAAAGAAAAAAAATGACGCGTAAATGTGGTTTCCATATCCTACTTGCAAAATAAATAATTTGATTTCATTTTAGTGCCATAACTCAAGCACAAAACCTACTACTACTTCTATTAATAACTACTAATTAATATTAATACTCTTTGAACATTTTATGTTAGATAGAATAAAAATAGCAACATATGTATATACATATAACCTAACCTAACTTACCATACCTATCCTATAGCGAACCTAACTACCGAACCTAACTACCTTACTGAAATGCATAGATTTTGAAAGATACAAAATACATAATTTTAAACTGAATTACTGCGCTGCGTGTCTCTTTATTACATACCATACAATTCTAGAGTAGGTAGTAGTATTTGAAGCAGTATTAGTAGTTGAAAGTAACAATTTACCTGTATTGGTATATCATCTGTACTTAAAGTACTATTTGACTGGCTTGTTGATCCAGTGGTTAGTGGCTATGACTACTATGCTGGAGGTCGTAGGGTCGGGTCCAACCCTCTTAAGTAGGAATAGACCCCACGACCTGAAATTCTGATAGTCTGAAAATTTAAAAGCATACAAAATTTTGTGACCCTTTTGTGAAAGGTAAATTAAAGATTAATTTAGAGTTATTCAAATCGTTTAATCACACACAACATTATTATACATTTACTTTAAAATAGATTCGACACAATCCGTCGTTTAGAGAGTCGCGGAGGATAGGCAGAGTCACTTTCGCGCCGAACGTCTGCTCTCGCGCTCTCTAGCATGCGTGCTAGCTGTAAGCTGTGTCTCGACTGGCCAGCGTGCTGCAGACCGCGCGCTGCGAGGAGCGGGGGTGCAAACCAGACCCCGACCCCCGACCCCTGTGCTATTGTTCGAATCAAAGTTTTGATTGATTGATTGAAACCATCGCGCGGCGTAGCAACAACTACAGATAATATAAATAACATAAAGCTCGCGTTACTTTAATTATTTTGTCTAATGTATGATACTAAATTCTCGTCAAGTGCGGATCTACCGTTATGGACACTGTGAGCATGCCCACAACCCTAATTGAGTTCAGACAGAACAAATGATCATCACACAAACATTTGTCTTGGGTGGAAATAGAACCCACGATCAGCAGCAGTCAGGGCCACTAAGTACAGACGCCAGCACATCAAGTTACCCCAATGTGTCAAATTTCTTTGATCGTTTTTCAACTTTATGTCAAACGGAATAAGGTTTATATTCTATTGGAAAAATTTGACACATTGGGGTAACTTGATGTGCTGGCGTCTGTACTAGACCAAACGCCCGGTCAATGGTGTCAAGTTGTGATTAAATAACACGGTACTGTTTTCCCCAGCTACATGCTCTCGAAGCTGTTCAGCTCCGCCAGCCTGGCGGCCGTGTTCGCCGCCATCATGTACTTGGTGAGCTTCATGCCCTTCATCATCATCCTGTCGCTGGAGGCCGTGCTCTACAGCTCCTTGAAGACCTTCATTGTAAGTTTTTAGCATGATACTAGCTGGTTTTACTAAATTGACATTTTAAAGTTACCTTTATTTCGTTAATGGAATACGGTACTTGGCAAAATAATTTGATTGTAAAAAATAATGAACTCTAGTATTTTTTTTCTTTTTCATTATGATGGAGAATTGCTTAGATTATGTGAATTAAAGTTAAGGAGAGGGGGCTTGTAACGTCATTATCTAGTATAAACTGCGGGCCTTGCCATATTACAAACTCTATTTCTATTGTCGTAATCGAAAAGGCGACAATAGAAAGAAAATGGCGTATATGGAATCAGCTGTTTGTCAACTGTCAAGTGTTAACGAGTGGAATTTGTAATATGGCTGAAAATTAAATACACTTGACAGTTGACAAACAACTGATTCCATATACGCCATTTTCTTTCTAAAATACAAATAGAATAGAAATAGAATTCGTAATATGGCTAGGCCTGCTGTACTGGCTAGTGACGTCATGCGACATTTTGACTCGATGTATCGCCGTTATTTTTTTATTACCTACGTGAAAAAATAAAAAAATATGTGTCGAATATTTTCTTGTAATCTAAATGAGGGAAAAAAAACTAAAATTTAGTAAATGGCCCATTGTATAATATTGGTATTTTTCTTTGCCTGTAATGTAATTTTGATGTACAGTCAGCCTTATAAGTCGATAAACATATCCATATTTTCCAGTGCCCAGCATAAGTGCCAGGATTTAATTAACGTCTTAAAGGTTCAAAATTCACTAGTCTTGTTTAGCAATTTGTGTAAGATAAGGTGTTCATGTGTTTAGGAAATATGAATATGTTCATCGACTTATGAGGCTGACTGTACGTGTTCATTCTACATTTTGTTTGATCCAAAGAAATTTAAAACACTATAGAGAGGACACGCGAAGAAAGGTCATAGAAAAACTGTGATCCCTTCTCTCAGTAACGCCATCTAGAATAATATAGCATTATTGGAGCGGCAGCGGAGCGTACTAAATTAAGCTCATAGACATGTGTCCATTAGGACACAAATATCAGATGAAAATTTTGTTTGTGATATCTCATCATTCTATTGAAAGTATTGAATATCTTTGGTTTGAACAAAATTTCAAATTAACTTCCACTATAACTAATTTATGAATGCTAAGTTTTTCAATGTCCTCATTTTGATGTAGTAAATCATTTATTTCAAGTTTTACTTTTTTTTTTTATTTATTCATAATACTTAACTTTATACACTAGAAATGAAAATACAATCTAAAAACTAAATCTAAAATATGGCGTCAAAAAACTCATCCGCATCGCTGTCCACTGGAAGTGTACCCAAAAGACTGGCAGCATTGCCACGTTGCAGTTTTACTTATTTATGTGTTAGAACAACAATATCAACTTACATTTTTCTATGAGCAACGATGACAATAATAGAAATGTAAAACCACATACAAAACAATAAAATTATGCAAAAATTTAACTGTTGAAATTAAAACACAATCAGGCTGTGGTTTTAGTGGTTTTATTTCATTCATTATTTTAAGCTACCGACTTCCGAAACTAGAGTTATTTTACACCTGTTTAATTTCTTATTTTTTTGTTATCTCTCCAATTTTAATGAGCTCCTGTCGCTTGTGATTCTGTTTTACCAAACCTAGTACAGGCATCTAATTAGTATTTAAATCCCTTTATTTTTTTATGTTTTTTATATTTTATTTTACCCATTTTACTTTTGAATACCTAAATATTACCTAAATGTTGTGTAAAAATGGTTTTCTTTTGCAATTTTCAGTTTTTTTGTTTAATGTAGACGATTTACTATTTATAATTTGTTATCGGTTGAAAACAAAAACAAGTTCTTTATAATTATATCTAATCAACTTCAACTGTTCTTTAAAGGCGTTTGTGGAAGAGAGACACCACAATTTTTACAATAGCACCTGACCATCAAACGCTGGAGATTAAATTAGTATTTACTGTTGATTTAGGAAGCTAAAAGTGAAAAATGTATTTCCAATCTCGTGTCTCTCCAGTGCCTGTCGATGTCGTCGTCCCTGTGCTACGCGTTCCTGTACGTCACGCGCTACGAGGCGCACGGCTCGGGTGCGCACTGGGCCGACGTGTGGGCCACTCCGGACGAGAGCGCGGACATGAGCATCGGGCTCGCCGCGCTCATGATGTGTGTGGACGCTGTGCTGTACTTCGTCGTGGGGAAGATTATTGATCGATATTTTGGTAAGTCATTTTACTTTTTAAGTTTTAAAATATTGATGAGAATTTTAAGTGAGAAGCAAGAAAGTTAAGGGAGTTATTTTAGATTTTTGTGAAACACTAACAAGGCCGTAAAAAGAGGTATTATGAGACGAACCCTGAAAAATCAAATAAAAAATCTATTAAACATTTCATACATTTTCATCTGGTAAACGTTATATTTAGTGTTTTATTATTTAAGGGTTGGATGCAATGATATTGTAAGTAAAAAGGTGTAGATAGGTTACCTAAACAACATTCGATCTTCAAAAAGGGAACACTAACGCACGCCGTGTCCTTTGACGGCGCGACGCGACACTGAGGTCAAGTGTGGCTAGTTAGCCTCATTTTAACGTGTCGCTTGCTGAGTGCTTCTAACCTACACCTTTTTACTTATAATATCATTGGTTAAATGCCATAGAAATGTTTATTCTCGTAATTACTTTTACCACACACTGACAAGTCTTTGGGAATACTAACTAATCCGTTTAAAAAAACAAGCGAGTCCAGCCGCATGACACAGCTATTTATTTATTTATTTATTTATTTATTTGGGACAAAAAACAGTTACACGTTACAATATTAATAGTTAGCTTAGGTCTAAAAGTTAACAAACGCATAACCCACACTATTGTCCACGGAATAACATCAATTTAAAAGAAATAAGGAAACGGACGTATACAGAAAGGGACAGTAATAAGAAAATAAAAATAAACCTGAAAGATATCACAAACCAACTCTAGACAGCGCTCTTCGTCCAGTTTGTAGTCAGCAAGCAAGATCACAAAATTAAAACAGCAAGAAGCAGTCACCGTAAAGGATGACCAGAAAGTAATTCAGCAGCAATTTTTCTAAATTTGTTCTTACTAAGAGCAAAAATATCTAAATTTATAAAATGTGTGTTGAGCTATACAAGAAGAAACCCCTTCACCACCTTCCACCATCTCCTATACAAACTTCGTACATTTTTTTCTCAGGAATAAAAACCCTTAAGAGCAACATATCCCACTGCACCACCACAGACGAGAAGGCCGGAGTCAGCATAGTGAACGTGACCAAGATATACGCAGAAGGTTCTAGGAGACAGAAAGTGGCCCTCGACAACGTGTCCATCGAGCTGCACAAGGGACAGATCACCACGCTGCTGGGACACAACGGCGCTGGGAAGACTACACTAATGTGAGTCGAAATATGCAGTAGGTACCTTTCTAAAGGCAACGATTGTCGTAAGCATATAGCTAGGGGCTTAGGGTCTTGGGTTCGATTCCTGGGTCGTGTAAAGTGTTACTGGATTTTGGACTCACCCTCCATTTCATGGGACGTCACCTTCTTAGGTGTATATTATAAGTGTGGTACGTACCTATATGAATAAGGAGTTCAGATTAATACGGACTACGCCGTTGAAAACGTCGCTGTAGCCAAACTACGCCTTAGCCAAACTACGCCGTGGCCAACTTACGTCGTGGCCTAACTACGCCGTGGCCTAACTACGCCGTTGCCTAACTACGCCGTAGCTAAACTACGCCGTCGCCTAATTACGATGTAGCTAATCTAGGCCGTAGCCTAACTACGTCGTAGCTAAACTACGCCGTAGCTATACTACGATGTAGCTAATCTACGCCGTAGCTAAACTTCGCCGTAGCCTTACTACGATGTAGCTACTCTACGCCGTAATCTAACTTTGCCGTAGCTAAACTACGCCGTAGGCTTATTACGATGTTGCTGATCTACTCCGTAGCCTAACGGCGTCGTAGCTAAACTACGCCGTAGCATCACTAAAATGTAGCTAATCTACGCCGTAGCCTAACTACGCCGTAGCTAAACTACGCCGTAGCCTTACAACGACGTAGCTAACCTACGTCTTAGCCTAATGCCTAATTACGATGTAGCTATTCTACGCCGTAGCCTTACTACGCTGTAGCCTAATTACGATGTAGCTAATCTACGCCTTAGCCTAACTACGCCGTAGCTAAACTACGCCGTAGCCTAACTACGATGTAGCTAATCTACGCTGTAGCGATAAATAAACTGCGCAGTGTGCAGCCAGTGTGTTTACGCCGAGGCCTTGCTACGCATTCTAGTTATTTATCTTTTTTTGCCTGGACAGGAATTATTATGAAAAAAATAATAGCACATCTTCTTCATCTTCTTCTTCTTTTCTTTCTTTTTTTCTTTCTTGCACATCTGTACTATCTAATTGTCCACAGAAACATCCTGACGGGTATGCTGAAGCCCTCCAAGGGCAACGTGATCGTGCGCTCGGACGGGGCGGGCGCGCGGCTGGGCGTGTGTCCGCAGCGCGACGTGCTGCTGGAGTACATGAGCGCGCGCGAGCACGTGCAGCTGTACGCGCAGCTCAAGAGCGGGCAGGCGGCCGGCGACGTGCAGGCCGAGGTGGACAAGTGAGTAGCTGCATGGTTTCGTCAAACTCACATCATAATTTTACATAATATGAGCAGTAGGCACCAAACGGACGCAGTGCACAATGATTTTTAAAAGGCTTTTGATAAAGTTGATCATGGACTGATACTCAAGAAAATCACATTCAATGGTCAAATGGGATGGGTTCAAATGGGAGGTCCTACGTTGGTTTGTTTATTCTATTACTAATAGGACTCAGTAGATTATAATGAATGACTTCAACTTCAGGTGTACTCAAATCACATCCAGAGTACCACAAGGTTTAGTTGTAGGACCTCTTAACACACTAAATATAGTTTTCAAAATACAAACTATCTGGTAAACATGGATGATTAAAAAGTAAATGAAACAACTATAATAAAGTAATTTTATCAACAGAATTGTTTTGATTTTTAACAAAATCTTGATAGTCGAAGTCTTTTGTACATTAATTAAACTGTGCCTTAGCCTGTCCATATATTATGATATTTGGACAGACTAAGGTACAGTTTGTTGTATACCTATAACAATTACTTACCAAAATTAAAAATATCCAAATATTAATTTTAATTTTCGGCTTGCTAATATCCTAGCCAGAGTCACTATAAAAAGCAACACCAAGAAATAGTCCTCTGTCCAAAAAAAGTAAATCTATCTAATGAGGTCGGGACTCAAGTACCATTCAAAAGAAAATGCCCTTTATTTCAGAATGTTACAAGTGCTATCTCTAGGCGCGGTATGCTCAGAGCCGGTCTCTCGTCTGTCAGGCGGCACCAGGCGACGACTGTGTGTGGCGCTTGCCTTCATCGGGAAACCGCATCTCGTGACCCTGGACGAGCCTACAGCTGGAGTGGATCCTGCTGCCAGAAAGTAAGCTGTAAACTAAACTGAACCAAGCAAATCATCACCATCATCAGTTACCTAAATCAGCTTCCAGTCTTCTCGGATGTAGCTGAATACAACGAACGACTGCGGTCTGACTACTGAGATTCAGACTAATGTAACGACTGTCAAAGATATACAAATGACAGCCGGTGCCAACTGCTTAACAGTATATGTGGTGGTAATGGTGACCCATCCACGCAACGACCTCAGCAAGCATAGCTTAACCCGTGCGGTTGTTATTATTTAGCCAGTAAAAATATTGACCTTTTTATCCGATATCTAATTGCGATAAAAATGTCATAAGCTCACTTTTTCAATGCAACGATTCTTTTTTACTTTTGTTGAAAAAATAATTTTACACTCCCGCTCTTTCTCCACTCACTTTTTTTTCTTATCTTTTTTTGTACTCCGTGTCCCCTACATTGGAATATTTAAATCAGTTCCAATAGCTATTAATAAAATACATACATACATTACATGACGCTCTTCCTAGGTAGGTGGTAGGCAGAAACTACAGTAACAATTTTCTTATTTTTTAATACCAAAAGAGTCCAAAAAACAAATAAGGCAATTTAGACCAGAATTTTGAATATATCCCTAATTGCAGGGACATTTGGTCAATGATAGTGAAGTTGAAGAAAGACCGGACAATTCTGCTGACGACACATCACCTCGACGAGGCGGAGCTGCTCAGCGATCAGATAGTCATCATGCACAAGGTAAGAAATTTATTTAATTACAGATATAGCGCTAAATTGTTGTCGTGCAAACCTTCCAAACGTGTCTATTTGTACACTTAACTATTTAGACAGTTCGTGTGCAATAAAAAGGATTATTCAAAAAAAAAATAAGTATTTGAGAATTACACAAACATACTAATAAGTACCACAGTCTAAAAACATACAGTCGTCCGTCGAAGCCATCTAGACAGGGCAATCGTGCGGGTGAGAGGCGAGACGCGCGAAATCCGCTCCCGAACTGCAAACAAAACGATGTTTGTAGTTCGGGAGGTATTAATCAGAGCTAACGCGTGTAGACGTTGTCGGCATTTTTCCAGAGTTCAAAGGCGTCGTCCTACTGTATTAATATTAAAACTGTGCTAATACATTCAATGGCTAATACTGATAGTTAACTGTGTAGCGAAACACCGCTACGGCGTAGGTCGCACCTTACTACGGCGTAGCATCCGCTGTAGTTTCATTAATCGCAAAAGTCCGCACTGAATTGTAACTTTGATTTGTTTAAAGCTTTTGAATTTGCCACCAACATCTTATTTTCTGGATAATCAGAACTATGACAAACTGTTCACTTTTTTAAGCTGCTAATCTTACTTTATTATTAAACTCAACACTAATACAAAGTTAGCAAGACTTGTGCGACACAACGAACGTTTCTCAGTATTCATTGTATAAACACAGAACTCAGAAAGAAAGCATTTCTCACCCTACAATCGATAACTGGGCGGGACTACAGCCACGTGGGGTGGTAAGGGTGCAAACCGTAGAGCGCAGACATCATTCCATCTCCCTCACTTACATAGACAAAACCATTTACAACATTTCAAAAACGACTTAGTACAATAAAATTGTAAATACAAACAGTAAACCAAAATAAAAATTACTACAAGAATCTTTTACCTTTTAAAATACCTTCTGAATCCCGATACTCTCCAAAAGTTTGATAAGGGTCACGTAATAAATTCTTAAAGTTCAAATCCTGCATCTCGCAAGCAAAGTTTTCCTACCTATCAGATAGAGGAGCCGGATTTCGTCACGTACTTTGGGGGGTCCGTGGCTACTCCGTAAACCGGTTAGGCAGGAGCCGGTCCAAGTCCTGCCACCTACATGCTATGTTAAGCAATCAGCCAATGGAAATAGTAACAAGTAAATTGAGTCAAGATAATGATGAAAGAGACCCACGAGATCTCAAACCCACGGTAGTAGCCCATTTGACCTCCTTTTGTTGAAGGAACTTTGAATAATTGTCATGAAAACCTCTTTTTGAATGTTTTGTAAGTTTTTTTAATGTTTTGATAGCATATATTAGTGGTTTTTCTTAAAGTTCGTGCGGAATTCCACAATTTTCAGTTAAAATATTAAAAGATGGTTAAAGATTATGGTCGTGATGGCCCAGAGGTTAAGGAGCCTACCTCTTATGCACGAGGTTATGGTTCAAATCCGGGCAAGTACCAATGTGACTTTTTCATATGTACTTTCTAAGTTTATCTTAGACATCATTTGACATCGCTGAAGGAAAAACATCGTGAGGAAACCTGGACTTGTAGTTAATATAAGTTTGAAATCGCCAATCCGCCTTGAGCAAGCGTGGTGATCAATGCTCGAGCCTTCTCTGTATGAGAAGAGGCCTTTGCCCTGCAGTGGGACAGTAACAGGCTGGTATTGTTATTATTATTATGTTAAAGATTATAAACAACAATACCAGCCTGTTACTGTACCAGGGCAGGGCTCTTCTTAGAACACAAATAAAGATTAGTATTTAAAAAGTGACTTTATTCCTATTTTTGTATGACTACTGAAAATCAGCGTTGTGCTGTGGCCCTGTATATAGGTAGGTTGTGCCCTCACTGCACATTGCCGTCGCGTTAGTAAACATTCGGAGAAACTATAAAACATTTTAGAATTCCACTTTTCTACTGAAACTACTAATGAAATTTATTTATTTGCCTAAATATAGGTAGGTACCTACTTACATTGGTAACACAATTTTAGTCTCACTATATTCGACTGATCAGTCGTGCAAATATTTGTATTACATGCATAGTAATACGAGAGAGTTTGTGAATATCTATATGTTTGTTACTTAATAACGCATAAACCGTTGAACTGAGTTATTTATTAATTTATTATTCGGCTTTTCAACAATAAGTAGGTACGCTAATTGATTTTAATCTGTACATTTCTAAATTAAGTCTAAGCGCCTCATTACTTACAGAACATCACATTATGCGCAGATAATACCTAACATAACTAATACAGTAATACATACATGGTTTGGAAATAAGACAAATAATCTCATACCTACACAAATTACACAAATAATACATAAATTGCTTACAATACTTATTAAAATTAGTGTAGGTGAAATTAAATTAAATATACAATAAATTATTTCAAAATTAGCTTATGATGATTAATTAAAATTACAATTGAAAATTAAAATTTGATTACTATAACATTAAAATTCGTTTATAATGATTAAAATTTATAATGATTACAATTAAAATCAATTACAATTATTTATATTAAAATCGATTACAAATTACAGTTTGTAATCGATTTTAATATAAATTATTGTAACTGATTTGTATGAAAGTCGGCCATTTCCTGGATTTAACACATTGGGATACTTGTTAATCCGGAAAAAAAAATATAGAAAGATACACATCAATTGATATAATCAAATTTTCCCACGACAGGGCCAGATCCACACGACAGGCTCCCCAATAGAGATCAAGCGGACAATGGGCAACGGATACAAGCTGACAGTGATGTACCCCAGCCGCGACCCTGAACACGGGGAGACCTGGGAGGAGTCCAGCCAGGAGGAGAAGACGAAGCAGCTGCTCACCGTAGTAAGAGATGTCGTGAAGAATGCCAACGTGGTGGAAGTGAATGGACTTGAAGTGGAAATATCGTTACCTTTCTTTGATGCTAATGGATTGAATAATAAGTAAGTGCAACTCACTTCTTTTTCCATGGGAGTAGACAGAAACTACAGAACGCCACCTGGTACGATTCTAACACACACTTATTTTGCTTCGTTTACATTTATACTCGTACAGTCACGAGCAATAATACTATATCTACATTGTCACATTTTCTAAAATATCTTAACTTCTACCATTCAAAAATTATGTGTATGATATTTTCATTTAAATTATATATTTTCTTCAAAATTATCTAACCATCAAACTGTGTCAAAAGTGGGTCTACATTGGTTTCACAGTAATATAAACGAAAATTTGATAAAAATGTGTACTTAGTTTATTTTGACACAATTTAACATTTACATAATTTTTGGACACAGTTGGCATACTTATTTTTCCTATTTAATGTTGCTACAAGAATTAGAATTTTAAGGGCGTTTTAAAGTTATTGCTCGTGATTGTACGACATACGCTGGTTGCGAGTACTACGCACCTGAACTATTCTGAAAAACTTAACTTCACCAATATGGTGTTATATGTCCTTAAGGTGTCACTTCCCTGTGTTCATTTAAGAATAAGTACGTTACTTTTTTATTGTTGTCACTACATCTAATATAATAAGTAAGTAGACTTACTAAACTAATTTTATTGCAAATATTTTTGGATAAGAGACCACGATATACAGGACGCCAAACATACTTACTATTCTTATTACTACTGTCTTGTATATTGGTGTGTGCTAGCTAGCATGTAGCAAATTATCTAATTTAAATGATTAAGTTTATTAATTACCAATGCTGTTTAAACTGTTCTTCTAACATATCAGACAGACGTGTTGCTGGGGAGTTTGTTCCGCCACTCCTCTTCCCAGCAAAAACACTAGGAAGTGGCGAAGGGCGGGCGTTTTGGGGGACTGTCTTATGTAATTTTTGACGTTCAAAAAGTACTGATCCTCATAAAGAGAGCCAACTTTGACCATGAAATTGCAAAAACATCAACCTCTCCATTCAATTTCCATGTTTCGGTCGGTCTAATAGTAAAAGTTATTCATTCTTGTACTGCACCTTTGTTTACCTCGCGAAAATTTTTGTTAGAACTGAATTATCAACTGTCAAGAGTATAGTAGTTTTTTTAGAAGATACTAAATAATAAACTTCCTACAGCTTCCTGCAACTGTGCTCGGTGCTAGAAGCCACGCAGTCGACCTTGGGCTTCAAGAACTACACGCTGGACTGCAGCAGTCTGGAGCAGGTGTTCTTCAATATCTGCCAGCAGGCGGACGCGCCGCAGAACGGAATCGAATGTCGTAAGTGATTCCACGTAGCCTTACGTATCATTACGCCTATACATTCCCCGACGATTTAGGCAGAGGTGTACCTACTTATGTGCACACACATTTTGTTTTTTTTTCCGGCATCTTTCTGGCATTACCGCTGAAATGAACCTTTTGGCGCAGCCGTGAGACATGCCATTTTTAGTGTTTCTTTATTTTTGTGTGATTATGTTTTTACAGTGCGTGTGCGTGTTTGTGTGTTTTCTTTCTTTCTTTATTGAATTCAATGTAATAGTAAGTGAATCTTTTGCCATCAATGCGGCACTCATCAGGAGTGGAGGCTGCTACTGGGAAATAACAGATGAAAAATCACAACAAAATATGAATAATAATATTAATAAAGCGAGATAGCTTTAACACAATCAATCAAATTATATCAATTGCTTACTTCTTTTTTTAAAAACTTACTAATCTTGTAAATCCCTCCAACTATAAGCTTTCTATGCTTGTGGGTGCCTGAGGTTGGTGCATTGGGTGGCAATCGAACTCGCGACCTCTCGCCAGGCTGACACCTTAGCCGTTGGTGTCTTAACTGCTCAAATAAATTTATTTTTTTAATAAATCATAAATATTAATCAATATTCCACAACTTTAACACAACGCCATCTAGCAGAACTTGTGCTATGAGTACTACACAACTGATAAACATACTTTCATATTTCTAAATACATAGATAACATAGCAAACAAATTGTAATACTGGAAATAAAGATTATTATTATTCCCATTTATTATGTTAAACATAAATTACATTTTTAAATATTGATATAAAAATATAAAAAATAGTGATCCACCGATGGCGGGAGCAGGGTTCAAGCTACCGTTGGTTAGGGCTCCAGAGACAGGAACCTCCTCACTATGCGGGCCGTATCAAGAAGTACTGCTTTCTGGGTCAGGTTTTTGACCCAACCGTGCAACGAAAGCCTCGAAAGATGCTCATCGAGGTCTTTAGCTATAAGGCCATTGGCTGTTACGACTATCGGCACAATGACAGCCGAGTCCACATCCCACATGTCGACAACCTCGCGTGCTAAGTCGAGATATTTGATTTATTATTATTATTAGATAAGATTTAGAAGTAGATGAGTAGATATGTTTATCTAAACAACTGTTTAGTATGTATAACACAAGCTCTAATAGTTAGCTTGATACTAGATGGCATTGTGTGAAAGTTGTGGATTATTATTATTAAGTATTATAAATATATCATGTAACCCCCACATCTTCACTTTCACAGTGCCCGAAGGCTCTCCATCCAAGAGTGCGTCCAGCTCCAGCATCAGAACTGACCGTGCAACCCAGGAGTTGGTGCCGCCCGACGGGCCGCTGAAGGGCACCACACGGGAACAGTTCCTGGCACTTATGCACGCCAGATACCTGCATCACACTAGGAATGGGTACGTAGTATTGGGAGAAGTGTACAATAAACCACGACCAAATTTGTCCCAACGAAACGATATTTGCTATTACTCTGTAGCGACATCTATCTCGCCACATACGAACTATTGACTGACATCCTACATCGCGGTATCAAAGTTATCCGCGCCATTTGAACGTATACAAGTTCCCGACTACAACGTACAACCGACGGGCAGTAGTTACCCCACCAGACACAACACCCGTCTGGTCGGAGGATCCTCCCTTTTCAATGGTGGATGAGGAACTTTACACCCTGGTCCTCATACCTCTAAAACTCTAATGCAGGGGTTTCCAAAGTTTGAGTCTTTTCACCGTTTTCCGGAAACTAAACTAAGGCATTCTCGGTTACAAAACTCAGCTTTATTTGTGGATGTTTTAGCGAACATAACCTGCAGGCCTAGCCATACCTATTACAAATTTTATTTCTATTATAGAAAGAAAATGGTGTATATGGAATCAGCTGTTTGTTAACTGTTAAATGTAATTTCATTTTCAGCCATATTACAAATGATACTCGTTAACACTTGACAGTTGACAAACAGCTGATTCCATATGCCCCATATGCCCGACTTAAACAGATTGGGGTCATATGAGGGAACACTGATGCAGAAATATAATTTGCTAGGCCTGCTGAGCGATGTCAAACCGCCATATTTAATATTCACATAAAAGTCATCTGACTATTGAAAAAAACAGTTAATATTCTATTTACGTACATTTGTTTCTCAGACGAGGGGAATACTAAGTACCTAAGGTGAAGTCAAAGTCAATGTCAAAGATTTATTTGCAGATAAATATGGTTACATAAGTTCTTAAAGTAATAGTACAAATAGCTTACCATATTTAATCATAACAGAATGACATGCCAATTTTAGAATATAATTAATTAATTGATATGATTAAGGTTAATTATTGATTTTTTCCACCCTGTTTAACACGTTCGTCTATGAATACATTTGTACGTCTTGTTGGCACACAGATGGCTGCTGTTCATGCTGATCGTGTTGCCCGCGCTGTTCATCACGATGGCGATGGGCTTCTCCATGCTGCGGCCGCCGGTAGACAGCGAGATCTCGCTCAAACTCGACGACAAATTGTACGAGGGGTCTACAGAGTTCTTCGTGTAAGTACAGGCTTACATTAATACTAGCTGCTGCCCGCGACGTCGTCTGCGTGAAGGTTCTACAGCACCAAATATACCTACCTAAGATTCCAGTGTCGCTATAGCATTATAAGTTAACAACTTTTAAAATAGCATTAAAATATAAGTTACATGAAGAGAGTTTTTTTGTAATTTTTTTTTTATTTTGCAATTTTTAGTTTCTTTGTATGTAAAGAAAGTCTTTCAAAACTTGAAAGAATCATTGAAATCGGTTAACAATTGCAAAAGAAGTTCTTTCTAAACCTTTTAAAATAGACAGGCGTAATGTTATGGGAAATACATAAACCATGCACAGACATGTGACTGTAGCTATTGCGAGTAATTTGTTGTTATGCGTTGAAGAGTTCCATCGCCTGTCTTCTTCATCAGTTTTTCTTCACAAAATGATACTTGCTAAATGTAAATGCTTGATTCGTCACCAAAAAAAAAATGTAAAAATTGGTACATGTTTTCCTATATTATTTGAGGAGTTCCCTCATTTCCTCGAGGATCCCTCATCAGATCTGAGGTTTAATACTAATGGGACCAACCTGGTAGTATACCCTATCAAATAAAAAAAAGATTTTTGAAAATCGGTCCATAAATAGCGGAGTAATCGCGTAACAAACACACATAAAAAAACACCGTCGAATTGAGAACCTCCTCTTTTTTTTAAGTCGGTTAAAAATACGTTCAAAGGTATATACCTTATAACACTTCCCTATAAACTACGTTGATAATTATACTGCCAGGAGCCAAAATGTAAAGATAGTCAGGACTGGTGGCGCGGGAGCAAGCGACGTACAGGTGCCCGTGTGAGAAGCAACTCGTCCTGAGATCTACACCCGCTGCTCTGAGTATCGGCTCCTGCGATTTATTGATTGTCATCACTAAGCAAACACTCACGGGGAACTGTACACGCTCGAACTGGATCGGGAAGCTGAAGTATAAGGGGAATGCGTTGTATAAATACTGCCTTGCCGACGCCACAACCCGTAATAATTTCCACCACAATGGTGTCTGTGGAGAGAGATGACTTTAAGACACCACCCGTTACACAACTTTGGAGGAGATTTGTTCCTAAAAAGCATAATCGGGACGCCGACCTTCATTCAGCTTGATTGTATGCGCTGGAAGTCAACTTGCTGACAGGAAGTTCAAAAAATCCACGGGATAATGTGTGGCGTCATCTTGCTCGACGACAGTGCTTATCGACGTATAGACCACTTCATTCCCCTCAATGTCCGAGAGAATGCATTCGTTAATTGCTGCAGCATGATCATTTTTGGGCGCCAAAATGGCCCTCTCACACGAATTCTGCTGGTGCGTTATACGACTGATGTCCACGTACACACAGCGAATGAGTACTTCGAAGCTGGATACCACTCTACCGAGAGACTCTGAAAGCACCGCCTGTCCACTTCTCTCTTTTGGTAGAGTGCCTTTGCCAAGACTTAGAAGGACATCGGAGAATTCTTGAGCGCGTGCAATGCCGCCGAGCCGAGCTCTTATATTAATGGTCAAGCGCAGCGTACGAACTTGTGACCACAACGAAGATCGTTTCACCGAAGCATTCATCTCGTCAGCCCTCGATCCCCGCGTCAACTCGGGAAGCGTTTGCCTGAAATAGCCACTGAGCAGAACTGTGACACTACCCATCAAATGTTCATTCCTGCAGATGCCCTGCAGGGTTCTGTCCACGGCCTCAACTGCCTTCCTTTTGAAAATCGTACACTGATACGATCCCATGTGATACGATCCGAACTCTGCTCAAGATTTTGAGGGTTTTGTTGGAACTTCAATTTGTCAAAACGAATTATACGATACAACTTTTATGAAAAAAATGCACAATGCCATCTATGAATTTTAAGAATAACTAACTACTAACCTCATCAACACGATCAAAATTGAAATTATTATTATTTCTTTTTGAATTTTCAAAAAGTGTTTATGTGTTACTTGATTTGATTTTTATACATTCTCATAGATGGCGCTGATTCCAAATTGTCTTTATGCTACAAACATTCATTAAACTTTGTTTCTCTGCCAAAGTTACTTAAATGGCGTAGTTTTTATAGTGTAAAGCTAGATAATAGCATAGCTTACTTAAAACCAACATTTAAATATGCGTCCTTTGATTACACGCTTCCACAGAATGAGTTAGAAGAATAAAGATTCACTGCTCCTCCCCCGTAGGTGATAGCAAACAGACAAACAGACAAAAATTCCAAAAAGTCACTTTTTGTCACCAGTTACGTTTTTCTAACAAAACCCACTTATTTTTTCTTGAAAATTCTCAACGTACTGTTTTTCTTTCGTTACTGTTTTATTATATGTAGATGAAAAAAATGCACAATGCCATCTATGAATTTAAAGAATAACTAACTACTAACCTCACCAACACGATCAAAATTTAAATTAATTTTCAAAAAGTGTTCATGTGTTACTTGATTTGATTTTTATACATTCTCATAGATGGCGCTGATTCCAAATTGTCTTTATACTACTAACATTCATTAAACTATGTTTCTCTGCCAAAGTTACTTAAATGGCGAAGTTTTTATAGTGTAAAGCTAGATAATAGCATAGCTTACACAAAACCAACATTTAAATATGCGTCCTTTGATTACACACTTCCACAGAATGAGTAAGAAGAATAAAGATTCACTGCTCCTCCCCCGTAGGTGATAGCGTGATAATATATAGCCTATGTGTTGACCCGGCCTCTTAGTAATATTCATGCAAAATTTGAAGTAAATCCATGCAGTACTTTTTGAGTTCACCCCGCCCATACATACAGACAAACAGACAAACAGACAAAAATTCTAAAAAGTCACTTTTTGTCATCAGTTACGTTTTTCTAACAAAACCCACTTATTTTTTCTTGAAAATTCTCAATGTACAGTTTTTCTGTCGTTACTGTTTTATTATATGTATAGATTATCTACTTTGAAGCCACGATTGGTGCAGTAGCGGTAGCAGTATTTTGGATGTCGCAGGGTCTATACCTCACTCCTCACTCCTCTCTCTGACTTAGAGAGGCTCGCGGTGCTGGCACCGTGTGTTGAAGAAAAATCGTCAGTTCCCGCGACCCCCAGCGCGGATGTTAGACGTAAAACTGAGGTGGTTTATGGGACACAGGCCCTTTTCTCCGAGTATCTAAGACTAGCACTTTGCACGCGCCTTCGTTCGCGTGTTTTTTAAACTTTAATATCCACTCCACCTCCTCTTAGCTTTGAAAATAAAATATATGCTGTGACATTGACAAATAATTTGGCTTACTATTTGTAAAAGATTTTTTAATATTGGTTCAGTAAATCCAAAGATTGCCCCCTTACAACCTCACAATGTCTTTATAATACTAAGTAGTATGAACACCCTAAAGGACCACCAGTTCGTCGGTCAGTTAATGAAATCAAAGAACATCAGAAAAAAACTTATAAATTAGGAACAACCGGCGAATATTTCAAGGCTGGGGAGGTTCCGGGTACTGAACTACTGGTATCCGGATGTCCGTTTCTCCATAAATAGATAGTTTTTATAATTGTCTCCTTTGTACGCAGACCGCAACCATCAATATACTCCGAAGACGTGGACCCGTCGTTTGCAGAAACTGTCTCGCAGTACTTCATGATGGACAAACAGGGAAGGAACTGGACCGCTGAGGTATGTTAACTTACTTAAATACAGGCTATTCTTATAAGAAAACAAAGACTTCAATACCTATAGACCGGGCTTCACGATCAAAAATTTCGTCCGAAACTTGTGTCCTGCGTGGACACAAGTCTATGAATTTATTTAGTACGCTCCGCTGCCGCTCCAGTATTCATATATTATTCTAGATGGCGTTACTGAGACATGGGCTAAAAGTTTTTCTATGATATTTCCTTGACATGCCCGCTCTATAGTATTTCAAATTTCTTCGTAAGAAAAGGACGGATAAGTACACAAAAAATCCCAGTTTAAGCTAAACTTCAATTTTCATTCTGATTGAAGTTGACATTTTAATCATATGTATGCCCCCAAAAAACATGACGAACGTCAGTGAAAAAAACTAATTATTTGACATGTCTAACTTAGGTTTTTTCTGTCACCGTCTGTCTCTGTCCTTTTCTAACGCAGTAAGTCAGTAAGAGACGTCAATTCTCAAATAGGTAATATGCATGTAATTTAAATTTGGTTCGAATATTTAGGCTTTAATAGGGATCGCGAGTTCGATTCCCTGACAAATTCAGATTGGAATATGCTATTCGCAACAGTGAATAACAATACCAAGACTTTCGTACCAGTCATTCGAAATTTCTTATCACTTCCCAATTATGTAATTGTAGTTGGCCGGTAGTTACTACAATGTGCTTATAACATTATTTTCGCTTCTTTAATCCTCGTATGCAGGCGCTTTCAATTATGACTATGAGGCAAAAGTTTTTGTTTCAATCAATCCATCAAAAATGGCCCACTCTTTTGACAAATTAGGTAGGTACTTACTTTGTCAAATTATACCACCATTACCGCACCATTATTGTGGCACCATTATATACTTTATACAAAGACATAGGACATGTAATCCAGTTCTGCACATGTAAGCGGGCACGCCCTATTTACTTGGAGGCTTCTTTTTATTCAGTTAGTTGTAAGTTTTTGCTTGTGTCAACGTCGGTACCTATTACCTAATATTATTATAACTACTATCTTGTATAACGGTGTGTGTTAGCTAACATGTAGCAAATTATTTCATTTAAATGATTACGTTTATTAATTACCAATGCTGTTTAAGCTCATGTTCTTCTAACATACCAGACAGACGTGTTGCTGGGGAGTTTGTTCCGCTACTTCTTCTTCCCAGCAAAAACACTAGGAAATGGCGAACGGTGGGCTTGTCGGGGAACTGTCTTATGTAACTTGAAGTTCAAAAAGTGCTGATTCTTAGCCTAATTTGAATAAATGACTTTTGATTTTGATTTATAGAGTCATATATTTTATACATTTTTCTGATTCACTTGTTAATCCTTCACATTTGTCATTCATCTTGACATCATTTCTTTTCACTGTCTAAACATTACAATTCTAAATTCATAATTATTTTAAGGTATGTTCAGGTATTTTAAGCACATCAAATACTAACATCACGGTAACTTTATCAGGACAACCCCGAGTGCGTGTGTAGGGATAGCAGCCAGCACTGCAACGTCTCAGCCAATCAGACGCGTGCGCTGCCGGACCTGATGCGGCTACCCGACGCTCACATGCTCAACCGCTGGCTCGTCGACACGCAGGACATCTACATCGAGAAGAGGTACGTTGAAAAATACAGACCTTTATAGTGAATGCTTTAGTTGTTGCGTAAATTCTGTAGTTTCTTTGTGCCATTTTTAACCGACTTCACGAGTTGGGTTTCAATTCGTTTGGTACTTTTTTAAGTATGTACCCGATTACGGTGAGATGTCTTGTACAGACGCCAGCACATCAAGTTACCCCAATGTGTCAAATTTCTTTAATCGTTTTTTAACTTTATGTCAAACAGAATAAGGTTCATATTCAATTGGGAAAATTTGACACATTGGGGTAACTTGATGTGCTGGCGTCTGTACTTTTTTAAGTATGTACCTACCCGATTACGGTGAGATGTCTTATCCGATTTGCGCCATTAATTTTTAGTTTGATGCGGAATAGTTTGTTTATAATAAACATAATAATATTATTTTATTGAATGACTACATCGGTCCAAAGGTTAGTAACTTATCAACTATAACTTAACAACGAAGGGTTAGTAAAATTTAAAAATAATCAGGTTTGCCGCACAAGCAACGCCAATCAATTCCTAAGCACCGGCGCATCAAGCTTAGCCCAGTAGCTTTCATTTTAAATAAATATGTTTTATATACAATAACAGATCAAAAGGTTAACTAGTTTTTTTAAAAAGAAACCACAAACCACGACCTATAACATTTTATTTAAATTAGAAAAACCATTACAATAATTGAAATCAACACGACCAATATAAACGCGTCCTTCGCATTCGAGCTCCGCAGCAAAAGTGACCAAGGCGATCGAGCATGCCGCTCATGGTCTGCCATCGCAAGGCGCGATGTCCCCGGCCTCTCAGTTACCAAATCCTCTAAGAACACATAGATTTTTCGCAAACGAGTCGGGCAAAGTGTAATTAAGTTTTTCGTTTAGAATTTCTCAGTAGTAGCTCGGATTTTGGAGTTGTGCCGGATTGATGGCAATGGGCCCGCATCTACTACATGGGACTTAAACATAACTGTCGAAATGTGTCCACAGGCACACTTCTGCCCAACCTTTGGGGGATTACAGGCGTGATGATAAGTATTCCTTTCATCCTCAGATACGGCGGCTTCTCCTCGTCTCTGAAGAACAACGTGACGAACCTGATCGCGTGGTACAACAACAAGGGCCACCACGCGATGCCCGCATACATCAACAGCGTCAACAACGCCATCCTGCGCAGCGTCGCCGGCGCCCCGCGCGCCAACATCACCACCTACACGCATCCGCTCAAGATCTCCAAGGAACAGATCAGTAAGGCTACTGTGTAAGTATTTACTTATACAATATACTTACGACAACCAATTTAAACAAACTTTTGACGTGACAACCTCTAATAAATCGATGAACGCCGGCTGCATGCACGAAAAAGAATGACTCATTGTCCCGTTACGCTCATTGTCCCATTACGCTCACTGTCCGTTGCGCTCATTGTACTAATACGCTCATTGTCCCTTTACGCTCATTGTACTATTACGATCACTGTCCGATACGCTCATTGTACTATTGCGCTCATTGTCCCGTTACGCTCACTGTCCGTTACGCTCATTGTACTATTAAGATCTTAGTCCTGTTACGCTCATTGTCCTATTACGCTCCCGTTACGCAAATATGCAATCATTTCATCAATGTATTGTTATGACGTTGGGACGTGACACTATCATCCATAAACCGACTTTACACACAACTAAAGTTTATTATTACCAGGTTTTTTCTCCGTGCCTCGGAAAGCACGTAAAGCCGTTGGTCCCGGCTGTCATTTGTAGATCTTTGACAGTCGTTACTTGTAGTCAGAAGCCCGACAGCCTGACCACCAGTTTAAACAAGGGGTATCATGTTACCCAGTTACTCTTACTTGGTTGTGAAGGTCTGACAGGCAGTCACTCCATGTAAAACACTGGTAACCAGCTACATCCGGTTAAACTGGAAGCCGACCCCAATATAGTTGGGAATAGGCTAGGCAGATGATGATGATAGTAGGTATAACTTATGTCCGGGCTAAATTTTCAGGATAGCAAGAAAGTTAGCAAATACTTATAATATGTACCTAAACAACATTTTATCATATTCAACACTACGCAATACGCGTGAATTTCGTACTTTAGCCTTTGAAATTTAACATTCCCTCTTTCTACTTTTGGTTAAAAAAAATAAATGATACCAAAGGTAAAAGGCAAAAGATTTAAATCAAATTCGGTGCTCAAATCGACTCGTATATTTTATAATATGTCACGCATGTTTTTTACTGAGTACTCAGATTTTGATCATTATTTTTATTGGGAAGAGTATGCGTCACAGTTGGTTCCATATAAATTTGGAAAAAATCCAACCTTAAAGTAGAAAAACAGGGGATGATTGATTTTTTACCCACTAAATTTTCAACTGTAAATCGACTTTATGGATAATTGGAACAAATGTTATATTAACAGTTTAGAGACACGAGAATTTTATGTATTAGTAATATAAATACCTGCATACTTTTAATAAGATGACAATAAATAGACCCAAATCAATAATAACTACCTACTGCTATACTTTTTATTTAGCGAGTCTCTAATGTGCTCTTTAAACGTTTTGTGTTAGATTGAATTAAAAAGACAACATATATATACATATAACCTAACCTAACTTACCATACCTACCCTATAGCTAACCTAACTACCGAACCTAACTACCTTACTGAAATGCATTGATTTTGAAAGATACAAAATACATAATTTTAAACTGAACTAATGCGATGCGTGTTTCTATGTTACATACAATACTAGGGTTGGTAGTATTTGAAGCAGTAGTAGTAGTAGAAGGTAGTAATTTAACTCGACTGGTATAACATCCATTCATATAGTACCTACTACTTTGTTAGGCTTGTTCATCTAGTGGTGGATTTCCACCCAAGACAAAGGACATGTTTCATTTTTGTATGGGCCTCCGGCCATAACATGTACGTCGTCAGCGAAGCTGCGAAACTTACCCCTGAATAGAAAAAAGTTATTTTTTTTACATAATATCAAATGGTTTTTATGTACAAAATTAAAATTGAATAAGTTTGACGTTTGTCCTAAGGGTTATTGACAGCCATCCATGACAGGTTGTAGAGATGACGTTTACTTAACCTATAATATAATTGTTTAGTTTTACTTCATCGAACAAATAAATGTCTAAGATCATAATTACCTACTGTGATCTTTCATAAAAAATATTAGAAAAAACTGGTTCACTAAAGCAAGATCAAGAATCATTTCTTTAGGGAGTATGGGCTTATCATATAAAAGTTAAAACCTACTGTGTTCAATCCCAGCTGGATGCGTTTATTTCAATACATTTCCTTCAGCTAGTCTTTAAATCTCTTTGCCTTCAGCTAACCGGTCTCATTTGTCTAATGTTATACAGAATATGCTATAATGATGCTGTAATTATTGAATAGATTGGTATGGTACTAGTAAGATTGAAATTAAAAATGTAAGTAGGTACATAATTGGAGAACAAGGTACCTACCGGCCGACCCCAAAAGAAAGGGTCATTGCTTTTTGGGTCGGCTTCCAGTTAAGCTGGATGCCGCAGAATATAAAGAGGGCGGTAACTGGGTAACATGGTACCTACCATTTGTAAATATTGGTATCAGATTTACCTACTGACTTTTTTCTATCCATAACAACTGTCAAATATCTTCAAATGACGATGGAGATCAATAAATAAGCCATTTGGCTTAACATGCTTTCTGAGGGATGTTAAACCTTTGGTGAACTACAGAAGGAGTGTAGGGACTCTCCAAAAAAAAGAAATAAAAGAACAAATCAGGATTTAAAACTTTATTCTTCTTCTTTTACTGATACATCATCAAGTACACAGGCACTATGTGTCGTTCTAGGTTTGTACAACCTGGTACAAAACAACCCGAACTAGATATACCAACTTTTTTGTATGAGTTTAATTATATGTAATGGGCAAAACCTGTGGAGGTTAGTTTGGATTAGAGTCAGCTTCAACGATAGGTGGTTCATATTCTAAACAAACAGCACTTCTAGCCCGAGTCCAACAAACATTGCACACCAATGAACGATAACTGACCTGTAAAAACAATACAGAATAAACTCACATATTCACAGATCAATACATAGTAGTCATAGTATTTTATTGATAAGGGATTCTTACAAGTCATATAGGTACAGATAAAAACCACATACTACATAGATTTACAGTTAACTATTTTACACACCTGTCTAGGTTATATTCTTCTAGAAATGACATCTCTTTCTGGAGCATTCAGGAACAAATGTGTGCGACGTCTCAATGTTGAACATACAACACAAACATTCCTACTATTAAGGTGAAGATTGGCTGCACACTGTACATTTCTTCTAGCAGATACCCAGCATGAATAACATACTCTGCCTCCAGAGGGTATCTAAAAATAATACATTTGTTAGGATTTTTACCAAGCTTGATAAAACATTTTCATAGTTTTATTATGTATTTTATTACAATTGACAATCATTACTTTCTTATCGCATAAATCAGTCTATTGCAGGAGAATTGTAAGTGTAATCTTAACATAATTTAAAAATCATACATAACGCATATATACAGTAGGTAACAGACCTGTTGTGGAGTTATCCGGGCTGTGATTTCATCTCTCTCAGGACCATGTGGAATACTGTGTGATCTTCTCTGAGAGAGAAAGAGATCTGGTAGATACATCTACCAGCCTGCAGGCACTCACCTCACATCAATGGCAAACAATGGCACCATCTGGTATCTGAAATTATTATCATGATGTTAGTGATACTATAAATTGTTGTAAAAGCCAAAAAAAAGGAAAGTGAACTGTTGCAAATAATAGGTACCTGTCTTGGGGCAATTAAATTAGATATTGCATCTCTCTGAGGCCACTCGTTAAATTATGCAACCTCCTTGAGATTAAAGATCAGGCACCACATACATTATGACACAGACACATACATTTGATTCATATGTTTCACTGATGGGTCCTATTCCATTATCCTGCGTTACTTTAGTACTACTATGAGTACTCTCAAGACTTCATCACTGAGTATCCCTTTATTGCACTTCACACAAGCCATTTTCCAACAAGCCAAAGGATCTGCAAAAAACAATGAGGTAAATCTTGTGTTTCCAACTTAATCCAACTGATTTACAAATATTTTTCAATAATTATTTACCTTCAATGTAAGTAAAAACAGAAGATTTCCAATGGGCAGACGAATCCAAATCGCAGATTTCTGAGTTCGAGTACCGCTAAACAAAGCCAAAGTCAATCCAAGAATTAGCAGATATCACAAAACCGAAGTTGTAGTAGTATAAAATTGAGAAAATGCAAAATAACACTGACTGAAAACCACGAAAGCCAAAATCAAATCGAGTCGAACGAAATTGTCACTGACAACTTGACAAGTGACATAAATGAGTTTCAAGTCAAGCTGTTTTTTTAATTCGTTCAGAAACACAGTTCAAAAATGGAGACTAAAGATTTTTGAATATTGAAATCGTCACACTTAATTATATTTACCCAAAATATGTACAATAGAATAATAGTAATTTATTTTTAACCGTACAAGAATACACACATTTTTTAATTATTTTCTATGTTTAATGGATTTGATAAGACATGATTTCAGAACGAATGAAGTATGCAAGCAAACGAGACGCTATGTTGAATAAAACATGGCAATAATTGAAAAACTATTATTTTTTGTACACAATAAATCAGACTCTAATTCACCAGATACTATTTTTCCCCAATTCGTGGTATTTTTTCCTTTTTTTTCGACATACGTACATCTGGTGGCCGAAAAAGAAACATCTCCTTTGTGTGATGAGCGCGATCATTAGTTCTGACTGACCACAATTAGGGTTGTGGGCATGTCCATAGAGAGCCCACAGCAGTGGATTTGTTTGCATTAAATAGACTCCGAAACTTCTGACCCGATTTGAAAAATTCTTTCACCGTTGGGAAGCTAGACTATCCCCGGGTGATATAGACTAATTTTTATTCCTATATTCCCACGGGAACGGTACCTATGCGGGTGACGTCAGCTGGTTTATATAAATGTGAGTTATTATGTAAGTTACTTCTTCCTGACAGTTACCAGCACATAGCGGACGCGGGTATCTCGGGCCTGGTCCTGCTGGCGTACGGCCTGGTGAGCGCAGGCGCCGCCATCTACCTGGTGCGCGCGCGCCGCACGCAGGAGAAGAGACTGCAGCTGCTGTGTGGCGTCACGCCGGTCATGTACTGGGGGACTGCACTCGTGTGGGACATGATGGTGAGTGGGAAAAAAATAAACCGCAATACGTTGAAAATACAAAAGAAACATATATTTTCAATATTTTTAACAATGTAAATACAGCGACTAGACTCAAAATACCTTATATATAAAATTCTCGTGTCACAATGTTAGTTACCGTACTCCTCCGAAACGGCTTGACCGATGTTTATAAAATTTTACATGCATATTCAGTAGGTCTGAGAATCGGCTACTATATATTTTTTTTTAAGTGCTGAACGAACTTTGCTGGGGCAGCTAGTTATTCAGTATAAACTAGTACGAAATAGTGACGACATGCGAAAATTAAATAAATAATTTGTCTGTTTGTTAATGTAAATGTGTAAATACCAGATAATGGCGATCAACATCTGCATCACGGCATCGTTGATGCTGGCGTTCGGTTTCCCCGTGTTCGTGGAGCGCAACAACCTGCCCGCCATCTGTGTGCTGTTCGTGCTCTATGGGTAAGTCGCTCTCTTCTTCAGTCCTCACGGCCGGCGGCGAGCAGTAAGATTAAGTATTATTATTATTATTAGATTCAAAGTATGAAATAGCTGCTCGACCGACTCGTGGCGTGCTTAGTACATTTTCATACTTTTGAATGTTACCGCTCGCCGCCCGCGCTTTGCCTCCGCTCGCAGCGGAAAGCTCGTAAACGGGCCGTAAGAGTCAGCTCATACAGAGAGGAGCGCAGCGGAGAGAAGTTTTATTAAGACACTCGAAAATCAACTTTAAAGTTATTGAAATAAAGTGCTAGGCCCGCTATACAAAATTTGCATTCTCTTCGACTGTTAAATTTGCTGTTTGAATGCAGTTTAGTACAAACTGTAGTTGGCGGTTTTATTGCAATCATCTATAAACTGCACACAAACTGTTGCCAGTTAAAAAGCAGTCCATCTGTTTATAGCCTTTAGAACAGAATTTTATATTCTTTGCTGTACTGAATTATAACTATAAGAGCTACACAAGGTGCTGATACAATCGGCGACAGTATCGCTAAAAGCGATCTCTTCAACCTCGACTTGATAGTGAAGGAGAAAACATAAGTAGGTAATACCTAAGGTATAAATTGGAACGACGTGCATTCGTAGCGTTCCTAGTAGTCTGTCTTCACCCACACCACACACTACTACCACAGTCTAAACACCTACAGTCGTCCAGCGAAGCTGTCTAGACAGGGCAATCGTGCGGGGTGTGAGGGGCGAGACGCGGGAAAGCCCGTAATACCTCCCGAACTGCGAACAAAACGATGTTCGTAGTTCGGGAGGTATTATTCAGGGCTAACTTTTTTTCAGAGATCAAAAGCGTCGTCCTACTGCATTAATATGTATACTGTGCTACTACTATGCTGGCATCATTCTGTTAGTTTCTCATGCATTTTTGAAGGAACACACGGAAGTGGAACCGACTCGTGGATATCGGAAATGTCTTCTATTTGTAGTGAATCCCGTCTATAAAAAATTATAGACGGAGCTCACACTGTCTCGAATAGCACTAATAGCAGTAACAGACAGACTGTCGTTTACAATATGGCGTTAGACTCTCGTCTCGCACCGGAAACATGTACCTAGTGTTGCCACACAAAATATGTGCTGTGTGGCCTAATACGCCTCACATTATTGTCTGTTTATTAGATAAATTGTAAATCCGTAATTGGTTGTTTATTTAATATTCGTTTATAAAAAGGAGTGTAGATTAGTTGAATAAATGTAAGCAAGAGTGTAATGTCGGGCCGCTCCGCAGCTACGCGTGCGGCAGCTTCACGCACGTGGCGGAGAAGCTGTTCTCGGACGCCAGCATGGCCAACATGGTGCTGTTCTGCGGGAACGCCTTCCTCGGACTGTCCTTCATGGCCGTGCTGCTCATGTTCGACATCATCTCCGAGTCTGAGGTCAGTCACCTAACCAACTTGCTATATGTGCCCATCAGAATAACAGCGCTGCGATATTTATTGTTTTTCTTTAAATAAAATGAATGAATAGGTAAATATTCCACAACTTTCACACAACGCCATTTAAGTTCCAAGCTAAACAGAGCTTGTGTTATGGGTTAATATCGTGGCATCGTGCTGAGATAGGGGCCTTTTTGGCCACGCTTTTCGCTCTTTTTGTTATTAATATAATATGTTAAATTTAGTTTTAGTTTTAAACTGTTAGATTCCTTTGCGTGTCCCAAATAAACATATTGCCTTTATTTCTTTCTATATGTAACCAACTCTGAATAGGAAAAAAAATGATGTTTAATCTTACATTTCAAATTTTCAATTCCCGATTGAGGTATGCTTGTCAAAATTCTGTTAGTGCAGTTAATTGCATTATCTTCAGGGATTATTGATTTCTTCCACCCCCTGTATATCGCGTTTCCATTCCCCGAGCCAGGGATGGGCGCGAACTTAACTTATGTTTACCTACTCATGTGACGTAACCAACAGGCGACGGACAACGCCCGCTGGTGGCTGCACAAGCTGTTCATGTTTGCGCCGCAGTTCGCGCTGGGAGACGGCATGCTGGACATAGCCAAGAACACCATACAGGCACAGGTATATTAACTTTATTTAATTCACCTAGAACGTTTCCTTATCTTTACAACGGCAACGTAGGGAAGACTTCCAAAGAATACATAAAAAGTATTTATTGTTTGATGTTCTTATAGTCATCGCTTAATCTCTCCCCTTTATAATTATTATACATTATAAATACATAGTTACCTAGGTACTGACTGCCGTTGACTTCGGTGAAGGAAAAACATTGTGAGGGAACCTGGACTTATATTTAATATTAGTTTAAAATCGCCAATCCGCCTTGAGCAAGCGTGGTGATCAATGCTCGTGCCTTCTCTGTATGAGAAGAGGCCTTTGCCCTGCAGTGGGACAGTAACAGGCTGGTATTAGTATTATTATAAAAACCATTTACTTGAATGTCGTTTCCTCTCGCAGGTGCTGAGTCGCTTCGGCATGGACACGTACAAGGACCCGCTGCACAGCAGTCTGCTGACCCTCCACTTCGTGTACCTCGTCGTGGTGGGCACGATGCTCCTCCTGCTCAACCTCGCCATCGAGTACAACTGCTTCGATTCACTTACAGCCAAGTTAGTGTTGAACCTTTGATTAACATCTATATAATATCTTGGCCCAGTGGTAGCGGCCCACGACTTACGAACATATAAGTCGAGGGTTCAAACCCAGGCAGGCTCATTACTTTGTGTAAGTAATTTATTTCATCACCGCTGCTCTCAAAAACGGTAAAGGAAAACTAAGGAAACCAGCATGTCCTAGAACAAAAATTCGAAGACATGTGACATCTACCAATTCGCACTGGGCCTGCGTGGTAGATTATGGCCCATACGCAAAATACGCGCTTCGACGTGGAGTTGCGAATACCAGCCCGGTACCTACCTTTAATCTTTTTAATCTTAAATATTTCTAACCTGCCGGTCGATTCTGTAAAATTCACGCCGTGAAAACTTGGGTGAAGTGAACTGTCACAATGCCTAGCATTAGTAGGTATCGAATGACAGCTCAATTCACCCTCACTGCGCCTAGATTTTCACGCGGTGATTTTACCAGAATCGCACTGCTGATCTATAGCATGTGAGTAAAAAATATCGCCGCAAGAGTCGAATAAAAGTGCTTACTGAGGTCGGTCCGTGGATGGGTGACTATTCGTTGCATATCAAGGCCCTCCGTGCCATCGCAAGCACGTTACGCCGTTGGTCCGGGTTGGGTTGTCATTCTTAGATCTTTGACAGTTTTCACAATCAGTCAAACCCCGAAAGTCTGTACTAATCCAGTTTAACCAGTCCCAACATACCTACTTAGTTGGGAAAAGGCTAGACAGTTTACAATATCATGAATTTAACCTTTTTAGCATCAAAAAGAAAACAAGGCGTTTTTTCTTTCCTATCGAACTAAATTGAAATCATAATCTACCTAGCCTTTTTCCAACTGTGTTGGGGTCAGCTCCAGCTCAACCGGATGCAGCTGAATATTATATATTATACATAGAGCGACTGACCTCAACAGCCCAATGACTGGCTAATACGATACTTCTTAGTTTAACTGGTTGTCAGATTTTGAAGCTTCTGACCTTCTGTAACCGAATGTCAAATATCTGCGAATAACAACCCGGAATAATTACAACACTGACTGAAATGTCTGTGCAGGCATAAGGTTTTAAATGTATATTTTTTTGGTTAATTATAAATTATTAAGTATGTTTATCAGCTGTTTAGTAGGTACCCATAACACAAGCTCTCAAGCTTAGCTTGGGACTAAATGGCGTTGTGTGGAAAGTTGTGGAATATTTATTTATTTATTTATTATTATTTCACTCTTCTTCAATCAACAATAATTACTAATTTAATCTCCAGCGTTTGATGGTCTATCATAGTACCTACGTGTTATTGACAAAATTGTGGTGTCTCTCTTCCACAAATGCCATAGAGAAGAGTTGAAGTTGAACCCGGAATAACGGCTTAATTCATCATCTTTAGTCTAAACTTAATTATGCCTCAATTGCAGGTTCCGTCCAGAAACCGTCCCCCCTCGCGTGTGCGACGAGCTGGAGCCGCTGGACGTGAGCGCGGAGAGGAAGCGCGTGCACGCCGCGCGCGCACTGCACGCGCCGCTGCGGGTCAACACTATCGGGAATATCAATAGAGGTACGAGGATCAACTTGATACATCCGAGGGACATTTTTTACTTCGAAAATACCTAGTAGATACCTACGTACAGGCTCTGTCCTGAATATCTGCAGTTATTGCTCCGTTTGAGCACCCTGTATCTGACCTGTAGCTGTTTTCGTGTAGTCATAAATCATTAAATAAATGGTAGATCTGAGTTCCATTTAAACTTACAAGACATTACATTTTATCAAGTAGTTAAGTTTAGCGATCATAAGTTTTAGGGCAAGGAGGCTTACGACCGCGGCTATCCAATACCTAAATGGAATAAAAAAAAAACTTATTTCAGATAAGTTGACAAAAAGTTATAAAACGATAAAACCACAACTTACTTTTATGTACCCTACATTCTAAGCAGATGAATACCTATTATCTTCATAAGAGAATATTTTGTTTCATACTTTTTTAACTTGAATTTTTTGCTGACGAAATAACCCGCTAGAAGCCACACGAACACGCATTTTTTTAGTTTACTTAAACAAATATTTTGTTAGCCATAAAAATCGAACCCATGCCACGTAGCGCAGCAGCTAATCGCTTAGCAGCAGCGCCAACCTTTCCGTTTGAACAATTTTTTGATGTTTCTCAACGCTAACTCCTATACTTAACCCCCAGGCTTTGTGCACACGGAGGGTAAGAAGAACTCGATGCAGCGCGTGGTGTCTCTCAGCTCAGACGCGGCGCAGTGCGTAGAGCTCGCCAAGTGCTACCCCGGGCTCAGCGGGCCGCGCGTCGCGCTCAGGAACCTTACACTAGGCATACTGCCTGGACAGGTCAGTACTATTATTTCGTGCACATGAAGGGTAAGAAGAACTTATATTGCAGCGTGTAGTGTCCCTCAGCTTGAACGAGTTGCAATGCGCGGAGCTCACTAAGTGCTACCACTGACTTAGTTTATTTGTCAATGCACACGCAGGGTGAGAATAACTCGATGCAGCGCGTAGTTTCCCTCAGCACGAACTATGCATAACCTCCTAAATCTATTAGAATTACCTAGTTCTATCAGAAAACTTTTCAACCACATCATCATACGGTACATACTTAACACTATGCAAAGACATTCAATACCTATAGACCGGACATCACGAACAAAATTTTCGTCCGAAAAAGTGTGTCCTGCTGGATACAAGTCTATGAGTTTTTTGTAGTACGCTCCGCTGCCGCTCCAATATTCATATATTATTCTAGATGGCGTTACTGAGACATGGGATCAAAGTTTTTCTATGACATTTCCTTGACATGCCCGCTCTATAGTATTATAAATCTCTTTGACACTATGGCTTAAATATTAAAGTCCTGTTTACCTCCCAACAGTGCACAGCCCTCCTGGGTCAGAACGGCGCGGGCAAGTCCACCACGTTCTCCATGCTGACGGGCGAGGTGCGGCCCTCGTCCGGGCAGCTGTACCTCAACAACGAGTTGGTCGACTCCACACAACTGTGCAAGGGACTCATCAGTAAGTGTCATACAAATGTATACTATCAGCTTGGTATCGTCCATCTTCTCAAACAGAAGGTACGAGCATTGATCACCACGCTTGCTCAAGGCGGATTGGCGATTACAAACTTATGCATGTTCTTCTTTACCGTTGTCATGAATTGAAAAAGTCACATTGGTATTTGCCCGGATTTGAACCACAACCACGAGATTGGTTCAGTTTGTAATGCTAATGTGTCATTTGCAGGCTACTGTCCGCAAAGCGACGCCATAGACCCGCTGCTGACTGTGACCGAAACGTTGCGTTTCTACTGCAAGCTGAGGGGCATCGCGGATTCGGAAGAGGTTAGTTCAAATATTTTCGTATAAGTACATACATACACACGCACACACATAAACGTACACACACACACGCGCGTGATACCCGATCTGCATAAGAGGGATTAGATCTTACTTAAAAATCTTTTTGCTGCAATAGCTTTACCTATTAATCTACTCTTCTGCAAGTTTTGTTGCTAGCCTAAACGTCCACTTTACATGTTTTGTTTAGGTGATAAAGCGAACAGTAGACATGTTCGACCTCGGCAAGTATTGCGAGGTGCGCGCCGGCACCCTGAGCGGCGGGAACAAGAGGAAGCTCTGCACTGCCATCGCGTTCATGGCGAGGACTCCGCTTGTGCTGCTGGATGAGCCCACCAGGTGAATAATAAATAATAAGAAATAACTAAATAAAATTTGGCTACCAAAGAAAAGGAAAACATTTAAAATTTATCTTTATCTATTGTACTATTATAAGAGTTGGGTTTACTGTCCATAAAATAACCTGTAACTAGTTTATATATTTATTTCGTAAAAAAATATATAGAAATGCTATCAGTAAAATGGTAATTTAATAATTTAACATTTTAATTTATAAGTAGAAACAAGATGGAGCCTAATATACTACCTTGGGGCACACCGCGTTTTATTTTTATCTATAGATGAATATTTTACCCTATTTTCATCAAGTTTAGTGGCTTTATCGTCTGTCAATCAGGTATGAAGATATCCATTAAAGTGGCAGTCTTCTAACTCTGTTATTCTCTAGTTTCTGTAATAAAATGTGTGCGACCAGATCGAATGCTTTCAACAAATCTAAGACTAGCCTTGTTGTAGCAGATACTCCTGTTCAAAGTGAAAAGATAGTAAGATGTAAGATTTAATATTATTTCTTTCTTTATTGTATTTATGTTTTTAAATTCTTTTTTCATTAATATTTTATGACTTTAGGATACATACTTTTTTTCAAAAACTTGTCATATATTATAGAAAGATAGTTATTAATATTATAGGGCGATAGATGTTGCTGGTTCACTAAAACCTGTCACTAACAACAATATGTGTATCTCCAGCGGCATGGACCCGGTGTCCCGCAGCTGCGTGGCGCGCGGCGTGCTGGCGGCGTGCGCGCGCGCCCGCGGCGTGCTGCTGTCCACGCACGCGCTGCACGACGCGCGCCGCCTGGCCGCGCGCGTGGCGCTGCTGCGGCAGGGCGAGCTGGTCGCGCTGGCGTCCTTAGACGACTGTCTCAATAGGTGAGTGCGGGTGGGATCGATTTACTAATTATGCATCAAAGGGATAAAGCAGTGTCTTACGTCATGGGCACCATATGGAATAAGAACTTGGCGAAGATACCTTTACCCCCGATCAGAAAGAAAAAAGTGTAGGGGTTGAGATATTCGATCCCACTTCTAATGAGACATTTAGTAATTGTCATCTGTCCGGACCGCAGGTTCGGCGGCGGCTACGTGGTGGCGTGCCGCGTGGGGCCCGCGGGGCCCCCGGCGGCGTGGGGCCGCGTGCGCGCGCGGGCCCCGGCAGCCCAGCTGCGCGTGCTGCACCAGCGCACGCTGCACTTCCTCATGCCGAACTACACTACAGGTATTCAACACGACATAACTTTGTTTCAAGTCAAGTTTCATACTTATTTGCGCTAAAATTAAACAAATCGCTGCTTAAATTAAAAAAGACCATATGTCAAAAAGTCATTTTTGTTCAGGAGAGCCTATGAAAAAATATATTTTATAACGTATAGATAGATATGTATTTTATAAAACAAACAGTTCAAGTTTAAAACTAGTGGTTTTTTTGTTTTTTTACTTTTTACCTTCAGGGATCAATTTCAAATCAATTATACAATGATATTCTAAGTAAAAAGTGTGTAGATAGGTAGTGTAGGTAGGTAGAGAACTGGAGAGAGCGGGGAATACCCAGTAATCCAGTGAATTACTTTCTTTCGACGGCTGACATAGGGACTTTCCCTGCGGGACTTTACTGGCCCCTGCCAGTACCAACGCCAGTGTATAAAACGGCCGACAAAGGGACTTTCCCTGCGGGACTTTACTAGCGGGGAGTTACCTATGCAGTGCATCAATACCACAGCCTGTCTGTACTTCACAGCTAGTACTTCATTTCATTTAATTATCAATTCTGTGAAGATGTCAACTCCAGGCCGTAAAAAGCATGCATGTTTTGAAAGCCTCAACTGGAAAATTTATTTTAAGCTATTTAGAATCCTGCATATTTATTCGTTTGGATTTATTTCCATTAGTTTTAAACCCAGTTTTTTTTCCTTCATGTTTTAAACGGTCTTTTAAAACACTTTATAAAAAACATCGTTTTATTTCAAACTGTTTTAAACACGTGTTTTAAAATAACTTGTTTTAATCAGCTGGTAGCCTTTATTAGTATACAATTTGATGATTACAATCTAAATACCGGGCGTCTTTTTTGCACGTAAAAATATACAAAGAAGTCTTACGATTTTGCAATAAAAAAATATTTGTTTTTTTTTATTTGTGGCCTTTATGAATTTAAGCAGCGAAATATCCCGTCAAATAAAAGGGTCAAACTTTAAACTTTTATTTCGTTTCTTGCACTCATGCCGATGTATGAGTATAAAATTTCTTTAATACAATTTTGTTTTTAAAATTCCAGTTAACCAGAAAGAAGTGACGACTCGTTTGAGCGACATCTTCCGCCTAATGGCGGAACTACAAAGCACCTGTGATATTGAAGACTACACTATCAACCAAAGCTCGCTCGAGCAGGTAACTTTATACTTAACATTTTACTTAGAGTAGAAAACTGGACTTGTTATTATTATTTTATTTATTTATTTTATTAAAAACTAGCTAGTTCATACTTTTTAGCATGCCCTGCACCGCTTATTAAAATAAAATAAAGCCTACATGCCACTCACAAATAATAAAAGTTATCTATTAGAAAAAATATTTTCACAATCGGTTCAGCAGATCCAGAGATTACCCTCTACAACATCACAACCTCACGAACTATACCATTTCATAATAATATCAGTAAAGATATTACATCCATTCAATACATTTTCGTAAATGTTCTGAATGGATGTTATATTACATTTAAGTTACATAATTGTATTCGAAAATGATTTTCAAATATGATTGACCCATACTTTAAAAAAGTTCTAAACACGAGACACTATTTTTTTATTTAAAAATCTTTATTGTGGGCATGGTGACAGATGTTAAGTTGCAGTTTCATAATTACAAATAAATATTTCACCATCTTTCGTTCGTCTCTGTTCATAAAACAAACCAATTTTTTTGTCCCCCACAGATGTTCCTAAGTTTCACAGACAATTCCGACATAGATTCGACGATAGAGCCGACAGAGACTGACAAACACACCGAAGACCTCGCCGTTGTCACCGCACTCTAACTATTCGTTCTCTACCAAAGAGATTTACAATACCATAGAGGGGCAAGCGAAGAAATGTCACAGAAAAACTGTAATCCCACGTCTCAGTAACGCCATCTAGAATAATATAGCAATATTGGAGCGGCAGCGGAGCGTACTAAAAAGTCATAGAAAATTTTGAAAATTTTGTTCGTAATGTATTAAGTAAGTCAGTATTGAATTTCTTTGGTTCACTACACAGCCGGACTTAGTAACTAAGTTACTGTCATTGAGACTGAAGGCGGGTTTGTTTTTCTAAGTAAAGTTAACAGTTCATCCAACATAACTTATTTTTAAGTTTGTAAGGTATAGACTACTGCACAAATCAAGCTATACCAATCTTTCATATTTTCTTAATTTAACATGAAAAGGTCTCAAGTTCGTACCCGCGGCCAATATTTTCAACGCAGTGGGGCGTTCAAATGTTTCGTCGGTTTTCCTTAATTTCCAAGTATTACCAAGTTATTTTTTACTTTAAACTGTATAAATTCGCGATTTATTAACGCCCGATATTAATATTCTATCTCAATCCAAATCCCGATCCTTTGTTTTGACGGCTGCTTCTGATTGGACATCTTTAAGACTCGGATAGGCGAATTGGGTCGTTGATTGGTTACAGACAAAGATCGGGATCAAGATAGCAACCGAGATAGATTATTAATATCCAGCGTAAGTAAAACTCTTGTTAAGATAGATTGGAATGAAATACTTTACAGTTTTTATAGTTTTAAGGAAAAATATGAAATACTAAATTACCTGCTAGACCAGCCATACTCAACGTACGGCCCGTTTGCCCTTTTTATGCGGCCCGAGCTACGGCATAACCCAGTAATTCATTTTTTACAGTAGTATTACAAATAAGGGTTCAAAATCACGTAAAATAACGTATCAATAAATTCAATCATTTGCCAGCATTACCATTACGCTTTTATTTCCACCGCCGCCGCCGAATCAATTTTGAAAAAAATTGTTATACAGTTACACCAGTAGAGCTTGGGATAGGACTTCGGCTACTTTAAAACCGACTTTAAAAAAAGAGGGTTATGACTATGCGCGATAACCAACAACTGTGCGGGCGGAGCCGCAGGCAAAAGCTAGGTAGGTTATTGCGCAAGATTAAACAGTAGCAATTATGTGGCCCAAGGTAAAAAAGGTTGAGTATGGCTGTGCTAGATTATATGAGATCACAATGTGATTGTTGCTTATTTCTCGACGACTGTCCCGTATTTGGTTTTGAAAATATTTAAAACAAAAAACTTGACCACTCTTAATATTTTGAAAGCCAGATCAGTTAATAAGTTATCAAATCGCACATTAGCTGATATGATGGGTTATAAGACTATCAAATACCAGTTAATGAGATGCGTACGCGTCCGTCCAACTTAACGGACGCGTACGCATCTCATACAACACTGGTGTGTTATATGGACAAAAGCATTTTTTTACTTTTTTATGGTTCCTTGTTGAAGATTTTACTAGAAAATGTCTCTGAATAATAATTTGTAGTTAGGTTATTAAATTGTCAATTTGTCGTTAATATGAGAAATAGAATTGACCACTTACCAATAGTGTTTAAAAATAGACAAATAACGTAATTATTTAAGGAAATGTGATGTGTTTAGTGTATTTAAATAGCTTATAATAGACACATAAGTATGTTATTAATATAAGTGGAATATTGGTAAGACTTATAGGTATGTAGGTATATTTGTTATATTATTATGTAAAAACTTGTACCTATCATAGTAGCTCATAGCAGATCGAACTCGTAATAAGAGCACAGTTTAACGAATTTAATACATTTTGTAATAATAATTGATATGAATATGTATTTCAATTTATGTGACTTGTAAGATAGTAGATTAATATTCAAGAAATTTGCTATTCAAACAAATTTTTGCAAGACGTAAATTTTTTTTAACTAATTTTTACAAGATATTAATGTAACCGTCCCATAAATCTGATAAACAATGGGACAACTCCAAATAAATAAATAAAAATAAATAAATAAATAAATAAAAATAAACTCCGAAATACGAACTGGCTGTTTCATACAACCGGGTCAAATATGATTTTTTTACTTGTACATGGAAAAGCTGCTGTTTTTACTCGATTTCCAAGTTGTACCTTTGGGTAAAAAATTAAGTGATAAAAATACACTGTGTACAATCAGCAAAATAAACAGATTGCTTAATATATTTAAAATCATCCATGTCACTAATATTTATATATATCAAGCCTAAATTTAAAGGATAATAAACTTGCAATGATTTATTATGCTGACTGTACAAAGATAACTACATATAAGGAATAAAAAAACTAATTTAATATTATTGTTAAGAACAGCTACGCACACGGTGTGTTATTGTCCGTGCGCTGTCGTTAAAATATAACAAATATGCAATCTCTGTGATATTTAATATTTTTCTAGAAATTAAATAATAAAGGATGGTTTTACGGATATTTGTTTTTTTTTACAACTAGCATCTCGCGACCTCAACTTCTTTAACATCAGAAAGAAAACTTTTTGCGTAAATAATAAATTTATTCATTTGGCAATCTTATATAATAATAGCCTAATTATGTATATGCAAGGAATGTCTCACAAAATCCATTAAGTATAACTTAAATATAATTAATAAAAAGTCACGATAAATTTCAATTTCAACGTTAATAAAATCAGATCTCTAAGACTAGAACAAACATTACAACGTAACATACATAAACTCACGCCGTTCTCCAATGTGGTAGGCAGAAACTACCGCCACCTGCTACTGTCCTTACATACTTGTTTTGCTTCGTTAACGTTCAAACATCAGTGTGCCTATCATGAATACTTGACGTACAGACACCTAGCGCACATCAAGCTACCTCAAACTGTCAAATTTTCCCAATTGAACGTGAACCTTTTGTCTAATAAAATAAAAAAAAAATAAAAATAATAATAAAATAAATATAAATAAATATTCCACAACTTTTCACACAACGCCATTTAGTCCCAAGTTAAGCTTGAGAGCTAAAAATCAAGCAATTGCTAGCAATTGTTATAAAGTTTAAAAACTATCAAAGAAATTTCACACTTTAAGGTAGCTTGATGTACTGGCCTCTACCTAAAGGTAATGACAATGGGCTACTTGTCAAAATTTTACTTGTTAGTCCCTCATCTAGATAAAAGAAAATATTCGACACATATTTTTCTTTTTTCACGTAATCAAAAACTAACGACGATACATCGAGTCAAAATGTCGCATGACGTCACTGGCCAGTACAGTTTATACTAGATAATGACGTTATAAGCAGCCCCCTCTCTTCAACTTAAATGTGCTTAATCTAAGCAGTTTTCCATCAATTTGAAAAAGCAAAAAAATACTTGTGTATTATTTTTTTATAATCAATTGATGGACTAATTATATTTTAATGTTCTTATTCTGTCAAACACTGTATTCAAACAAATTTAAAATACTACACTTTTTTAATATACTATACATACATTTTAATTCATCTTTAAGATTTTATTAATAGTGGTTTTTGGTGATATATACTAATGTAGCATGCCTCATAAAATTAAGCCTAAATTAAAAGCTACAGGATAGGCGGCTATTTTTATATTAAAATAGACTTCCCGCGGTTTCACCCGCGTAGGTCCCGTTCCCGTGGGAATACAGGTATAAAGTAGCCTATGTGTTAATCCAGGGTGTCAGCTAACTCCATACCAAATTTTATTAAAATCCATTCAGTAGTTTTTACGTGAAAGGGTAACAAACATCCATCCATCCATACATCCATACTCACAAACTTTCGCGTTAATAATATTAGTAGGATTGTTTCAATTGAAGTTTCTTTTACGTCAAGTATTCGTGCTAAGCACCATGGTCATACAAATGATCGTGATCATCACAGAAAAAATTGTCTAGGGTGAGAATCAGACCAACGACCTCCTGGTATAGCAGTCACGGCTACTAACCACTAGACCAACAGGCCTGTCAAAAACAACAGGGCGTTCCCTCTTAATATTTCTACCCAGCAGGCCTAGCCATATGACAAATTCTATTTCTATTATCGTAATCGATAAGGCGACAATAGAAAGAAAATGGCGTAATATGGAATCAGCTGTTTGTGATCTGTCAAGTGTTAACGAGTAGAATTTGAAAATGAAATATACTTGACAGTTAACAAACAGCTGATTCCATATATGCCATTTTCTTTCTATAATAGAAATAGAATTTGTAATATGGCTAGCCCTGCAGATCTGCCTCATACCATCAATCATCATCTTAATGAAAAGGTTAATTATTATCAAAAGAGGGGTTCCTGAGTCCCGCAGACTTCTTGAAGTGTCCTGCGAGCAGGTCCAGCACCCGGAAGATGATGTCCACGTTGACTTCCTTGTGTGTGAAGCTGGTCACCACCAGCCTCGCAGCCTGCGACACCGTCTCCTCGCCGAACGCGTACAGAAGGGCTGGGGAATTAGGAATAAAAAATAATTTATTTTTTTACAAAAAATCTGTATTAAAAAACAGAATGATATAGCCCGACCCGGTAATGGAACCAAGAAACTCATGAGCTGTACCGCTTAAGATACAATGTTATAAATAATAATACCTACATCTTTTGTTTCGAACACAAATACTCCATTTGGTTAGTATGCACACGACTTACAAACTGTATTACATGCTAGTGTTGTGTATGTTGTTTTGTGTTGTGTGTGTGTTGGTTTGTGTTGTGTGTGTGTTGGTTTGTGTTGTGTGTGTGTGTGTGTTGTTTTGTGTTGGTTTGTTTTGTTTGTGTGTTGTGTTATGGTATTATAAAAACATTTGTATTCCTTCTTTTTTGTAGACTAAACTAGCTGCCCCGGCAAACTTCGTTCTGCCTTAGAATCAATTCACATATTTTATTTAGTTCTCATTAGTTCACACTCTACCTTAGACTAACTGAAAATACACACAACATTTCATAAGAATCTGACAGACAGTTTCGGAGGATTTCTGTTTTAAACACAGTAACACGAGATTTTTTTATTTATGTATACGTATTTTAATTAGATGACAACATATAGATCCAAAAAATATATAACTAGTACTACTTTTTACTTTGTGAGTCTTTAACGTGCTCTTTAAACCATTTGTGTTAAATAGAATTAGAATGACAACATATATACATATAACCTAACCTAACTTACCATACCTACCCTATAGCTAACCTAACTACCGAACCTAACTACCTTCCTGAATGCATTGATTTTGAAAGATACAAAACACATAATGCTAAACTGAATTAATGCGCTGCGTGTCTCTATGTTACATACATGGCATTGCATTATGTCAAATAACTATTGAAGTTCGTCTTTGTCGTCATTATTAATTAGGTACGTAAATTAATTTCTGAAATATAAGACTTTTTTATGCAGCTCGTTCTAACAAAAAAAAATGAGAACGTACGCTTAAATTGACAACAAAAAATATGTCGATCCATTGTCACGGTGACACTATTTAACTTTTCGAATTTAAAAACTAAATACCTATAATCTCAAATTAGTACCTTTTAAATGTGAACAATTTCGTGCGAACCAGTTACACCACTAGTGCAGGCATTCGCGCGCACCGCATACGGTACGTTACGTAGTCGTTAAAAAAACCGCCCTATATTTTTTTTTCTTTCGCCTCTTTCTAAGTATCCAGTACGCGCTTACCTGGTGTATTCTCCAGCACAGCGGCGCAAGTTTCCTCCACATTGAGGTCCCGCAGCTTGTCGTTTGGCTCAAAGAAGCCAGTATCCTTCTCCGCCAGTTGCTCGAACACCACGAAGATCTGTCTCCGAAGCCACACAGCCAGGTCTGATAGCCACGCGTCCATCAGGGATTCGGCTAAGTCTGCGTGTAATATAATAATTATTAATGTAATGACAGACGGAAAATCTATTGAACTGGGGTTTCCAGTAATTAAAGATTTGTTTTTATTTGATTTTATTTTTTATTTATGATGGAGTTAACACTGTGATGAGGATTTAAATGTTGCTACAAGTGTCATTTTTACACTATTATTTATTCATTATATTTGATGAAATTAATTTAAATATAAATATACGCAACAATTTCGGAGTTACGGAAGACTGAAAAAACTTACTTGCTGCGGTTTCCCGCAGTTCAAGGCTAGAGTGAATAGGCTCTTAATAAACTCACCACCAATACTACACTTCACCATCAATACTACTTGCTATCAGGTGGGACCGCAGTCAAGCACTATTTACTAAACATATTCCGTACCTGCGACAAGCAGCGTGGCGAGGCGGTGCGCGACGTGCGAGCGGGCCAGGCGCGCCGCGCACGCCAGCGAGCCGGCGCCGCACCAGCCCGCGCCGCACTGCGCCATCCACTCCTCTGTTACATCACACTCGTAATCAACATTTTTCTAGTAGTGCCCCATACTAATAGTTGTTACAATTATGAGTACAACAACCCTTTGTTTACCTAAAATTCTTGCATCCACACCAAATCACTTTTCCAGCTTAAATTCATTTTCAACTTCTTGCTTTAGATGAGTGTAGTTAATGCTTATGAGAAAAAGTGTTGGACCCAGGACATGTCCTTGAGGAATTCCCAATTTTAAATTCTTTTTACAACCGATGTTATTCCCTACTTTGCTGCATCACTTTCTGTCAGTAAAGTAAGTTTTAAACCATTAGAATGGAAATTATCTACTTCTAATCGTCTCAAAGTTTTTTAGAAGTATGGGTAGACCAACAGTGTCAAACGCTTTTGCTAAGTCGCGAAATATGTCCAGGCACTGGTAGCGTAGGGTCTAGTTACCGAAGTCGTCCGGCGTGTGCGGGCGCGGCAGATCCCGCGCAGTGAGCTGGTCCAGCGAGTCCAGCGCCGCCTCCACGTGCGAGAAGGCGCGCCGCGAGCCCACCAGGCGCGACACGGCGCCGCCCACCTGGACAACATGCTGGTAGTACCACGGGCAACTAACAGAAACAATGAAGCGTTGCACCGTATTGCAAAAGTGCTATTATAACGTAATTACCGTACGTAGTTATACGGACTAACGCGCAGATTTGACACTTTATAAAAAATATATAATACATAAATAATCTTAATTTTGGATTAGCAACATCCATATCAGTTAGGTAACATTTCAGAAAAAGCTTAACCCTAAGATTATACGCATGCCTATATCAACTTAAGAGATGGCTTGGATAGGTTAGTACCGACGTTAACAACTAACAAGCAAGAAAAAACTTACAACTAACTGAACTAATAGAAGTCTCCAAGTAAAAAGGGTAACGTATTAGTCTCTAACTACAGGATAAGAAGAGGAATCTTACGTTAAGGTCGATGGAGGTGCAGACATACGTCCAGTCGTGTAGAGTGCGAGGTGCGGGCTCTTCGCCCTCGGCTCCAACTGCTGTCTTTATGGAGTTGAAGACGCCAGTCACAGTGCGTTGAAACAGTCTGCAAGTATACGGGAATAGTATATTTCATTACAAGTGCGGAAAGGTTGTCATTGCAAAGAGTTCCGACAAATGTCTACCCGAGCCGAGGCGCAGCCGAAGGTGAGGGTTAACAGTCGGAACAAGTTGCAATGACGGTTTCGCACGTGTACTGAACGACTATTTTTAATACAGTTGCGAAAAAATTAAGCAATTTAATAAAATAATAAAAACAGAATAAACTCAACTAACCAATAATTTATTTCTTATAAAAGTTATAATTCACATATGTATACATTGAAATAGGTACAGTTTTTTATACTAACTGGGGAAGTTTTATGTTGCATATTTACTGTTTGAGACAAACTATTGTAAATTTCGTATGATTGTTCATGTATATTTGTCATACAATGGCGTTTGCTAGTTGATGGAGTTGAATCTGATGAATTATCATTTTGTGACACAAACAACTAAAACTCGCAAAGAAAATTTCTGAATAATGGCGCCAACCGTAGGATATCAGCAGAGATTTTTTTTCTTCACCCATTCTGGTAGGCAAAGGGAACTATGCCCATACAGCCAAGTCTTCAGTAGATTTTTTTTATTGATATGAAATGAAAACGAAATTTAATGTGATGAAATAAAATAAAACCTAACCTAACTCATTCAATCAAATCATTAAATCTGATATTGAAACAAGTTAGTAGCTTCTTTTTAGAAATATATAGTATTTGCATGAATCATAAAAACTTCTACGATTTTTATAGTAAAAACTTCATGGTTGGTTTTTCTTTTTAATAGACATTATTTTGACAGTTGGGAAAGAGAACACACGAGTTCGGGAAAGGTAAAAAAAAGCACGAGTATGTAATAGCCCACATCCCGAACGCTATACGTCCCTGCAATACGCCACTTTTTGAGCAACTGTATTAAAAATAACTTTACTGAATAATCTATATGTATAAACATAAACTTACGCCATGCACACAACTACACAGGAGGTATTAATCAAAGAGTATTTAAGCACTTGAGACCCGATATGTAATGTGGGAAGTGATTTTTTTTTATTTTCAACCCTAACGCGTGATATATTGTTGGAAAGGTATTTAAAAATGAATAGGGGTTTACTGAAATAATTTTTTGATAATGTCAATAATTTCGCAAATAATCGCTACAAAAGTAAAAAACAATGTGTCCCCCCCCCCCAGCTGTAACTTTTGAACCATAAGTTTAGATAATATGAAAAAAATCTGAAATGTAGAACTTTATAAGGACTTTCTAGGAAAATTATTTTGAACTTGGATGGAAACAACAGTTTTTGTACAAAAAAGACAAAGTTGTACAAAATAATTTCTGGGCTAAGTTTGTAGTATAATCGTATATGCAAGCATTTTGAACACTTATTGTGACGGACGGGAAACTACGGAACCCTACACTGAGCGTGGCCCGACACGCTCTTGGCCGGTTTTTTTTTATAATTCATCCCGCTTTGAAATTTTTTGTCACTGTTTACTTATTTTTTACGTCTTTTTTCTGATGTTATTTTTGCTTAAAATGTGCAGAACCATGTTAAAATCTTTATTGCTATCCAACCCTGTGAGATTTCTCCCTTAAAAAGTAAATAAGTCACTTTTATCATTTAAAATCTCATTAGTTAAGTTAGTAATCAACATACCTATATTTCGTCTGAGATTTTTTTTAGTTTTGATTACCTACTTCCTTTTCTCAGACCTACTGAATATACACACAAACATAAGAATCGGTCAAGCCGTTTCGGAGAAGTTTTGTAACAAACACTGAGACATAAGAATTTTTTTCATTAGAGAAGACAATAACACCCATATAATTAAGCACACTCACTTGTCAAGTCTCTGCATATTGTTCGACGTCTGACTGGGCGACGAGTTCCTGTCCATGTTCATGTCGTACTCATCTAAAAGTACAAAAATACTAGCGGTAAGTATATTATATACGGGATCTATGTATACATTAAAATAAAATTAAGATGCATCACAGAGCATCCGGCTATTTCATTATAAGCCAGGTAAAGTTATTAGGTTTCTCCATCTGAGATTGATCCGTAACAGTCCTGAGTTTGGATTTGCTCCGCACTCTCCCACCACACGTCCTCCGCCAGCTCCGCTCTGACGACCAAACATTAATCTAGTTACCGGCTAGCGTGGCGGTGTCGACAGGTCGCGAGGAGTGGTGATGCTGCGTCCTGCCGCGCGTCTCCTCCGCACTCTCCCACCACACGTCCTCCGCCAGCTCCGCTCTGACGACCAAACATTAATCTAGTTACCGGCTAGCGTGGCGGTGTCGACAGGTCGCGAGGAGTGGTGATGCTGCGTCCTGCCGCGCGTCTCCTCCGCACTCTCCCACCACACGTCCTCCGCCAGCTCCGCTCTGACGACCAAACATTAATCTAGTTACCGGCTAGCGTGGCGGTGTCGACAGGTCGCGAGGAGTGGTGATGCTGCGTCCTGCCGCGCGTCTCCTCCGCACTCTCCCACCACACGTCCTCCGCCAGCTCCGCTCTGACGACCAAACATTAATCTAGTTACCGGCTAGCGTGGCGGTGTCGACAGGTCGCGAGGAGTGGTGATGCTGCGTCCTGCCGCGCGTCTCCTCCGCACTCTCCCACCACACGTCCTCCGCCAGCTCCGCTCTGACGACCAAACATTAATCACAATGTCAATAATTACATTTTCACTTTGAAAACGAGATATTATTATGTTCTCATAAAGAACACCCATTTCCATTAATCCTAATAAATTATTATGTAACTAGCTGTACCCTTCGCTGTAGCACATTGTGATTGAATGGTTAAAAAAAAAGAACAAGAAAAAATAGATAAAACTATCCTTGATGCGGATTATACATATATCATGCTAAAATTTCAGCTCGATCGGTGCAGAACTTTTTGAGTTTTTGAAGCGTACACAAACCAACATAACATTTTTATACAAGGTGTTGATTTGCATCCTCGTCAAATTCAAGGACGTAATTATGCTAATGATTCTCGACCCAAATCAACAATAAAATGAGTAGGTATTTTTTTTATTTTTTTTGCTTAACAACGAAAAACCGCAAGTGTGAACCAGCCGTATTTAAAAGCGGTCCGTCTGTTACTAGCCCTATCACCGCGCTTTCGCACACAAACAAACGCAAACAATACATACACAACACATACGCAACGATCAATTCGTAGGCAATCAATACCGCCCCAATCACGGTGCAGGAACTCTCCCGCGCAAGCTCCTAGCCACGCCCCCGCGACCCTGCGACCCCAGTATGATTGATGTCGCCGACGCGTGTAGGTGCTTTGCTAATTCGGGAATGCCGCTTCTCGGTACATTGGTGACCACTGGATAGGTCGCGGAGGACCTGTGGCCTGGCCTCCGCGTTCTCCTGACCTGACGCCTCTAGACTTATTTGTGGGGAGACGTTAAAGTTTAGTTTACACGGAGGATGTGACAAGTGTAACAGAATTACGTGCAAGGATCATTAGTGCTTTCGACACTTTAAAAACGAATGTGTTAGTGTTACGTAAGCTGAAGGAAAACCAGCTACGTTGTGCTCGTTTGTGCAAAGAGTGTGATGGTGGCCACTTTGAACAATATCCCCGGGTAACCTAAGTAGGTAATTAATTTATTTGTACATTTTGTAAATACGTTGTTAGCTTAATCAATTTTATTAGTGTAAATAAGTTGATTTCAAATTTTTAACTACGCCAACAATACTTAAGAGTCGAAAGTATCACCACGTAGGTAGTTAGGTACTTACACTTAACTAGCACGTCTTTCCATTTCCATCAAACGTAGAAAACATTTTTAGATTTAGTAGATCGGTACACCAACTAAGGTAGGTATTATTGCCGGTCCTAAGCCAGAAAGGAAATTTACAAATCCACCAATTTAATCCACAAGTAAAACAAAATCACTACGAAAACTTTAGGTTGAAGGTTAGAGCAAAACTAACATTTTATTAATCATCTGAGAACAGGTCAGTGAACTTTTCTTTGGCGCACTAGTATTACACTGTCATTAGTAAGATTTCCGTATTCCAATAATGCTCCAAAATGAGTTAATTATCAAGCAAAATTTATGACAATAATGTAGGTGATTTTGGAAATAATATTAGGTTAAATTATTGCTACCGGTCATGGCGGTCATTGCTTCCTAGCGTTCGCGCGTTGCATTTCGTAGGTAAGACGTCGACACTCACGCACACAGCTGCATTGTCGCTGTGTGCGAATTCGGGTTATTCTGTTTTATTTGTATTGAATTAAGAGTTTAATTCTGAAACACTGTTAAATTTCAACATCAAAAAAATGCAGCGCTTGTTAGTTATTACCCGCTAACGTACTTTCAATTGATTATTTATGTATTTTATGACACCCTCCTGAAATTTGACGAGGATGCAAAACAACACCTTGTATATAAATATTATTTTATCTTTACAATAAGGCATATCTGTATTACCTGGGGCTAGTCTCAGCGCGTTGCTGCAGCAGACAACGTAACTTGGCGATGCTGGTGGACAGGTCGGCTGCTTCCTCGTACTCCGGTTCGGGGGAATCCGGCTCCGGTACCAATGGGAGCTCCGCTTTAGGGACTGGTCGGGGTTGAGATGGCTGAAAAACAAATGATCTAAATTTTACTACTTACTAGTTTATTTTTTATAAAAAGATTACTAAAAAACCTTTTTTACAGTCCTTTGACTTCTATTACGTTATAAAGTTTAGATAGTGAAACACCGAGCAGCTGGTAACAGCTGCATTGCTCAATTGAAGGTTAAGCTATTCATTAAATGATAAATGATATTTATTCATTGTCACTAAGAAGGTGAGGTTGGTGAGGTGAGAGTGAAGTCCAGACATTATCTTGGTCAGATCATGTGGATTAGTGTCTGAAATGGTCTTTTGACGAAAGAACCACACAGATATGAGGGGACCAGATCAGTCAGAACGTACATTTAACAGAAATCGTGAGCTCAACTCGGAACTTGAGGAGCTCCACGTTCTGACGTACAATACCAAAGACAACATTTGAACATTTGGTTGCATGATATGAGGAAGGATGTTAGACATCAAAGAAGACATTGGTGCTTGCGTAGATTTGATCTTACGACATCAACAACGAGATCAAAATTCATATGTTTAAGTGAAACTCACCATGCTGTCCTGTGACGTCACTCGGTGTTGTTTCACTAACATGTGCACATTATTGTCATCTAGAAAAAGGAAAATTTAGAAATTTACAATTAAGGGAAATAAAATTGACAGGAACACGGAATTGGTTGTTTGGTCGGGATAGCAATGGTTATGCGCTGTTATAACGAGACTTGGACCGAATTGAAGCTCACGCGCACCCACATGCTATCTAGCCCTTCAAGTTAAAAATTGTAAGTTTTTATGGTGTAGGTACTAATAAATTTTACTACTTTGACGTGTGGAAATGTTTGTAAAAACCAATTTACAGAAACAAATATAATTTATCATTTAGCTTTGCGCATCCAACGACGTTTTACACTCCCACACAAAACATCGAACCACAACGCGAGAAATAATAAATATTTTTTTTATTGTAACAACTACATCTATCTCGCCACATACGAACTAAATTGACACATCCTAAATCGCGATGTTAAAGTTATCCGCGCGATAAAACGTAGACAAGATCCCGACAACAACGCCAGTAGTAGTCCACCAGACACAACGACAACACCCGTCTGCAAGTAAGATCCCAACTTTTCAATGGGGGATGAGTAACTTTACAACCTGTTCCTCATACCCTTTAATGATAACATACCTCTCTGTCCATTGGTAGTCTGTACATCTTTGTGCTCTGGTATCGGCTTACCTCGCGCGTGGTCGGATGGGGGGGTCTTGTCGTTAGGTCTATCGCGGTGGTGGGACGGAGACTTATCCTGGACAATAAATAACCATTTTTTAAGGACGTATCTACGAAATGACGCGCTTCAATTCTAGGTATTGCGTTTTATTGCACACAAAACACACGACAATTTTGTGTGAAGAGGTACCGGAAATTATGTTTTACAATATTATTTACCTAGATTTTACAGTAAAAAATTGCGTCCTTTTGAAGACGTGTCTGTGGTAATTATTATTTAGATTCAGTTTAGTTTAGTTCTGCCGCAAAATGTACCGAAAAACTGTTCATTTTGGACAGATTTGTAAACACGTCCTTAATAACAATTGTTGATCACGTACGACAAGAACGTGCGAAAAAGGTCGTGGTCAATGGCCGGTCAGGCTTCACAGACTGTGGTGAAACCCGGGTTAACCGCAACAAGGTGATGCTGTGTGTGTGGTGGGATTGGAAGGGCATTATTCATTATGAGCTGTTACCACCAGGCAGGACTATCGATTCTGAACTCTACTGCGAACAACTGATGAGCTTAAAGCAAGAAGTTAAGAGAAAGCGGCCGGAATTAATCAACAGAAGGGGTGTGGTTTTTCATCATGACAACGCTAGACCTCACACATCTTTAGCCACTCAGCAAAAATGAAGAGAGTTTGGCTGGGAGGGGTTAATGCATCCGCCATATAGTCCTGACCTTCCACCTTCAGATTTCCACCTGTTTCGGTCTCTTCAGAATTCTTTAGGCAGTGTCAGGTTAACATCACGAGAGAACTGCCAAAACCACTTGTCGCGGTATTTTGATCAGAAGTCCCAAAATTTCTATAGCAATGGGATCATGTCCCTACCTACAAGATGGCAAAAAGTTATCGAACAAAATGGTACCTACATACTTTAGTTAAATGTAAATAAACTATATTAAAAAATGTTTCGAATTTTCTTGAAAAATGCGAAGTATCTTTTTCCCCAACCTATTACGAGTACTATGAATTAGAGAAATTCAAATACGCATAAAATTTGAAGATTGTGGTATGTACCTATCCTAAAGTGTAATGTATCCGATATAATAACATATATTTGGATGTAAACGATGAATTCGGAAGTCTGAGACTTTAGTGGTTTTGTTTCATTCATTATTTGCCACCAACTTCTGTTGGCGACTGGCTGGAGCTTTGTTATAAACCTTTTTTTTTTACTCAATACTCAATACTCAATACTCAATACTTTATTGCGTTCCAAAGTGTAACATTAGGTCTTATAAATAAAATTATAGCAGAATCACTATGGACCCTGTCGGGCACAGCAGAGGTAGTAGGAGAGAGGAAGAGGGCTTGGTATACAATTTCGGTAAATGGTCAATAATCAAGTATTTTTGTACAATTATAATTGTATAATATAAGTATTGTATATATTTTTATATTATATTTTATTGTACTGTTAATATTTTATATATTATTATAAATTATATTTCATTATTTTATATTATTGTTTTTTATATTATTAATTTATATATTATTGTTAACTCTGTTATATTATATTTTATTTTTATATTTATTTATAAAGTATGTATTATTTTTATATTATTAATTTCTGTATCGGTAGTTAATAATTATATTATTACATATTTCATTTGAGATAGATTTTAATGGTGTATATAGTTTTGTCGTGTACTATGTTATTTAGTTAATTTTTTGTTAAGTGAGTTTATCGTCAAAGAATTCTTTTATTGTGTAATAACATTTAGTTTCCAGAAAGCGTTTTAATTTGTGCAAAAACACATTGGTTTTAATTTCGTTTGTTAAGATTTTAGGTAACTTGTTGTATATTTTTACTGACATAGCGAGCGGGCCAGTTGAGTGCATTTTTAGTCGAGATGTAGGTAAATTTAATCTATTTTTGTATCTTAAAGTGAATCTTGTTTGGATATCCTGGCGAGTGGTATAGTAGTCTGGATGTTTTCGTACAAATTTGCATATTTCGAAAATGTATAAGCAATTTTTATGGTTTGTTCTTTTATATTTTTAAAACTGTGACTTTGACTTTGTCTTGGTGTCTGTCAACGTACTAGATTTGGTTTGCATAGTTTTACTTACTAAAATAATAAAGTAACTTAATAATCACCATCATTTTCGTTTAATATCGTCAGTCATACAGTCCACACGCTCAACAACAACTTCCGAAACTAGGTATGTATGTACATAACAGTTATAAGTTAGTCAATAATTCATTAGTAAGACGTATTTTCTAAGCAATTGAAATTCATAATTTTGACACCTTGTCGTCATGAAACATAATTCATGCTCATACAAACCTGGTCACTGAGCCCAGTAAAGCGAAGCCCCTTCTTCAGCCCAGCGATGCCAAAATCCAGCAAGCCTTCCATCATGCCAGCCGCTTCGTCCTACACCAGACACATCGCCATTGCAATTAGAATTATGACGAAACACAAAACACACACAAAAAATTAATAATGACATAACAACACATCACGCCCGCTATCCCCGAAGTGTTAGGCCACCCACATGTCGCCAGTTGTGTTAAATAGGGGGCGAGCCTATTGCCAACAATCTTGCACTTATCCAGACTTCGGACTGATACTGAAAGTTCCTGGTAGAAAAACTCAATAAAGCTGTGCCCGACCCGGGAATCGAACACAGGACCTCATGCTCAGTAGCACTTGCAGCCACTAAACCAACCAAGCATTCATTAAACTTGTTAATTAAGTTGTTTACTTCTTAAAGAAAGAACCCATTGAGTTAGTTAAAAGTGATGTTAAATATTGCACAACTTTTAACACACCGCCATTTAGTCCCAAGTTAAGCTTGAGAGCTTGTGTTATGGGTACTAAACAGCTGATAAACATACTTATATATTTCTAAATACATACATATTATAGATAACTAGGTATGTATTATGTACCCAGACACAGAACAAATGATCGTGCTCATCACACAAACATTTGTCCTGGGTGGGAATCGAACCCACTACCTCTGGCATAGCAGTCAGGGTCACTAACTACTAGACCAACAGGCCAGTTAATAAAACTAAACTACTGACAAAACAAGTCATTAACTGACAGTTTTAAGTAAAACATCAGAAAACAGATGGAAATAAGGAAAAGACCGGCGAAAATTTCAGTCCAGGATTGTGTACACACGGTTTTACATCAAGCTATACCATTCCAGTATTAGTTGATATCGCATTGTTAAGGTTTTCCGTGCAATGCGAGGTCAGCGTAAACTGGAAATGTGTACAGAACTGCATAGTGATGATCACTGGGCTAAGTGTTCAACGATCAACTGTCAAACAGCTAGTCACGTAATGGCTATCATCAGTGTATATCTAGGATGACGTCATGCGCACTCGCAGAGATGTGGCGAAGCGCACAGTAAAGGTCATGGCACATTACACCGGCACGGCACCGGCACCACTCCAAACCAGCGATTGACTTGCCATTCAATTTAGAGCCTTAAATCGTGGGTTGTATAATATATTTTACAATGTCAAAATGCAAAAGGCAACGGCGAGCGGTCAGCGCGCTTGCCACTACCAAACAACTCGACTCGCAGGCCGCGTGCCGATAGCGAGCGGAATATAAATAAGTAAATAAATATTCCACAACTTTCTTTATTTTTTTTTTTTTAACACAACGCCATCTAGTCCCAAGTTAAGCTAAGAGCTTGTGTTATGGGTACTAAACAGCTGATAAACATACTTATATATTTCTAAATACATACATACTATAGATAAATTACACCCAGACACAGAACAAATGATCGTGCTCATCACACAAACATTTGTCCTGGGTGGGAATCGAACCCACGACCTCCGGCATAGCAATCAGGGTCACTAACTACTAGACCAACAGGCCAGTCAAACTATGTGCTTACAGCGCGTCGCCCGCCCGCTTACAGCACGCCGACTCCGGGTCGCCAGCAATACGTCATTGCGCCGTCGTAAACCTACACATTATGAAAACGTACAAGTCATAGGCGTGTTCCATTACAACAATTGTGTTCGCGGTGACAGCTGCCTTGCACCTCGCGGCCAGCGCGCCGGCTGCAAGCTTGCACCCCGCAGGCGGCGAGCTTGCACCTCGCGGGCGGCGTGCGGACTGCAAGCTGGCACCTTACCGACGACGCGTAGTTAGCGCACTGGCAGCTAGCCGTAGCCTAAATTCAAGGCGACGCCGTGCGGCTGCTGTGCAATTGCGGTGCCGTTATAATGTGCCATGACCTTTACCCGTCTGATAGTCACCGTAACTTGAAGTCCACTTAAAGTGCAATACCAGTTTTTTTGTACCTTCTCAATTGACAACATTTCAAAATTGACATGACCCTAAAACAAAAATACCGTTTCTTCATTTTTGTATGCTGAGTTCAAATATATATTTTTTTAAATTTTTTATAGCTTAATTTCTGAGAAAAAAAATAAAAACCAAAAACCATGCGATGACGTCACTTATACGGTGTAATGAGGTGTTTACCTTTGCGAAAGCAAGCTAATTTTTTTTTGACGTATCACAGTAAAGCAAAGGAATTATCGCCATTCCACCGTATTAATGACGTCATTTGGCGCTTACGTCTTTTTAGAATGCACCGAATTTCAAAGTTAAAATTATGAATGAAAAGTACATAATTTCGAAAAAGCAAAAACTATGGGTCCTCTAGTTTTGGATTTACTTTTAGATAACATAATAATACATGGAGGTTAAAGTTTTGAAATGTTGTCAATTGTCATCAAAGTTCGGTGTGCAACTTGACGGCAGTTAGTTCCGGCTATGAAACGATAGCCATGATAGCCCTGCTGATGGTATCCGTATGTGCTACTATTTCCCTTCCACTTTGTATTCTGATGTCAAAATTGTACATTCTCAAGTATTTCAAGTACAACGGGCATTCTCAAGTTATTAAACACACTCACACAACAGTTCAGAATGGAACAATATTAAGGTAAAAGTCAGAGATGGGCCGCCGACCACAAACTGCAACCGCTAATGCACGGGTTTTTATGGTGTTAGAATTTGTATCAAAGACTGCGTTGTTTAGTAAAAATTGTTTAGCTATGTGTGTTAAAATTTTAATATGTTCAAGATCTTCCTCTACCTAAGTCTAAGAAAATGCTTAAAATATATTTACTCGGTAAACTAATGGTTACATGAATAATATACAGGGTGTAAAAAGACCGATCACAAAGCCGATAAGTACACATTATGTACTTACATATAAAACAAAAATTGCTGGAACAATACTTTTTTTGTCGCTTTTATTGCGCGTAATGAAAATTGCGACAACGCAACGCAACTTCCGATTAGCTGAGCGTACGGCCGGCCGCGGCCACTACGCTTGGTCGTTGACCCGACCGTCCGCTTGTGTTTAGTATCTTTTGCATTTTTGTAACTTCAAATGCGTAATTTGTTTTGAAAATCGATAATTTTGATAATGTTTGTTCTGAAGAAAGTTTACCAATGATGACTTGAGTACGCTTTTAAAAATAGACGAAAAAAAATATTGCACTTTGACCTTCAATATCTCCAGAACCAGTGAATTCCCAGGTATGTTCTAAAAGAAAAAAACTATCCCAATGGTGGGTAGAATAATTATGTAGTTTTCGTTTACGTTAAGGGTCTTTTTACACTCTGTATACTTAGTGTAAAAGTGTGTCATGGTTTAACGTTAAAAAAGAAAATTCGACTTTATATTTCTACTCGTATTGGACTGTATTTAACTAGGTACTCATACCTCCTATAAAATTGACGTCGTGAAATTAAGCATGACGAATTTTAGAAACATTATGATCTTAATTATATTTGTTAATTTTTAAATAACTTCTATCTCAAACTTCACATGCCATACCATAGGCTAAATAGATTTTAAGACCCAATAATGTAACATGAGAAACCATCGTTAGTAATTTACTCTATTTAAATGTTAATAAGATTCTTAAAAACCCGTGTAGTTTGCGGTCTGCGGCCCATCTTTGACTTGTACCTGACATTTTAAAAGTTGGCACTGTCGGATAATTTCAACATTGCCAACTTTAAAAATGTACATCCTTAACACAAAATGATTTTCTAATTAATATCCGTGCATAGTCAATAGTGAGTAGTGACCGACATGCTCGTCACTTTGTTTCATGCAGTTTCAAACAAATTGCCTTACTTAACTAAGCTGATAGATTGTTCATTGGATTTTGTGCTTTAACTACTTTGTTTAGAGTCTAAAATGCGATGTAGGTAATGAGATGTAGAGGATATGATCTTAATTAATAAAACTGTAGGTACTGATGAACCATACAGTTTTAGAGAAATATAATTCATGGCTGTTGTAAGAGGTCTAATCTAGTATGAGCCAAGGGGACTATAAACAGGTATGCCTACCCAAAAATATGAACAACTGTTACGATGGGACCAAATCGATGATTGTGAAAAAAAAACAGGTGTTTTATAGGTGTGCTTTCTGGTCGAGTACTCTTTGAAAATAATGTGGCCCTAGTGAAAAGGGGTAAAGTCCAATTTTGTCGAAATGAGTTAAGTGTACCAAAGTGATCAGAAAACCGACTTTTACCGTTTTTTGGTGTCAGTTGGACCCTTTTACACAAAGTAACTTTCTTATTTTTAGAGATAGCTTAGATCTGTCTTCACCAAACGATAGAGAATTTTTTTCTGATTACTTTGGTACAGTTAACTCATTTTCGACGACATGGTGTATTCTTTGTGTGTATTTTACTCTACAAGGTGTATTTGTAGCCATGAGAACATTGTTCTCATGGCTACAAATACACCTTGTAGAGTAAAATAAATATGAGAATCATTAAAAAAAATCACTAAGTCATGATATGGGGCAGCCGATAGGTACACTTACTAGGGTGTGTTGGTGGGGACTTTTTGCGCAACTTATTTCCAGCAAAAGACTAGGAAGTGGTGCAAGGCGAGTGATTTGGGGGACTGTCTTTTGTATTTCTGACTTTCAAAAAGTCTCAGCCTAATTTTAATAGAATAATTTTGATTTCATTGCCAATATTACAGACTAGATAAAAAAAAACAAAATCCAATTCACAATCTACAAGCTCGATAGGGCCCAAGTTAACACCAAGTACAATATAACTCCAGTTGTTAGGACAGTACATTGAAACAGTGACATTCACAAAGCAGTTGTAACCTGAGACAGCGCGGTGCTTGCTCCATAATCGTGGAACCTGTCTATAAAATTAGAACAAAAAACCCGTTAAAATATTCTTGATGCAATTGTCAAGGGACTTTAGACCTAAATTCTGTGCCAGTAAAGCTATTTTTGTGTTTTTTTTTGCAATTTGCTGTTGAGTGTCAAGTTGGATTTTGATTAACCTTTTAACTGCCTAAGGCGATTATCACACTGCCCCGCATCACGCTGCTTGTTGCGTGTCTCTGAACTGAATTGAACGCGCGTGGATGCATTTTCTGTGTGTTGGACTGTGCGTGTTTTCTATACAAATGGAGATACTTACGAGCAACGTTAAAACACGCAATCACGCGCTACGCTGCGTGGTGCGTGGCAGTGTGTTAACCGTCTAAGTCGGATTTATCCGACAACTATTTTCGGGCCCATTCCGCCTGAGTCTTATTTATACGACAAAAAAAAAACAGTTTGTCCAATTTAATATCTTGGCTCTACTTTACATTCTAAATGGCGGTTAAAAGGAGGCGTTACCAAGAGTACTTGTAATGTGCAAGCGCAACTCACATTACTATAGTCCATTACTTTGAAATAAGAAAAAAAAATTAATAAACCTTTTTTTCAGTCCCTTCAACCGATTTTGAGTTCTATTACGTTGGTAGCATGACAAATCGCAGCTGCAGGAAACAATTGGTATTGTATCCGCGTTTTTGCTCATAATGCCATCCTTATTATTACGAAATAGAAGTCAAAATCGGTTGTTCGGACTGTAAAACGGTTGGTTTAAATTTCTTTTCTTATTTCAAATACCTACTACAGTAAGTCTTTTTAATGTATTTTTATCCTAAAAATAGTTAACCGTTCACTATTACTTTACTCCCGTAGGCCGTAGTCTATTACGGGAGTGTAGTCCCGAGTAAGGCTGCCTGTCCACTGTTGAGGAGCGAGGCTGCGGAGCGGAAAATCGAAGAAATATCATCCAATAGAAAAATCCACTAGAGCTAAGCCTACATTTTACGCAGCTGTTTATATTTCTCTGTGTCTCCATTCTGCATTCTCGCTCCGCTTCAGTGGTCAGGCAGCCTAAAACTGGTGCGAAAATAACTTAAAATAAGATTTGACAACTGGCAAAAATATTAATAAAATTTTGAAAAACTGGTGTTTAGTGCATTATAAAATTTCGTGTGGCCTAATTCCTTGTTGATTATAAACGCCCAGCACCTATTTACGAAAGCGTAAGCAGAAAGATCGTGCAAACAACATACACTGGAGTTTTGCTTGCGGGGCACATCTAAGGCAAGTTTGGGGTCCACCTGTAGGTCCCCTATCTTCGTCTTGGCTTCCCTGACGGTGGACTGCAGGTCTTTCAGCAGGACCTCCGCTGGTTTTGGACTCTGTTCCTTTTTGGTTTCTTTGTATAAACTCGGGTCTAGAGGGTCCACTTCTATTGTTTCTTCTTCACCTGGAATTGAGGGTTTTGAAATGAAGTGATGTGTTTTATTATAATTACATCTACCACACATAATTCATAAACCAACTCTAATAAATTACTAGATACATACATGAAGTTAGTCTGCTTGTAATATCAAAATAAACAGATGAAATACATGAAACTATACTTATACAAAATATAAAGAATAAAAAACTGGCTGTCTGTCTGTTTGTTTGTTTGGGCTTATCCTAAAACGGCTTGACCGATTTTATGGGACTTTTACTGCCAGATGTTACACGAAGACTAAGTCGCGGGCACAACTAGTGTCTAATATATGATCAATAACCTCTTAACCTACACGTCAAAAAAGCAAAAACGTGCACCCAGCAAGCGAAGTCTTATAAATTCGTCATTTAGTCTTGATGCGTGGCACAAAAATATTGTATCAAATGTCTTACCAAACCACAGTGGTTGTGGTGACTTGCTGCGTGGCGGGTTGGGGCTGCCGTCAGTGTCAGCATCCTGTCCCCACAGTCTGCTCAGCGTAATCTCTCCGTCCAAGCTCGCCAGCAAGTCCTGACCCAGGCTGATGCACTGCAGGTCTATGTCCGTGTCCCAGGTTTTCACACTACCTGCATACGAAAAATATATTAAATACTCAGATGCTAAGCACTTTACTTAAAAACGGAAGCAATAATTAATTTTTATTTGTGTCTTACAATGACAATTTACAAAATTACAGGATACTCAAAAAAATATTTTTTTGTTAAAAATATGTTTATGTGTTTTTGTTTTTGTCTTTGCATAATACTAACGTAGTTTGTAAGTATATTGTTACTAATGAGTCTCATTCCTTGAACTAAATAAAACTATTGTTATTAATAATAACATTAATAACCACTCAATCTTTGTATGGATCGAAAGTTCATCAAATTTTGTGGAGTCAGCAAGTCAAAACCTAAATAGCTAATTTAAACTATAGGATAGGTAACCACCATGGGTTTAGGTGGATTTTTAAGTAGACTGAACCTTTCAATCATGTCAATTAGAGACAATAAAAAGACAATGACAGCGCAGACACCGTTGTCTGCTTGGGGTTTTATGAATTAACCTTTGGTATGCTGAAATGTGGATCCACGTGAGACACAATTGCTTTTTAATTGTTTCTATATTAAGGCATACAAGTGGTTAATAAATGTTACACACATACCCTCAATAATTCTATCATAGATCTTCACTTCATTCCGTCCCTGTCTGCCTCTTCGCTGTCTCAAAATAGGCGAAGTTTTTATATCAACTGGTTCCGTACTTGTAACCGGTACCTCCCCAACTATATTTTCAATTTTGTCCAGCGCAGATTCTTCCTTCGGACCCTCAGGGACCCGCTGAGGTGCTTCTACTCCCGCTGGTATCTCTGCCTCTGCACTTTTTGGTTCTTTGTCTATTACCGTTTCCTTTTCAGGAGTTTTAGTTTCATTCTGGCCTTCTACTACTACCGGCTCTTGTTTTCCTTTCAAAATTGTTAGTAGCTTATCATTCAGCCACACCGGGTCGGCTAAAGTATTGCTGATAAAGGTGTCAAGTTTCTTTGATAGGATGCGAACTAATAATTCCGAATGGGGCGTGTCCCACAATTCCCAGGGAATCAGTTCCTTGAACACTATGCGGAGGATATTGGTGCAGTGGTCTGCAGATTGGATAGCTTTTTCAAAAACTGGGTGCGATTTCTTGTATAATGATTCTATTGTGCTGTTTGGTATTTTTTCATGACGTTTCTTGGCTTTTTGATATTCTTTCAAATGACAAGTGAGGATGGTGGTAATGTCTACGTAAACATCTTTGGTTTGTATCTTGTTGCAGATCTGTGAATAAATTATATCTCATAGATATAATAATAATAATAGAATAGAATTCTTTCAATAAACACTATAAAAATTTACAAATAATAACTTAAAGAGTTACATTACAGAGTGTTTAGATGACCCACTTTATCTCTGCAAACAATCAGTAATAAAAAGCGAACAGAATAACATTGAAAAGATTTTTCAACAAAAGTATAAATATGGGGGTAGTAGTAAAAATATAGCCAATGGGTTGTCTTATGGGCTATGGAAACTCCAGTTTTTAGGCAATGTAACTTAATAATAAAGGCAAGAATTCGGGTGTTTATTAAATCACCAGCAGAATAGAAAAACTTTACACAAACCTGGAAACTCTTGCCAATCATTTGATCCAACATTTGTTTACAAGCGAATGGGAAACCAATCTCCTGCGATATATACGGGACGTACCATGATGACACCAGCTTCCTTTCTAACACTGTCGATATCACGCTCAGTTCGTTCGTATCATACTCACGACACTCCGCCGCTTTCGACGTGTTCCGAGGTTGAGGCAATACCCGCGATAAAGCTGATAAATACGGATAATCTGCCACAATACCGTCCAAATCATATTTTATAGGCTTGTTCAAACGCAATAGCCACTGAATAAACTTAAAACTAACACATAGTGACACTATGAATAAAGTTATAACGTAAAGAGGAAACCATATTCCGGTTATTGGGGAAATGTTCGTAATATAGTTCAATAGGACGCAGATAAATGTTCCCGCGCATGATAGAATTATTGTGCACTCTAGTAGATTTCTTTTGAGTAACATAGTGTTTTTCTTTTCGCGGTGTGGATTAATTAATTAGAACATTTTGGTGATCGATTGATCTTTACATCCAATATTTTTGGCGTTTTGCAAACGGATGCCATTTTGACATTATTTTGTAAACATGTCGCTGTCGGATAGGGACAGCTGTGAAAGAAACTAAACAAACTATTGTTTGATATGTCTTAGTAAAAAATATTTTTTATTCTATTTTAATATTATCAGTCTCTTTTTTTACTAAGTATGGTTTTTTTTTATTGCATAACTAAAATCTAAAATACAATAAGACTATACAAATAAAACTATAAAAAAAAATACAAAAACCCCCTTCTAGAAAAAAAAAACAAAATCGGAACACTCAGGCGTCAAAGTACTCCTCCCCATCGCTGTCATCAGGAAACGTGCCCAGAAGACTGGCAGCATTGCCACGTTGGATGGCAATGCTAATTCTTTGGCCAAAGAATAAGCCAGCCCTCTGGCTGGTCACGCGAAGTGTCGACCAGTGTCGGCGAGAAATCTCCTTGAAAAGGCTAAGTCTCTTCAACTTTATTTTAAAATTTCGTTCAAGCGGTCCTTTCAGAGCATGAAGCAGACTGCATCATCAGCAATAAAAGTAATATACGTTATAGTATACGCCGTCGTATCGTTTTAGAGATACCTAATCTAAAACCACGCAAGCGTTACCTACCCCTAGCTTGGGTTTTGTTTCTCAGAATGTAGGTACATGAATCATTTTTACACCTTTTTTGCACCTTTCGCAGTCTGTGTAAGAAAGTAAGAAATACTTACGTGAAAATGTTGTCAATGTTGTCAGATCTAGATGTTGTCGTTGTCATTGCCATTTAAAAACGTGTATACGTCAAAAGAGGAATATAAACGTCACTTTCTTTTCCAAGACTGGGCGAAATTATTCAGTTATCTTATTTTCTATACTTCTATTGGTGTTTCTAGAAAAATGTAAGTGGAGAACATATAAAAAAGACGTTCATAGTTTATTGTCGTATCATAATATGGGTGTTTGTCTCATTGTTGTTTTATTTCTTCAGGTCGAAAGTAACGTTCAAGATTACTCTAACTTCTGACCCTAAACTGCCGTTCAAAGTGTAAGTTATAGCTTTAACAACACCTTTATCAACCCTTGTAACTTCAACGCAGCCCATGTCTTGAAATAGCGTACCTAACATATAATTTTCATAGTCAATTTTAGTTTGTTCATTTCAACAGATGCTGAATGGCCCAGGGTACTGCGTTGAAGTTACACGGTTTAAAAATGGATACAGCGGTAGTACAACAGTTCCTCAACTTCTTCCAAGACTATATTAACCTTTGTCAGTTAGAAAACTGGCCTGAGAATGATACAACTGAGGCTGAACTAAGAAATGCTTTACTTATTTCACAACACATTGAGAGAAGTCTTGATAGACTACAAAAAAGAAACGTCATCAGTGAATTCCTGTCTGTACTAAATAGTTACAATGAAACATCAAACAGTCTTATAAAAAATTGTCTTACTGACCCTCCAAAATATATTCTTAAAAAGATAATTAATTCAAACACAAAAATAACTCAAATGGATATTGGTTTTAGGCTGTTTCTTGAGCTATTTTCTGAGGACAAATTAGAAAACTGTCTAACCGAGTTGATGCTTGAAACTGCATCAAAGGAGACATTATTAAAACATGTCTCTAACAAAATACCAAAAGATCAGATACTTGAATTCAAAAGTAAAGTTCTCCTATTAGAACTTACTTTATGCCATACTGACGTTTTAAAGTTATTAAATAATTGTAATCAGGACTTAGTAGAGTTATTGGTTGTTAGTTTACTAAACAATGAACCAAAATATGCTACGGCTGTAAAGTTGATTGCCGATGGTTTTCTGAACATTGTATTAAGCAAAGACAGTGTGTATAAAAACTTTTGGAGACTACTTTTTAAAGTCAACAACAAATATTTTACTGAAATGTGTGTTGAGAATTCTGATATCTTTACATATATTGTAGAAGCTATCGCAGACTGTGGGAAACTCATGAGGGAAGGAATGTCGGCTGAATCTTTTTATATTGAATTAAATTATTCCCAGTTAGTAGGTGTGGTACAAAGAATATGCAGCAATGATTTATTAAAATCACAGTTTTTTTATATTGTTAAGGATTATGATTATGATTTAGATTATTGGCAAAGTATTTTGTAAATTATGTACCTAAATATATTTTTGATTTTGTATAGAAGTTTTTTTCTTTTTGTTTACAACCTAGATACAGACTGTTCTGGTAATGTATTAAAAAAACTGCAGAAAGATAAAATTATAAGTCGTTGCAAACATACACACCTTTGCATAAAGCACACAATCGTCAATGCATGGTTACAATTACAATACAAGCATTTACCTAATTGATTTATTTATAAAATTATGCACAACATTATAGATGTAAATCCAAATGATTGCCAGCATACAGACAATTTCTGAATGTCTTTTTGCCTCCTCAGGTATTCATTTATTTAGAGACCTGTTGAATGTCAGCGTCCCACCTTGGACACCTATTAGGGCGAGACTCCACCAAAGCGGAGACGAAAAGAGCTGTATCTTCCAATCAGCTTGCGTCATTTTGACAGTTCAGTGCTTAGCTTTAGCACAAAACAATATCCTATTGGTTAATTACGAGACATCTCCACTCATCTCCACTTTGGTGGAGTCTCGCCCTTAGGGTGTAAATTTTGTTCCACTTATCTTTTCACCACACTCCTAAACACATATCTTGGATGTTAGTCTTCTGCCTCATGCTACTGTTTTTTCGCAGTCAGCTTGTTTGAACAGGCTAGTCGCCAGAAGGCTCAGTTGACTACCAAACTTCGGCACAGAACTGACTTGAATGACTTCAGTTACCGAAGTCGACCAACGATATATGATGACAACTGATCATAATCAAAGACGTCAGTATGACTCGTTGCAAGTGTTCAGTAACTAGATGCCGAACAAAGTCGACTTCATCAGATGACTAGGCTTATACAATGCGACTCAAGTCGTTTGGTTATCCTACCCACAGACTGAGCGTGCCAGAAGCGACGCCATTCACGGCGGTTCTCAAGTTCGCCGCCGAGGAGTTCCGTGTGGAGCCAGCCACAAGCGCCATCATTACCGACGACGGCATCGGCATCAATCCTCAACAGACCGCCGGTAACATACTGATATTGTTATAAAAACTATGTACTTACCTAACGAATATTACTTTTCTACGAGTATGTATGTATGTATGTGTGTTAGCTGTCTTGGATGTTCTAAGCACAAATTATTTTTTTTGAGCGCATTAGCTGTCGTTACTCTCATCATACGGCTCGATCGACCATATGTTGAGGATTGGAACCTTCGAGCAGAATCGAAACTTTACGGTTTTATAGCATACTAGCAGACGTTACGTCCAGTAGTTTCGGAGCATATTCAATGCAAACAAACAAACAATTAAATCTTTCCTCTATATAAAATAAGTAGATACTTTAGAATAACACATTAGTTAGAATGTGTAAATGATTTTGAACAAACAATTTCTCTGATGGATTTATTGCCACTGAATATTATTACACAATTTAAACACTTGAATGTTGGCGAAATGCACAGTTAAAAAGTATTAGAGTACCAATTACCACAAAGTATAGCTTGTACAGTAAAGTTTCACAAAAATCAGTTCTAAAGTTTTAGCACGAAAGAGTACTAATCGCCCATGGATGATCCATGCAATAAGTCTTTATTGTGTATGAACAAATTCATTTATAACGAAAATCTTATGTGTTGTTCATACAAAATTAAGACTTATCATACAAATGTCGAAGGTTGTTATTATTTTACATATTTTTCGGATAATTCTTACGCGCGGCGCGCAGACAAACTGCGCGGGCACTTCCACTTGTTTTTAACCGAATTCTAAAAAGGAGGAGGTTGTAACAACACGCCTGTAATCCCCAAAGGGTGAGGCACATTAGATACAATATACCTACTTATTTTTTTTTATAATATAAACTAGTGCTTGACGGCAATCCCACCTGATGGTAAGCAGTGATGCAATCAATGATGGTGAAGCGCATTAGTTTATTAAGAGCTTATTCACTCTAGCCTTGAAGACACCTAAATTATAATCGGACGGGAAGATAGCAGCAGCTTATTAAATGAATATATTTTATTTATAACTGATTTTTTTTCTTCCAGGTAATGTGTTCCTGAAGCACGGATCAGAATTGAGGTTGATTCCCAGAGACAGAGTGGGACACACATAGACACATATCATTCCAATGTTAATTTAAGCATTACTTTGTATAAATAAGAAATATATAAAATTTATCTTTATGTTAAAATAATTATATGATTTTTACAAAAATTTCGCCTATGAAGAATTTTTATTTTATATCAGGGGCTCGAGTCTGCTATTGCAATCGTGTCTCAATGACCGGTCATTGATCGAATATTTGACAACTTTGACAGTTTTTGTATGGGAAATGTGTCATAAGTTTGACGTTATACGTCAAAAATCGATCATTGACCGGTCATTGAGACACGATTGCAATAGCAGACTCGACCCCCAGTTCTAACTAAATACTTTTCTAACGCTGCAAAGTAAAAAGGCAGTGGTAACGAAAACACAAGTATCAGCTTAATTTCCTTTTTTGCAACTTTGTGATACGTTGAGAACGCGCTTATAAAAAAACGCGCATCGTTAACGAGATAAAAAGTCATGGTGTGCAAAAGGCCCCTTAGATGTTGTCTGGTCTTTGTAAAAAGGTTTGCAAATAAAAAAAATACGAAATCAAGTCTTTCAATCAAATTAAGCTAAGAATAAGCACTTGTTGAACGTCAAAAATACACAAGACAGTCCCCCAAAACGCCGACCCTTCACCTCTTCCTAGTGTTGTTGCTGGGAACAAACTCCCAGCAACACATCTGTCTTATCCGTTTGAAGAAATGGAATCTATACAATGACATGCTCTGTAAATAGCATAATAGTAGTGTGAGCAGGGGCAGAGCGATTGGCTACTGCGCTGCGTATCGCAATTCGCAAGGTCGATTCCTGCACAGAATAAATATTTCTAGTCTACTATTATACTTAAAGCATCACTTTTAAAGCTGAATCACTGTCTCTCAAGATACAGGTTACCTAGTTTGAGAGGCAGGGTTTTCCATATTGTACAGATTTCAGTTCTTAGATAGTTCTCACATTGTGTCACTACCAAAGCTCTTGTAAATATAGTTTATACATAACATGTTAAATCTGTATTTCTGTGAAATAGTTATTATTATTATTTGGATGACGAACAGACAGGGTATCTGTTCAGGGTCTGGCCAGAGGTCTAGCTGTTTGTATATATGGCAGTTTTTAAAGTTTGTGCGCACTTCCTACTATTATGTTTTATACTAATAACATATTTCTTGCGGAATTACACCTACCACTGTTTGTCTCTGTATGACCAAAAGATTGACTGATAGAAAATGCCTAAGGCATAAAATCCGCCTCTGTACATTTATGTGATTGAAATGTTAAATAAATAAATTCCCAGTATGCGTTAACAAGGTAATTTTTATTGTGGATTCCTCTACAACTAATTCCTATGATACTAGATAAAACACAGACAAAGCTTTGGTTTAACTTTATTCGCTTAAAACTAATGGAAAATAATGTACAGAAGAATAAATACACGCTTGTGTCGCTAATCTAATCTCAGGAGCGGCTCGGCAGCCCTAAGGAATGACTTCTCGAACTCCATTTCTGAAAAACGGTCGACGGAGGCTCTGCAAACAAAAATACAGGATTAGTTTGGTTGTAGAGAAAGTTCACTTAGCGTTGTTTCCTATGGGGTACCTATAGGTACAACATTACTTTTAGTATATGTCCCTATACATATACTAAAAGTAATGTTGTACCTATACCTAGGAAAGACATTGAAGAGAGTTGAGTTCATTTTGAGTCGTATCATTTATCATTTATTTGCATAAAACATGGTGTAGACATCTATCTCGCCACATACGAACTCATGACCGATATCATACATCGCGGTCTTAGAGTTTTCCGCGCAATTTGAACGTATACATTTCCCGACAATAACCGTCGGGCAGTAGTTAGCCCACCAGACACAACACCCGTCTGCGAGGAGGATCCTACCTTTTCAATGGTGGGTGAGGAACTTTATACCCTGTTCTTCATACCTCCAAAATGGTATACAAAATGGTAAATACAATGTTTTATGCAAACAAATGATATTGTATTCTATTTTATTCTATCGTATGGGATATATAACATTACTTTTAGTATACGGGGCGGTGGAAAACACATTTCCTAAGTTTTACCTGATAAAAATAACAAGCAATAGCAAACAAGCAACCACGCAATTGTCATTAAGTTATTTATTTTTTGTTATTGTAGTGTATTAGTCTGTAAGATTCTTAAAATAATAAATAATTATAAAAAACGCAAAAATTAGGAACAAACCGAGAAAAAAATTCAATGCTGGAGGGTCAGAATAAAACTACTAGTTTTGTTTCAAAACCGTTCGGACGCGGGTTCCATAATAAACTGGTCCCGGAATGTCCTGGATACGTCAAAGTCAAAGATTTATTTGCAGATAAATATGGTTACATTAGTTCTGCATCAAGTTTCGCTCCCACATAATGTTCTACTATATGACCCAAAGACATTCAATACCTATAGACCGGACACCACAAACAAAATTTTCGTCCGAAACAGTGTGTCCTGCTGGATACAAGTCTATGAGTTTTTTGTAGTACGCTCCGCTGCCGCTCCAATATTCATATATTATTCTAGATGGCGTTACTGAGACATGGGATCAAAGTTTTTGTAAGACATTTCCTTGACGACATGTCATGTGACGCTCTATAGTATTTTAAATCTCTTTGATATGACCAAAGTGCTGGTTACCTGGCAGCTTCGACGATCCTCTTCTTTTCGTCGGCGGGCAGCGCGATGACCTCGAGTATGGCGCGCGCGTAGTCCTCGGCCTCGGCCGCCAGGTAGCCCGTGCGGGACCCCTGCGCAGTCTCCACGATGTCGGCCAGCGGCCCGCCCGAGCGGTGCGCGATCGTGATGAGGCCGGCCGCCATGCACTCCACCACACCTGGCGATAGGGAGGCAATCACTAAATAAACTAGCCGAGGCCCGCGTCGACGTAGCTTGACAAATTATGTACTAAAACCTTCCTCGAGAACCACCGGTGAAAACAGCATGAAAATTGGTACAGTAGATTTTGAGTTTATCGCGAACAGACAGACGCGGTGGAGAACTTTGTTTAACCTATTGAACGCCAGAGTATAAACGTATCGCCATACCCCTGACGCCAGGCCACTTTTTCTGTCAAACGATCTTCATAAAAATTAAAACACAAAAGTAATGATTAAATTGTTTAATTCATAATATGGTGCGACGTGTATTTTGTCATAACTATATTTGTGACGTTGGCATTCAGAGTAAGATTTCGTTTCTCACATACACCACTAATTTTTAATTAGTACAAATACTTAAAGGGATAATTCTAGATGGTCTTCTCATTATATTTGTAAAGTATCAATTAATAATATTCATAAACAGCAAAGTTATTAGCGTTTGATTAGGTACCTATATCCCAAAAAGTCACCCAATTTATGGAAATATTGTACAGACTATTCATGACATAGTAGTATTCATTAATCGTCATCTTTCGCTTACGTTCGCGTGATCTCGCTCAAGCATGCCCGCATCCAACAGCTGTTTTAGTTATTTAAGTTTAACAAAATAATGTCATATTTAAAAATTGAACTTCGTTTTTTTTACTTTTGATTACGCAAATATGATCAGTAACAGGTACGGATACAGCCCAATTTTTTCTTGTACTAATTAAAAAATAGGGGTGTATATGTGACAATGGCGTTCAAAAGGTTCATAATAGGTAGTTATAAATATTACACATCTTCATCTGGTCTCAAACTAAGCAGAACTTGCGCTATGAGCACTAGATAACTGATAAACATACATATATTTCGAAATACATACATACATTATTATAAATGACAGCGCAGATACAGAAGAAATGAACTTGCTCATCACATAAACATTTGTCTTGGGTGGGAATCGAACTCACGACCTCTGGCATAGCAGTCAAAGCCACTAAACACGTTACTAGACCAATAAGTCAGTCGAGACATAATAAAAACACAACATTATGCCTGTATTCTCCGAAGGGTCCGGCAGAAGTGTACATAAAACCAAACCTACGTATCGCTAGTACTCAATTCCCTTGGGAGCGGGCGTGCGATTGACACCAACCGGGCTCAAACTCTGAGAATAACTCGGTCACTTTGTCCAACCCGTGAATATCTAAGCACTTGCGCTTGCGTCTACCATACACAACGAGGCAGCCATATAAGAAACAATATAATTATGTTTAGAACCTAATGAATAACAAAATCCTAATGATGATTTAATTAAAAAAAAAGTCAACTGAAGATGCTGTTATAGCACTTAGTTCTTTAGTAACCGAACAACTTGATAAAGTAAACAAATGCACGGCAGTGTTTCTAGATCTAAGAAAAGCCTTTGACACCGTCTCTACTCCCATTCTTCTACACAAGCTTGAAGCGATTGGAATTCGTGGAACAACACTGGAACTTTTTAGGGATTACCTTTCTGGAAGAACACAAAAAGTAAAACTGGAACAAATTGTTAGTGAGGACGCAGATGTGTCATACGGCGTACCACAAGGAAGTGTACTAGGACCTACGCTTTTCTTAATCTATATAAATGACCTCTGCAGTATGAGAATTAAAAATGCCAAAGTGTTCTCCTACGCCGATGATACATCTGTCGTCTTTTCAGGGAAAACATGGGACGATGTTAAACATAGTGCAGAAGAAGGACTAGCTCTTGTTGCAATTTGGTTAAAAAAAAATCTGCTCACCCTGAACACAAGCAAAACCAACTTCATTTATTTTAATATTTATAATCAAATTCAATCAGATAGAGACTTTAATTTGACAATCCACACTTGTGACATGACTACAGATGGAAATGAATGCAATTGCCCAACTATCCAACGAGTCACCCAAACAAAATATCTGGGAGTGATTATTGACCAGCGTCTTTCCTGGTATCCTCAACTGGAAAACGTCATGAGTAGAGTCCGAAAACTCATCTGGATATTTAAAGAGCTGAGATATATTGTACAAAAGAGAATAAATTTAAAAGAAAGAAAAAAACAAAGAAAATAAAAGAAATATTTTGAATGAAATTTATGTGTCTTTGGTTCAGTCTGTGTTAATATACTGCATACCTGTATGGGGTGGAGCTACAAAATCTAGTTTTCTAGAATTAGAACGTGCTCAAAGAGCGATACTTAAGGTGATGTACTTCAAAAAAAGAATATTCTCCACTGAAAAGCTGTACAAATTATGTAATCTGCTGTCTGTGAGGAAATTGTACATCCTGCTTATCATCCTTAAAACGCACAAAGAGTCACCATATGATCCTAAAATACTTGAGAAGAGAAACAAACATCACATTATAAACGTTCCCACAACAAAAACAGAATTTGCCAGCAGACAATATAAAAAACGGTCAGCCTTTTTATATAATAAAATTAATAAAATTATATTTATCTATGATAAAAAAAGAATTTTATGCAAAACACAGTTAACATTATGGCTTCAAAATTTAAAATATGATTATACGGAGTCACTTCTGCAACGTGTAACTTAATTGTAAAACGCAAAACCTCCTTCTCGCAAACACCATCACACACAACACACACACATACAGACACAATTTTACAACTAATTTGTGTTGTGGAAGACTGATGCCTAAACTATTTTTTTTTACAAAACATGTATGATGATCCTAATGTATGTCTATGGCATTTAGTCCGCCTCTGTACATAAGTGTGCTTGAAGTATTAAATAAATAATAAATAACACAATTATGACTACTAAAGTACCCCGGAAAACTTCGCTCCTCCTTAGAATCAATAAATTAGTTTTATTTCGTTTTTATTACTTTACATCCTATTCCTAGACCAAAACAGAGAATAAACACACAACATTTCATAATAATCGGTCAAGGCATTTCAGAGGAGTTTTGTTACAAACACTGTGACACGAGAATTTTATAAATTAGATTTACATAATATTAATAAGATGGCAACAAACAGATCCTAAACAATAATAAGTAAGTACTACTACATACATACATACATACATACATACATAAACTCACGCCTTTTTCCCATGGGGGTAGGCAGAAACTACAGAGCGCCATATGCTACGATTCTTACATACTTCTTTTGCTTCGTTTACATTCATACATGTTGTCATACACAAGTAAGTAAGTACTACTAGGTACTTTTTATTTAGCGAAACTCTAATGTGCTCTTATTTAAACATTTTGTGTTTAATAGAATCATTAGAATGACAACATATACATACTTACATAAACTTTTTTTTTTTTGGAGGGGTGGAAAATCCTCATGGATGTCCCCCGCCCGGGGAGGCGGAGGGGTCTGTCAGACACTTACTGACTAAAAACCACCCCGTGTTCCTTCTCACACCTGCGCCGGGGGTCACGGGAACAGAAGATACTTCCGCGACCCCCGACTGGTGCCGGCCCCGCGGGCCTCGCCAATACATACATAACCTAACCTAACTTACCATACCTACCCTATAGCGAACCTAACTACCGAACCTAACTACCTTACTGAAATGCATTGATTTTAAAAGTAACAAAACACATAATTTTAAACTGAACTACTGCGCTGCGTGTTTCTATGTTACATAAAATTTACTTAGTTTTCCCGTTCCAGACAGTTTCTATTTACAAGGATTTTTTGAAGTTCGTCTCTGTTGTTATTAATAATTACGTAAATTGATTTCTGAAATATAAAACTTTTATTATGCAGCATAAAACCTCTCTCTAAGTTTAGTAACAAAAAAAAATCAGAACATAGGCAATAAGTTGACAACCAAAAATATGTTGGTCCCTTGTTGTGGTGACACTATTAAACATTTCGTATTTATCCGTTCTAAATCCGCGATAATTCCATTATTCACAATGCTGTCGATTCAAAATCTTTATTTAAATACGTTCTTTAATTTGAGAAGAGTATACCGTACCAATAACGGGACGAACATCAAATGTTTGACAGATAGCAACAGATTGTATGGGTTAATGGGTTAATTTTAGTACTTTTCACACATTTTCTTCGACATTTATTTCACCGTTTAAACCTTCCTTAGACTTCCACAAATATTTTAAGACGTAAAAACCCAAGTCAGTCCCGACTTTTTCTTGTTTTAGTGAGTTTTAATAAAAGGTCTTTGCCGAGCAATAGGACTGTAACAAGCTGGTTTTACATAATCTCACCTTAAATCAGTCTTTTACCAAGTTATTAAACACTAGCGTCACGCGGTTTCACCGCGTAGTTCCCATTCCCATGAGAATACAGGGACTGTCTCAAATCGGTACAGTCCTTTTTGAGACGATTCAATGCAAACAAACAAACAATCAAATCCTTCCGCTTTATAATATAAATAAAGAAAGAAAGAAATAATATTTATTGGCAACAGGTAAAGACATGCACACACTGTAAACACATGAAAGTACACACACACATAAGTATAGATACATTCATTTAAGGTTTTTGCCTAGCAATGGGACTGTCACAAGCTGGTTTTACATAATTGACATGATACAACATGAAAACAGCCGTCTTCTACGGCTTCTTCTGCCGTCCAAGCCGATAAATAACTTACCGACTAATAAAGTATTCTACTTACTGATGCCAAAATGCTCGTTCCACATGGCGTGTATGGCCAGGCTGCTGGTCTGGTACATCTGCAGCAGGCGAGCATACGGCGCGTTGACCACGAACTGCACGCTCTCTTCCAGCGACAGGTGCTTGGCGAGGTCCTTTAGGTTCTGCACGCGTTCCTCGTCCTCGGCGTTGCGGCAGGAACCCACGAGGACTAGTTTGATCTGGAAAACATGGAAAAAGATTATTGGAACGAAGATCCTTATCGCGCGGTACGAAGGGGGGCTAGACGGAAAAAATTAAGACAAAAAGTTGTAACGACACTTTTTGCTATAGTTGTGGGCCGTGCGTCGTGCTTCTCTGTTGTGTGTGTGGGAGTTGTTGGGAGAGGGAGAGAGCGAGGGGGAGGGGAGAGGGGAGGGGAAGGGCGGAGAGGGGAGAGGGAGAGAGAGAGAAGATTGGGACCAAAAGTTGTAACGAAGACGCCCGGATGGAACGAGGTTCCTTTCGATTTATCTTGAAGGAATTTTACCATTCCTTCACTAATCAATCGAAGGGAACTTCGTTCCATTCGGGGTGTCCCTTGACACCTCTCAAGTTTTTTTTATAACAAAAGTACAACAGAAGAAAAACTAATTGCAAATAGGACGATGTATATAGTTAGTAAAGTGAATGTAACACACAGTTCCTTAGAAATTATGTTGCAGATGTCACTCAAAGATGAGTGAGCCTTGTACATCCTCACCGGTCTCACCTTTTCCCAACTATGTCGAGGTCGGCTTCCAGTTCAACCGGATGCAGCTGAATACCAGTGTTTTACATGAAGCGACTGCCTGTATGACCTCCACAACCACAACCCAGTTACTGGTTGTCAGACTTCGGGCTTCCGACTATGTAACGACTGTCAAATATCTACAAATGACAGCCGGGACCAACGGCTCTACGTGCTTTCCGAGGCACGGAGGAGTCTTGATATAAGATATTAGCAGAGGTCACGCAGTTGGACCCGCGTAGTTCCCGATCCCATGGGATTACTGGGATAAAAAGTAGCCTATGTCATCCGAGGATAGTGTAGCTATCCACCATTGCAATATCTTTTTAAATTGGATCATTAGTTCCGAAGATTACCCCCTACATACAAACTTACAAACAAACAAACAAATTTTACCTCTTTATAATATTAGTATAGAAGTATAGATAAGAATAAGGTTCATGTTCAATTGGGAAAATTTGACAGTTAAGTGTAGCTTCATATACTGGCGTCTGTACATTTTTGTCGAAGTTTAAAATATTTAAATCCATAGTAACTTGGCAAAAAACGCCTTTATGTTCTTGTCGTAAGGTCGAGTTTCGTAACTCAACTGCTTACCTTGTTCCACAGGATCTCATTCTTCACCAGCAAGTTCCGGAGCTCATACAGAGCTTGCAACATGAGCGGATGGTCCTTCTCCGGCCTGAACTGAGCCACGGACAAGATGCGGATGGGGTCCGAGTCTTTGACTAGAGAGCGGAGCTGCTTCAGTTCTGTAACCTGCAACAGAAGTCACGTCAGGACTTGGACCAGTCGGGGGTCGCGGAAGTATCTTCTTAAGAAGCCAATAATTAGTTGTGTTTTAATCCTAAAAATACCGGTGTTTTGTCGGTATCACCATATTTCGTTAAATTACAAACACAATGTGGGCAAGAAAATACAATAATTGTTGGAATACAGTCCAAGAGATCATTAAGCGCGGCCAGGGTGCGAGGTATTGACGACTTAGCACGAGCAACAGTATGGCCTGACCGGAGCTTAAATATAGGTACAGGTCGGCTCAAAGCTGAATTGATTCTTTCTTCAAAAGGCTATTCCAGACTTTGCCCTGCATCGTGAGACTCGCATAGTAAATGAATATAATCTTATGTCTGGACTTTAAAAGAGACCATGACCCCTGAGTTTCTTTCGGCATTTCTTCTCAGGGATCAGCCACTTTGGAAATGCCATTTAGTTTAGTTTAAAAAAAAAGACATGTAAAAGTATCTGAGAAGATCTACTTCAGAAATAAATATCATTTCATTTCATTACACACGACACAAGAAAAAAATCTAGTGTAAGTGGCAACGAAAATTTAGTGATACTTGGGCGAAAAAGCATTGGCTAAAAGGCTTATTACTCTATCTGATTTGTAGCATCCTATAACTAGGATCCTAGTAAGGAAGCAACCAAGCGGGCGGTACAAACATCGGATCCAATTTATCCTAACTGCGATTACACCTTCCGATTTCCTAGTTACGATGCTACAAGTCAGATAGTGTAATAAGCCTTTTGGGTTTAATTTGTTATTTTGCTATTAAGCTCTTACCTCGCATGGCGGGTAGACCCTGAAGGTGCTGAGCGGCATGCGCCACAGCTCGTTGATGTGATCTTCTGTCCACGTGCCGTTCGCCATCACCACGTCGGCGCAGCGTCCCACCACGCCGTACATCTAACGGTACAACAACCCATTTGTTAACTAATCAAACTATTCGTATGACCATATTTTATACATAGTTAGTAAGATATTTACTTGGTATTTGTTTTATGTATTTAATGATCTATATTTTTTTATACCTGAGATACAGGTTTATCCTAGTTCAGTTAGAATCTACTAAATATATACCTTTGGTTAAAGGACCTAATAATTAAATTTTCATCAATTAATGTTGTGTTAACTTCTTAGCTTCAGCTATGGCTTGTCAAACTTCAAATTGTCACCTGATAATGGACTGGGAAGACATTTGTCACCTTCATTTGAAAAATGTTTATTAATTTTTGAGACAAAAGCTAGGACATATCCGTCTCCATCTCTATCCCATTGCCAAATTTCATAACGACCCGTTCAGCCGTTTAGTCGTGCAAAGCCGACAAACAAACAGAGCTACTTTCTCATTTATAATAATAAGTATGGGTTTTATGAAAGCCTCACCCATCCAAATATGTTGTAGTACAACAACTTGAGCCAAGTGAACAGCGGGTTGCGTGCTATCGAGCTTTGGTTGTTGTAGCTGACGATGCGATGCTTGACGCGCTTCATCATGGCGCTGGTGATGGTCGAGTAGTGCACGTAGCACCCCACCGGGCACTGCGCGAAGTACCGGAATATCGGGTACGTAAACGCGAAGCCCGTCGTGTCTATGTATACGTCTGCAAAGAAGACATTATACTTTGCACATTTCGTATTCGTGTTCATTTAAATTTTAGATCTTTTTATTTCAATCAAATAAGCTTAAGCTTATCGTATAATGTTATCGTATAAACGATAACATTAGGTATTTTAAATCAAAATTATTATAAAAATAAAATAAACACGCACACAATTCAATTAATAATTTGAAAACTTAAAAAATTAATATCTTATTAAATTAATGACTGAATTATTAATAAATTGTAATTAATGTCAAAAGCATTTTTAAAACCACAGCCATGCAGTATATCGCTAGTCATAAATCTACATAAATTCGATTTTGCCACATGCTTTACAAGCGACACACATTTGTTTTTGCATGGGCTATCTCGCTGTCCAACTTAGGAGGTTGTCAACTAATTGATGTTAAAAAAAATGACCAATGGCTTAACCCGGCTGTCCTGTGGATGCCTTAATAAATTAAAACCTTCAGCCTTCAACCTCGGCTTTGGGCGTGAAAGACTGGATCGGAAAGAGTTAAACCAACATTAACGCTAAGCCGCAATGAATACTCACCGGGATTAAGCTTCGCATAGGCCTCCATTCCCAGTAATATGGATCCCAAACTCTGCAGCAACAGCGTGAAGTATGGATACGTCTGTGCCTCTATCACCTTTGCCATGCTGAGTCGCACCAATTTAATCTTACTGCTGTCCACCCTCACATTGAACTGGTTCTGTGCACGGTCTATTATCGTCTGCTGTGGGGCTGTCTCTACTGTGTAGATATGGATATTTGAGTCGGGATACCTGGGGAATAAATGACTGGTTATTTTTGATAATGGCAGTGAAAAGAAAAGTATTCAACGCTAGTATTCTTCACGTACGACTGCTTAACATGGTCCCTTACAAAATACCATCAAAAGAAACTGGGAAAGTGCCAGAGAGATATGGAACGAAGCATGACAGGAACAAGAAGGCAAGATAGAGAAAACCAAACTAACCGATATCATGGAAAAAAAATAGACCTCCAAAAATGGACACGGACCGGCCATATATTGAGATCTACATAAGAAAAGTGGAACCAAATAACAACGACTTGGTATCCAAGAGATGGCCAGAGGCTGTTTGGGCTGCAGCTGTAGTTAGAGGTCAGGAAATAAGACGACCTATAACATTTAAAAACTGTATACCTATCTGTGGTGATACTACAAAATGCCCTGCCTTGTATTAGTACAGAAAATAAAATGCTTCAAGGCATACTGATTGCATACAAGTCTAAACTTGGGTAAGTACTGCCATATTACTCCGTATTTTTACTTACTAGTATAAGGTTTAACACATTGACAGACAGAATGCCTCTCGCCGTTGTCTCTGCATAAAGGCGAGAGGTGTTCTGTCAATTAATGTGTTAAACATTACACTACTAAGAATTGATAACAAACCTGGTAAGTACTGCCTTGATAGCCACCCAGAGCACTCTCTCACCGCCCCCACCAGCATTGCAGTAGGGGTGGAAGAATGCCACATTAACCCCATCCTTTTTACGTCTTTGTAACTTGCGTTCTTTTATTCTTAAATACCATGACATGCTAATAATTGCCATTGGTATCATAACAAGCGATGTTAAGATGGAGCATACTATGCCTATCAAAGGTAGGAGGATCCACACGCTAGAAAAAAATAGAATAGAATCAATACTTTTTATTGTACACCATAAAATCTTACAAATTATAACTTTCACCTTTCAATTGAGTCAATTAGAGACACAATAGAAAGACAATGACAGGCAGACACCGGTGTCCTTCCGGGGTTTAACGAAATAATGTTACAAAGGGTGATGCAATGGATGGCATTATTGCTTAAAGCAATGTCTTTTAATTCGTTAAACCCCAGAAGGACACCGCTGTCGGCCTGTCATTGTCTTTCTATTGTGTAACTAATTGACTCAATTGAAAGGTTGAACAACCTTTGGTTGCATTTGATAGTGGAGGAGAAAAGATGAGCAGGTAGATGAAAACATAATAATTATTGCATTGATCTTATGTTTTGATGTGTTTTGTTGGTCGAACAGAACTATGATATGAGTCCTAAGTATTATTATGCTGAATAAGCCATGAACAGGATATGCTAGTTCCCATTTATCAGAGTAATCATAGTACTTACTATTATTTTTTAATATTAATCACAAAAGATCTTATCACCATTTCAATAATATTGAGACGTGGCCGACATTAATTTTGTCACTAAAGCTACATCAAAATAATAAATAACTAACGAATGTTACCATGAAATGTTGTGTACAAGGCAATTAACTTAAAAAACATGATAAATTATTGATATTTAGATACTTACAGGACCCATTCTTGAACCATTGTAATAATACAAATTTACGCACGATAGCGTCACGGCATTAAAAATAATTAATTGAATTCGAGTTCAGCAATCACTTGGATATGTAATACAATGATATTAGTAAAAAATAGATTTGGAATAAAATAACCTTACAAGCTTACAACGCAAAGCGTAAACATTCCCGTTGGCAGGGAAACCATAGACAAAATATAGAACAGTAGGTAGAGTAGTTCTTGTGCGCAGTTGTCAATATCCTTACTTTTGTGTTACTTTAATTAGCCGGCAACAATATTACAGTTTGATGAACAATCGGCAACAATATTACAGATTGAAATCAGGTATTCCAAAGGTCAGGCAAGGCGCCCTGCCCTGCCGTCTAAGGATCATAGACTACCACTGTTTTACTCGAGCGATAGGTATTGACAACCACGCAGTGGTTGGGCCTTCCTCTTAGTATCATGCTTATACACTCGTACACAGCCTGTCTCGTGATGATTCGACAAGCATGTACAGCTGCCATTTAACATTGGTCAATATTTCCTAACTGGCCAAAAATATACTATAGTCTTTTACAGAAAAATTACACGATTAACGAACGGTTCAGCAGATTTGGACAGTTCGTAGGGCGTTGGCGGTTCGGTGCAATGCGCAGGTTTGCACGGTAATGTGAAGGTTGGGCTAAGTTCAGATGAACGCGCGACGACGCGCGCTGCCGCGCGTTTCACCTGTGCGGGGCACGCGCCGTCATGTACACAACATTGATTTGTTACAATCTTAAACCGCGCGCCGAGACAACCACGCGTCGTTGCGCGTTCATCTGAACTTAGCCTTAAGGCAAAAGTAACGTAAAACCGCGCTTCTGACCTCGCAGTTATTCGTGGATAATTACTCGCAATTCTATTACTAAATTCGCAACCTCTTATTTTTTTTTCTCTCTATTCCCAACCTATCAATAATATAGACGAACGCTGATCAGTTTAGTTATTACACTAACCCGAGAAATCACGCAGTCTCTAATTAAATATACTTTAGTGTTGGTTTTTCGAACCGGGTTGTATAGGTAATCCGGCTCGAAGGACCGTCAAGTTTTTTTTATTTTAAGGCCAGTTGACCAATACCTGCCGTGGCGCTGAACTGTACGACTACCTATGGTAATACGGAAATGGTACCCACTAGCAAAGATCTGGTTCCGAGTGGTAATCGTCAGTGCCTCTAATTGCGGACCGTTGATCCAATATCCAAGTTTTTTTTATATTAAGGCCGGTTGTCATTCACCGGAGTATTTTTCCGCTTCCAGCATTGCTTGTAAAGAGGGAATAATAAAACGTTAATTATAATTTTTAAATGTATATTCATTAAATAAGGGATGTTCTAACAGTAGTCAGATAATTTCTAGCCGAGGAATAAATATTCTTCAGATAGAAGTTAGCTGACAATCGAAAAATCAACTCCAAATCATTTTCTCTTAAATCTAGAATGCTAATTAACAATTGTCGAAGTCCATCTAACATCATTAACAACAATCACAGTTACTACGTCACAATAACACAGAATTTAACAATATATCTTGCTAACAGGGTAAAGAGAAAATACTTTTATTTATAATAATGAATAATATAAATACTGTCTATCAGATTGATATGGAAGATGAATTGTGAAATCGACACTATACTCCAATAGCATTAGAAAAAAGTCTCGTAGAAGCAGGAACGCAGAACATTTCATTTTAAAGATAAGTGAAAACAATTTCTATTCAAATTGTTTTATTTCAAACTAGCAGACGTCCCGCGGTTTCACCCGCGTAGGTCACGTGAGAATACAGGGATAAAAAGTAGCATATATGTGTTTACCCAGAGTGCCAGCTAACTCCATACCAAATTTTATTAAAATCCATTCAGTAGTTTTTACGTGAAAGAGTAACCAACATACATCCATCTATCCTTATTCGCAAACTTTCGTGTTTTTAATATTAGTAGTATTTAGAAGTCCGGAGTCTGGATTTGAGCCCGATTGATGGCAATAGGCTCGCCCCCTGTTACATGGGACCAAATCATAACTGGCGAAATGTGGGTGTACTACCAGGTACACGGTACCTCTGTCAGCCCTTCGGGGATTACAGGCGTGACGTTATGTATCTATGTAGTATTTAGAAGAATAAAAGTGAAACGAAGAACGTGTCCCATGTATTGTTCATCCCTGCTTCTTTTAGGTTTTTATCATATCATATCATTGACACTGTAATTTTCTACTAAAATGAAAGAATATAACTCAATAAAATCCACATCATTTCTTAAAATAAATTGTTGCAATGGTTACAATAAATATAATATAATAAATTGGGCGTCTATCGTATTTGTAAAATGCTTAATTGTACTTTCGTTACAAAGTGTGCATTAAAAATAACCTTTTTTTAACTTCTGTCTAATGCTATTGTAATTGGAGTACAGACGTGAGCTTTACTTGTGTGCGTGTTGCGCGAGAATATAAATCTTATTTAAAACGACTTAAAGTTTAATGTTCACTGCACTTTCATAAGTTAAAAATTGTTACAAATCTTTTGTCATTCAAAAGTGAACATAATTGACTCGAAGTTAAAGTAGTTAATTCTGTAACGTTTGTTATGTATTGTCGTCGGTAGCAGCATGAGGGTCCGGTTCATCTGTTACTTCAGCTGCCAGGTCTGCGAACTTCGCCACGTAGTCCACGCTTGACTCTGCCATCAGAGATTGTAGGTGGGAATCGACCTGAGAAGTAGGAAATTTCTATTTAGGTAAAGATTCCTATAACAACTATACTGAAATGTCAACATTACCATAACGATGATGAAATGATGAAAACATAATAATACACTTATGCAATATTATTTGTACACCCCCCCTTTTCTATTGTTTGTTTTGTGTGTTTTTTTGCGTATTGTTTGTTTATGTGGAGGAATTTCCTCCCGCGTACACTTAGGTTGTGGAATAAGCTCCCTGCCGAGGTTTTCTCAGAGGGCTACAGTATGGAGTTCTTCAAAAGGGGAGTAAATAGGTTTTTAAAGGGTCGGCAACGCGCGTGTGGCGCCCCTGGTGTTGCAAGTGTCCATAGGCTACGGTAACCGATTGCCACCGTCGTGGTATAAAAAAAAAGTGGGTTTACTGCCAGGTATACCTCTGCCTTACCCTTCAGGAATTACGGGCGTGATGTTGTGTATGTGCATTATTTGCTACCAACAAGGTGTCGACTCTATTTATTTCCGTGATTTAAAAACCTTATAAAGACAAGGTTTGCTTTATTTATTTATTTAAATTCGGACATGATCCACGTTGTTACTAAAACACCTTTTCACTAATGTTAGTTAGTAATACGCAAAAACAAAAATAAAAAGAAACAGCTGGTGGCTGCAGCAAGATGTGCAGCAGAGAATGGCAGATCCAGAATTTGTAAACCAACCATTTTCGGTAAAGCCTTTTTTTAGTCCTCGTATGTGACCAACCACTTTTAGGCGCTTTGTACACGGGGCAACTTTAGTTGAGGATAATGCTTCAACCATCTGTTACTTTGTAGATTCTTCGTGCGCATGCTGCGCGTGCAGCAGGTCGATTCAGTAAAAGTCACGCCGTGAAAACTTGAGTGAAGTGAACTGTCAATGCTGTCAATGACTGGCCTGTTGGTCTAGTAGTTAGTGACCCTGACTGCTATGCTGGAGGTCGTGGGTTCGATTCCCACCCAGGACAAATGTTTTGTGTGATGAGCACGAACATTTGTTCTGTGTCTGGGTGTAATTTATCTATTTATATATAACATGTATGTATTTAGAAATATATAAGTATGTTTATCCGCTCTTTAGTACCCATAACACAAGCTCTTAGCTTAGCTTGGGACTAGATGGCGTTGTGTGAAAAAGTTGTAAAAGATTTATTTAATGCCAGCATTAGTATGGAATGATAGCTCAATTCGCCGTCACTACGCCTTCATTTTCTCGCGGTGATTTAAGAGAAGCGGACTGCAGGCGTGGTGTACTCACAGCGGGCCGGCCGTCCAGGTGTCCGAGGAAGCTGCTGAGCGAGAAGTCGTGCACGGAGCCGTCCAGCCAGCCGTCCGCGTCGTGCAGCAGGCGCGACGGAGACAGGGACATGGACTCCGACACCAGGAAGTCCGCTACACGCAGTTAACATAACAATTCGTACTATTATGATTAAGTTCTATTTTAATTATAATTTAATTTTTGTTTGATTTTATGTTTTGATATTATTTTTGATATTTGATATTTGATTCTTATTTTTGCTTATTGGTTATTATTTTGATTTTGATTTGAATTTATTTTATTTACGATTTTAATTTAGATCTTACTTGTATTTTAATTTTGATTTAAATACGTACACCAAAATTTGTTATGTAATCTCGTTGACTAACATAGTCTTTAAGTGCACTTATATTAACACTAACAGATGTCACGCGGTATCACCAGCGTTGTTCCCGTTCCCCTGGGAATACAGGGATACAAAGTAGCCTATGTCATCCGGGGATAATGTAGCTTCCCAATGGTGAAAGAATTTTTGAAAGCGGTCTAGTAGGTTCGGAGCCTATTCAATACAAACAAACAAACAATCAAACTTTTCCTCTTTACAACATTAGTATAGATAGTATAGATAATATGGACATATAAATTAGTCTGAATTAAATGTTTTTTTCTTTATTTTATTTGGTACTAGCGGACATCACGCGTTTTTACATGCGTAGTTCTCATTCTCATGGAAATACGGAGATAAAAAGTAGCCCAAGTCACCCTGGGATAGTGTAGCTTCCTAACGGTGAAAGTAGTTTTTAAGTTTATATGTTACATATTAAAATACAAATCTCTCCTCCTTAAAATATACAGGATATAAAAAGACCGATCACATAGCCGATAACTATACATTCTATACACATAATTAAGTAACTTTGACCGAAAAATATTGCTGCGAAAAAATCTTTTTTCGTTTGGTTTTTATTGCGCGCAATGAAAAGCGCTACCTTTTGATCAGCTGAGCGTACGGCCGTGGTATCTATTGCATTTTTGTCCCTCCAAATGTCATCCACAAATATTTATATCCATGCCATGTGTATGTGGACTTAAAATTGCTTTCTCTGTGATTTGGGGCAAGAAATAAATCTAATTATTATTATTATTTATTAATATCTCCTGCTACATGACATGACTCACGTGGTATATCGGAGGGACCACCCTCCTTGTTTTCCTCCCGTTCGCTGGCTGGCTCCGACTTCGTGTCCTTTATACTCTCCGAACACGAGTTAGCCTCTATCTTGACGCTATTGCCGTTGGTTGGCGTGTCTTCGGAGGGAGAGGCGTCGTCGGAGGTAAGCTCGTCCTCTGCAAACAAGAAAATACGCGCATCACTTTTAAAGCAAAGGCAAAAATGCACTCTTTAGTCAATTACATATAACCGACAAAAAAATTAGGAGGTTATGCCGACGCAATTTTTTTATTTTATTTTAGATAGGTTGGTAGTTTAAAAGATCCATATTTGGACAAAAGATGGCACTGCGATGTAATAGGGGGCGAGTCTATTGCCGTCCACCGGACACAAACATAGTCTCCGGGCTGCTGTTCTTCACGAGATACGGCCGGCCCACTCTCTCGAAGAAAAATACAATAATAATCTATATCTATACTTATAATAAATCTGTAGAAGTAAAATTTCTGTACATTGAAAATATCAAAAAAATAAATAGCAGGGGGTGTTACTAGACCGACAGCGAACCCAAAAATGTGATTAAAAAAATTTTTGTCTGTCTGTCTGTCTGTCTGTCTGTATGTTCAGGTATCACGCAAAAACTACCGGTTCGATTACGATGAAACTTGGTATACTTATTCTTTAATATCCTGGGCACAACACTGGGTACTTTTTATCCCGGAAAAGTATATACAATAAAAAACAAACTAAATTTTGCGGTTCGACCCCTAGACCCGACTACTGTACCAACCGCAAATAATAAGTTTGTCGTAGGTTACGTCACCCGCAGTGGAGTTCACCAAGGGGCGCTGCACACGGCTAAGATATTATAATATTTTATCTTAAGATACAATATTGCTCGCCATACAGTTCAATGGACTATCACACACTACGAAGATAATTATGTACATTGAATAATATAATATTAATAATCAAAATTAATATTGGAGGATGATTGTTGATCGATACTGATGCCAAAAATGCAATCAGTAAATGTTTTGTCTGTCTGTCTGTCTGTATGTGCACGCATAGTTCAATCACTATTATAGGGATTGGGATTGACTTGGTACGGTTGTAATCAATACGCCTGGGTAGGTTGATCTTAGTCTCAGTTGTTTTACACATGGTCAGTTGTACGGCGCTCTTTCCCGGGTCAGTAGTTCCAGAAATCTTTATGCATACATACTGGAAGGATCAACTTTGAAAGTAGTCTATCTGGAAGTATTATGCTAAAATTTTTACGTTTATATATCAACACACAGCCCAAACCGCTGGTATTAGAGACATGAAACTTGAAGGGGACTTCTTAGTTAAGAATAAGTATCCACTAAAACACGATTTTTGGAAATTCAACCCTTAATGGGAAAACATAGGAGGCGGAAGTTCGACATCCACGCGGGCGAAGCCGCGGGCAAAAGCTAGTAAATAATAATAATCTTTATATTTTGTCCAAGAACGTATAGAGTTAAAGGGTTTCACAGTTCGATTTAAAACATTGCTAAGTTTATGTTGCTAATTCTTTAGATTCTACCTCTTAAGCTATGGTATACCTGTATTTGAGGAGATAGTTACGGTCTAGGTTAATAAATATCAACAAAAACTTATCTTAAAATGTAGACTGTGTCATTCTGCTGTATGTTATGCAAAGATTAAATTGTGAGTTTGTGTATGTGTGTGGTGTTTGTGTGGATGTGTGGGTGCATTATACAAGATACGTAACGTAATACGTAATACGACACGTAACACGCACACGCACACGCACACGTACGTATACGTAATTTTATTTTAATGTCCCATGTAAAACATTCCGTTTTAATCCACCCATACGTGTACCTCATTCATCTTCGAACTATAGGCAGAATAGTTATATTGTGCGTGCAAGCAGACATTTTAATGATATGTGCAAGGAGTACGATTTGGATCCTTTCACAATAAATGTGAATTCGGCCAGAAGGTGCTTAAGCCTCAAATTTCTCGTGTAGCGGCTACTTTGATTGTTTTTGTTTTTATATAAAGATAATTTCTTTAAAAAAAATCGATTATGTAACGAATAAGGTGTTTTTGTATTGTGCTCACACCATTTAAACATTTAACTTATCACTATACATGAGGACTTGTAATTGGCTTTCTGGTGACTATAGTTTATTTTTTTTGTTTTGTTAGTTTTTATTAGTCCTCCATGTACTAAATAAATAAATAAATAAATTAATTAATAAATAAATAAGTAAGTAAAGACTCCGTGTAAGATCCCAGTAAATCCCTTTTAAGACGATATTTAATAAATCTACACTAGGTAATATTATAAAGAGGAAAAATGAGTGTGTGTATTTTTGAATGATAACTCGAAAACTACTGGACCGATTCGAAAATGGATTTCACCGTTGGAAAGCTGCCCTATCCCCTTTTTATTCATGTATACCCACGGGAATGGGTAAGGGAGGCGGGGTGGGTAAGGGTCGCGTAACGTTGGTAAGTAATTAAATAAATAAATAGGAAGAGTAAACTTACTAATAAGCATGGGCTGGTGCAGCGCGGCCTGCGTGATGGGGATGCGTCGCTCGCCGTCGTGGAAGAAGAACTGCCCGTTGGACTCGCTCAGCACGTACACGATCGACAAGCTGCTGGAAACGAGAACATAGTCTTATGTACCAGCTGATAGTTTTCTTAAAATTAATAAATATTCCACATGAACTTTTACACAACGCCATCTAGTCCCAAACTAAGAGCTTGTGCTATAAGTGCTAGATGCAAAGAGATTTAAGATACTAAACGTCACAGAAAAAGTGTGATCCCATGTATCCCATGTCTCAGTAACGCCTTCTAAAATAATGTAGCGATATTGGAGCGGCAGCGGAGCGAACTAAATTAAAAAGATAATAATGAAAAGTCCTCGAAAAAATTATTATTTATTTTTCGTAATCAATTTTCAAACACAGCGCCATCTTGGATGACATGACAGGTGACAAATAATGTCCCAATTCAGTATCAGGTGACAATTTGGCATTTTGACAAAATCTTAAGCTAAAACCATAGACATAGAGAATGGACTGAGCATTACCCGCACAACATTGACCACTTCCTAGAAAAATAGAAAAAGGCAGAGATAACGTGCGGCCAATACCTGTATTTTTTCTGTAGGTCTGTGGTTAAAGCAAGAAAGAGACTACTATTAAAAAAAAAAAAAAAAAATAAAAATGTTTATTTCGATTACAATGGGCTTAGAGATACAAATAATTGGAGATCACCTTTTATGCAAGGGATTGCTTGTCTTAGGAGTCTCCGCTCTTCCACTTATCATTTATATTGCAATCGATATGTAGAAATGTAAACATGCAAAACTAAAAATAAAATTATAGATTAAAAAAAGGAACATTTAGAAAAGGCCAGATCGCGCGTATATGTGTGATGTGTGTGTCACGAGTGAGTGTGTGAGTGAGGTGTGGTGTGAGTAAGTACGAGTGTGAGTGTAAGTAGTAAGGTAGTGTGGTGTGGGTGTAAGTAGTGAGGTATTGTGGTGTGTGTGTTGAAATAAGTCAAAAGTGCTTTTTTTTTTTTTTACAATTCCTGTTACAGTTAGGGCACAAAATACTTCCGATCGGCGTTACTAGTAAGGTATAGGTCTAGGATTATTTTAAGATTTGCGGTTTGCGGCTAGCCCTACGACAATGTCTTGGGATCGAAAGAAGCGAAATAAGTTTTCTTTCACTAACCATGCGCAAAAACAACCACTTAGGTTATTGAAAAACGGATACAAAAGACTCTATTTCATCGTAGGATTTAGTTTTAAGCCATTCAGTTACAACTTTTCTACAGTCCCGGAACTTCATGGAATATATATGTAATTCTTTATTCAGTAAGTTGTAAAGGTAAGAACTATTGGCCGCACGTTCGCTTTATCTTTCTCACACTTTCTTACAGTATTTACTTCAGAGCTGAATAAGGAACACTCAGTCCATTCTCTATGTTTATGGCTAAAACTAAAAAGGCTACACAATATTAAATTTATTAATTCTTAGGCGGAATGAAGTTTTCATTACACCCAGACGCAGAAAAATTGTCCGTGCTCATTACACAAACATTTGTTTTTGGTAGTAATCGAACCAACTGCCCCCGGCATAGCAGTCAGGGCCACTAACCGCTGGTACGACAGGCTAGTCAAACAATAAAATCAGATAAATAACTTACTCTGCAGAAGAAGGCGGTGCTGGTTTGGGCAATATTCTGGGCGGAGGTGGCGGAGACGTGGGCATCGCTTTCATTGGCATCAGAGCTGTTAAAAACAAACCATTATCTTTGAAAGAAAGAAACAAAAAAAGAAGTATAACAAAATATATTTTGATTGTTTTTCTTTTCATATATAGTTCGTTTCACAGATTTTACATAGAGCGACTACCTGTCGGACCTCCACAACCCAGTTCCTGGGTACCACCACAGTCTAAAAACATACAGTCGTCCGACGAAGCCGTCTAGACAGGGCAATCGTGCGGGGTGTGAGGGGCGAGACGCGGGTAAGCCGCTCCCGCACTGCGTACAAAACGATGTTCGTAGTTCGTGAGGTATTATTCAGGGCTGACGCGTATAGACGTTGTCGGTATTTTTCCAGAGATCAAAGGCGTCGTCCTACTGTATTCATATTTATACTGTGGTAAAACGATATCCCTTGGTTAAACTGGTTGTCAGGCTTTCGGGCTTTCTGAATATCTGTTACGACAATCAAAGATCTTTAAATGACAACCGGTACCAACGGCCTTACGGGCTTTCCGAGGCACGGAGGAGTCTTGATATGTAATGAATGGGCACCCATCCACTGACCAACCTCGTTAAGCGTAGCTTAACATTCGATCGAACCTTGAGACTGTTATTATTTAGCCACAAGCTCCTCCTTTATAGATTATTACAATAGATGTCAGTCAAAAACGTCAAAGATCGCATTTTGTCATTTTGACGTATGCCACACAACCTTTCCTAGTCCGAATGGAGGGTAGGTGTAAGAAAATAGAGCATTAGTGAAGGGCAAAGAGGTGTTTGTGAAACCTATTTACAGAAATAAATATCATTTTATATTTTTTTTTATCATCACTAGGAAACAAGAATCGGATGATAATTTTGTTAGTGATGACCCGTCTATAAGTAGTAAAAATTGGGTCTGTGTACGCACATGACGCTACCCCAACACGTATTTTGCCAATTTAACATGAACCTTATTTTATCTGTTATGAAGTTGAAAATCTATTCAAAAAATTTGACACATTGGGTAGCTTAATGTGCGGGCCTGTGTACGTACTGTGTGGCGACAGTTTGGGCAGTAGCGGCAGCAGGCGCTGCACCACGACCCGCCGGTCGGCCACGCGCGGCCGCCCGCGCCGCCAGCGTGGCAGGCCCTCGAACTGCATCTCTGTCTTCTTCACCTGCAGAACACCAAACCCAAAATCAAAATAAATAATAATAATACCAGCCTTTTACTGTCCCACTGCAGGGCAAAGACCTCTTCTCGTACAGAGAAGGCACGAGTATTGATCACCACGCTCGCTCAAGGGGGATTGGCGATTTAAAACTTTTGTTAAGTATGTAGATATGAATAGAAAAAGTTACACTGGTAACTACTTGCCCGAATTTGAACATCAAAATAAAACTGTGTTTATTTAGATATAGGCATAGCGACATCTATCTTACCACATATGAACTAAAGACTGACATTCTAAATGGCGATGTCAAAGTTATTAAGTAAGCTGATTTTCGTATTCAAAAAGCTACGATTTATTACTGATTCAAAAATAATAAGGCAAGTATACTTTGCTCTTTGTCAGTCAATTTTGACTTACTGCATCACTTCATGGGGTGGGGCTGGTAAAACTTTGCTATTGACCATTGAAAGAGCCCAAAGAGCTATTCTCAAGGTGGCTACTTGCCGCCGTTTTCTTTTTCCCACTAACCTCCTGTATAAATCTTGTGATGTACTAACAGTTCGACAGTTATTTATAATGAGCACTGTACTAAAACAACACGCAGCACTTCCATACAGCACTGATTTCACTAAAAGGAGACGGAAAGATTTAGTTTGCTCACAAAAAAGTACAAAACATCCTTTTACAGCAAAATTTTATATTGTACAACGGACCGCTACTCTTTAACAGGCTTAATAAAAAAGGTAACATCTTCTCTTTAAATTATAGTGACTGTAAAAAAAATCTTATGGAAGCTCTTCAAGCTATGTCGTATGAAGATACAGAGAAGTTATTACTTGTTTTAAAATAATATTAGTGTTTTGTTAAATTAGTTAACTAAGTTAAGATTAGTTTAACTTTAATTTTATACACTTGTTTGCATACCAAATTGTAAGTTTATTAGGTATATGATGTGATTATTTGTAAGATTAATGTTACCTACAATCGCCTGAAACACATGATCACCTAGTTCAGGCACAAATTTCGGGTGAACTTTATATAGATTTAAGGAAAATTGTATTTAACGTTATACCTTATAATTATGAATAAAAATTTATTATTATATTATTATTATTCGCGCGATTGAACGTGTAGCGACATCTATCTCGCCAAATATGAACTAATGACTGACATCCTACATCGCGGTATTAAAATTATCCGCGCCATTTGAACGTAAACAAGTTCCAAACAACAACCACCAGATACTGTTGTATCTGGTGGGCTTACTACTGCCCGACGGTCAGAGGATCCTCCCTTTTCTATGGGGGATGGGGAACTTTACACCCTGTTCCTCATACACCTCTAAAGCTACAAGTTATTGTTATTATTACTAGCCTATATTTTCCCACTGCAGGGTAAAGGCCTCCCAACTTTCTTTCCACTTCTCTCTGTCTAGGGTTTTTTGGGACCAGTCCTTATCGAAGGAGTCCAGCCCGTCCCGCCATCTTCACCAAGGCCTAACGTGATGGCTTTTGCCATGTAAGAGAACCCATTGGGTCGTACATTTAGTCCACTGATCGTCTGACATGCGGCAGATGTGTTCATCCCAGTTCCATTTAAAAATGAACATCATTGCAAGTCATCATTTTTTTTTTTATTGAATTCTGCAACTTGGCAATCTGTGTCAACACAATAAGCCATTCAGATGAGGTATCTTGATCCAGGTATTTTAGCAGAAAGTATTCTTATGAGAACCTTTCATCTGGTGTCACCAAATCTCACGGTAAGAGTAGAGACATTATGCCGTTTCAAACGGGAGTATACGATACTCCCTTTGCCTTCTAGTTTGGATGCTAATTCGTTGACGTGAGATGATATTCTCGTCTGATAGCTTTCACTATATCTAGCGATCTCTTGTTTGACGGTACTGATCTTTAGGTCCTCGTGTATATATTTGTTGCTCACATAGTAGGGTATATCTAGCATGGCTCTCAATGTCTTGCTTTGAAATCTTTCAAGAATCTCTATGTTGCTATTGCTAGCAGTACCCCACAGCTGGATCCCGTAAGTCCAGATTGGTTTAAGGATGGTCTTGTAAATAGCTATCTTGCTTTCCTGTGAGAGGCTTGATTTACGTCCTATCAGCCAGTACATTGATCTGACTTTCGTATCCAGCTGTTTACGCTTGGTCCAGATATGCTTTCTCCAGGTGAGTCTTCGATCCAGATGCATACCCAAATATCTGGCATCTTCAGCTTGAGGAATTCCTTCATTATAAAGCCTTATTGGGGGACAAGTCTGCCTTCTCAAGGTGAAGGTCACATGGACAGATTTTCCTTGATTAACCCTAATACGCCATTTATCTAGCCACTTTTCCACTTCATGGATGTGGGTTTGTATGTTGGCCGATGCTATAGCGGGATTCATGTGTACCGACAAGAGGGCTGTATCATCCGCATATGTGGCAGTCATAGTATCAACGTGCGTCGGAAGGTCTGCGGTAAAAAGCAAATACAGGATGCGTCCCAATATACTTCCTTGTGGTACTCCTGAGAGAATTCCGTTTAAAGGAGTAACTTCGTTGTTAAATTTTACCTCAAAGCATCTACTGTGTAAGTACGGTCGTAGAATCGGAAAAAAGGAGTGAGGCAGCAGCTTTTTAATTTTGAAGAGAAGTCCTTCATGCCATACTCTATCGAACGCCTGGCTAATATCAAGAAAGACCGCAGAGTAGAACTGTTTGTGTTCTAGTGCATGACTTATTGGATCCGTAATACGGTGGATTTGTTCGATAGTTCCATGTTGCTCTCGGAAGCCAAACTGGTGAAGAGGAATAATTTCTGGTAGATAGGGGCGCATCCTGTTCAGCAGTATTTTTTCGAAGAGTTTACCCAAAACTGGGAGTAGGCTTATTGGTCTGTAGGAGCTTACATCGTGGGGCGGTTTGCCTGCTTTGAGTATCATTATAACCTGCGCAATTTTCCACTGGGCGGGGTAAATTGCTAGTCTTAGGCAGGCATTGTAGATGGCTGCAATGTGAATTATGCCCTTTCTAGGCAGCTGCTTGAGTAGTTGTGCGTCGATTAAATCGTAGCCAGGTGTTTTACCCTTCTGTAGTTTTAGGATTTCTTTCCGTAGTTCGTTGGGGCTAGCACCTTTTAGTGGTAGACTCATTTGCAATGGTGCGTCCAGATATTCGGTGACTTTCTTGACGTGTTCAGGATTTTTGCTTGGTAGGGGTCTGAAGATAGTTTTTAGGTATTCCGCGTATACTTTGGCCTTTTCAAGTTCTGTTTTTGCCCACTTGCCATCAGGAGCTTTTATGGGTGGTATGTGTTCTTTCGGTCTTTTCAGCCTTTTTGTTATCTTCCATAGTGAGTAGTTGGTGTCTATAGTAGGACTAAGGTCAGTTAATTGTTTTTGTAAACGCTCGTTTTCTGCTTGACAGATCATGTGCTTGAGTTCCTCAGAGGCCCTGTTGAAAGCTTTTTTGTCACAGGGATATTTCGTGGAATGCCATTTTTTCCGCAGAAGCCTTCTTTCATTTACTTTATCCTTTATTAGTTTGGGGTAGTAAGCAATTTGTGTTGCTTTCGGTCTTAGATAAGACGTAGATTCTTTGGCCGCTAAGTGAATAAGCTTACTGAGAGTTTCGATAGCTGTTTCAACGCTATCTACATTATTAAGTGGCAAATTCAAGTTGATTCTGATATTTTGGTTCTGTATCTGTCCCAATCTGTTGTCTGGTTATACAGTATTTGTTGGTACTCAGTTAAAATGGCCTTACAGTGAACGTTGATAATTACTGGTGTATGGTCTGAAGACAAGTCAGTGCATTCTTCTACGTTCATGTGTCTGAGCGGGATATTTTTGGTTATAAAAAAGTCCAATAGGTCTGGTACCTTTTTTGGGTCCGCAGGCCAGTATGTAGGAACACCATGCGAAGCGCTATGGAGGTTGAGGTCGTTCGTAGCTACATAGAGTTGTCGTCCCCGTGGCGAGGTTAGTCTCGAGCCCCAGAAAGCGTGTTTTGCGTTCCAGTCGCCACCGCAGATAAATCTGTTTCCTAGTGTGTTGAAGTAAGTCTTGAATTCATTGCTTGTAATAACATGCCTAGGTGGGCAGTAAATGGCAGATACTGTTGTTTCTGTTTTGTTATCCTGAATCCTGACCGAAGTTGCTTGTATCTTTTCCGTTTTTGTTTCCCCAAAGAGATAATGTTTGATGTTTTCTTTTATTATGATTGCGGTTCCTCCGTGTGAATTACCAGAAGGGTGGTTTGTAGTATACACCATGTAGTTTTTAAGTTGGAAATGAGTTTTAGATGTGAACCTTGTTTCTGAGATTAAAGCCACGTCCACTCTTTCAAGTTTCAAGAAGAGTTCAAGTTCCTGGCGACGTTCTGTCAGCCCGTTGGCATTCCAGGTGATTATTCTAAGGTTTAGGGGTGCTTTATAAGGCTTGTGAATAATTGGTTCATACGATCCATCATGTTGTCTAACATAATATTTATTATGTTTTGAAATTTGTTGAACATGGCGTCCAGTACTTCCCCGAAATTATTTGGGTTCTTGATATCGGTTATTGATCCTGTTGTGTTTTCTTGTTTTGTCACTTGTGCATATGTGATATTTGGTTTCGAGTGATTGAGGAGATTGTAGTTCTTAGTTTGATGGTTTTCTTGTACAGTTTATGTCGGGTTTTGGCGGTATTGATTTTGCGTTATGTTGTTTGTGTTTCCATTAATTTCTTTGCCCTTTCCAGTCTTGTTTTTCGAAAGTAAATCTTTGTATTGTTTGTACTTTGTGCAGCCTTTGTAACTTGCTGGATGTTTTTCTTGGCAGTTGGCACAAGTTGCCTCGGTGTCCGGTCTTTTTAAACAGCTTTTTGTTGAGTGTTCATCCCCGCATTTTACACATCTGAATGGTCTGTTGCACTGGTTTTTTGCATGTCCAAATCTTTGGCATCTTTTACACTGTAAAATGTCTAGCTTTTTGTATGGTGCTTCAAATGAAACTTTTACGTAATTCACTCTGTTGATTTTGACTTTGTTGTTGTGTTTAGGCTCAAGATCTACATAGAATAAGGGTAGCGGTTGTTTTGTGTTTTTATGTTGTACATTTATGATGTGTCGAACTTCATGCCCAAGTTCGAAGAGCTCTTTTTTTATTAATTCTGTGTCTTCTGATGAGTGAAGACCACGTAATACTACTCTGTAGGCTCTTTCGCTTTTAAGTTTGTATGTGTAATGGCTAACATTATTTTCTATAAAGTTAGCTCATATGTTTTTGTACGTGTCTACGTCACCAGGCATTATTTTAACTATGTGTCCTGACCTCAGAGTTGTCATAGTATATTTGTCGGTATTTACGATTGAAGAGAGGAGTTTTTTTAATGTCGTTATGTCTATAACTCCTGTGGCAAATATGGGTTCTGGCTTTGGCGGTTTAGGCTCCTTAGGTTGTTGACTTGGTTCGTCTTGACTTGCTGACTCTAAGATTTGGAATCTGTTTTCTGTTGTTACTGCATATGTTGTCTTATTTACTTTAGTATTTTTTTTTGTCCATTTAGGACTAGATTCTGCTTTTCTTTTCATAGGCACCTGATCGTTTTGCCACGGTTGTTTTCTTTTGGCTTGTGCACCATTTGTATCAGATGTATTCGATTCCACATGCACCTTATCATTTGGACTTTTTTGTTTTGGTGTTTCAATTGGTAAAGTTCCAAGTGAGTGGCTCCTTGCACGTGCAAAAATGCTTTTTTGGAGTACTTGTTGTGTCATCTTTGGTTTGTTTTGGTTTTCTTTTTCATTATTTATATTCATTTTGTTCCCACGAGTAGGGTCGATATAAAAGGTCACTTGAAGGGTGACGCCCATTCCTCCAAGAAGGCGATCTTCAACGACGTTTGCCATGTCCGCCGAGGTTGGCGCTTGATACTGATCTCCCACCAGTCATGCATTCCATTGGCACGTGTCCCACCGTGGAATTAGGGTGATTGTTTTATAGAGGTTTTCTTCCTCTCAGCCCGGGCAATTAAGCCAAGACTCCTGATCGCTGAGTAGCGGTTGCGGGTGAGAGTATTCATTTCCTAACACCCACTGTGTCTGGCTGGTTAGGTCAGTATTAGTATTGTCGGGTTATTTAACCGCCGCCCGAGACTCGGCGTTGAGGTTCGTTTAGCACCACCCGGGGGGCACGTGTAGGGTTTTCTTCAGGTATTCTTCCTACGGACGCGAATCACTCCACCCGAAAGTCATCATGACGCAAAGAATTTTGGTAGTTTTTGGAAAGCCACAAACAGGTTGAATCCCAGGTCGGGTCTGCCTGTGAGCGTTGAGGGCCTTAGTGATCCTAATGATATCGCCAACATATTCAGCAGAGCCTTTAGGGTTGGGTCTCCCCTGGGTACGTCGTCGGTCGGGCCGGAGGTGGTGGGGGGGTCCGAAGACGTGCCTATTAGGTTTGCGGCCAGGGAGGTAGCTACTGTCATACGCAACTTAAAGAGAGGCAAGTCACCGGGTCATGACAGCCTAAGTATAGAGCATTTGCTATATGCTGGTAAGCACTTACCGCGAGTGCTAGCAATGTTTTTTAGCTTGTGCCTGAGTCACTCGTACCTTCCAGCTGATTTACTTAAAACTATTGTTGTCCCCATTGTTAAAAATAAGACTGGAGTTGCGAGTGACAAGAGCAACTACAGGCCTATATCCCTGGCTACCATCATTGAAAAGGTGTTGGAAAGTCTGATTGATCAGCAGCTGGATAAGCACTTAATACTCAATGATGCCCAGTTTGGGTTTAAGCCACATTTATCCACGGAAACAGCTATACTATGCCTCAAACAGACTGTTCAATACTATGCAAGTAGTACGCTGTATATGCATGTTTTCTGGACCTCTCCAGGGCCTTCGACCTCGTATCTTATGGCTGCCTGTGGAGGAAACTGTCAAATGTTAAGAACCTCCCAAGCGATATCATTGGGATGCTAAAGTATTGGTATAAAAACCAATACAATTATGTTAAGTGGGCGGGTTTCCTGTCGGATGCATACGGGTTGGAGTGCGGTGTGAGGCAGGGGGGAATCAGCTCACCCAAGCTATTCAACCTGTATGTAAACGAGCTGATCTGTGAGCTCAGCAATGCCAATATCGGGTGCTCCATTGACGGGCACTGCGTCAATAACATCAGCTACGCCGCTGATATGGTATTGCTGAGCCCATCGATCAGTGCGCTTAGGAGGCTTCTTCGCATCTGTGAGGACTATGCGGTGGCTCACGGCCTCAGGTACAATGCGACCAAGAGCGAGCTACTGTCGATCACGAAGTTCAAGTACCTGGGGCATTGGGTCACCGATAGTCTGTCCGGTGATGTGGACGTGGAGAGGGAACGCAGAGCATTGGCAGTTCGATGTAACATGCTGGCTCGTAGGTTTGCACGTTGTACTAGGGAGGTGAAAATTACGCTCTTTAGAGCGTATTGCCAATCTATGTACACGTGTGCCCTATGGGTCAGCTATACAAAAAGCTCGTACAATGCTCTGCGTGTCCAATATAATAACGCCTTCAGAGTTATGTTGGGACTGCCGCGCTTTTGCAGTGCGTCGGGGATGTTCGCGGAAAATAACGTGCCAGATTTTTACGCACTGATGCGGACACGTATAGCATACCTGATGCGGCGAGTGCGCGACAGCTCCAACAGCTTAATGGCAGTAGTAACCGACAGGACAGACAGTCCAATAATGTGGCATTGGATGACCACTCATCGTGCATCATTCCAATATTTAAAATAATTTGTTTTAGTGTATTTGTAAGAGTTTTCATGTATTTATCTATGTTTTATGTATAAAGTTGTAATGTGTGTGTTTTATGGACTTATGGTCTGAAATAAATTTTATTATTATTATTATTATTTAAGCATGGCAGTTTTTTGAGTGACATTAGGTGTAGAAAATATTGAGTAGTTACAGTACCTCTCCTGTGTCGGGTCGTGGCGCGATGGGCGTCGGATGTCGGAACACAGAGCTTGCGTCGTCCAGTCGCGTCGTCTGCGTCGGGTACTGCTGCGGCTTCTGATACACAAAGGTTTATTGAAATGTGTTTGGGCATGGCCCAAAAGACCAGAGTCCAAACCAACAAGTCTGCTTGCCTCTGGCGACCGTTGACCTCACGAACCAATCGCGATTGTGTGTGAGCGAGATAAAATATTGTTCCTACGCCTTCATCCTCGAATTTTGTATTTTTAAATTTAAAACAGTTAGTACATTCATCTTTCACCTTGGATTTGGACGTACTTTTCTTTCTTCTAACATCACCTAAATATTCAAATATAAATTATCTACACAACTAACTTTTCGTGTAAAGGCTGAGATAGGCGTTTAAAAAGTGAAAAATTCTGGTACGGCTACCCTTAACTACATGACGTAAGGTCGCAATACTGTAAGGGTACGACAGTACATATAAATATATGATACTCACTGCCAGTCCCGCAGACTCACGAGACTGATCTGAGATGGCTAAAGGTGTCTTGGCCACAGTGAGGGGTAATGAGACAAGAATATAAAATTCAAATCTGGTTTATTTACAACTAGCAGACGTCACGCAGTTTCACCCGCGTAGTTTCCGTTCCCGTGGGAATACGGGGATAAAAAGTAGCCTATGTCCACCGGGAATAGTGTAGCTTTCAACCAGTACAATAGTTTTTAAAATTGGATCATTAGTTCCGAAGATTACCCCCTACATACAAACTTACAAATTTTACCTCTTTATAATATTAGTATAGATAAGTTACAGCTTATATACTACTTTTTCTTAACACACACTATTACATAAAATCGTTGTGTCCTATGCGTGTAAGATGCAACTTAATCATAATTTTAAATGGGCCGTGCCTCAACCGGGCTGAGTGCTGTGTCAATGTCCAAAGGTAACATTGAACACTTCTAATGGGAGCTTGAACCGCTTCGTTACGTAACGCGTTACGGCGCGAGTCTTTCTGGTTTCCCGTTCTCTCATGCATGCGGTAGGCAGGCTCTATCACTTCTATTGGGCGTCCCGAGACACATACGTTTTTTTAATGGTATAAACTAGTGCTTGACTGAGATGGCACCTGATGGCAAGCAGTGATGCAATCAATACTGGTAAAACGCACTGGTTTATTAACCTTTTAACCGCCTAAAATAAGCCTATTTTTGCGTAAAATGTAAAGTAGAACCAAGAAATCAAATTGGACAAACAGGTTTTTTGGTCGTATAAAGCACGACCCAAGAATAGTTTCAGCACTGATTGAACGTCAAAATTTACGAAAACAGTCTCCTAAAACATCCCCCTTTACCACTTCCAAAACGTATCAAGACTGGTTGCATACCGTGACTGTCGGCTTCCTGTGCTGCGCGCACACATGTCCGCAGTTGCAGCGCGCGATCGTGTTGTTGGCGGCCGGATTCACGTGCGGGTTGCCCACCAGGGCCAGTAGACGTTTTAGCCTGTAACATAAACTTAATATCACGCCTTTATTCATTCCAGAGTTCAGCAGAGATGTACAGACAGCGCCGACAATTGGATATTTCTCAGGCACTATAATTCCTTGGATACTTGATTTAAACAACAGTTGAATCTATTAAATATTTAGGAGTAATATTTGACAAAAACCTTAACTTTAAAAATCAAATTATTAATCTCTCAAACAGGATTAGAAAGCTTATCTATGTATTTAAACAAATAAGAAACTCAGCCAACGCTAAAATAATGAAAATGATTTATTGTTCCTTGTGTCAAGCGGTTATGACCTATTGTATTTCTTGTTGGGGTGGCTCCGCTAAGTCACATAGTTTAATTGCTGAAAGAGCGCAAAGAGCCTTATTAAAGGTAAGCTACTTCAAGCCCAGGTATTATTCTACCACTGAGCTTTACAGGGAATGTGAGGTACTAACTGTACGTAAACTGTTTGTGCTATCTTTGATCATGAAACAGCATTCCTGTTTAAAGCTAAGTGCTCGGACTGGTGAAGAAATGACAAGGAGCAGGCGTTTCAATTTACTGAAATCTCTACCCTGTAGAACTAGTTTTGCTCAAAAGTTCAACTTATTTCTAGGACCTAGACTGTTCAACATTGCAAATAAACAGTTACAAATTTCATCTATGACTAAAAAAGAGTGCAAACAGAATGTAATCAGATGGCTGCTATCGCTAACTTATGATGAAACGGAAAAACTGTTTATCGTTCCTGGGTAAAAACAATTAGTTCTCCATGCAAAAATATTTCCTTTCTGTATTCATTAGTTTTCACATGACATATTCATGAATTCACACACACACACACACACACACACACACACACACACACACACACACACACACACACACACAACCACACACACAAATACAACCTTAAGCAACCAACCTTAAGTCTAGTTTTTGCACCTAAGCAATATTTTACTCCTGTGCTTAGTTTAATACTTTTTTAAATTAAAACATAACGATACCGGAAATTTCAATTGTCGTAAAGGACAAAACACGAGTTTACAGCAGAGCCAAAAAACAAAAAACAAAAATGTTTTTGTCTTATATCTTTCTCAAACAAAGTGCTATATTCGTGACGTCAAAAGAAACCCTAACTATTTTTTCACGTTCTATCCATATTAATTAACAGAATAAACCAAACTTAATTATTTACCAAAATGAGCGTCCTTTACAACCCAAAAAAATAATAACTGTAGTACTTTACAGCCACGAAAAATTAGTATTGATAAAGTCAGATATGTCGTAAAACTCGTAAAGGATTAATCTTGATCATCAATGGGTAGTACAAGTCAATTAAATCAAAAACTAAAGGAGGTAAAAGGAACAAAAAACCGAAAGTTCTAAATACAAATGCCTACAATTGGTAGTAAAACCAAGAGTTTTTTTATTATTTTTTATTTATTATTCAAAGAATTAGTAAAAAGAAAGTAACAAAAATATTATTCTAATAGGAACTCACAATTTTATGCAACTTTTTTAAATTTAAATCTCTAGGAATCGTTGCGATGCAGAAAACAACTGAAGTTTTAGAATAATCAGCTAATAAACTTATCTACTAACTACTTTTTAAACTGAATCTCAAACAATAACTATCAGACCAGTCTGTTTATTTGCAGAAATCTTTAATTAATAAAACTTAAGTCATGTTTCTCAATTTGTTTATTTTAAACAAATAAACAAATTGAAAAACTTGACTGCCAAAAAATTAATTAAATTTAAAGTAAAATCAGCCTTTGAAATTATTAGCAATAAATGATAAAGGTACTGTTTATTTTTAATAATCACCTAATAAACTAATTTACTATTAATTTTTTTAACAATATTAGTGGAACTCAAACAACAGCACGGACTTAAACATAATAAACTTAAAATAAACAAAATAATAACAAATTTTGCCCTCAAGAGCTTAAAACTAAAAAAAAATACATTCTAAAGTATTAACTTATTATTAAAGTAATAATGACAAGTATTTTCAGCCTTTTATTATTATGAAATTAGGTTCTTTCTTCTTTGTTAGTCTCACAAATGGTCAAATAAGTTGGAGGTCTAATTATTTGACCTTTTTGTAAGGCTAGTACTTTTAAGTGAAGTAACTTACCATAAATAATTATTTAAGTGACTTGATAAAAAAAATATTGTTAACCTTTCAAATTCCATGTATGTAGACATGGAAATTGAAAGGTTAAACAGTAAAATGTTAGAGATCATTAAACAGTAAAATATTAGAGATCATTTGTGTCGATTTCGTCTTCCTCGTCAGTTTCAGGAAGACTGTCTCTAACAGTTCCCAAGGACGGTAGATCTAAATACTCCTTATGAAATCGCTTTGGTATTGTTCCGTTAGTACATAAACGCTTTAAATCGTTATACTTGGCGACTGGTATAGGGTTAGGTTTCCCTCTTAATTTGTAGTAAAAAATATTATTATAATGTCGTATAAAAAGTTAAATGCAAAAATGAGGCTTACGACCTATAAAATAATTAAAACATGACTTTACGCTCCGTATTGAAAATTATTTTTACGATACATCCCAAATAGTAAAAAAAATCACGCTAGAAATGTTGAAAAGCCAGGTCGTAAGGGGCTTTCTTTTAGAGATAGAATTTTTTTAATACTACCAATCGATAGAGCTCGCGACGCTGATTCCAAATATACAATATGTAACAAAAACCCTGTTGTTCCTTCTACCCACGTTTTAAGAATCGGTATACGTACCTAATAAAGCGAGTCATTTATTAAAAATGCTCAATAAAAATAATTAAAATAAATATTTAATTATTAATATTTGTAATGTTTAACTGATTTCTTACCTCTGCAGCGAATCTCTTTGACCGATGCCGCGCCGCCGCGCCACGTGACGCGGCATCGGTCACAAGGTCATGACCTTGTCAGCTGTTGTTTGTCACTTTAACGAATGCATCTATTCTTTGAAAATGTTTGTTTACATGGTATTTTTATGCACAATTGATAGTTATTCAAACTACACATTTTAACACTTAAAAAAAACAATAGTTATTACGATGTCTACTTGACGGCCGCAGAGATGCTGTTCAATATGACCACCTTGTATGTACCCCTACACATTTGTTGCAACGCCTAATAATATTCTCACGACATATCAACATATTCTACATTAGAATAAAAAAATAACATTTACGTAAACGAAACACAAATCAATCACGTAGGTTAACAATAACATCCGTTCGAAACTAAGTTGCGCGGGAGACTGGAACTAGGAAGTAAGGAAGTAGTTCGCAAGGCGGCGCGGGAGGCGGCGAGTGGGGGGCGGGGACGGGATAGGCATGCACGTGCGTCGCCGCCGGCCGCGGTAGCGTTTGGCGGCATCTTTTGTCACTTCAAAGAAGCCGCCGCCGCCGCCGATCCGCGCTCGTAAATAAAAATGTACTCGTAAAATCAGGTATTCTAAACATTTTTTCGATTGTGTCGGTTTTAATAGTTATTTGATTAGTACCCGTCGACTAGCCAATAATTATTTTTTTTTAATTATAATTTCATTAATGGTATCCTTGTAGGTAAATGAATGTGTCCTTAAAAGGAACAACAGGGTTTTTGTTACATATTGTATATATAACTCATTTTCGGCAAAATGTCCTTTACGACAATTGAAATTTCCGGTGTCGATAATAATTACACCTAGTACCTTCATCAAGTTACTAAAGTACCTACTTACTTACAATTAAATATCATATCTGCATAAACTTACTGTCGTCTCATCTGTTGTAAGTATTTCTACAAATTAGGCACAAAAACATTAGAAATACTGAGGGTGGGCGCTGATACCTATAATTACAAGATATTAAGTTACCTTAGCTTAGGTATTGGCTGCAACTCTAACATAAAACTGTATTTACCTTATGGCTAATTTTACATTTTATTTTACTGTAAACTGTATTTTTTACTTGAGGGTGCAAATAAACTATTTTTATTTTTATTTATTAACAATGAGAATGAAACATCTTTCAGAATAAATAAAATGATAGTACGACGTGGTCCCAACCTAAATCAAAATGGGTTGGCACAATTTCTCCGAAACCGCGCGCGCGCTCATTGGTCAAATCAAATAGTGTGCGCTTCCTCGGTTTCCTGTTACACATTTCCCTTCCTTTTCACGAAATCACTCCCACAAAAAATATCCAACAACCGAGAAAAAGGATGTACAGACACAAGCACATCAATCTACCCCAAACTGTCAGTTTTTCCCAGTTGAATATGAACCTTATTCTCTTTGCAATAAAGTTTAAAAAATATCAAAGCAATTTGACATATTGGGGTAACTTCATGTGCTGGCCTCTGTACATACATACATGACATAAACTCACGTTTCCCATGGGGTAGGCAGAAACTACAGAGTGCCATATGTTACGGATTCTTACATACTTCTTTTGCTTCGTTTACATTCATACATGTTGTCATACACCGGTTGTGAGTACTACGCACCTGACCTTTCCAAAGAACCTCACCAATAAATAAATATTCCACAACTTTCACACAACGCCATTTAGTCCCAAGTTAAGCTTGAGAGCTTGTGTTATGGGTACTAAACAGCTGATAAACATACTTATATATTTCTAAATACATACATATTATAAATAAATTACACCCAGACACAGAACGAATCGTGCTCATCACACAAACATTTGTTCTGGGTGGAAATCGAACCCACAACCTCCGGCATAGCAGTCAGGGTCACTAACTACTAGACCAACAGGCCAGTCTATAAGGTCAGGACCAATAAGGTCTATGTATGTCCTTCCAGGGCGTCCCCTCCCGGCGTTTTGACTTCCGATGTTTTACTTCAAAAACCTACCTATCACTCAACATGGAGAACCCGTCTGGCGGTTGTGGACCCTGAGGTCTGTTGATCAGCTTGCTCACCAATTTGAGCGTCCCACCACTCGACGAGGACTTGTGGTCTGGAGACGCTAACTGTTCACCTAGGACCGTAAATTAAGTATCAATTAGTATATTAATAAGCGTATAAAGAATAGAAATTTGTGATTCAATAATCTCAGATGGAAACAGTGCATGATTTTTGGAAGTAAATTATGGTTTTTTGTTAAAAATCTGTTACTGTTATAAAATCCTCAAGCTTTGAGCAACTTAGGATGAATTGAAGAGGTTATCATCATGATATAACTCTTGTAGTAAGCATACGGTTCATTTTTGTGGCATATCCGCTCCACCGACACTTTGTAGCGCGATGAATGCATATACGCACGAATAAATTACAGCGCTGCGGTATTTATTGTTTTTTTTGTTGTTTAAATATCGTGAAGGGGCCTTTTTGGCATCGCCTAGGTCTTTTATTTTTTTGACATGTAATACTTAAATCTAACCTGTCAAAAAAATAAAAGACCTAGGTTTTAGTTGTTAATTCTGTGCGTGTCCCAAATAAATGCATTTACTTTATTTCAGAGAGTGACTACAGTGAGCCAACTTACAGTGAGTTTTTGTTTGTATTAATAATCATATACGGATTTTTTAAAAAAAAAAATAAAACCGACTTAAAAAAAACACTAGCCGGTGTAAAATAACTCTAAATTAGGAAGTCTGTGGCTTTGGTGGTTTTGTCTTATTCATGATGGGCCACCGACTTCCTAATTTAGAGTTATTTTACACCGGCTAGTGTTTTTTTTAAGTCGGTTTTATTTTTTGCAAAAAAGATTTTTATTTTTTCATTTTTAGTTGTTCCCATACAAATATTTGCCATGAATTTATTTTTATATTGTTATTTGTTAACAATACATGTCATGGTAATAGGATTATCCACTTATCCCTAATAAATGAAACTTAACATACCTAACTGTCGAAATCTAGGTATATTGTACACATCTGCATACCCCTCAGAGCATACAGGCGTGATGATACGTCATGATGTTGTATAAACAATAAATATCCAAGCGATTCCAGCAATCACGACAGATTTGCCGTCTATTTTTGAAGAGTTCCATTGAATATCTCCGAAGATCAGCACCAGATCTTCACCAAATTAAAATGGGACCACCTCGGGAGTATACTCTTTCAAATAAAAAAAGAATTTTGAGAATCGGTCCACAAATGGGGGAGAAATCGCGTAACGAACACACAAAAAAAAAAAAAAAAACATACCGTCGAATTGAGAACCTCCTCCTTTTTTGAAGTCGGTTAATAAAATGACGGCGGGTGGGTATGCCAGATTCTATACAAAAATGTTCGAACCTCTTAGCAGACACAAGATTATGTTAGTGTCAAAACTGCGGTAAATAATATTTATGAATAACAGAGATAAGGCGACATTAACCTTTTTACCGACACAGTGATTTATAGAGGACAAATCAAAATGTGCTCGTCACGCCCACGTCGCGATTACGAGACGAATTTAAAAGATTAATGCTTAGCCTGGCGCTAAGGGCAAAAATGCTTGTGCTTTGGCCAAGTATTATTCTACTTCTTTTCTCTCGCACAAATGTCAAACTACAAGTGCTAGAAAGAGACGCGAATAAGTAAAAGGAGTAGTACTTGTATCTTATGCCCGTTTTTATCGATCTACACTTGGGAGCAAATAAATTGAGCCACTTCCCTTTTTCATGTAAGTATAACGGTTAATATTCTTAAAATGGTTAACGTGTCTATTCGAACCATATATCGGCTAAAAGTTTATAGTATAAACCAGGGCTTCCCAAACTTTTTCAGTTAGTGCTGGTGCAATTTAGAGGTATAGGATTCCGACTCGGCACCCTAGCTTGTTGAAATAATCACATCCAGCTTACCCGCAACTGACAAAGTTCCCCAATTGAACATGGACCTATTCAGTTGAAAAATTATGAAATAATTTTGAAACATTGGGGTAGCTTGATGTGAATTAAAACATCCAAAATATGAGACTGAGTTTATGTAACTGTGAAAGCTTCCATGTTTAGTTTCCAGAGAATGGTAAACAGGAGCGCCGCACGGCACCCCTCGACGGCACAGTTCGGGAACTCCTGGTATGAGCTTTAAATTGAGACTTATTTTTTTTAATTACCACCTAAACTTAACCTAACCCGATTAATTGAATAATTAATAATAGAAAATTTTGTAACAATACGTGAAAAAGAAATTGGCTCCATTTTGCTACCAACTGTATATAATTTAAGCAATTTTAATAACAAAAACTAGTGCGTACATTTCCTTTCATCCCCCGACATGCCATCATTACTATCTTGACTGTAAGTGTTCTTGGGCGACAGTATGTCATTATCACTCTCTCTCGCTCTCTCCTTTTCGTCTTCGACAGAACTGTCGGCTCCTCTGTCGGACATCTTGTCGGCTCTGTCGCGTTTGTCGGACGGTAGCGTCATGGGGATGATCACGGCAGATTTTTGGGGCTGGGGTAGCGGTGGGGTTGGTTCTGCCCACCAGTAGTCTAGCTCGAGCTTAGACCGGGATCCAAACTGAAACAATGGGTAGGTAAATTATAAATTATGTTTAACTAGCCTCTGCCCGCGACTTCGTCCGCATGGAATAGTTAAAAAAAATCCCGAATTGAAACAGAGCTCCGCTCCTATTAGTCTCGGCGTAATGATTTAAATCGGAGAAATATTTTTTTATGCTTCTGAATCTGCACGGCCTAACTCTACCGACCCTAACTTCACAAATTGTACATATATCAGTAAAAATGTATGGCTTGGCTGTTTCGTTACTCAGAAACTAAATATTCGCGTCACCTCCACGACGGTAGCAAAACGGCGAAGCCATAGATTTTTACTGATATGTACAATTTGTGAAGTTAGGGTCGGTAGGTTAGGCCGTGTAGATTCAGAAGCTTGGCTCTACATGAGATCTGATATCTTTTTCACAATGCAAACCTTATGTGGTAGTCTTGGCAACATTTTACATGAAATGTTTTTGGTGTGATAGAGTTTATTTAACTTTTACAATAATAATTATCGCGAGTGCAGCACACTAGTGCACGGGATGAAGAATGGAAGACGACTGTCTGGATGGGTAGGATGAGTGTATGAGGAGTCGAGGAGTGATGTGTCAGCACTCTGACGGGAATGCAGCATGAGCTGTTGTGTAAACCAGAAAGTGTACATTGGATAGGTATGACAGTCCATAATATTGACGCTAACTGCAATAACACGAGCACACGAGCAAAAACACTAGGAAGTGGCGAAGGGTGGGCCGTTTTTGGGGGACTGTCTTTATGTATTTTTTTAGATGTTCAAAAAGTGCTGATTCTCAGCCTAGTGTGAACTGTTGATTTTGATTTTTGATTTTCGATAAAAGAAAATTAGGAAATTGACTCACCATAAGGTACAAGTCCCCTATCGTGAGATCCCCCGCATCATACACACTCCACCCCTTCCTGATCTGCCTCATGGCCAGCTCCACATCAATGTCCGGCTTGGTCTCCTCTTCCACCTTAGCTGGCTCCTCAGTCTTCGGCTCCTCGATCTTCGGTTCCTCTCCATCTTTGTCCATGACTAGAGTGTAAATGCTGCCTCCACGCTTTTTTGGTCGTATGCGGAATTTTACCTAGAAATACATAACGTAACATAAAACAAATATAACGTCACGTGTAATCCCCCGAGGGCTAGGCAGAGGTGTACTGGTAATCCAGTTATGTTTAAGTCCCATGTAATAGGGGGCGAGCTTATTACCATCAATCGGGCACAAATCTAGTCTCCGGGCTGCTACAGAAAAATTCTAGATGGAAAAACTCAATAACGCTTTGCCCGACCCGGGGATCGAACTCGGGACCTCACGCTCAGCATTAGCGCTTCCGGCCACTAGACCAACGAGGCAGTCCGGTACCTGGAAATGTTATATAAATAAAGGGTTTGTTTATTTATTTTAAAACAAACAATATCATTACAGTGACTTAATGCAATAAGGAGTGTAGTTACAAACTCCTAATAATATAGGGTGACTGGTAATTAGTGACAGATACTTTAACACGTGATTGTATTCATGATTTCAATAAACTTTCCCAAAGAAACTTTTTTTATACACAATAACTTATAACACAATAAAATAACAAAAACGCTGTTTGAATGCTGATTGATCACAGTGGGCACGAATCGTTACGATCTATCAGCTGATAGTCTGACCTCGGGAAGGGCAAACTTTACTAGTAGTAGCGTCACACGCTTCCCCGCTTCCGTTTGTGCAGTACGACGTAATTGAATTAATTGAAAGTTAATGAGTATAAAAAAAAGTTTCTTTGGGTAAGTTATTCTTATTCATGAGCACAATCACGTGTTTAAGTATCGTTCACTAATTACAAGTCACCCTATACATATAATCCGTACTGATATAAATCATAACCCCTCTTTTTGCTTTGCCGAAGTCGGGTGATGAGAAAGTAACTTTGTCGGATTTTCACGACTAAAAGGGGATCGAACTCACGACCTCTTGATCGCCAAGCCCACGCCTTAACCATTTGATTAGGCTATTGCTGCTTGAAATAAATAAAATAAATACCTTTAAATTCTTAAACTTGCCATCCTTCCCAGTTTTATCTTTACCGTCGCTCTCATTATCCGTGTCACTCTTATTATACTTCTCATCATCTTCCATTTCCGAGAAGCTATCCTTCTCTCTTTCATCTTTGTCTCTTTCTAACATGTCCTTGTCCAGCATATCTTTGTCTCGTTCTGGCAGGTAGCCTACGTCATCTTCTGCGACCTCTCGTTCTTTCTCGTCTTCTGTGCTGCGCTTTTCTTCGTCTTCTTGAAGTATTTTGTAGTTGGCCATCAATTCGATGCCGTCTATGGCCGTCTCTTCAATGTGTATGAGCTTATCTTGATCGTCCATTTTGAATTTCTTCTGGTCTTCTTTGTCTTTGTCTGTTGCACTGTCTTTTCGTTGGCGTTTCGGAGTTCGAATTTTTGCTGTGGACAATGTACCATTGTTTATATGTAACATTTATTTGTATGTATTTAGAAATAAATAAGGAGGAGGTGGATTTTGTGGCTAAATTAAACAGCCGCACGGGTCGATCGAAGGTTAAGCCACGCTTGACGAGGTCGGTCCGTGGATGGGTCACCATTTATTACATACCAAGACTCCTCCGTGCCTCGGAAAACACGTTAAGCCGTTGGTCCCGGCTGTCATTTGCAGATCTATGACAGTCGTTACTTGTAGTCAGAAGCCCGAAAGTCTGACAACTAGCTTAACCTAGGGGTATCATGTTACCCAGTTACTGGGTTGTAGAGGTCTGACAGGTAGTCGCTCCATGTAAAACACTGGTATTCAGCTGCATCCGGTGAAACTGGAAGCCGATTCCAACATAGTTGGGAGAACGCTAGGCAGATATATATTTTGAAATATATAAGTAAGTTTATCATTTGTTTAATACCAGCCTGTTACTGTCCCACTGCAGGGCAAAGGCCTCTTCTCATACAGAGAAGGCTCGAGAATTGATCAAGGCGGATTGGCGATTTCAAACTTATATTAATTATAAGTCCAGGTTTCCTCACGTTGTTTTCCTTCACCGATGTCAATGATGTCTAAGATAAACTTAGAAAGTGCATAATGTGAATTGAAAGTCACATTGGTACTTGCCCGGATTTGAACCACAACCTCGTGCATGAGAGGTATGCGTCTTAACCTCTGGGCTATCACGACATTTGATTGATCATTGATTTGATCATTTTGTTTAGCTACCATAACACAAGTTCTACTTAGCTTGGGACTTGATAGCATTGTGTAATAGTTGTGGAATATTTATTAATTTATTAGTAATAATAATGATTTAACTTTATTTCAGACAGACGTCTTTACACTATATACATATGTTGAAAGTGTGAAGAGGATTGTAACCCTGGATTATGGGTTGAACTCATGGAATCCAGATGTTCGATGATGTCCATTCCAGATTGTATTGTCTATCTACTAGGATCTTTAGTTATTATAGCAATAGTCCTTACCGCCACCATCTTTCCCCCTCTGCGTGACCATCCTCTCAAGATATGAAGAGAAGCATATCTTCTGGCTGGACAGCTGTTCGCTCGGACTGACCACGGGCAGGTGGATGTCAGCTCCCGGTCTTGGACCCACGTGGAGAGCCAGCTTCTTCGGGGCTTTTTGTTCTGGTGATAAATCTTTGTTATAATTATTATGGATTATTTACACAAGTCATGTAGGAGCGGAGCACTATTTCTAATCATATTAGAAAAAAAACTAGTGATAACTTTAGTATTAACTTACTCCGCATGCTTTGATTAGCATATTTTTACATATTTTGACAAAAACAAAATAAGAACAAAAATATATATTTTTTAAATATGTATAATAAATAGCGCTCCGCCCGCAGCGAGATGGTAAAACCCAAGCTAATAGTGGTTAGGGATTTAGAGTATTACAATACTTTTAAATGGTAAATATATTACTAATTACTATGGGTTGCAAATAAGAAAAGGAATGTCAATGACCTCTATCTGTCAGATTTCACTTGAAAAGTACGGTCAGCATCAAAACCTTATTCGCGTATCAATAAAAATAACGTCTTAAATTAATTAATCTTGCGGCGTAATGCTTAAGTTTTATTTATTAATTCAGTTTGTTACGCGGTTATTCGTTATTACTTGTTTTTGTCTCCCTGACTGCTCGAAAATGTGTGAACGAGGCGCTGATTGGCATGGGAGGGCTCGAGAGATTATCTCCAATGTAGACAAATACTTTGAGAGCGAGAAACAGCACAATTTATAAAATTATTAATTCGTATTTGATTTTCATTTATTTTTTATTTATTAAAACTTTATGCACTAGTAAAAGACACTGTACAAAGGCGGACTTAATGCCTTAGGTATTTTCTACCAGTCTAACTTAAGGTGATGCAGAGACAGAACATGGTAGGCGCAAGAAGATAACAAAAACTATAAAGAAAAATCAACAATAATTTAAAATAAATACATAGATACATACATAATAATATAACATCCAAATACAAGCGATGTCAAGAGAAAAAAAAAGGTATATTACTGGAGAAATACTACTCTGCTAACTTAAGTTCAAGATTTATATTCGTAATTGATTCGAATTGACAGCTATGACGTCACAACATGGCGCACAGTCGATCCTATTCTCATTTGAAACGCATAGTAACTATATCTTTAGAGTTAGTAATAAGCAAGGATCAAAAAAGAAAAATAAGTTAATTATACATTAGACAAGATCAAAATGGAAGGTGACCCCCAAACTAGGTTTCTCCGTCCGACATGATTGTGACTATTTTCTTTATTACTCTAAGTGACTAAACCTACCAGAGAGTTCTATGACAACTGTATTTTTATTACTTCACACTAGCTGTGCCTTTTTTCATTTTTACCTGATGGTAAGCGATGATGAGGTCGACGATGAATCACGCTTGCCTGGAAGTAACCTATTCACTCTTGACTTGAAAGACTCCTAAATTGTAGCTAAGAACCCTGCGGTTTTACCCACATATTCGTGTTACTTTTATGGTTTTCGCAACTCATCACATATCTTGTTTTATTTTTTGCCAATTTACACAATACTTTCATAAATTATAACCTTTATGTTAATCTGATATATAAGCTACATTAGGTACTATTAAGTTGCAATTAAATCCCTAATTAATGCATTATGCTAATATTTTAGCGTAAAAGATTAACAAACATCCACACTCACATATGCATATACTTTGACATTCATAATATTAGTAGGACATTTATATTTTTTAGTCATCTTATTCTCCAAAACTCAAAGCCAAATAAGACTTCGCCAAAAAATCGGATACTTATGGTAATAAAATGATGTTTAACGCTGGATATTAATAATCTATCTCGGTTGCTATCTTGATCCCGATCTTTGTCTGTAACCAATCAACGACCGAATTCGCCTATCCGAGCCTTAAAGATGTCCAATCAGAAGCAGCCGTCAAAAACAAAGGATCGGGATTTGGATTGAGATAGAATATTAATATCGGGCGTTAGACACCCGTTTTTTTGGCTATCGGTGGATTTAAATCTCACTGCATTCTTAACGCGAACGAACTATAGTTCGTAAAGTTATTATTTACTTGTTTTTATGGTGTACAATTAAAAGCATTCTACCCTATGTGTTACTATAGTGCATTCCTTAAACACTTAAACAAATCTCAATGTCTTGTCAAGTCGTAAAAACTTATGTTTGTTAGTTCTTTCAAACTACATACTACATAGTAAGTCATTGCCTAGGGGTGTGGTGTGACCGGTGGACTACCAAGTAATGGGTTACGAGTTCTAACCCCAGCCTCGCACCTCCGACTTTACGAATTCATCAGGAAACGCAAAAAAAGACTCTGGTCAGATGTCACTTGAAAAGTACGGTCTGCAACGAAACCTTATTCGCGTATCAATAATGTGTTTTTTTTTTTGCTTTACCGAGTCGAAGTTATTTAAAAATGAAAAAACGTTTTGAATTAATGTCTTGTGTAGTGCTTACGTTTTATTTATTAATTATGTTTGTTACGCGGTTGTTTTTTGCTTTTGTTTTTGGCTCGCTGACAGTTCGAAAATGAGTAAACGAAGCGCGGTTTTACATGAGCGGGCTCGAGAGATTATCTCCAATGTAGAAAAATACGTTGAGAGTGGAAAACAGCACAACTTAGAAAATACCTTGTTTTGCTGATCTTACCCAATTTAGTCAAATTGACAGCTATGACATGGCGCAAAGTCGACCCAATTCTCATTTTAAAACACATAGTACGCGGAAGGACCCGCGTAACGTTCGCTAGTTAGAAATACATGTGCAATATTGTGCTATGTTACCTTGCAATATAATCCGATCAGTCTCCAAGTTCAAGTGTTCTTCTAGTTCTCTGTTCACTTCTGTATCTTCTGCGCACACTCGAGGCAGTTCTGCGTAGTCTTCTGGCTCCTTCTGCGCCTCTTCTGGCTTCATGTCGATGTGTTCAGTTATTTTGTTCAGCTTGAAAGTAGACTGTTTAGAGTTATGGATGTTTTATGCATTGTTTGTACTCAATATAAAACAAAAAAAAACATTTATTCAAATTAGAAAGAAAGAAAGAAAGACTAAAAACATAAATAAAATAATAAAATAATCGGCGTGACACCAAAAAGGTTAGCTGAGCAACAGCACTTTTTGAACGTCAAAAATTACATAAGACAGTCCCCCAAAACGCCCGCCCTTCACCACTTCCTAGTGTTCTTTGCTGATATAACAAGTTTTATAAAAAGCCAGAGACAAATCATTTATTTCGAGTAGACAATTCTAGATTCTAGTTGCCCGACCACCACATAGAGCCATAATTAGCATTCTGGAGCCCGGACTTGCACCTAGTTGACAGAAATATGCATCCATATCCATATTATGATATTCCGTAAAATGAAAACTAAACTCAAAGGTATAGCTAATTAAAAATAACATGGTCGACAATATTTATTCGCAGTTCTAACAATTGTATTTTACATCATCATAACCGGTTGAATGACATTTAAGTTTTTTTTTATGTTATTTAAACTAATTTAAATATACATAATCTGATTGAATTATTTTAAATACTCTTCCTTGTCTGGCAAACTGTTGGTCCCTTTTATTATAGGCGCCTATTTTCAGAATTAATACCGAAGAAGTAACACTGCTGCTGCAGCAGTGTAAAAATACTGTAACAAAGTTTTGTAGCTTACAGTGTTTTGGCTTGGCAGGGCAGTGCTATTGCTTTCACATACATATAATCAACACTCTATTTTTTATGTTAGACTGCAGGAATTCTACCAAAGAGCTCGAAAATTTTAGCATTCTACCTCAGATGGGTTTGGAAAAGGCGTGGCGACTGCAGACAGGGATGGCCTTGATGGAAGCATTTTTTTTTTTTTTTTTTATATACTTGCATTCAACTGGTAAATCGACACAGTCCACAACACCGTATGACACGTTATGATTTGAATGAATAGCTGAACGCTGCCTCTTAAGATACAGGTAACCCTAGTTTGAGAGGCAGAGCTCACGAATATTGTATACAGATATTGTCAAATAATATATTTAAAATAACTAAATATTGTTCTCGTTCTATGTGTACCAGATGTATTACTAAGTCAATCTGTAATCTCTGAAATAAATAAATTTTATTATTATTATTTTTTATTTTTTTTTATTTATTTAGTACATGGAGGACTTACAGCTAACAAAAACACAACAAATAAGAAAGTAATAGATACCAGTCAAATGCGACTTTGAAATTAGTGATAATTTTATCTTTGATAAGGACTCCATATCATATATTTAAAATCTCATTGAATTAGTAGGCGTATAAATAATATGTTGCAACAGCACCTGATGGAAATCTGACAGAACGAGGCGAGTTCTAAAACTTTTATAGCGTTCCACCTCAGACAGGTTTGAAAGAGGCGCCCTTTGATTGTCTGCCCAATGTAGACAATCGGGACCGTCACCCATAAAATACAATAATACACAAGTACTATAATGCGTGTAATGTGTTTACATTTCTACATATCGATTGCAATATAAATGATAAGTGGAAGAGCGGAGACTCCTAAGACAAGCAATCCCTTGCTTAAAAGGTGATCTCCAATTATTTGTATCTCTAAGCCCATTGTAATCGAAATAAACATTTTTTTTTTTTTTTTTTTTTTTTTTTTTTTTTTTTTTTTTTTTTTTTACATTATTATTTAGACGTCTAAACAGAAAATCTACGGCGTATACTCTTACAACGCTTTTTATAACTATTGGACATAAACATTGGCCTATCGACCTCAATTAGGGTTGTGGGCAAAACGACAAACGGTGGATACACGCTTGCTTCGTTTTGTTTAAAAAAAAATAGTTTACAACCTACTCTTGGACATACTGAATATACACACAAAATTTTGAACCAATCGGTCAAGCTGTATCAGATGAGTTTGGTAACAAACACTGTGACAACAGAAATAAATAATGACAACATATATACATATAACCTAACCTAACTTACCATACCTACCCTATAGCTAACCTAACTACCGAACCTAACTACCTTACTGAAATGCATTGATTTTGAAAGATACAAAATACTGAATTTTAAACTGTACTACTGTCTTGCGTGTTTCTATGTTACATACAATACTAGAGCAGGTAGTATTTGAAGTAGTAGAAGTAGGAGGTAATAATTTCACTCGATTGGTTTATCATCTATCTGACGAAATATCTCATGATCTAGTTCGATTCACACTTAAGTAGGGTTACTATATTTCAGGATTTTTTTACTGTTTTTAGGATTGCGGTCGGATTTTGCAAATTTCATGAAATCTCATATTTTTTAATAAAATACAGCTTACACTTATAAAATCTCTTAAGTAGACTTATGTGCAACGCGGCAGTGAGGTCTGCAGTGCATAAAAACCCTGATCATTTACCCTCAAACGAACGTATTAATTTCTAATACGTTCGTTTGAGGGTAAATTCTCAAACTGTAATAAATCTCAGGATTTTTCAATTGAAATAGGCTTTTTCTCCGGTCTTTTACCCTACGCCCATGGCAAATGTTTGTGTAATGAGCATAATCAATTTGTTCTGTCTGACCTCATTTAGGTTTGTGCCTTCAACGGTAGAGCCTGGTTTGTAACAGTAAAGGATACGCCCTTCCAGCGCAGCTGCAGCGCCCGCAGCAGCGCGCGCAGGCGGGCGCTTGTCGGCAGCGCCAGCGCAGCGCGCGGGTTGTGCGCGGCCGCCTGCACGCGCGCCCACGCGCCCGCACTGCGCGCGCGCAGCAGCACCTGCGCACGCGAGCACACGCGCGCGCCGCACGCCAGCTCTGCCGTACAGATACACAACATTTTCAACTCATACTTCTTTTGACGCGATAGCGAAAATGAGAAGAGTCAATTTTACGTAATATAATGTAACGAAAGTTAGCTATGGTCAACATTTTAGTTTTTTTCTATTACGAGTGTAGTTTTTTCTACAAACGTAAAATAACGCGAGAGACATTTTTTTTATAAAGATTTTTATCTTGTTACGCCAAAACAGTATAACTTCCAGTACATAAGTACGCACACACTTTTTCTGCAATTCTTACATCTAAGATAGACAGAACAAGCACATACCAGTGATTTGATTGAGCCGCCTAAGCGCTCGACACATAGGCGTGCGCACGCGCAGGTTGCGCCCCCGCGCGCGCACGACGATGCTGCCACACAGTACCATGTCGCCGAGCCGAGCGCACGTCTTCTCGTTCACAGACACCAGCTTCTTACGGAGTTCGCCGTAGTTTATTAGGGCGTACAACTCTTGAGCTACTTTTTTAACGTCTAAAAGTGATAAAAAATAGTGCTAGAGTTTATTTATTTATTTCAATTATTTTAATGGAATAATGATCTACAACCTCAAGCAATTGCTAAGTCACACATACCAAATTAAAGCACCGCATATTTCTTAAGATTATAATTCACAGCGGTCGAGAGCGCTACAGTCGAGCTTTAGGTCCAGGGTTCAATACCCGGGGCGGGTAGAACTATTAGGTATTTCGAGTAGTAGAGTCAGTATGCCTAGTTGATAGCAATAGGCTCGCATAATTATTGGCAAAATGTGTGTAACAGGTAGGTACACCTGTACCCCTCTGCTGAACCTTTCGGGGCATATAGTCGTATGTGATATTATTAACAAATCATTTATTTATCAAGTGACAAGGAAGGTTACTGTAGGGTTTTTTTTTACAAAATGAGGATGTTATATTACGAAATCTGGTTAAATTAACATAACAACGCCGTATTGGTTTTAAAAATGCCGATCAATTAAAAAAAACGACCAGAAGCATGTCAGTCACATGCACAATAGGGTTCGGTAGTCGGATTTTAAATGTCTATTTTGACAGAATAATGAGTATGAATGTATTTTATGGTAATTCTTGAAGAAACTGTTGAAAACACTTTTGTAACACTATTTCTCGTAAAGGGTCTCTTATTTCACCAATTTCAATATCGTTATGTATCTCATTATGTAACATCATCATCATCTCATTGTGCACTTGTGCGTTATGGTAATGTAAAACCTAAAAATATTAATTAACTATATTATATTTGATTATATTTGACTGGCCTGTTGGTCTAGTAGTTAGTGGCCCTGAATGCAATGCCGGAGGTCGTGGGTTCGATTCCCACCCAGGACAAATGTTTGTGTGATGAGCACGATCATTTGTTCTGTGTCTGGGTATAATTTGTCTGTAATATGTATGTATTTAGAAATATATAAGTATGTTTATCAGCTGTTTAGTACCCATAACACAAGCTCTGCTTAGCTTGGGACTAGGTGGCGTTGTGTGAAAGTTGTGAAATATTTATTTAATTTTTTATATAAACCATGAAAAAACATATCATTTCAACGCCACGTCCAGAATTTGATAATTATAAAGAATTCATGGTGTCCCTTTGTGAGTTGAGCTGTATACGTATATTATGTAACATTTAAGTGGACAGACGGACAGATGAATTAACGCGTCGTATGTCGTCGAACATTGTTTGTATGGCTTATGATCCACCGGGGGCTCGTAAGGACATTCGAGGAGTAATCAAAGTTCGGTGATCGGATTCCGTTGTTGCCATTAGGCTACGGAACCCTAAAAACAAAAAATCTACTTTATACTACGCCTTCCTTAATACTTTTTTTGACATGCCAAAAAAATACCAGTTCTGATTTATAGCCAGAATGGAATTTGTAGAAAAAAGACGCGTTACAAGATTATTTAATATTGTGTTACAAAATCTAAATACGATGTTTTTTTGTACGAGTATTGGCAAGGTCGAAGTAACCTCCGACCTTGCTAATACTTGTTGTTTTTGGTGCGGGGTGGTAAATCTAGGGCGAAGAGTTCTGTCAGACTCTTACTGGCTAAAAACTACCCCAGTGTACTGTCCTCACAGCAGCGCTGGGGGTCACGAGAACAAAAGATTCGAGTAGGTACTTCTTCCGCTACCCACGACTAAGGTTAGGTAAGCTCTGGTTAACTCTCTCACTTACTTGGAGTACCTACTCGAAAGTAGAGGTTCACGACCTATCGCTCGATGATACCAGATAAAAATGATATCAGTTAAAAAAAATCTTGATAAAACATTTACTTTATTTATAACGAAAATCATAGAAGGTAGTCCTAATACGGGCTATTTATTTTTTCCTTTTAACAGCTCAATACTGGAGTAGTGGAAAGGGTAATCAAAATTAACGGTATTACAACAGGGGGTCGAGTCTGCTATTGCAATCGTGTCTCAATGACCGATCAATGATTGATTTTTGACGTATAACGTCAAACTTATGACACATTTCCCATACAAAAACTGTCAAAGGTGTCAAAATAAATATTCGATCAATGACCGGTCATTGAGACACGATTGCAATAGCAGACTCGAGCCCCTGGTAGTAAGATTGGTAAGTAACTAGGGCAACATAAGGGAATTTTATATGAATGAATTGCGACTAATGGTAAGTGAGAACGCCGGGAGGAGACACCCTATAATAGAAGTCCTTCTCATCTGAATCAGCCTAGCCTTTTCCTAATTATTTTGGAGTCGGCTTCCAGTTTAACCGGATGCAGCTGAATACTAGTGTTTAACATGGAGCGACTCCCTCCACAACCCAGTTACTGGGTAACACAGTCCCCTTACTAAAACTGGTTGTCAGATTTTTGGAATTCTGACTATCTGTATCGACTATCAGAGATCTACAGATGACAGCCAAGCCGAGGCCCAGAAGAGCCTAAGTAGGTATGTAATGAATGGTCTGGTCACCAATCTGCCCATCTACGGCTCGACCTAGTCGGCACCGGTCGTGCATCTGTTAATATTTAGCCACATATGCCTTCCACCCAGTCTAGTAGATAATTTCCTCACAGACAGACAATGCAGTTATATTTGTCGTGGATAGCGATATTCTTGAATAATAAGTTGTGAAGTTGATTAACTTCGTACGGAGTCTATGGTGACCAGCTAGGCGCGAATGTGTTTTCGGTAATGTTACGCGGACAGAGTCGTGCTGGTGCGTGGGAGCTGGGCAGAGCTCGGATTGATTTGAGGCACCAACGGAGACACACATCCAGTACGAAACTGTCAGTTACCTATTTGAGTTATGTTTTGTGATTACGATTGTTACGTGAGGTTATTATTGTAATGAAGATTGTTATTTTACGTTATGGACTCGGTACCACGAAACCCCCAGCGATGTCAGCTCATCGCTCAGCCATCGCTGACGCCGACATATTTATAACTAGACAAATCGGTGGCATTCACATGTCAAACCAGCACCGCAATAAAGAAGATGTATTAATATAATATCATTATAACTAGACATCTCAAGTAATGACACTCAAGTCCCATAAAACGCCACATTAGACTCGTCACATGGAATATAATGTGCACTATAAGTATTGTGTTGTCAGGGATATGGTTATTTTAATTAAGATGCTATTAGATACTATTGAATTGATGATAAGTATGTCGTTGTCATGGTACAGGTAATGTTTTTGATAATTATATTACTATCTTGGCTCGGCTATCACGATTTGTGCCTTAAGTTAAGACAAATTTTACCTCCTTGATGTAACTCGAAAATCCCTTACAGAGTCTTTTTTTTGGTGCGGGGTGGAAAATCCATGGATGTCCTCCGCCCTCTCTGGGGTGGAGGACATCGGGACTGTTAGACTCTTACAGACTAAAACCATGCAACCCGTTGTTAAGTCTTACACATGAGCCGGAAGTCACGGGAACATTTACAGAAGACTCTAGTCCAGCCTAAGAATTGAACCCATGACCAGCACAAGCACTTGCACCAACGCAAATAAAAACAGATAAAGTTAACCCTAGGAGACATTGCACAATGGTAATAAAATAAATATAAAAACGTAACTCACTCTCATCAAAATGTATATGTTTCGACAGCTTATGCCAGGTCCGGTAGTAAAAATGGCTGACTTGTGTCTTCGTCTTTAAGTTGACATCCGGCATGCCTTTCTTCTTCATCTTAGCGCAGATGTAGGCTGTTATAGCGTCAAAGTCCTTCCCATACTCGTTCAGGGCTTCAAAGAACAAGTTCTTCTCGTCCGTGGACCAGAGCGCTTTGGGCATGCGTTGTTTTACCGTTGGAAATTTCAGCTCTTTATCGTCTATTTTGCTAGGAGTCTCGCATTCTGGTATGTCTGGAGATGGGGAAGAAAGAGAATATACTTGATATACGAAAGGCTATATCTTTACCAGTAAGGTTTAGAGATACTTGTACGTCAAAGACCTCGTAGATTTAGGTAGTCAATGAAAGGGTTTTAAAAGGGAGAAATGTTTCACATTTTACCCTGACTAACCAAATATCTGTTAGTATCTATTTTAAAAAATATTGCGCTCGGGGACAAGATTGGGACTTGACATAGTTTAAGTCGCGTTAATTGACAATTTATTGTATTCATTACCGACAGTCCTCTGCAACTTCATTTTCGTAAATTATGACTTAGAGGAGGGGTTCTCAACCTTGCTAACTAGCAAAACCACGGATAGTTTACTTTCCAAAGAATTTATCCTCTGTTCTCTCTACGACGCACCAGGGCACCGCGGCGCACAAATTGGGAACCCCTGATATAGAGTGTCTTGAAGGGTTAGTAAAAATACAAAGTAAATTAGCTAATGCAAAGTAATTTAGGCATGTGTCATGCATACCTTCCTGGCTAGAATAGACTGCAAGACCAGCTTAAGCCAACTCACCATCAGACCCATCTTTTTTCCCAGGTCTCTTGTCCCTCTCTATGGGCGGTTCCAGTAGTAGCTTCTTGATAACCCTGGCGCTGGTCCTCTGCTGCTGCTGCGTGGTCAAGGAACCTAGCAATTCTGTTCGTTCTGCTTCTACACTGGACGGTGCTCCGGGAGACATGGCTGCGTCTTTCACAACCTGAAATATAATGTAGGGTTTTTATGTTCTCGTACTAGTGAATGGAATAAGAGGGAATCGTGGCTGAGTAATAGAAGCCGTTCGATCGAAGGTTAAGCTAAGCTTGCCGAGGTCGGGCAGCTGGTAGGTGACCATTCAATACATCAAGACCCCTCCGTGTCTCGGACAGCACGTTAAGCCGTTGATTCTGGCTGTCTTTGACTGGTTTTACGAGTAGTCAAAAGTCCCTGAGAGTCTAACTACGGTCACTGGGAGTATTCAAGTCAACAGGGCATAGGTTACTTCTAGGAAAACATGCATGCTTCATCGTCAACCATTGACAAAAATAGACGGATTCTAGCCTATCAATAAAACAATCGAATAGATAGGTACCCTAAAGTTGTCAAATATTATTCTAAATGCAAAACAATTTTCTTACCAGATCAGCATTCTTATTGTTATTTTAAGCAACATTTAAATCTGACACGACACAAGAAATTACTAAACATTATTCAAATACATTGCTATTAAGATTTGCATATCCTGATCCGCAAAAATAATAGCGCGTACAACTGCCGTTAGGCATACGAATTTGGCAGATTAAAATAGCTCAATTGATTGGCACTTTATAGTTTTCATTTAAAAAACATGCTTCAGTAAAAATATCTGGGTGAATAAATATAAAAAAATTACACAACATTTTTTAAATTATTGATAGGCTCGCGTTTTGATCTCTACCTCACCTGATGGTAAGCGATGATGTGGTCGACGATAAAGCACGGTTACCTAGAAGTAACCTATTCACTCTTGACTTACAGAACACAAAACTGTCTTATAAAAACACTAAAAGGTATAAAATTATCAAAACTGTCTAAAGTTTCGGAAGTCTGTGGCTTTGGTTGTTTAGTTGGACTATTTTTGGCATTCCCATATCCTTTCTCTAGCGCGTTAATTTTTACAACGGTCTACAAAGACAAAGGCTCAGATCCATACAAATCCAATGAGGATAGATAGCGGAAATATTCGTATAACAGATTTAGATAGAGTAGGTATGAATAGACAATGGAATGAGCTTGTCAAAATGCTTGCCACAATACTTAACTATCCTCTAGTTGTTGTAGCAATTTTGACAAGTTTATTCTATGGCCACAATAACTAAAGGACACTCATGTTTTGTCACAAAACCCCATGAGCTGATGGTAATACGTATGATATTTAGGCATATTTTCTTTAGTTTTTTGAATGCAAGTCATTCTGCGGAAACGAACAGATGACCTTTTGGCTCACGCAGACAGGCGCGACGCTTTTTCAGAAAATTCTTGTTAGTCGATATCGCATGTCATATTAGTCGTGGCTGTCGATTACATGGATCGACTGCTTACCCGACCTCCACAACTCAGGTTGACTGATTATCAGATTTTCTGGCTTCTGAATACCCGTAAAGACTTTCGAAGATCTATACGGCCAAGACCAACGGCATAAATTGCTTTCCAAAGTATGGAAGATTCTCAAAATGTGTTTTTTTATACCAATCTAAACTAGTGCATGACTGCAATTCCAACGCAGATGATAAGCAGTGTTGCAATAAATTTTTATTTATATTATTTTAATTGTCGTTTTTTCCTTTGGAGGTACGGAACCCGAAAAAACTGTATTATACAAAAGTTGATATTTTTTTCATACTAGCATCTAGCTAGTATGAAATGTTAAAGTCATCTTTTAATCTTGATTTGGTAATTCATAGTTCGTCGTGTAATTTGAGAGAAGCCAACAAAGTAAATTACTAGTTTACTTTGTTGAGTGGCCAGCATGACCTCTCGCACGAGAGGTTGTAAGGGTCGGTTAAAAATACGGAAAAATACATTGTAAATAGTTAATTACTCTTTTTACTTAATATTTACATTGTAGTTCTATTTTTACGACACTCATGTTGTCCTTCAGCCAACCGGATCATAGGACGGTACTCTATTATAATTTAATTAAAACTCAATTAATATTAGTAACCTGGTAAATCCATGGAAAATTCGTGGTATTTAACCTACTATTATATTTTAATTTGGTAGTGTTTGCACGAATCACTATTTGACGCTACTAAGAGCTCTTAATTCGTAACATTCATAGGGTAAAGTACCCGATAGTCAGCCGTGCACCAGTACTCAGCCTTTACAGACTTTATTTCTCTATAAATAGTGTAGAAATTGGCGTACATCACTAAAATATCGTTTGAATGAATCCTTGTCTCTTTATTGGCTAATACTCATATACACGAACCAATATCCTATCACGTTGACGAGCTAGGGTCGTTCATTTGCACCGCCGTCACACACATGATGAGAAACGCCATTTTTACTATTTTTTTCTTTAGGAAACCCGTTAACGTTTTGGTAAGTTTTTGTGGTTATTAATTGTTATTTGCGGTGGATGATTATATAGTGTTACTATAAAATGTTTATTTTGCCATAAAATCAACTATTTCATTCATTTTATTTGTTAAATATGTTGTTATTTAGGTGGCCGACTACTAGGTTGCGAATTTTGATTGCAGATCCAGTGCTCAGCCATAAGTGGCCGACTACTGGTTTTTTGTGGAATACTTAGATTTAGCTGAAATTAACGTAGCAAAATAATTTCAATTTGCTTATTCCTTTGGACTTAACTTTTCTAACACGAAAAGTGTATTTTACCAGTAGTCGGCCGCGTACAAATGTAACTGCATGTTAGTGGCCGACCAATGGGTCTACCAATTCAGTAACCAGCCGTCAGTCCTGTTGCACTAAAAAGCACCTTAAAGCGTTTTAATTAGAGTTTAATTTATGCACAGTTATTTTAGATTGAAAATCAGTTGTTTTAGATTTCCATCATGTCAAAGATACCAATTCACCAATATAAAAGAACAATTTGAAAGAAGTTATGGCAGTGATTAGAAAAGGAACGAAAATTAGGGAAGCCAGTCGAGTTTTCAAGGTTCCGTGAGGGACGTTAAGTACAGGATTGACTGCATTAAAGGGTTCCAGATTTGCCCCGTAAAATGGGACCGGATTCAGTGATGACCAAAACTGAAGAAACTACCTACATTGAAAGACTAGGAACAAAATAGGACATGTAGGTACTATAAATAATACAGAATAAGATGTAATTATTGTTTAGAAGAAAATACTAGCAATACCGAAATCAACGATCTCAAAAATAAAAGATGTGGTAAAAAAAATATTAGATGTGATGATTGCCTTGCAATCTCTGCATGGTATCATTTAAATTGCACTGAATTCGCTGGGATATGTATGAAAATATTACATCATAAGAAATTTCTATACCAAATATGTAAAGTAAGTGAGGGGCTGACTTTAGGGTAGGCCATGGCTGACTTGTGGAAAATTGAGGCTGAGTACTGGGAAAAAGTGCCATAATTGGATTTTTGTTATTTTTTTCTATAATGCTTACAAAAATATAATATTTTGTTATTTTTTTCAAAAACTTTAATAAATAAGTTTTCACAAAAGAGTGATTGTTTTTATGCAAAGTGTTTATTGTTTAAAATATTAATAAACTAAATTTGATTACTCACTAAAAGGCTGACTATTGGGTACTTTACCCTATCATTCATATCGAATATACCAGGTATTTATTAATGAACGGGGTGAACACCATCAAAACTTTGAGGAGGATATTCACGTTATAGGTACGATACTTAAAGGTTGTCTGTTACATACGAGGACTTATATTTTACAAACGTTAGCAGCACATCAAGCTACCCCTTTTACTAAAGAATAAGCCCCATGTTCCATTGAGAAAATTTCACAGATTGGGGAAGCTTGATGAGCTGGCATTTGGACATTAACCCGTCATGTGCCGAAACGTAGATCTACGCGAGACACAATTGCTTTTTACTTGTTTCCATAATTACGGCATACAAGCGGACTTGTTTCCATAATTACGGCATACAAGCGGTTTATTATGTCTATAAAAAAAAAAGATCTCGTAAAGTCTGGCTTCCTCTCTTCTACCATTTTGCTGTGCCCTGCAGGGTCCTTAATGGTCACATTTGTAAACTAGAATACATATGGAACGCAAAAGAGATAATGAGTATTTAAAAAGTGTCATGAAATTGTTATCTATGCCTTTTAACCAGTATTGTAGATCACATCCAATAAGTAAAATAATACTTTGGTAACTGACAGTTACGTGTGAAGACGCAATAATATGTTTTGTTTACCTTAAGACGTATGGTAAAATATTATAAAGGACCACGTGCCGAAAAGGACCACCCAAGCCACAATACTACTTGTATGTAAAACCCACAAATATTTTTATCTGTAAAGCAAGATGTAACGACAATGAAACATATTTACAGTCAGCACGCGTCTGAATGCACATGGCAGATCCCATTACCATAATTGTAACTGAGTCTACTAAGTACAATGAGTATTATTACATTCAAGATCAGATGGTGGATGAAAATGGTTTTCAGTGTTCGCGTTGCAACTTTGCAAGTTTAATTCAAACAATTTTATGGCAAGATGGCAAGAATGAACAGTAATTGCCAAGAAGTCACCCGCCTTAAGCCTCGTCCCCACTAGGAATATTTGTCGAGCGGCATGTGTCCCCTGTGACATCGGGCGATGTCGGGCGACGTCGGACGACTTCGCCGCGACATTGTTGAAACTGTTCCTTGTCGCACAGTCGATGAAGAGTAGAGGTTCAACTGAACTGATGTGGACGGAGACAAGACATCGGGCGACGTGGGGCGATGTAGGACGACACCGCCCGATGTCTCCGGGTACACATGTCGCTCGACAAATGTTCCTAGTGGGGACGAGGCTTTAAATTATAGATAGGCACGCATTTGATGGTGGGTCTGATGGTAAGCGATGATGTGGTTGACGATGAAGAACGCCTGCCTAGAAGCAACCTGTTCACTCTTGGCTTAGAGACCCCTAGATTGTAGCTATCCGGAAAACTGATTCCGGCAGGGAATTCTAGTCCTTAGCTGTATTGTTGCTAAATTATAACAGCCGCATGGGTCGATCGAAGGTTAAGCTACGCTTTACGAGGTCGGTTCGTGGATGGGCCATTGGACATTTATTGCATATGCATGGACTATTTATTTCATACCAAAACTCCTCCGTGCCTCGGCAACTACGTTAAGCCGTTGGTCCCGGCTGTCATTTGTAGATCTTTGACAGTCGTTACAGATATTCAGAAGATTGAAAGTCTGACAACCAGTTTAACCAAGGGGTATTATGTTGCCCAGTCACTAGGTTGTGGAGGTCTGACAGGCAGTCGCTCCATGTAAAACACTGGTATTCAGCTGCATCCGGTTAAACTGGAAGCCGACCCCAACATAGTTGGGAAAAGGATAGGCAGACAGACAGCTATATCCATAATGAATGTGTTCCCGGAACGTTTAGTACGTATGGGTGGGTGGGATGCTGAGATAGGCGCCTTTTTGGTCTCGCACAGGTCTTTTTATTATTTTTTTTTTTATTTTTGTCTTTAGTTTTTTAATCTTTTCTTTTTTTTATCTGCATTGCTGATCTTTTGTTTTATGTTCTGTGCGTCCAAATAAAATATTTTATTTCTTTCTTTCTTTCTATGTCCACCATGTACCGGTGGCGCAGTGCCGTCGGGTACGTCTAGTGGTCCGATGATGAAAAGGGCGGAATTAAATCATGCAATGCCGATGCACACTCTCCGAAGTATAAAAAAATAGATAGTCTTCAGATAGTACATAAAAGATAGATAGTCCCTTTATTCTCATCTGACATTATACTCAGCTGAGCCCCTTATGGCATTACAAATATTACAATCTTAGTCTTTTGTGTATTTTATAATTTTACACAAATAAACGCATTTTTCTTTCTTTCTTTAATTCGAAATAGCCGGTATATTATATACGCCTGTATTCCCCGAAGGGTAAGGCAGAGTTGTACCTACCCATAGTACACCCACATTTCGTCAGTCTTGTTTAAGTCATCCTATGTAATCAGGCACAATTTTAGACTCCCGGCTGTCAAGGAAAGAAAGAAAGAAAAAAATAATTGGCAAGTCTCACGGCTGCGCCAAATGGCTAACTACTATATACCACAGTCTAAAAACCTACAGTCGTCCGACGAAGCCGTCTAGACAGGGCAATCGTGCTGGGTGTGAGGGGCGAGACGCGGGAAAGCCGCTCCCAAATTGCGAACAAAACGATGTTCGTAGTTCGGGAGGTATTATTCAGGGCTAACGCGTGTAGTCGTTGTCGGCATTTTTCCAGAGATCAAAGGCGTCGTCCTACTGGCTACTACTGTTTGCTGCTACTAATAAATTCCTGATGGTATAACCTAATAACACTTCGCCTGACCCAGGACTCCAAATCCGTACTACGGCCAGTCAACGATCGTTTTGTCTTTGGCTGAAAGCTTTTGTTATTCTAGCAGCAGGGCTAATTGCGTATCTTCGTTCTTTGACAGTTCATAGCCTTTAATTGACATATTTACCTACACAGATTTTTAATGCCTATGTAATTTTTACCTGTACAGATCTTGTTAATAAATAAATAACGCTCGAGTAGAAGGATTGACAGAACGCCTTAAATAAACTCACTTTGACGTCTGCCGTACATCATCACGTAGGTCACTAGTGACAACATGACCCAAATACCTAAAACTATCAACCACATTGAGAACTACACCGTTGAGATATACCGGAGGCACACGACGGGGCTGTTGTTTAGGTGCTTTGAACACTAAGACCTCACTCTTTTTTGAGTTGTATTTAAGGCCGTGCACCTCAGCATACTCCTCGCAGATTGATAGTAGCTCCCTAAGCCCGCCTTAATAAGTCGTTGGTGTTCCTCAAAATAATAAATAGTGATCAACACTGGGCAAAGTGTTCAACGATTAACTGTCAAACAGCTAGTTTCGTATTGGCTATCATCAGTGTGTATCTAGGATGACGTCATGCGCACTAGCATAGATGTGACAAAGCGCACCGTACCGCGTTTGTAATAACCGTATCTAATCTGGAGTCCACATAAAGTGTGATTCCAATTTTTTTTTTTTTTTTTTTTTAGTTTTCTTCAAAGTTCTGTGTGCAACTTGGCATGAAAGATAGCTAATAACCTTGCAGGACAGTCAAATGTCGAGTGCAGTCACCGATAAGATGTTAATATGATTACAAATAATTTATAATGATCATCCCACATGAAATAAATCTCTAAATGCTTCATTCAAAATAAAAATGAACTTCAATGTCGATGGTTAAAAGTCAATGGCCACAAACCTTTGAAAGTCAAAATGGTTTTTATTTATAATCGACATGCAGTTCATGCAGCTATTGCAAAGATTTTTAGGGTTTCGTGCTTTTAAAGGAAAAACCGGAACCCTTATAAGATCACGTTGTTGTCCGTTAGTCTGCCTGTCTGTCTGTCTGTCTGTCTGTCAATACCCTTTACTTCGGGAATGTGTGGAGGTATCAAGTTAAAATTTAAACCGTATATAGGTACTCAAGTCTACAGTCCCATGCAATTCTGAAAAATCAAACTTCTAAGTTTAAATAAAAAAGGATACGGCCGAATATTCAGCAAAAAATATGTATTTTGAGACTCTTAAGAGAATCAAAATTCATATGGTGCTCCCGTTGACCTAGAACTATGAAATTTGGCAAGTAACATCCTTATAAACCACAAGTACCTAGAGGAATAAATCTCAAAACTATACATTTGTAATCAGCACGATTCCTGAACTTTTTATAATGATCCTAAGGTTTATTTTGAGGATTCCGTACCTAAAGGTTAATAAAGAGATCCTGTTACTAAGTCTATAGGATTACTTCGCTGCCGCTGTCTGGCTGTTTGTCTGTGGCCAGCAGCGGATCGATAGTCGCCTGCTAAAAAACGCTATTACCGCAATAAGTATTGTTTAACTGTCAAAATGAATGTCATTGCTATTGTAAGTATGTTGTTAACTGCACACTCACAAGGGAAGAAAGAAAAACATTTATTTGCGGCGCGCACTGGTAATATATAAAAAACAACTTACACACACATAGACACACACATATGAAAAAAATATAAATTAAAAGCGAAGTATAGAGTTAATTAGGAGCGGAGAGCCCATGTTCAGTGGACAATTAAGACGGTTTTAACGATACTTAATTTGTCGAGTTCCGATAATTAGTTTAGCAGCTATGAGGGAACAGATGAACATACACACGTACGTCAAAATCATAACCTAGGTACTTCGGATTTGCCTTGGTCGGTAAAAATAACGGTTTTAGCATTAGTTGTGAGGAAACCTTAGCGCGCTTCCCCAAAAAGCACCGGTCAGGTTTTTTTAAACATCATTCGCTGAATGACTACTGTCTTACCTTTTTTCCGCGATACGCATCGTATTCTTAACACGAGCGGTGACGTAGGATGCGTGCAAAACGTTGAATGATATAAACTCGGCGTGCACGCCACAGTGCCGAGTGCTCAGATGTGAACGAGGCGCGAACGCGCGCTGTTTAAAATTACCTTAGTTTTTTTTTTATATTAAAATAGGCTAAGGAATCAATAGAACGTTTTAAATAATTATCAATAAGTGGAACGTGTTCTAGTGTTGATTATTAAAAATGTGTTTATTAAATAAATTATGTTTGATTTTGTTGCTCGGTGTTTACTGTGAGGCGCAGGCGCCGCAGATAAGAAAGGAGGCATATATGTCAGTCGTAAGTACAAAGCATATTATTAACATAAGTAAAATTAATAACGACGATAAAAATCGTTTGTATCCGATCAATTATCAAAACCAAAGTAAAAAATCATTTCCTAAAAATTACATAAGATAGTCCCCCAAAAGTAGGGAAGTACACAGTAACACATCTGTCGGAGAAATCAGAAGAACATGAACCAATGATATAAAATTAAATTGTTTGCCGTGCAAGTGTCAGCTAGTTCCAACCAATGGACGAAAGAAAAATTACATTGATAACTAAACTCGATCATAAAAAATATAATTGATTTTGCATCTTAGCAGGAATTCTCCGATTATCTCAGATACCCTGGTCTTTTTAACCGACATCAAAAAAGGAGGAGGTTCTATGTTCGTGTGTAAGTATGTATTTTTTTAGAGGTTCTATGTTCGTGTGTATGTATTTTTTTATTTATTTTACCTGATTTCTCCCCCATTTGGGGAGCGATTCTCAAAAATCTTTTTTATTTGAAAAAGTATACTCCTGAGGTGGTCCCATTTTAATTTGGTGAAGATCTGGTGCTGATCTTCAATGGAACTCTTCAAAAATAGACGGCAAATCTGTCGTGATTGCTGGAATCGCTTGGATGTTTGTTGTTTATACAACATCATGACGTATCATCACGCCTGTATGCTCTGAGGGGTACGCAGATGTGTACAATATACCTACCTAGATTTCGACAATTACGTATGTTAACTTTCATTTATTAGCGATAAGTGGATAACCCTATTACCATGACATGTAATTGTTAACAATCTATATATATAAAAGAGATTAATATATATGACAGATTGAGGAATGATGATATAAAGCAACGTTGTGGTTTAAAAGATGATGTAGTAACAAAAATTGAAAAGAGTATGCTTAGATGGTTTGGTCACGTTGAAAGGATGGATGAAAGGCGACTAACGAAAGGTATTTACAAGGCAGATGTAAGTGGAAACGCCGGGAGGGGACGCCCTAGAAGGACATACATAGACCTTATTGGTGAGGTTCTTCAGAAAGGTCAGGTGCGTAGTACTCGCAACCGGCGTGTGTGTATGACAACATGTATGAATGTAAACGAAGCAAAAGAAGTATGTAAGAATCGTAGCATATGGCGCTCTGTAGTTTCTGCCTACCCCCATGGGAAAAAGGCGTGAGTTTATGTATGTATGTATGTATGTATATATAAAAGAAAGTCGTGTTAGTTACTTCGCTTATAACTCAAGAACGGCTGAACCGATTTAGCTGAAAATTGGCAGGGAGGTAGTTTAGAGCTAGGAGAAGGACATAGGATACTTTTTATCCCGTTCGACATCATAAAAATAAATATCAAGAATATCGGTTGTCTCAAACATTTTTCAAACGCAGCGCCATCTTGGATGACATGACAGGAGTCAAACTTCCCAGTTCATTATCAGGTGACAATTTGAAATTGACAAGTCTTAAGCTAAACCCAAGAAGGTAAGGTTGTCAATTTATAATACGCACCTACATTCTGAAATTTATTTTGTTAATAAACTAAGAGGTTTTATGTAGCATAAAAAAGTCTTATATTTCAGAAATCAATTTACGTAACTAGCAATGATGACAGAGACGAAATTTAATAATTCTTTGCAAATAGAACTTATTTTACTGTTAGGACTTTAATTAAAGTAGACCGGGAAAACTATAGGCATAAATTATTGTATGTAACATAGAGGCAATAGTTCAGATTAAAATTATGAATTTAGTATTTTTTAGTAAGGTAGTTAGGTTAGATAGTTGGGTTGGCTATAGGATAGGTATGGTCAGTTAGGTTAGGGAATATATACATGTTGTAATTTAAAAGTAGTAGTAGTTATTATTATTGGTTTGGATTTATTTGTTGTCGTCTTATTCAACGTATGTATATCTAATATACAAAAAAAATAAGAGCAATGAATTGACTCTAAGGCACAACGAAGTTTGCCGGGGCAGCTAGTTAACAATAAAAAATAAATTCATGGCAAATATTTGTATGAGAACAACTAAAAATGGAAAAATAAAAAGCTTTTTTGCAGAAAATAAAACTGACTTAAAAAAAAACACTTACCGGTGTAAAATAACTCTAAATTCGGAAGTCGGTGGCCCATCATAAATAAGACAAAACCACCCAAGCCACAGACTTCCTAATTTAGAGTTATTTTACACCGGTTAGTGTTTTTTTTAAGTCGGTTTTATTGGTTTCTACCAAAAATCACTTTTCATTGTAGCAATTAGGGACTGTAGACAGTGCAATTACGAATATACACCGCTTTTTTTACACCGTTTATGTATAAGGTGTATATTCGCAGTATTTAACAATTGTAGTTACGCGAAATTGCACTATCTACGACGGTATGAATAAAAATCTTCTTTTGAAATTCAGTAAGACATGACTTTTTACCTAACTTGAACAAATGAAGCAGTTCTTTTTTTCGTTATGACATTTTGTCTTCGTCTCCTTGTTAGAGATCGCTTATAGATACGAGTATAAGGTGCCATTGTAACACCCTATGGGTTCTGTAGCTCATTTAATAATTATTTGTAAGTTTGTATTATACATATTGACAATAACGCGTATCTACTCTCTCTATCTACTTATTTTAACACAAATCTTGACGGTTCATTAGGTACAGGAAGAGCCGATACTCAGTGATATATTGACCAGATTTATTACCTAGATAAAAATAATCAATTTTGACTTTAACCCCGGAAAAAAAAACAACTAATAACCATAATAAAAATAAACTTATATACCAACATTGTACGAAACCAGTATAACATGTTGTGTTTTGTAAAAAAAAAACCGTTGTCGCACACAGACATGCTCATTATACAACACTAATCAAAATCAAGGGCGCACAAATCGACTAACAAAGTATTAACTAATAACTTTGTAAAGTTAGTAATGTTTTATTTGTTTTCTATATTAACATAATCGGCAATAACACGGTCTTATTCGTCCAAAACCCGCGACTGTAAGAGTGGACGTACCATAATAATAGGGTGGTGTCGAAGAAAGATGCAGGAAATCTACTCTTGCCATCCACGAATAATGCTTTATTTGTTTATTTCTTATAGCCGACGTCGCGCGGTTTCGCCCGTGTAGTTCCCATTTCCGTGGGATAAATTTATGCACAAGATTAACTTGCTTAATTTTTAGGAACGAAGTTTTGGAACGAAGTTCTTTATCGCGCGTTGCGAAAGGGGGTTAGACGGAAAAAAATAAGACCAAAAGTTGTAACGACACTTTTTGTTACAGCTGTACGCCATTAGGCGTGCGGCGTGCGCGTCTCTCTCTCTCTCTCGCTCTCTTTGTTGTTGTGTGTGTGATGTTGTTGTTGTGTTGTCACGCTTATATTCCTGAAAGGCTAGGCAGAGGTGTACTAATAGTACACCCATTATCGCCGGTTTTTCTTAACTCCCATGCAAGCCAAACAGAAATTGAACCCGGCAGCCGCTTTTTACTCGCAGCGGTTTGACTTTTTGTTCTTAAGTTATTATGCTTATTTAACGGATCATTACATAAATTATTAAAATAATACTTACTTTACATAAAAACTAGCGAAATCCTTGGGAAAAGAAAAAACCGGTCAAGTACGAGTCGGATTCATAAATGTCTACTGTCAACCTATCGTGGTTCTTGAGACAAAGCCCGCTGACTGACAGGCAGACGATTGTAAGTAATGGGGTCCCGTTATGTACGGAACCCTAAACATAGTAAGTAAGTAATAATGTAGTAATTAAAAAAAAGCGGGGTTAACGTTTGTTTTGGTTCAGCAACATCGATTTCTATTAAAAAAACTTCATCAACATAAATTGTAATCTTTTCATTTAAGTAGATATTTATTATACAGGTTAGCAATTAAAACACACATGATACTTACTTATTAGAAAAAACTTGTTATTTTTTTTAAATAATTAATGATGCATGATTTTAACCTGTTTCGAGAAACAAGTCAATTGTTTTTTGGTTCTAGAAATCCGTAGCCAAAGGGTGGTATCGCGGGGCCCTATTAATACTTTGTCTCCCCTGTCCGTCTGTCTGTTTGTCTATCAATCTATCAGCGGGCAGTATTTTACTAACTATACTAGATAGACTGTTGGCATTTTCACAGAGTGTCTATTTCTATATTACCGCTAACACAACAAATAATTAAATTACTTTCTAGTATAACTTGATTGTACCGGCGCTTTTTGTTCGTCTGGGTGCGGGACCCTTCGTTATAGTTCAACTCTCACTTGATTGTTTTTTTACACGTGTTTTTTTAACAGGTTTGCCAGTCCTATTATCAGTGCCTATAATATGTATATATGCCAGAAATACATACCTTATTAATATTATACCTTATTCTTGTATTAAAACCAATCAAACTATTCTACACTAATATTATTAGGCGGCAAAGTTTGAGAGTTTGTAAGGTTGTAGGGGGGTACTTACATAAAAGAAATCCGAAAAAAAAATACAATACTTATATGTTGCAGTCAAAACTCTTACCCAGAAATTAGGACGTGTTAGGAGAGAGGTAATAATTTTATTGTAATTGTATTTGTAAGTGTCTAGGCTATATTTTTTTTTCAAACAAAGAGGGGGTTGAAGGGGATGTTAAAGTACTAATGCACGCGGACAAAGTCGCGAGCGAAGTGCTAATTTGTTATTAGACGACATATATAGGAAGGAGGTGAATTTTGAGATGAAGTCAAAAAGTATGGAAGAAAAAGTCATACATTTTAGTCATACGGTTTTCTCACGATGTTTTTCTTCACCGTTTTTGAGAGCGGGGTGATGAAATAAATGACACAAAGTAAATAGTGGGATAGTAACAGGCTGTTATTATAACATTTTCAAAGCATCAACGCTACTGTTTAATAGTAGTCTTTATCTTTAGTCAGGACAATCAGTATTGTGTCGAACATAACAATAATAATAAAATTTACAATTATACTTAACACTAGATTAAATTAAAATTCCAAAAATAAATAAAAATAAGCAATGTCATAAAAATATAAATTTTACGATAATAATCAATGATCCTTATAAACTTATTCACTAAATATGTCAATAATTATTATAACTTAAATACAAATATCAGCTTGAAAGATTATATATCATTACTAAGGTTTATAAATTACATATTATGGACATAGACAAGAGGCTTTGTCTAGGTATCACTCATTGAAACCCCCAGATCTGTAAACTAAGTGGGTGTGTCTATAAGTGGGAAATCATTGGAACTAAATTTCCTTGTGAATATTTCGCACATATTTTATGAGCTTAAAACAAGTTCCTACATTATTTCATAACGGAGGAAGGAAAGACTTTATAGTACAGTTAGATTCGACTTATCTTATTACTCAAGGTTTTTCCATGTTTCTGAAGAGTATCCTTTAAGCAATTGACGATTTTGATTAAAGCTTCATTATCCTTAAAATATAATTTACATATCTAGTCGGTACTCGGAAAAGACGTGCGTGTGTCACCGGATGTATGAACGTAAGTTAGGCTAAATGAGTTTTGAAGCTTTGGCATGGGATCTAAAATCTACAATAAGATACCTATTGACATTGGGTTCTTTTTTTATTATTGATTGGCACGCGTTTGCCTACTATCTCACCTGATGGTAGGCAATGATGAGGTCGACGATGAAGCACGCTTGCCTAGAAGCAATCTGTTCACTCTTGACTTGAAGACCCCTAGGTTGTAGCTATCAGGAAACACCGACTCCGGCAGGGAGTTCCAGTCCTTAGCTGTACGCACAATGAATGTGTTCGTATAAAACGTTTAGTACGTATGAGTGGGATGTCTACCATGTACCGGTGGTTCAGTGCTGTAGGTACGTCTAGTGGTCCGATGATGAAAAGGGCAGGCAGGTGCAGGGCTTGGTGGATTCTAAGCACTAAGGAACTTCCACTATTTAAAAATGAATTCCTGATCAATAAAACTTTTACGCGATCCAAGATTCCTTAAACAATTGGACATGTACAGAATTTAGACATTTGTAAATACCTTATTTAATAGACAAACCTAAGTTTAGCCGACTTATCTTAAGTTTATTTTCACACCACCTTCAGCCGTAACATATTATATAATGAATACCTACTAATTATGTAATTATTGTATGTCAATTAGGCGGGACATACTGGAACTACTTACTATTAAACAACTGTCACTAAACATAACGATGCACTGAATCTTAGGTGACAAAAGACCAGCCCATCATTTTGTGAGTACCTATTTCTTTGTTGTAAAACATACTGTGCAATTGTTTGTTTTTCTCAAATAAATAAAATTAAAATAAACCTATGCCCGCAAATAAGATATTTTGAGTTAGTTTGAGAGATTATACCCGGTAGCGTTCTTTCTGCCTACTTATTTAATTCGACATTTTCATTTGCTCCCAGGGCTACGGATTACCTACCTCATTCGCAAATTACAATAATCACGTATAACATGACAACAATAAGACGGTTAATTCCGCGTATTTTGTCCCTAGGTAAAAGACTAACAACAGATGGTTGACAATAGGTGCGCACGTGCGCTATATATTAAAATAATACATGTCAAACACGCGCGCATAACGATGCACCGGATCTTAGGCAACAAAAGACCAGCCTATCATTCTGGTCATCAAGAGGAAGGTCAAAGTCAAAGTCAAACCATTTATTTCAATTAGGCCCCTATAAGGCACTTTTGAACGTCGAACAAAAATTAACTTTAAAAAATGATTCTAGTTGCCCCTAGGCTAAATAATAACCACCTCACGGGTCGATCGAAGGTAAAGAAAATGAAAATACTATAGAGTGGGCATGAGAGGAAATGTCATGGAAAAACTTTGATCCCATGTCTTAGTAACGCCATCTAGAATAATATATGAATATTGGAGCGGCAGCGGAGCGTACTAAAAAAAACTCATAGACTAAGTTTCGGACGAAAATTTTGTTTGTGATGTCCGGTCTATAGGTACCTATTGAATGTCTTTGACCGGAGGTTAAGCTACTTTTGACGAGGTTGGTCCTTCGATAGGTGACCATTTATTTAATTACATATTAAGACTCCTCCGTGCCTCGGAAAGCATGTAAAACCGTTGGACCCGCTGTCATTTGTAGATCTACTTACGACAATCCCGAAAATTTGACAACCCATGATCCCATGTCTCAGTAACGCCATCAATAATATATGAAAATTGGAAACGCAGCGGAGCGTACTAAAAAAATCTTATAGACTTGTGTCGACTGATGACTGATGTCAGGTCTATATAGTAAGTATTGAATGTCTTTGCCTACGTCCGTCTCCAGGATATGATCTATCTCGTTGCAAAAATAAACATACAAACATAGTGAGTTTCTTACTTTTAATATTAAATAGTAACGATAATGTATTAAAATAATATTAAAGCCCCACGGCTCGATCGAAGGTTAAGCTACTCTCGCGGTAGATCGTTAACCATTCATTAAATAACACAATCAAATTCTGCAATGCCTAAAGAAATAAGTAGCGTAAAATGCTAAGCACGCTACTCTTTTCTGCGCGCAGCCACTCCACAATATAATGTAGACCGATGAAGAGGTAAGAGCGAGACTCCTCCAATGCGGAGACAAGAAGAGATGTGTTTTACAACCAATCAGCTTGCGACATTTTAACTACTCAGTGCTAAGCTTCTGCATAATACAATATCCTATTGGTTAATTACGTGACATCTCGTCTCCGCTTTGATGGAATCGCGGAAAGCAGTTGGACGAAGACCGGTAGCTGCAGCTATGTTTAGGGAGACCTATGTCCAACAGTGGACGATTCTCCCATGCGTGAAGATGATGTAGACCCCTGAGGGAATACACGCAAGTGCTAATGGGATAAACTGTGTGTTGCAACTAAACCAATTATATTTATCACTTCATAGCGTCGATAATTGCTCGCTCGGGGCCTAATGAATGATGACCTGATACTAATAATGATTAAGTACCTGTCATTGTTAACTTCTTCATTTTATGTTTAGACTCGTAGATCTATAGGAAATAGCGGTAACTAAATTGATGCCTATGGCTTCGCAGTAACTTTCCCAAGATTATAGATGCATAGTGTTAGCCTAGAGTGGTGTGATCGGTGGATTACCAAATCATAGGTCTCGAGTTCGAACCCAAAGCACGCACCTCTGGCTTTTCGTAATCATGTGCGGATTGTATAATTATCACTTGCTTCAAAAACGGTGAAGGAAAACATCGTGGGCAACGGCATGCCTGAGCGATATTTCTCGAGGGCATGTGATGCCAAGTCCATGGGCGGTATTAAGACTCTGACATCAGGTTCACTAACCACACCACAACAAAAAGAAGACCGAGATACAAAGTACCCTAATCCAGGAAACGATCTAACGATGTGCCAATTTTCATCCAAATCAGTTCCACTGTTTAGAGACTAGTAAAACTTATTCAGCTCCATTTTTAGCTTTTGACATAGCATAGAAAACACCAGTTTTGTATAGGACGCAAGCATACGCGTTCGTTCAGCTGAAAATAACTAGGTCGATGCGATTTGATGCGTTTTGTAATACATTGCTCTTTATTAAGAAGCTTTGTTAACAATGTATGTAACATTAATAACATTGAACTTAAAATCGCGCGTCAATACGTAATGAATTCGTTCTTTCTGGACAAGGTTTAAGACATCCTTTTGCTTTTGCCCTTTTGCGTTTCGGCCAGATTTGACTAAATCTGAGTATCAAAAAGTAATGAAATAAGTGATTCTTCGTAAGTAATCCATACGACGGCATACTCACAGAACATTTACATTTTATCGACGATAGTTCAGGTAATGAAATTCGAATCAATTTCAAATTAAATGCTGTAATCGTAAATACAATACAACAATCATTGTACCTACATAAAAACGTGCAATACTCACGTGAATAAATACCGATTTTATCGCAAAATTATGTGGTGAACGCGTTTTGATGAGTATCATGATGATAAAATAAAAATAAAAGTTCATTTTAATGAAGGGAATAGTCGAATAGTTAGCTGAATTAAATGAGATGGCAACAAGCATTAGTTGATGTCACACTTGCAGGGGGTCGAGTCTGCTATTGCAATCGTGTCTCAATGACCGGTCAATGATCGATTTTTGACGTATAACGTAAAACTTATGACACATTTCCCATACAAAAACTGTCAAAGTTTTCAAATATTCGATCAATGACCGGTCATTGAGACACGATTGCAATAGCAGACTCGAGCCCCTGGACGTAGGGTTGCCGAAATATAGTAGGTACTATTGGGAATTTCAAGAAAAAATATTGTGTTTATTTATTTTTGGTCTTTATTTATTTTTCCATGTGTTTGTTAGTCTTAGTTTTGGTTAACAAAGTCTTATTATTTTTAAATAATGATATGTAGGAATCTGAGATTTGTCCTGACGAGTAAGCAATGAACGACAGGAATGCGTTTCGTTCTGAAATTCTAAATTCTGTGTAGCGAGGGCGTTCCTTTCACAGTTATTAAAAAAGCGCAATAACTGAATTACCGATGAAAATTAACGACCTATATTTTCTATAACATATAGTACCATGAACTGAAATACAGTTCGCACGATACGATAACGCAGTACCTACGTGGCAACTAGACTTTACATTCAAAATTTCCACTTCTTATCTCTTAAAAAAAATCCATAGATTCACGCCTGTATTTCTCAAAGAGATCGAAAGAAATATACCTGTAGAACCCAATGTGAGTACATTGCGCTCGTTATGTTTGAGTCACATGTAATAGGACCGGGCTTATTGGCATCAACCGGGCTGCTACAGAGATATTCCAGAAGAAAAATCTCAATAACACTTTATTTTATTATTTACCTACATTGTAATTTGCCATGTTTCCGAACTATTTACTGAAGGGTGATTCCAATTTGCCCATCATAATATAATCACATATTTACACGCAAACCATTTTATTGTCCAATATCACAAAGGCACCCACAACAAAAACGACAACAATGGCTGCGCAGGATTCACGTCACGTTTACACCGATTATGTCATAAAGATGCGCGCGCGCAAGCCCTGCGAATTCCGCATTCAAATTTGTATCACGCACCTATTTTTATGTATGAAGTTATACATTTTTATTTCCTTGAACGTGCACTGATACTAAAGATTTACTTGATATCAATGCAAGACAAAGATTTGTAAAAATATTATTAAAGACAAACAACTTCACTGAAAGACGCTACGCATACGATACGCTTTACGCTTATGGATCCTCTTTTTATTAGGTATAACGTAAAATAACAGATTGACTGTTATTTTACGTTTACGTAAGAAATTATGTGGATATCACTAACTTATATTATTGCATTTTAAATGAAATCTAATGGAAATGGTAAAAACCTCAAAGGATGAACAATACATGGAACGTTCTACGTTTCACTTTTATATTTCTTAATTTCTTTTTTTTTTAATCTGTTTAAGTCGCGAATTAATTAGGCTTCTTTTGGGTAAGCTCGTTCCATCGTCGACCTCGTCTCTGACCGCAGGACAAGATAAAGGTCAAGAGTAGATCCATTGCATATAAAAAAAAAAGATTATTTTTTTGTAACTTATTTTTAAAACAAAATGTTCTGCATTTCTGCTTCTACGAGCCTCTTTATTGTAATGCTATTGAAAATGAAGTATAGTATAGTAAGTAAGTTGCCAAGATAGAATTAAAATTCGTATTTCACAACTGTTTGCGAAATACTGATAACATAAACGAAGCAAGAAAAAGTAAGATCACATCGCAGCAGGTGGTGTTTTCTATTTTCTGCTTACCGCTTAAAATATTGATCCTGAGTTAATGTACAGACGCCAGGACATCAACCTACCCCAATTTGTCAAATTTTCCCAATTGAACATGGAACTAATTGTGTTTGGAATAAAGTTGAAAACCTATCAAAGAAATTTGACACATATGCATATGTAATATGCATATCTAATATATCAAATTGTCGTGTCACAGTGTTTGTTACCAGACTCCTCCTAAACAACTTCACCGATTCTTATGAGATTTATGTATATTCCGTAGATCTGAGAATAGGTCGTAAACTAGTTAGCATTAAATCAAATAAAATCAAATTATTTGAGATACATGGGTTAACCCATTTATAACGACCGATCGTTATAAAGATCAAAAAATTACTGAAGAATACCCGCTATTTAAAAATAATAATGAGCGGATAACTTTTGTTTATTACATATCAATCGCCGCAGTAATCGTTTGACAATGTTTCGGTGCAAAGAAAATTACGTTATGATCACAAAGGGAATTGCTCAGTTTGTTAGGGCCATTTGGCTTAAGATGAACATTTAATATAATATTTAATGACTGTGGTTTTTAATAGTTTATACCTCAAAGAAATTAATTATAGTAATAAAGTTGCAGGAGAGTGTAAAAATAGTTTATATTTAGCATATCTTTTAATGTTAGATAAAAACCAAAACAAATCTTAATTATACCTAATATACTGATATTCTCTAACTTTTAATGCAGTAGTAACACATCCTGAGGTCATCTAAGTAAATGAAAAAATAAAACTCATCAAACGAATCATAAAATAATAAAATGTTTTCTAAAAACTGGGCATGCGGCATAATATTACTTTCGTGCTTGCCAGCTTACTATATTATGGTTATAACGTGAGCACAGAAACTCACCGTTCTTCGCCCTACAAGGCAATTGCAACAATATTGAGTAATTGCCTAGTTTGTCATGCCAGTTCGATAGCACCAGGATCATTGTCATGAGTAGATTCGGTGTCCATGGGTAAAGCCGGGTCTTCAATTTAAAGCGGTATCGGAGTTCATCATAACAAAAACAAAAAACTTCGCGAAAGTAATCGAAACAACATTCACAATACACAGAGGCAAAACATTCGTTTCATAACATAATTTCATTATTTAACTCTTTGATTTCATTGTATGCATTTGTCATTATTGACAGCTGGTGTTGTCAGAAAATTAAAAAAAAAAACGAGCTAAAAATCGATTCGACAACAACCGAATCAATATTAAAATCGGATATAAAAATGATTTGAAGGCCAAAAACGATGAGTGTTTTGTTTGTTTTCAATATGATTATACGAAAATAAATATATCGCCGTTTGAAAATCACTTGATTACAGATTTTCAAGAAAATGTAGTCACATTATTACTTATATTTTTAAATCGATTATTATCTTTCCCGTAAGAATAATCACAACTGTTATTAATGTGGCAACACAGAATCAGTTTCCAACTATAAAATGGCGACGGTTTTGAAGTCAATCAGCTTCAATACTTATTATACGAGATATTTTTACATTTACTTTCCGGCGACGACAACTAAAAAAATATTAATTTTAGATTTAATTATATTTTCTCATAAGAATACTTTTTACAGAACAGCTTGTCCACGTTTCAGCCAAGAATGAGCAATTCCCTTTGGAGTGTTTTTGTATTTTAATTCGAGTGAGCGTAATTAACTTTCACTATGTCTTCAAAACGGTAAGTGTTTACAAATTAGCTTGTGATTGAAATTTATTTAATGCACGTTTTTTATAAGTTTATAACCTGTCTAACAAAGCTGTGAATTAAAATTTGAGCTTTTCTTATCTTTTATAGAAAACAAATGACATTATATTTAATGATCGTTTTAACGATCAGTCGTAATTTAGGGATGTAATTTTGACTTTCAGACCCAATAACAATAAACCATTGTCTCTCAATGAAACCGTTGACGAATTGGAACAATAAGACGATGATGCCCCATTTCCAAGAAATATAACTATTTTACCACCAGATAACGCGAATGCTGATGTTTTTTATAAAGATTCTGGTGATGAAGAGTTTGTAACTCTGAACAATCTTCCAGGTTTCCTAAAGATGTCATGTAAATCTTAACTAAAAAGCATTATAACAAATGACATGAGATCATAACGTTCTCATGTCATCATTCTTTTCCTATCTAGGTTCTCAGCTAAGGCCTCCTGCTGAGATAAAATACATGTGTTCCGAAAATGACTAGGACAGTGTACGTAAAAAGAAGTCGAACTACCAAAGTACCCCTACCGGAAGGTCGAGAACCTGAGCCATCTACATCCAATTCAGCTCTAGTTAGTAGTAGCATGTCTGCTGTTCCTTTTGTTGATACATTCGTACCAAAAAAACAAAATCTTACTTGGGGAAATCGCCATATTCCTCACGACCGACCACAATGGCATGAAAACTATGGGCCAAGAGTCCAAGACACTTTCAAACGCTTATGTATTACTTTGACTGTATGTTTGATGACTCTGTTATCGAATTATTGGCCAAATATACAAATATTTACGCGACTCAAAAGAACAAAGTGGGCGATGTGACGACGGGTAAAATGAAGTGTTTTCTTGCTATAACTTCTGTACAGTGGATAAATGTATATTATCATAGTCCCCAAGAAGATACAAGTACTGGGTGAAATCATCAGACACTGATTTTGAACACTGAACGCCATATTTAGGGAGAGATTTACATTTATCATGACCTCCAAAGTTGTGACGATACTCCGATAGTACTGAAAGTGACCAATTTACAAAGTTGAGACCGCTTTTCAATATCCTGAACGAAATATTCCTGGATATGGCTCCTCTAGAAAAAAAGGCAGACGAGGCTATGGTGCCTTATTATAGAGGACACAGCTATAAACAATGTATACGTGGAAAACCGATTAGATGGGGGTATGAGGTCTGGGTGATCCATACCTAGGCCATGCAGCATTTATTCCACTGACTTATATGCAGGTAGGAATGGAAGCTGGTGTGATACCCATACTCCTACATAACTTGATTGTTATTTAACATTTTTTAATAACATAATAAAGCCTTTTTTTTTCATAACTGTGTTTCTTTAATTTAAAATAGGATACAATCGATTAAGTGGTACTTATATGAACGTTAACCTACCGGCCTGTTACTACTGATCGTTAAAACGATCCGTATTTTCCAAGATTTCCTGAAAATTTGGATTTTTTTTGGTATTTTTCCATGTTTACTATATGCATCAAGATAATAATACTAAAAAAATACCGTGATCCAAGATAAAAAAAAGTTTCAGTAACAACTGGGTTAAGTACAGATGTTTACATAATTAATTACTTGATAATGGTTATTCCATGATCAGCCACTTGGACATACAAATTATCCATTATATGTATTAACACCCAGTATTCCGGGTTCAATCCGTAGCCCATTAATAATATGTGACACTCTTATAAATTAAACAATATTTATGAAGTATTCAACGATAAATTGTCGAGCAATTAAATCGGTGACCAATCCTAATGACTAAGAATGAATGCTAATGGGTAATTGTAATTAATTATGCAGGTATACTTAACACTGTATCACTGACATCTACATATATCTATAGGTACTAATAATAATAATCTAATATTATAAAGGGAATACATTTGTATTTTTGTATGTAGCGAAAAACTTAAAAACTGTCATCGGCCAAAATGCTGAGACAACTGAGAACTATACAAACAAAATACACACTATTAAATCTTATAAGATAATAAAGTAATACATAGAAAATAAGAAATCCAACCAAAACATTTCATGTAAAATGTTGCCAAGACTACCACATAAGGTTTGCCTTGTGAAAAAGATATCAGATCTCATGTAGAGCCAAGCTTCTGAATCTACACGGCCCAACCTACCGACCCTAACTTCACAAATTCTACATTACTTATCAGTATAAATGTATGGCTTAGCCGCGCCTTTTCGCTACCGTCGCGTCGTGGAGGTGATGCGGATATTTAGTTTCTGAAGTACTAAGTAATAAAACAGCCAGTCTTTGGCATTTAACAACCATTTTTTTTTTTCATTTTAATTTTAGATTTTCGAAGACGAAAAGATATTGAGTATTATGTTACAGCTGAGGGTTGGGCCAATAATAATAATGATATTCCACATCTTTCACACAACGCCATCTAGTCCAAATTTAAGCTAAGCACAGCTTGTGTTATGGGTACTAAACAACTGATAAACATACTGTCGTATTACCAAGCACTGCCTTTTTATTACATTTCAAAAATAATAGGTAGCTCCTAAATTACCTGCTTATTTTTCAAACTCCCAGTGCAACTTTTTATAATTGACTCCGGCACGTGAGCCGAGTTGATAGCCGGTTCCATTATTCTTTTATTTTTAGCTTGAGATGAAGACAATCCTTTTAGTTCACAACTAAGTAAAATATTATAATTGGACATCAACATTAGATTGTGTTGCGGGACCGGTGAGCCTACTGTGCAAGGGTAGATGTTGTGTTTAGTCGTCGTGTCCATAAATAAATATAAATTAAATAATTCAGACAAATTGTATGGACTGAATTATTTCATATTTATTTATTTTATGACTTTTTGGAGAAACGTGCTGTATAGGAATAGAGGTTTCTATTAGCTGTGCATTCTGTATGTAGTCATATCGAACAAGCGTGCTATCTTAGGTTCCTGGCTCCAGATTTGGATTTGGACCGAAATAAAATATAAGTTCTATGTTACTACACACACCGGCAAAATTAGAGGAACACAAAAAAAAGGTGCCTTTTTTTTTAAAACATGTGGGTATTTCGACAAGTGGTTCTGTTATTTGAATGATTACCCTTTTTTCATACAAAATTAAGCGGATTTTTGACAGTTTTCAGCCTTCTAACATAAATTATACCCTCATAAGCGTTTATTTACAATTTACGCTTCTGAGTGTTTTTGATAAGAAATTTGGTTTAAGCAGTCAATGGTGGCCCTAGCTCATTTTGTTTGTTTTGTTTGGTGAGTTAACATTGTATTGCATACAGAATGAGTGATTTGCCAGCAACTGAAGTCGCCAGGGCTGTAACAATGATTGAAGAAGGTCACACCTACCGTTCAGTCAGTCGAACGTTGGGTGTATCAGTATCCGTGATCCACCGTAATGTGCAACGATACAGACAGACAGGATCTTACGTGCGCAGGCGAGGCCAAGGCAGAAATCGTGCAACCAGTGCCATAGACGACCGTTTTATAAGGGTGCAAACTTTGAGAAATCGTCGTCAAACGGCTGTTCAGACCCGAAACACAAAATCTGATCCTATGAATGGGGCAAAAGGCATAACATGGGGCTCTAGGATCTCAGTTATGTACCTGTGTGCAGTCAGAGAACCGCTATCGATGATGACCAGAGCGGTGCGTGCCGTTAAACTTATACCACCCCACACCATAACAGACCCTCCACCGTAAGACGTTGTTTCGGAAAAATTTGCTTGATGGTAACGTTCTCCTCGATATCTCCACATCTTCTCCCTTCCGTCGATGAAATTTACACAAAAGCGGCTTTCGTCAGAGAATAAAACTCGACTCCACTCATTAGACCAATTTTGATGCTGACGAGCGAACGCTAATCTTGCTACTCTATGGCTCACCTCAAGTTTAGGCGCTTTTGCTGGCACGTATGACTTCAAACCAACTTCATGTGACCTTCTCCTCACTGTTCGTTCACTAACACGTACGTTACGCACTTCTTCCAAAAGATTTCGGGTCTGAACAGCCGTTTGACGACGATTTCTCAAAGTTTGCACCCTTATAAAACGGTCGTCTATGGCACTGGTTGCACGATTTCTGCCTTGGCCTCGCCTGCGCACGTAAGATCCTGTCTATCTGTATCGTTGCACATTACGGTGGATCACGGATACTGATACACCCAACGTTCGACTGACTGAACGGTAGGTGTGACCTTCTTCAATCATTGTTACAGCCCTGGCGATTTCAGTTGCTGGCAAATCACTCCTTCTGTGTGCAATACAATGTTAACTCACCAAACAAAACATACAAAATGAGCTAGGGCCACCATTGACTGTTTAAACCAAATTTCTTATCAAAAACACTCAGAAGCGTAAATTGTAAATAAACGCTTATGAGGGTATAATTTATGTTAGAAGGCTGAAAACTGTCAAAAATCCGCTTAATTTTGTATGAAAAATGGGTAATCATTCAAATAACAGAACCACTTGTCGAAATACCCACATGTTTTAAAAAAAAGGCACCTTTTTTTTGTGTTCCTCTAATTTTGCCGGTGTGTGTATTATTATTTCATGTTGTTTACTAACATTGTATGTTCCATTGTTTCTAAAAAAATATTATGGGCATAGTCTGAATAAATGTTTATACAACAGTTATAATTTTATTTCCAAATTTGAACAATTTGTTGTTGATAATATAGCTTTCTATGGTGGAAGAGTTTTTAAAATCCGTTGAGAATTTTTGTAATGCTAATGAAATCACTACAAACAATAAAACAAATCTTTTCTCTTTATAGTAAATACACTAACGTTTTCAGTTACTTTAAGACCTCAAACACAATTAGTCACGTTAATGGCTACTGTAATGTAAGCGTTGGTATTTTCAAATGAATTCGCACTTAACTTAGAGCTTTAATGACGACTCCATGCAAAAAAGGTAAACAACGTTTAGTGATGTCGAGGTCTGTCAGATAATGAGCTGGTTCTAGGCGAGATAATCAGTTCAGGGTTAGGCTTAAGTAGTAGCTGCTTTACGTTCGTGACACTTCACAACCTCAGGTCCAGTTGAAACTAGCGTCAGGCACTAGTTGTCTTTATGCTGAACTGCCCCCCGAGCCAAGTTACAAACGATTCGTATCTATTCTCTTTCTACAATCGAGAACGCCTCAAATCTCTTTGTTTTGACCACGTGACTCATCACCTTTCGCTAAGTCACGTGGTCAAAACAAAGTTCGCTAAGTCACGTGGTCAAAACAAAGGGATTTGAGGAGTTCTCGATTGTAGAAAGAGAATAGATACGAATCGTTTGTAACTTGGCTAGGGGGGCTGGACTATTTTGACGCAGTCGTTTCATGTAAAAGACTGGTATTCAGCTGCATTCGGTTAAACTGGAAGCCATCCCCACCATACTTGGGTTGGCTAGGCAGATGATGATGGACTTATTTGGCGCTGCAAGGCGCACAATTTTATGCCAAATAAATGCTTTTTCTTTTTTTCTCTCATTACCCGGTAGCTAACAAGACTCTGGATCCGTGCCCTTTAAAATGCAAATGTGGCAATAGGCTCCCCCCAGGGCCCCCTATTACATGGAACTAAAACATACGGCTTTACAAGCCGAGAAGAAATATTTATTAGGAATGCCAGTTTCGTCACAAAGTTTTCCTTCACCGTTGCAAGCAGGTGATAACTAAACAATATGCACATGAATCAGAAAAGTCAGAAGTGGGTTCGAACTCGAGAACTAGGATTTCATTTGACAGTCCGCCGGTCATACCACTAGGCTTTCACCACAGAGCGAAAGCTTCCTCATGGATGCTTTGTATGGCAGAGAGGTCTGTCAAACTTTCACTTTCAAACCTGCGCCGGGAGTAGCAGGAATGTACAATTCATCTGCAACGTCCTTAACAACTTGACCTAATCCGGATTCTGATGTAACACAAAATTAAGATAAACCTTGACAAAACTGGTAATGTACAACAGTCGTCGTCGGTGCAAAATGATAACTTGTTTATTTAATTATTGTGGTCTAAATTAGTAATACTATCTATGCTTAGTCAGTGATGTCATTCTTATATAAAGCAAACAGCCGATCGATACAGAAAAGAACAACCCGTGAAAACTTAAATGAAATGAACTGTCAATGGCCAGCAATAGTTTAGAATCAAAGATTAATTCGCTTTCACTTCACCCACATAGACACATCCATAAATATTAATGAATATATATACATCTTCAAAATGATGGTATCGAATAAAGCACATCAAAATGTAATCAGCAAAAGAACTACGCGGCCATATAGATAGGCACAAAAAGCAATTTTATTTTACCCTATTTAATAGGTCCTTAATGATGGCAGAAAGGTTATTCCGCCATCTTCGAGGACTAGCTATTCTTATCAGACATGGGCTAAAGTTGCAATTCACGTTAAATCAGAAACAGCCTTTGTCGAATAGACACTTACTAAGTAACATTTTATGGTCTTTTAACTGACAACTACCACTTAGTTGATCGTAAATGGTACTTAAGTACGCGATTAAAACGCACTTCGTGAAACGATATAGCGCTATAAAATTAAAGAGACATTTTGGATGTTTACCCGCCCTACATTGTACGTACAGAATCAATAGTTCTAAAATAAAGACCCTCATAATGTGGTAGTTGCGTTATACCCGTGAAAGGGTGCTGCTTGTGGTGACTAGTCGGCTTGCTAGAATTAGTTTACTTAAGGTATGACAATAAAATGTTTACAGATTTAACTCCTTAGGTTCTAGTTTATCATTTGTAACTTTTTCACTATCCTATGGATACGCTTGTCGTGTTTGGAAGTAGGTCTGGTTGACTATTGAGATGGTGGCAATTAAAGAGGGTGGGGTTGTGGAGGTTCTATAGGGATGGGTATGATAACATTTTAATAGGCAGGGGAAAATTAAAACTGAAACATCAGTCAACAGCTGAAGAGAAACAATAAGACGCCACCGCATGTCTGAACAACCATGCAAGCAAAAAATATAAACGACCTCATTACATAAAGCAATTGCTTTTCCTAGACAGAATTATTAACAGCTGGTAATCGTAGAATCACGTGCCTGCAGTCATTAGACATAATGAAGATCGATTTATCGTATTAATAGGTGGAAAATAGATTGTCATATCAATTACTTGGGTTAATTATTGAAGGGGACGACTTTGTAGGTTAAGAATTTTTACGTGAATATAAAATAATCAGATATTACGTGTGTTTTGGTCAATATTGTATCACGCCCTCAGATCGAATTTCGAATGGTTTACACACATACTCTGATAGACTTGCAGCTGGCTTAGTCACGCATTCCGATAGACTTGCAGTTTGTTGCATGGCTTATTCATACACTTCGTAGGACTTGCAGCTGGCTTAATGATGCTCTTTGATCGACTTGCTGTTGCGGCTAGTTCAGAACGCACTTTGATTGAATTATACGGGCTGCGACTAGCTTAAACACGGACTTGCGGGCTGCGGCTGGCTTAGACACGCACTTTGATCGACGAGCGGCTGGCTTAAAGACTCACACTGACCGACTTGCACCAGGTTTTAACACGCACTCTTAGCGACTGGCGGATCTATCAATTGTATATCAAACTTTTCGAAAACCATGTAAGATTCGATACAAGTATATTGATCTAAACTTGAACCTTAAGCCTTTTGAATCTTCTCAAGATTTGCTAAATATATCATACTTCTTTCTTAGTGGATCAAATAAGCGATTCGCTAGATATTCGAAGTTTTCTTCAATATGTGTAGAAAATAGTATCTAGAAAATGTTCCTCTATCCGCCAAAACTTTTTCGCCACACTAAAATTATACTAACGATCTACAGCCCAATCTCATCAAGGCAGCAGGCTACCCGATAGAGAAGCATCGTGTGACGACGCCAGATGGCTACGTTCTGCAGATGCACAGGATCCCGGCTGGCAGGCGCTCTGCTAGAAGAACCGGGAACCTCAGCCCTAAGGGGAAGAAGGCCGTTCTAGTGGTGCACGGTCTTTGCGGCAGCAGTGGGGACTTTGTGATCATGGGCCCTGAGAGAAGCCTTGGTGAGTTTGGGGTTGTTGTTGATACATCAGCGGTAATATACACCAACACTTAGTTATGTTTAAATGTATGAGCTGTTATCATAAACATGCAACCAGTACATATTCACCAATCGTGTCAACAACGATTTCTGAAAGTAATGTATTCTTATTTCAAACACATACTCGTATTAAATTTGTTTTGCGATATATGTTTCCAGCTTACCTGCTAGCTGACGCTGGGTACGACGTGTGGTTAGCCAACCTACGCGGCAACGTGTACACCTCACACACAAACCTCAGCAAGCAGGACAAGAAATTCTGGGACTACAGGTACGAGCTATTCTTCTTCTGAGTATAATTTTCTTCTTTAGACCCTCTTTGAGAAGAAAATGATAACTTTGAGATAAGTTCCAGTTTCCCTCTTTGAACTAAAACTATAGACAATTCATATTTTACAGCAATTAATTAGATACTGAGCCCTGAGCCAAAATCTATTGACCTAATCTGTCAATTCAGCTGGGTGTCTGCTGGATGATCCACGAAGTTACAGGCATCCTAAATGGAAGAAAACATTATGTTTTTGCCTTGTCGTAATCCTAAAGTTTTTATTTCCTTCCAGTTTTCATGAACACGGCAAATACGACTTGCCAACGATGATCGACAGAGTCTTGAACGTCACAGATCTGGACAAGATCATGTACCTGGGCTACTCCATGGGAACCACCAGCTTCTTCACTATGATGTCTCAGAGACCAGAATATAATGAGAAGATTATAGCTTTCGTAGCTCTCGCACCAGCTGTGTACATCGACAATGTTAGACCGGTGGCGAATTTGGCTTTAAATACATTAGAATTACCGGTAAGATACATCTCTCTTTTTCTCGTTATCTATTATTATGACTGATGGTCGTACCCATCATTGTTTTGTGCACCAACATACAGCGTCCCTTCATACTGGACGATTTTCGGTCAAGCGGACATCATCATCTGTCTAGCCTTTTCCCAACTATGTTGGGGTCGGCTTCCAGTTCAGCCGGATGCAGCTGAATACCAGTGTTTTACATGGAGCCACTGTCTGCCTGTTGAACCTCCACAACCCAGTTAATAGGTAACACGATACCCCTTGGTTAAACTGGTTCTCAGACTTTCGGGCTTCTGACTATCTGTAACAACCAGGTAACAACTGTCATAGATCTACAATTGACAGCTGGGACCAACGGCTTTACATGCGTTCCGTAGCACGGAGGAGTCTTAATATTGTCGGGCAAGCGGACAGATGCCTGGAAATTTCCTTTGCAGACCTCCTTTACCATATCTGTCTAACTCAAACGGTTTAGTGATCCACCATGTGTGAAGTAGACTCAGACAAAAACTCCCGACCTATTTTTACTATGGCCGTTGGCAAGAACTACATAACGCCACCTGATACGATCCTTACACACTTGTCTTGCTTCTTTACGATCATATATCAGGTCGTACACGCGCCTGACTTCTCCAAAGAACATCACCAATAACGATATAAGATAAATTGGTAATTGTAGTTAATTATTGTCCGATGTTTTTGTTTCACAATCAACCAAAACATTCGAGCAAATATTACATATTTTTTTTTAAGTAATTAAGATAAGAAGCAGAAACATGCACGTAACAAAGTGAAAAGTATTTTGTTTGATACAACTTTGGACAACAAAGGAGATGTTTCATTTTCGGCCATCAGATGTACGTATGTCGAAAAAAAGGAGAAAAAAAAGACAAATTGGGGAAAAATAGTATCTGGTGAATTTGAATCTGATTTGTTGTGTACAAAAAGTATTAATTTTTCAATTATTGCCATGTTTTATTCAACATGGCGTCTCGTTTGCTTGCACACTTTATTCGTTCTGAAATAATGTATCATCCAATCAATGCAATATAGAAAAAAAATAAAAAAGTTGTGTATTCTTGTACGGTTAAAAATAAATTACTATTATCCTCTTGTACATATTTTTGGTAAATATAATTAAGTGTGATGATTTCATCGTTTCAAAAATCTTTAGTCTCCATTTTTGAACTGTGTTTCTGTACGAATTAAAAAAACAGCTTGACTTGAAACTCATTTATGTCACTTGTCAAGTTGTCAGTGACAATTTCGTTCGACTCGATTTGATTTTGGCTTTCGTGGTTTTCAGTGTTATTTTGCATTTTCTCAATTTTATACTACTATAACTTCGGTTTTGTGATATCTGCTCATTCTTGGATTGACTTAGGCTTTGTTTAGCGGTACTCGAACTGAGAAATCTGCGATTTGGATTCGTCTGCCCATTGGAAATCTTCTGTTTTTACTTACATTGAAGGTAAATTATTGAAAAATATTTGTAAATCAGTTGGATTAAGTTGGAAACACAAGGTTTACCTCATTGTTTTTTGCAGATCCTTTGGCTTGTTGGAAAATGGCTTGTGTGAAGTGCAATAAAGGGATACTCAGTGATGAAGTCATTATATTGCAGCAGATTTAGGTCCAGAGCTTTTGTTTAAGTTTTTAACAAGACATGGCTCAAGAGGTAAGAATATAATTTTTAAACAAACAGTTTCAAACATGTGCGACTCAACATGTAATAGGTATCACTGGCTTTCATGTTGGAACTTATATTAAATGTAAAAACAAATGTTAAATACAAACACATGAATGCAATTAAGATATTGAGTTTGAGTTTTATCCTTTCAACTGTCAAATGACTATAAACAGTTCCTAATATGTTAACTAGGTATTATGAACTTGTTTTCAGAGTATATATAAGTATGTTTTCAGATTGCTCCTGATGCTGCATTATGCAAGGCATGTTGTAACTCAATTAGTAATCTTCTTGAGAGTACTCATAGTAGTAAGTAACGCAGGGTAATGGAATAGGACCCATCAGTGAAACATATGAATCAAATGTATGTGTCTGTGTCATAATGTATGTGGTGCCTTTTATCTTTAATCTCAAGGAGGTCGCATAATTTAACGAGTGGCCTCAGAGAGATGCAATATCTAATTTAATTGCCCCAAGACAGGTACCTATTATTAGCAAACAGTTCACTTTGCTTTTTTTGGCTTTTACAACAATTTATAGTACCTATCACTAACAACATGATAATAATTTCAGATACCAGATGGTGCCATTGTTTGCCATTGATGTGAGGTGAGTGCCTGCAGGCTGGTAGATGTATCTACCAGATCTCTTTCTCTCTCAGAGAAGATCACACAGTATTCCACATGGTCCTGAGAGAGATGAAATCACAGCCCGGATAACTCCACAACAGGTCTGTTACCTACTGTAAATATGCGTTATGTATGATTTTTATATATGTTAACATTACACTTACAATTCTCCTGCAATAGACTGATTCATGCAATAAGAAAGTAATGATTGTCAATTGTATGGGAAAAATACATAATAAAACTATGAAAATGTTTTATCAAGCTTGGTAAAAATCCTAACAAATGTATTATTTTTAGATAGAGATAGAGATCTGGAGGCAGAGTATGTTATTCATGCTGGGTAGGTATCTGCTAGAAGAAATGTACAGCGTGCACCCAATCTTCACCTTAATAGTAGGAATGTTTGTGTTGTATGTTCAACATCAACATTGAGACGTCGCACACATTTGTTCCTGAATGCTCCAGAAAGAGATGTCATTTCTAGAAGAATATAACCTAGACAGTTGTGTAAAATAGTTAACTGTAAATCTATGTAGTATGTGGTTTTTATCTGTAAATGACTTGTAAGAATCCCTTATCAATAAAATACTATGAATACTATGTATTGATCTGTGAATGTGTGAGTTTATTCTGTATTGTTTTTACAGGTCAGTTATCGTTCATTGGTGTGCAATGTTTGCTGGACTTGGGCTAGAAGTGCTGTTTGTTTAGAATATGAACCACCTATCGTTGAAGCTGACTCTAATCCAAACTAACCTCCACAGGTTTTGCCCATTACATATAATTAAACTCATACAAAAAAGTTGGTATATCTAGTTCGAGTTGTTTTGTACCAGGTTGTACAAACCTAGAACGACACATAGTGCCTGTGTACTTGATGATGTATCAGTAAGAGAAGAAAAATAAAGTTTTAAATCCTGATTTGTTCTTTTATTTCTTTTTTTTGGAGAGTCCCTACACTCCTTCTGTAGTTCACCAAAGGTTTAACATCCCTCAGAAAGCCAAAGCCATGGCATGCATGTGCATGTGTGTGTGTGTGTGTGTGTGTGTGTGTTTGGCATGTTCAGCCAAATGGCTTATTTATTGATCTCCATCGTCATTTGAAGATATTTGACAGTTGTTATGGATAGTTATAAGTCAGTAGGTAAATCTGATACCAATATTTACAAATGGTAGGTACCATTTTACCCAGTTACCGCGCTCTTTATATTCTGCGGCATCCAGCTTAACTGGAAGCCGACCCAAAAAGCAATGACCCTTTCTCCAATGGTTTTGGGGTCGGCAGGTACCTTGTGCTCCAATTATGTACCTACTTACATTTTTAATTTCAATCTTACTAGTACCATACCAATCTATTTAATAATTATAGCATCATTACAGCATATTCTGTATAACATTAGACAAATGAGACCGGTAACTTGAAGGCAAAAAGATTTAAAAACTAGCTGAAGGAAATGCATTGAAATAAACGCATCCAGCAGGGATTGAACACAGTAGGTTTTAACTTTTATATGATAAGCCAATACTCCCTAAAGAAATGATTCTTGATCTTGCTTTAGTGAACCACTTTTGTCTAATATTTTTTATGAAAGATCACAGTAATTATGATCTTAGACTAATAATGATTTATTTGTTCGATGAACAAAAACTAAAAAAATATATTATAGGTTAAGTAAACGTCATCTCTACAACCTGTCATGGATGGCTGTCAATAACCCTTAGGACAAACGTCAAACTTTTTCAATTTTAATTTTGTACATAAAAACCATATGATAGTATGTAAAAAAAATAACTTTATTCTAATCAGGGGTAAGTTTCGCAGCTTCGCTGATGGCGTACATGTTATGGCCGGAGGCCCATACAAAAATGAAACATGTCCTTTGGAATTATTAATACTTGTCACCCCCACAATTCTTTTAACTCCTCTTCTTCTAAAACCATAATGCACGCATGCTTTTTTATGTTAGACGTGTAAGACAGAAAAGAGCTAGTGGTCTCTAATTCCTTTCTGTTTTATAACATAGAACAAACTAGTCAATTAATAGCCATCTTCATCTTTCCAGAGAACAATTATTAACGAATTTAATTGTTATTGAAATGTTACAGACCGTGTTCAAAGCCAGAGGCATGTTGGCAGTCCAGACACAATTTCTGCAGAGCCTCATACAAAACCTTTGTAATCTAAAACAACCGGAGACTGACTTATGCATGAGCTTCATTTTCGCCATAGTGGGTGAAGATTACGAACAAAATGACTTGGTACGGAATATTTACAATCCTACTAGTGATAATTAGCAAAAAAACGGAACCGCTCTGGGTGAGCTCAGATTCTCTACACAACAAATTTTGATGCGATTTTCATCATAATTAAGAGACTACCATAGTTCCGGAATCTGTTTTGAAATATTTCACTACGATACCTATAGCTTAACTCAGGTGTTGCCATAGCATCCGTATAAAGCAGGAGCCGGGTACTAACCCGTTACCACCGCAGTTATTTAAAAAAAATGCGCTTAGCAACACAGCCACTAAAAAACGTGATTTTTTGTATATTACCTATTGAGGGCCGGAGCACTTGGTATAGGATTTTTATCCCATCCAGAAGAACACGGTTCCTGTCGGCTATACGTTACTCGCGGGAGCAAAACCGCATACAAATAATTGGGAAAAATAAATCTAGCCAGTTTTGTCTCAATTAATAACTTTTTTTTTGCAATTAATAATTTTATTGTTGGCTTTCAGGAAATGGCACCTGTATATTTCCATAGAGTCCAGCCAGCTTCCTGGCGCCAGTTAGAGCATTTTGGAAAAATCGCCATGACAGGTACGGATATTTACTATGTTAAACTAGCTAACGTAACACATGGTCGTGGAAAGTATTAAAATCAACCCCTGGTTGTTCCCAGGGAGGTGTTCCGTGGGAACAACTTCTTGCAACATTCTATAAAAAGTCAACTTTGCACCCAGAGGGAAGAGCTGGGGAGGTTGTTGTTGATGGGTAGTTTGTTTCTTCCCAGCAAAAACACTAGAAGGGCGTTCCCCACTGGAAGGGCGGGCTTTCAGGGACGGTCTTGACTAACTTTTGTCGTTCAAAAAGTGCTGATCTTCAGCCTAATTTGAACAAAGGACTTACGATTTTGATTTTAGAACTCGCCATCTTGAATTCCCATTCAAATAATTTTTTATTTCCACTTTCAGGAGTTTTCACGACATTCAGTGGCGGTTTGTCCGGTCCAGCAAAACCGTACAACATTAGTAATGTCAGAATACCAGTATCGCTACTATATGGAGAGAACGATCAGCTCACTGAGAAGTCTGTAAGTGCTAGCCTTTATTTATTTACCTAACTAACACTAGCTTCTGCTCGCGGCTTCATTTACATAAAAGAAACTTCACATATCACAGTGCATCTTACAATAGTGTAGCTTTCAACAAGTGAAATTATTTTTTGTAAATTAGGTGAATAGTCCCCGAGAATACCCCCTACATATAAACAAACTAACAAATTATACTTCTTGTGGTCGTGTAAATTGCACCCTCATTTCGCAGAAACTACAGAGCGCCATCTGCCCCCCTAGCCAAGTTACAAACGATTCGTATCTATTCTCTTTCTACAATCGAGAACGCTATCACCTTTCGCTAAGTCGCGTGGTCAAAACAAAGGGATTTGAGGCGTTCTCGATTGTAGAAAGAGAATAGATACGAATCGTTTGTAACTTGGTTAGGGGGGCAGCTAAGATTTTTTCATACTTCTTTTGCTTCGTTAACGTTCATACACGCACGCCGGTTGCGAGTAGGTACTACGCACGGAAGCACTTGACCTATCTGAAGAACCTTTCCAATAAGGCCTGAGTATGTCCTTCTAGGGCGTTCCCTGCCAGCGTTATCTTTCGTTAGTTGCCTTTCATTTATCCTCACGTTTTTTAAAGTAAATCAATATTACATTGTTCACAGCAAATAATGCGGTTAGCAGAGGAGCTGAGATCCAACGGCGTCCTAGAAGAAGTCAGACCGGGCTGTTCCTGGCCAAAGTTCAACCATTTAGACTTTGTGTTCGCTAAGGATGTAGGGACGCTGTTTAATAAACCACTCGTCAAGCACGTAGACTATATGTACAATAAATATAGTACTGTATGATTTTTTTGTTTTGTTTTTACCTGGCTAAGAAAAATTGTAAGAGGAAATATATTGCGGAGACAGATTTTTTTTTTTCATAGAAGGAACAAAACTGGTACTGACACTGCTAGCTTGCATCGTCCCACTGCTGGGCACAGGCCTCTCCCCATGACTTCCAGTTATTTCGATCCAGGGCTAAAGTAGTCGTTTAATTTGTCCAGGCGTCCCATAATCTTCTTCGGGGTCTTCTAACCTAACCTTTTAACCTAACCTATCTCAGTCGGGGTTCCCAAAACCTCGGGTTTGCTCCACTCACTAGTAACAGTAATAAGAATACCTTTTGTACGCACATACGATATGACTTAACAACAAACTTTGCGATGGTAATTTTTCGCAGTCACATCTAATGTGAACCTAAGTGAAGCTGAAAATGGCGTCGCGATGCTACGGTAATGGAATAACAGAATTTGAGCAAACGAAGAGAGCTCGAACATTTTTAGCACTCCACTTCAAATAGCTATGTTTGGGGAGGTGTTTGTGGGGTCCATAGACACTTGAAGCATATGCGGTTTTGAAATAATCCACGAATTTTCCTTTGATTAAGATTCCAACTATTTTTAAAATAACATTGTGAATTTTTGGAGACGTAAATCGTAATAAATGCAAGCGCAGCAATTAAGCTCCAAAACTTATAGCACTTTAACTCAGATAGGTTTGGAGAATGGGCTTATATGGGGTGGGCAGCTGCCCTCCCCTACCCTCCCATGGGTAAGCTCATAAGTGGTAGTAAAATTAGAACACAATACTATAAAAAAATGGTTTGTTCATAAAACAAATACTGTGTGAGCATAAATATTTGTCTTGACTACAAACCTTTCACTGTGTGTAGTCCAACGTTAGATATCTATGTCAAACACCAACTAGGACCAGCAGGGCACACCAGGCTTTGATAACAACTGACAATTTACAAAACATTGGTATTGCACTTTAAGTGGACTTTCAAATTACAGTGACTATCAGATGGGGTACAGTGCGCCTCGTCACATCTCTGCAATTGCGCATGACGTCATCCAAAATACCTACACACTGATTATAGCCAATGCAAAACTAAACAAGCTGCTTGACAGTTAAATGTTGAACACTTGGCCCAGTGATTATCACTATGAATTGTCATCGTAGATACACAAAAGCCCTGCAGTTTTTATAACCTAGTGGTGGTCTCCTCCTGTCCCATCGGCCATCTAAGTCATAAACAGTTCATGAACCACTTACCTTGACCACAACAGTTTTGGTGACACCTGGTGTTACTTTAACAGGTACTCCTTGCTGCGGTGCAGGTGGTAGCACCTTATTCTCCAGCGGTAGACTGCGATTCATTTCTGTAAGTATATTGAATGAAGAACTACCTTATAATGGTGATGTGTATCTCTTATGGTGGATGAGGTCATGTAGAAAAATCCAAGTTTACAAAATGTGTTTTTATGCTGTAACTCTACAAATGAATTCTTTATGTAAATAATACAAAAAGTCCTAAAATATGTGGTCAATAAATGCATACTTTGTTTTGAAGATAGTTATTTCATTCAAGACCAATGAGGTAATTTCTTATTTTATGTCATTGTAAGGGCTATGGGCTATGTTCTACAAGGTACTACACCTTTCAATTGAGTCAATTAGAGACACAATAGAAAGACAATGACAGGCGGACACTGGTGTCCTTCTGGGGTGTAACAAATTAATAATCAAGACTTCTTGAATATTTTTTTATAGAAAAAGAAAACAAAATGTGAAAGTTGAGAAATAATTTATACGTCAGTTGATTCTGTGATAGGTATAGTTTCCTTCACACCCTAGAATTATAGGTAAAAAAAAAACTCCGTCTAAAGGACACAGTTTAACCTATATAGTAATAATAGGCCCTGAGGTGGAAAAGCTAAGATATCTATTATGTACATGGACTGATGCAGAGGAACAAGGAGTATCTGACAAGAAAACAGTTTAAGTATTAAAAAGAGGTTGATTATATAAAAGCTCTATGGGCTGTGAAATAATAAAGTAGTTACATGTGAACAGGCACAAAATAATTCATCTAGGGGCAACAAAACAATTCTAATGATGCAGCCAAGATCTGCACGTTTAAATAATTCATTTGAATAAGAGCAGCGTACGTCATTCTTTTATTTGTGAAAGTTAGCGATTTATAAATGGCGGAGTACCGGGTAAACGATCAAATGAACGAACGTTCGTTCGTTTTTTATTACGTTGATAGTTTTAAATGAAGCCCGAGATACTAATAATTTAACTGGATCTAGGATTCATTACCATTATCATAATGGATTGTTGAAAACAAATAAACGGAGCCAAAATTGCAGGTGTTGAGTGTGTTTTGGAGAGCCAATATTATGGTTTTTACCTTTATTCGGCATTTTGTTGAAAGCTATATCCTAAAGATACCAGAAAAAGACATTTGATACCCCGAGTTGTAATGACTAATGGCTAATATAGAAAACATTTTACCCATAACAAAAATATAAATAAAACAATGTAGTATTTTCCTTCCCGTAATTTTTGACGCGCGATGTCAGTTTACTGTCAAAATAATCAAAATATTGTACTGTCAAAATGACTAAAAATAACAATAATAATCTTTCGCCGCGTAGACAAAAGAACTGTGTTTATGGTGAGCAATCGCCTAAGTTCGTAATCGCTATCAGGCTGATAACGTGTTGACTGTTGTGCCGACTTGTGCCAGCTCTACCATCTACAACTGCGAACGAACTGTCACTTTGACAAAGTTATCAATGGAATTCAGGTTGATGGATCTGTGTTATTACATATTAAAAGCATTAGAAACAAGGACAAGAACAGTAAATGAAGAAAAGTGGGTTATAGAGAGCAGATATCGAAAAGCTAAAAATATACGAATGCCGGTGCTTGGACTTTGGAACGCGTAGGTCTCCGCTGGCGCTCCGGCATCAGATTAACTGCACGGGTTATCTTTAGGATTAATTTAATATTTTAATTGAATTAATTCACCTGTGGTTGTTATTAGGATACTGTAATTTCTAGAAAGAGTTGAGTGTAAGAAGTAGCCATGGATCTCCACAGACAAGTCGATCCAAATAAGGTAAAACATATTGAATTCTAATAAAAGATTTTGGCAATATTTTAAAGTATTAATGTTAATTCCCTGTGTTCTTTTGTGTAGACTTACGAGGAATTGACTTCAGAAGAAAAGTTGAGGTAAGAATTACACTTATTTTTTCGTTTCTTTTTGAATTCATGGTCATTACCATTAGATGGGCATATTTAGTGATAAGCCCATTGACACATGATAATATGACTTCTATGAATTTCAACGATTAACGACAAGCAATAGTTATTTTGCTCACATAATTATCTACTCTGATTAGGCATTAGAAACACCAATAACGATAAGGTTAAACCATAATAGAAAACCATATGTGTACCTAAATAAAACCAGACCTCTGTATCTTTTGAATTTTTTAATAATATGTTATGGCATTCAGCAATAGTGTAGTTTTCTTTCTGTGAAATAATTTTTATATTCGGGCGAGAAGTTCTGGAGATTTCTGTCGGCTTAAACTTACTAACCAACTTAGCCATGTTATAATATCAGTATAGTTGATACATAGAATAGGTGTATTTAGCTATTTATTTCATAATTATTGTCAGTCATTGTTACAGTCATGACAATTAAATCTTGATTAGACCTTTTAGTACTCATTTATTTTCTTGACAGCTATAGATTTAAGATAGCAGTTAAATATAAATAAATAAATATTCCACAACATTCACACAACGCCATCTAGTCCCAAGCTAAGCAGAGCTTGAGTTATGGGTACTAAGCAGCTGATAAACATACTTATATATTTCTAAATACATACATATTATAGATAAATTACACCCAGACAAAGAACAAATTATTGTGCTCATCACACAAACATTTGTCCTGGGTGGGAATCGAACCCACGACCTCCGGCATAGCAGTCAGGGTCACTAACTACTAGACCAACAGGCCAGTCGGCCTCAGCCAGGCAACTATGTTGGGGTCGGCTGCCAATCTTAACCTGATGCAGCTGTATACCAGCAATTTACATAGAGCAAATGCCTATCTGACCTCCACAACTACGTTACCTACTGGGTAACATAATACCCGGTGATTAAACTGGTTGTCAAACTTTCGGGCTGTTGCTTAAAATCTTTGTCAATTCATAACCTTTCAATCAATAAGAGACACAATAGAAAGACTATGACAGCACAGACACCAGTGTCCTCTTGAGGTTTATTGAATTTAACCCCAAGAGGACATCGGTGTCATTGTCTTTCTAATGTGTCTCTAATTGACACGATTGAAACGTTAAATTGATACCACAACCCTCATGTCAAGGAAACAAAACTTAAAAAATTACCTTAAAATTCTTCATGAGTTTTAATGTTTGTATACACACTTTAGTACAATTTTAGCCTTGGAAACTGGATTTCAATTTGTTTTAATAAGAAACACTAACATTAAATTAACTTAATTAGATATGCAAAGTAATTAATGTAATTATTTTACTCAACATACAAGTTGACTGCCCTTGCCTATGTCTATTTTATTTAGAATCTGAGGTCATTGGGTTGTCTTAGGGGTGGATTTAATATTTTATGAAGACTTGACACCTGTTCAAATTCAAATTCAATTCAATTTTCATTTTCTCATTTCTACTTTCATCATTTCACCACATTTGCTCTATTTAGTATTATCTTGTCATCACTTAAAAAAAAACCTAGATATAGCACCCTTCATTTCATCATCATCAGCCCACAGTAGTCCACTGCTGGATATAGGCCTCCCTTAATGAGCCCCAAAGCACCTGTTTAACTTGCTGCATCCAGCATCTGGTTTCAGAAAGATATAAAAAAATATTGGTTGTCACAATGGATGGGCATTAACTCATTAGGCTCCGCGTGGACACCGGTGTCCGCAAACAATAGTAATTTAATTGTGTCTGGATTGCGGTAATTGACTAGTTAAATTAAGCTTATTATTCACTAAAAAATAAAGCAATATTCAATTTTAACTATGCTTCATGATTGTTTGAGCAAGTAAAAATTTTGTCTTATTGCTAGGTGGAAACAACAGAAAGCTACCTGGTACGATTTTTACATACTTCCTTACCTCCTTCACATTTATACATCAGGTCATACACTCACGCTGGTTGCAAGTACTATGCACCTAGCCTTTCCGAATGACGTCACCAAAACCTCTAGAAGTACTTTTAGCGCGCCCGTTCCTGGCATTTCCATTAATTTATTTACAAAATGTACTTATGCCTCGTTGGTTTTGTGGTTGTAAGCACTTATAAGCTAAGCATGAGTATTTCTCAGTTTCAGCTCGAAGCCCAGATTCTTGCCTCATTGATGGCAACATGCTTGCCCTTATTACATTCGGGCATTATAGGCGTGGTGTGATGTTATCTTCAAAAATATACTTAAACTTTCCAGATATGATCATCAGAAGCTCCATGAGATGCACAAGGGCCATGAGTCGATGCACACTACCATGGTCATGATCCTGATCGTGACCCTCATTGTAGCACAAGTCGTTGTCATGGAGTGGAAGAAGAGACACTACAGGTCTTACGCTGTGAGTTGACTAGACTAGGCTTTGTTTAATCGCAATAATGCGTTGGTTTAATCGGCACAACTAAACTTAAATATTATTAGTTTTTTTATTTCCTTCCTCCAAGCCTTAAAAATCATACTTATATTATAAATGCGAAAGTTTGTTAGTATGGATGAATGGATGTTTGTTACTCTTTCACGTAAAAACTACTGAAAGGATTTTAATAAAATTTTGTTTGGAGTTAGCTGACTCTCTGGATTAACACATAGGCTACATTTTGTTCTTGTGTTCCCACGGGAACGGGACCTACGCGGTTGAAACCGCGGGGCGTCTGCTAGTGTATTATAAATTAATAGTTTTTATAGTTAATATGTTTTGTATGTACAGTCAGCGAGCTACGTTGCCTGACTCATCTTCCCCTTATGTTTTTTTCTATGATGGATCTGGTAACGTAGCAGATTGCACTATTTCAGCTTGGATTTTTTCAGTTTGATGAGCAACGCATATGCCATTTATGTAGTTGACTGATTATGTGCCGCCGTCTTTACCGAAATACTTAAAATCAGTGATGTTGTGATAACTTCCAGTTCTTCACGATGGTGGCGATGTGGTCGATACCGGTGCTGATGAGCGTCAAAAACCAGTGGTGGAGGTTCATCACCATCTGGAGCATATTCACAATGCTCACTGCTCTAGTCATAAGGAAATCTACCAATAGACCCATGTCTGTTACTACACCTAGGTAAGACGATAGTTGTATTACACTATGCCGTTCTATCTCACCAAGTCTCGGGTTCACCTTGTGGGAATCAATCAAATCAATATGATTTGATGACACTGAATACAATATCAAGATTCACAATTCATTCAGTTGTGCACTGATTCAAATTAAATACTCCTTGAATTTGATTTCAAGCTTAGGCCAACTGTTAGTTAGCAACGCACAGTGGTCCAAACTTGGATTAAGTGCGGAAACCAAATCCTGATAGATAGATAGGCCAACTGTTATTGGTTTTTCTAACTAGGATTTTCGCAGAGGCAGACAGGCAGCCCATGTAATTATCACCAAAAGCCCCTACTTTTTGATATTAAGCTGTGAACTTATTTATTTCTAAATGTAATTTTTCACACATTTCTCTAGCTCTAATAAAATTAAAAACGTTAATATGTCAAAATGTAATATGTAGGTTTAATTAGACCATTAAAAGGCACTTTTGGACGTCAGATTAAAAATCAAAATCAAAAGTCATTTATTCCAATTAGGCTGAGGATCATCATTCTAATTTGAATAAATGACTTCATTTTTTATCATTTTTGAACGTCGAAATTACATAAGACAGTCCCCTAAAAAGCCTCCCCCAAAAGTCCCCCTTCGCCACTTCCTAGTGTTTTTGCTGGGAAGAAGAAGTGGCGGAACATACTCCCCAGCAACACATCTGTCTGATAAGTTAGAAGAACTTGAATTTACACAGTACAATTAGTTATCATTACAAAATAATTAAAATAAGGTATTCACTACATGTTAGCTAGCACACTCAATAAAAAAATAATAGCATAAGAAAATGGTCCTATTATATTATATTATTAACCTTTTTCTATTTCTTACGGAATTGCACCTATCACAGTTTGTCTGCATCACCCAAAGGTTGACTGGTTGAAAATGCCTATGACATTAATTCCACCTCTGTATTTTGGATGCATTAAGTATTAAATTAGTCATTTCTAATTACCCCTTCCAAAAGGTATTTTTCGTATAGATAAGTGCACTAACAAACCAACGACTAATTTTCCCCCTTCTATAATTCCAGACTAGTTTATAAATGGTTCTACCTAATATACAAATTGAGCTGCGTCCTGGGCGTGGTGGGGTACATCCTGATGATGCTGACGTTCTTCGGGCTCAACCTAGCGTTCGGTCACAAGCCCCAGCAGTGGATGGACGTGGCCCTCATGCTGCTGTTCTACGGCCTCTACTTCGGAGTTTTAGGGAGAGATGTTGCTGAGTACTGTACTGACAAAATGGCGGCGTCTATTGGGGTGAGCCTTTATGTGTTTTTATTTATTGAAATTAGGTAAAGAATTAGCACTTTTTAAAGCATTCACGACACAGGGGAAACTAAACAATGATCTCTGCATTCGTCCTTATAGGACTGCAATGCTGCACAGAAGTATAATCTGTATGGCTCCTAAAATAAATAATACAATTTCAATAAACATTACACAATACAAGTATCTTTATTCAGGACTAAGTTGAAAAAAGTGTTGACCATGAAATGCTACATAGCATTTTGACTTCCTGACTGATGAGTAATAATTTTGACTTATATCATTTGTGACAATTTCCAAAAGCAAATACAATTTATTGTTTTTATAATGATAAATGTATATGGAGCATTTATAAACCTATAAGATTTGGACACCTACTATGGTATAGCATGTCACAAATCCTCATATTTATGACCATTGCATAAATGTATTTGCATTGTAATCTACTCATGTTAAACAAATAAATTGATCTTTATCTTTGACAATAAAGCTAGGCAGAGCAATATCTTTATTGCTTTCAATTCTTAGGTGGTAACTTTGTGCTAGATTCACATCTATACTCCATCCGATTAGGTAGTTAACAAAAGGCAAACAATTTTGACATGTATTTTTAGTTAATAACACAGTTTAAAAATAAAATGCAGCTGAAAACAAGTTTAGATACAACAAAAACGATTACATGATCAATTAAACAATTTGTTTAAACAGTAGTTGTATTTAATTTAATAAGCGTTTATGTAAAAAGACTTGTCAAGATTGTTTACCTTTAGTTCACTACCTACTTGGATGGAGTATAGTAGATATCAATTGGAAATACTGTGTGGTAACAGTTATGGTGCATTTGTGATTGAATATTAGTTTTGTGAATTAAAATTTAGAAAAAAACTTGGAGAACATTATGGACCCGGTAGCCCTACAAGGTCCGTAATGTTCAGAAGAGAGGAACCCCATTTTTAATAGAAAAGATGCACCATAAGAATAATCAAAAAGAAGAATTATGCTTGGGAGTTTTTACCTACCCCCATGGAAAAAAGGCGTGAGTTTATGTATAAAAAAAAAATACCAGCCTTCTACTGTCCCACTGCAGGGCAAAGGCTTCTTCTCATACAGAGAAGGCTTGAGCATTGTACACCACGCTTGCTCAAGGTGGATTGGTGATTTCAAACTTATATCAACTATAAGTCCAGGTTTCCCCACTGTGTTTTCCTTCACCGATGGCAATGTATATATGTTTAAGAATAATCAAAACTTATATATGAACAACTAACTATTATTATCATTTTGTCTATAGAATAAATTAGTCATAATCATAGTAGTTTATTATAATTATTTATGTATGTATTATTTTATCTGTGTCATTATTTTAAATTATGTCTAAATTGTATAGTATAGTTGATAGTAATTTTTTGCTTTGTGTGTTTCAGTACTACACTCAGGAAGGCATGCCGACGCGTCAGTTAGAAAACAACGTGTGCGCAGTGTGCGGCAACCTGCTGCTGGTGGACGTCAACGTAGAGGGAGTGCTTGGTATGTATGACACAGACTTTTGTGTATGACTATACAACCTTATTTTTTTGTAAAGAGGGTAGAAGGAACATCAAATATCCGGACACCGTGGTCTCTCTTCATCATCCTAAGCCCCCTAGCGTCGAAATTATTTCCTCATACGAAATTTAAAGGTGCCAATTCCTCCTTCATCAAGTCTATCCAAAGGTTGTCTGTAAGAGATCGCTTTTAGCGATAAGGCCCCCCATTGTAACACCTTATGTAGCCCTTATAGTTATTATTTGTAAGTTTTTATGGTGTACAATAAAGAGTATTCTATTCTATTCAATTTTCTTGTGAAAAGTCAAAAATATCCGCTGTTTAAATATTTTTCGTGTTACATGACCATATAATGTACCGCAGTGTTAGAATGTAAATCAAAAGCTTCTATCTGTGTGTTGTAAGATGTCAATGCAATTAATTGTCAATGGTATTTATGAAATAAAGGTTAGTTTTGAAGTAAACTGCCAATACGAGTTTGAATGTAAGTTAATTTTACGCTTTTGTGTCAGGCAATAACTACAGACCCGGAGTATTTGAAAATGCTCATATTTTCTTTATTTAATTCTTGTTAATTCTCGTTACAGAGAACACATACAAGCTGACCTGCGGGCACGTGTTCCACGAGTTCTGTATTAGAGGCTGGTGCATCGTCGGCAAGAAGCAGACCTGTCCTTACTGCAAGGAGAAGGTGGACCTCAAGAGGATGTTCACCAACCCGTATCCTTTGAAACTGTCTACCAGTAACAATTTTTTTTAAAAAGCTACTAGCATTTTGGTGAGCACTTTACTAGTAGTCTTGGTAACCCCTCCAACTGAGCTAAATATGCTTGTATCTGGAGTGGGTAAATAATCCAATGGGTGGGATCGATCGATCACCAGTCCAACGGCTTAGCTTGGGCTATTGCCACTTTGAATTGGCATTCTTTACCAGAAAGAACAGGCATCTCATTTTTATGAGGCCATAAAATCCAGCCAGAATCAGATCCGGAACAATACTTGTTCCGGATCTGATTCTTAGCATTTGTGAATACCACATTTGACAATACGTTGACACTAATACATTGCATTATTCTATACATTTTAAGTATATTTCATTTAAGTATTAAATTAGACATTGTTTGAGTCGGACAACCTACATATTTTTTTAGATTAAACCCATTGAGCATTCACTGACATTTGACGTTTTATACATTTGAATCTGACAAACTGCATTACATTAACATTATTATATTTCCATTGACAAAACTTATGTTAGGGATGCACCCTACAACAATTAATAATAGACTAATCATATTTAAGTATTTGTTATTTATTTTTCAAATTGATAGAAAACTACTTAGATTAAACGCATTAAAGTTAAGGATAGGGGCTTGACGTCACTTTTCATTATAAACTGTACAGGATAGTGACGTTATGCGACATTTTGATTTGATTTAACGCCCTTATTTTTTGATTTTGTGAAAAAAGAAAAAAAATGTGTCGAATATTTTCTTGTAATAAGAAAGAAAGAAAATACGTTTATTGGCATCAGCTGGATACACGCACAGTAAAAACACAATCACACAAAAAAAAAAGAGACTAAAAATGGCATGTCTCACGGCTGCGCCAAAAGGTAATCTAGATGTGAGACTAAAAACTAAAATGTTGTCCATTAGCCTATGGTATAAGCCAAGTAGTTCCTTAACGCGTTCCCCAGCTGGGACCGGCCGCACATCCTGTACGGCCAGCTGCTGGACTGGATCCGCTGGCTGGTGGCGTGGCAGCCGCTCATCCTGTTCCTGGCGCAGGGCATCAACTGGCTGTTCGGCCTCGAATGAGGCCAGCGCCGTCCGCACAGGACCTCCGCGCTCGCCTAGTGGACTCATGTGTTTGTGGATAATCATTAGTGTTCAATGAGTGCAGTGTGAAAGTGTGCTACAAGATCCTTACCTGAGAATTGCCGTTTTACATACAACTAATAATAATAAAAATCCACATTTTCCACACAACGCCATCTAGGCCCAAGCTAAGCAGAGCTTGTGTTATCGGTACTAAACAGATAAAACATACTTATATGTTGTCTTACTTATACACCACTATTTTTTAATTAGTACAAAATAAAAATTGGGCTGTATCCGTATCTGTTACTGATAACATTTGCATAAGTAATCAAAAGTAAAAAAAAACAAAAATATTTTTTTTAAATATGCCACTATTTAGTTAAACTTAAATAACGAAAACAGCTGTTGGAGGCGGGGCATGCTTGAGCGAGATCACGCGAACGTGAGCGAGAGATGCCGATTAATGAATACTAGTATGTCATGAATAGCCTGTACAATATTTCCATAAATTGGGTGACTTTTTGAGATATAAACAAACGCTAATAACTTTGCAGTTTATGAATATTATTTATTGTTACTTTTCAAATATAATTAAAATACCGTCTAGAATTAGCCCTTTAAGTATTTGTACTAATTCAAAATTTGTGGTGTATATTTCTTGAAACTCTATGGATAAATTACACTCAGACACAGAAAACACATAGTGCTTATCACACAAACCTTTGTCCTTACCTGAGAATTGCAGTTTTACATAGAATAAATTAAACATGCATAACATTAATAGACTGCCGTTGGTCTAGTGGTTACAAGCGCTACTGCTGAGCGTGAGGTCCTGGGTTACATCCCCAAGTCGGGAAAAGTGTTATTGAGTTTTTCCATCTGGAATTTCTCAGTAGCAGTTCGGAGACTGGATTCGTGCCCGATTGATGGCATTGGGCTTGCCCCCTATTATATGGGACTTAAAAATAATAAGCGAATTCTGGGTGTACTACCAGGTACACCTCTGCCTAGCCCTTCGGGTATTACAGGTGTGATGTTATGTTATGTGAATTAAACATGCCTAGCTGTGAGGCGATGATTATTTCTCTCGAATTTGATGATAAGTAAATAAACTCAGTATCGATTTATTACTTACTAGCAAATGTCCCGCGGTTTCACCCGCGTCGGTCCCGTTCCCGTGGGAATACAGGGATAAAAGTAGCCTATGTGTTAATCCAGGGTATCAGGTAACTCCATACCAAATTTTATTAAAATCCATTCAGTAGTTTTTACGTGGAAGAGTAACAAACATCCATCCATCCAAACTTTCGCGTTTATAATATTAGTAGGATTTTGAATGGCAGTAACTAAATAAAACAGCCACACGGGACGATTGAAGCTTAGGCTATTCTTGCCGAGGTCGGTTCATAGATGGGTGACCATTAAAAATTATCAACTGTCTGTGAGAAAAGAAATGTCATGCTATGTTAATAAAAAATTGAATTCCGGATAGAATGAAAGATATATTAGTCAGTATCTATCAAAAATCGGCAATTTAAAAGTAAGGATCTAGTATTAGCGCAGTGGTGTGTAGGTTTGTAAGCCTTCACAGTAAGTAATGCCTAAATAGATCCTTCTTAAGGTGCGATTCCAAGATGGGCCCCAGATCGCGAAATGCAAGCGACACCACTGGTTCTTATAAATCTTTATGAAATAGATTCTGAGCAACAGCGGTGTCGCGAATCGCAGAGCGTTCATACATATTATCGACAAGGCATTTTGGCAGGCAGGTCAACTGCAGCCGTTAGATGCTGTTTGCCAGCAGTTGAGGTCTGTGGCCCATCTTGGATTTGACCCTATATTTGAATACCCATCAACTGTGTTGATCTAACTGAGTTCCAAGCATTATACTAGTACAGACGCCAACGCATCAATCATCAAAATTTGACATTTTAGGGTACTAAAATGTCAAATTTTCCCAATTGAACATGAACCTGATTGTGTTAAGAATAAAGTTGATAATCTATCTAAGAAATTTGACACATTGGGTCTTTTTCTGGCCTCTGACTTGGCATCACATGCCGTCGAGAAGTGTCTCTCGGTCATGCCGGTTTCCTCACGATGTTTTCCATCACCGTTTTTGGAGCAAGTGATAATTATACAATTCACACTTGAATCCGAAAAATCAGAGGTGCATGCCAGGGGCTCGAACTCGAGACCTATGGATCGGCGGACCGCCGGTTACACTTCTAGAATGCAATACGCGAGGTTGTGGGTTCAAATCTAGACAAGAAGACTTAGATTTGATCCCACAACCCTTACTACTGAACCGTCTAAAACAAATCAACTCAATAGATAGTCAGTCAATCCTTGTTTATTAACTATATTCTATAGCTGGTGGTTTTCCGTAAATAAATAAATATTGCAATAAATAAATTAACTTAAATAGTAGATAGTTTAAATTTAAATGTATAATATTTCATCCTTCAATATTAAAAATAATCATCCCACATACAATAAACACCTTTATGTATTGAAAATTATGTGATCTCTGGTCCAAAATTTACTAACATAATTTATATTAAATAGATATTATTTGGAATAATGATACCTGAATGGTATGAGCACATCAGGTTATATATATATAATATAATAAGTAATGGCGGGAACATTGACGCAGAACTTGATACTAAAAATTGAGTTTATAATTGTGGAACCCCAAGTATCAAAAGAAAATCATCATTGTGTGTTGTGGGTTAATATCCTTTCCATTCTGTATATAGGAAAATATTATATACAACTAGATACTAAAGTTGTACCTTAGTTAACTATTAGTCTATTAATTTTACTAAACAATTTTAAACTAGTGAGAATAATTTAGTGTTGAAGTATCAAAGCAACATGAAGGCACATACAATGAGTTTTGCATGCCAACTTGGACCATTTGGAAAAAACTGTTGATTTTTTTTTCCAAATGTTTGTTTTTAAGCAAAACTACTGTTATTGCTATCAACACCATGAGAGTCAATGAGTTTCAATGATTGTAACACGACCCACGACACAGGAAAAATTCCTAGTAAAAATAACATTGGAAAAATATAAGTACCGACAACCAATTTCAATATTGGGAGATCCAGGATAGTGTAGTGGGGGTACAAACGCAGCACATCAAGCAACTCCGAACTGTCAAATTTACCCAATCAAACATGAACCTTATACTATTTGTAATAAAGTTGGAAAACTGTCAAAGAAAGACACAGGGTAGATTGATGTGCTTGCCGCTGTACTAAACACATGCTACTCCAATGTACAGACGGCAGCACATCAACCTACCCCAATGTGTCAAATTTCTTTTATTGGTTTTCAACTTTATTCTTAATATAATAAAGTTTATTTTCAATTGGGAAAATTTGACTTTGAGGTTGATTGATCTTCTAGCGTTTGTACAATGGTTTTTCACACCCTGCCTGTGGGTATAGGAAAATAAATAACTTATTTAAGGCAAATACTCGACTTATAGTTGACAAGGGTTTAATAAACGGAAGTTATTATTCCAGAAATAATCGTTCATTGGCCGAAATTTGAATTGCTGTTAATGTGGCAATAAATAATTAGTTTTTAGAACATTAATCATGATTTTATATATAGTTGATATGGTCATGTGTAAAAAGATGTTTTGCGAAATCAATGAATTCTTATTTATTTGTGTAGTAAATACCGATATCTTTTGACACCTGATTGTCTTTGTAAATAATGGTTAAAATATGTAAATATTACAATTTTTTTTTTGACGCAAGACGTAATAATGATGTAGTCGGCTCTTCAGTCTACGAATGTTGGTGCGACTTCTACGTCGCGACGCGTTGAACTCGTTTACTTAATAAATAGCTTTTGTGCGAGGTGTAGTAATATTTTACAATTATTATTTTTATTATAGAGACCGATATTATAAACTTTGCTACCGCTAAGTTAATGCTATCGTCTTCCATTCATATTTAAATCGTTGTCAGTGCAGCTCTGTCAGTATCTAAGCTCATATAAACTAGATGTGATCACTTGACAGTTCATGACATGTTGCATTACACGTGACATGTTACATTACACGTGGAATGTTGTATTATACGTGGCATGTTACATTACACGTGGCATGCTGTATTACACGTGGCATGCTACATTACACGTGGCATGTTACATTACACGTGGCATGCTGCATTACACGTGGCATCAGGCAGTTAGGCACATCATAGACCAAAGCTTAATGTGTTGTTAAGGTTTGTTGTATCATTACACTTGCACTGGTCTAAGTATGCTCAGCCACAGACATACATTGCGTTTTATTGTGTGATGCACAGAGGATACACGATTATATTAGAGTTCTGGTCTGTGATACACCTCACATGTTGCATGTTACACTGTTAGTTCGTAATCCATATCCGGTCACCGTGAGGTCAGTAGGCACGTGCTTCCGGACCCCCAGGCGTTGAAATTTTTCGTCGGTTTTTCCAAGTTTTACGTATTTCTGACGTTCCCTTTTTCGTCGTAAATCGTGATTGTAGGATTTTTAATTAAAGAAGTGACTTCTTTATTTTTGAGGAAAACTTTCATTTACTTAAAGTAACGGTGGAGTAAACGGGCCTAAAAAATATCCGGCAACCGAGTGGAACGATGTTACTCATCGAAAATTAGGAAAAAAACCGACGAAAACTTTTTAACGCCGTTGTGTGGTCCCTGATAAAGTACCCAAGGTGCTAGGTAACTCGCGAAATTTAGTTTGAGTACTAGTGTTTTTTAGCAATTTGCCGTTCGGTTTCTGGTTATATTATGTTGATTAAAATATTATTCGCGACTGTAACACGTACGCGTTCATAGAATAGGCATGTAGTCAGAATATTAATATCAAAATAAAATTAGTCCATATTATGAAAAAACACAAGTTTTTTTTTCTTTTTTAAATTGATGGAAAACTACATAAATTAAGCGCATTAAGATTGAGGAGGGCTTGTTACGTCATTGTTCAGTGTAAACTGTAAAAGATAGTGACGTCATGCGGCATTTTGACTATCGCCGTTATGTTTTGATTACGATAAAAAAGAAAAATATGTGTCAAATATTTTCTTGTAATTTAGACGAGGGCCTAAAAACTAAAACTTTATTAACTAGCCTATTAAAATAATCATTCCAATAATTAAGACAACCGTTTAAGTTTGTAATTATAATCCCATTGAATGATTATTTCCGGAAAAAATCATTTAATGGGATTCAATTTACAAAGAAGGTTGAATTGGTGAATTTAATTATTATAACTCAGATAAAGCATATTTGTTACAATCGCGAATCATATTTTAAACATACAACCTGACACCGACCAGAAAATTGAAAAAAACACAAGAACATTTGAATTTTGCTAGCTATCCTTGGCTCACCCAACTTAACTCATGGAATCAATTTGTGCGACGATGTACCTTCCACCAAGGCTCTGATAACAGTATAGGTATTTTTCGGAACGGTTTCTCGTAAACAACCTAAGGAACGATTTATATTGGTTACGTTCGAACGGAACGTTTTTGGTTATTAAAACGTTTTTGGTGAAAAAAAATTTTTAACCGTTTCTTTGGTTTGATCTCTGATACGAAATTTCGAATTATAAACTACAAGTTTATGCCCGCTGCTGCATACTGTGACTGGCTGTGCGTCCACTGAAATAAACCGCTTTTTGATAACGTTCTCATTTTGTTTTCGTTCCGAACAACATGTAGTACAAAGAACTGTTCGAAACGTTTTAATAACGGTATTTTAAATAACGTTTTCGGACCCTGTCTTCCACCCTTTATAGCCTTCTCAATGTGCAGAAAACGTGCATGTCATGAACCCTTTCATAACTTTGTTTAAATTAAATATAGAAAACAGTATTTGTAATTAATTTTACTTGATAGTTATTTTATGTGTTCTTCCAGATAATGTTTGCGCTACGCCATTCCATGTTGAAACAAATATTTATGTGAATTTATTAAAAGTATTTTTGTAAAGAGACGATCAATTAAGTAAATGTATTTATTAATAATAATTCTTATGTTGTTTTGTACAAAAAAATAAATTATGTTTGGAATGTATTATTATGTTTTATTTCGTCAACTGTTGAACTTCTTACATTCCCAGATTTTCGTAAAAAACGAGGTCAGCGTAAACTGGAAATGTTGATGAGTTTGATGTGTGGCCGTGTGTACATACCATGTGATAGTTCAAATGGTATAAGAATTACCTAGTAGCTTAAAATTGTCTTTTGGATGTGACTCTAAGCAGTTAAATAGGTCCAGTAGTTTCGGAGCCATATCAATGCAAACAAACAGTCAAATCTTCTTGGTTGGAACATATTTCTGTTTAATAAAATAAAAATATTAATTATTAAATCTGCAGATTTGGTGTTTTGGTAATTAATAAATATAAAAATATTAATAATTATTAATTACCAAAACACCAAATCTGCAGATTTTTTTTATCTGTCATTCAAACCATACAACGAAAAATTACATAGCCAAATAGGTGCCTATTTGGCTATGTAGGTACTGCTTAGAAGTCATGCTCGGACAAATATTTCAGGCAATTTATTTTTTATCTACCTATCTTCTTTATCTACTTTTAAGAATATCGCGTAACGATGTTCGTCTGTTATGAACTCCGGAATTATTCAAAATTTCATAAAAAAATGTTTTCATAATTACGTAGCTGCGTAGATAATGTAGTACATTGTTCACACAAGTCTTGATCATCGAACTTATCAAGATGTTACAAAGTGCAACGAAATAAAAAAATCATTCAACCTCCATGGAATTTAACAAAAACCGCAAACGAACATTTTTATTTCAAAAGCCATATAAAAAAGAAAACTTCGTCTCGTTCACTTTTTTCCAAATGCTGTCAGAAAACAATTCTCTCAAAACCTAACATAAACCGTATTTCACAAAAACAATGTAATTTTTTAAATATAAAGTTTAAATTGGGTGTGTTTATATTTTTTTATATTGAAGAAAAAAAATTGTGTCCGTTTTCAAGATGCTGAGTCCATTTCGTCATTGCCCTCCTATGAAGCACTATGCCGCGATAGCGCTTACCAACACTAGTTTAGGGGAAGTCATCAACGGCTTAGGTGAGTTCCGATCTTGTCTTTTATGTACTTCGTAAGAGCCGCCATTTTCATGATGGCACTGGATGTCAAAGTGTCTTTGAGCCGGCCCTGACCAAACCCAAGCCTAAGGGTACGTCCTCCAAAGAGTTTCTACCAACATAACTTGAAACCATGCCTTTAAGGTTCACATTTATCAGGAAAATATTTATACAAATTCAAAATGCCGGTCGCTAGTTCCTCCAGTACCGCGCTTGGGACATCACAGATTCCACAAATAGATATTGAAGAGTTCAGGTTGAAGACTGCGAGTAAATTAAATCTGGATACCTGAAAAACATAAGTTTCACTTCATCTAGACACTTTTCCATCTTCAAGTTAGGAGCATAGGAGGTCGTAGACCACAATATCTTTAAGCAACTGAATCATTTCACCCTGTATTGCTGACGATATAATCTTTACCATTTGATTAAAACAGCCATCTTATCGAAGTATGAAGTTATGTACCTACTTATGTTACTTCCCTTTCGGAGTATCTTCTAAATGACCTGTTTTGATGTTGCAGCTAATCGTCACAATTACTCAGACTCTAAAGGACAGGGGTGCTGTAAAGATGTCGCGCAGACCGCTGGCATGAAAGTAGAGCCGTGGCCGAAGCCCGACCAGTCACCGCCACCGTGGCGTATGGAGTGCCCTCAGGAACCCCAACCGCCTAACTACGACCCCTACAGAATAAAAGTCCCGGAAACAGTCGTCCCACCTCTGCCGCCTTGTAACGTCAAGGTAATAAAAAACTCTTTTTTTCAATATAAACGTATTTAAAACATTAATTAAACCCTTCGCGACATTCCTGGAGCGGTGTTTGAATAGTGCGTTTGACGAAATCAGAGCCCCGCGCCGTGAAAGTATCTAATGAAATCCAGCTTGTGCTTTGTTCATCAGCGGATCGACGTGGTGAATGCGGCCTCTGACGAGCAGGACCAGCAAACCTACCATCACCAACAAAACCAGGCAGGATACCACCACCGTCATGACTACAACCAGCACCAATGCCCGGGCTACGAGCAAGAGGAACAGAAAGACGAAAGCTTTCTTGGACGGCTTAAAGGCTTCTTCGGCAATCTGCGAGGGAAAGGGAAGCGGGGAGATGGAGACGCCATGATGACTGGCAGCCGGACCATCAACTGGCTATACCGCTAACTCAACACTATTGAATCGCCTATAAGTTCTGGTCAACCCTGAGAGATATTTGAGCTTCGCGAATATTCTCATGACGCGCGTCTCACGATTTCGTCTCGGTTTGAGCAGTGCTTAGTTCAAGTCGTGTAAACTGAACTTTATAATTATATATACACACCCTAAGATCATACTGAAATAGACCTTTTACAATACGATTTAATGGTTTCATTTTCACTAGTAGGTATTTATGTAAAGTTATCGTGGGCACTGAATTTCGTCCAACGCACTACTGTTTTAACACCAAACTGCCGATAGTCCTGAAGTGAATAGTAACATTTTTTGACAGGAAATTCCGAATGAGGATTCGACGGAGCTGTTCAAAAGTTCGGGATTTAGTTTGCGATCGAGTTGTAGTGTTCAAGATATGTTTCACAATTCCCCTATCGTGCACCCAGACTACTGGAAAGATAAGCCATCGAAGAGACTGGCTGAAGTAGTGAAGGAGGTGCTTCCTAACTTGGGATACCACGGCAAGAGCAAGTACAAGTACGCGTTCCATGAGCCGTGGAAGCCGCTGGACCGCATAAGCTTGCTGCAGAAGGCGGAGCAGGAGGAGATAGATTTGATACAGGGGAGCAAAACAGCTCTGAACGCAGAATCGTAACGCTAAGGGCTCTGATTTCTGATTCGGAAAAAAAATTGAATAATAACTTAGTTTAGTTTCTTAAAATGTTGCAGTTACCAATAAATTATATATTTTTTTGTTTGATTACTTGAGACTTTCACTAGTAAATATATACATATGTCATGCTTCCTGGCGAAACCACCTTTTCCTTTTCCAAGTAAAAGTAACGTAAAAAATTCTATGGAATGTCTATAAAAATCTAGTCTAAATAAAAAAAAGTCTAAAGCTGTAGTTTCGACGTAAACTTTTATTTAAAGTGGTTGCGCTGTGGAGTATCCTTCCCGGCGAAACCACCATAATATTTCTATTAAGTACTATACATAGTATGTGCTAATATATAGTATCTAATAATTCTATAACAATTCTATATTGAACTAACACCCCTAAATTCTTAACCAAATTGAAATATACGAAGAAAAGGTAGTCACTGGACAGTATAAAATATGAAATAGGTATGTAATATTACAATGTAATAAAAAATAAACTATGAAACGATTGCAAATTAAATAGCACTCCTACGTTATTTTAAGGTGTATGCGGCAGGGTAGTTTTTTTGCAATTTGCCTTTCAGTGTCAATGAAATCAATTATTTGACTTTGACTTCAAAGTCAAATAATTGATTTCACTTTTGAACGCCATAGGTACTTAAAAGTTTTAAAAATAGAAATGCTTTTAGTTTCCCCTTCCAAAAGGCAGTTTAGTCAGGTTTTATGCAGATTGTATGATTTGCAACTTTCGGTTTTTTTTTTAATGCAAAACATGATTCCACACTGAAGCGATGATCGGTGGCGTGTGAAAGCCGCCTTACTGCAATGTTATTCTATTTTTTTGTTTTCGGGGGTATTGTTCCAGTTCAAGATTTGTAGAAAGCTGTGAACGGGTTTGTATGACTTTGTAACAATATCATTACTTCCCCGTACGTTGAACAAACTTCCATTTTGATTATTTGTTTTGACTTGACTTTCAGCCAATGATTGACTGCGCCAGAACGCGAGGGCCGTGTTCATTGAAGCCTTTATTCGACCCTCCACCACCGCCTCCCCCGCCACCCCCGCCATTCCCCTGGATATATGTGGCTGCTTTGGTTTCCTTCTTCGGTGCATTTGGTTCGGTAAGTATCCACATTTATTTTTAACCTAACTCTACTCTATATGCGTTTTCTCAAATATTTTGGGGCCGGCTAACCGAATGCAGCTGAATACCAGTGTTTTAAACGGAGCGGCTGCAAATTGGTTGTGGATGTCAGAACATCCACAACCAAATTACTGGGACACGATGCCTCTTGGTTAAACTGGATCCTACTTTTAGAGTTCTGACTACACGTAATGATGCCTAAGATGTATTTAGTTCTGTATCAAAACATTCAATATTCTAAGATCAAACTGCAAAGCAAAATTAAATCGAAAAATTATAATAATATCTATCAGAATATAAAAATATGTTCATCATCATAGAAGCAGTATCTGGTATGAATAGCTGGCTAAATGTGGTCTTTTAAATAAGATGTGCTGAGCTATTAAAATGCACAAATTTATTACTTTAATTAGGCTTTTGATGAATTAGTTAAGATTTTGAGGCAATGTCGTACGAGTTTGTTGTTGTTTAGTAGTTGTTTTGTTTGTTAGTTGAGCTCCTTAAGTTCCGAGTAGAGTTCCCTATTACTGACAAATGCGAGCACTTATATTTGTTGAAACCGAACTATAGGTATCGCAACTAAGAAGTTTCAGTAGTTCGGTCAACCGGACTAACAACCGAACTACCTACTGCTACTAAAGGAACAAACCGAGATCATGAGAATTGAGTTTCTATCGGTGTTTCTTCTCATAGTCAGCTACCTCATCCCGCAAAAAATATAAGTACTTTGTATGACGTGTTAGTGTTTTTAAAACCTATTTACCTATAGTTTTTTTACCATTTTATGAAATAAGAACCAAAGCTATGTGTATAAAAAGCCTTAAGACAGCGTAGTAGTCAGGTTACTGTAGCGAATTTAATAAAAATATTTGAAATCTGCCAGTACATCCAAAGCCACCACCAGACATCTTCACGACTTGCGGCAATGTTTGAAACCTTGACCTCACCGGAAGCCAGCATAATCTACAAGAGATTAATGCAATGGGTGAGGGCTCGCGTTACCGCCTGGCCTCGATTTTTCGCTTAGCGGCAAGCGGCGCGGTGTCAGCAGGCGGTGTCCATGCCACGTACTGCTCAGCAGAGTTAGCGGCAGCAATCGTCTTAAAATATGATATTAGTTCAGCCGCCGCCGCTAGCCGTACCTCTCTGAGTTGTTTTAACATATCGACAAACAAAACTCGTTACTCTTACATTTGTTCCGGCAGCGCAAATATCGCTAGCTCATATTCGTACATTTTTGTATTTTTATTTCTACTGCTCGCCCGCGCCGCCTCTCGTTAAGCTACCGCCGCCTCTCGCTAAGCTACCGCCGCGCTGGTAGCGGCAATGTCGCGGCCAGGCCGAAACTCCGGAGTATAAATATCATCGCACCGAGCAAATGTCCAGCGTAGGCGCAAGTTGATATTGGGTAGATATGCATAGGTACTTTTGGTGGGGCAAGCACTAGAATACGGTAGGGAAATACAATAAGCCATTTTACATTTTAAAATCATATTGTCAGAATAAAAATAGTTTTTAATATGCATTTAATTTACTCTAAAGTGCTGCCTAAGGACGCATCATAGTTGTTATCTAGGCGCTATTATCTATTGGTACGCCCCCCTGCGCTTGCGACTTGCGTCGTTTATAAAGTCAAGTTGGCATTACATAGGGCGCTTTCAATTTAGACGGTTGGTGCCGGACTGCTGCCGCAAGGTTGTTACGACCATGAGCCGTACTGCTGTCGGACGACAGCAGTACGACGTAAATCGTCTTATTTGAAGAGATGCGTGGCTGCAGTCCGATTGAATTTTAGTGATTTCCATCGAAACCCAACTTTAGTCGGTGCCATGGACTCTGACGAGGAAGTGTTATTGTTAGTTCTCTTGCTTCGGCAGAAACATAAACGGGGCGTCTCCAATGTTTTCTTTAAAATATAAAACTGGTGATTTTTATACATTTTACCCTAGATTAAAAGAAAGCTCAGCTGATTTTTTGAACTATTTTAGAATGTCTAGAGAATGTTTCTATGAATTATATCACTTTGTTAAAAATGGAATACAACGTCAAGAAACTAAATTCAAAAATACTATATCCGCCGAAGAGAGACTTCACAGCACTAGCGAACAACGACTGAGACAGGTTGTAGCCGTTCCGCCAACGGACGTGCGCCGCACTGCTGTCGCACGACTTTGCGTCGAGACATTTTGTATGAAAAATCATAACCGCCCGTGCGCAGTACGATACCCGGACTGCAGCAGTCCGGCACCAATCGTCTAAATTGAAAGCGCCCATAGTGTTTACGTTGAATTTACGCTGCTTTTACGTTTGACTAACGCCTACACTGGACTTACAGCACAAAGTTACCTTGAGCAAGTCCCAACTATCAAAAATATCTTTGCAATAGAAATAGCAATGAAATACCTATACCTGCCTGCCTATTTAACAAAATTTTAGTTTTTAGACCCTCATCTACATTACAAGAAAATATTCGACACATATTTTTTCTTTTTCATATTGATGGAAAACTGCTTATTATAGATAAATCGCTTTAAAGTTGAGGAGAGGGGGATTGTAACGTCACTATCTAGTATAAACTGTACTGGCTAGTGACGTCATGCGACATTTTTCTCCATACGAAACTACCTTTTGGAAGGGGCAACTAGAATCATTATATTTTATTTAACTTGTAAGTTTAACGTTCAAAGTGCCTTTTAAATGGCCTAATTGAAATAAATGATTTGACTTTGACTTTGACTCGATGTATCGCCGTTATTTTTTGACTAGGTAAGTACTTAAAAAAAGAAAAAATATGTGTATATTCGAAACAGACCACGTCCTGACGTCTTAGTTGTTTGCATCATTTAAAACAGTCTGTATATTGTAAAACTAAATGTAAAAGATAATTATAAAAATCATGGCTTTGCTAGTTGGGATTATTTTAATTTTCATTAGAGATGCAACGGATATCCGGCATTCGATACTCGACTGGTTTAGGATAGGCCGGATATTTGGAAAGAATATAAACAATACGTGATCTGTGTAATATGGTTATTGTCTGGGTTTTTCTACAAAATCATAACTTAATAATATTCTTGATAATTATTTGTTAAACATTTACGTGTTGTCTTGATATGTTTTTTTATAATTTTGAATGTTTTATATTTTAGTAGTAGGTAGTTTGAAAATCTCAATAGTCTTTTTATGTCACCGTTTTATACAAAAGTAACCATGTAAGTAGCCCTTAAAGTTATAATGTTATTTTTTCATTCCTATTGTTTTTTTTTTTATAAAAAAAGGAAAATGTAGCGTTGTCAGTTAGATACTTACTAAGTATACCGAATATTCGGCTGCCTTATAACTACTTGTCCAGCCAAGTCTAGGCCGGGTATACGGTATTTATTTACATTGTTATCTGTTGCATCTCTAATTATTTTTTTCTTTCAGATGTATAAATTCTATTTGTGGCAAGAAATGAAGCGAAAAATGAGTGAAAAAGCAGTATGTAAGTGAAACATTTCTATCCCGCTTATTTGTTTTTCGAAATTTTACATAAACGCACATACCTATTTGGTATATTTCGCCCCTTGCGATGCTTCAGTTTCATTCTCTTATCGTCAAACTGGGCGGATATTCGGGCTCCGGACTACAACAGAGAAATTCCCAATAACATTTTACCCGACCTGGGAATAAAAAAGGACAGGTCAACTCAAAGCTGAATTGCTTCTTTTTTTAGAAGGCTTTTCCAAACTTTGCCCTGAATCATTTGACACGCTCCATTTAGTTTCTTCTTGTCCTAGCCCTTTCCCATTATTTGTAGTCGACTCTCTTCATTCTGCGGCGCGAGGACAGTCTACCCAGGATTTTCGAAATAAGTATTTGTTTGGGCAAGCTATAAGCGCCATTTAGTTTAAAAAAAATGACATGTAAAAGAACCCTTGCACCCCCAAATAAATAGCTACGTATATTCGTAAATGTACTTAACTGACAGATGCTTTCTTGTACAGAAGACTTAGGTGCCTGAATGTTGTGACCCGTGGTAGGGTCGAGCAGCTCGGATGAGATCTACTTACAGAAATAAATATAATTTGAGACGAGTTTAATAACGACTGTTTTGGTTTTCCAGGGCGACCACGACGGAGGGTCAAACGTCCGTATTCCGATCGAGACCTGCCAGATTGCGTTCAGTATCTTATCATAGGTACTGGTGCGGCGGGCTGGGGGGCATACCAGGCCATCATGCAGCATGACAAACGCGCGAAGGTACTATACAATACGAGGACACTATATTCTTTGTGGTTTATTTTATTTTATTTTTTTATTGAAAGGAACAGCAAACAGTAACATTATTAGAACTTACAACTAAATTAAACATACTAATAATTTGGTTATAATGTAACCCACAACGCTGTCCACAAATAGACGTAGAGGTTAATAAAAAGGAAATTAATCGCTAGGAACAAATAATAACAGCAGCACGTGTAGCAAAATACATACTTAACTAGCTGACCCGGCAGACTTCGTACTGCCTAATTAAATTGCAATAAACTCCTGTCAAAATGATTTGTAATGTGACATTTTTTTGTTCCTACATATTTTACAGTCGGGGCAAAAAATTATCCTGAACAGAACTGTCACCCTGGTGATAGGGCGTTGTGAATAAGAAATACAATTAAATAAAACTTAAATAAGCATTTAAAAAATAAGTAATCCCTTTATTGTTAATCATGTGAATCATAATTATTAACAAAAATCAGTTTTATTTTCATTGTAGTGCTTTGTGATAGACGATGTTTTTTGTTTGATTATCTGGCGCATAGACAAACAAATCTGATGGTTTTCCAACACGGGAACAGGCAACATACAATTGACCATGTGAGAAACACTGGTTTCCAGATTAATACCACAAACACTTAATGATTGCCCCTGGGCTTGTTTATGGTCATAGCAAAAGCAAGCCGAACTGGAAACTGTAGTCGTTTAAAGTCAAACGGCACATCATTTGGAATAATTGAGATATGCGGTATGAGAACGTCTTCTCCTTTATACTTTCCTTTCAGTATAGTTGCTTCTATCACGTTGTTTAGTAATTTTTTATCGCTAACCGTGTGTTGTTGCAAAGACGCGGTTGGTTGATATTTCGCAACATTATAACTACCGATCCAACTGGCAAATCCAGCGAGTTTAAACATTCTGGTGGATAGTTCACTACATCATCTTGGTTAGTAGCCGAATCAACTGATTTATATTATCCTCGATTCGCCTGTAATTTGTTCTTGCATTTTTAAATTTAATTCATTTACATCTATGTTTTTTGCTCGTTCTCTCAACCAATCGTGGTTCCTGTAATTTTGAGAAACATCTGGAAACACCTTCTGGATAAGTTCATCTTTTGATAGAGTTAACTGACAAAAACTTTGAGAAATGTTAATGCAGCCAGTCAACATGTCTATAGGAAATTTGCCACTGCCAATGTCAATGAGTTGTTTAGAGAATATGTTTCCAGATTGGTCATTTTGCAATTTGACATGCATATTCTTGCTTAAATTAAGTACTTTGACATGTTTCCACAATTGGAGGACTTTAGACATGCATTGAGTTCATCAGCTGGTTTTGATTGTGGAATCACTGGCAATGTTTGACGAAAATCTCCTGCTAATAAAACCATTGCACCACCAAATTGGTTATGATTGCTCCGTATATCTTTTAATGTGCAAATTAACTCTTTGACGTTAGGAACATACCTACATTGTTTAAACAACAGTGAGTACTTGTAATTCAATATGAACTTTATGTACCTAATAGCAATAAAGCTCATTTAAGTTAGAAAACGTTTGTATGGGAAAAAGAAAAAGAGGTTTTCCGGCAATTATTCGAATTTTTCTCGCCGTAAAAACCATTTTTGAACTTCAACAAACATTTAAAAAAAAGAATTGGTCAAATTTGTCCAGGCGTTGATGAGTTATGCGCTTACCAACACATTTTGCGATTCATTTTTATATTATAGACAGGCATTTTCTCTTATTATATTTTGTCTTTCTTCGCTTAAGTTCTGTGAATACACTTGTTGCTGGCTTGCATGTCTTGTGCGGCGGCCGATGTTCGCACGTCGTCCTCTAGGCATTTTGGACTATGGACAGAGTGGTGAATTTAACCTCAAATGCACGATCCACATAATTTACATAGTTCAACTACAAATGCCTGCTGTTGAAATTCAAAAAAAATTTGCACTATAGGTACTCGTTATTGATTTGATGGTTTCCAATTGAAATGTTAGGAAACGAATAACTTATATTTTTTTTACTTTTTTTCACAATTTCACAGTGAACACAATACTTTTCAATATTTACTTTTTGCCTGACATTATGTCAGTTGTCAATCTGTCATTTACTTTTCTCTAATTTTGTGTCATAGTTTTTCATAGTGACTATGAAGGTTGCATCTGATTTATGTAATTTAATTTATTTTTATGTATGTTAGCTCTAATAATGTAATTTATTGTTATTTTTCCTGAATTTTCTTTGCTATAAACCTCACGGAGCCCGAGACCTTTCCAACGAATGCAAAACCGTGCAAATCGGTTCGTGCGTTCTGGAGTTATATCGTCAGGAAGGAAAACCCGACTTATTTTTATATAGTAGATTAACGTTTAGAAAGCATAATAAGGAGTTTAGAAATTTAGTTTAGTTTTAGTTTTAAATGAGAAGGTAAGAATATAAAGGGGCAAAGTTATATAATATTATTTAAGGTGGAGTTGGGGCCTTGGGTCAATTGTTATAGGACTTAATAGGGAACAGAGGATGAGGCTTTTAAATTTTAAATTTTAAAGTTTAAAAGAAGATGTAGTAATATATGCTTGCTTGTAGTAAGGTATGCTTTTAACACATCAAGCTACAGCATAGGTTTATAAAGTAATTGTCAAGTTATAGACTCCAGCACATCAAGCTACTCCATTGCAATGGGTCAAATTTCTTTGATAGGTTTTCAACTTTAAGTTTAAATAATTGTGGTTCATTTTCAATTGAAAGAATTTATATTTCACATAAGAATGTAGTTACATTCTTATGTGAAATATAAATTCTTTAAACCTATAGAAACTGTAAAATTTTCACACTTAAAATGAGATTTAAGTACAAAAAAATATACTTAACAATAGTTTAAACTTAGCTTTAGCATTGGATGGCAATTTTCCACAATCTGTTTGTATATGGTTTGGTGAAAAGGCACATGAAGGTGGAAACCGTGCCAGTGCCGGAAGGCGACGCCCATAGAAGAACATAGGGACACACGGCTACAGGTCACGTCAAGCTATGGCATATTTCATGATAAAGTAATTATCGACTTATGTCGGTACAGACTCTGATAGTTTTTTAACTTTATAACAAAAACAATAAGGTTCATGTTTAATTGGGAAAATTTTACAGTGTGGGGTGGCTTGATGCGCTGGCGTCAGTACACATGGCTACACATCAAGCTATAAGTAGGTACATTTCCAGTTTACGCTGACTTCGCATTGTACGAAAATGCTATACAATGCGAGATCAGCTTATACAGGAACTGTTTAGCTTGATGCAAAGCCGTGTGTGTATACACGTAACTCGACAATATGGGTGGAAACGCCGAGTTTTTTCCTCGATTTTAGGGTTCGTCTTATAGGTACTAAAAGTTGTACATAATAATGAGTACAATAAATCCTTTCAGCTTTAGTATACATATAACTACATTAGTACATAAATAAACTCACGCTTTTTTTTCTCGTGGGGTAGGCAGTAACTACAGGGCGCCATGTGCTACGATTCTTACATACTTAGGTACTACTTTTGCTTCGTTTACACTCATTACATGTTGTCATACACACGCGTAAGTTTAGTATATATTAAAAATAATATTGTTTATTTCCTTTAATTAGGTATTCTTCATTACCAAAGAAGATTCGATACCATACAAAAGATTGCAGCTGAGTAAACTCATGTGGTGGAACCCGGACCCGCCCGACATAATGAAACTTTACTACATTGAAGATTCTACAAGAAAGACGTAAGTATATTGTCATACATTTATGTTTTAAGTAAGTACCTATATAATAGGGAACAAGCCATCAATCGGGCACAATTCCAGACTCAATTATATTATAGACTATAGATGACTTCGTTCCACCTTAGAATCAGATTTATTTAATTTTTATTAAATTTCATCCTATTGTCAGACCTACTAAATATACACGCAAAATTTCATTAGAATCGGTCAAGCCGTTTCGGAGGAGTTTTGTTACAAACACTGTGACACGAAAATTTTATATATTAGATGTTCCTACATACTTTTAATCAGATGACAGCAAATAGATCTAAAACGATAATAACTACTGCTACTTTTTATTTAGTGACTTTCTAATGTGCTCTTTAAACCTTTTGTGTTAGGTAGAATTAGAATGACAACATATATGTATACATATAACCTAACCTAACTTACCATACCTATCCTATAGCTAACCTAACTACCTAACCTAACTACCTTACTGCAATGCATTGATTTTTAAAGATAAAGAATACAAAATTTTAAACTGAAATACTGCGCTGCGTGTCTTTATGTTATATGCAATTTACTTAGTTTTACCAGTTTTCTTTTAAGTCCAGGATGTATGTACCTATACCTATTTGAAAAAAAAAATATTGAAGTTCATCTCTGTCGTCATTACGTAAATTGTTTTCTAAAATAAAAGATATGTTATGCAGCTTAAAACTTCTTTCTAAGTTTATTAACAAAATAATTTCAGAACGTACCTACGCATAAATTGACAACCAATAATATCAGTTGTCATTGTGAGAGTACTCAACTTTTCGTATTTTAAAAATCTAAATATGTTTGTACAGACGCCAGCACGTCAAGTTACCCCAATGTGTCAAATTTTCCCAATTGAATATGAACCTTATTTTGTTTGTCATAAAGTTGAAAAACGATCAAAGAAATTTGACACATTGGGGTAACTTGACGTGCTGGCGTCAGTACATGAATAACAAAAAAAGATATTCCACAACTTACACACGACGCCATCTTAGTCCCAAACAAAGCAGATCTTGTGTTATGGGTACCTACAACACAGCTAAAAAAGAAATTCTTATCTATATATATAAAAGAAAGTCGTGTTAGTTACTTCGCTTATAACTCAAGAACGGCTGAACCGATTTAGCTGAAAATTGGCAGGGAGGTAGTTTAGAGCCAGGAGAAGGACATAGGATACTTTTTATCCCGTTCGACATCATAAGAATAAATATCAAGAATATCTTTTGTCTCAAACATTTTTCAAACGCAGCGCCATCTTGGATGACATGACAGGAGTCAAACTTCCCAGTTCATTATCAGGTGACAATTTGAAATTGACAAGTCCTATGCTAAACCCAAGAAGGTAAGGTTGTCAATTTATAATACGCACCTACGTTCTGAAATTTATTTTGTTACTAAACTTAGAGGTTTTATGTAGCATAAAAAAGTCTTATATTTCAGAAATCAATTTACGTAACTAGCAATGATGACAGAGACGAACTTTAATAATTCTTTGCAAATAGAACTTATTTTACTGTTAGGACTTTAATTAAAGTAGACCGGGAAAACTATAGGCATAAATTATTGTATGTAACATAGAGGCAATAGTTCAGATTAAAATTATGAATTTAGTATTTTTTAGTAAGGTAGTTAGGTTAGATAGTTGGGTTAGCTATAGGATAGGTATGGTCAGTTAGGTTAGGGTATATATACATGTTGTAATTCAAAAGTAGTAGTAGTTATTATTGGTTTGGATTTATTTGTTGTCGTCTTATTCAACGTATGTATATCTAATATAAAAAAATAATAATAAGAGCAATAAATTGACTCTAAGGCACAACGAAGTTTGCCGGGGCAGCTAGTATATTTATAAATACATACTTAAACTATTATACATAAATGACACCCAGACACAGAACAAATGATCGTGCTCATCACACAAACATATGTCCTGGGTGTCAATCAAACCCACAACCTGCGGCATAGCAGTCAAAGGGCCACTAACGACTAATCCACCAGGCCAGTCAAAAGATCATTTTTATACAATTTCAGGATGTATAATGCGGAATGCATCGACTTTATGGACCCCATTAAGTTTTATCGAAAGAAGACTGGTCCGGCGGTGTCCATAGCGTCGGGTTGGTGTGTACTGAGGATAGACCCTGACGACCACGTGGTCTGGGTGAAGACTCTGTGTGGGGAGCGACCCATCTACTACGAACGATGTCTTTTCGCACCCGGTAAGCCGATCTTATGTAGCTCCATACAGGGTGGAAGCGACTACGGCGCACACACAAATGTCGTGAGCTCAGCTGGTCGATTCAGTTAAAATGTAGGTGATTTGAAGGCGATCAAACTGCCATTTTATACTTAAGCTAGACAATGACAGTCCACTTCGCTCGAGCACTTCTCCAAATCTATCTGAGCTGAAGTGCTCAAAAATGTTGAAGATAGTACCTAGATGAACTTCGTGCCCATAGATATCCGGAGATATGCCTTCACTCAATATTTGTTCAAGTTCATGTGTCGCCACCGTGTCCCCCCTCCTAAAACTCACACTAAAACGAAATGAATAGGTACGCCACACATGATTCTTATCTTAATGCACACATGATCAAAAGGGGCGGGCACTAGTATAGGAGCCCAAAACACAAAAAATAAAATTACCGGTATTTTTCAATTTAAGGTGATGTGAACACTGATGAGTCCGGTAGTGATTAAAACGATTTATTTTTGCGTTATCCCACAATAGGAAATTGTCCTGTATGATCAGTGCGTTCACAAACTTCAAAGAAATCATACCCGAGACACGCGGACACGCCGCGCAGCAATCAATCGCTCATCCACGGCGCCAACCGTGGAAGCTCTTTATAAATGACTTCTGAGGATTAGGAATATGCAAACTGTAATTATATTGATTAGATACATAGAGGTTAACCCCACGATTCGATTTTGTAATTATTTACCGTCATGACTAGATGGTACTACCTACGCTGAATTAGTCTAATATATTATTGTTTTCTACCTTATGGGCCACTTTTGTCATCATGCCAATATTTTCATGTTTTCAGGCGCTGTGATGCTGCATATTGGTTATTTTTTGCGACCACTGGTTTAATTTTTAATTTTCCCTAGGTGTGTGTGACGCTTCTGGTATTCGAAGTTGAGTACTTTGTACGAATTTAAAATCTATCATTTATTTATTTTATTTTTTATTTTATTAATTTTAAGGAAACTTACAGCTATTACATTTGAATTAACAAAAACAATAAAAAGAAGATGGCCAATTACAAGTTTCCACTTACAAACATGATGTATACACAATTTTAATTTTACCGTTGACAGCATTAAATCCCAACATCAAGAATTTACAAAAACAAAAGTTGCTCATCGAGAGAAGACAAAAACAAAAATAAAATTTAAATGAACAATAACAAATAAAGTGCTCACGCGTCAAAGAAATATTTACTTATATCCTTCTTTAACTTCTGGATACTGGTAGTAAACAAATCCAGCTCGACTTCCCGACACACCGTGTTAAACGTACGACAGGCTCTTAAAATATATGAGTTTTGCCGGTAGTTAGTTTTTGCACTAGGAGTATGAAGAAGTACATGTCTTCGAAAATATACAGACGGGACCCGAAGCCCAATCTTGGTTACCAGCTCAGGGACGTCAGTCGATCCGCTCATAATACTAGATAAGAAAGCAAGATCTGCAATTTTCCTGCGCTCTTGTAGAGGAAGTATGTGGAATTTCTTACACCGACTTGTATAGTTATGGAGGTAGGTATTTGATCGATATTGAATGTACCTTAAGAAACGTTTTTGTATGCATTCTAGGCGATCAATGTAGATATTATAATTTGGATTCCAAATTTGCGATGCGTATTCGAGGTGGCTACGGACAAACGCACAGTAGAGAATTTTTATTGTTTTTATATTCTTAAAATCAGAGGATATCCTAAAAATAAAACCGAGGGCCTTAGAAGCCTTCTTAACTACATTATGAATATGCTCGTCAAATAAAAGTTTAGAGTCAAAGGTTACACCAAGATCTCTGATAACATTGACTCTGACTATTGAGGTATTCGATAACTTGTAATCATAATTAATAGGGTTTGGCTTACGAGTAAAAGTACATACGTAACATTTTGTTACATTTAAATCTAACCTATTGCTAACACAGTAAGATTGAAACCGGTCCAGATCGTCTTGTAGTAGGCGGGCGTCCTCAATGGTCAACACTGTGCCTAGTATCTTCATATCATCAGCATATAATAAAATTTTGGAGTTAAGAAAACAAGACGCAATATCATTAACAAAAATATTAAATAAAAGAGGCCCTAATAAAGATCCTTGAGGAACCCCTGATGGAATGTACATGGCTCTCGACGTGTAACCATTAAGGACCACTGTCTGACATCTATTTTGCACATATGATGTGAACCATCTAAACAAGCTACCCCTCACACCAGCCAATGCCAATTTACTTATCAAGAGCGTGTGGTCTATTCGATCAAAACACTTGCTGTAGTCAGTGTATATAACGTCAACCTGAGATCCCATGGACATATGTTCCGTAAGATAGTCGCTACAGACCACGAGGTTAGACGTGGTGGAACGACCTTTTAAAAATCCGTGTTGGTGTTCCGAAAAACTTAGTTTTAATACAGCAGAAAGTTGCCTGTGTACAATTTTTTCCATAATTTTAGCGAATATGCACAGTTTTGAAATCGGTCTATAATTTTCTATACAATTTTTAGGCCCTTTTTTATGTATTGGCGTAATATACGCTGACTTCCATATCAAAGGAACCACCCCTAATTCAAATGATCGCTTAAATAATATGGTCAACGGCACGTATAGACCCTTAGCACACTTGGAAACAAAAATTGGTGAGATGTTATCAGGGCCCGCAGATTTATTTAGGTCCACCTGTTTAAGCAACCGATGTATTTCGGTCTCCCGCACATCTACAGAGCAGATGTCTGTTATAAGGCCAGTAGATTGCCATCCTGAAGGACTAATTCCCTCAGAGGTCAAAATCTCATCACCCTGGCTTCGCTCCTGAAAGTTAGAAAAGAAATAATCTCCGAACAAATTACAAATTTCTTTCCCGTCTGAAGATGACATTTCACCTGATTTCAATACAGACGGGTAACAATTGGTTTGTTGTTTATTTTTAACATAATGCCAGAAAGCCCTAGGGTTCTTGGAAATGGCTAATTCGATGTTTGAAATATAATTATTAAACATTTCTTTTTCCAGATCTTTAGCTCGCTGCCGTAAAGTTATAAAAGATTGATAATCGGAAAGATTTCCGTACCTTTTATATTTAGAGTGGAAATTGGCCTTTTCCTTTACTATTTTAATGAGAGGGCTTTTGTACCAAGGAGGATACTTACCCCGCGGTACAACAACTTTACTAGGAACATGTTTACTATGTAGCGAGTTGATAGTGTCATAAAAATACTTGACAGCTTCCTCCAATGGCCTAGAATTTAGCTCAGCTGACCAATGCCTAGCCAACAAATCTTCATTTATGATGTCATAATTCGCCTGAGCATACAAGAATTTTACTCTAGGCCGAGAATGCAACTGGTGTAGTTGAACGAACTCAGCCGAGATGCAAAGGGCCTTATGATGTGGATCCTCTTGCACTAAAGGTTCCGGGCTACAACTGACAGTAACTTCGTTATTAGATAGTACAAGGTCAAGAATTCTATCATTCACATTACGATGAGAATTGTACTGTAATAAATTGCAAGCATCGAGAGAATCACAAAAATTAGTTTGAACGGGGCCGCGCAGGTTGCAAGGGTACAAATAACCACTGTCTGACGCAATTTGCCAGTCAATATTTGACTGATTAAAGTCACCAAGAATCAGGAACTTATCCGTGGGATTTTTAAGTATAATATTAGATAAATTAGAAGTAAAGTTATGTAGTTGTAACATTAAAGAGTTACCAGATTGCTGATTACAAATATAGGCAACACATATGTGCATTTTATATATTACTTTAGGTTTTTTTTGTTGAAAACTTAAGGTGATCCAGAGATCCTCGGCTGACGAACACCATTCGTTACGGGCATCAGCAACAAGTTCACGACGTACGGCTATTAAGACCCCCCCACCCATAGTTTGGCTAGTGTGAGAGTAACTTCGATCGCGTCTCCACACAAAATATCTATCATCAAACAATTCACCATCACAAATACCATCAATAAGCCATGATTCAGTCAAACAAATAACATCAAACGAATTAATACAAACATTTCTATAGAAAACAGATGTTTTTGTCCGTAGCCCCCGAACATTTTGGTAATAAATACTAATTGGTGCCATTATAAATTACACGCAACACTAGAATAATAATTGTTAAAATATAAGGTACAGTTACATTTAGAGCTAGGTAATAACTACTAATATTAAAAGTCGGCTTAAATACGATATGTGGGTAATACAAAATAACAGATACCTTATGTAAATGACTGTCGTTAGAACAAGCGCATAAAAAATATAAGTAGTCTTCTTCGTAAAAGCAAAAAATATACGTAAGAAAGTCCAAGTATATGCAGATCTCGCCTCTATGTTCGAAGACGAAGCGTTTAAAATAGCAATAACTCAAGCCTAATGAGCTTAATGAGTAGGCGACACCGAGCGATAAGACAACAAAAGGCAGGCGAGAATGGAATGCGTATAAAAAACTAACACTAATATTTCGCAAACCAAAGTAAAAAGAACTTACAATCAACAAAAGTGTGTCAGCAGATTGGTCACAGATGTTAACTAAAAAAACTTTTTTAAATCTAGTTCAGTCTTGATGTGATGCTTCGGTGACGGGTGATTTTTACGAATAAAAATTTTGCAGCCGGTAACCCAAACATACTCAAAGCCTTTTTCTTTAGCCATAATCTTTGTTTTATTCAGTAAGACTTTGTTGTCCAGCGTCAGATGGTCGTTCACATAAATTTTGTGGTCTCCTCGAAGTCCTAGATCGGCGGGTTTAACGGTTTTATGCTTTCGGGCTGCTGCAACAAAATCATTCTTCAGGTAACTATTGTGCACTGAACAGATAATAGTTTTATTATGATTGTCATTTCGCATTGGAATTCTTGCTATGTAGTTTATCCGTTCTTTGGGTATCGGGCAGTTGATTATATCCCCTATCTTAGCAATGATGTTGAACAAGTTTTCTGAGTTTGATTCAGGTACACCCTTAATTTCAATATTATTCATCCTAGATCTCTGTTCATTTTCGCGACACTGAAGTTCCAGATTGAAACAGCGTTCCTGTAGAATGGAGACGTCATCTTTTGTTTTCTTCAAACTATCAATTTCTTGTTCCAGTCCAGCTACCTTATCTGTCAGATCCTTTACTGAGTCGTGGACGAATTCAAGGGACTCCTTCATCCCTGCAATAGATGCAGTGACATCAGAGAATTCAGCTCTCATGGATTTGAGTCCCGCTAACTCCTTATTGATCAGCTTAAGGTCTTCTACCAACGCCGGCAGTGACTCCATTTGCGTTGACAGACGCTTCAATTCTGCAAGGACACCCTCCATATCCGAAGCCGAAGCCGACGACGCATCTACCCGGGGGCTTATTGCCGGGGTTTTACAGGAGCTACACTTCCAGGTCAATTTACGGTCACCAAGTCTTCTCCAACCAGTCTCAGAGATACCTGCGCACGGAAAGTCAAACCGACCACTACACGCAGTGCATGTAACCCCATCATTAGCTTCACTTTCACACCTCTTGCACTTAAACATTATTTGTTATCGTCGAGTTTTTGAGAGACGTAGACAAACGAGTAGTAATGTTGGAACTTGCGGAGCGACAAGCGTATGTGTGCGCACGGTTCGCTGTCTAACGACGACTGAACGACTGACGACCATTCAACGACATTACGACGATATATATCAAAAATATTTGAGAAATTAATTAAAAATAGATTAATGAGACATTTTAATTTAAATAAGGTAATTAATAGACGACAATTTGGATATATGACTGGTGTGGGAACTCTTGATGCTATTGACACTTTGGTAAATGATGTAGTTACAAAACTGAATGACAAAATAAAGGTTGCTGGGCTTTTTCTTGATCTAAGTTCGGCTTTCGACTAAGTGAATCATGACTTGTTATTAGCCCAATTGGAGCACTATGGGGTGAGAGGATCAGCTTTTCAGTTAATAAAATCGTATTTACACAACAGAAAAATGTTTGTAGAATATAATTCTGAATACGAAGAAAATAGTGGTAACAAGAAATTCCGCTGCAAGAAGGGTTTCAAATCTAAGCAAACTACAATAAAGTTAGGTGTTCCACAAGGATCCATACTTGGTCCACTATTTTTCATATTTTTTATAAATGATATTATAAACTATATTCTTAATAAAATACCTAATGTTAAATTGACCATTTATGCAGATGATACGAATGCAATAATTTCAGATTGTAACATTACTCGCCTTAATTCTATGGTTAACGAGACACTAAAATATTTTGATGAATGGTTTGCTGTTAATGGTCTAAAAATTAATGCTAATAAAACTAATATAATGTTATTTCAATCAACCACAAAAACCACTGACTATGTTTGTTGTACTTTAAATGGAGAAAGAATAGACACTGTGAAAGTAGTAAAATTTCTGGGTGTTTGTATGGACAGCTTACTTAATTGGAAACACGAGTTATTATCTTTGGTTGGCGCTATAAGTTCGTCTTGTTATGTCTTGAGGAGTTTAAGAGCTGTAATGGACTTAGAACAGCTAAAAACTGTTTATTATGCCCTAGTAGAATCCAAATTACGGTCTAGTATACTTTTTTGGGGAGGTAGCTACCAGTATAACATAGATAAGGCTTTTATTGCTCAAAAGCGTGCCATCAAAACTATGGTACGAATAAAACAAGAACAATCTTGTCGAGAGCATTTTATAAAATTAAAGATCTTGACTGTACCTAGTTTGTATGTAATGGTTTTATTAATGAACTTGGCCAAAAATATTGACAAAGTTGAAAAACAAGAGGAAAGAATTAAAAGAGAGAAAACTAGAAGACTTGATTTTTCGACAATTTTAACCCCCCGCCTCGAGGTAGTCAGTCATTGTTCTCAATTTAACGCCATAAAATCGTACAATAAATTGCCTAATTCTTTAAAACTTGATTTATACAGCACAGCTTTCAAAGCCCGTCTTAAAACCTTTCTTTTAGAAAAATGTTTATACTCAGTTGGTGAACTCTAAAATTATGTAAGCAGGTTTGCAATTATAATAATTATTAACATATTTAAAATTAAATATAAAAGGATTGACTGATTATTATTGTAAAATTGATATTTTTTTGACATTGCTTATTTTTATTTATTTTTGGAATTTTCATTGCATCTAGTTTTAAGTATAATTGTAAATGTTATTATTATCAATATGTTCGACACAATACTGATTGTTCTGAATAAACATAACTACTACTACTACTTCTGAAAAATCACTTGAGTAATTTTTTTTTTAATGGGATCACAAAAAGGGTTCACGTCGCGTCGGTCGCAGGAATAGCAATGTTTTTTTTTTAATTAGTGGTTTTGGAATGAGAAGAACCTAATTTATCTATTTACTTAATACGGTTTAGCGGTATAAAGATGTGGCGACGAAATTTGGCCACGGGCTCTCGTACTTATAGGAACGCCCACTCAATGCATAGGGCTTGGTATTTTGTTACATCTATAAAAATATCGATGAAAACCGAATGTAAAAAAGAGGTTGTATATGAGCGTAGTTTAGAGAGTAAATTATGGTATATTGTAATTAATATTAAAAAATAAGTGACGATAGTAGGTACACACGGCTGCACATCAAGCTATGTAAAGATAAAGATAAAGATACCGGGCTGGTATCCGCAACTCCACGTCAAAGCGTGTATTTTGCGTATGGGCCACATTCCTACACGCACGTGGGCCCAATGCGAATTGGTAGATGTCACATGTCTTCGAATTTTTGGTTCTAGGACATGCCGGTCGATGTTTTCCTTCACCGTTTTTGAGAGCAGAGGTGATGAAATAAATTGCACAAAGTAATGCGCCTGCCTCGGTTCGAACCCACGACTTACTGTTCGTAAGTCGTGGGTTCCACCGAGGCAGGCCACCACTGGGCCACCTCAGTGGTGGCGGCCCCGACTTACGGCTGCTCTCATCAAGCTATGTATTTCCAGTATAAGCTCATCTCGCATGATATAGGATTTCCGTACAATGCGAGGTCAGTGTAAACTGTAATTGTATAGCTTGTTAGCTACACAACATGTGTAGCTGTGTGTGTGTACGTGGTCCACTTTAATAAATCATTTTCTTTAATTTTTAGTTTCAAATTACCTCATATCATCGTCATTTTTGTTTCATTTTCGAGTGATCCCATACTCTTTATTTCCCATTCGAAATCGCTTTAGTAATTTGATTTATCATCAAAATAACTGGAAAAACTAAATCATCTACATAAACAAAAACTTAAAATTGAAAAATAAAAAGTTCCCACTACTTAGACTACCATTCACATACAATAACATTAAAAAAATAAAATAGTTGTAGTGTCAGAAGCCAGTGGCAATATATAGAGTGAAGTCGGTTGTATTTTTGTACAAAGTTTTTAATTAAATGATATGACTTGTAAAATAAATAAAAATTAATAATGAAATCATTTTATTTACAAAATAATATTAAATTGCAAATAATTCTACCTAATATGAAATTATTTTGTAAGAATTTCTATAAATTATCGATATCTAGAGAAAAGCGCTACGCACCACTAATGTTTTGTTGTGACATGCGTCAGTCACGCAAAAATATTTCACAATGGGATATTTGTAAAATCTATTAATATTATAATTAGTGCAGTGATTTTTGGTAACCGGTGGTAGGACACGCCACTTTTCTTAAGGTTTGTTGTAGTTACCCTATTTTTGCAAAATAGAACTGAAAAATTCAGCATATCGTAAAAATACGAAATGACACGACTCATTCCGATGCTAATTTAGTACTAGACAATGTTCTCGGCTGTCACGTGTTACTTTGGCCAAACTGACCAGACTTAAGGCACACTTACCACGCCTACATGCCATATCCCTCGATATCCGTGTTCGTGCCCATATGTTAAAGCTATCTACTAGCTTACCTTCGTGAATTTAAACAATTTGTAGATGCATTCGTTTTTAGTGCTTTAAAATACGTCAAATAATTGATATTAATGGAGTCACAATTAAAGACCCTCTCGTCATAGCCAATGAATTTAATGAATATTTTATTAACCAAATTTCTAAACTAGTCTCTCATAAAACACCAACTAACATTTCAAGTAAACCTAATTCTATATTTATGAAACCCACTACACCAAATGATATTAAAAAAATAATCACAAATCTGAAATCCACGAACAGTACAGGTTATGACGACATTTCGACAATGGTTTTAAAATATGTATCAACTAAATTATCACTCATACTTAGTCATATAATTAACCTCTGTATATTCCACGGTGCTTTCCCCGAAAAGTTAAAGTTTACTGTGATTAAGCCTATCTTTAAGAAAGGCGACAAAAATGATATGAGTTGTTATAGACCTATTGCACTGGTACCTATTTTGTCCAAAGTTTTTGAAAAAGTAATCCATGAAAGCATGTATAATTACTTCGAAGCAAATAACTTATTTGCAAAAGAGCAAATAGGTTTCAGAAGGGGTAAGCGGATAAATATGGCAATATTTTCATTTTTACAAAGTATCATGGTAGCGATGGATAAAAAAAACTATGCTTGTGCCCTTTATATGGATCTTACAAAAGCCTTTGATTACGTTGATCACAGTATATTATTAAATAAGTTATATGCCTATGGAGTTAGGGGAAACGTTTATAATCTCGTAAAAAGTTATCTTAGTAATCGAAGTCAATCAACACACATCACAAGATTAAATCATGCAACTAAAAAAATTACTACCTACGAATCAAATTACAAAAATAACAATTTTGGGGTACCACAGGGTAGTGTATTGGGGCCATTATTATTCATTTTATATATCAATGATCTACCTGGGGTAACATCTAATAAAACTGTTCTATTTGCTGACGACAGTACAGTTATATTCACTGGAAAAGACAAAAGGCAAATGGAAATGGAGATAAATAATACTTTAAAAAATATTATTACATGGCTAACCTCAAATAATTTAAAAGTTAATTTAAGCAAGACAAAATTAATGACTTTTCGAAATAGAGTTGATAAATTAAAAGGGTTAGATATACAATACATAGACACAAAAGTTGAACAAGTAAATGTAGCAAGGTTCTTGGGAGTAAACATTGATTCTCAGTTAAATTGGAAACCACATATTGAAATGCTGTGTAAAAAACTGAATCAGTATTCATATGCTATCTACATGCTATCGAAAACTGTTAATACTTCTGCAGTTCTAACAGCTTATCACGGCTTTGTTACCCCTTTATTAACGTATGATGTCATGTTCTGGGGCAACTCTGCAAATAAAGAAATGGTGTTTAGAGCGCAAAAAAGATGCGTTAGAGCGATTTTTAGGATGAAACAGACTGAAAGTTGTAGACCAATATTTCCAAAAATTAAAGTATTGACTGTTCCTTGTTTATACATATTGGACATGATTATGTTTGTCAGAAACAACAACAGTTCTTTTGTCAAATTAAAAAGTAAGAGGCATCGATTTAAAATAAGCTTTATTCCTAATAGAACTGGAATTTTGTACAATAGTGTTTTTTGCATGATTCCTAGAGTATATAATCATTTACCCAGTTCCTTTCTTGAAATTTCGGACAATAATGTTTTTAAAAATAAACTAAAGCAAACACTTATAAATAAATCATATTACTCAGTAAAAGAATTTCTTGATGATAAATTGTAAAAACATTAAATCCGATTATTATAAAAGAATTATGTATATTTTAATAACTACTTTTCCACTGTTGACATTTATTAATTTATTTATTTTTTTTTAAGTTTCTATTTAAATTTTAGTATTATATTGTATTGTAAGCTTGACATTCTTATTGACATTTTGACATTTGGTATTGTTTTTCGTAGCCTTATTTATTTACTTTTGTTATTGATTAATTTGTAATTTATTTTTTATTACGCTTTAAATTTGCATGGCATGAGCCTGAGTATGGCGATATATCTAAATTTAACATCTGTATACCCACCCATATTCTGCAAATAAAGGAATAAATGAAATGAAATGAAATGAAATGAAATGAAAAAATGTTGTGGACCTTGATAGGGTTGAGCAGCAATCTGTTCCGAGCCAGCCCGCAAACTAATAAAAGCGTAAGGCGACAACATCTAGGGCCGGCCCTGATGCCGGCATTTTTTAGCTAATCAGCTGTTAATATTATATCAAGATAGAAGTAACTATCAATAGGTCTTGGAGCTGCAAGAAGAGACGGGTACGCCCATGGTTACACAATATAATATCTTGAAATAATAAGAGATAACTGCTTGCTATGCCGTGAATAGTGTTTAAAAATATTTCAGGTCAAGTTAACAATATGACTGTACAATTCAATCAAAACAAATCATATTACTTAGTACTTAATAATATTAATAAAAAAAAAATGAAAAAAGAAATGAATGAATGATGATGATTTTAATGAAATCTCCAAGAAGTAAAAGTAAGCTTTTAAAAACATTACAAATGGCGCAACTTTAGGTGTGCCGTTTGATGTCATTGCATCACATAATTTTCTTATATTTTATCTGCAGGTGTAAAACCGAAGAATCTGGGTATTGTCAAGGCTGCGCCGAAGGCAGTTCGCGACAAGATATGCACATTGCGAACAATAAGGGACTTTGAAATTGCATTTAGGTACGAAATTATTCTTTTGTTTTTTACCAATATGTGGCTCAGAGCGACTTTACCAATTAAAGCCCTTAGTCCCGGCTGTCCCCCTGTTGTCATTGTAAATCTTTGACAGACGCTAGAAGTCGCTACGGCTAGTCTTTAGTCCGAAAGTCTGACAACCAGTTTAAGGGGGATAAGTATCATATCCAGTAACTGAGGCTAAAGAGGCAGTCGCTTGTGTGCGATGATTTTGATGCAGATGACCCCGTTAGAATGGTAAATTCAAACCTTTATTTTGGTGTTCGGATTTTTGCTTTCCCCAGACATAGTACCTATTAAACCTGATGTTAATTTTGGTCTGTTTGCTTTGCAGGAGAGTTAAAGCGGCAAGTCATGTAACAGTCATCGGAGCGGGCACCCTAGGCTGCGAACTCGCGTGGTATTTGGGCAAAATGAGTAAGTCGGCCATTTTACTAGCGCTAGTTTAACGAAACGCTTGCCGAAAATGCGTCGCAGTAACTCGGTGGCCAAATATTGGTACGCTTCGACAAGTTTGGCGGCGTTTAGCATTCTATTCTATGTTTTGTTACGGCAAACAAAGCCGATGTCGATTATTCTACCAATGTCAAAATTAAATTGGAAAGAGCGTTTAGCAGTGGTATGCTTTGCACTTTGACAATAATTTTGACATGTCTAGCGTGACAAGTTGCTGGGGTTTTGAAAACTATTGCCAATCCTTCGTAGATTTGACGCTAGACCCTATAATTGAAATCAAATGATTGCTCACGATTGAGAACTCATTAATATAGTGTTAATACTTGGTGCCAGGCAAAAGTGTAAGGGCTACTTTGTTCAGTCCTCTTCATATAGTAGTTAGTGGCTCTGAGTGCTATGCCACAGGACGTGGGTTCGATTCCCACCTAGGAAAAATGTTTGTATGATGAGCACGATCAATTATTCCTTGTCTGGGTGTAATTTTATCTATAATTTGCATGTAGGTATTTAAAAATATATACTTAAGTATGTTTATCAGCTGCTTTATAACACAAGCTCTGCTTAGCTTGGAACTATATGGCGTTGTGTGAAAGTTGTGGCATATTGTATTATATATTATTATATACAGGGAATAGGAAATTAATTATGTTTTTTTATTCCTTCCCACTTCTTTCCTGATTAATTTCTTTGCCTATTAAATATTTCGCCTCTTACCAAGACTCTTTTTTGCTGGTCGCTGGCATCGATCACTAATAAAAACATCGTTGGTGACATTCAGAAGTTTGCGACGACCGGGGGGCCTAAATAAAGGCGCATTTTCATTAACGATACCGAAGTGCAATGAATCAAAAATATGAAAATAGCAGACGTCACGCGGTTTCTTTCACGTAGTTCCCATTCCCGTGGGAACACAGAGATAAAAAGTAGCCTTTGTCACCGGGGAATAGAGTAGCTACCCAACGGTGAAAGAATTTTTGAAATCGGTCCAGTAGTACCTAGGTACTACTGGACCGATTTTAAAAATTCTTTGGTTTATTCGATATAGACAATAATGCAAATCTTTCCTTTTTATAATATTCGTATAGATTGGCATTAGCTTTCGTAATGCTGAATTCTTTTTTATCTTTAACGAAAATGTGACTTTATTTAAGCCCCCTAGTCCCATAATAATAGACCCAATATTTTGGTGACGACTGGACTCCTCCGTGCCTCGGAAAGGAAGTGATGCCGTTGGTCCCGGCTGTCATTTGTAGATCTTTGACACACCAGTTTAACCAAGGGGTATCATGTTACCCAGTTACTGGGTTGTGGAGGTCCGACAGCAGCCGCTCCATGTAAAACACTGGTATTCAGCTGCAGCCGGTTAAACTGGAAACCGACCCCAACACAGTTGGGAAAAAGGCTAGGCAGATATACAACGTGTTTTTTTGATATCCCATAACTCTAGGGTATGATTGAGACCATACCAAAGAATCAACCGGCATATGAATTATGTTTCAATCATCCTTTTTTTTTACTATCATACAAAATAATTCGACAAAGTCACGATGATTAATGTAAAACACCCTTACGTGAAAGAAAAGTGACATTAGAAAGAAGATTCGTCGTACTGGTGACAATTTTTGAACTAATTAGGTAATAAAAATAATATTAATAATACCTAATAATATTCCACGACTATTCACACAACGCCATCTAGTCCCAAGCTAAGCAGAGCTTGTGTTACGGGTACTAAACAACTGATAATTTAATTATGATTGATGATATCTCCGAAACTATGCATTTTTGGACCATCTATTCTAGGAATTTTGGTATTATTTTTACCTACAGAATATAACCCTAGAGTTATGGGACATAAAAAAAAACGACTTGTTTATGGTGACTGGTAATTAGTGACCGATACTTAAACACGTGATTACATTCATGATTTCAATAAACTTTCCCAAGGAAACTTTTTTTTATGTACACAATAACTTATAACACAATAAAATAACAACAACGCTGTTTGAATCGGCGCGATCTATCAGCTGATAGTCTGACCTCGGGAAGGACAAAATACCAGTAGTATTAGCGTCAAACTCTCCCCCGCCATCCCCACCGCTCTCGTCGTGCAGTACTGACGTAATTGAATTAATTGAAAGTTAATGAGTTAAAAAAAGTTTCTTTGGGAAAGTTATTCGTATTCATGAGTAGAATCACGTGTTTAAGTATCGGTCACTAATTACCAGTCACCTTATATGTATAGATATTTTGGTGACGACTGGTTATCTTCCACTGGTGCTTATAACTAACCCATCATTTTTTCAGACACTGTCGTCGAAAGGAAAGAAGATGAACCCCCAATAGAGGTAGTTCACCTTTACAAAGACAAGGGGGTCCTCTCAGGCATTCTACCGGAGTACCTCGGAGAGTGGGCGGCGGAACAAATCAAATGTGCGGGAGTCACTCAGATTCCTTCGGGTACGTCTGGTGACATGTTATTATTCTAAAAGCTGTTTTAAATATTTATTTAACTAGTGCTTGACTGCAATTCCACCTGTTAGTAAGCAGTAATGCAGTCAATTATGGTGAAGCGCACTAGTTTATTAAGAGCCTATTCACTCAAGCCTTGTATTATAATCCGACGGGAAGACCGCAGCAGGCAAGTTGTTCCAGTCCTTCGCTATATATCGAGCCATTACCGCCGATTTATCGTAAGCGACATTTTTACCTAAACTTCGTTTTTCATCGCAAACAACATTTTAAACTATAACGGACCATTACATATACGCGGTATAAACGACGAGGCGAAATGGTTTGTCCGGATAGTGGAGTTGCCAACGAAGTAAGGGTGGAAAGATGATGGCGGAATGAAGTCATGTAAAATTTGTGGAATATTTATGTATTTTATTTATTCTATAGACAGTCATCTTATCACCATCTTTTGGTTTTAAGAATTTATTAATTACAATCGATGGTCTATCATGTTTCATTATTGCGTCTTATAAATCTATTTAGCCCATGGTAAGGCATGTGAAGTTTATTTTCTTTTTTAAGGTATACTATGACACACTTTTGTACATAATAATAATGTATTATTAATTTACCATTACCTAAGTATCTATACTAATATTATTAACAGGAAAAAAATTGTATTTCTGTGTGTTTGTATGTTTGTAATGAATAAAATCAAAAATTACTGTTGCGATTTCAAAAAATCTTTCACTATTGGGAAGCTACACTATCCTCTGTTGACATAGGCTATTTTTTATCCCTGAATTCGCGTGATGTCTGCAAGTATTTTATAAAACAAACTATTCTAATGTTTTTTACGTTTACAGTTCAAGTGTACGACGTTTTCGAGACGAAAGATGGAAGACTTGAAATGACTCTTTCAAATGGAAAGTCCCTTGTCACAGATTATGTAAATGTCTTCATATTTCTTTTAATATTTATTTTTTAGAGTGGATTTAAATGAAACTTTGCGATGGGCTTGTGGGGTCAATAATAAACAGCCTCAAGCACAGGTCGATCGATCCTTCGATGGTAATTCGTTAAGAAAGGCACCAGATATCGGTTTTGCATACTTATTACAAAATGTGGGTTGTCTTATGAAGATAAGACGCGCAAAGTTATAGGTAAATACTTTATTAAAAAAAACGAACATGTGCGAGTCAGAATCGCCCACCGAGAGGGTTCCGTACGTAGGATGATTATAAATAGTTCAGGAATCGAATCGCGCAGTTTTTTCCTTCGGAGGTACCTACGGAACCCTAAACAATAAAGATGATGCGTATGAGCACTTATCGAATATTATCCAATACGTGTAATATGTATATTGGTATTTTGTCCAGGCGTTCGTGGCGGTGGGATCCGAGCCCCGAGTTGACATTGCTGAGGTCTCAACCTTAGAAACAGACCATGTGAACGGTGGATTTAAGGTCAACACAGAGCTAGAAGCCAGAACACACCTCTACATCGTAAGTGCTCATTATACTAGACTAATCACAAGTTCATCTCAAGGTCATTGAGTAGGTACTAAAGCTCACAAGTTTCAGAATTGTGCTCTTTACGTAGACATCATAGCGCGTGCCATACGCGGTGGTAAAACATTATCCAACAAAGCAACTAAAACTTCCGAAACTGTTTGTAAAAGATGTTTGGTAATTTTAGGCCTTTTCGTGTGCGTATTGTATAAGGGCTCCCGCACACGGGCCACCGGCCACAACCACAAAACGCCGCCACTGGCATATTTCCTGTAATTTTCATACATTTTATATGGACTCGCCGCACACGGTTGCCGCGGCCGCCACACGCTACAAATCGTCGCCACTCGCTTTTTGTGGCCCGCACCGGCCACTAAACGCCGACACAGAACGCCGCCACACGCCACTCGCGCGATTATCGTCCCTCTCTACCTTACCTCAGTCAACCTGTTCATAGAATTATTCATATCAGAGTTTCAATCCCATCCTGCGATTTGGGATTCAAAAAGTGATAGTTACGGTAATCAATATCCATTATATAGGTACTGCATGCATGAGTTAAAAAAAGTAGCAACCACCGACCGCAAGTGTCGACAACCGGCCACAAGTGGCTGTCGCGCGCGTCAGCTTCTTTTGTAGCCGCTTCAGGCTTCTCGTGGCGGCGTTTGTGGCTGTGGCCGGTGGCCACAAACCGGCGGTGCTTCTAAAACGGCATCACCGGGCAAAGTGTTCAACGATCAACTGTCAAAAAGCTAGTTTCGTATTGGCTATCATTAGTGTGTATCTAGGTTGACGTCATACGTACTTGCAGACATGTGGCCCGTCTGATAGTCTTGAAGTACACTTAAAGTGCGATACAATTTTTTGTATAAATTTCAGTTGTCGTTGTTGGACGTTAGTTAGTCAATGGCTATGAAAGATAGCCAATAATAGCCCTGCACGTAAGTCACAAATCACACAAAAAGAAGAAGCGGAAAACAGCATTTTTGGGTCGGATTACTTCAATGTGGTGTGTTTTCTGCGTCAGGCGGGCGACGCAGCCAGCTATTACCATCAGTGGCGAGACACGCGGCTGCGGGTGGAGCACTACATCAACGCGGAGGAGCAGGGCTTTGTGGCCGGCGCCAACATGACCGGCTACTGGCTGCCCTGCAACATGGAGCCCAACTACTGGCTAAGGCTGGGGGACTCACTCCAGGTGGAGGTAATGTATTTTTTTTTTGGTGCGGGGTGGACAATCCTCATGGATGTCCTCCGCCCCGGAGAGCGCGGAGCAGTCTGTTAGACTGCTACGGAATAAAAACCACCCCGGTATTCCGTTTCAAACCTGCGCCGGGGGTCACCGGAACAGAAGATACTTTTGTAACCCCCGAATGGTGCCGGCCTCGCTAACGGGCCTCGCCAAGTCAGCGAGGGGAGTGAGGTGTTAAAGTCCCCCCGCGACAGGGGGCACTTGAAACACGTCGTGCCGCGGATGTAATTTACCCAAACCAAAGTTTATAATAGTTCGATTATCCATACTTATGTTAAAAACTTTTTTTGCAAAAAATAAAACCGACTTCAAAAAAAACACTAAACGGTGTAAAATAACTCTAAATTCGGAAGTCTGTGGCTTTGGTGGGTTTGTCTTACTCATGATGAGCCACCGACTTCCGAATTTAGAGTTATTTTACACCGTTTAGTGTTTTTTTTGAAGTCGGTTTTATTTTTTGCAAAAAAAGTTTTTTATTTTTCCATTTTTAGTTGTTGCCATAAAAATATTTGCCATGAATTTATTTTATATTGTTATTTGTTAACAATACATGTCATGATAATAGGGTTTTCCAATAATCCCTAATAAATTAAAATTAACATACCTAACTGACGAAATCTAGGTATATTGTACCCACCTGCGTACCCCTCAGAGCATACAGGCGTGATGATACGTCATGATGTTGTATAAACAATAAACATCCAAGCGATTCCAGCAATCACGACAGATTTGCAGTCTATTTTTGAAGAGTTCCGTTGTATATCTCCGAAGATCAGCACCAGATCTTCACCAAATTAAAATGGGACCACCTCAGGAGTATACTCTTTCAAACAAAAAAAGAATTTTGAGAATCGGTCCACAAATGGGGGAGAAATCAGGTAACATACATAAAAAAAAAATACATACACACGAACATAGAACCTCCTCCTTTTTTGAAAGTCGGTTAAAAAGAGGTAAAGTTTGTGAGGTTACCAATCGTATGCCACATTATTTGTGAGTGTCCCGAATCATATTTTAATCAACATACAACTTGACACTAAACGGAAAATATGAACGATATTTACCTTTCACTATACACACACACACATTCTTGCTAGGTGCGATTTCCGAGCGTAACTCAGTACCTACTTAGAATTCATAGTTTATCTATAATTTCTTTGTGGTCTGTTCTCAGGTGTACGGTGAAGTTGGAGCCTGCATGCCCATCGTAGCTCTGTTTAAGGAGTGCGATGACGAAGAATCAGTCACCGACGCTGATAGACTAATACCAAAAGAGAAGGACAAAAGGACTTGCTATCAAAAAAAGTAACACAAATTGCGTTCACTGCTAATTTAGGGTTTAGATCTATTTAGGCAGCTTCGTCGCCGAGATGGGAATAGTTCGTGGGCATGATGATATAGTTCATGGGTGTCGAAAGGGGGAAGGTGCCGAAAATAAATAAAGAATTAAAAACCAGTTTAGTGTCTGCAGCCCGTCAATTAAGTACAAGTCGCAAGTTATGAAAACTTGAGTGAAGTGAAATGTCAATGTCTAGCATTAGTATGGAATGACAGCGCGATTCGTCTTCACTTCAATCACATTTTCACGCGGTGATTTTAACAGAATCGCGCTGCGGTACTGGGGGTCGAGTCTGCTATTTCAATCTTGTCTCAATGACCGGTCAATGATCGATTTTTGACGTATAACGTCAAACTTATGACACATTTCCCATACAAAAACTGTCAAAGTTGTCAAATATTCGATCAATGACCGGTCATTGAGACACGACTGCAATAGCAGACTCGAGCCCCTGGACTTTTGGCTCTTTTATTAGTGACTCGATACGTCATTAACTAAACTAAATACTAGACGACAGTAAAAAAGGGGAACAATTTTATTTAAATATTCGAGATGTTATTATGATCAGTTGAAAAACATATTGAGCAGTTATTTAATTTAATGGCGGTTGATTAATTATTGCGACAGTAAAACATGGACATTAATTAATAATATCATTAGAAAAATGAGGCTCGTAGAAGCAGGAATGCAGAACATTTTATTTTAAAGATTGTCTAAAATGAAATAATGTAACTAAATGACATCCACATCCTTTCTTAAAATAAAGTGTTGAAATGGTTAGGTACAACTAAGTGTGACATCTGCAGTAGTAATAGATTATAATAAATTCGGCGTCTATCGTAATTATTTTGTAAAATGCTTAATTGTTCTTTCGTTAAAAAGTGTGCATTAAAAATATCCTTTTATAACTTCTGTCTAATGCCATTGTAAATGAATTAAAAAAGTATACTTTGTTTGTTTTATTGCAGCCCCAAGGGTACGGAATACTACAACCGGTATAAGCGCGGGATGTTGTTCTACCTGCGGGACGAGACTGTGGTCGGCTTCGTTTTCTGGAACATGCCACCCATCGAGGATCGCAAGCAAGTCTGCGCTGAGGTAAGTATACCCACCGCGCCGCTAAATTAATGGTTTTCGTTTCGTTAGGTGGATTTTTAGGTGGTGGCATGACCTTTCCCCGCCTCTAGGCTAGTTGATTAAATTAAATTCTACTAACATTTGCCTGAAGCTTCACTCGCGTTCGTTGAGAATTGGGCAATCAATCCGGGTAGGGGCTTACATTTTGCCAGTTCGATGTCCGCGCAAAATAGAAAAAATATTTATTTTTTTATCAATTTGGATCCATTATTGCGAGGATAAATAAATCATTTTCTAACAAAATATGTAGTAGTCAGTTAGGCTGATCGATCACGCTCGTGAAAGACTCGATCGGGTGAATTCGGGACCGCAGAGAGACCCGAGAGTGTACCAGAGCGAGAAAGATACAGTCAGCTGCTCTTCGCTGTTGTGCACGATTACAATTACGTAATAATTGTCTTTATTAATAGACTTTCTTTAGTTATTATTGGTACGTAATAATAATCATTTGAAAAATTTGGTAAGTATTGTGAGGTTAGTGTGTTTTCACTTCTCACTCTTTTTTTGTATTAAAATACCTATTCTTTAAATTATTTCCACAGCTGCTTCGTGCGAAACCGTCATACCTCGAGATCAACACTCTGGCGGAGCTGCTCGGCTTCCCCGGCACTAAGTGTGTGTACAAGCCGCCAGACTTGGAAGAAGACCGTGGACCTTGCATAACGAGGTGAGTCTCTCTGAGCAGGCTAAACTAAAGATACCGCACTCTAACAACCGGCCTCATAACGATTCATAGAAACCCGTGCAGTTTCCGGTCTACGGCCCATCTCGAGGGTAGCCCACGAAATTCAAATTTTCTTGTTTTTTTTTTGCGATTTGCCGTTTGGTGTTATGACGGATATTGATTAAAATATGATTCGCGACGGTCACACATAATATATGTTTGCTTTATTTATTACCGATTTATTTATTTAATATTTCAAGCAGACTAATGTACAGAGGCGGACTTCATGCCATTGGCATTTTTGGCTCTACGGTAATCTGTGGATTTTTATATCCTTTAGTGGGCACCTCTAGTCATTTAAACTTGTTTAATTTTAGAATACGAATTAGGGTTCCTATAATAGGTACACCCATGAGTACACGGGTTCGTGGGAGTATTACCACAGTATAAATATGAATACAGTAGGACGCCTTTGATCTCTGGTAAAATGCCGACAACGTCTCCAAGCGTTAGCCGGCTAGTGATGGGCAAAGGATAAATACTCGAAGGATAAATACTCGAGTATTTATCCGAAGTGGATAAATACTCGTTTTTACTCATTTTTATCCGATATTTACCCAAAATGATGGATATTTATTATTTTGCATGTTTTTTTTATATTGATAGGCTAGTTTTACTATTAAGGCTTTCGAAAATACTTAAAACATTATTACTTTTTCAAGTTCTGATTGTAAAGACGAAGCAACGTGTTTCTAACCGTACCGCACAATATCCCGGCCTCCTTTTATCCCATTCCTTTTGTTTTATTACCTTTCCCCTCACACCACCGCGCCTGCGCTGTGCCCAGGTATGTGTCTTAGAGAGCGCACGCGCGTGTGCGTTTTTAACAACAAAATAATTATTATGAGGTGATAGTGTTCTAGTTTTATGAGACATTTAAGTGATTTTGAAGTTGGATTATAGCGTTTCAATTTCAAGGTATGTTTTAAAAGCTGAACCTTTCTTTGTTAAAGGTTTAAACACTTATAAAATCGGCGGATAAGTGAACTGCTAAAAATAAATAGAAAACTGTAGTTTAATTATTGTTGACAACGCTAGAAACCTACAAAAGACTGAAGAGTCCCTTGTTTTTAGTGTTTTGAAATATCAGCGCGTCATAAGCCAGCAAATTAATAGTGTGCTGCGCAGTACTAAACTAACTTAGTAAAAAAAAGTTTAACAACATGTTGTGCCTCTAAACTGCGCAGCACACTCTTGCTAGCTCATTACGCACTGAAATGTGAAGTTTTCACCAATTTTATTAAACTCTGCATAGACGTCATCATCTGCCTAGCCTTTTCCCAACTATGTTGGGGTCGGCTTCCAGTTTCACCGGATGCAGCTGAATACCAGTGTTTTACATGGAGCTGTCTGTCAGACCTAAACAACCCAGTGGCACCTCGCGCGTGCTTCTAGCTACCAAAAAACTCAAAAATCTTTGTCATTTTAATTTATACGGCTAAGAAAATCTACCTATACCCCGTAGTCAATTGCAAACATTGTAATTACTCGATAACCAAGGGGCGCATTTTGAAGCTGTTTTCAGCACGACAATTCCTAAATAGCCACCCCCTACCATATTGACTAAGTTAAATTGACAAAAACGCGAAAAATTTTTCCTTTACAGACACTTGTAAAATTTTACAAAAAGTTTTTATTGAATTAATTATTATTTTAAAATCCACTCGTTTAATAATTTATTAAAAAATCAAAATTGACACTAACCTACCTTACCCTCATTCTGGTGCTCGTTCCGCGACCCGGAGTTCTGGTTTGGTGTAAATTTCGGCCATTTTCAAAATTTTTCCTGTAAAAAACACGTTTTTTGACGAAAACTCAAAATTTTTCTTCTTGCGACAGTAAGTGTTTTTCATTGGTCGGATAGCCCGCGCCGAGACGCGTCTTTTGACACCTCGCGCGTGCTTCTAGCTAACAAAAAATTTCAAAAATTTTGCCCTCCCACCCACCCTATAGTGGTAAGGTAGGTGAACACAAACTTTTGGCGAAAAATTTTTATTTTTAATTTATATTCTTTCGGCAATTCTCTTTTAGGAAATCTGGAAATTTTTGAGATCACGCGTTTTTAAACGGCTATTTTATACTTTTTAAAAAATTTTAATTGACAAAAATAGACCCGTCTACACTTTTTGTACGACTATAATTTATTTGACATAAACTATTGTTTTATTGACGGTTGTAAATCTACAATTTTAAATATACCCTGATCCCCCCTTTACAGGGATTCAGTTTTGTTTGTATTGTCCTATTTTGGGTCCTATTGCCCATTACCTCAGGTCGATCCCCCCTTTACAGGGATTGGTTCTGACATCGCTTGTGTCCTCTGAAAAAAATAAGCACCCTTCATTACAATGTTCCGCACACCCGCCAAGAACGCCGACAGCTCGCAGGGTACCGATGGCTCACCGAGACTGGTTGAGAGGGCAGAGCCTTTACTCCCCAGCGTGAGGCGCAGCATCGGGGAATGGGAGGCCGGGAAGGCAGAAACTATCATACCCCCTGCTAAGCGTGATCTAGCCTCATCCGTCACGCAAAAAGCCTCTATTCCCATAGAAGCGCGCCGCACCTCCACGGAAGCCGTTGGACCCCACCAAAAAACGGAGACTAAAGGCAAGTACCCCAGCCTCACCGCAGAGGCGAGAGCTTGCCTAAATAAAGCTAAGCTTCATTTGGGCAACTCTCGAAACCTCAAAACTGAGATAAAAACTGGGGTGCTTGATGCGATAAACCGTCTCTACGAGCTGGTGAAGGAGGCCGAGAAGGCAAGGGGTGCCATTACAGGAAAAGCGGAACCAACATCTGTCCAAGTTGAGCCCAAGGATACCGTAGAGGTCCCGACAGTGCTCGTGAAGCAGCTGGTCGACAGCCTCCATCTGAACAACCAGGCACTGCAGGACTGCCAGCAGCAAACGCGCGCACTGTCGGAACAACTGACGGAGGCCCCTCGCTGCACTGCAAGCCAAAGACCAACCTTTGCCGAAGTGGCAGCCGCGCCGAGACAGCTTCCGCACAGGCCTCTTCACTCAGTAGTCGTTTCATCTGCTGATCAAATGGACACTAGTGAAGAGGTCATAGGAAAACTTCGCGTAGCGGTCAATGCCACAGTCGAGGGCACAAAGGTGGAGCGGCTGCGTAAGGCGAGGGACCAAAAGGTTATCGTGGGCTTTAACACCAGAGAAGAGATGGCGGCAGTAAAGGAAAGGATCCGGAAGTCAGTAGGTCTCCGGGTTGAGGAGGTAGTCAATAAAGACCCCCTCATCATCCTCAAGGACGTCCTTTCCTGCCACACGGATGGCGAGGTTGTCCAGGCCCTAAAGGTGCAGAATGCCCACCTGCTGGAAGACGTGGCCACGGAGGATCTGAGGATGGCGGTAAAGTACCGCCGTCGTACCAGAAACCCACACATGGGCCACATCGTCCTGCAGGTGTCGCCCCAAGTCTGGCAGAGGCTGACGGCGGCGGGTCGGGTGCACGTGGACCTGCAGAGGTTACGAGTAGCCGACCAATCGCCGTTGGTCCAATGCTCCATCTGCCTAGGGTATGGGCATGGCAAGAAGCACTGCCAGGACACCGTGCCATTGTGCAGTCACTGCGGGGACCCGCATCTGCGAGCCGATTGCCCAGCACATGCAGCAGGCACTGCTCCAGTGTGCCGCAACTGCAACGTGGCAAAAGGTAGCAGATGCGACCACAGCGCGTTCAGTAGTGACTGCCCAATGCGTGCGAAATGGGACAGCCTAGCCAGGTCTAGTGTGGCATACTGCTAAGGTGTCGTGGGTTCAAAACTAAGGAAGCTCAGCATCAAGGCTTGCCGGCCTGAGATGGTGAACATCGCAGTTATCGCAAGACACTGATTAATCCACTAAAGCCACGACACATTCTTCTCTGGTGAAAAGCTCCAAACCCCAAACAACCAGCCACCTAAACATACTCCAAATGTCGTAAACAATAAACTTCTTCTAAACAAAACAATTAAAATAAATTTGTTAGCTATGCAAAAAGTTTAATTTAGATACAGAAAAGTGGTTAATTTAAGTCAAAATCTTAACATAAGTGTGCTATTTATATAAGTCAGTATTTGTAAATAATGGTTATAATGACATTTAGAATATAATAAGTATATTTAACTAATGTCATTAATAGAAGACCGGCGATATTTATAAACACTCTAAATAAAAATTATAGAATAGACATACGAAGAAAAATTACAGAAAAGTCATACAAATAGATATTACATAAAAAACAGTCATAAATCGGTAAAATTAATAATAGTAAATATTTAAATCATATTTCTAAAATAAATAATCGAACCATATTTAATGAAGATGCATAAGGAACAAACAAAAATAAAAGAAAATAAACATACCACCACGTCTCTCCACAACAAACATAAATAACAGATAAAAAACGACAAAACGGAACACAAGGGCTCTGATCATGTCAGAGGACACCAAAAGCAAAGGCAGGAGTGGGTTTTAGCCGGTAAGAGTCCGGCACTGCCCAGACTGACTCCCAGTGGGTCAGTGTGGGCGTCCATGAGGATTTCCCACTCCTGTCAACCCTAAAAAAAAAAAAAAACAACCCAGTGGCAAGGCAAGGCAGTGAACTGGGTAACATGATACCTCTTGGTTAAACTGGTTGTCAGACTTTAGACTTCTGACCACAATTAACGACTGTCAAAGATCTGCAAATGACAGCTGGGACCAACGGCTTAACGTGCTTTCCGAGGCACGGAGGAGTCTTGGTATTTAATAAATGGTCACCCATCCACGGACCGACCACGTCAAGCGTAGTTTAACCTTCGATCAACCCATGCGGCTGTTATAATTTAGCCACAAGTTCCTCCGACGACTCCTCTGCATAGACGTAATAAAATCTGTGCAAAATTACACGTGCTCGGGCTAAACTTTCTTTTATGGGCCATAGAGTTGGAAGTCCATTTTTTTTTGTAGATAGTACTCATAAACAGAAGGTTTTTTACAAATTTTTAAGTTGCGGAGACTCCCAGTTATAATAAAATAATAAAGCGAGACATATTTTTTTAAAGTTTCCATATAAATTGAAAATAACACGCCCGGTATCACCACTTTGTCGACTGTCGGGAGAATACGGCGCGGCATACGCTGGCAGAGTGTGCCGCTTGAGAGGAGCCGTGCCGTGCCCTCGTCTCTGGAGAAGGCAGTGACTTGTCGCTGTAGCTCATCTCCCCCTCTCTCTCCCCAGCCCATCTCCGATCCATAAATCCCATTTTTTTTATTATTGTGTGTAATCATAGGTTAGACAGGCTTGTTTTTTCAAAACTTCTTAATAAGTTTTAGAATTTCGCTTAATTTCATCCTTTTCTTCGTAGAAATATAAAATTTCCCTTACTAAAATCGTGTATAATATTTATCCGCCGTTTTGGATAAATACTCGAGTAAAAACGGATATTTATGAGTATTTATCTATTTTGAGTATTTATCCGGATAAAATCCCAACATTAGTTAGCCCTGATCCTCCCGAACTAGCGGCTTTCCCGCGTCTCGCCCCTCACACCCCGCACGATTGCCCTGTCTAGACGGCTTCATCGACGACTGTAGGTTTTTAGATTGTGGTATTACGTCCATCTCTTAGGGGAACATAGGTTATGGTATCCGGTAGTAAAATAAATTCATTCGGTCATTGCTATTAGACGCCCACACTGAAATCGAATGGATTCTTTGGATAATTTCGTCACAACGAAACTCTTCTTCGGCGTGTGTTTGCCCGGTGTGTACACGCAGCATTAAAAAACACTTTTTGTTTCAGATTCAAAACTTGGTAAAATTTCGTGGTGAGAGAAGTTTTAAAGAAATTGTCTGTGGTAACATGTTTTTTTTTTTTGTTATTAAACGTTGAGTTGAATCATTCTTTTATTTAGTGTAAGTATGTAAGGTACCAATAAAAATGACGTGTGGCACTCGGAGACTGCCGCGGTAAAGCTATTCCATAGATTTTTTTATCAACTCCTCTCCTCTCCCCCTCCCCATTCCTCTCCTCCCCCTCTCCCCATTCCTCTCCTCCCCCTCTCCCCTTCCCCATTCCTCTCCTCCCCCTCTCCCCCTCACTCCCATTCCCCCACACATCCCATGCCCCTCCCATCACCCCTCCCTCCCCTTCCCTCACCCCTCCCTCTGTTTCCCCTCCCTAACCCCTCCCGACCCCTGCCTCTACCCGTCCCCCTATCCCCTCCCCACTCACCTCCTCCCTCCCCCTCCCGTCTCCCTCCACTCCCCCTCCCCCTCCCCTCATGATATGAATATCATGATAGTAATAAATCTCACAGATGACAGTAGCAGTGATTTATCAGAATTAGAAAATACTAGTGTTTCAGAAGTTGCAGGAAGCTCTAGCCAACATGTGAGCTTTTCCGGGATCGAATATTTGATGGTAATGTGTTCGATTCTTCTGATTAAATTTTTGGTATTAATATAAAACTTAAAAAAACGTGTTCTTTCATTAACCCTGTAAACAAACTATTGTCGTTAATTCCTAACAATCTTACGGTTAGACTGCTCTCGAGCATGATTATATCTGTCTGTGTATAGGTACCTAATGCATCACTTTCGTGCAAGACTTCAGTGCCCACTATAACATACATAAGTACATTAACTCACGCCTCTTTCCCACGCTGGTAGGCAGAATCTAGAGAGCGCCATATGCTACGATTCTTACATACTTCTTTTGCTTCGTATACATTTTTACATGTTGTTATACACATTTGCCCACTATTGATAGTGTTAATACTGGACATTGAAACCATCCATGGTGTTTGCGTAGTATCCGACAGACAGAACCACCCACTTAGCTTTGGGAAAAAATAACAAGTATGAAACCTGTTAAGTCGTAGTATTAAGTGTGGCCACATGCGCGATACTAGCGACCTCATTATATTATAGATATTTGCATACTTTGAGTAGATTTTAAGCTGCGTAAATATTAATTACGATAGCCACACAATGAATTATTGATTTGATATCGATTTGATTGTCAAAATGTTATGTCATTAATATGGTGACTGCTCCTTGCGTTTGCGCTTGTTTGTAGTTTTCTTCGTAAAATTAATCAGCTGATCCGCGTTGAGTTACAGCTTGGCAAAAAAGAGTGACGAGTGTGACGACGCGGTGACGGTTGAAACTTTAAATGGATAATTGTGGCAGGCAACATGTGTTTTACTTGTCAACTGCTAGTACATTACATTATGCTTAGACTCTTAGACTATTAGTCCGGTCTATTTAAACATTCGAAGTTACATAAAGTCCCAACAAGCTGAATTTCTGTGAAGTTGTTCAAAACATAATTATAAACAATGTCTAGAAGTTCCCCATCATTCCCCTGTAAGGAAAAAAATTAATTCAAGGTCAAAGGTCAAAAAAATGAGTTTTTCGCGATTTTCAGCAAAACGGTAAGTTTTATCATAAAAGTACCTCAGACAAAAATTGTAGATCATAAAATTATCTATAAAAAATGTATCTATACTTTTTTTCTTACGAGCCACCGTTTCTGAGATATAACGATTCAAAAATTTATAAAAGTCGTTATCGTCATAATATGCACACGTTTCCACGCCACCTATGAGGTAGTGTACTTAGCGCGTTTTTTTTAAGTGGTTTCCCCAGTAGGCCTACTCCACGGGTCAGTTCCTGTTTAATGTAAAACTATTGCAAAATAACGGAAATTTTCAAAGATTGGGAAAGATAAAAGCGATGTAAATGAAAAAAAAGTGTTGAAGTTTATTCGTCTTATTCGTAAGTTTCAAATTCTTGTTCTTCTTCTCCTGCTTCTTCTTCATCTTCATTTTGGATGCAAGTAAATTGCGTCAATAGCGATGTATCGCATGATACTTCGTCGGAGTCAAACGAATCCTCCATTGTTTGTGATTCAATATTAGAGCACGACCGGCCTTGACAATTTTTGCATGCCAAAGAACAAGACAGTCCGACTTTTTTGCAACCACATTTAGCACTGCATCCCTTTTTGCAGTTGCAAAAAATAGTGTTCAGCAGTTTTTCCGGCGCAGGTGGAAGTAAAGTTTGAACTGGCTCTAATATATTGTTGACCAACTTCCAACCCCAGTCCGTAGGGTCTAGCTGATAACCAAGCCACACTTGAACTTGGTAATATACTCCAAAAAGATGTTGGTGAGCAGCAACTGAGGTTGGAGGAAGACAAGCTAATTGAACTTGTTTTTTTTATTTTTAGTATTTTTAACGAAACAGTATTTCATTCATTATAGCAGGTATAAGACCCTAGCCACGCACACAATAGAACAAGAGACAGATGTCTCGAAGTTACACTGGCTTAAAGATTAAGGGACTGGGTTTCATTTTACCTGATATTCTTGTAGTTAAAACTTATGTATATTTTATATTGTAAGTATAAGTTACAATGACCGATAGAAAAATATTTAAACATTTAATATATAATACATATATGTATGTATGTATATATATGTATATATATATACATACATATATACATACATATATATATTATATAAAATATTACAACTCTAGATGTATATACGTGGCGTACTCATGCATATTATGACGATAACAACTTTTATAACTTTTTGAATCGTTATATCTCAGAAACGGTGGCTCGTAAGAAAAAAAGTACCTATTGATACATTTTTTATAGATAATTTTATGATCTACAATTTTTGTCTGAGGTACTTTTATGATAAAACTTACCTACCGTTTTGCTGAAAATCGCGAAAAACTATTTTTTTTTACCTTTGACCTTGAATTAAATTTTTTCCTTACAGGGGAATGATGGCGAACTTCTAGACATTTTTTATAATTATATTTTGAACAATTTCACTGAAATTCAGCTTGTTGGGACTTTATGTAACTTCACTCTCATTTTTTGGTCTAAATAGACCGGACTATATATACCTACCTTTAGACGTAGCCCAATTTACAGTGTGAAGTGTGGAAGTGAGACGCATTAATACAAAGTTCGTAGGAAAATTGAGACAAAGCATCGTATCTTCTGTCCCTTACGGCGTGCCGTATTTTTACATGGCTAACTTTTGAATGTTAGCCAAACAAAGTGCTGTCACTGTCACGTATATTATTATGGTCGATTTAATTTAAGTTTTCGGATGGTTTTTGCAATTGTTGTAATAGTTTGAGTAATTTAATGAGAAATGGACTCCATTAGTTAAGTGTTTAATGTATGGTGTATGCTCTACGATGGGAGGGTGCAGTATAATAGGCTGTAAAAGCCGCACAGAAAAGGATATTAACGAAATCACTTTTCTTTCGAAAGTTTTCAATACTGTTAGTGTTATAGTATGATTATTGAATTTATACATTTGTGCGCTTTTATTGTCATGGGTTTCAGACCAAAATATGGAAGATTTCTTAAAGTAAACTTGATTTCTTATATCACGTAACCTAGGAATACTTACTTACAGTGTTGCTACACGTTTCAAATTTCAAATCTTTTCCCTTAACTGTCAGGCCTAATGTTCAAAAGGTAGGCATAATAATCAAATAAATCTATGGTGGCTAAACACACACAAATTTGTGGGCAAACCCTTACGAACGAACAGAGCCCTTTCGACAATCATTAAGTTATACTCTTGAAGGCAATCGCGTACTTATAGATATTTGGAAGTAAGAATTCATTTTATAAATAAATGTTAAGTAACAATAAAGATTTAGAATTTAGAAATCAGAAATTTTCATAATAAGATGGTTTTGTTTAAAGGACAATAGTTATTATACAGCAATTTCAATGTCACACTGGATGTCAGCCATACCTAAGTATATTTTGATACTTAGAACGCGAAAAAATAATGTTGTTTTCTTTTAAAGAGTTCCTTCTATGTACACACATCAAGCTTTACTTGGTAGTACCTAGTGTATATTATTTGTGAGAATCAAGTTAAGATGGAAAGTAGGTATTTTACGTGAAATGATATTTTCCCACACATTGATACTTCTGCACTCATATTACCACGTTGAATAATTATGTCAAATAATTTATAATAGTGCTAAAATTGGAACCCGCACTCAAGTAGATTTTTATTTTGGTCGTATTTTGGGACTTTTTAAGGAATAGCTTTTTAAGAAAAGTTCAGTGTTAACTTTTATATTGCTGTCTCATGAGCCACGCGATGGCTCGATCTAGAGGTGTATTATGCTTAGACTATATTTTCCTTAGATTGTACGTCTAGATCGAGCCACCGCGTGGCCGCACATGAGACAGCAATATAAAAGTTTAGTGTTGCTATTCCTTTAAAAAGTCCCAAAATACGACCAAAATTCTACTTAACTGCAGGTTCCAATTTTAGCACTATTATAAATTATAATTTACGTATTCAACGTGGTAATATGAGTGTAGAAGTATCAATGTGTGGGAAAATATCATTTCACGTAAAATACCTACTTTCAATCTTACCTTGATTCTCACAAATAATATACCTACACTAGGTACTACCAAGTGAAGCTTGATGTGTGTACATAGAAGGAACTCTTTAAAAGAAAACAACATAATTTTTTCGCGTTTTATGTATCATTAAAATATACTTAGGTATGGCTGATATCCAGTGTGACATTGAAATTGCTGTATGTATAATAATTATTGTCCTTTAAACAAAACCATCTTATTATGAAAATTTCTGATTTCTAAATTCTAAATCTTTATTGTTACTTAACATTTATTTATAAAATGAATTCTTACTTCCAAATATCTATAAGTACGCGATTGCCTTCAAGAGTAAAACTTAATGATTGTCGAAAGGGCTCTGTTCGTTCGTAAAGCGTGATTTAGACGATACAATTTTCTTGTACATTCAAGTGCAATTATTGAATGCAATAAATGAAGTGCGATAATTGCCCTTCAAGAATTGTACGCAACTGTTTACACGTGGATACAAGTAAAAAAATTGAACGCAATTATTGAATGCAAGTCTTGACAAAAAATAGTTGCAAATGTCTTCTGTTTAGACCAATACAATAATGTTTAGGAGATTATTGCTTTCAAGTTTTGACTTGTCTAAATAGAGAGTTGTATGTTGTATGTGCGTGTACCATTCTTTGGCGGGTTGCTTCAAGTATTGCACGTATTTGCGTTGTCAAATTTTTCATTCAAGTGTTGGAAGGTTTTGTAAAGAGTCTGTTTATTAAAAAATATGAGGTTCTGGGTTCTGTTGACACGAAACATGTTCTTAAAGTCATCTTCATTTTCTATTTGTAATTCTACACAAAGATTGTTAGACGCTCCAACTCCTTCTCCAAGAACTCCTCTTCTTGCTATCCATTTTTTGATCCAACACCTCTTTTTACGACGATTTCTCAATATGTCTTGTCTCAGAAGAGCAGCAACGATTAACGGGTCTAGTTCATAATATCGACAATCACTACATCGATGGTCGCTGTATCGAAAACGTTCCATCGACGGGCTAATGTATCGACCGTACCCCAAATCGATGGTACGCTACATCGACAGTACCCTAAATCGTTGGTACGCTACATCGTTAGTACACTAAAACGCCGGTATGCTACATCGACAGTAAACCAAATCGATAGTACGCTGCATCGACTACCCGACCTGAGCCAAATTCCCTCAATTCTTCGAGGATCCCTAATCAGATATGAGTTTTGATACAAATAGGACCAATCTGGATCCAATCTGTCTAACGATGTAGCGTACCAACGATTTAGGGTACTGTCGATGTAGCGTACCATCGATTTGGGGTACTGTCGATACATTAGCCGCCGATGGAACGTTTTCAATACAGCGACCATCGATGTAGTGATTGTCGATATTCTGAACTAGCCCCACGATTAACACACCTTCACTTACTGCACTCATGTTGGCAAATGAAGAGAAAACTAATTGAATGCAAGAATCGCCTCAGAAATTTTTGTATGTGCTGTTTACACCAAGAAAACTTTGGATAGCAAAACTTGCGCAAAAGATCAAAATGTTACGTACTGTTTAGACCATGCAGGTAATTTATTGCTTCAATTTTATTGTATGCAACAGGCAAGAAACTTGCATCATGTAAATGGCGCTTTAAAGGGTTCGCCCACAAATTTGTGTGTGTTTAGCCACCATAGATTTATTTGATTATTATGCCTACCTTTTGAACATTAGGCCTGACAGCTAAGGGAAAAGATTTGAAATTTGAAACGTGTAGCAACACTGTAAGTAAGTATTTCTAGGTTATGTGATATAAGAAATCAAGTTTACTTTAAGAAATCTTCCATATTTTGGTCTGAAACCCATGAAAATAAAAGCGCACAAATGTATAAATTCAATAATCATACTCTAACACTAACAGTATTGAAAACTTTCGAATGAAAAGTGATTTCGTTAATATCCTTTTCTGTGCGGCTTTTACAGCCTATTATACAGCATCCTCCCATCGTAAAGCATACACCATACATTAAACACTTAACTAATGGAGTCCATTTCTCATTAAATTACTCAAACTATTACAACAATTGCAAAAACCATCCGAAAACTTAAATTAAATCGACCATAATAATATACGTGACAGTGACAGCACTTTGTTTGGCTAACATTCAAAAGTTAGCCATGCAAAAATACGGCACGCCGTAAGGGACAGAAGATACGATGCTTTGTCTCAATTTTCCTACGAACTTTGTATTAATGCGTCTCACTTCCACACTTCACACTGTAAATTGGGCTACGTCTAGAGGTATATAGTCTAAGATATTTTCTAAGACATTATGGTGCGTAAAGTAGCTACATTATGATTTCCTTGCGGTATTGTACTGGAAGATATTTTCATAGTATCTTTTTGCCGTTCATAGACAATAGTTTTCTGTGACCCAACACTAGTCTTTTCGCTACATCCTACTTACTTAAATACTCTGTGTGTTACCATGCTCTGTGCTCTGTGTCTGTGTGGTCCTTAGATATATAGTCTGTGATATAGTCTAAGGTGTGGTCTCAGCTCAGGTCTGTGCCAGTCAATTTTGTTGATTGTTAAATTTCTGACTTAGAAAACTTTCATTAACTTGTTGCACCCCGGTGTTAATTAAAAGTGTAATAATGTCTGAGAAAAAGCTACTAAAATTTTACTTCCTTTGCTCACCGTTCTAGTCCTGCTTTCCGATCATAATTTGAGTTGCGTCGCATGCTCTTTTGTACGGATTAAAATCCAAAGGCAATGGTCTTATTTTCTTATTATCTTTTGTCAGAAGATCTTTCTTAATTGCGTGTGAGCGGCTGGAAATGCCGCTCCTGGTCTCGTTAGGCATAGCATCTCGTGTGTCATATTAACCGATTCTACCGTTCAAAGTTTTTTCACATTTATCATGAACTTGATTCAAAAAAATGGCTGTCTCCAATTTGTTGCATTTTTTAAATTCGGATTGTGTTACATATTCTTTCAGTGGTTTTTGGCGTGGTGGAAACCATTGTGTTGTGTCAATCTCGGTAATACCTTTGAAAATACTTATGGTTATAATGTATCGAAAAAATTGCGTTGGTTTGCCTGCTGTTTTGTTCAGCATGTGGGATTAATTACCTATTTAAATGTGGTCATACATGCACTGGGGTTGCGAGTATTACGCACCTGTTACTTCTTAAGTACATCATCAATAAATAGGTTCTGTGTATTTTATTCTTGCTTGTTGTTAGTGACGCCTTCCATTCGTTCGTTCCATGTTGCCAAACCATCTAAGCATACCCTTCAGAAACTTGACACTACATCTTCTTTTTAACCCTAACACTGTGTCACGGTTTTCTCAATCTTTTAATCATAGTTATTGAATTATTAGTCTTTATGACATGGTCAAATTGAATCTTTATAAAAAATACAATGTCTGCGTCTCGACAAGTAAATTAAAAATTTAAAAGTGATTTGTTATCTGGTTTCTGAAATGTCGGTTCTAAGTAAAATGTTAGGAAAAAATCTATTGGTTGAAAGTGTCTGAGGTGGGTCAGACAGAGGAAGCAGGAAGTTATTGTTTTAAGCCTGAATAAGGCCCAAGCCTTTGCAAAAGTACAGAATTGAAGGTGAATTTATAGTATATTGATACCACTGATTTAAAAAAATAATGTTTTTAAAAGGGGCACATGGGAACCCTCTTTTTTCAGCAGGAAATTAATTCCCTTTACCCGATTCTGTCTGTACACTTTTGGACAAAGTGGGAAAATAATACTCCCCCGATAAGTTTTGATACATTTACTGTACTTTCATTGTTATTTTAATACAACTGTTTCTTCCTGGCTTCGGTTATTATATTTTTTTAATTTATTTATAGATTTTGTAGATAGTTATAGGCAGTCAAAATAAAAATACTTGAATTTAGGTTAGAAATAGTATTATTCATCAATATTAACATCCCACTCGTAAAATATGTCATCTAAAAACGGAGTTGTTATTGAACATAGATTGTTTTTCAGGATTTAGGAGGCCAAAATTATTTTTATGTGATTTTAAATTACAAAATAGTTACATAAAAAGAATTCAGTGTTTGGAATAATTTACTGAAATTATTTGTCGGTGCTCAGTGGTGCGCCTAACCTACTTGTGATTATTTATCAAAAAAGATTTTTGTCAAGATAGTAGTTAATTTCAAAGGATAATGGGGCACATTTGTATGGAAGGAGGTCCATGTAACCAATACATGTGGTGTTTGTCTTTTAAGGTAGGTCTTGTCATAATATCCATGAAAAGTAATGTTTTTTTACTTTAACACTAGGGGACTCGCGCCTAAAATTTTCCTAGAAAGCTCGCGCGGGTGACATATGCCACCCATCAGTAACGGGATTTTTTCTTACTATTCTAATTTTGATGAAAGAAAACAAGTTTTAATAAGGTTAATCAACTTTATTTCTTACTAAATACTTTAACAAAACATAGCAATTGCCTTAAGTCAAACTAAATATTAACACAAACCAAACTTCTGAAAAAAAACAATAATTTTTACTTATTGTGATTAATCAGTCTCTTATTTTTTGTTTAAACCTTAATTGGGTAAGCTAATCATTCTTTAGTAAAGTTTACAAATGGGTTATTCAAATTCAGAAGCTAATTGATCACAATTAGGGCACACTGTGATTTGGTGATCGGGACAAACACGCCGGTTACATTTGGCACAGGTTTTACGAGTTGTTCGATCTCTTCTTCTACTACAGAAGTCACACCGTCCTTTTCCACTACGTAATGGCATGTTTTGTACTTGCGGGTTTTCGGGCAACCCCAGAAGAAGCCTTGCTTTCAATTTTATAGCTCTTGGTATAGTTTCCTGGGAAATACGACGTGAAATGTGCGGCTTCACCAATTCATATCCGACTTCTTGCAAATATTTTCGGCGGATTGTTTTGGTTTGGGGATTATTCAATTGGTATATTACGAGACCGTTTATACCAGCCATATTCAAAAAATTATAAAATAATATAAGAGGCCATCGTCGGGTATTGCGGGTTACATCATACTGACGACACATTTTATCGAAAACATCAACTCCATATTTCGTGTGATTGTAATAGGTGATTATTTCGGGCTTTTTAGCTTCACCGCTTTCGGGGTTGACAATAACAAAACTACTTTGTTTTTTTTCGGCACATAGCTAACCAGTGTACAGTTAGGTTGAAAACCAAAGGTGGAGTCTAATATTTCTCTGTTCTGGCTAGACTTGAAGTTTTGGGGTATCTCAGGTTTGTTCTTTTTCAGTGTGCCTACTACTGTGATTCTTTTTTGCAGTAAGTTTTTGCTCACAGGTACACTTGTGAACCAATTGTCCATGGTGACATTACAACCTAAATCATATAAAGGTTCCAAAACTCTGTGAATAATATCAGGCACTTGATTTGACAAGCGATAAGGACCTTCCGGATGCTGACCTGCGTACACTTCAAAATTACATACAAACGGATACTTGACGTCTACGGCCATTATTATTTTTATACCAAATTTACACGGTTTAATATGCATGTACATAATAAATCCACAACGGCCTTTGAATGCTACAAGCTGTTCATCAAGTGTTACACATTCGCTTGGCGTATAGTATTGTTTACAGTTGCGGAGCATAATTTCAATAATTTGACGAATAGCTGCTAAACGGTCGGATGATTGTCGAGCTGGTCTATCCCTAACGTCATCAAAACGCACACATCGTAACAGGAATCGAAATCTACTTTTTGACATTGTGGTGTACACTAACTGGATACCGAGGCCTTGTGAATTATCCCAGAAATCTTTGAGATTTCTTCGTCCAGCTCTGCATACTCCTATCAACAATAACAGGCCGACAAACGCTTTAATTTCTACCAAATCTGTTGGTTTGGCATCTCTGTCTCGTTGATATTTATGTTTGATTTTTTATAGCTATTTAAAGTTGAGTTTTAAGTTCATTTTTTATTTTTCCAAAAACTTTGTGATTTATTAAAAAAAAACTAGATGTAACTGGCAAGTAATTTTAAATTTGATAGAGCCATACAACAGTACATATGTAAATAAAAATGAAATTTGACGACTACACTTAAAACTTTTTTTTTAATTTAAGCTTTAATGCTGTGTTTTGGATTTTTTCAAAATAAAAATTAGAAAGTTGTAATAAAAAAACCGGTGTGGCCAAAAATGAGTACTTGAGCCTGAAGCGATAGCAAATGACCTCTTCTTTCGGCCAATTCAATTTGGCAAACGATGCACCAAACACCCTGTATAGTCTGGGTTTTTTTCTTACCTTCTTTTTTCGGCGTTTGTGTTGTACAATATTTCAATAAAAACGTATCTTGGGTGATTTTATCTGAAGTTGAATAAAAATTGCGGTGAAAGGGAATTGCTCAGTTTGTTAGGGCCATTTGGCTTAAGATGAACATTTAATATAATATTTAATGACTGTGGTTTTTAATAGTTTATACCTCAAAGAAATTAATTATAGTAATATAGTTGCAGGAGAGTGTAAAAATAGTTTATATTTAGCATATCTACTAATGCTAAAAAACAACCAAAATAAATCATAATTTCTATTAAACTGATATTCTCTAACTTTTAATGCAGTAGTAACATATCCTGAGGTCATCTAAGTAAATGAAAAAATAAAACTCATCAAACGAATCATAAAATAATAAAATGTTTTCTAAAAACTGGGCAGGCGGCATAATATTACTTTCGTGCCATGCCCAGCTTACTATATTATGGTTATAACGTGAGCACAGAAACTCACCGTTCTTCGCCCTACAAGGCAATTGCAACAATATTGAGTAATTGCCTAGGTTGACATGCCAGTTCAACATTTATTTTAACAAAATAGCACCAGGATCATTGTCATGAGTAGATTCGGTGTCCATGGGTAAAGCCGGGTCTTCAATTAAAGCGGTATTGGAGTTCATCATAAAAAAAAACAAAAAACTCCGCGAAAGTAATCGAAACAACATTCACAATACACAGAGGCAAAACATTAGTTTCATAACATAATTTCATTATTAAACTCTTTGATTTCATAGTATGCATTTGTCATTATTGACAGCTGGTGTTGTCAGAAAATTAAAAAAAATCGATTTAAAAATCGATTCGACAACAAACGAATCAATATTAAAATCGGATATAAAAATGATTTGAAGGCCAAAAACGTTGAGTGTTTTGTTTGTTTTAAATATGATTATACGAAAATAAATATATCACCGTTTGAAAATCACTTGATTACTGATTTTCAAGAAAATGTAGTCCTATTATTACTTATATTTTGGAAATCGATTATTATCTTTACCGTAAGAATAATCACAACTGTTATTAATGTGGCAACACAGAATCAGTTTCCAACTATAAAATGGCGACAATTTTGAAGTCAATCAGCTTCAATACTTATTAAACGAGATATTTTTACATTTACTTTCCGGCGACGACAACTAAAAAAATATTAATTTTAGATTTAATTATATTTTCTCAAAAGAATACTTTTTACAGATCAGCTTGTCCACGTTTCAGCCAAGAATGAGCAATTCCCTTTACTGTAGTCTTGAATCGTTAAGTCGTTACATTTGTATCCCTGTTTGAGATTCCTATGTACACATTGTGGTATAACTGGCATTCCCTTAGGCATATGTCTAAAACAAAACATATAGGTATTTAAACAAATTGATCAGCAAAAATGGAGCGAAAAATCAGTACCAGGTAAGTGAAGTATTTAAAAAAACATGATCATATAATACAATAATCTTACCGTTTCGACTTTTCAAGTTGTCTCTTCCATGTAGATTTATTAAGTTCTTTTTTACGTCCTCTTCTGTTTGGGGCATAAACAACTTCTTTTTCTTGACACTCCATAATAATTTTATCACAAATTACCTTGTTTTTAATAGCCTGCAGTACATAAAAAAAGTAACGCGTGCGTGCACTTCGACCGTATCATGCGTACTGGCCCAAGATGGCGGCTTTTGCACGAATCACAACGCAACATAGCGTTGTTTGCAAGTTGACTTAGAGACTTTTGAAAATGGACTGCGGATCGACATAGCGACTTTTGCAAGAGTATTGAGTTTTGTATTCCATTTTATTCCTAACATAACGAGTTTTGACAGCTTATGATAAACACGGACGTTAGTATTTTAAATTATCAACCGATTTCTGTCATTGGACAAAAAAACTGTTTTTTTAACATAACGTGGTTTGCAAGTGGACTACTCATATAATCTACACTTGAGAGCAATAAAATCGCACACGTTGACTTTTTGTTGTTAAAGCAGTTTTTTTCATAAATGTGAATACATATTAAAATAAAACTTACACTATTTGAATGTTTACTTCAGTACCTTTCTAATGATATCAAATACAGTGTAAAAAAAGTACCCATAGGGAGTTTTAGGGCACAAAACCCAACATACGGATAAAATTACCCAATTTAGCTTAACAAAGAATAAAAATAAAACTCAAAATGCTTGATCAAATTGTTTTTTAATAAGGTGTATTCCCTCCCCTAGCCTTGATTACAGCTCTTAATCGGTTTTTCATGGACCGTATTAATTTCACCATGAAATCTTGTGGTATGGCGTTCCACTCCTCTTCAATGGCAAGTTGAAGCTCTTGGAGGCGCGTAGGAGCAGGGCTTCTTGCTCGAACTCTTCTTTTTAGCTCATCCCAGACATGCTCAATCGGATTGAGATCAGGACTACGAGCTGGCCACTCCATCGCGGTGATTCCAACATCTTCCATGTAGTCGCAAACTGTTCTAGCGACATGCGGTCTGGCGTTGTCGTGCATTAAGAGAAAATCTTCTCCCATAAGCCACGCAAGCGGCCTCACATGTTCTTCGAGCACTTCTTCGACGTATCGTGCAGCCGTCAAACTTCTCGATCTCGGGCCGGTATTCGCCGTAGTGATGAATACAATGTCAGTTTTAGTGTCCAACATTATGCCACCCCAAAACATACATGATCCACCTCCAAAAGCCACACGTTCGCTTATGCAGCATTGTGAAAATCGCTCTGATGACCTTCTGTAGACCCTAGAGCGTCCATCATGACCATGTAAAGTCATTCTGCACTCATCAGAGAACATAACAGCCCGCCATTGGTCATACGTCCAATTTAAATGTTCCCTAGCAAATTGTAGCCGGGCTTGTCGGTGAGCTGTGGTCAATTTGGGACCATTTGCTGGGCGATGTGAAGTCATTCCTGCTTCACCTAGTCTTCTTCGAACTGTCCACCGACTTATACTGACATTGCGAACTTCTCGAAGCTGTTGTCCCAGTTGAACCGCGTTCAGTTGCCGATTTCTCAAAGACCTTGTCACAAGAAAGCGGTCATCACGCTCTGATGTTGTGCGTCGCCGGCCAGATCCTGGTCGCCGAATGTAGCCACCGGTCTCTTGGAACCTCTGGTATACACGACGAACAGAGTAGCGGCTCAAATTTAGCCGTCGAGCAACTTCACTTTGGTTATGGCCTGCTTCGAGCAAGGCAATAACTTGAGCGGCTTCTGCGGGCGTGGTATCCATATTTTTCCAGTAAATCCGTATGCTTCCAGTAGAGATGTTATCACGTTGACCTTCGGTATGCAACTGAATAAAAATTCCAATAAACTGACCTTTTTATACCTGCGGCTAAGGGTGCAAGTAGTGACAACGCAAACGCGTGAATTTGGGGAATTCGGTGTACGGTCGGTTTTTGTAAGTTACGTGAAGGTCAATGATTTTAATTTTATGTTTTTGTAAAGCTAAGCTTGTATGCTTTAATTTTGTCTAATGATTTTTACTCAATATCTTTCGATTTTAGAAAACAATCAGTAATAAACCAAATTACAAGGGGTGTGCGATTTTATTGCTCTCAAGTGTATTATATCTTCAGAAAAAAAATTAAGAAAATAGTCTAACGGAGATTCTGTTGCGGCACTACTAGTGCTAAGATCAGGCATATCAAACTCTGCTGGATATTTAAATTTCCCACGCTGCCACTTGAAACTAAGAAGAGGTCTCTTGTACTTTTTTACTCTTTTAGCTACAACGCTTGGTTCACAGTTAGCACTTCTTTTTGAGCGAACTCTTTGGCTTAACACTTTCGCTGCCCAGCACCCGGCTCCCGAGTCGAACGATAATTCGTTCGTGTGCCCACAACTCGGTTCCAGAGTCGTGTATATAGATAGCTATTGTTGACATGTGACCATGCCCAGCACCCGCCTACCGGGTGCAAATCAAAACACGCTACTAGGGCTGGCAAAAATAAACTAGGTGTGAATGAATGATTTAAAGTAGGAACTTTTGACTAAGTACCTAAGTGTTAAATCAATGACTTTTATTAATTATGTCCGCAGATGTAGGTACTTAATATAAATATTATATTTTCGTATGTAATGGTTAAACTTCATAACTATATTGCAAACTTTACCTCAAATTTAAAAAATATAATACATATTATCAATGTTATCGTAAAAAAGCGACGCGTATCTATTGATGATAATTATGTATCCATGGACTTTACGATACCTAATCTTAAGTAGAGAATTATATTTGTTTAGCGTTACAAACAACAAAACTAACTCAATTGCTCATCAGTGATCAGCTGTTGCGAAGACGCGCCGCCATTACCGGCACAGATAACAAATACAACATTCTACACTCGCGAGCAAAAGTATGGAATCACTTATTCGGATTTGATTCCGCGCGATCTTGAGTACTTAATAACTAGTTAAGAATAACAAAAATGGTACCATTTTAAAGGTTAAATTGTCAACTTTAAATTGATACCAAATTCATTTAAAGCACGCCAGGATTTAAAGAGCTATCACGGTTTGAGCGAAGAAGTTAGGAAAACATAAGGATAATGGAAAAATAATAAATGAAGAAAACAACAAAAATGAAGTGATAAAAAATTTAATTGGCCTTAAAATTAATTTTCAATATTTTGTGTTCCCTCCCCTCGCCCTAATTACTGCTCGAAGACGGTTCTTCATTGACCTAATCAGCTTCTGAACCGATTCTTGCGGGATACCTGCCCACTCTTCTATCAAAGCCAATTGCAGCTCATTTACACTTGAAGGAGCAGGATTTCTGGAACGAACCCTCCTCTTCAGTTCATCCCACATGTGCTCAATGGGATTCAAGTCCGGGCTGAGCGCTGGCCAGTCCAATGTGGCGATACCGACTTCTCCGAGGTATTCAGTTGTGGCACGGGAAGTGTGACAACGAGCGTTATCGTGCATAAGGAGGAAGTCATCACCGATATATCCCGCATAAGGAACGACATGTTCCAGCAGAATATCGGAAATGTAGCGGTCTGAAGTTAGACCGCCTCCTCGTCCCCCGCCAGGCACGAAAACAAGCTCCGTTTTACCGTCGAAGGAAATGCCGGCCCACATCATACAAGAACCGCCCCCATAAGCCACTGTCTCAGCGAAACAGCACTGCGCAAATCGCTCCCCAGGCCGCCTGTAGACCCGACCCCTTCGATCGCTGCCGTGCAAACACATTCTGCACTCGTCGGAGAACAGAACTCGCCTCCATTGTTCAACCTCCCAATCAAGATGGAAGCGAGCAAATTGAAGGCGTGCTTGTCGGTGACCTGCCGTCAGTTTCGGGCCTGTGGCAGGCCTTTTTGGAGTCAAATTAGCTTGCTTAAGTCTTCGACGAACTGTCCACTCGCTGGCAGCTACCCCACGAACATTTCGGAGCTCCTGTTGGACGTCGACACCAGTCATATGTCGATTTCGGAGAGAGGTTGACACGATAAAACGGTCATCCCTCTCCGATGTGCACCGGCGCCGTCCAGATCTTGGTCTTGGGATAAAGCCACCAGTCTCCCGAAAGCGTTTATAAATTTTCGAAACACAGGACTGGCTTATGTGAAGCTGACGTGCGACAGCCCGCTGGCTGAGCCCTTCTTGCAATAGGGCGACGATTTGTGCTGCTTCTGTAGGTGTAGTATCCATTGTCTTCCAAGTTCAAGAGTCAGAAGTAGCGGAGATGTGTACCGGTCAACGTGTGAAAGCCGACTGATAAAAAAACTAGTGGAAGTCGCGACGTCCCCGTCAGGGGACGTGGCGAGCGGTCACGGGGCTACGCCCCCTTCCCGCGGAAGCCATACCGTGACCCGCAAATGCGGGCCCGTCCCTATGTTGCCTGTTAGGCGTGGCGGCGTGGGACCTGCGGCAAATGTGATTTGCGCGGTCCGCTCTGTGTGAGTGATTGCTTGTGTTTTTCCCGCAGGCGCGCCGCGGATCTGTCAACACGCGACGCTGCCGGGCAGCGTCACTGTGAAGCTCCGCTTTCTTCACGGCGTCCTGGCGGTCTGTGCCCACCGGGTGAGACCCCCAGTTACCCGGGGGAGGCCCAGTGAGCACGACCAGCGACAGAGGCGCCGACTTATGACGCACCTGCAGGTGGCGGATGAGTGGTACCCGTCCGTCTCGTTTTCCAGATCGAGCCGGTCGCGTTCCGGACTAAGGTACCGTAGTGTATGTGCGGGCGGTATTGTACTGTGTAACACCGCCCGGTGGCTACGTTGACCTGCGAGCCCGCACTGCCTGGTACAACGTGTGGGTTAAGCTGCATGTGTAGTTGTATTTGTGTGGCTATGGTGGGCGACGTGCCTATTTTAACTTAGCACACGCCGCGTCACCGGTGTGAGTACGGTGTGGAGTCTTAGTGTATGAGTAAGCCGCGTGTAGACTGGTACGGCTTACTCAAGCGTCAATCCGGTGGGGTGGGGGCCGCAGGGTCCGCGACTAGGTCGCGGGGCAGGCGCCTCGCGTCTGGCGGGCGCGCGTGCCAGGGCGCTAGGTGCTTGACGTGGGGCCAAGCGGATGCGTCGGCACGCGCGAACATGCTTGTCGCGAGGCGTCGTATGAAGTCGTCCAGGCTTGATAAAAAAAAACCGATAACACGTGCTTTTATATGGGGTCAATAGGGTGCAACTCGCGGCGTATCAAACAATTGAAACATATCTTTTTCCTTACTTCTTCACGTATTCCGGGATAGCTTCTTAAATAATGGCGTGATGTGGATAAATAGTATTAAATTAAAGTTAACAGTTAAACCTTTCAAATTGTATAATTTATATTATTCTTAACTAGTTATTAAGTACTCAAGATCGCGCGGAATCAAGTCCAAGTAAGTGATTCCATACTTTTGCTCGCGAGTGTATATTAATTAAAGTTGCCAATGAAAATACTACCATAATTACTTTGAATAGTAATACTAATTTGATGCTATCCAGGTTTTGAACTTGATCATTATTTAGACATAAATATTGTAGTAGATTTATTAATAATAATTACTTTGAATAGTAATACTAATTTGATTGTTTGGGAAACGATATGTTACTAGCGGTATGGTGTGGACTGTATTATGCGGAGCGGGTGGAGCGGTAGAAAGAGAAGGAAAAGAAGGACTCACCAGTCTTGTAGCTCGTTTCTGACCTGCTTCTCCAGCATCAGCGTCCCGTAGTAGAACGCGAGCGTAGGTATCTCGATACACAGAGAGTTCTCACATGGTTTTATTATTAGATTCACTGCCGGCCGGCTATGTAAACACTAGATTAGTAATTTTTACATGGAAGTTCCTTTTATAAGGTTTTTTTGCGGTTAAGATTAAGACGTGCACGCAGCCATGACACTGATTTTCACACACTCAACAGTTTTCTTCCTTTTTGAAAGGATGCGTTGCGGGCGCTGCAGTCGCGCGGTGACGCGCGCTCTCTGTCTCTTTCTCGCTCGGCGTTTGGTGGTGCGTGTGAGTGGGAAAAGGACAGGAAGGGATAACAGTCCACTTAAAGAGCGCGAATTTAAATAAAAATGGGATAACGGCGTAAACATCCTCCCGGCTTTGATAATACGTAGTATTATCGAAAAAAAGCGGACAAAAATTCAAAGAAATAAAATTTATGAAATACCTAAAGTGTAATTACCTACCTAAACTATGAAATTGAATTATTATTATTCTATTGTGTGGGCAGTGGACAAAGTTTGACGATAGGTCGTTTAAATGTGCCCGAAGTAGTTTTAACTAAGGCGACGCGTACTCTACCATCCTTACCCGGGTAAACCTCCTGTATAATGCCCAAAGGCCAGCGAAGCGCGGGAACATCATCTTGATGTATCAATACAATGGTACCGGGTTTAACGTTATCCGAATTAGTAAGCCATTTTTGTCTCACTTGTAATGAATTAAGGTATTCTAAACGCCACCTTTTCCAATAACTCTGCACCATTTGATCTAGCAGTTCTTTCCGATGACGCAGAGTCTTAGTTTCCTCAGAAACAGGCGCGGCAGGTAGGTATGTTAAGGGCGAAGCCATTATAAAATGAGCGGGAGTAAGAGGCTCAGGATGTGGGTCCTCTGATAAAATACAAAGCGGTCTAGAATTTAAAATGGTTTCGACCTGAGTCAAAACAGTTAACAGTTCTTCATAGGTAAGTAACTGAGATCCAATGACGCGGTATAAATGAAGCTTCATGCTTTTAATATTAGACTCCCAGAGTCCTCCGAAGTGAGGAGCGCGGGGAGGGATCATATGCCATTCGATGCGATGATCGGTAAGTAATTCGTTTATCTGAGACTTAGCACCAACAAAATTCGTTCCATTATCGGAATACATATGAGAAACCGGGCCACGCCTCGAAATGAAGCGTTTAAATGCGGAAATGAAAACTTCAGATGACAAATCGGAAGCTAGTTCGATATGAACTGCTTTGGTTACTAAGCAGATAAACAAACAAATGTAGGCCTTTTGGCTTCTTTGACCTCGGCGTCTACATAAAGTAATATTTATGGGACCGGCGTAATCAACGCCTGTATGAACGAAAGCTTTGGTTTCTTGAACGCGGTATGCTGGTAAGTCAGCCATTTTCGTATTAAGGTGAGATGGAGCATTTTTGAAACAAAAATTACAAACGTGAACACGTTGCCTAATCACATTCCTTGACGCTAAGATCCAATATTTTTGGCGCAATAAAGAACTCAAAACATTGGCACCAGTGTGACAATGCATGCGGTGATAGTAGTCAATTAAAAGGTGAGTAACATGGTCATGTTTAGGCAATAATGCGGGATGTTGAGCTTCGTATGGCAAGTTACTATTTGAAAGTCTACCTCCTACACGTACCGTTCCGTGTTCATCGATGAATAAGTCTAATTTTCTGAGCGGTGAGGAAATAACTTTATTAGTTTTTAAGTCATGAATTAATTGAGTGAAGTGAAAACCCTGAACAGCGCGTATTAAATACCTTTCAGCTATTATGAGCTGAGAAGCGGATATTCGATTATTACGTGGTAATATTTTAGCAAATATCAGAATATATGCGATAATACGTATAATTTTATTCCAGGATGAAAACTTTTGCGTCAGGTCATAGAGAAACCCAGGAGGGGACTTGGAAGTCAAGCAGACGAATGTTTTACTTTTATATTCAGGTAAGGTCTCACTTGCCTCTGGAAGGAAAGGGGTGATCGGCCAGCTTGATACAGGAGCACAAAGCCAAGGAGGGCCCTGCCACCACAGCGGATGAGAGAGTAATTGCTCTGGCAAAAGACCTCGAGAGAGACAATCACTGGGATTCTCTATCCCACTGACATGATAGAAATGACGCGAGTCAAGATTTTCTTGACATTTCGCGACGCGGTTGCTAACGTAAATATCCCATCTATGCGGTAAGGAATTAATCCAAGAAAGAGCTATTTTTGAGTCTGAAAATGCGAATATATTATCAATTTTTGTACGAGCACTGTACGTTTCATTAATCAGACGGACTAGTTTCGACATAAGGACTGCGGCGCACAATTCTAATCTTGCCAACGAAACTACTTTGACAGGGGCGACTTTGGATTTGGCGCATATTAAATTGACATGCACGTTTCCCTCTCCGTCAGTGACGTGGAGATACACGACGCTACCGTATGCCTTCAGACTTGCGTCAGCAAACGCGACGATGTTAATAGAGCAACCGATGGTTACACCTAGATGACGTGGGACTTTACACGCGGAAAGAAGCGGCAATTGCTCATTAAACTTTAGAAATAAAGAAAGTATATCGTCGGGTAAGGGATTGTCCCAATCGACTTTAAGTAGCCACAGCTCTTTAATTAAGAGTTTGGCGAATAATATTACTGGAGCGGCGAACCCAAGTACGTCCCATAAGCGGGCGATGCTTGACAGAATTGTCCGTTTGGTATATGTTTCCTTTATAGGAGCGGTTGAAAATGTAAATATATCCTGCGCGGGTAACCATTTAAGGCCTAACACCTTCAGGTTTTCATTATTTGAAAATTCTATTGCGGCGCGGTTAGACTGTGGCACCGCGTCTAATAACTCAGGTGAGTTACTGGCCCATTTAGTCAAATGAAACCCACCAGACTTAAATAAGTCAATGAGTTCGCGATAAAGAGATTTTCCTTCGTCCACTGTAGGGACGGAAGTGGTTAAGTCGTCCATGTACAGCTCATGAGACGCCACATCAGAGGCTCGCGGAAAACGATCGCGTTCGTCGATCGCTAGCTGTCGCACAGTGCGCATAGCTAAGAAAGGGCTGCATTTTAAACCGAACGCGACTCGATTAAACTGAAATTCGCGTATAGGTTGCGCGGGGTCAAAGCGGAATAAAATCTTTTGATATTTGCGGTGCTCAGGTTGAAGAAGAATTCTGAGATACATTTGTTTTATGTCTGCAGCTAGCGCTATTGCAAACAAGCGGAAATTAAGCAGCAAAACAAAAATGTCTGCCTGGAGATTCGGTCCTGTATGAAGAATATCATTGAGTGAAATGTTGTTATGACATTTAGCACTAGCGTCGAGAACAATACGGACCTTAGTAGTCTCTTTATCGCGACGAACGACGGCATGATGCGGAATGAAATATCCTTGCGAATAATCCTCGCTGTCAGGTGGGACCTCGGACAAATAATCGTTTTCGATGTAATCCTGTACTACCTCATTGTAACTGGCACGGAGCTCAGGATCCTGAAGCTTGCGCTCCAATGAGAGCAGTCGGCGAACAGCGACGGAGCGAGAGTCCCCTAACTCGGATGGATCTCGGCAAAAAGGTAAAGCGGTGCAGTAACGACCAGTCGCGTCACGTGATACGGTAGACGTGTAAATATCTTCACATTGACTATCCTCTGGACTTAGAAACCCCTTGACAGGCACTTCCTCCATTTCCCAAAACTTGGTCAATGTTTTATCAAGATGAAGTTCATCGTAGTTATCACGCATCTTCACGCCACTAGAACACGTGAAGAAGGTAGCGGTGTTTATATTTTGCAACGTGCAAGCGGTATTATTTTTGTTAAAATTACTAGTAGGCGCATCCCCCATTAAAATATAGCCGAACACGGTTTCAATAGCGGACGGTGCGGGGGGCGCGACAACCCTACCACCTAATAACAAGTGCGGAAACAGCTGAGCGCCGAGTATTAACTCAACCTCGCCCGGAATGTGCCAATATGGATCTGCGAGCGGTAAGTCAACCAAATGTTGCACTACGGTAGTGCAACATTTGGTTGACTTACTTACTTACTTACTTTACTTACGTTTACTTACGGTAACCGAAGTGTCAACATATTCGGAAGGCATACGGTCGGTAATGTTATCAACTACCAACGCGGTAACGTTATAAGAATATTTTTTATCTCTCGTGGTTACAAGCAGCGGGATGTATCCATGAACCGTTTGTGAAGCGGACCCGATGCCTTTAATAAACGAATTTGAAAGCGAAATAGGTTTTAGTTTGAGCTGTTCACAACATGCGGACGTAATCAAATTATTTTGCGAAGCATTGTCAATTAAACACCTAACCGAAATATTTTGTTTATCATTATTTAAAATATTTACTTGAGCGGTTGAAAGAAGTACAGTATTACGCGGCGAATGTGTACTATGATAACTATGAAGCGAAGGAGTATCATCAGAGCGAGCGCATAGCGAAACATTCGCGCGCGCGGTGTTGTTCATATCCGAAGCCCGCGAGTGCGAGCAGGAAGGCAACATCGCGGCGTCGGCGGCGGAGGCAGCGCCAGGCGACTGCGACTGCGCGAAATGCACGGCAGCGGGCGCGGGCGAATTAGGTGGTTGTTGCAATGACGACGCGTTATTATTACTATTATTTTCTAAATGTAACAAGGTATGATGGGCCTTTTTACAGGATTTGCATGTGTAAGTGGAGTTACAATGCGAAGCAGTATGCGATAGACTTAGGCAGTTTATACATCCTCGTTTGGATTTAACGAAATCGAAACGACCTTTCGCGGGAAGTAATTTAAATGCGGGACATTTGTATAACTGTTGATGATCAGACTTGTTACACATTAAACAAGACTCAACACCCTTGCCGTCACTCGTAATAAACGTCTGTGATTGGTAGGTATTGCGCGGGCGATGTTTAGCATTGTTACTATTAAGGTGCGGTTCCACCGCCGAGGCAGGACCGCGGTTTGATTGTAATGACGATGAAGTACGATCTAGTATTTTAACTTGACTCTTTGTAAATTCTATTAAGTTTTTATAAGAAGGAATTTCTTTGTCTCTGACAAAAGATTCAAAGGCATGTGCGGTGGCAGAATCAATTTTACGCATTGCAATATTTAATAACATAAAATCTTTTAAATCGTCGAGTTTTAATTGCTCCAATGCTGAAACAGCGGCGTCGAAAGTTTCAACGAATGTATTTAAAGACGAAGAATTATTCGTCGCGGGTTTGATATTAAAAAGTATAGACATGTAATGACACCCTAAAGCTCTCTTATCTTGGTATTTATCAACTAAACTTTCCCAAATTGATGAATAGTTTTCGCCTGATGGAATGACGCCCGCAATTATTTTTAACGCAGGACCAGTCAATTTTCCTGTTAAGTATTGGATTCTTTGAGAATCATTTAACGACTCATTTAAATGTATATTCGCTTTAAACGACTCATAAAATATTGGCCAACTATGCATTTTTCCATCAAACGAAGGAATGTTAATCGGTGGTAATTTAATCGGTGTAAACCCACCTTTATTTTCGCACGTGTGCGAGTTTTGATGCGGCGAATTCTCAGTAATACGGGAACGAACCCTCTGTATTCTAGTATAAATATTTTCAAATGCATTGAGAGGTTCGTAATTAGGTGCAAACTTAGAGTTAACTTCAAAGCCTAGCTCATTAATGGAGTCTAGATTAGAAATAAAATCCTGACGTATGACCGGTAAAGTTTCGGTTTCCGCCATGAATGATTCCGAGGAACGGAGATCTGCGGTGGATAAAGTTATTTTCTTCGCTAAGTCATTGAGACTAGTTAAACGAGCGAATATTGCATTGTTTTTAGCCTGTAATACTGCTATTTTAGCTGCCATGGTGAGCAAATGATGCGTAGGTAGGAACAGATAGTTAAATAAGTATGCAACTTTCCCTAGGTTAGGTAGGTACCTACCAAGCGGTCAGAGAACGATTGATTTAGTGGGTAAGTACCTATACACTAGCAGGACGTATATTATAATATGCCTACTAATACGGATAAGTATTAGGTTGTCTAGGTAAATACCTGAATATTCGAGTAAATACACGTAGGTCGATTTACTGAGTAAGTATGGTATGTAGATTACGACGTAAGCTAGATAGGTACCTAGGTAGGTACTTTTGTATTCTAATGCGGTGAAATTCTACGTTTTCTATCACGATTGTAGTGTGAAAACAATAAAATAAGTAAGTATTTAGTTATAACTGACTTGAGTTACTACTTAAATAGCGAACTAAGACAATTTAGTAATAATATTTAGCGGCGCGGGAGATCGACACGTTACGTGTAGGTAATTATAAAATGGCGGTTTGATTACGTGCTAAGCTATCGGAACTTAGCACCTATGCGATATGAATTAAGCGGTTTGAATACGTGTAACTGTAAACTATCTGAATTTACGTTAACACCAATTAAAATGAGAACGAAAGGGAGGTAATCCGGTTCGAAGTCAGACCAAAAATGTTTGGGAAACGATATGTTACTAGCGGTATGGTGTGGACTGTATTATGCGGAGCGGGTGGAGCGGTAGAAAGAGAAGGAAAAGAAGGACTCACCAGTCTTGTAGCTCGTTTCTGACCTGCTTCTCCAGCATCAGCGTCCCGTAGTAGAACGCGAGCGTAGGTATCTCGATACACAGAGAGTTCTCACATGGTTTTATTATTAGATTCACTGCCGGCCGGCTATGTAAACACTAGATTAGTAATTTTTACATGGAAGTTCCTTTTATAAGGTTTTTTTGCGGTTAAGATTAAGACGTGCACGCAGCCATGACACTGATTTTCACACACTCAACAGTTTTCTTCCTTTTTGAAAGGATGCGTTGCGGGCGCTGCAGTCGCGCGGTGACGCGCGCTCTCTGTCTCTTTCTCGCTCGGCGTTTGGTGGTGCGTGTGAGTGGGAAAAGGACAGGAAGGGATAACAGTCCACTTAAAGAGCGCGAATTTAAATAAAAATGGGATAACGGCGTAAACATTGATGCTATCCAGGTTTTGAACTTGATCATTATTTAGACATAAATATTGTAGTAGATTTATTAATAATGTCCTTTTTTTATTTTATAAAAAGTCATTGGAGCCACGCAAAATATCATTTGTAACTTTATTTTTTTTTACTACTTGACCTTCGTAAGCCCCGCGTGTGCCGCCAAATAATCAAGTGTATTTCATTATCTAAGCTGAATTTGCCATTTATGGGCAGGCCATAGTCATTGGACCATACTTTCCAGGTCTTATGTTTTTTAAAATAAAACTACAAAGTAGGTAAATAAAATCAGTATAATTTACAAAATAAATTAAAATTACACAGGCTGCATAGAGATAATGGTGAACGCGCAAGGGTAACCCGAAAAATGGGTTACCCTTGCGCATTCACCTTACAATTACGAGTCACATTTATACAAATAAATAATACCTAAAATAAACAATAATACCTAGGTACTCTAATATTTATGATATGCCCTAAAACATTCAAGGCAGAGGCCTGGCTCTTTGTGGCATGTGGGGCAGTAACATAATGTGTTCACTCTTTTTTTTGTAGTGTCCCAACAGTGCTTGCACCTTCCTTTTAGTGTTACTACTACTGTCTTTGGGCAAGTGGACAGGCAAATGAATAATTGTTTCACTTGCCTGTCCAATTCCATAGGCTTGTCCGCTTCCATTTGGAGGAGGTGGTAGCAAATTAGTAATTACTTCTTCTCTGAATTTATAATAATCTATTTTTTTAATAGTTTTAATTTTGTATAAGTAGTAGGCATTCAGCATCATCATTTGGAAGATGTGAATGCCTACTTTCTTATACCATCGCATGGACTTGTGTTCGCAAGTGTAGTAGGCCAACATTTGGTCTTGCCTATCAACACCACTCATTAATAAATTATATTGGTTAACCATTTCAGGTTTTAAAATTTGTTGACCTCGCCTGTTCGTTGTTGGCTTTAGTTCTGGGGAATGAGTGGTGCTGATAGTCAAGACGTCACGTTGGTCACGCCACTTGCAAACACAAATACCGCTGCGGTTATATCGGTAAATGCTACCACCTTTCGCCAATTTGGTTCCAATCACTGCTGGGTTTCCTTTGCGGTTTGCTCTCAGAGTTCCAGTGACATTCGTTCCATTACGCAACAGGAACTCTGAGAGTCCGACACTATTATAAAAATTATCCATGTATACATGGCGGCCTGTACCGAAATAATTTTCTAACAGTTTTGCCACCACCTTATCTGTGTGGCCTTTCCCTCCTACATCTTGGTCTCTTTTTCCCTGATATACGTGAATTTTGAGGGAAAGGCCACTCGGTGTGGCGAGCATATATAGTTTGATGCCGTATTTGTGGCGCTTGCCTTTAATATATTGGCGGATTCCGCTACGTCCACGGCTTAAAATTATTGATTCGTCTATTGACAATTGTTCACCGGGATTTTATATTTCCGCCATTCTATTATTAAAATAAGCAACTTAACTATTTAAATTATGCTCGCCAAACCGTAAACATCTAAATATTAATAAAAATACATTTTTGGACATGAACTGGCTTGGAAATAAATTAAATAAGTAGGAGTGTGATACGTGACATAGAAAAGTGTAACACCGAATAACACGTCCCCGTAAGTTTACGAATACGAAACACTTAACAACGAATGCACGCTACCACGAAAATCTCAACGCCGTATCAATGCGATCTCGAATAACTAAATCTCTAATTCACTTTATCGAAACACTTCACAACGAATGCACGCTAACTCGAAAAACTTAACGCCGTAGCCATGCAACCTCGAATAACTAGATCTCTAATTCATTTTTTCGAAACACTTAACAACGAATGCACGCTACTACTAAAAACTGAACACCGTAGCAATGTGATCTTGAATAATTAAACCTATAAAAGTCATAGTAAAAAGGCAATAAAGCCTTTTATTAATATAAAAATCACCTTTCGCTAAGTCACGTGGTCAAAACAAAAGGATTTGAGGCGTTCTCGATTGTAGAAAGAGAATAGATACGAATCGTTTGTAACTTGGCTAGGGGGCAGGTGGGTCATAAAACGAACATGGACATGACAAAGGTAATGTGTAATGCCCATGTTGTACCCACCCCAATATCTGTTGAGAGCTCGGTTCTTGAAGTTGTAGACTCGTACGTCTACCTAGGACAAGTAGTCCAGTTAGGTAGGTCCGACTTCAAAAAAGAGGTCAGTCGCCGAATCCAACTCGGCTGGGCAGCGTTCGGAAAATTGCGTAATGTCTTCTCGTCCGACATACCTCAGTGTCTCAAGTCGAAGGTTTTCCACCAGTGTGTGTTGCCAGTGCTGACTTATGGCACTGAAACGTGGTCCCTCACTATGAGCCTTATGAGTAAGCTCAAAGTAGCCCACGAGCTATGGAGAGGGATATGCTCGGTAAGTCTCTCTACGAGATCGAATCAGAAATGAGGAGATCCGTAGAAGAACCAAAGTTACTGACATAGCCCAGCGGATTAGCAGGTTGAAGTGGCAGTGGGCAGGGCACATAGCACGGAGGACTGATGACCGATGGGGTCGAAAAGTTCTCGAGTGGAGGCCACGTATCGGCAAGCGCAGCGTAGGGCGTCCACCCACAAGGTGGACAGACGACCTTATTAAGGCCGCGGGAACGCGCTGGATGCGAGCCGCTTCCAACCGGTCTTATTGGAGATCTATAGGGGAGGCCTATGTCCAACAGTGGACTTCCTATGGCTGAAATGATGAATGATGATGATGAATAAACTAAATAGAGAAAAAAAGTCATCATGACGTGTCAACCAACAAATCAATCAATCAATCGTTTTTCCATGACAATACAATCAACCAAATCGAACATTAAAAAAAAAACAAAAAAAAACAGTTAACGTTTAAAATAGCACTATGCTGGACCATCTAAAAATCTGGTTAAGTCCATTGTTTTCTTTTTTTCCAAATGTTTTTTAATTTTTTTCTCCCTATTTTCTTTTTTCTTTGCTCTTTTGGTTTCTTGAGACTGTGAATTTAATTTTACGACTATTAATTATGTATGTTTTTGTTCCTTATTTAATTCTTAAATGGTCTTATAAATTCCATTTATTTCTGCCCAATAGGGTGTTCCAGCGGTGGTGCCATGATTCCACGTCATTTTGTGTAATTGGAACAGTGGTCCCTATCGAGCTATTTACAGACCAGATGTTAGGCAGAAACAATGGAGGCACTTTTTGCAAGTTTGTCTTTAATGTGTCGAGGTTTTCGGAAAATTGACTTAGTATTTGGAAAATCAATCAGTGACTTTCACTGCATCCTTGGGTAATACATTTTCTTTTAGTATTTCAAAAGCCTCAGGAGCTCATCTGGCTTTAAATAGGCTTTGGGCTTTGGTTTTTGGAATGCGGTGAAACAAGTGTTTCCAAAAAACAAAACAAAAGTGTTGGTAATTCCACCTGAAAAACGATTGATTTGGTTGATTAACACGTAATGATGATTTTTTTTTTCTCTATTTAGTGGATTGTTATATTAATAAAGTGAAGTCTTTTTACTATGACTTTTAGAGGTTTTATTATTCAAGATCACATTGCTACGGTGTTCAGTTTTTAGTAGTAGCGTGCATTCGTTGTTAAGTGTTTCGAAAAAATGAATTAGAGATCTAGTTATTCGAGGTTGCATGGCTACGGCGTTAAGTTTTTCGAGTTAGCGTGCATTCGTTGTGAAGTGTTTCGATAAAGTGAATTAGAGATTTAGTTATTCGAGATCGCATTGATACGGCGTTGAGTTTTTCGTGGTAGCGTGCATTCGTTGTTAAGTGTTTCGTATTCGTAAACTTACGGGGACGTGTTATTCGGTGTTACACTTTTCTATGTCACGTATCACACTCAAATAAGTAGTGTTTCCTCCAGTAATCGGAATACCTATTAACTTTTATGTTTCCCATGTGGAAAAGAATTCCTAAAAATATGAGAAGTTTTTCCACGGTCAGTGGAGTCCATCTGCGGATTCTCGCTTGCGATGTGGAGCATTGCAATAAAATTTCGTTTGCACACTCGTTCGTAGCTTTAACAATATTTTCCTAAATTTCTTGAGAAAATAATAATTTAAAAAAATCTACCGGGGTATCCGTGTTTGCCACCCGGACCTCTTCGTGAGAGGTGAAAACTAGAGGACGAGGTCCCCGTCGATTTAGGGTCCAGTCCTCGTCCAACGGTTCTTGCGCCGAATTTTCCTCGTCGGATTCGTCGCTGCTACTGCTATCTTCGATGTCGCTAAAAAAATACATTCTACGTAAGACTTATGTACCTGTATTTTGGGCCTTAAAAAATCTTAGATATTTTGGACATCTGAAAACTGAGCTACAGCGATCACATCGACACTTTACACTTTGCTAAGGTACAGCATAAATATCAAAATCGAGTTATTATTGGTTTATAGAAAAAGAAAGGCTTCCTATAAAATAGCAAAATCACTACAATTACATGAAAATATCTAAAAATTTGTATGCACGTGGCAAAGACTTTGATCATCAGTATTAAAATAAAGCAGCGATAGCCTAGTGGTGTGACCGGCGGATTGCCAAATCATAGGTCTCGAGTTCGAACCCAAGGCACGCACCTCTGACTTTTCGGATTCATGTGCGGATTGTATAATTATCACTTGCTTCAAAAACGGTGAAGGAAAACATCGTGAGGAAACCGGCATGCCTGAGAGATATTTCTCGACGGCATGTGATGCCAAGTCAGAGGCCCATGGGCGGCATTAAAACTCTGACACCAGGTTAGTTACTAACCACACGATAAGAAGAGAGTATTAAAATTAATTAACAATAAGTAATATTACTTACTCAACATTGGCGTCTTCAAATTCTTCATCTGAGTCGATTTCTGCGTTCGCCTCGTCGCGTCGCACATACAAGTATTTGCTCGATCTACACGGCCAAAATTATTTTAATCCTTAATTGGTATCTAAACCGAGTAAATAAACAAAAAAAACGTATTTTACAAAAAAATATATATATATTTTCCAAAAAAAAAATACAAATTAAAAAAGGTCAAGATCGCTGTATTCGTACAAAGGAAAATATAATAATGCTACATTTCTTGAGTTTCTTCGTCGCTCTCTGATGAAGTTTCTGATAATATGTTCGATTCCGCAGATACAAACATAGCCAAGGTTTCAGGCAAAAATGTTTCTGCTTTCCTTTTTTTCACAGTTCGCATACTACTGAGCAGAGGATCTGAACTGAGAAGGAGGCGATTAAAAATATCCTGATTACAATTTATTCTAGAAAACTTCCTCGCAAAATCTTGGCGGTAACATCTAAAATGTTTGTTGCGAGCCTCAGCTGCTTCCTCAGAAAGCTGTCCGATTGGTAATAATGCCTTTTCAATTATAACTGCGCCATGGACTAAAATCTTGTGCATTGTTGGCGTCATAGGATGCCAATCATAAAGGTTCACATAAATACGAGCAGTTTCTGAAGCGTATCTTTCATATTTTACGGGATCAATTCTGAACCCGCTTGAAATTGCTTCTAATATGACTTTTAATCTATAAATCAGCTCGTAATTGATGCCAGTTATTTCAGCGGCTAATCTGGGGTCCTCAAAGAACCTTCTGCTGGTATTTCCATCATTTGTATTTCCGAAATTCGATTTAGGCATATCTATTATTAGACCTGTCTCAGTGCGAAACCTTGCTTGTATTTCTTTTTTGGTTTGATCTTCTAGGTCTTTCTCTTCTTTTATTTTCTTTCCCTGTATTTTTTCACCCGAAGTTTGTAGGCTAAATGTAGAATAGATTCAAATATCCGAATTCGTGCGTGTAACACCGATATGCCGAATTCAAGGGCTGCAAAATTCACTTCTCTTGTGTAGTCCAATTTATTAAAATCTTTCGAGGTTGCTCCACAGATGTAGCACCTACTTGTAGACTTCGTACCTGTGGCTGCATTGCAGACCTTTCCGTCAACCATAGTCATTATAAAAGTGTGCTTAATTATGAATTTCTTCCCTGCTATGTCGACCTCTGTTGGGACTAAAGAGTTGATAGCGCTTTTAACATGTCTTATTTCCTCTTCAGTGACATCATTAGTTTCCTTGATAAAGCGAAATCTGATTGGTCGACAGAATCGCGGCGAAGAGGGCGTTGGATTATTCCACAAAATTTTTTCATTATTATCTCCACAAACTAATTGAAGGGGCACGAAGCAGCTTTGGAATATGTTTGAATCAGAATCAATATCACTGTCTAGCTTTTGTTTATACTGAGATTGCTGGGACCCATCGCAGCCCCATTTATTAATTATAGTTAAGTTTTCACGCTCTTGCTCCTTTAAAGTTATTAATACCTCTTCTAGGTATTCCGATAAACGCCTAACGGTAACATCCACTAGAGGCTGTAACTGAGCTTCGGCACTAGTACTCGTTACTGTACACGATTCTTGAGGTGGGTAACATTTCTTCTTGGCTTTTTGTAAGGCACTATAGCACGGAAAAAACTTCTTATTGGTCTTTCTTATAATTTCGTACTGTCCTTGTGTCAAATCTGCATCAATGAACATTTGCAAAGCTTGCATTGGTGTCAAGGAGGGTTGCTTTTTACTTAATTTGGTAAGATGAAATGCCTTTTTATATTTAGTCGCACGTGTTGGAGTACTAGTGATATCTTTTAGGACGTTTGATGCATCTTTCTTACCAGATTTCCCCAGTACCACTTTCGCAGCATGTATTATGACCTCCTTTTCAAAATTAGAACGGAGTTCTTCAGTCTTGCGCCTTTTACTCCTCTCACTTGCGTCTTCAAATAATTTGCATGGTCGACCTGGCCGTTTGTGTGAAGTTGTAACAACAGGTATTTCAAAAGTACCTTCTAGCCAAGACTGGTTGTATTTTATAAAATTATCTTCTTTATAATGAGCTTTGGTCCACCTTTGTTTTATTTCTGATTTTAAATGGGCAAAATCACGTTTTAACTTAACAATTTGGTCTTCATTGTAACCTTCACATGATAAAAGTTTATCCCTTAGATAGTTTAATTTGGCATCTAAGTTAGGCAAATTTTCTTTCTTCATGAGATCAAACAAGTATTGTCGGGTAACAATCCTTACTCCTGACGTACCCACTGAACCTAAAACAAACAAACACTATGTTAAAAAACGCTAACAAACATTTTCATTTTTAGACGATGTTTCGCTGAATGTCTTTAATCCCTTAAAACAGTATTTATCCGGACGTTTCCGGAGATGTTTTTGATGGTATTTATAAGCTAAAAGATCAAATAATAACCTATAATAAAAATTATACCCCGATCTACCCCGATACATTAACAAAAACACTAGCAAAGAAAAAAATTGAAGAAAATTACGGTATGAAAATGAGTCATTTTATTATAAAAAAAACTAATGTAGTTTTATGGTTGATCATAACTTTATTCAGATAATTTGTAAGTCTCTTACCTTGTTCATCAGATTCCATCACTTTCAATTCGTAAAAAGAACTTGATAACATAAAAAAATCACCTTGAAAATTTAATATTTACAAGAGCGCCGAGAACAGATACGTACACTAGGTGAAACGGTCTAATTCCGACTGATGCTACCTGAGCGGGGTGCGCGGGGGCTCTAGACAAAGCATGGAGTATTGTTACTTGGTTCGTACTCTGTTCCGGGAACTCGTTTTTATGAATGTTATTGTTATTTTGATAATGGGACTTTCGGCCGCGTAGATCGTCGTAATACTTGTATGTGCGTCGTCAGCCAAGCGCTGGATTTGCACGAGTTCTGCAGCCTGATAGCTCGTACTTGGCAAAGGCCCTGAAGGGCCAGAACTCGGCGAAGGGCCAACACTTGCCGAAGAGTCAGAACTTGGCGAAGGTCCAAAACTTGGTGAAGGGCCAGAACTTGGCGTAGAGCCAGAACTTGGCGAAGAGCCAGAACTTGGCGAAGGGCCAGAACTAGCCGAAGGACCAGAACTAGCCGAAGGGCCGGAACTTGTCGAAGGGCGAGTAAGCTCTTCGAAATCTTCTCCAAAGATTTCCAACAAGTCTTGGCGCACTTTATCTGTGTGACTTGCCATTGTAGTTCAGTTAGAACCACAAAACACTAAACACAATCCTATCGCAGGCGAAAATCGGGTCCAGTAGACAATGCACAGGTCACAATGTATCCGGATAACAACACGGTTCCAAACGTTAGACAATCAGAGTCCAGTAGGAAAGCCAGTAGTCGTCAATCACAAACAAAGGTAACACAGAGCACGGGAGAGGCAGGAGAGTATCCGATATAGGTCTGGCCGGAAGCGCAAACAAATACCGAATGAGCTTTAAATTATTTCGGAAGCAAAACAAACCCGGCCTAAATCCTAATCCATATTTACCTGAATAAGCAAAACAAAGAAGGCGATAATCTGTTACTACGACGTCAATAATAAACATTCTTATCTCTTTTGTTTCTAAATACAAAACATTCTTATCTCTTTTGTTTCTAAATACATTGTTTACTCGGTTGTGGTTGCATAAACAATGTATTTAGGAACAAATAAGATAAGAATGTTAAATCCTTTCCCACGAATTTGTAAAAGATAAAAAAACTCATGAACACGTGTTTTATTGAGCTTAATCTCTTGTTTTCAAATTGACATTTATAACAAAAGCATCCACCGCAGCAAAAACCCTTTTGTTTAAAATGTATTTTATTTAAAATAAATTACCTAAAAATAAAACCTAGCCAAAAGCCTAGTCTTGCTAAATACCTACCGTACAATAGAGCATGAATCTATTGCGTTCAAAAATCTATTCTCTGTAACATAATTACTTATTACTTTTACCTTACTGTGTGTCACAAAAATAATATAAAAGTTTTTTAGTATTGATGAAATTAACTTTTTAAACCTTCCTAAGTTTTGTCCACGGCTGTTCAGAAGTATGCACCTTTTTGATTTATATAATACAAGGCCTGTATTATTAAATTACACCCATTTTACATGTGTATGTACACATACTATACCATATACACAAACTATATGGGGCACAGGCCCATATAGTTTTGGCACTCTCCTTTGATGTTTCAATGGAAAAATACTTTTTCTTACCACTTGCTCAAAAAAGTGACATTCTATGCCACAAAAAGCGAACATAACAATAGTCATTTTTAATCTGTTAAAAACAGGGAAAGAAAATTGTACTGGATTTCATTCATCCCCTAGGGAGAGAATGTGATTTAAATTTGGAATACCTAACTTACCGAAATTTATACTGAACTACATCTGTGTCACGTACACCATTGAGTTTGTATTTATAGCATTATACATCTTTTTGAAAAAGGAATACGCGTTTATTATGCAGTTATGATTATTAATTAAATAAAATTACAAAACTGACGAGGCCGTATGAGCTTAATGCCTTTGCTTTTCCGACAAAAAAATATAAATATGCCGCGTTTTTGTTTTCTTCAAATATTTAAACGTTATGTTTATTTCAATTTATTTTATAAATAAGTTAATGTTCTAAAAATACGTCTACTTTTATTGTCATTATTTTTAATAAATGCTTATCTCATATTATTATTGTGTTATTTTTTTCGCAAATGGTACGAAAAGTAGAGTATTTTCCTCGGTGATAAAGCTGTCTTAGTCTTGGGTGAAATTAAATCCCTCGCTACACTCAGGACTCGTCTTAAATCCCTCGCTTCGCTCGTGATTTAAGTTTTTAACACCCTCGCTACGCTCGGGAGTAAACCTCGAGTCCTTCGTTACGCTCGCGATTTAAATCGTCACCCGCGACAGAAGACACTGCTTTATCCCCTTGGTTAATAATCTACTATTATAGGTACGATTTCTTTTTACTTCTGCTTTGAGATGTTATTTAATTTTCTTATTTTTTTTTAAATTTTAATACTTTATTTTATTCTGGTACAAAACTGGGCCACATTTTGACCATCACCTTTTGGCCTTAAGACAAAAGAGTGTGGGAACATTTTTGTTATCTTACGCAGTCTGAATAATAATTTAACAATAATAAACATCTAATTTTATATTACCTATGTAATGATATTTTTGTGACTATAATTATGAGTAAAAGGACTGATATCTCTGACCTATCCTTGAACCAAACAATACAATAATCAACTGTTGAAGCCAATTTCTTGACAAAGAATAATTAAATGGCAACATTGTTTTGTTTTCTCATTCATTCATTCGTTCAAAATTTAAACTACCGTTTAAATTTGACACTGACACATTCACTTCACTTTTTACAAAACTTGCTTGCGCGAGAGTGCCATTTGAATAAAAAAAAAATTATATAATATTAACACGTTCATCGCCACGTAGGTCACCGGTGACCTGACCCTGCCCAGTATTTGGGCGCCTCGTAGGTCACCGGTGACCTCAAGGCAGACCTGTTTCCAAACCTATTTAGTGAGCCGTAGGACACTTACTCCATAGATTTTGTGTATGTGTCTGACCGCTGCGGCGCTGTAGAATATGTGCGCACAATGGTTTTCATTTACCTTGAAATTTGCTAGATTCACATAGAAAAATCTGCAGTTTTCGGCAAAAAGAGAAGAGAATGTTAAAATTTTATATTTAATGAAATAAGGTTTACAGCTTTCCATAGTGTTAAGTCCAAACATAGCCCTAATACACTTTTTCTGTGACCTGAAAACAATTTCCCTATTGGTCGAGTTTCCCCAAAAAATAATGCCAAATCTCAGAATGGATTCTACAATGCCATGGTATGCGCATCAAAGTTTACTATTGCTGCTAATTTGAAAAGTGCATATGCAATTGAACTTATCCTTTTTATTAATGCCTCGGTATGTGCTTTCCAGTTGAGATTCTTGTCTATTATGATGCCTAAAAACTTCGTTGTTTTAACTGTGCTGAGGATTGTATCCTGATAGGCTATTTTAAAGTTTGGGGGAGTTAATCGTTGGCTAAACCACATTAGATTAGTTTTTTCTAAGTTTATTTTTAGATTATTATTATTCATCCACTGGACTATTAATTGCATCGTATCATTTATTTCGTTCTCATATAAATTATCTGATCTGCCCATATGTTCATAGGCGAATTCCAAGGGAGAGACAGCCGCTAGCGAGAGCCTCGTCTCAAGCATTTGTCGTTCAAGTTCGCATCTGCGAGTTACGATCTCACGATGCATGGCGATCATGTTATTAGCAATAACTTTTTCAAGATGCATGAATTTCGTATTGACATACATGAACATATCCATGTCTAAAGTTGGAATTTCTTCCTGAGTAAAATATCAGTTTTCTCCCTGTACTTCGTGAATCAAGAGTTTCGGATGATCTGTGGTTTTCAGCTCTAGAAAACAGTAATGTTTGCTTCCGTCAGAGGTTAAAGTGAAAACTGTTTGGTCACTCTGGACGGTGTAGGTAATCAGGCTTCGTCCGTGATGATTGGGTCTTGAGGACGTTAACTTTCGTGCGGAACCACGGTAGAGAACATGGAAAGCGTCCTTGCGACAATCTTCTTTCGTATATTCGGTCCAGAATGTCGGCCCATAGTCATTATCCATACATCTAGAGTCTGACAGGAGGCATACTGAGCCTGTCCGAAAATGGATTTTTCCTGAGTCCATATCAATGGATCCCAAATGTTCTTGAAGCGATATAGTAATTGAGCCCGTAGCAACAACTGATCCCCAATTCTTGTTTCCATCAACAAAATAACCAGCGCTACAGGACTGATCATAACCAATCCAACCAGCGAAATCAAGTTCAGTTCTAATTGTCCCATTCATGACGAGTCCGCTCATTCGATGTCCATAAAGTTGAATGGTACGTTCTCTGTGCATCGTATTGCATTGGTCCCTCGACACTTCCATCACTCGCGAGACAATCCCTCCGTGAGCGATCGAAGCGTGTGAGTGCATACCACAATGAAACACGATATAATTAATCTCTACCTTACACGACATAGCCATAACATCGGTTCGGGAACGAGGCTGGAGAAGTTGAATTACCACGTTTTCTTCTATTGGCGATAGATCTTCAATGTCGCATCGCTCAACTTCAGCGATGGATATAGCAGTATAATTGGTTTCACTTCCACCACACTCGTACGCGATGAACGCGGAAGAGAGTGGAATAAGCGATACAGTAAGCAAGGCGTAAAAAGCTAGGAGTTTCCTCATGATGGTGCCCGATTCAACAAGTCGAATAGAGAACCACATCGATTTTTCACTTTCCTAATTGTATAGGAGCGCTAGATGGAAAACACATTCGTATATTGAGCCCGGATCACAGTGGATCCCTATTTTTCAATTATAAAAATTATAATTCCATTGTTCTATTAGCACTTGTTGATACGAATTACAAATTTATATATGTCGATATAGGTGCATATGGTAAGGAATGTGACTCCACTGTTTTTCAGAACTCAAATCTATACGACTTATTAAAAAAAGGTCAATTATCTACACCTCCGCCAAAACCGTTACCTGGCTTTCAAAAAGAAATTCCTTTTGTCTTCGTGGCGGATGAAGGATTACCACTGACAAATAATATAATGCGCCCATATTCTGGGAAGTTTTTATCGATAGAAAAACGAGTTTTTAATTATCGTTTGAGCCGAGCCAGACGATATGTTGAGAGCGCTTTTGGCATACTCGCAAATAAATGGCGCATATTTCATCGACCCATTAATGTTTCTTACGATTTCACAATAGACATTATAAAAGCATGCTGTGTATTACACAACTTTGTATTGAATCGAGATGGCGCACAAACGTTTGAAGAAATGATTATTGACGATTCTTTGCAAATTTTACACGAAACAACACATGAAAGTAGAACAGGAGCTAACATAATCAGAAACGAATTTGGTAATTATTTTAATAGTAACATTGGAGGAGGTCTTAGTTGGCAGTTAACAAAAATATAAATGTTTATAAGTACTTACCGAGTTTTGTTTTTTCAACACTATTTAACTCCTCAAAATTTGAATATAAACTTGTACACACTTCCCTCCATGCTTCTGTTTTTAAAAATTTGTCTTTGAATCGTGATATAGTTTTGTCCCAAAAGACGGGACGTTCGTAAATTAAAGATATCAGGTGGTCGACATCGTACTGCGCCATTAGGGCTTGCAATCCGGATATCCGGATATCCGTATTATCCGGATATCCGCCGATTTTAAAATCCGGATTTTACTTGCATGACAATCCGGTTTTTTCGGATATTACGGATAGTTCTATTTCACTTTGAAATATTAAATAAAAAGCTGTCATCTGCAATGAGCATTACTGTTATTACGTTATTTATTATTTCAATATAGTTAATCACTCTCGCTTTTGTTTTTTTACTTCCCAAATCATACATAAATACATAAACGCACGCCTTTTTTCATGAGGGTAGGTTGAAATGAGAAAGTACAGAGTGCCATGTGCTACGATTCTGACATAATTCTTTTGCTTCGTTTACATTCATACATGCTGTCATACACATCATAATATTGAGTCAATTTTGTGGCAGAGATTATAATTAATTCCAACATTCTATATACATAGCCAAAATACAGGCTTTGCTTAGCTCTGCTTGGCTACAGATGGACACTCCACACCAATTAGACCGACCTAACTTAGCTTGAACAAATATTATTATTATTTATTATTTATTTATTTATTTATTTATTTATTTAAAAAAAAAGAGAGAGAGTTTTCTTTTAACAAACATTATTATTAAAATTAATGACCACTGGCCAACTTTATCAATCAATCAATTCATTTATTAAATCAAACAAATGACACACATCCATACTGCACGCATTTTCAAGATTGTGTTGTATTTTACGGCACGCACGGTAAAAGAAGACTGGACCAGAGTTTCAAAATCAATCGCTATAGTGGCATTTACAAAACCTCTCACATTTTTATTAAGAACAAAAAAACTTCCAACGAATCTGTGAGACTAGCGATTATTAAAATTATATCCACGTTTAACACACAACAACCAAATCAAACAGTCATAACTTCTACGGACAATACACGATATAAAGAAGGTTGCTCTTCTTCAACTGAAAACGTATCAATCAAAGCATGTTCAAGTTTCTTCATGACACACATGATATATCTGAGCCATTCTGAGGTCATCAAAAAACTTGAATCTTTAGGCCCATGCATACCACTAATTTCTACGGAAAATTGTTCTCAGTGGAGGCTATACGGTTATGGAATGCTTTGCCTGTGTCAGGGAGACAAGATCAAACATTAGCATCATTTAAAAATATATTATTGTCTTTCTTCTTTCTTTCTTTCAACACCAGGGGCGCGTTGCCGACCCTTTAAAAACCTATCTACTCCCCTTTTGAAGAACCCCATACTGTAGCCCTCTGAGAAAACCTCGGCAGGGAGCTCATTCCACAATCCAAGTGTACGCAACAGCTGTAATAGATGGTTAACAACTAAATAAGCAACGCATAGCCAATTACAGGTAGAAACAAAGTATGTTACAGAAATCTTAGGATTACTAACAAGCACGGTAATAACAGAAAAAAAAATAGAAAAAAATACAAAAAGCACTCACATTATAATGTTTTATACAGGTCGATTGGATTGCGATGTTATGATTTGTAATAAATGTAAGATCTCATGTTTAATTAGAATTGTTAGTATGAGAAAAGTACATTCGATTGTATAGTGCGATATCGGTGTTTTAAAGCAAAATTTTAAAAAGTTAACAATTTTGTAATTGTTACTTGAAATATTGGTATAGTTTAATATTTCTTGTCATTTTGCCTGAGAGACTAATTAGAACGTGTTACAAAAGCTTATTAATTTAATTTATAATAAAAACAAAAAAATATCCGTATTATCCGAAATATCCGGATAATCCGGATAGCAATTTTTTAAAATCCGTATTATCCGGATAGTAAAAACGAACGGATATTGCAAGCCCTATGCGCCATATCGCTTAAAAAACACGTGCAGGTCGTTCAAAGTATGGACACCGACTAAACGGCAAAGCGTTGTCGCATCGCAGATTTGTACGTTGCGGCAGCGCATCGGAAATTTCCACGATGCGTTGTGCGGCGTCGTTGATTTTTGCGATGCGACGCCGCAACGCACTGTTGTGGCCTGGCCCTTACCCCTACCAAAAGGTAGTTTTGTATAGAGAAAAATGGGCAAGAAACTAAGATATGCACAAGGCTAAAAATAAAAAAAATATAATTAAATACATGTTAGATTAGAATAAGACAAGGCAATGCAGAGGAAAAATCACGCATTAGATTAGCCATTCTGCAGGAGCAACTTAAACAAGAAGAACTAAAGACCCAAAAACTTAAAGATAGTAAATAAAGATAAAGATAAAAGATAAAGATAGTTTATTTGTCAAAACATGAGTAAGCAGTACAAAAACTGGGTTGCAAAGCATGGTGGTTAAGATAAAAAACAAAAACGTCCTAACATGTTTTGCCTAAAATAGGCGTACAAATATTTATTTATTTTTTTTAGTCTGACTCATTTTATTCAAGATATAAGTAGTTAAGTTAGATAATAAGTATAATAATATTACCTAATTATTAATAAGTAAATACAATTTTATTTTTTGAAAGATTATGTTACCACTAATTAAATTATCTATGATATTATTAGTGACTGTTTTGATTCTATATATTATAATTATTTAATTTTTCATGAATATTTTAATTTTAGTATTCCACGACTTAGATTTTAAGTAATTGCTATATAATTAAACAATATTTTGCTTGCCCTTACAGGGTCTACAACGGCTCTTAACATATTTTGTATCCTTGTGGAACCCAAATAAATGAATAATATGAATATGAATAGTCACATAGTTTCATTGATGAAATGTCACAATTTTAGGTTTCAATCATTTAAAAAGTCATTTATATTATAAAAACATTTATCAATGAGATATTTTTTTAATTGTAATTTAAAACTTAATATATTTAGCTCTATAATTGGTTTAGGTAACTTGTTAAATATTACCGGAGCAAGGCAGAAAATACTTTTTTGCATTAGTGCTGTATTGGATCTTACATGACATAGTCTATCCTTATCTCGACGGTTGCGAACAACTACATCGGAACGACAGGTGAATAAATTAGGGTTAGTTTTAACGAAAACCGCTACTTCATATATAAAAAGAGAAGAGAATGTTAAAATTTTATATTTAATGAAATAAGGTTTACAGCTTTCCATAGTGTTAAGTCCAAACATAGCCCTAATACACTTTTTCTGTGACCTGAAAACAATTTCCCTATTGGTCGAGTTTCCCCAAAAAATAATGCCAAATCTCAGAATGGATTCTACAATGCCATGGTATGCGCATCAAAGTTTACTATTGCTGCTAATTTGAAAAGTGCATATGCAATTGAACTTATCCTTTTTATTAATGCCTCGGTATGTGCTTTCCAGTTGAGATTCTTGTCTATTATGATGCCTAAAAACTTCGTTGTTTTAACTGTGCTGAGGATTGTATCCTGATAGGCTATTTTAAAGTTTGGGGGAGTTAATCGTTGGCTAAACCACATTAGATTAGTTTTTTCTAAGTTTATTTTTAGATTATTATTATTCATCCACTGGACTATTAATTGCATCGTATCATTTATTTCGTTCTCATATAAATTATCTGATCTGCCCATATCGCACATTAATTTCCTTAACGTCACTAAACAAAATATACACATTTTCAGTACAAGCGTTTAAAGTTTTGATTATTTTGGAAAGGGTATAAATAAAAGTAGAGTAATTATGTCGGTCATATCTTTTGTTTTTATTATGGAATAAAAGTAGCAGTACTTATTAAAAAAATCTGAAAAACGAAAACACCCTTTCTTGGTAATAAAAAACTGAAAAAACTAATATAGTGTCACTATTCTGCGCGATGCACAGGCCCTTTTATAAGTTTTTATAAAACAATAATGTCTTAAACAATAACAATTTTACCTTAATTATACTTAAAACAGTATTAAAAAATCAGTTCTGTCATATTTAGGTACTATACTTATCATTAGAATAACACTTTGGTTGGCAATGACAAACTATTAATTAAAATACACAATGTTTGAGATCAAAAATTAACTTAAGTATGAAAAATATAACAATATTCTCGTTTCTAAATTATTAAAAATATTTTTAAGTATGTTGTTTTATTTTTAAATTTACTAATATAAGAACAATACTAAATTACAAAGAAAAAATATGGTCAAAATAAGATGAGGCGTTGTATTTAGGAATATGATTATGATCAACAAGAGCCTTCAAATCTTTTTTTTTCCTTTCAGCTAATGGTAATTTAGCCGTGTATAGTGGTTTCAGATCAGATATTGTAGCAGTTGTCCCTTGTCTGCGTGTTGCGACTTTACTGGTTTCTAACTTAATCTCCTTAAAATCAGTGTCAGCATAAGAGGTTTTATAAAAAAACTGTATTTTACTTGCTTCTTTTTCATTTTTTATGATTTTTATTATCTTTATATCTGCAAGTTTCACCTTTTCTCCATCCATATTTTTCGAAATAGCTTTGTCAGTTACTGCTTTAATATCATAAAATTCCGTGTGACTCATTTCATTTACATTATACGGTTGTCCTCGTTTTTTGGCACTTCTCATGGCAACTATGTACTGAGCTGGTACATAGATCGGTCCCGATTTCAACATTTTCTTTACTTCTCTTTCTATTGTGGAGTGAACCGCGTCTCCTTCATTTTGTGTATGTCCCTTTGTCAGGAATTTATGGGTAATTGATTTAATTGGTAGCATTTTTAAAGCATGCTGATACATGAAAAACATGAAGTTATTCTTTTGCTGACCACAGCAGTTATTTGAATAAAATATAAATTCGGCGTCAGGGTTGGAAGACGACATCTTCTGTAGATATTTGTACACGCATGATGCAATTACGTTCACTCCTCTATTTCCTTCTACTTCAGTCCAAAAGTAACATTCTGTATGATCCTTGCCAAGCTCTGAAATTGTGAAATTCAAACAGTTCAATTTAGATTTGTAATAAAATATAGACACATCGCCTTTAGGAACAGTCATCACTGCTTGTAAATCGTAACATGAAACAATACGCGTTGGTCCTATATCTTTTTTGTCTTGTTCTTTCTCATTGCGACTCAGTTGTTTTTATTTTAAATGATTCTCGTGGAGATCCTTCATTGCTTCTTTACCAGCAGCATCAGCATTCTTATAGGCCACACAGTCATCGCATTGATCCTTTTTAGGTACGAAGAAACCAATATTGTATTCTGATTTAAATATTTTGCGGTAAGTATGAATTTTAACATGAGGTACGTTTCTTGATATGCAATCTTTTTTGTAGTCATTAAACAAATCGGTCAAGGTTTTGCCACCATCGATGTATTGTTTTGTCGTTTGTTTCCGGAGGTAATGACTTTCAATTCTTGGTATAGATTCGATATGTTCTTTAACAATGTCTATCATCTGTGTAGGGATCCCGGTGCTGCTGTGCTTTCCCCTTTTCTCAATGATCTCCGCAGTTCCTTGTTGATTTTTATTATCTAAAACAGTTCTTATAGGTCGATCATTTATACCAAGGGTATTCTTAAAAAAAGTTTTACAGACCCTCTGTTTTTTGTCATCTACATGAAAGTAGAATGCATTTTTAAGTTTTCTGTTGCTGTCCACTTTTTTATATTGGTACTTTGGGACAATATTGGTCATATGCATAGCAATATAATCTCGCTGTCGCATCAGTGACCCCATCTTCCAATAATTATCAAAAAGACCTTGGCGAATCTCCTCTGAAATAAGCTCACGACACTTAATTCGACATTTTTCGTTACACGGCGGTCCTATTTTTCTTTTGTAGCGTAGTGGATTTCTTGGTAGTTAAATGAGACACGGAAGACTTAGTTCTACATTTATTGTATCACTACACATACATAATAGTTTCTAGGGTCTAGGGTTCTAGTGTCTCTAAAGTCACGCACTGTCACTGAAGGTAGGAATAAGGTACTGCCCTGAGCAACCAGAAGTCGTCGATCGCCACGCACGGTAGGTAGGCCGGGTAGGCGGCCTCACGCGTCGGTAGGGACGCGCGGCAGGGCGGTCGACCAGGTGGGCAGCGGGCTCAGGGCAACCAGCCCTAGGCAGCGTTGGTGGTGGCTGGTGGTGGCTGGCAGCGGCAGCGCAGACGGCCAGCAGGTAGCGGCGGCAGGCCACTGACTACACGGCCACGGCTTAAGGGTAGCTCGCGGTAGGGCGGCCGTGCAGGTGCGTGTTCTCACCGCGTTGGTAGAACGCGGGAGCACAGTTAAGCAGCAGAGCAGTGCAGCGTGGGCGAAGCAGCGATAGTGGTTTAGCCAGCGCCAGGAACCCTGAAACAGCGCCAAGGGGGGGCGCTTGAGCTTCAAGATGTTCCTGTAAGCCCCTTCGATGTGCGTGTCCCTGCCATGCGTTAGATGCGGCAAGCTCAAGGCAGTGAAGAAGATGGAAGATGGGTACTCACACATCGCAGTGGTTTACAGTGATTAGATGATAGGTGAATAGGCTGACAGACTAGAGGCAAGGCGTGGCGTCACATCGCCACGTGGTTCTCATTGACCGTCGACTAGCGTCGCCGGTTTATGATACAGCATGGATGAGCATGATTTAGTTTATAGAGAATAGAATAGGATGCACGCCATGCGGAGAACCATATAACCAATTAGAGTACATGTGCATAGTGAATAGCTAGGTGCTAATTAATATTAGATACAGAATACATTGCCGGCAGCCATGTTAAATAGACACAGAGATTACAAATAGTTATGGCTTGCCGGGACATAAATTTAGCAGCAAAAGAACACAATGGCGGAGTTCACTTACCCAATAACTGGGGACTTATCTAGTAGGCTGCTCGCTTGATGTAAAAAGGACAGAGCCTATGCGTGCAGCCGTTTTTATAGGAGGTCCTGAGTGACGTTCTCCCTCCATTGTGACATATCAGAACATTTAGGGTTGTACCGATAATTTAGTTTGGTGAATACTATTTAGAATTAGTCGGTTTTTAGTGAATCGACTAATTTATGCTACACTTTCAGGCACGAATTTTAAAGAAGCTGAGACGTACGATTGACCCTTATTTCGTAAAATCTTGGCTAACTTTTTTTTGTTTTGAACACGTGCTCTCTTTTGGGCACGGACAGCAGGAACAGGCTCATTAAAGCTAGTCTCATTATTTTCAATGTCTGATACAATATTATTTGCGTTTGATGGAATATTGTGTAAATGTGTGTCGGTTACAGCATTGCTTGCAGTAACTTCAAGTTCCATAACTGGCATCAAATTATTGCCTTGTTCGTTGAGTGCTTTACTGGTGTAGAAGTTATTGGGTAGAGTGAGTATCCACACTCTTGGTAAATACTTTTATAAAATAGAAGGAGAAATCAGCGGACAGAAGAACAGTTAAGATATATACACTTTTATTTACATAGGTACAAGTAACATTATAATCAGCTTATTTAAGCGAGCCACGATAAAAATATAACTAATATATAAAACAGAAAACGTGACAACAGGAAAAATCTAAGTGACATAATATATTTTACTTTTTCTCTATTTGAAATATTAAATGGCATTCCGCTACACAACCCCCCTCTTGAGACCGTCAAGGGCGATAGTAGTCAGGAAAACGCACCTTACGGCCTGACTGCGTTGTTTTGATGCTGTTGTCTTCGGCCGTTGGCGTTGAATTGATGACTGGTGTGTGAGTGGTTATGTTGTTGTGTGATGTTGTGGTGTGTGAGTCTTGCAGTATGTAAGCCGGTTTCAGTCGGTCTACCGATACTGAGACTACTTTACCATTGTGGAGGAGTTTGAATGCTTTGTCACCCCTCTCTAGTACTTTATGCGGACCTGTGTATGCGGGCTTGAATGAACCGGATGATGCGTTATCCCGTAGAAAGACATGCGTCGCTGTGGCAAGGTCCTTGAATATGAATATGGCTCGACTATTAGAATGCCGAGATGCTGCAGCCGGTTGTATGTTTTTGGCGAACATGCGTAATCTTACTATGTAGTCGGCAACGTCTGTATCGCAAGTCGCTTCTGGATCGAAGAAATCTCCTGGCAGGCGCAGTGTCTCACCGTAAACTAATTCAGCCGGCGTAGCCTGTAAATCTTCCTTTTGAGCACTTCGTATTCCTAGAAGAACTAGTGGTAGAGATTCTACCCAGTTGTTATTACTGTGGCAGGTTATTGCTGTTTTCAACTGTCTGTGGAACCGCTCAACCATACCGTTACAGGCAGGGTGGTAAGCAGTTGTCTTTCTGTGCTCAAATCCAGCTATCTCCGATAGACGCTTGAAGAGAGTCGACTCAAACTGTCTGCCGCGATCCGTCACGATTTTTATGGGACAACCAAAACGTGCGATCCATCCATACAGAAGGGCATTTGCCACTGTTTCGGCTGTGATATCTTTAATTGGTATTGCCTCAGGCCATCGCGTGAAACGATCTACAGCGGTGAGACAATACCGGAAACCGTGTGAGAGTGGAAGTGGTCCAATCATGTCAATATGGATGTGCATAAAACGTGATCGTGGTAGTTTGAAGTTGCCTAGAGGTGCGCTGACATGGCGAGTGATTTTTGCACGCTGGCATGCCAAGCAATTTCGCGTCCATTCTCTGCAGTCTTTCCTTACTTCGGGCCACACGTAACGCTCTGCTACCAACTTGGCACTGGCGTTGGCTCCTGGGTGGCTCAAAGAGTGCAGGGAGTCAAAGACTTGACGGCGATATTCCTTCGAGACATATGGTCTCGGTATCTTACCACTATCATCGCAATATAATTCAGACATTGTACCTGGTAGTTTGATTTTTTTAAGACGCATCGATGTTGTTCCGTCGAGTAGCTTTTTGAGTTCTGTATCGCAACTCTGGGACTTAGCTAGCACGTTCAAGTCGATAGGTTGGACAATCTCCTCTACTCTTGACAGGGCATCGGCGACAACGTTGTTTTTACCCGAAATGTGTCTGATGTCTGTGGAAAACTGCGAGATTAAATCTAGATGTCTAAACTGTCGTGGTGAGCAGTTTTCCTTACGTGATTGGAATGCGTAACAGATGGGTTTGTGATCGGTGTATATTATAAACTCTCTAGCCTCGACCATGTGTCTGAAGTATTTAATCGCTTCATATATCGCGAGCAATTCACGGTCATACGGTGAGTACTTTCGCTGACTTGTGCTTAGTTTACGAGAAAAGAAAGCTAGGGGTTGCCATTCCCCATCCTTCAGTTGTTGAAGCACTGCTCCCACTGCGACATCCGAGGCGTCTGTCACCAGAGCTAGCTTTGCTCCGCAAAAGGGGTGTGCGAGCATTGTTGCCTCGCATAGACCTCTTTTACTGGCCATAAATGCATCATGTTCCTCTGCTGTGAAATTGACAGGGTGTGAGCCTTTTACCGAGCCTTCTAAAAGCTTGTTGAGCGGTGCGTGTTGTTGAGCTGCCTCTGGGATAAACCTCCTATAAAAGTTTACCATCCCTAAAAACCTCTTTAGTTCCCGCACAGTCTTCGGGGGTGGGTAGCTGTTGATGGCTTCTACCTTTTCTGGTAATGGTTTAGTGCCGCTCGATGTTATTAAGTAACCTAAAAATGTTACCTCTTTGGCTCCAAATACGCATTTTGACGTGTTTATCACCATCCCATATTCTCGCAATCTCGTAAACAGCTGTCGCAGGTGGTCTTCGTGTTCTTTTTGATCTTTAGAATAGACCAGAAAGTCATCTAAGTAACCAAAACAAAAGTCAAGACCTCGTAGCATTTCATCGACAAACCGTTGGAATGTTTGCCCTGCATTGCGTAATCCAAACGTCATGAACGGGAATTCATAGAGTCCAAAGGGTGTGGTTATGGCTGTTTTTGGTATATCATCTGGATTGACGCGTATTTGGTTATATGCTTTTACCAAATCGATTGTTGAGAATATTTGACATCCAGAAAGATTGTGGGCGAAGTCATGTATGTGACGAATGGGGTACCGATCTGGTATAGTTCGTGCGTTTAGCATCCTAAAATCGCCACACGGTCGCCACCCATTATCCTTCTTAGGTGCCAAGTGCAAGGGTGAAGCCCAGGGTGAGTCAGAGGGTCTGGCTGTGCCACACGTGAGCATAGATTCAAACTCCTCCTTTGCAATTTTCAGTTTATCTGGAGCCAACCGACGCGGTGTGCAAGACACGGGAGGTTCACGTCAGTGGAATTTGTTGATGAAGAGTCTGACGATGAGGAACTTGACGTCGACGAGGATGATGATGACGTGGATGAATCACAGGACGTTACTGAACACTTGCGACGACGTCGTTTTCTTGAAGGTAAGTATGTACGATCATCATCAGAAGCTGGTGAGAAATCGCCGTTTGATCCATTACTTAGGTTTGATGTGGATGAATCTCTTCTATTAACCGCGATATTCAGTGGTTCATTGCATATTATGTTGTCACCTGAATACTCGGGCAAAGTAGATACTGATGGTGCACAGTTTTGTTCAAGGCTCTTTTGTTCTTCAATAAATGTACATTGTTCATCAATATAATTTGCTTCCATGGGTTCATTTTCTATATTGTAATTATTAGAGTCATTTTCCATATTTGTAAATAATTGTCTTTTGACATTTCTTAGCCGTTCTACACTGTCATTAGTTACACGGCGTCTTAACTGCAAAGTACTCAATGGATTGTATGAAGTCTTATACTCCAATTGTTCAATGTGCGGAATATCTTGAGATCTTTGTTCATTGGTACTTGCATTGTGATTTTCAAGACAGCTTCCAACTATGTCTCGTAGCTTTTTAATTCGCTCAGAAGGTAGTGGCATCGTTTACTGAAAAAAGTTATTTTATTTGAAAATTATCAATAATTATTACTACCTATATTCGTAAAAATTAAACAAATAATTGAACCATAAATGAAGAGAAAAATATTTTAAATCAAATTGCCCAGAATAAACCAAAGTACTATATACTCGTATCTGGCTCAACGAAATTGGTTAATTTTTTTACCAAGATCACAATAATGTAATTGTTATTAGTGCCTTTATAGCAAATTATGTCATAATTAGATGCATTTCCATTTTAAATGTATGGGTACCAAATGCCACTAAACAAAAATATACATAATTCAGTAAAGCGAGAACTAAAACTCTCGAAAGCATAATGTCACTATGCGTATAGTGTCGATATTAAGCACATAAATTCTATACTAAACTATGAGGTATAACGTCAGTAAGCTTATTATGTCAATATACATTAAAAAATGAAGCTACTTTGCAAAAGTCATAACGACATTTTCATTATAGTGTCATTATGTTGTTAACTGTTAAAAAAAAAAACAGGCTATTGTTATTTAATTAAAGACACTAAACAAAAAATGTCGTTATGACATCATTATAGATCTAAAACTTACCGATTTTTTAACTGCTTCAACGTCTCAATGCGTAAAGTGTCACGATTCCTTGCACTGAATAATCATTCACTGTTGACAACTCGTTGCGTAATGGTGAATGTGTCATTCTGCAGTCACAACTCATGCGTTTCGCGGGAAACAACGTAACGTCATTATGCCATCTAGCGGATTCTACGTGAACTATTAAAGCCAGTGTTTTTGGAAAAAATAGGGAATAGTTCATAGTATAGATGGCGTTACTTAGCTCAAAATTGATAATTTTTGTTTAATGACGTTAAGGAAATTAATGTGCGATATGTTCATAGGCGAATTCCAAGGGAGAGACAGCCGCTAGCGAGAGCCTCGTCTCAAGCATTTGTCGTTCAAGTTCGCATCTGCGAGTTACGATCTCACGATGCATGGCGATCATGTTATTAGCAATAACTTTTTCAAGATGCATGAATTTCGTATTGACATACATGAACATATCCATGTCTTAAGTTGGAATTTCTTCCTGAGTAAAATACCAGTTTTCTCCCTGTACTTCGTGAATCAAGAGTTTCGGATGATCTGTGGTTTTCAGCTCTAGAAAACAGTAATGTTTGCTTCCGTCAGAGGTTAAAGTGAAAACTGTTTGGTCACTCTGGACGGTGTAGGTAATCAGGCTTCGTCCGTGATGATTGGGTCTTGAGGACGTTAACTTTCGTGCGGAACCACGGTAGAGAACATGGAAAGCGTCCTTGCGACAATCTTCTTTCGTATATTCGGTCCAGAATGTCGGCCCATAGTCATTATCCATACATCTAGAGTCTGACAGGAGGCATACTGAGCCTGTCCGAAAATGGATTTTTCCTGAGTCCATATCAATGGATCCCAAATGTTCTTGAAGCGATATAGTAATTGAGCCCGTAGCAACAACTGATCCCCAATTCTTGTTTCCATCAACAAAATAACCAGCGCTACAGGACTGATCATAACCAATCCAACCAGCGAAATCAAGTTCAGTTCTAATTGTCCCATTCATGACGAGTCCGCTCATTCGATGTCCATAAAGTTGAATGGTACGTTCTCTGTGCATCGTATTGCATTGGTCCCTCGACACTTCCATCACTCGCGAGACAATTCCTCCGTGAGCGATCGAAGCGTGTGAGTGCATACCACAATGAAACACGATATAATTAATCTCTACCTTACACGACATAGCCATAACATCGGTTCGGGAACGAGGCTGGAGAAGTTGAATTACCACGTTTTCTTCTATTGGCGATAGATCTTCAATGTCGCATCGCTCAACTTCAGCGATGGATATAGCAGTATAATTGGTTTCACTTCCACCACACTCGTACGCGATGAACGCGGAAGAGAGTGGAATAAGCGATACAGTAAGCAAGGCGTAAAAAGCTAGGAGTTTCCTCATGATGGTGCCCGATTCAACAAGTCGAATAGAGAACCACATCGATTTTTCAATTTCCTAATTGTATAGGAGCGCTAGATGGAAAACACATTCGTATATTGAGCTTGGATCACAGTGGATCCCTATTTTTCAATTATAAAAATTATAATTCCATTGTTCTATTAGCACTTGTTGATACGAATTACAAATTTATATATGTCGATATAGGTGCATATGGTAAGGAATGTGACTCCACTGTTTTTCAGAACTCAAATCTATACGACTTATTAAAAAAAGGTCAATTATCTACACCTCCGCCAAAACCGTTACCTGGCTTTCAAAAAGAAATTCCTTTTGTCTTCGTGGCGGATGAAGGATTACCACTGACAAATAATATAATGCGCCCATATTCTGGGAAGTTTTTATCGATAGAAAAACGAGTTTTTAATTATCGTTTGAGCCGAGCCAGACGATATGTTGAGAGCGCTTTTGGCATACTCGCAAATAAATGGCGCATATTTCATCGACCCATTAATGTTTCTTACGATTTCACAATAGACATTATAAAAGCATGCTGTGTATTACACAACTTTGTATTGAATCGAGATGGCGCACAAACGTTTGAAGAAATGATTATTGACGATTCTTTGCAAATTTTACACGAAACAACACATGAAAGTAGAACAGGAGCTAACATAATCAGAAACGAATTTGGTAATTATTTTAATAGTAACATTGGAGGAGGTCTTAGTTGGCAGTTAACAAAAATATAAATGTTTATAAGTACTTACCGAGTTTTGTTTTTTCAACACTATTTAACTCCTCAAAATTTGAATATAAACTTGTACACACTTCCCTCCATGCTTCTGTTTTTAAAAATTTGTCTTTGAATCGTGATATAGTTTTGTCCCAAAAGACGGGACGTTCGTAAATTAAAGATATCAGGTGGTCGACATCGTACTGCGCCATATCGCTTAAAAAACACGTGCAGGTCGTTCAAAGTATGGACACCGACTAAACGGCAAAGCGTTGTCGCATCGCAGATTTGTACGTTGCGGCAGCGCATCGGAAATTTCCACGATGCGTTGTGCGGCGTCGTTGATTTTTGCGAAGCGACGCCGCAACGCACTGTTGTGGCCTGGCCCTTACCCCTACCAAAAGGTAGTTTTGTATAGAGAAAAATGGGCAAGAAACTAAGATATGCACAAGGCTAAAAATAAAAAAAATATAATTAAATACATGTTAGATTAGAATAAGACAAGGCAATGCAGAGGAAAAATCACGCATTAGATTAGCCATTCTGCAGGAGCAACTCAAACAAGAAGAACTAAAGACCCAAAAACTTAAAGATAGTAAATAAAGATAAAGATAAAAGATAAAGATAGTTTATTTGTCAAAACATGAGTAAGCAGTACAAAAACTGGGTTGCAAAGCATGGTGGTTAAGATAAAAAACAAAAACGTCCTAACATGTTTTGCCTAAAATAGGCGTACAAATATTTTTTTTTTTTTTTAGTCTGACTCATTTTATTCAAGATATAAGTAGTTAAGTTAGATAATAAGTATAATAATATTACCTAATTATTAATAAGTAAATACAATTTTATTTTTTGAAAGATTATGTTACCACTAATTAAATTATCTATGATATTATTAGTGACTGTTTTGATTCTATATATTATAATTATTTAATTTTTCATGAATATTTTAATTTTAGTATTCCACGACTTAGATTTTAAGTAATTGCTATATAATTAAACAATATTTTGCTTGCCCTTACAGGGTCTACAACGGCTCTTAACATATTTTGTATCCTTGTGGAACCCAAATAAATGAATATTATGAATATGAATAGTCACATAGTTTCATGGATGAAATGTCACAATTTTAGGTTTCAATCATTTAAAAAGTCATTTATATTATAAAAACATTTATCAATGAGATATTTTTTTAATTGTAATTTAAAACTTAATATATTTAGCTCTATAATTGGTTTAGGTAACTTGTTAAATATTACCGGAGCAAGGCAGAAAATACTTTTTTGCATTAGTGCTGTATTGGATCTTACATGACATAGTCTATCCTTATCTCGACGGTTGCGAACAACTACATCGGAACGACAGGTGAATAAATTAGGGTTAGTTTTAACGAAAACCGCTACTTCATATATAAAAAGAGAAGAGAATGTTAAAATTTTATATTTAATGAAATAAGGTTTACAGCTTTCCATAGTGTTAAGTCCAAACATAGCCCTAATACACTTTTTCTGTGACCTGAAAACAATTTCCCTATTGGTCGAGTTTCCCCAAAAAATAATGCCAAATCTCAGAATGGATTCTACAATGCCATGGTATGCGCATCAAAGTTTACTATTGCTGCTAATTTGAAAAGTGCATATGCAATTGAACTTATCCTTTTTATTAATGCCTCGGTATGTGCTTTCCAGTTGAGATTCTTGTCTATTATGATGCCTAAAAACTTCGTTGTTTTAACTGTGCTGAGGATTGTATCCTGATAGGCTATTTTAAAGTTTGGGGGAGTTAATCGTTGGCTAAACCACATTAGATTAGTTTTTTCTAAGTTTATTTTTAGATTATTATTATTCATCCACTGGACTATTAATTGCATCGTATCATTTATTTCGTTCTCATATAAATTATCTGATCTGCCCATATGTTCATAGGCGAATTCCAAGGGAGAGACAGCCGCTAGCGAGAGCCTCGTCTCAAGCATTTGTCGTTCAAGTTCGCATCTGCGAGTTACGATCTCACGATGCATGGCGATCATGTTATTAGCAATAACTTTTTCAAGATGCATGAATTTCGTATTGACATACATGAACATATCCATGTCTAAAGTTGGAATTTCTTCCTGAGTAAAATATCAGTTTTCTCCCTGTACTTCGTGAATCAAGAGTTTCGGATGATCTGTGGTTTTCAGCTCTAGAAAACAGTAATGTTTGCTTCCGTCAGAGGTTAAAGTGAAAACTGTTTGGTCACTCTGGACGGTGTAGGTAATCAGGCTTCGTCCGTGATGATTGGGTCTTGAGGACGTTAACTTTCGTGCGGAACCACGGTAGAGAACATGGAAAGCGTCCTTGCGACAATCTTCTTTCGTATATTCGGTCCAGAATGTCGGCCCATAGTCATTATCCATACATCTAGAGTCTGACAGGAGGCATACTGAGCCTGTCCGAAAATGGATTTTTCCTGAGTCCATATCAATGGATCCCAAATGTTCTTGAAGCGATATAGTAATTGAGCCCGTAGCAACAACTGATCCCCAATTCTTGTTTCCATCAACAAAATAACCAGCGCTACAGGACTGATCATAACCAATCCAACCAGCGAAATCAAGTTCAGTTCTAATTGTCCCATTCATGACGAGTCCGCTCATTCGATGTCCATAAAGTTGAATGGTACGTTCTCTGTGCATCGTATTGCATTGGTCCCTCGACACTTCCATCACTCGCGAGACAATTCCTCCGTGAGCGATCGAAGCGTGTGAGTGCATACCACAATGAAACACGATATAATTAATCTCTACCTTACACGACATAGCCATAACATCGGTTCGGGAACGAGGCTGGAGAAGTTGAATTACCACGTTTTCTTCTATTGGCGATAGATCTTCAATGTCGCATCGCTCAACTTCAGCGATGGATATAGTAGTATAATTGGTTTCACTTCCACCACACTCGTACGCGATGAACGCGGAAGTGAGTGGAATAAGCGATACAGTAAGCAAGGCGTAAAAAGCTAGGAGTTTCCTCATGATGGTGCCCGATTCAACAAGTCGAATAGAGAACCACATCGATTTTTCACTTTCCTAATTGTATAGGAGCGCTAGATGGAAAACACATTCGTATATTGAGCCCGGATCACAGTGGATCCCTATTTTTCAATTATAAAAATTATAATTCCATTGTTCTATTAGCACTTGTTGATACGAATTACAAATTTATATATGTCGATATAGGTGCATATGGTAAGGAATGTGACTCCACTGTTTTTCAGAACTCAAATCTATACGACTTATTAAAAAAAGGTCAATTATCTACACCTCCGCCAAAACCGTTACCTGGCTTTCAAAAAGAAATTCCTTTTGTCTTCGTGGCGGATGAAGGATTACCACTGACAAATAATATAATGCGCCCATATTCTGGGAAGTTTTTATCGATAGAAAAACGAGTTTTTAATTATCGTTTGAGCCGAGCCAGACGATATGTTGAGAGCGCTTTTGGCATACTCGCAAATAAATGGCGCATATTTCATCGACCTATTAATGTTTCTTACGATTTCACAATAGACATTATAAAAGCATGCTGTGTATTACACAACTTTGTATTGAATCGAGATGGCGCACAAACGTTTGAAGAAATGATTATTGACGATTCTTTGCAAATTTTACACGAAACAACACATGAAAGTAGAACAGGAGCTAACATAATCAGAAACGAATTTGGTAATTATTTTAATAGTAACATTGGAGGAGGTCTTAGTTGGCAGTTAACAAAAATATAAATGTTTATAAGTACTTACCGAGTTTTGTTTTTTCAACACTATTTAACTCCTCAAAATTTGAATATAAACTTGTACACACTTCCCTCCATGCTTCTGTTTTTAAAAATTTGTCTTTGAATCGTGATATAGTTTTGTCCCAAAAGACGGGACGTTCGTAAATTAAAGATATCAGGTGGTCGACATCGTACTGCGCCATATCGCTTAAAAAACACGTGCAGGTCGTTCAAAGTATGGACACCGACTAAACGGCAAAGCGTTATCGCATCGCAGATTTGTACGTTGCGGCAGCGCATCGGAAATTTCCACGATGCGTTGTGCGGCGTCGTTGATTTTTGCGAAGCGACGCCGCAACGCACTGTTGTGGCCTGGCCCTTACCCCTACCAAAAGGTAGTTTTGTATAGAGAAAAATGGGCAAGAAACTAAGATATGCACAAGGCTAAAAATAAAAAAAATATAATTAAATACATGTTAGATTAGAATAAGACAAGGCAATGCAGAGGAAAAATCACGCATTAGATTAGCCATTCTGCAGGAGCAACTCAAACAAGAAGAACTAAAGACCCAAAAACTTAAAGATAGTAAATAAAGATAAAGATAAAAGATAAAGATAGTTTATTTGTCAAAACATGAGTAAGCAGTACAAAAACTGGGTTGCAAAGCATGGTGGTTAAGATAAAAAACAAAAACGTCCTAACATGTTTTGCCTAAAATAGGCGTACAAATATTTTTTTTTTTTTTTTAGTCTGACTCATTTTATTCAAGATATAAGTAGTTAAGTTAGATAATAAGTATAATAATATTACCTAATTATTAATAAGTAAATACAATTTTATTTTTTGAAAGATTATGTTACCACTAATTAAATTATCTATGATATTATTAGTGACTGTTTTGATTCTATATATTATAATTATTTAATTTTTCATGAATATTTTAATTTTAGTATTCCACGACTTAGATTTTAAGTAATTGCTATATAATTAAACAATATTTTGCTTGCCCTTACAGGGTCTACAACGGCTCTTAACATATTTTGTATCCTTGTGGAACCCAAATAAATGAATATTATGAATATGAATAGTCACATAGTTTCATGGATGAAATGTCACAATTTTAGGTTTCAATCATTTAAAAAGTCATTTATATTATAAAAACATTTATCAATGAGATATTTTTTTAATTGTAATTTAAAACTTAATATATTTAGCTCTATAATTGGTTTAGGTAACTTGTTAAATATTACCGGAGCAAGGCAGAAAATACTTTTTTGCATTAGTGCTGTATTGGATCTTACATGACATAGTCTATCCTTATCTCGACGGTTGCGAACAACTACATCGGAACGACAGGTGAATAAATTAGGGTTAGTTTTAACGAAAACCGCTACTTCATATATAAAAAGAGAAGAGAATGTTAAAATTTTATATTTAATGAAATAAGGTTTACAGCTTTCCATAGTGTTAAGTCCAAACATAGCCCTAATACACTTTTTCTGTGACCTGAAAACAATTTCCCTATTGGTCGAGTTTCCCCAAAAAATAATGCCAAATCTCAGAATGGATTCTACAATGCCATGGTATGCGCATCAAAGTTTACTATTGCTGCTAATTTGAAAAGTGCATATGCAATTGAACTTATCCTTTTTATTAATGCCTCGGTATGTGCTTTCCAGTTGAGATTCTTGTCTATTATGATGCCTAAAAACTTCGTTGTTTTAACTGTGCTGAGGATTGTATCCTGATAGGCTATTTTAAAGTTTGGGGGAGTTAATCGTTGGCTAAACCACATTAGATTAGTTTTTTCTAAGTTTATTTTTAGATTATTATTATTCATCCACTGGACTATTAATTGCATCGTATCATTTATTTCGTTCTCATATAAATTATCTGATCTGCCCATATGTTCATAGGCGAATTCCAAGGGAGAGACAGCCGCTAGCGAGAGCCTCGTCTCAAGCATTTGTCGTTCAAGTTCGCATCTGCGAGTTACGATCTCACGATGCATGGCGATCATGTTATTAGCAATAACTTTTTCAAGATGCATGAATTTCGTATTGACATACATGAACATATCCATGTCTAAAGTTGGAATTTCTTCCTGAGTAAAATATCAGTTTTCTCCCTGTACTTCGTGAATCAAGAGTTTCGGATGATCTGTGGTTTTCAGCTCTAGAAAACAGTAATGTTTGCTTCCGTCAGAGGTTAAAGTGAAAACTGTTTGGTCACTCTGGACGGTGTAGGTAATCAGGCTTCGTCCGTGATGATTGGGTCTTGAGGACGTTAACTTTCGTGCGGAACCACGGTAGAGAACATGGAAAGCGTCCTTGCGACAATCTTCTTTCGTATATTCGGTCCAGAATGTCGGCCCATAGTCATTATCCATACATCTAGAGTCTGACAGGAGGCATACTGAGCCTGTCCGAAAATGGATTTTTCCTGAGTCCATATCAATGGATCCCAAATGTTCTTGAAGCGATATAGTAATTGAGCCCGTAGCAACAACTGATCCCCAATTCTTGTTTCCATCAACAAAATAACCAGCGCTACAGGACTGATCATAACCAATCCAACCAGCGAAATCAAGTTCAGTTCTAATTGTCCCATTCATGACGAGTCCGCTCATTCGATGTCCATAAAGTTGAATGGTACGTTCTCTGTGCATCGTATTGCATTGGTCCCTCGACACTTCCATCACTCGCGAGACAATTCCTCCGTGAGCGATCGAAGCGTGTGAGTGCATACCACAATGAAACACGATATAATTAATCTCTACCTTACACGACATAGCCATAACATCGGTTCGGGAACGAGGCTGGAGAAGTTGAATTACCACGTTTTCTTCTATTGGCGATAGATCTTCAATGTCGCATCGCTCAACTTCAGCGATGGATATAGCAGTATAATTGGTTTCACTTCCACCACACTCGTACGCGATGAACGCGGAAGTGAGTGGAATAAGCGATACAGTAAGCAAGGCGTAAAAAGCTAGGAGTTTCCTCATGATGGTGCCCGATTCAACAAGTCGAATAGAGAACCACATCGATTTTTCACTTTCCTAATTGTATAGGAGCGCTAGATGGAAAACACATTCGTATATTGAGCCCGGATCACAGTGGATCCCTATTTTTCAATTATAAAAATTATAATTCCATTGTTCTATTAGCACTTGTTGATACGAATTACAAATTTATATATGTCGATATAGGTGCATATGGTAAGGAATGTGACTCCACTGTTTTTCAGAACTCAAATCTATACGACTTATTAAAAAAAGGTCAATTATCTACACCTCCGCCAAAACCGTTACCTGGCTTTCAAAAAGAAATTCCTTTTGTCTTCGTGGCGGATGAAGGATTACCACTGACAAATAATATAATGCGCCCATATTCTGGGAAGTTTTTATCGATAGAAAAACGAGTTTTTAATTATCGTTTGAGCCGAGCCAGACGATATGTTGAGAGCGCTTTTGGCATACTCGCAAATAAATGGCGCATATTTCATCGACCCATTAATGTTTCTTACGATTTCACAATAGACATTATAAAAGCATGCTGTGTATTACACAACTTTGTATTGAATCGAGATGGCGCACAAACGTTTGAAGAAATGATTATTGACGATTCTTTGCAAATTTTACACGAAACAACACATGAAAGTAGAACAGGAGCTAACATAATCAGAAACGAATTTGGTAATTATTTTAATAGTAACATTGGAGGAGGTCTTAGTTGGCAGTTAACAAAAATATAAATGTTTATAAGTACTTACCGAGTTTTGTTTTTTCAACACTATTTAACTCCTCAAAATTTGAATATAAACTTGTACACACTTCCCTCCATGCTTCTGTTTTTAAAAATTTGTCTTTGAATCGTGATATAGTTTTGTCCCAAAAGACGGGACGTTCGTAAATTAAAGATATCAGGTGGTCGACATCGTACTGCGCCATATCGCTTAAAAAACACGTGCAGGTCGTTCAAAGTATGGACACCGACTAAACGGCAAAGCGTTGTCGCATCGCAGATTTGTACGTTGCGGCAGCGCATCGGAAATTTCCACGATGCGTTGTGCGGCGTCGTTGATTTTTGCGAAGCGACGCCGCAACGCACTGTTGTGGCCTGGCCCTTACCCCTACCAAAAGGTAGTTTTGTATAGAGAAAAATGGGCAAGAAACTAAGATATGCACAAGGCTAAAAATAAAAAAAATATAATTAAATACATGTTAGATTAGAATAAGACAAGGCAATGCAGAGGAAAAATCACGCATTAGATTAGCCATTCTGCAGGAGCAACTCAAACAAGAAGAACTAAAGACCCAAAAACTTAAAGATAGTAAATAAAGATAAAGATAAAAGATAAAGATAGTTTATTTGTCAAAACATGAGTAAGCAGTACAAAAACTGGGTTGCAAAGCATGGTGGTTAAGATAAAAAACAAAAACGTCCTAACATGTTTTGCCTAAAATAGGCGTACAAATATTTATTTATTTTTTTTAGTCTGACTCATTTTATTCAAGATATAAGTAGTTAAGTTAGATAATAAGTATAATAATATTACCTAATTATTAATAAGTAAATACAATTTTATTTTTTGAAAGATTATGTTACCACTAATTAAATTATCTATGATATTATTAGTGACTGTTTTGATTCTATATATTATAATTATTTAATTTTTCATGAATATTTTAATTTTAGTATTCCACGACTTAGATTTTAAGTAATTGCTATATAATTAAACAATATTTTGCTTGCCCTTACAGGGTCTACAACGGCTCTTAACATATTTTGTATCCTTGTGGAACCCAAATAAATGAATAATATGAATATGAATAGTCACATAGTTTCATGGATGAAATGTCACAATTTTAGGTTTCAATCATTTAAAAAGTCATTTATATTATAAAAACATTTATCAATGAGATATTTTTTTAATTGTAATTTAAAACTTAATATATTTAGCTCTATAATTGGTTTAGGTAACTTGTTAAATATTACCGGAGCAAGGCAGAAAATACTTTTTTGCATTAGTGCTGTATTGGATCTTACATGACATAGTCTATCCTTATCTCGACGGTTGCGAACAACTACATCGGAACGACAGGTGAATAAATTAGGGTTAGTTTTAACGAAAACCGCTACTTCATATACAAGGTGTTGTTTTGCATCCTCGTCAAATTTCAGGAGGGTGTCATAAAATACATAAATAATCAATTGCAAGTACGTTAGCGGGCAATAACTAACAAGTGCTGCTTTTTTTTGATGTTGAAATTTAACAGTGTTTCAGAATTAAACCCTTAATTCAATACAAATAAAACAGAATCACCCGACTTCGCACACAGCGACAATGCAGCTGTGTGCGTGAGCGTCGACGTCTTACCTACGAAAAGCAAGCGCGTGCGAGTGCAATTACCGCTATGACCAGTAGCAATAATTTCACCTAATATTATTTCGAAAAACATCTACACTATTGTCATAAATTTTGCTTGATAATTAACTCATTTTTGAGCATTATTGGAATACGGAAATCTTACTAATGACAGTGATACTAGTGCGCCAAAGAAAAGTTCACTGACCTGCAGTTATCAGATGTTAGTTTTGCTTTTACTTCAACCTAAAGTTTTCGTAGTGATTTTGTTTTATTTGTGGATTAAATTGGTTGATTTGTAATTTTCCTTTCTGGCTTAGGACCGGCAATAATGCCTACTTTAGTTGGTGTACCTACCGATCTTCTAAATCTAAAAATGTTTTCTACGTTTGATGGAAATGGAAAGACGTTCTAGTTAAGTGTAATAACACACTAATAACATTGACCAAGCTAACAACGTATTTACAAAATGTACTAGAATAAATAAATTAAGTAGCTACTTAAGTTACCCGGAGATATTGTTCAAAGTGGCCACCATCACACTCTTCGCACAAACGAGCACAACGAAGCTAGTTTTCTTTCAGCTTACGTAACACTAACACATACGTTTATAAAGTGTCGAAAGCACTAATGATCCTTGAACGTAATTCTGTTACACTTGTCACTTCCTCCGAGTAAATTAACCTTTTAACGTCTCCCCACAAATACCTAAGTCTAGAGGCGTCAGGTCCGGAGAACGCGGAGGCCAAGCCACAGGTCCTCCGCGAGTTCCCCGCGACCGATCCAGTGGTCACCAAAGTACCGAAAAGCGGAAATCGCAAAGCGGCCGCGCGCACGCTTCGGCGACATCAAAGACACTGTGTTAGTTCCGGGGTCGCGCGGGGGCGTGGCTAGAAGCTTGCGCGGGAGAGTACCGCATCGTGATTGGGGTAGTATTGATTGCCTACGAATTGATCATTGCGTATGTGTTGTGTATGTATTGTTTGCGTTTGTTTGTGTGCGAAAGCGCGGTGATAGGGCTAGTAACAGACGGGCCGCTTTTAAATACGGCTGGTTCACACTTGCGGTTTTTCGTTGTTAAGCAAAAATAATAAAAAAAATACCTACTCATTTTATTGTTGATTTGGGTCGAGAATCATTAGCATAATTACGTCCTTGAATTTGACGAGGATGCAAATCAACACCTTGTATAAAAAGAGAAGAGAATGTTAAAATTTTATATTTAATGAAATAAGGTTTACAGCTTTCCATAGTGCTAAGTCCAAACATAGCCCTAATACACTTTTTCTGTGACCTGAAAACAATTTCCCTATTGGTCGAGTTTCCCCAAAAAATAATGCCAAATCTCAGAATGGATTCTACAATGCCATGGTATGCGCATCAAAGTTTACTATTGCTGCTAATTTGAAAAGTGCATATGCAATTGAACTTATCCTTTTTATTAATGCCTCGGTATGTGCTTTCCAGTTGAGATTCTTGTCTATTATGATGCCTAAAAACTTCGTTGTTTTAACTGTGCTGAGGATTGTATCCTGATAGGCTATTTTAAAGTTTGGGGGAGTTAATCGTTGGCTAAACCACATTAGATTAGTTTTTTCTAAGTTTATTTTTAGATTATTATTATTCATCCACTGGACTATTAATTGCATCGTATCATTTATTTCGTTCTCATATAAATTATTTTTTAAGGGAATAGTGACCGTACTGTCATCTGCAAAAAGAGTCATAGGGTAGTTTGTCACTGTTGGTAAATCATTAACTCAAGAACGGCTGAACCGGTTTAGCTGAAAATTGGCAGGGAGGTAGTTTAGAGCCAGGAGCAAGACATAGGATATGGGTTGTCTCAAACATCTTTTTATCCCGTTCGACATCATAAAAATAAATATCAAGAATATGGGTTGTCTCAAACATTTTTCAAACGCAGCGCCATCTTGGATGACAAGACAGGAGTCAAACTTCCCAGTTCATTATCAGGTGACAATTTGAAATTGACAAGTCTTAAGCTAAACCCAAGAAGGTAAGGTTGTCAATTTATAATACGCACCTACGTTCTGAAATTTATTTGGTTACTAAACTTAGAGGTTTTATGTAGCATAAAAAAGTCTTATATTTCAGAAATCAATTTACGTAACTAGCAATGATGACAGAGACGAACTTTAATAATTCTTTGCAAATAGAACTTATTTTACTGTTAGGACTTTAATTAAAGTAGACCGGGAAAACTATAGGCATACATTATTGTATGTAAGATAGAGGCAATAGTTCAGATTAAAATTATGAATTTAGTATTTTTAGTAAGGTAGTTAGGTTAGATAGTTGGGTTAGCTATAGGATAGGTATGGTCAGTTAGGTTAGGGTATATATACATGTTGTAATGTAAAAGTAGTAGTAGGTATTTATTATTGGTTTGGATTTATTTGTTGTCGTCTTTTTCAACGTATGTATATCTAATATAAAAAAAAAAAATTAGAGCAATAAATTGACTTTAAGGCACAACGAAGTTTGCCGGGGCAGCTAGTAAAGAATAAAGAGTAACGGACCCAATACGCTGCCCTGTGGCACACCAAACATGATTGTACGCTTATTTGATTTATAAACTTCTTCACATTTTTTATTAACATTTTTTTTTTATCTCTGTGTATTGTTGTCTGCCTACACACACATTCATTCTGATACCATAAGCCTCTACTTTATTTAATAGGATATCATATTTTACATAGTCGAAAGCCTGAGTCATGTCGCAATATATCGAACATACAGGTGTTCTCTTATCTACATTAGCTATAATTTCATTTAAAAAATCGTATAAGTATAGCCAAGTTTATTGTTTGATTTTTTCGGAACCCTTTTTGTTCTCTTATTAATATTTTTTGTTCTTCTAAATATTTGTAGATCTGGTTGTAATAATATTTTTCAAAAATTTTAGAGAAAATGGACAATAATGCGATTGGTCTATAGCAATTCAGTTGTTGTTTATCATTTTTTTTAAAAAGAGGTTTGATAATCGAAAAGTTTAGGCTTTCTGGGAATGTTCCACTTATAATACTCAAATTTATTATATGGCTCAGATGGACACAAATAATGTGTGCTACATGTTTAATTATTTTTGTTGACACTTCGTCGTGCCCAACACTACAAGTATTTTTCAATGATTTTATGATTGTTAGGATATCATGAGTAGTGCTAGGTGCCATAAACATTGATTTAATTGGTTTGTTGATTCCATTTGTGACTTGATATCCGGAGCCTGTTATAGGTTTTATTTTATCTATAAAAAAATTATTAAAAGCATTTGAAATCGCTTGAGGGCAAGTAACTATTTTATCTCTGATTTTTATGGATGTGATCATGTCCTTTGGTTTATTGATTTTTGATTTATTAATGATTCCCCAAGTACTAGACTTATTATTTGATTTTTTAATATTATAATTATTTTGTGCTCTCTGCGTGAGTTTTAATTTTTTTTTGTAGATTTTGTTGTAGTTCTTGAAAGTAATTTTATTTAGTTCATTAGGTTTAAGTCTATAATTCCAAAGTAATTCTCTCTTTTTATTGCTACAAATTTTAATACCACGTGATAGCCAGTTAGGTCTTTTATTAATTTTTTGTTATTAATTGTTTATACGGAAAACAAAGATTAGTTCATAAATTAATTGTAGGCTTGATTTGTATCATTAGTGTTATAAACTTCTGAAAATGATATTTGATGTAAATAGTTCGTAAACTTCTCAATATTGTCTTTACTATAGTCTCGACGTTTTATCGCCATTGATTAGTTGAACATATTTCATTGACAGTGACTTTAAGCAGTTGTGAAGTGTGGTCAGACAATCCAAACTCTATTATATTAGACTTGCATTTATATTTTTTCAAATTATGTGCGAAATTATCGATACAAGTTCCACTAGACAGCCGAGTGGGCTCATTTAATTCTAATCTGAGATTGTAGTTTAAAAATAGACATTCTAAATCAAATAAAATAGTGCTCCGTTTTAGACCATCAATGTTAAAATCACTTGCAATTATGACATTTCGTTTTTGTTTTTTATTAACAGTTTGTAATATTTTATCAAGTTGTTCGAAAAATACATTTATGTTATTGTTTTTTGGGATTCTATACAAACATATGATGAGTGCCAAGCTCCAGGTGTGTTACTGGTGGTCTTGACTAAGAATAAAAACTCCGAAAAGACTGTTTAAGTTCCGATATATTTATATAAGTACATAGGTAATAAGATGACCGTGTGCGCACGCTAAAGGGTCGGCGAGCGAGTGAGGTGGCCACCGCGACGACACCACGTCGATGCCGCGGTGGGGCATACGATGCCGTTGGTGGCCCGATGTGACGTCAGGAACATATTCCCCGGGTTGAAGTCGAAGAAGGCTTCAAGATGATGTTGAAGAGACTGGAAGAGGGCATATATTGTTGTATGCACGTGTTTTGATGCCCTTTTTCGTCAGGATATCGGCGACTCGACCATGTCCGTCAGATCCAGTCTTCACTGCAATCACCCGGCCCAGCAGCCACAGAAGAGGAGGAAGATTAGCGTCTCTAACTAAGACCATGGTGCCAGTTTTCAGGGTTTGCCCAGCTGTCTGCCATTTGGTTTTTTGCTGCAGGAGAGACACATACTCATTAGAGAAGCGCTGCCGAAAATGTTGGCGTAGTTTTTCGATACGATCGAAGCGCTGAAGCCGCTGAATGTTGACGTCGCTGATCTCAGGACGAGGGAATGATGTGAGTGGTCGTCCGATGAGGAAATGGGAAGGAGAAAGATAAGAAAGATCAGATGGATCAGTGGAAAGAGGGGTTAAAGGTCTGGAATTTAAAATAGCCTCTATTTGGATCAGACATGTTGAGAGCTCCTCATAGGTTAAATGAGTTAGGCTCATGACTCTGCGTAGTAAATGTTTGATAGACTTTACTGCGCTCTCCCTAAGTCCACCAAAATGTGGGCTGTAGGCAGGTATAAATTTGAACTCTATGCCCTTGTTTGCAAGATCTGATTCTATATTTTTGGATGAAACCTTTAAGAAGCGTGAAAGCTCATTGAAAGCTCCCACAAATGTAGTGCCGTTGTCGGAGTACACGCGTTGAGGGTTGCCCCGACGACTAATGAATCGGCTGAAGGCCGCAATAAAAGCTTCCTTTGTGAGGTCGGAAACCAGCTCCAGATGAACGGCTCTGACTGCAAAGCACACAAAAACACATATGTAAGACTTAAGTAGCCTGCATCCCCTACCCTTACGGTCGGCTATCAGCACTGGCCCAGCATAATCAAGCCCTGTATTTAAAAATGGGTACTCGAGATGAGTTCTGTCGCTTGGTAGGTTGCCCATGATAACCTGAATAGGCTGAGCTTTGAAACGAGTGCAGCGGACGCAGTTACGCACTACGTGCTTAGCTAGATTTCTGCCTGCTAAAGGCCAATAGGTGAGTCTAATGTGCGCTAAAAGTAATTGAGGTCCTGCATGAAAGAGTGCTTTGTGTTCTTTTTCGAAGATAATTTTAGTTAAATGATGTTTGCTACTTATAAGAATAGGGTGTTTAATACCGTAACTATAATTGGAATTATTAAGACGTCCACCTACGCGTATTAAATTGTCTGAACCAATGAAGGGCGAAAGACTAATTAAACGATTTTTCTTATGTAAGACCTGATTAGATTTAAGATTTGTATATTCCTCAGGAAACATTTCCTGTTGAGAAATCTGTAATACAGGGTGATTGGAAGATGGGTGCAAAGCTTTAAGGTGAAGATAGTATAGACAATTTAGGACCATTTAAGCCATGGTTGTCTTAGACGAAGTCTTACCAAATTTTTTTAACCAAATTTTTAAGTTTTTATTCGGAAATTCTCAAAATTTAATGTAAACTGCATAATTATGGCCAAATTGAATGATAAATGAATTAATTTTTTATTTATTTAATTAAAGTAATGTGTAAGCAACCAAGCAAAACATGTTTTAGGCTTCTGTGTCATTAGACATTTTTTTTACAGATATTTAAAGCTCAGAAAAAATAAAAAAATTGTACAATACGTCTTTTAAACCTTATTTAAAAAAAAAACGGAGGGTGCTTTTTTTGTTCAAACCTTTTTGAAGACATGCTTGATAATCGCTCTTTCTTTTGAGGTATCATTTATGCGGATATCTTACAAATTATTGAAATTAGAGCCTACAAACCAATTTGAGGGAGAATTTTTTTTATTTTAGGCAGACTAATTAAAACAACATTTGAATTAAAATTATTTATTTTTCATGTTCAAAATGACGGCCGTGATTCCTAATACAAGCACGGCCCCGTCTTCTAACTTCTGTAGTCGTTATTTTCAACATCATCTCCTGCTTCATTGTCTCAAACGCTGAATTTATTCTTTGTATCAATTCTTCTCTAGTGTTAATTTCTTTGTTGTTATACACCAGTTCCTTGGCCCGGCCCCACACGAAAAAGTCCAACGGGGTCAGATCTGGGGAGCGAGCGGGCCAAGGGATGGGTCCATCCCTGCCGATCCAGCTATCAGGAAAGCAATTGTTGAGGTGTTCCCTTACATTTAAAGTCCAATGCGCTGGACAGCCGTCTTGCTGAAAGATGACTGTTCGGTCTCTTTCGAAGATCGGGACACCTGATTCCTCTACCAGCAGTGGTAAATCAAATTGCAGAAATTGCAAATAATTTTCGCCATTCAATGGATCAAGCAAAAAGTGGGGCCCAATCAATGTTCTGCCAATTATTCCAGCCCATACATTCACAGAGAGTTTCATCTGAAATGACACCTGCTTCTTAAAATGTGGATTGTTGTCTACGTCGGCCCATTCATGGATGTTGTGAAAGTTTGTAATACCTTCCCTTGAAAATTTACTTTCATCCGTCCACAAGATTGATTTCAGAAACCACGCATCTTCGATGTCTCTGTTGAGGAGGAAACGGCAGAACTGAATTCTTCTTTGAGGATCTTGCTCTACTAGACCTTGCACACTCCTGCCATGGAACGGATACTTATCATATTGGTGCATTGTATGCCACACCTTCCATTGAGAAATGTTTAAATTTCGAGCTACTGCTCTAGTACTGGTAGTAGGATCCGCTTGAAATGCTGCTAAAATGTCTTCGTCGACGGCAGTTTCGTGTCTGCCCGGGTTGACTCCAGGTTCCACGCGGTGAAACCCATCTTGGGCAAGACGACGAAACGTGTTGTAAAACACTCGGACATTCGGTATCCTGCGATTCGGATAGCGCTCTTGATACATCCGTCGCGCCAAAGATCCATTGCCGTCTGCTCTACCGTACATAAATACGATATCCGCATATTCTTGATTGGAAAAAGTAGCCATAGTCACTTAACAATTAAGAAAAACGGCGTAGGAGCGCACTAAACGTCAACTCAACACAATTAAGTCAAAAATCAACACGTGCAGGAGCGCGAGGCTACGACTGGACACGGTGAAACAAAAAAGTTCAAAACTAACGCAAACAACACGTGCAGGAACGCAAAGGGCTACAACTGAACACGGTAAATTGTGAATCAACACGACAACGTCCACTCACAAGGGCAGTAGTTTGACTAATAAGTAAAATATGTAACGGCTTCATCACAGACCGACTGACCCTGACTAAAGAAAAACGACTTTGTTGCCTCAGTAACTAAGACCATTTTGCTGTAAAAACCAACTCTATCGCTTTTTGCTATTCATTGGGCGTTCTACCTGGAAATGCCGTCGCACCGCGCTCGGTGGCCATTGTTTAGAGAATCCCCTCAATGGGTTCCCCTCAATTGGTTCCTGCATGTGCCAAAAATTCTTAGAATTGAACAATGTTATCATTTCGAGCACATAAAGTATTCTTTTAAGCAAAAATTTTGTGTTTTGTTAGACTGCCTAAAATTTAAAATTTCTCCCTCGATTTGGTTTATAGGTCCTAATTTCAATAATTTGTAAGATATCCGCATAAATGATACCTCAAAAGAAAGAGCGATTATCAAGCATGTCTTCAAAAAGGTTTGAACAAAAAAAGCACCCTCCGTTTTTTTTTTAAATAAGGTTTAAAAGACGTATTGTACAATTTTTTTATTTTTTCTGAGCTTTAAATATCTGTAAAAAAAATGTCTAATGACACAGAAGCCTAAAACATGTTTTGCTTGGTTGCTTACACATTACTTTAATTAAATAAATAAAAAATTAATTCATTTATCATTCAATTTGGCCATAATTATGCAGTTTACATTAAATTTTGAGAATTTCCAAAAAAAAACTTAAAAATTTGGTTAAAAAAATTTGGTAAGACTTCGTCTAAGACAACCATGGCTTAAATGGTCCTAAATTGTCTATACTATCTTCACCTTAAAGCTTTGCACCCATCTTCCAATCACCCTGTATAATATTCTGAGATGATTGTAGTTCTGAAAGAGTTAAGTAAGGTGATTTGTTTATATTCTGTTTTTTGCAATTATGGATAAATCTTTGTATATAGGCTATGATTCTGATTAGTGAGGTGAATGATGATTTTTTATGAATTAAATTTGAAATGAGATTGTTATTATTATGTTTAGGTATGTCAGCATTTGTGTGTAAAGATATTTCAGGTAAATGGGGAATTTGTGTATTAGGTGAAGCAGGGAATTGTATTTCTCTCTGATTAAGGGAATCAGGACCCGACCACCAAAGAGTGGAGGAGCTGATGCGATCAGCCTTCACCCCCCGCGAAGTTAGATTAGCAGGGTTATTCTTAGACGGCACATAGCTCCAGGTCTGACCGGTTGTAGCTTCTTGGATTTCACTCACTCTGTTGCGGACGAATTGGTCAAGTTTACTTGGCAATGTAGTCAGCCAGCCTAGCACGATCGTCGAGTCACACTAGAAGTAACAGTGATTAAACTCTAGAGTGAGTGAATTACGTACCTTCAGAAATAGTCTTGTTCCCAATAAAGCACCGCACAACTCCAACCTTGGTATGGTTGTGGGCTTTATTGGGGCAAGCTTGTTCTTCGAAGCTAAAAGGCGAACGCAAACTGTTCCGTCGACCGCTATCGATCGTACGTAAATACACGCACCGTAAGCGCGTTCAGATGCGTCTGTAAAAGTGTGTAGCTCCACTGAAGAAGCATTGTTGCATGATACCCAACGTGAAATATGCACAGAGTTAAGAGCTGGAAGCAATTGTATGAATTCAATGAATTGTGTTTTTATTTCTGTTGGTACTACATCATCCCAGTTACATTTAAGAATCCACAGCTGCTGTAGCATAAGTTTGGCTTGAACTATGCATGGCCCAATGAGACCGAGAGGATCAAACACCTTACTAATTAAAGACAAAATATTACGTTTTGTAATTTTTGCAGTTGGTTTTATGTCTATTGAAAATAATAGACTGTCTGTTTTACAGTCCCAGTATAGCCCTAGTGTTTTGCTAGGTATCTCATTTAAGTTAAGTTTTTTATCTTGTGTATCCGTATGTGTGTTAGTGATTTGTTCTAATATTTTTGGACTATTTGATTGCCATTTTCTAAGGTGAAACTTGGCGGGCTCAAGAGTGTTTATCACTCCCTGACATAACTGTATGACCGACTCAATTGAATTGCCGCCACTTAAATAGTCGTCTACATAAAAATCGCGTCTGATTGATTGACTAACATCTGGATTTGGACATTGATCTGCAAGAGATACTAGGCATTTTGTGGCCAGATACGGGGCTGAAGCTGTACCGTAAGTCACTGTGTTCAGTGCATACGACTTTAAAGGGTCTGAAGGATTGAATCTGAAAACTACTTGTTGTAAGGAACGTTGAGATGGCTCAACTAAAATAGTTCTGTACATCTTTTCGATGTCACCTGTTACGACAATCTTGTGTTGTCTAAATCGCAAGAGTATGGAAAGCAGATCCTCCTGTACGGTTGGACCTACCATCTGGATGTCATTGAAGGACTTGCCCGAGGTGCTGGTGGCTGAAGCATCGTAAACTACTCGTAGCTTTGTGGTCGAACTAGACTCGCGCACAACACCATGATGAGGCATAAAATAATTGATTTCTGGTTGGTTTCTGAATTTTCTGTCATGTGATGAAGGTCAATGTATTCTTGCATAAATTGTAAGTACCTGTTTTTAAATGTGGAGTCCCGCTCAAATCTTCGCTCAAGGGAGAGGAAACGACGCTTTGCCATCGTGTAAGAGTCACCTAAGCACTCAGGCGAGTCCTTCAATGGTATGGTGACAACGAATTGACCATGCGTATCCCGACGTGTGGTCTCCTGAAAGAGCTTTTCACAAGCCTGTTCTTCTGAAGAGAAGCAGTTAGAAGATGACACAGTATCAAGTTCCCAGAAGCGAGTCAGCTGGTCAGACTCCTCACGTGAAAGGAGGTGACAAATAGAAGGTTGTTTACGAAGACGAGACTGACTGACGCAGCCCGAAATAAGCCAACCTAGTTTGGATGACTGTAATCTAGGTTTATTTTTGCCTAAATTAATGGTATCTGAACCTAAGACGTCCCAGAATACCTCTGCTCCTACAAGAATGTCGATAGCACTAGGAACATTAAATGTAGGATCTGCTAATTGTATGCCTGGCGGAAAGATAATTTGTCTTTTATCTACATAAGAGCCAGGTAGCGTTTGTGTGATTTTCGGTAAAACAAAACAGCTAACGTTCGCCTGATAACCACCAGTACAAGACCGCAAATGAACACTGCAGCTTTCTGAGGTACTAGAAACTTGACCGTTTATACCTGTGACGCTCGAGCTAGTGCTGTGCTTTACCAGGCCAAGCTTTCCACAGAGCTTTTGGGTGATGAAGTTGGAGGTGCTGCCGTTGTCCAATAGAAGTCTGGCAGTATGAAGATCTCCATTGCTGTCTGCCACCTTTGCCAAAGCTGTGGATAGCAAAATTTGAACCTGATTATTCTCTGAACAGGGCAATACAATGTTTGTAGACAACGCAATATTGTCCCCTGTCTGGATTTCTGGAGTTGTTTCCCTATGTAAGAGGGTATTATGTTTGACCTTGCAATATTTGCAATGTGATAGATTGCAACGCTTTACTGTATGACCTGGTCGAAGGCAGTTCAAACAAACGTTACACTCTGAAGCTTTTTTAATGCGTGCTTCAATGTCAAGATTTCTGAAAGGCTGACAACTGTATAAAAAGTGATTCTGAGTACACATAGGGCATTTAATATTGTCAGTATTATTGTTATGTTTAGTTTTAGTTGTTGTATGATAGTTTTTAGTTTTATTATTTTCGTTTGTGTTTTTTGTAGTTGTTGTGTTATTATTATAGTTTAAGGATTCAATTAAATCTGCTCTGTTTGTCAAAAATTTAATGAAATGTGTTAAATTTGGAAAGACATTTAAATTGTTTTTATATTCTTCCCACTCCCTACGTGTTATTTTGTCAAGTTTTTCTGTCATCATATGTATTATTAGGGTTTCTCCTAGATCCCCATGTTCAGTAGGCTTACCTAAAGTTGACAGGGCCCGAAGATTTTTATTTGTAACGTCAATCATGTTCCTTAATGAATTACAAGATTCGTGTTGAATATGTTCAAGTTTAAATAAAGCCTGCACGTGATTGTTAATGAGTAATCTGTCATTGTTGTACCTTTCGGTCAATAACTGCCAAGCTGTGCCATAATTATCAGCTTTAAAATCTATGCTTTTAATTACTATAGACGCGCTGCCCGTCAAGGCCGCACGCAGGTAATGAAATTTGTTGATTTCTTGTATGCTGTTATTGTTATGAATAAGGGAAAGATACGTATCTCGAAATTCCAACCAGTGCTGATAGTCTCCGCTGAAGTGAGGCAAGTCTATCTTTGGAAGCCGAATGAAGTCATGCCTGCAGCCAGAGCCGTGACGTGGAAGGTCATCGATAGTGGTGGCAGACTCGAGCGCAGGCGAGGAAGCGCGCGAAGGCGGGGGGGGGCGAGAGTTGCTCTAGCGCGGGCCACTAGCCCATGGTACTGCATCTCGAACTGCTCCCTCTCGGCATACATGTCGTCCGCATCCTCCGACAACAGCTCTAACTCTGTCTGCAACATGTCGAAGTCCTTATATAGTATTTCCATTAAACTAAGACGGCTTTGTAATTCTGCGGATTGGTAACTATCTAAATCGGCACTTGGCAATAATTTTATAAAGTTGCTAAAATGTTTAAACTTAGCTTTAAAGCTGCCACGCTTCTTTATAAGTTCCTTCAGCTTTGCATCAGACATAATGAACAGTTAGGTAGGTAACTAAGGCAAAGCAAAGGGTCTGTAATGCAAACAAAGACGAAGAAATAAATTTAACGTTAGCGAAGTTGTAAAAACTAATGTAACAGATGGCTAAAGCAACGGTAAATCAGCTGATTCGCAGTTCAATAACATATAATTATGATCTTATAGCTAATTAGTTCAACGCCACAACATTCGATAATACCGCTAATGGAGTATTTTGCAATATCAGGAATTTCTATAAATTAAGAAGAATTTCTATAGATTAAAGAAGTTTTAACTATCTTTAAGTTTTTGGGTCTTTATTTCTTCTTGTTTAAGTTGCTCTTGCAGAATGGCCAATCTAATGCGTGATTCTTCTTCTGCATTGTCTTGTAAAGTTTTAACTAATTTATTGTTTTCTTTTATTAAATCATCACCCAAGCAATCAATTGTCTGGGTAAGTTTGAGTTGACTAGACACTGGTGTTTTTAAATTCTTTGGAGTCCATGAACTCCATTTATCTTCATCCTGTTCACAAAAAAATAACAAATTAGGTATAGCACTTTGTCATATTAATAAAACTAATAATAAAAAATCAGTCTTAGATCTGTATGTAATAGGTTGAGAGCGAGGTGGACATAGCATCATGGACTAAAATAGCAACCCTTTAATCTCCCATTGTTGGGCACATGCCTCTTCCAGGAATGAATACTCTATTATAAAGCTTAGTTCTTAACGGGTTGCTATTACTACTTGAGCATGTCTATTATATAAAATTATACACTAATCAGTATTTACTTGCATTTTTTTCTTTCAAAATTCCCTTTGCAGTACTTGTATGAGCATTCTGTTCGACAAACATTTCGGTGACTTCAAATTCGTCAACTACTGAAACAGATGTTTCAATGTTTTCCTGTAAAAAACAATTGAGTAATTGTTAATAACTAGTAAGAAGGCACAATAGCAAAAAGTTAATTACATCAACTTTTAAAACATTATCAACTCACATTTGTCTGTTGTGATATGCTTGGACCTTCTAATAAATAAGTTGTTTCTGCCTGATCTGTTGTTTTCCATTCCAAGATTTCCTGTCAAAACATTTAAAAGTTCAAAATACCATAATTTTAGATAGATAATCTGACAATCATAAGGAGTTAGGTTCTTTGTTCAGTGAATTATACTGTGAATTGTGTGTTGACTTGAATGTGTAATCACATTGGATAGCGGAAAGAATTAAAGTACTTACATTGAATGTGGGACAGTCGGTGTCGAACTCACTTGTGTGTTTAGTGCTGGTCCTAATATGGCTTCTACCATTGATGATTCCGTATTAGATGGTGGCGAAGTTGGTGGTTTTCCACCACCTACAAACAAAAGTAGCATAAGTAATGCAATATCCTCCGTGAGAGATATCAACGCACTATGTGAATAATTATTTTCGAGGCACATACCAGTCATAAAAATATTTTTCTTTTTGTTTGCGCGGTCTTTCTTAGTTTGCCGCTTAATATTTTCCCAGCAGCATTTTAAAACTGCGTGGGAGCGGTGGCAATACGTGCTTATGTTATTGAAGTCTTCTTCTAGACCAATCCAATCTTTCAACTTTGTTGAATTAGTGGCAGCATCAGTGCGCTTATTTTCAACGACATTTTGATATTTTAATACCAACTCGGTTAAAATACGCTTCTCATCGCATGAAAAATTGGTTGTCCTCTTTTTCAAAGCCGCCATTTCAAATAGATGAATAATTTCAAAACTAAATAATTTAACAGCTCAATAAAACAATCAACACAGAGACGCGGTAAATAATAACACGCGCAAACTAGATGCAAAGAAACAATAAAATTGACATATGAATTTGACAGTGACAACGTCTTGCTTGACGTTATTACCCATACAAATTGCAGACTACGGCTAGCTTACTGTTCTCCATGCGTATTTGAACTTCTCAAGTTGAAAGCATTATAATTATAATTTAGGCAACTAAATAAAGAAGTCACCAAAACTCGTCTTAGGTATATTGAAGGACGTGACTTCGCTAATGTGTAGTCTTATAGCATTCGTTCATTCTGAGCGTTTGGTGATTGACCGATTTACTAATCATGGTTAAAATATGCGTGGTGAACTGTAGATACTTAACCGGCTCCTCGACCGATGTTTAGGATATCATCGGCCGATTACTTAAACATTGGTCAAATGACAGTGAGTGAACTCCGCCGTTAGTTTAAGAAATTAAACGACGGATATTAAATGTTGCTCAAACAGTAGTTTGAGCAACATTTAATATCGTAATATAATCAAATCTTTCTTGTTTCATTCTTGAAGGGAATGCTCAAGGTAGCCCACAAAATTCAAATTTTCGTAAGGTTTTTTGCGATTTCTCTGATCAAATATTTCAAATGAATGGCTTTTTCATGAATAAGTCATTCAATTGAAATATAAGATTAGAGGGTATTATATCGATGACTCGGTAAAACCACATTTGATACGGCCGCGATTCATATAACATGAACATAGAACATGATACTAGGTTAGTATGCAAAAAACTTATGAAAATTTGAAGTTCGCGGGCTACCTTGGAGTTTTTACCTTAATAGCTAATTATATCTAAACATTTTTAGGATATTATTTGGGAGTGCTTACAGCTTTAGCAGTCTTATGACAAAAACTAAAAACTACACTATGAAACATAAATTATTAATAATATAACAACACTTATTAGTAATCAATAAAATTTCAACAAAATTTAGTCCAGGGTAACAAATCAAAACTTTCTTTTTAAAGCGAATTTTTCATTTCGTTGGTTTTAAAAATTGCAAGAATCAGTAAGTAGCCTAAATAATATATAAAATATTAATCACACACGCTTAAATTACGAGATCTAAGAATATTAAGGAACAAGACCAACACTTAGGGAATGCAATCTCGTACGAGATTTCCGCCTAGCGAGATCTCGCGAGACTCAAAACCCAGTCTCGCGAGATCTCGCAAATTACGGGATCTCGCGAGATTGGGAGAATCGCAATTAAAACATATGCAAATGCTTGTTTTAAGAACTAGTAATTGACATGATGTGTAATTAAATAGAAACTGCGTTGCTTAGTTATAAAAATAATGTAAGTTTTATTTTAAAAATCAACAGAGTACTTATTATTTTGTCTCTAACTCTAATAACATTTGTTTATGTCTATAATTATTATACCTACTGTAGCTAATCAGTTCAAATTCTTACAATATTGGTAACAAAACAATAATTATCTATATTTATTCTTTTGTAAATTATTACTTTAGTTTCAATAATTAAGAGTAATAGGAACATTACTTATGGTAAATAAATACAACAAAACAAAAACTTAACTTCACAAGTTCTTAAATAAATGTTGTGAGATCGTATTAATCAAATAAAAGAAGTTTAAAGTAGAAGTCAGATGAAGTTATCAAGGTACGTAAAGGCAAGTTAGTTTCTCTGAAAATGGCTTCTCGAAAAACACATCATGTCGAGAGTATCATCTGACAGACGACTTCTGATTTTGCAGGGTATTTGGCATGCAAAATCAGAAGTCGTCTGTCAGATGCGCCAGGCGCGGCTGCACGGCCGGCCAGGATTCTTTTCGCGCGCAGCCGCGCTATGAAATACACGTCGTCACGCTGCATTTGTCGATCTCGTTATCTCGCGAGATCTCGTACGAAATTTGACGAGATACAATCTCGTAAAATATGGCCGGGATCTCGCGAGATCGGGATCTCGGCGAGACGAGATTGCATTCCCTACCAACACTATACTGTAATACAGTCCAATAACACAACTTGAGTGGCTTAAGTATAAAGTCTCATTTTTATCACATAGAATCTTAAAAAATTAGTAATGTAAACTTATTTGTAATTGAAGTACCTACCTACACGACATTCATTATCCTAAAACTTAACAAAGTTTGTTTGATTTTAGTATAATCTCGTTTATATAAGTACCTATTAGACATGTGCAAAACAGTGCACTACGAAGTGATGTGATATGTCATTACATTTCGTGCCGAGTGATATTACATTACACCATCACAGTATCACACTAAACATCACACGTGATATTATGATGTAGCGCCATGCGATAGCACACCATCGCGCGTTCTAATGTAGTGCAATGTTCTAGTGTAATAGGAATAGGACGTGTTATTGAAATAGTAACATTGCAGCGAGCGATACGATGTTGTCCGCGTGTCATTATGATGATTCATAATTACATGAAAGAAATGAAAGATAAAGATAAAGATATTTTTATTTGCAAATATGGGTACATGATTGGTGGTACAGAAAAATTAAAGTGATTCAGCCATATTTTACCACTAGGCATGCAAATACGTGAAACATTATAATTATTATAATGAGAAAAAAAAAATGAGCAATAGTGTGATTTACTCATTAATCACTAAGATTTAAATAAACAAATTATATAAAGTTGATTTTCCTTCATACTTATACCCTAAATCAACAAGTAACGGGTTTCCAGGCTTAGGACTGGCAATATTCTTAGGCGTAGGATTAAAAGTATCTATGAAAGTGTAATGAAAGAAGTCAAGGAAGGACTCATGAACTGCATGACTGCGCTGCGTGTCATCGGAGTCATTGACATGTCACGAGCTACTGCGCTGCTACCGCGCGTGTGATGTTTAGTGTGATGGTGTGATGCTTATTTCAGTGGTGTAATGTGTGATGTTACAGTATGTGCTCGGGTGATATTACATGTGATGCATCACTCGCATTACTTACACATGTCTAGTACCTATAGAAACTCAACATATTGGTAATTTAATAATACTTATTTGTAATTAGGAACATTGAGGTAGAAAGATTAAATATTCTAAAATTTAACATAGCTTGAACGGCATCAATTCAAATGCAATTTGTATAATCTACAAACATATTCAACATCTGAATTAGTAACTTAAAAACACTTCTTTAAACACAAAAACATTTTATAAAATAAAAAACAGCAAACACACTGTTAATAATAACTATGAGATTAGAAAAGGTGATATCTACAAGGTGTTGATTTGCATCCTCGTCAAATTCAAGGACGTAATTATGCTAATGATTCTCGACCCAAATCAACAATAAAATGAGTAGGTATTTTTTTTATTTTTTTTGCTTAACAACGAAAAACCGCAAGTGTGAACCAGCCGTATTTAAAAGCGGCCCGTCTGTTACTAGCCCTATCACCGCGCTTTCGCACACAAACAAACGCAAACAATACATACACAACACATACGCAACGATCAATTCGTAGGCAATCAATACCGCCCCAATCACGGTGCAGGAACTCTCCCGCGCAAGCTCCTAGCCACGCCCCCGTGACCCTGCGACCCCAGTATGATTGATGTCGCCGACGCGTGTGGGTGCTTTGCTAATTCGGGAATGCCGCTTCTCGGTACATTGGTGACCACTGGATAGGTCGCGGAGGACCTGTGGCCTGGCCTCCGCGTTCTCCTGACCTGACGCCTCTAGACTTATTTGTGGGGAGACGTTAAAAGTTAGTTTACACGGAGGATGTGACAAGTGTAACAGAATTACGTGCAAGGATCATTAGTGCTTTCGACACTTTAAAAACGAATGTGTTAGTGTTACGTAAGCTGAAGGAAAACCAGCTACGTTGTGCTCGTTTGTGCAAAGAGTGTGATGGTGGCCACTTTGAACAATATCCGAGGGTAACCTAAGTAGGTAATTAATTTATTTGTACATTTTGTAAATACGTTGTTAGCTTAATCAATTTTATTAGTGTAAATAAGTTGATTTCAAATTTTTAACTACGCCAACAATACTTAAGAGTCGAAAGTATCACCACGTAGGTAGTTAGGTACTTACACTTAACTAGCACGTCTTTCCATTTCCATCAAACGTAGAAAACATTTTTAGATTTAGTAGATCGGTACACCAACTAAGGTAGGTATTATTACCGGTCCTAAGCCAGAAAGGAAATTTACAAATCCACCAATTTAATCCACAAGTAAAACAAAATCACTACGAAAACTTTAGGTTGAAGGTTAGAGCAAAACTAACATTTTAATAATCATCTGAGAACAGGTCAGTGAACTTTTCTTTGGCGCACTAGTATTAAACTGTCATTAGTAACATTTCCGTATTCCAATAATGCTCAAAAATGAGTTAATTATCAAGCAAAATTTATGACAATAATGTAGGTGATTTTGGAAATAATATTAGGTTAAATTATTGCTACCGGTCATGGGGGTCATTGCTTCCTAGCGTTCGCGCGTTTCGTAGGTAAGACGTCGACACTCACGCACACAGCTGCATTGTCGCTGTGTGCGAAGTCGGGTTATTCTGTTTTATTTGTATTGAATTAAGAGTTTAATTCTGAAACACTGTTAAATTTCAACATCAAAAAAATGCAGCGCTTGTTAGTTATTACCCGCTAACGTACTTTCAATTGATTATTTATGTATTTTATGACACCCTCCTGAAATTTGACGAGGATGCAAAACAACACCTTGTATTTATTGCAACTCCCGCATTCATCATCGGGATAATGATCATACACGCTGCTGATATATTTGCAAGTTTTGCACCAAAACCAATTACTTTTTAATAAGCATTTCACATCCTCTTTATTCATGATCAGTATAAAATGAGAAAGCGTTGCAATCAACGTGCTTTGGGTGCTACCACCACAATCGAAACACTGCTCTGACAATATGAAATGTGTTGATGACCAGGGCCAGGCAACATTTGCTTTAAGAAATGTATATAAATCATTTTTAACAATAACTTTGTCGACATCAAAATATACGACCATTTTGAAATTACTTCGCCACTCCCTGAAAAAAAAAACAATAAATTGTAACATTAAATTCTGTAGTTACATACCTATATACTTAACTCTCGTAAACAACAGTTTAATCATCTCCAAAACAACAATTGCATATATAGTCAAAGTACGATTGACCTTCTGTGCACGTTACACAGAAGTATTTTTTACAATGCATACATTTCACTAAACTGTGCAATGATGAAGGGTTTTTACATTTACTGCAAACTACTTTACATGTCACAACAGAAGTCAACGATTTCTTCGTCGGTTCTTTTATATACTCAATTTTAGAGGTTGAGCCTGAATCTAAACGGTTTTTCGAAATTGTTGGATAAGGTTCTATTTGATTAATTTTCAGGTTTTCATCAATTTTTCTGTTTTCTTTGTCATTTTCTACGCTCTTAATGTCGCTACAAAACTCCAAAAATCCGTAATTTTCTTTTTTTATTTTTACTCCTGATTGTTGTGGTTGATCGTCATCGTCAATGCATATAATTGGCAAGTCAGTTGCCATATTAATATTGTTTGCGAAACAGGTATCGTGGACGATCGTGTTACCAATTGTAGGTTCTGTATTTGGTAGAACAAATGATTGCATATCGTTGTTTATAACTTGGCTATCTGTTTCTTCAAGTCCATATTCATCCACTTCAACATTTTGTATAACGTCTGTTTTATATGAGTATTCTTGTACAGATTGTGGCACAATTTCTAGAACATTTTCAAATGTATGATAAGCAAGTGCAAGATAATTTAGTTTTAGTGCAAAAACAACTAATAAATAAATAAAAAACAACTCAAGATACGATGCTGAATTTGATTATTACCATGTATACAAGTAAACTGATGAATGTTCATTGTTCCTTTTATAGTTTTCAGATTATTAGGTACACAAGCTTTGATAGCATTAATTTCCGTTTCAAAGTCAAAGTCAAATCATTTATTTCAATTAGGCCTGAAAACAGGCACTTTTGAACGTTATACTTACAAATAAATTAAATTAATATGATTCTAGTTGCACATTCCAAAAGGTAGTTTTGTATGGAGAAGAATGTGCAAGAAACTCCATACTTACTCTTTTAAAATAGATTTTACAATATTTGTATACATAATAAGATTATATTATTATGTGAGGACGATGTACCATGAGAAAAAAAAAACAGCTATCCTGAGATAGGTGATATAAAATAAGCAACGTGGCTTGTAATTGTATGAGCGTATTGAAAGATACATGGTGCTCACATATTTACATAATATTGAATCCACAGTTGATTATTAAAAAAAAAGTAATAATCATGAAGTTAATACCTAAAATAAAAATAAAATAAAAAATCTAATTACAATGTGTGATGTAGAGAAAAAGCAAACATTCCTGTCCAGATATTAAGTTGTCCTATGGAGCAGGACCAGCATGTTTCCAAGCACTTTTATCTTCAATATAATCCATTAATGTATAATAAGCCTGTTTGCAAAATGTTTTTTTAACATAAGTTTTAAAGTTTCTTTGATTTAGTTTTAATATATCATTAGGTATTTTGTTGTAGCATTTAACGCAGTACCCCATAAAAGATGATTGTACTTTGGCTAGTCTGAAAGCTGGTTGAGCTATTTTATCTTTATTTCTAGTGTTAAAATTATGCCTATCACTTATTTTGCCAAAAAGATGCAGATTCTTTCTAACATACATTATATTTTCATAAATAAATTGACAAGGCCCTGTCATAATATTAATTTTCTTAAAAAGTTCCCTAGGAGATTCGCGATTCGGTAAACCGTAAATGGCTCTGCTGACAGCTCTCTTTTGCAAAATAAAAATGGATTCGATATCAGCAGCCCTACCCCACAGTAAAATGCCATAAGACATTATGCTGTGGAAGTAGCTAAAATATACCAAACGCGCGGTTTGTACATCTGTCAACTGTCTTATTTTTCTAACCGCAAAAGCAGCTGGAGGCTTACTATGAACTATTATTACGATTCAATTGACGACCTAAAATGAACTGCTTTGCAATTTCATACTAAGACGTCATTAAAACGATCCGGTTTAGGTTGACGCCAAATCAAGTCGGCACTTGAATCGCAAGCTGTTTTAGTTCGTTCATTTTTCGTACCATGAGGTGACATTTGAACCTAAATTGGTTCGCATAGTGTCAAAAATAGCGATCCAAGAAAAGTTTCTAGTTTCGGGGCCTAAACTGAATCGTTTTGTTATAAACTTTGATAAAATGTGGAAATATACGTACCAAATTCAAGGTATTTCAGTTAAATATGTGTTTCTTACGTAACAATGTAAAATGTACGCCATTATTCGTATTACTAATTACTTTATCCAAGTTAAACGTTAAAAACTAAAAACTCTTTTGAGTACTACCTACAGCTTGGCAAAAAAGAGTGTGGAATAAATGAGGTCGCTAGTATCGCGCATGTGGCCAGTGGCCACTGGCCACCCTGAATAGTACGACTTAACATTATAAACAGTATTTTAAAACTCAATATAAATAGTAAACCATAGCATAAGTGATGTGTATTGTAGTGAATCTTAATAGACGTATTGAACTACATAAGTGAAATTATTGGTGACTTCTATAAACCAAGACATGCAATAAAAACATTGTGTTTATTTTTTGGAGTTTTGAACGTTATTGTGCTTCAAAAAGTGCTAATCACGGACAAAAACAAGTATACTGGACCTATACAAAGGTACTCTCATCATTAGAACATTTAAAAACATAATAAGTGGCAACTATATTAATATCAAATGTATAAAACGGTTAAGTACAATGTTTTGTTTTAAAAAGTGAACTTTGTCCCATAAGTGGCGCCCCTAGTAGTGAGTAGCGAAACAAATATTGACATTGACGTTTTAAAAATTTACATTAATATTAGGGTTGCTACTACTAATAATAATTACTTCATGGCAAACGGCGCCATCTAGTGTCAAGAAGCGGAAATGAAATTGACACACTGACCAGTGTTGCTATTATAAAAAAATAGAAAAGTGTTGCTACAAAAAAACTTGTGATACCAGAATAAGAAAATTAAGTCTTTTGGTAGAAAATAAAAATATTCACTTATGTGTATTTTTGGAATAACTTAAAATTTTAATTAAAAGAATGAATTTCTTTGGAAATATAACTCATCGAAGACAACGCACCCAATCGGAACCGGATAAGGATGACAGCGACATAATTTCGCAAACGATGGATTGTACCTCAAATTCTATGCCAGATATATCTGAGGACGAGGCTGATAACCGAATTACTATTTATAAGAAAGAGATAGAAGAACTAAAAACTCAATTGCTCAGTGCGCATAGGGAAATTGAAATATTATCGCTAGAAAATAGTAAGTTGAAGCAAAGTAATGACGACCTATTGGAAAAAAATAAAACATACAAAGTAATTGTCACTAGTCCACTCAAGTCCAGAGTTCAAACACCAAAGAAGAACATTCATACTCCTTATACAAAAACAAAACAGACGCAGACATCGGAAAGTTTGACAAGAGCGCCAAGCGGACATGAAGTTAACATTGACGCTGGATGTACTCAAGGTGTCGCCTCATTGAATAATATTATTAGCGCGAAATCTCATGTTCCATCACCTCCACCTGTGAAGAATAACATTTGTATTTTGAGTAGTGAAACATCCAACAGAATACAAACATTGAGTGAAAGAACTCATTTAGGGAACTTTAATATGTGTCACTACCGTACTCCCAGATGCGGAATGAAATATTTGTTAAAGGACATTGATCTAAAAGTACGTAACTTCTCTCGATTAGATTATTGTATTATATTTATTGGTGAAGACGACTTTACAAAAACGCATAATTATATTGAGTTTGTTACTTATATTAGAGATAAATTACACTTGAGAGCAATAAAATCGCACACGTTGACTTTTTGTTGTTAAAGCAGTTTTTTTCATAAATGTGAATACATATTAAAATAAAACTTACACTATTTGAATGTTTACTTCAGTACCTTTCTAATGATATCAAATACAGTGTAAAAAAAGTACCCATAGGGAGTTTTAGGGCACAAAACCCAACATACGGATAAAATTACCCAATTTAGCTTAACAAAGAATAAAAATAAAACTCAAAATGCTTGATCAAATTGTTTTTTAATAAGGTGTATTCCCTCCCCTAGCCTTGATTACAGCTCTTAATCGGTTTTTCATGGACCGTATTAATTTCACCATGAAATCTTGTGGTATGGCGTTCCACTCCTCTTCAATGGCAAGTTGAAGCTCTTGGAGGCGCGTAGGAGCAGGGCTTCTTGCTCGAACTCTTCTTTTTAGCTCATCCCAGACATGCTCAATCGGATTGAGATCAGGACTACGAGCTGGCCACTCCATCGCGGTGATTCCAACATCTTCCATGTAGTCGCAAACTGTTCTAGCGACATGCGGTCTGGCGTTGTCGTGCATTAAGAGAAAATCTTCTCCCATAAGCCACGCAAGCGGCCTCACATGTTCTTCGAGCACTTCTTCGACGTATCGTGCAGCCGTCAAACTTCTCGATCTCGGGCCGGTATTCGCCGTAGTGATGAATACAATGTCAGTTTTAGTGTCCAACATTATGCCACCCCAAAACATACACGATCCACCTCCAAAAGCCACACGTTCGCTTATGCAGCATTGTGAAAATCGCTCTGATGACCTTCTGTAGACCCTAGAGCGTCCATCATGACCATGTAAAGTCATTCTGCACTCATCAGAGAACATAACAGCCCGCCATTGGTCATACGTCCAATTTAAATGTTCCCTAGCAAATTGTAGCCGGGCTTGTCGGTGAGCTGTGGTCAATTTGGGACCATTTGCTGGGCGATGTGAAGTCATTCCTGCTTCACCTAGTCTTCTTCGAACTGTCCACCGACTTATACTGACATTGCGAACTTCTCGAAGCTGTTGTCCCAGTTGAACCGCGTTCAGTTGCCGATTTCTCAAAGACCTTGTCACAAGAAAGCGGTCATCACGCTCTGATGTTGTGCGTCGCCGGCCAGATCCTGGTCGCCGAATGTAGCCACCGGTCTCTTGGAACCTCTGGTATACACGACGAACAGAGTAGCAGCTCAAATTTAGCCGTCGAGCAACTTCACTTTGGTTATGGCCTGCTTCGAGCAAGGCAATAACTTGAGCGGCTTCTGCGGGCGTGGTATCCATATTTTTCCAGTAAATCCGTATGCTTCCAGTAGAGATGTTATCACGTTGACCTTCGGTATGCAACTGAATAAAAATTCCAATAAACTGACCTTTTTATACCTGCGGCTAAGGGTGCAAGTAGTGACAACGCAAACGCGTGAATTTGGGGAATTCGGTGTACGGTCGGTTTTTGTAAGTTACGTGAAGGTCAATGATTTTAATTTTATGTTTTTGTAAAGCTAAGCTTGTATGCTTTAATTTTGTCTAATGATTTTTACTCAATATCTTTCGATTTTAGAAAACAATCAGTAATAAACCAAATTACAAGGGGTGTGCGATTTTATTGCTCTCAAGTGTATTACCACTTAATCATACTAACTTCATAATATGTCTGCCAACTTTTAAATTTATGGACAACACAAATATAATGTTTAACAGCAGAGTTGATACTTTCAATAATCTAATTTACATGGATGTTGAGACTTACAATTATGCATTTGTACTAAATTCAAATCTTAATCTTCCATACACGTGGGATACGTATGACAAACGGCATGCACACCTGAATAACAAAGGCTTTATGAAAGTTTTGTCAGACTTGCATGATTTAATCATAGACCTAGATTTTGTAAATACCAAAGACCATATACACTCACAAGTTGGTTGCTCTCAAGAAGATAAAACTGAACCGCTAATATTAACAAAACCAATAGAGAATCAGTTTTTTCTCTGATAAATATATGTATATCCTACATCAGAATATTGCAGGTTTAATTAACAAATCTGATGCATTATGTGTAAACTTAGAAGAACTCGTAGACAGTAACAAAATTGTGGATGTAATATGTATAACTGAGCATTTTATGATGGCAGGTTTTGAGTCAAACTTATACCTACCAAACTACAATTTGGTTTCATTTTACAGTAGAAAAAATAGTAAAAGAGGAGGAACATGTATCTTGCTTAAAAAAGAACACAAATTTAGGGAAATTCCAGAAATTAGTTAATTTTGTGTTGACTGCATACTAGAAGGTTGCGCAGTTGAACTACTTGACTACAAAATTATCATTGTTTGTATATACAGGGTACCTAAACAAAATAACTTGTACACTTTCTTTCGGAACCTGGAAAAACTCCTGACTTTTATAGCCAAATTGAATTGTAAAAACATTATAATTACTGGTGATTTTAATATAGATGTTTTGAAACGCAATAATGTAACATTAGATTTGGAATGTTTACTTTTAAACTATAATTTAAAACTGGCTTTACATGAACCAACCAGATTAGCCAGTGGAACTTGTATAGATAACTTTGCACATAACTTTAAAAAGGGATGTAAATCTGAAATTTTGGAATTAGGGCTATCGGACCATACAGCCCAATTAATCACAGTTCCTGTTAAAAAAAATCTTTCATTGCATTATTGGCGTACAATGAGACGCGATTACAGCAAGGAAAATATTGATAGATTTAAAATGTGTATTAAGAGCTTGTCTTTTTTGGATATTTACCTCGCTGATGACCCAAACATAGCGTATCAACACTTTATAACTGATTTTAAATTATTTCACGACCTTTGTTTTCCAAAGACCCACTTTCTAATTAAAGTCAATCATAATCCAAAGTGGGTATCACGTGGCGTAAAAATTTGCAGTCGGAAGAAAAAAGATTTACTATGGAAATTTAGATTAAACTCCACAAAAGACAACAAACTAAAGTATTTAAATTACAGTCAGTTATTTAAAAAAAATATAAAACTTACCAAACGGGCTCAAAATAACTATAAAATATTAACGTCTCAAAATAAAACTAGAACAGCGTGGAGGATTGTAAACAAGGCGAGACTTAACGTGCCAAAAGAATCTATAGGTAAAATAAAAATTGATAAAAACAAATTCCTTGATGATCCATTAGAAATAGCAAACGCATTTAATAATTATTTTATTGAAAAAGTCAAACCCCTTCCGGGTGCCGGGAAAAAAGTAACGTCTCTAATTACTACCCGATTAAATTCAATGTTTCTAGCACCATGTACACCATGCCAGATTTACAAAATTATAAAAAACCTTAAAAATACTAATAGTGTAGGATATGATGGTATCTCTACTAAAATAATTAAAGCAGTAAATGAAGATATATGTGAGCATTTGGGTCATATTCTGAATTTGTCGATATCAACAGGGATATTTCCACAAGATCTTAAACTGTCCGTTATAAAACCTTTGTTCAAAAAGAATGCAAAGAGTTAATGGTGAATTATAGACCTATTGCACTTTTACCAATATTCTCGAAAATTTTCGAAAAGTATCTTAATGGAGAACTTATTTCATATTTAGAAAAAAATAAAATTTTGTGTAATGAACAAAAAGGTTTTCGACAAAATAAAACCACGAATATGGCTATTTATGAATTCATCCATAATATTATAGGCCACGTTGACAAAACAGTTCCAGCTTGTGCAATTTATTGCGATATGTCACAGGCTTTTGATTATGTAGATCATAATATACTTATCACAAAGCTTGATGCTTACGGCATAAGAGGTAATATTTTAGAGTTAATTAGATCCTATTTAACGAATCGACAACAGATAACAGTATTAAGTAAAGTAAATCCTAAAACAAAAAAAGAGGAAACATTCAGCTCCGTGAGGAGAAATATCATATACGGTGTTCCTCAAGGCAGTGTCCTAGGGCCGACGTTGTTTATTATCTACATCAACGACTTGCCAAAGGCAACGACTCAACATATGACATTATTTGCCGATGACAGTACGGTTTCAATTGCATGCAAGGACATTAATAATTATAAATCTGACATACATAATTCTCTGACATCGATAATCTCTTGGCTAGATAATAATAATTTGAAAATAAATCTATGTAAAACAAATATAATGCACTTTGGACAAAGATTGCATAATCCTTTGAATGTAAATTTGATTCATGATAATTACACTATAAACGAAGTCTCTAATGTACGTTTTCTCGGCTTAATTATAGACAGTAAACTAAATTGGAAAGAACACATTGACGTCCTATGTAAAAAAATTAGTAATCAAGCATATGCTTTGTACCAACTTGCTCCATCTATCAACACTAATGCGTTACTATCGTCTTATTATGGACTTGTTGAATCTGTCCTAAGATATGGCATTATCTTCTGGGGCAACGCATCAAATAATGATATGGAATTTAAAATGCAAAAGCGATGCATACGTGCAATGTTCGGTATCCAAAGTACTGAGAGCTGTAAGCCACTTTTTATTAAGCATAAAATCCTTACACTACCGGCACTTTACATTTTGGAAATCGCCTTATTTGTAAGAACTAACTTTCATTTGTTTCCTCGAATATCAGACCTGGTAATACGAAATCGCCGGGATAATAGTAAACTTCGTGTTCAGCCAGCTAAGACAGCACTACTGTATAAAAGCGTTGTATGCAGAGCACCGATAATTTATAACAATATCCCTATCCGTGTAAAAAAACTTAATACAGACCAGTTTAAAAAAACATTAAGAAAACTACTGACAGGAAAAGCCTACTATAATGTCAATGAATTTTTAAATGACAAATCACTCTGATACACTGACTAAATCTATTATATTTTTTATTTTAAATTGCACGAATACCCACTGTTCTATTGTTAAGTATTTAATATTAATGTGAATTGTTATTTATTTATTTATTTATTTATTTATTGATAGGAGAACCAACAGCTGTAACAGATGGTTAACAATTAAATAAGCAACACAAAGCCAATTACAGGTTCTCACGAGAAAAAAACATAATAGTATACAGAAATCTTAAGATCACTAACAAGCACGATAAATAACAGAAATAATAGAAATAAGGATACAAATGCACTAAATACACTTAAGGCTAAGGCACTTACAACATGAAGTAAAAAGTAATACAAAAAATGTTAGATTACCAAAACACTACGCACTTCTAAAGAAATTGGCATTCAGCCGAGTGCGAGCTGAGTTGGTTTTGGTTACAAATGGGTCCAATGAGAACTCTTTACAGAGAATATTAAAGTCTCTACTCGCTCGCACCAAGTATGAGTTTTGCCGGTAATTTGTTGAGGAAAAAGGAACGGAGATAGGTGGGTTAAATCTAACTGACCTCTGCGGGACATTAAAATGCAGTTTCTGCAATAGGTCAGGACAATCAAGCTCATTATTTAAAATCTTTAAAAGAAAAGTGCAGTCAGCTAAACGACGACGATCCTTCAGCGGCTGTAAATGAAATTTTTTGCAAAGACTTAAGTAATCATCAGAATGGTATGGAATACGCAGCCTAAAGCAGAGAAAGCGAATAAATCGTTTTTGGATACCCTCAATACGATTTATGTATTTGCCATAAGCCGGGTTCCAAATTTGTGAAGCATATTCAAGATGACTTCTGACAAACGAACAATACAGAATCTTAAGGGTTTTGGCTTTCTTAAAACACCCAGCGAGTCTCATGACAAAACCCAGTGCCTTAGAAGCTTTTGCTACTACTTTCTCAATGTGCACGTTAAATAAAAGTTTCGAATAATGAAAAACGCCAAGGTCACGTACACCGTCAGATCTCTGTACCAGCTGCCCTTTTAGTAAATATGATGTAGGGAGAGGGATGCGTTTCCTGCTAAAAGATATAACTGAACATTTAGCAGGATTTAAATCAAGTTTGTTGATGAAACAATATTCATCCAAACGCGCAAGGTCACTTTGTAAAGCCTCTCTGTCGTCGTCAGATGATATTGCAGAAAAAATCTTCATATCATCAGCGAAACAAAGCAAATTTGAGTAATGGAAACAAGAGTCGATATCGCTTCCATAAATAATAAAAAGTAATGGACCCATCAAAGAACCCTGGGGGACGCCACTAGGAGCTGAAACCCAGCTCGACATGTAGTTACTGATAACGACAGCTTGAGATCGATTTTCAAGATATGAGGTAAACCAACGTAGTAGATCTCCTCTGATTCCATTATTGAAAAGCTTGGTTTTTAAGATGCTGTGGTCGATTCTGTCAAAGGCCTTACTATAATCCGTATAAACAACGTCCACCTGAGCCCCTTTGTCCATTTTGTCCGTCAGAAAGTCGTTGAGCAAAGCAAGGTTGGATACAGTTGAACGACCCTTAAGAAAGCCGTGCTGGGAGGCATTGAAAGACTGGCTCAGCGCTGCATAAACTTGATCATAGATAACCCTTTCAAAAACTTTAGCTAATATGCACAATTTGGAAATAGGTCTGTAATTTATAATTTCATTTTTATGACCCTTTTTGTGCACTGGAGTTATAAAGGCTGACTTCCAGATTTGGGGGACTGAGCTTGAAGAGAGCGATTTTTTGAACAAAAGGGATACTGGTAAGGCAATGGTTTTAGCGCAACCAAGAAGAAATTTAGGTGATAAGTGGTCGGGACCAGCGGATTTAAAAGGATCAATTTGATTAATTAACTTGACTATAACATTGATGTCAATCTCAATTTCGTGAATATCCGAGGGTATTAAGGAATTTACAATAGTTTGAGGAGGACGAAGATTAGCAGATGTCACGTCGTTGACTGGATCAAGAAAGGTAGAATAGAAGTGGGAAGAAAAAGCATCACAAATAGAATCAGGAGATGAGAACGTCACATCACCATACTTAAGGAAACTGGGCATTGCATTGGATTTCGAACGCTGCTTCACAAAGCTCCAAAAGCGTTTAGGGTTCTTTTCGATGGAGGCTTCAGTATCTGCTAAGAAGTTAGTGTAACAATCCGCTTCAAGCTTATTAACCCGCTCACGTAAATGACTAAAGGTTGCCTTATCTGCTAGTCTGCCATACGTTTTAAATTTACGGAGAAATTTGGACTTTTCTTTAATTAACCGTTTAAGTGCTGGGCTGTACCAAATAGGGTACGAGCTGAAGGTAACTGATTTAGCTGGAACAAACTTCTTTTGCAGATCCATTATAGATGCGTAGAAGTAGTTAACGGCATCACTAAGCGACATGTCACAAAATATGTTCCTTCAGTCAACAGCCGCTATTTCCCTATTAATGGCCGCAAAGTCAGCAGTTATATTATTACTTTTTTTTCTTTGATCAATTTAACTTTGTATACTTATTATTATAATTTGTTTTGAAATCTGATGGTCTTCTGACCTAATTTGTACACCAGCCATGGTCAAACATGTTGTGCCAAAGAATATACTGTAACACCTATAATAAGCATCATACTATGACTATTATCTACACATGTTTTTGCAAATAAATGAATTTGAATTTGAATTTGAACAGGTTTGACACTTGTTATTTTTTCCCAAAGTTAAGTGGGTGGTTCTGTTTGTCGGATGCTATGCAAACACCATGGAAGGCTTCAATGTCCAGTATTAACACTATTAATAGTGGGCAAATGTACACATTTTTACATGTTGTTTTACATAACAACATGTAAAAATGTATACGAAGCATAAGAACTATGTAAGAATGCATATGCATATGCTACGATTCTTACATACTTCTTTTGCTTCGTATGCGATCTCTAGTTTCTGCCTACCAGCGTGGGAAAGAGGCGAGAGTTAATATACCTATGTATGTTATAGTGGGCACTGAAGCCTTGCAAGAAAGTGATGCATTAGGTATACACAGACAGATAATAATCATGCCCTCGAGAGCAGTCTAACCGTAAGGTTAGACTGCTCTCGAGGACAATAGTTTATTTACAGGGATAAGATAATGAAAGAACACGTTTTTTTTAGTTTTATTTTAATACCAAAAAATTAATCAGACGAATCGAACACAGTACCATCAAATATTCGGATCCCGAAAAAGCTCAAATGTTGGCTAGAGCTTCCTGCAACTTCTGAAACACTAGTATTTTCTAATTCTGATAAATCACTGCTACTGTCATCTGTGAGATTTATTACTGTCATGATATTATTTTTCTATTTTCATTACAATATCCTTGCATGATTTTTTCCAATCTTAGTAATGTTTGCAAATGCTTGTTCAGCAGCCACCTTTAAAAACAAAAAATAATCATAAACAATGGTTTTAACATAGCAAATTTAAATATGTATAAACTAGGCTACATACCTTTATATCAATGGATCCAACATTGATTGAAGCAATTTAATGTTTTGCAATGCCCCATATTAATTCAAGTAGATTCACGTCACAATGATAAGGTGGTAACTTTCTTCAAGCGACCTTTGAAGTTTTCCCGGTGTTTAAAAATATCTTATTTTTTACCTTTCATAAACATTTTTCTTACTGTGTTGACAGATTTACCTAAAACAAAAAGATACAGTACCTACTTTATTATTAATTCCCTATTCTTTATCTTCAAGTATCAAATATGGGTATACGAGGCTCTTTAAACTACAAAACAAAACCTTAAATTTCAATTTCTGTAAACAAGACAAATAGCTACTTAAATCTGTATATCAACAAAACTACGCATTGAAAACATTTAGAAAAACTTATTTAATGTACAATGATTTAATTAGGGTAGATAAATACCTGTCCTAGCGGCAGTTCTTCGATAAATCGATAAACATTCCCGATATCAGACAAAACTTGTCCTGCTTCAGATTTGGCCAAACACCACAAAAAGACGAGGTAAATCACTGCTCTGATACAACTACGAATGGTTTTATTAACTTTTAATCGTTAATTTTGCAACGAAACTTAATAATTTTGTTAAATTTATGAAAAACGACGAGGATTTACGCACTTTTGACACATGATGTACTAGCACTAGACAAATAAATCAATGTTGCCACAATCATCCACTTTTACTTTCAACTGTCACCGCGTCAGACTCTTTTTTGCCAAGCTGTACATGTGATATAAATTGCTTTCTCGTACTATTAATTCGAATATATCCTCCGAAAAAAATAATTTAAAATATTCTAAAGGTGACTTTGTTTCTAAGAGCTTTTGAAATGTTTTGTCTTCGATTTCAGCTTTGAATTTGAACTTCGCAGTAGTCCACTTCACCTCAAGCTTTTTAGTCTTTACTACGGTTTTTTTTACTACATATGTTTTTTTCTTAGATCGAATCGCATTAGAAGGTGACGGTACATGAGCTTGTGTGGAGCTGGTTATTGAAGAAGATAATGGTGAAGGTGTTGGTGGTATAATAACATTTTCTACAATGTTGGACGGAGCAGCAGGACTACCGGATGGAGATAAATTATTTAACAAACTTACGTGACTTGTAATATTTATAGCATTTTTGGCTGACACCAGTACTTCTCTGATCTCGTCTTCACTTTCGGATAATATGTGAAGATTTTCTATTGATGATGGCAACGAAGGCGCACATGAACTATCGTCGCCGTCGGAAGAAGGTTTTATTACTTCACCATCAGAGGAGTCATTGCTATCAACATCTGAGCTTGCTCCTAGTTTCGGAACCAAAGCCAATATTTTTTGTGCTCTTGTACCAGCCTAAAAGTAAACAAATAAATTATATAGGGCTATATTTTCAATACAGAGATTATACGTTGATTCATTGGCAGTGTATCTTAAAATGCACACTCCAAAAGTCGGGTCATCACATGGTCACTTGGCAGTGTGCATTTGTAGATACATAAATATTGACAGTCATACTTCAGATGTAAAACATTATTGTAAGATCAAAATTCTTAACGCAAACAAAAGAATGCACATTCAATCAAATAATTACTACATTTATTTATCGTAAAATAGTTATTTAGTAAGGATTATTATCGATTCTTACCTTATAACTCGTAGACGCACGCACACGCTTCGCCATTTTGCGATCAGTAGATCTACAGTAGACTACAAATGTTGCCAGATGTAATAAATATTTTTTTTTAAGAATTACAAGGGTCCCTAAACACAAATTAAAAAAAAAGAACACTGTAAATACCAGAACTATTCCCAAATATTTTTTCTTAGAATGTGTGCATTATTAGATACGTTACCAAGTTAAGGGTTAAAATACTGTAACTACACGACCCGCATTATTATTCATCCATTTTTCTAAAGCCTGATTATGGTACACCCTCAGTGGAAACATTACGGCAACATCGAGTGGCTGAAGTTTGTGCGTGCAGTGTGGAGGCAAGCACAAAATTGTGACGTTGTTTTCTCTCGCTTTTAGTATGACGTCTAAATTTCTGGTGTGTGAAAGATGGCCGTCTAGTATCAGAAGTATGGGGTCTTCTGAAGATGGTTTAGTATGTGACAAAAAATGTTCAAACCATTGTGAAAACACCTGAATATTCATCCAACCATAAACACGCATGAACGGATTGCACGCATAAACTGAACCTGGCGGAGTCCCATCCATCAATTCTATTTTCATTCTCAAGCGACGAAAAATTAACATCGGTGGAATGAAGTTTCCTCCAGCTGATCCACAAATTACTGCTGTAGTTGATTCGCCTCTTTCAGCAGACGTTATACGAGCTACTTGTTTGCGCCCTTTTTCGCATTCTCGCGATCTCGCATTTCTGCTGCGGTATTGCACTCGGTCACAAACACCTTATCCTTGACGTAACCCCAAAGAAAAAAATCAAATGGGATCAAGTCCGGTGAGCGAGCTGGCCATGGTTGTGGGCCGAATCTTCCAATCCACCGGTCTCTAAAAGATTCGGTGAGGCAGCGTCGGACAGGAAGGGTCACGTGTGGGGGAGCGCCGTCGTGTTGGAACCATGTTTCGCGGAACTGGAGCACAGGCACCTCCTCTATTATTTTCTCGAGAGTTGTTCTTAGGAACTCGTGGTATCGTGGCCCGTTTAGTCTTTCAGGGAGAAAAATGGGTCCAATTACGCGGTCTTTATAAATACCGGCCCATACATTTACCGACCATCGAGTTTGGTGCCCCGTCTGCTGCAATGCGAACGGATTGGTATGCGCCCAGATTATCGGAATTGCACCTGTTTCACATTCCGTTGCGGGTAAATGTAGACTCATCCGTCCAAATCACATTTACAGCAAACGTAGGCATTGCGACGTGCTTTCGTTGCAGCCACCGGTAGTACGAGACACGACGAACTCTGTCTGCGAGCAATAACGCCTGCACCTTGTGAAATCGGTACGCTCGCTGCCGATCTCCGCGTAAAACCCGATGGACAGTCCAGCGTGAGACTCGGGACCTGCAACGGTCACGAACTAAGCGAGCTGCCGTGCGTATTCCCAGTCGCGGATTTTGCCGCACGAACAGAACTCAGAATGCGGTTCGCAACATTCGGTCTATCTGGCCTGCCAGCTCCCTCGCGCTGTGGTACTATTTATTATTATTTATTTATTTCTTATTAAACAAGAGGGTAAGTAACTTATAAACTAAGCCCCACAGAACCGTTGCAATGGTTTGACTGTGGGGGCGAAGCGTCTCTAGACATGCCTACTTAAATATACCTAAAAATAAACAATAATTAACTTTCACTTGTAAAAAAAACTTAAGAGATTTCTAAATAATATAATTTTAGTTTACGTTAAAATCTATTAGCGTTTGTTTCACTTCTTAAGTCCGCCGGTAGACTGTTCAATAGGTATGTTATTCTTTTGCTTAATGTTCTGTCACCAAAGTAATTGGTGACTCTGGGTACATTGAATCTACCAGCAGCCATAGATCGTGTATTAAGGTTGTTGTCTACGTGGGTTAAGCTATGCTCTTGGGTACTATGGTGGTTAACTAATAGTAGATCAAAATCAAAATCAAAATCAAAATCAAAAGTCATTTATTCAAATTAGGCTGAGGATCAGCACTTTTTGAACGTCAAAAATTACATAAGACAGTCCCCCAAAACGCCCGCCCTTCGCCACTTCCTAGTGTTTTTGCTGGGAAGAAGAAGTGGCGGAACAAACTCCCCAGCAACACGTCTGTCTGATATGTTAGAAGAACAGTTTAAACTTCATTGGAAATTAATAAACTTAATCATTTAAATTAAATAATTTGCTACATGCTAGCTAGCACACACCAATATACAAGACAGTAGTAATAAGAATAGTACCTAAGTACCGACGTTGACAACTAAACTCATGCAAAAAATAAAATATAGCTATTAGATATAGAGATATTTCTGTTGGTTAGCGATCGGTAGGATTTTGCATAATTTAAATAATTTTCTATAATCTCCCTTACAGCTGCTTTTAGTTTTTTTAGTATCAAGTAGTTTTAAGAATCTAATTTGAAGAGCTTCTAATTTATCTAAGTTAGTTTTGAATGTTAATCCATAGCTGTCAAGAGCATAACTCATAATAGAATCCACTAATGTCATATAAATACATCTTAATATATTAATAGGAACTTTGCTAAGATGGTACATTTTACTTAATAACATTCTTAATTACTAGAAATATTATAGTCTACGTGTTGGGACCAGGAAAAGTTCTCATCTATTTTCATGCCAAGGTAGGTTACACAGTCAACTTTTTCGATAGGTTTACATTTACAGTCCAGTAAATTATTGTGATGACACTTATAATCGTGGGCAAATAAAGGTAAAGGTATGAGGTTGTAAATATGGCGAATGAATCAACATTAGGATAGTTTTACTAGCGTTTAATATAATGCCGTTGTGATGGGGTGATCGTCCAATACACGTTAAAACGCTCGTGTTATTACACGAGAATCGTGTGGGTGCCTGTCTTCGGGATATTTATCTCTCCGCATAAATACGTAGTGCACGTCTTGCGTTCCCACGTGCTTCGCCATAGCACATAAGCATATTCCCATATTCGCGGGCACTGAAGAATTCTTCAGGTCTGGAAGGTACTTTGTACCTCTCAAACACACACAACACATCACACACAGAGAAAATTACTTGATTTTAAAAGCTACCTACGTTATTCACTAATTCGCGACAAACAGTACGCCCGTGTGTGATCAACGAAATCTAGGAACTGGCAAAAATCCAATAAAATCGGAGAAATGCAAAAGAAATGTAGGTTTACTAATCTTCTTTCAATTTGCCGCACTTTATTATTTATTATTTATTCTGTGCCTACAATGCGGACACCGGCACAGTCCAACAAAATGATAGAGTGTACAAACATTTAGTTGTACAGTCGCCAGCACGTCAAGTTACTACACTTTGACCTTGAGCGCGTTATGAGCAACAACAGCGAGAATCGTGCGAAAGAGATAAATAGCGTTTCATTAGTTCTTACTCATAATGTTTCGTGCTGCAGTGCAGTGCGTACGTATGGATGTGTGCGTTTGCGCGCCGTGGTGTAGAATAAAACATTATGCGAAAAGAAATAGCGTAGCAGGTTGAGTTCTTGAATGGAATCGTATAATGCGATCGTAATAAAAACAGGCGGCCCGGATAATGCATGAAAATACTTGTTGTTCCTAAATACTTCTTTGTATTACCTATTTAATAAAACAAATTATAGCCAAGGAGCACGTGGTTAAATGTTAATATAGGTATAAATAATAGATACCCACATAATTTTCTTACTGAGTTTCCCCCGTGCCTCGGAAAGCAAGTTAAGTCGTTGGTTTCGGCTGGCATTTATAGATCTTTGATAATCTTTGACAGTCGTTACAGGTAGTCAGTGGCCCGATAGTCTGACAACCAGTCTTACCAAGGGGTATCGTTTTACCTAGCACTAACTGGGTAGTGAAGCTCAGATAGGCGGTTGCTCTATGTAAAATACTGGTATTCAGCTGCATCCGGTTAGACTGGAAGCCGACCCTAACATAGCAGGAAAAAGGCAGGCAGATAATTACCTAGTCGTCACTTGAAACACATTCACTAGTTCACTACTAGTATTTTAAATCTCTGCGTGATGCATGGTGATAAGTTACGCTTTGTTGAAGCAGCCTTAAAATAATAATACTAACATTATTACAATTTTTGTTGGTTTTATAAAGTCATCCCTTTTTAATATTTTTTTCTCGTTGTGAAATCGTCGATCACTAGTTTTTTATTAGTTATCGATGAGTGAAATGTAAATTTAATTAAGTGTGTAAGAAAGTAGTGTTTGTGGCTACTGCGCGAAACTTTCACTTGCACTATCGGTAGTTTTGTGAGGGTAGGTATAATATAATATGTATCTGTTTATCCGAATAACATTAGTTGCTTGCGAAGCATGTAATATGGTGTAACTTTGATAAATAAATTGAGTAGGGTTCAGGCCGAGTCACACCGGAATGGTAGTGAAGCGGCGAGGAATTTCAGTGTCAAATAATTTTAGACTTTATCTTTATTAACAATATAACCACAGTCTAAAAACCTACAGTCGTCCGACGATGCCGTCTAGACAGTGCAATCGTGCGGGGGTGAGGGGCGAGACGCGGGAAAGCCGCTCCCGAACTGCGAACAAAACGATGTTCGTAGTTCGGGAGGTATTACCTATTCAGGGCTAACGCGTGTAGACGTTGGCGGCATTTTTCCAGAGATCAAAGGCGTCGTCCTACTGTATTAATATGTATAATATATATTACATAGGTAAGTAGTAGGTATAGCTTGAGAAAATTTTGCGCGGGAGTAATCGGAGTGCTCGCATGACCGCGGGCGGCTGCGCCATTTTTTCGCTTTTTTCTAGCGATACTATGTATTATGATAATCAAGATTACCTACGTTTGAAACTATAGGTATAACACTGAAACTGTTCGCCGCTTCGCTGCCATTACGATGTGACTCAGCCTTTATACGAACAAAACTATGGACTGTAGTCTGAAATAAAGTTATTTATATATTTAAGTATGGTTTGGTCATGGAATAGGTGGATAGAGGAGGAGTGAAAGCAGATTATAAAAGGTAGATATTTACAAGGTAGACGTGAGTGGCAACGCCGGGAGGGAACGCTCTAGAAGAACATGTAACTGATCTTATTTGTGAGTTTATTCAGAAAGGTCAGGTGCGTAGGTAGTAGGTAGATACTCGCAATCGGCGCGGCGTGCTTGTTTGACCAGAGTTCCTAGTGCGAGTTTTTTTTACGTTAACGCGATCGACACGTTAAGACGTTCGGCGCTCCGATAGGCTCGCTCCCAGCTTTTAACCAAACAGAGAGCCAAACGCGCGTTTCGATCGCGTTAGAGTAAAAACAACTCGCACTTAGCGCACAGATGAATGAACGTGGACGAGGAGTACCTACCCATGTAAGGATCGAAGCAGGTGGCGTTCTGTGGTTTCTGCCTATTCCCATGGCAAAAAGGCTTGATTATTATTTTTTTTTATACCACGACGGTGGCAAACAAGCTTACGGCCCGCCTGATAGCCTATGGACACTTGCAACACCAGGGGTGCCATACGCGCGTTGTCGACCCTTTAAAAACCCATTTACTCCCCTTTTGAAGAACCCAATATTGTAGCCGTCTGAGAAAACCTCGGCAGGGAGCTCATTCCACAATCCAAGTGTACGCGGGAGAAAAGAATGATTTTATGTATGTATGTATGTAATTATTATTAAACAGGGGGGAACGGGGTTACAAAGACTTTAAGATAAATTAAAAAAGGTAGGTAACAATAAGACCTGGATAGGCTCCTCTAAGAATGCGTGTGGAACTGTGGGAAAAAGATGAAAATAAAATGCGGAATAACCATCTTTATCTTTTTATTTTTAAACATTAGTGTAGGTAATTAAAAGTATAAAACAAATACTCTCAAATATACAGTTTACAACAAAATATATTTATAAAACTAAACTAAGCAATAGATTAAATACAAGTAGGTAACTAGGTTATATATATTTTTTACAAGCTTTTATAATACCTATATTTAACTTTGTAACAGAATAATTACCTATATTACCTATATACAAGTTCATCTACCAATAATTGCCTAACGGGATTAAATGCTGCCACCAAACAAAAGTAAGTTTTTGCCTAGATTAGGCAGGTGAGTAGTATAATTTGACTGGGATGTAATGCGGCACAGTACGACAAGGGATTTTTGTAATACTAACAGACGATTCTGCATTTTATTTCAACACACAGTTAACACTAGTTTACGTTTATACGTGACACGGTGACAGCCTGCTTCTGATCTTTCGGCACGGTCTGGCATGCCGTGACTTCCCGAAATGTGAACGCTAAGCGTGAGAAAATAAGATTTTAAATCATTTGCGCTTATTAAAATCCCTTGTCGTGCCGTTCCGCCAGTAAGCGACCCTAACTTATATTATCGCCAAAAATTTCTGTATAGAAAATATTATACTCAATACTGTTAATGCATCATTATATTTTCTATAGCACAAAAATTGAGTATCTATACTTATAATAACAATTCGAAAGTAACTTTGCCTATTAAGTTACTCCTACTTGGCCAAACCGCTTGGCAATTGTGATGAACAATATGCGGCAGGACATGGAGGAAGCCATTTTCGAGGTACTGATCCCCAGTCATGCGCCCACTAACTTCCACCAGCTCACCCGGTCCCATCGAACTCATCCATCCCCAAAAATTTAATGAAATTCTTCCGCTTGCCCGATTTGGCAAAGTATTAACCTCCACATATCGTTCGTTGCTATTGCGCCATAATATTTTTCTTCCGTCCATATCCGACCGGAAACTCTTCTCATCCACAAAAATGACGATGTTGTTTTCCCAGTCAAAATTATAATACTCCAGGCAAAAACTTACTCTTGCCTCCTTATGCCCCTGGTTCATAAGAATTTTCTTGGCAGGGCGGCAGCATTTCTTTCCAGCGTCCTTTATGCGCGTTCTCACGGTGTCCAATGATATCTAAAACAAAGAAAATTTTGTCAATTTCAATAAGATTCTTTGTTGACCATACTTAATTCCGATTGATTCTTTTTTGACAGGCCTGTTGGTCTAGTAGGTAGGTAGTTAGTGGCCCTGACTTCCTGACTGCCGGAGATCATGGGTTCAATGTCTACACAGGACAGAGGTTTGTGTGATGAACACGATCATTTGTTTTGTCTGGGTGTAATTTACCTGCACCTAATTTATGATATTCAGAAATAAGTAGGTAGGTATATAAGTATGTTTATCGGCTGGCTGTTTAGTAGGGTCATTGCGCCGGTTAGCGACCAGTTAGCTGAGTTGCCCACTTCAGATGAGTGAAAGAAAATGTTACTTACACGCCACATAGTAGGTATGTGTCAATGAAAAATATTTTAAAATGCTGAAAAAGTGAAAATATAGCGAAAACGTTAGTTTGCGACCACTTTCATTAGTTAACGTCCGCCAGTAAGCTAGTTTGCGGCCACTATTTTAATATTAAAAATGTGGCATTAAAATAATTATAATTGATTTTAAAATGTTCTTAATTTTGGTTTTTAATTAAATATAATTATAGAAAAAATAATTGTTCACAAAAGTTCATTTTTTAACCCTCTTTTCGCCTTCTTTGGCTAGCAGACGATCTGGTCCCTTTGTCTCGATAGCATCACATGTCTTACCACTAAACCGATCTTAAATTGTAGTTAGAGGGATCTGATACAGTCTACACGTTTCACATATCCTGACAGTCCCCCAAAAAACCAGCCCTATGTCGTTTCCCAGTGTTTATATTAGAAATAAAAAATGGCAGAACGAACTCCCAAAAACACGCCTGTTGATAAGATAGAAGAACTGAGTTTTAAAATAATTAGTGAAAAACCTTATGTTCCAAACTGTGGTAATTCTTGTTGCATAGTAGAGATGTGTAGCTCGCGAATGAGAGATAAAATTGAACTAGCTCTTTAATAATAATCTAGCTCTCAGTCGCTCAGTCGTTCGCGGAATAGCTCACTAGCTCATTTAGCTCAATGGCTCAGTGACTTGACTCTATACTCTCTACTCATCACTCTGTGGCTTTGCGAGTCACGACGAGTGATACCGACGAAACGCCGACATTAGCGACATCCGACAATGCCCGAACAGGGCCCGAACTTACCCGACGAACCGGTGAACGATTTCGCATGTCACTCACTGACTGACTCTTCGGCTTAATACGTCATTATAAAATAACTCTTATCGTCATTGTTTTAAAAGAAAAATGCTTTATTGCCTAATGGCTTTCACAATTTTATTTATTTGTAATAAGAACAAAACAACCCAATGAATGTAGGTAATTTTATTTGTGGCTCGCAAGAGTCGCCACTAAGTTAAATGAACTAAAGAACTCGAAAGATTTGAAAGAGCCATTGAGCTATTTGTCTCGTTTGACTTGCATAAAGTGGCGCGGCTCAATTTGATCTGTAGCTCGCAAGTAAATCAATTGAGCCGAAGAGTTAATAGAGTTATTCGGTGAGCTAAAGAGCTAGAAGAGTGATAAAGCTCTTTTGATCAAAAGAGCCGTATCTCTCTTCTCTTTTCAGTGAGCTACATTTCGCATCTCTATTGAATAGTCATCTGACAAACGAGTGAAATTTTTTTTTCATTAATTTTTCATCTAGGAGGCTGCTATTATCACGATTTCAAGAAACTTAGTCCGTCAAATGGTCGCATACTGGAGGTGGTCGCGTAACCGGCGCAATGACCCTACCCATAACAAAAGCTCTTCTTAGATTGGATTGGAACTAGATGGCGTTGTGTGATAGGTGTGGAATATTATTATTATTATTCTTTAACTCATTAGGCTCCGCGTGGACACCGGTGTCCGCAAACAATAGAAATTTAATTGTGTCTGGATTGCGGTAATTGACTAGTTAATTGTGCGTCTGAACCGACTTTGATAAAACATGTCTAGCACCACCGCTAGAAAACCTAATTACACATAAAAAAACATCGCACCTATCGGTTCACCCATTTATCAGACCTGCTACAGATACATTTAATACCTGCAACAAGTTAGTAATAATAACTTATTCACCGAGTCCAATACGACTATACCTACCTACCTACCTACTTAATTTGAAATGAGGTAAGTGATTGTTACAAGTAAGTAAATAAGTAAGTATTTTAACAAAACGTTCAACCGACTTTGAGTTCTATAAGGATGGCATTATACCTAATTATGCAAAAACAATATCCACTGTTTACTGTCGCTGTCGTTTGTTTGTCATGCCACCATCGTAACATAATTCAAAATAGGTAGGATATCCCTACCTAATATTCGAACGAACTGTAAAAAGATTTATTTGAACAACAGAGTGTAAGTAGCACAGCGCGCGTAAAACTATGACTTTAACTAGGACTCTCTCATAATGATGAATAGGTAAGTTACGGCGTTATGTGATAAGTGTAATATCAAGCTCAACGTCACAAAAACATGGACTCACACTGTACGAAGTTGAGGAAACTCTTGTGCTTAGGAACGGATCCGCAGAGTGTGCAGCAACCATAGCCGCATCGTCTGCCGCCGTCGTGGCTCTCGCGAAGAGTTGGCGGCGGTGGGCTTCAAGTGTTCCGCTTTCTTCCCACCTCCGAAGCCAAAAGTAAACAGTTTTTTTCTGGAACCAAAATAAAAGCTTAAGATAACTTGCACATCAATAGGCAAATCCTAATAATACTTTTAGGATTCCCTACAATAATTTTATTGCTAGCTAATTAGTATTATTAAATCAGATATGTATTTATTTACACATAGTCATCACTGAAAAGGCCGTATCCCTGCAATGTTTCAAAAGACAGAAAGAAAGTGCGTAGGTACCTACTAATTTGCGTAGGTAAAAAAACAACAATTGCGCTTGGAACAGCACGCAGCGTTATTATTATATAATTTATGTTTAAATTATCAAAACAATACAAGGAAGATTTACCTACCTATCCTTTGTGACAAGATAACCTACGTAATGGTTTATTTTAATGTTGAATTAATAATAATAATAATAATAAATATTCTACAACTTGTCACACAACGCCATTTAGTCCCAAGCTAAGCTTGAGAGCTTGTGTTATGGGTACTAAACAGCTGATAAACATACTTACATATTTCTAAATACATACATATTATAGATAAATTACACCCAAACACAGAACAAATGATTGTGCTCATCACACAAACATTTGTCCTGGGTGGGAATCGAACCCACGACCTCCGGCATAGCAGTCAGGGTCACTAACTACTAGACCAACAGGCCTGTCAATTGTTGATAAATGATATTTTTACTTTGAACGCTTTTAAATTTCATACGTTTTTATAAATCGTTCTCACTTTATCTATAAACTAGGTATACTATCTCTAAAAAATCTATAGTAAAACATGAATGACGTAATCAAGGTTTTGTAACAATATAGGTATTGATATGAAAGAATTTCCATGGTATGGTTCAGGAAATATCCGCCGCTAGAAGCAGCATACGATTATTAAAATAAATTGGTTACACATAGAGCACTAAACTAGGATCCAGAGATGCCGCCGAGCATTCTACTATCACATACAACATAAATCTGTTTACTTAATTCCCTAAATCTGTAGAAAACACCATTGGCACTAAACTTTTAATAATAGCCTGTGTTTTATACCTATTCCTAATGAAAAATTAAAATTAAAATATTACTCACCGTTATGCCCGTCTGTCGACAAATATCAATAACTCTGCATCCACTCTGTCGAAGCGCTACGATGCGTTCCCTCTCAATTTGAGATAAGTGTGGCGGCATATTAAATAAGACACTATCACAACACAATTATCAACACAATCAACACTTAAACGTCACGTCTATCCGGCCTACTCCACGAATTAACGATGACTGACGCAATCGAAAAATCGATTTCAATCGAAGTGACGAGTGACGTTCGTTAAATTTCGTTAAAGGTCGGGAAAACTCGGGAGCGGTAGTTGACGTGCAGCGGCATGGAGGTGTGGCCTATTCCTAGTGAGACATGATTCATTGGTTCCTCATTATTAGTTTGTGCAACCATTGGGCAATTTTAAAAACGTTGAAAACTCCACCAATCATGCCAACGATACTTTCTTTCTAACACTCTACACCGCGTCGTAGTTATAGATATGTATAGAGTTTACCGTGATGTGCTGTCGTGTGTACCTAGTTGCCTCCTCACGAAATTAATTGCGATAATGGATGATTTTTTTTACGAGTAAAGATAATGGCCCATTTAGTGTGAAAAATATACCCACGGCGTACAGAAATAAAATATGGCGGGAATCAAAGACAAATGATTATACTTTTCAATAATAAGTGGCGCATTGCTGTGGCTCATGGGGATCATGAAAGAATAATAATAAAAAAATGTAATCTACCTAGTACGAAAACTTAACTTATAACTTGTGGTTTTAGGGAGGAGAAAATAAAATACATTTTTTTTTAATGTTTATTCAGCCCCATCAATGTCTAAAACATTATCCAAGAAAGCCGCAGGTGTTTCAATATTTTCTTGATGTCTGGCCCAGGATAAAAAGTACACTATGCTCACAATATGGGCACAACTTCCTATAGTGCGGCGGCCGTGAATGCATGAGCAGTAGTATCCCTCGATACTCTCTCGACCATGTCGTGTTGCATTCACCAAAACATAAGTATAATATTGTTTACTCCTGACATGTCGAGACTGTATTCTCCCTCTAATTAATATTTTGTTGTCAACCAACGTGCGGTGTCTGTATACTTCTAATGTGTACAGACCATTTGGTCGCATGTGCTCGTGGCAGTAAGATCTGGCTAATCTCAAGTGATAACTCCCCAATGTAAACAAAGTCAATTCTTCATATGTAAGTTGAGGAAAATCACCGAAAGATGGATCATTACCGTCAATAGGCACGAAGGCTACTCTTTGCCTATTCATATTATTTTCTTGTACATATTGTGCCAATTCATTCTCTCTATTTATATTCTCATTTATAATATTTATAAATTGCTCTACGTACACGCTATCTTCGTAAGGACGTCGGGTTGCATTAATTAGTGCAGCAGTAATCCTAAAGTCCGTCATCATATTAGGCAACGCAAGATTAAAATACGTATGCCGAAATATTTTAAAATCTTTTTTAAATCGGCCATTTATGGTCTCTACTGGCCATCGGACCATTGTTATCAATCTCGATTTGTTGGCTTCGACCGTTGATAATTGTTCTCCTCTGGGTCTGCTAGGTGGCATGTGTGGATTATAACCACAACCTTCGATTGTTGAAATAGAATCCCGAAATCCGCGGTCCAATATAAATACATCATTAGACCTTAGAAACCAATGCCAATCTGAGTTTTCTTGCATGATACTGCGCATTATTGTAGCATCTGAGGTTGTTGCTGCATATGGGCCTATGACATCAACTATATAGCCATCTGTACACACTATCAAAAATGGTTTGACTAAATTCCGGAATTTATGTAGACTATATGTTATTCTCTGAAATAAAAAGTTAGCGCTCTTTTGCACATGAAGATATGTGCCATCAAATACAAGAATTCCTGCGTCATGGTTGCCTCCAAAAATATGAGCTGGAATGGTAAGGTTTCTGGAAACAACCTCTTCTCGAGTTATGTGATCTATGCCAAGAAAATGTGGAACAAAGTCATCAGTTAAACATGTTCTAGCTATATGAATTTTTCTCTCTAACGTACTTTTCGATATTTTGAATTTAGTAGCTAATCGTCTGTCCGGTTCACCAGTTCTTATTTTAGTCAAGTATATGCCTAAAGCGGTTGCAGGCTTATCCGTTCTGGTACGTAGAGATGGAGTTAGACTTAAAACCAAGTTGAACTGAACTTTCGTAACTCCAGTCCAAAAATGCAGTTCACCGTCATCGATCTCTTCAATATGTTCGAAATCTAATTGATGACTTCGTTCTAACCCCCATTTAAACAATTCGAACATGTCTAATACATGAACATTATTAAAATCCAGCAATGGCGTCTGAGCACTTAACTCCTCCCAATCATTTCGCACCAGGTGCGGGTGACAAACGCGAGCAAGTTGAGGTATATAATATTTATTCGTATTAAGCAAGTGGAACCTTATATACGTGGGCACTAGATGACTAGGCGTATTCCTGCAGCCGTTAAATATACACCTTCTTGCGGTATTGGAGGCACGTGAATATCCTTGTAAGGACATGAAGCCAGGTCTTACGTCTTGGCCGTCGTTGTATACTTTCTGTTCTCCTTGCTGGTTTGATGGACCTTGATCATGATCTTGTTGGTTTGGCTGGTCTTCAGGTTGTTCGGGTAGTTGATCTTGAACCTGTTGATCTCGCTGACGGTGCACATCACGACTCAGTCTGACCCAGCATGCATGGCAAATTGATCTTGAGCCATCAAATGGAACCTGAAAATGTCGAAATAATAATTAACATTAATCACCGAGGAAAAATATTAAGTACAACACGAAAAATGGTGGAGCATACTGGTCTGAAAATGCCTTTCATTTTAAAATCCAGACAATTCTTACAAGACTTTTACGAAAAAGTAGATCTAACAGCACTCTCATTTAAAAAGAAATCTGAACACCGTAAAAGATACTTATTATTCTAAAATACTGTGTGCAGTTTGTAACAAAGAGAATAAAAGTAATAGTTTAAAGCGCAGAAACTTACCTCGTGTGGTATTATTTCTTGTAGTAATAGCACGGCGTGTTCCCGATGTGTTTCGAGAAAAATTCCAGTAAGAGGGTGATTTCTGCGACGTAACACCGATCGGTTACACGCTACACAGCTATTAAGTCTTTCCATGTCAACAAAATCCAAATCGAGAAGCAAACAATCACTCAAGTAAACACGCCAAAGTAGTTAATTGTATCGGAATAATATAGAAACACGGAGAAAGCACAGATCACAACGACGAATGACGAAGGACTGCGAAGGGCGAGGTCAGGGAGGCGCCGCCGATGTTTTTCTACCTGCAGTGCGATTCTGGTCAAATCACCGCGTGAAAATGTAGGCGTAGTGAGGGCGAATTGAGCTGTCATTCCATACTAACGCTAGGCATTGACAGTTCACTTCACTCAAGTTTTCACGGCGTGACTTTTACTGAATCGACCGGCTGCTGTGGATGTGTGCATTATATTATTGCGTGAGCGCAACAAAGCTGGTTATCAACTCGGGTAAGACAGAGACAGCAATATACGTGTATTATATTACCTGACCGAACGAGTTTGCTTTATGTGTGATGATATTTTTATTTAACAAAACAATGGCAAAATAAGTTTGTTTCTTTCATTTTCAAGTCTAAACCACTGAACCGATTTTGATTAAATTGCCGTGTATAGATATATTTTTTGATTTGGAGTCGGACATAGTATACTTTTTACCCAAGTGACATCTTTCCATGGATAAAATAATTTACAGACCGGCGAAACCGCTAATTATTATCCAATTTTTATTGGTCTGCTGCAAGATTTCTCCAACGAATTATTTTTTTCTTTTTACATATAATGAAAAGAGGGTTATGCTTGCATTATTTACCACCATTTTCGTTTTTGTACAAAAACATTTTTGAACCGGGTCGGATTATGGGCCCTTACATCGCATCTACACGTTTTTTGGAGGAGGTTTTCAGTTCGTCAGAATCTTTTATTTTTTATTTTTATGTTCGTTCCCCGATTACTCGCAGACGGCTAGACCGATTTCATTTTTTTTTTTGTTTGAAAGGGTATACTTTTCAGGTCATAAGGTTAGGATCTGATGATGGGATCCTGGAGAAATCGAAGGAACTCTTCAAATCTTATAGGCACACCTATAGCGATTTGGTTTTTTTTTTTGTAACTCGTGCATTTGCTCTTGGAAAGCACCATTTGCTGAAGTGGAAATGATGATAAAGACCACAGATGGCCACCGGACTACTCAATATACATTGTATTTCATGGGTTACGATTCAATTACTTTAATATGGTTGCTAAGCAATTTATGCTCGACACAATGCAAATGGTAAAATGGAGCTGATGGTAGAATACCAGGAGAACTCCTCAACAATGAACGTCCCTGCATAGGGAAAAGCTATTTTTTTTTTAATGCGATGGGCAAGTTGACATTATAGGCTGTATCTTAGAAACATTATAAACAGACTCACTAAAAAGTAGAAATAAAAACTTTTTAACAAAAAAAAACCGACTTTCAAAAAACATGCAAAGTGAAAAAAATACTTTGGTCGGAAGTCGGTGTCAAAAAGGAGAATTCGGAACCAACGATACCGACTTCCGAAATTAAAGTTTTTTTTAGTTAGAAACAAAACTACTAAACTGGTGTCGATAAAATAAAATAAAATAAAATTTACCTGAGAATACCTCAAGTATGACTCATAGCTCCTCACTGTGTGTGTGGGATGCCACAAACACACACAAACACGTACATAAAGACACCTAGACTCAATAACAGAAATTTAAATTCAATAGTAAAATATGTGTATCTCTGTGAAAGTTTACTTACCATACTGCAATCTTGAAAAAGTTGACGTCATTTCTGTTTGGTTTGTCACATAATACTGCTCAGTGTCATTTCTGTATCAGACTTCTTACACATTTTGTCTAATTCCTGTTCCGCTTCAAGAAAAGTAATCAAATTAGATCTCTCTACTTTGCAATTCATTTTTCGCCAGTTATTTTCAGGATACGAGTTTTTAACTGTTCTTAATTTGTTTTCGTTATATCTGGGCCAGTGCAGAACGCCATCTTTTTCCCAATTACTTTGTACTGCTGATAGTTTTGAGTTCCCCTTTTCAAACGTCTTTACAATTTTGTATGGCATTATTAAAGAATCTGAAATGAAAAAAAAAACATTAAAAAAAATAACCTAAAACAACATACTACCTGCATAATAATGTCTTGTAGGTACAAACTGGCTTCATGCAATGATCTTCAGCTCACTGTAGGAGGTATTAACTATTGGTAGATAGTTAAAAATCCGCCTCACCTCTCATACTGTACTGTACATAAAGTGCAAAACACATTATAGTTATTACTGAACAATATTCTTTGTACTTTCTAATAGGATACATAACCTAAGAATCCAAAGAAGTACTTATTTAGCATAGAACATGGTCACGACATGCTTACACGTCCGCATACGACCGTCTATCGCGAGCTTGAAAGCGACACTACATAAACAAACACACGCCGACCAATGTATATTAATCGATGGACCAATGACTGATTTCGTTCGTGCTGTAGTTGTGGGGGAAGGATATGGATATACACACATCAAAAGTGTCTAGGGATCAACATATATTTTTGTAATAACTTTTCTCCTGATTGATATTAATTAAAATTTTCTTTAAGGATTCATCAAATAAAGTGTTTTCGTTTGTCACAGTAACGATAAACCAAGTCACCTTTGCATTCATAAAGAAATTTGCCATTTTCCTAATAAAGGGATTTTTGACATTTGAACCACTAACATTCAAGTTCGGAAAAAAAGACTGAAATAACAGTTTTCTTTAAAATTTTATTGGGTAACTTAAACAATTAATAATCCGTGTTTCTACCGCGAACACTAACAACACAAGAACATCGGTTTGGCATACTCAAAATGAGTTCATCCAAATCACGCTGTGGAATGGCCGCCCATGTTCGTTGCAACAACAAAAAAAGGTCTTCTTGCGACTGGATACCCTCCATATTCGGCAGAGCTCTTCTCTGTAGCATATCCCATGCATGCTCAATCGGGTTCAAGTCTTGCGACTGAGCAGGCCAGGGCAGGACATTGATGTTAGCTGCGGCGAGAGTCTGTCTTACAACTCGTGAGGCTTCATCACTCTTCAGAATTTTGTGTTGCGATACACATTCATCATAGTTATAAAAATCAGTAAAGTTCATTTCTTTAACGATGGTTTTCAAAGAATTTACACTTTTCACACGTGCAACATAATCATCAAAATCATATACTTTGGTGTTACGCAATTTTGTCTCGACTTGGTGATGGAATTGGTCCGCAGACATAAAAGTGTGACCAGGCTCAAAATATTTAATCTCGATTGTGTTCGGCAATTAGGTCGCTGTTTATAATATTAATTAAAAAAGACAATAAAGCCCAGTTCTTTTTTTGTGAGGAGCAGTTATCGGCCCACAACACAATTTTTTCAGTATCTCGATTTTGCAAAAAGAATATTCTTTATGCCGAAAGAATATTATGCGAGCTTCTATCTGATACAGTTTCATTCCACAAGACTGCAACAGGAAAGTTTTTTGAAGACTTACCAAGTGGAACAAAACTCTCATTAAAAGCAATAATTCTACTGCAAAAAATCGCTGCTTTATATTGTTCCATTCTCGGCAGCATTATGACCTTTTGAAGGTCCACTGAATAATATTTAGTGTCAGTTTCGTTTGCACTATTAGCGAGGACCAAAAACATATTTACAGTAACTATCGATTTTACTGTTAGATAGATAAAATATTTCGATTTTCACCTATTATATTTATTTAGTATACTTAAAGTAAATAGTCTTACTTTGTTAAAAATAAAAAGTGTATTCGACTATGGTGACGTTTTTCTTAGCATTGTTACAGTAAAGTATATCTGCTCAGTCACTTACTTGATGTATGCTTACGGATTGGTTTTAGTTTTTTTAGTAATAAATAGAGTAACTATACTTACTGTGAATATGTGTAGCGAAAACACCATATTTAAATAATGTCAATCTACCGGAACATTAGTTACTGTAAATATGATAGTGAAAATGTTAAATAAAATATAATTTTAATAGAGTAAGTCTACTTACTGTCATTATTTTAACGAACGGTTGATTCTTCTCAACATTTACTGTGATTGTGCTTATCGTAACTTTGTTAATAATTTAGATAGAAAAAAAAAGAAAAATGTTCCTTAAAGGACTTGATTTAAAGATCACAGTACTGTAAAAAAAGTCATAACACCACTAACACGACTTACTGTAATTATGACATCGGGGGAAGTATTTTTGCAATAACTTTTCTCCTGATTGATATTAATTAAAATTTTCTTTAAGGATTCATCAAATAAAGTGTTTTCGTTTGTCACAGTAACGATAAACCAAGTCACCTTTGCATTAATAAAGAAAGGGAATTGCTCATTCTTGGCTGAAACGTGGACAAGCTGATCTGTAAAAAGTATTCTTATGAGAAAATATAATTAAATCTAAAATTAATATTTTTTAGTTGTCGTCGCCGGAAAGTAAATGTAAAAATATCTCGTTTAATAAGTATTGATGCTGATTGACTTCAAAATCGTCGCCATTTTATAGTTGGAAACTGATTCTGTGTTGCCACATTAATAACAGTTGTGATTATTCTTACGGTAAAGATAATAATCGATTTCTAAAATATAAGTAATAATATGACTACATTTTCTTGAAATCAGTAATCAAGTGATTTTCAAACGGTGACATATTTATTTTCGTATAATCATATTGAAAACAAACAAAACACTCATCGTTTTTGGCCTTCAAATCATTTTTATATCCGATTTTAATATTGATTCGTTTGTTGTCGAATCGATTTTTAAATCGATTTTTTTTATTTTTCTGACAACACCAGCTGTCAATAATGACAAATGCATACTATGAAATCAAAGAGTTTATTAATGAAAATATGTTATGAAACTAATGTTTTGCCTCTGTGTATTGTGAATGTTGTTTCGATTACTTTCGCGAAGTTTTTTGTTTTTTTTTTATGATGAACTCCAATACCGCTTTAATTGAAGACCCGGCTTTACCCATGGACACCGAATCTACTCATGACAATGATCCTGGTGCTATTTTGTTAAAATAAATGTTGAACTGGCATGTCAACCTAGGCAATTACTCAATATTGTTGCAATTGCCTTGTAGGGCGAAGAACGGTGAGTTTCTGTGCTCACGTTATAACCATAATACAGTAAGCTGGGCAAGGCACGAAATATTATGCCGCCTGCCTAGTTTTTAGAAAACATTTTATTATTTTATGATTCGTTTGATGAGCTTTATTTTTTCATTTACTTAGATGACCTCAGGATATGTTACTACTGCATTAAAAGTTAGAGAATATCAGTTTAATAGGTATAATTATGATTTATTTTGGTTGTTTTCTAACATAGTAGATATGCTAAATATAAACTATTTTTACACTCTCCAGTAACTTTATTACTATAATTAATTTCTTTAAGGTATAAACTATTAAAAACCACAGTCATTAAATATTATATTAAATGTTCACCTTAAGCCAAATGGCCCTAACAAACTGAGCAATTCCCTTTGCCATTTTCCTAATAAAGGGATTTTTGACATTTGAACCACTAACATTAAAGTTCGAAAAAAAGACTGAAATAACAGTTTTCTTTAAAATTTTATTGGGTAACTTAAACAATTAATAATCCGTGTTTCTACCGCGAACACTAACAACATCGGTTTGGCATACTCAAAATGAGTTCATCCAAATCACGCTGTGAAATGGACGCCCATGTTCGTTGCAACAACAAAAAAAGGTCTTCTTGCGACTGGATACCCTCCATATTCGGCAGAGCTCTTCTCTGTAGCATATCCCATGCATGCTTGCGGTGTGCGGTCGTGCATTATCATGCATTAACTGAAATAAGGGACCGATTTGCACTTGTAGAGGAACGATGACGTCTGATACAATCGTCTCAGCATAAATTTGAGCGTTGAGGTTGCCTCTGATCCAAATCAACTCAGTTCTTCCGCCGATCCAAATACCCGCCCATACCATGATGGTTCCACTACTATAAGGATGGACTTCCTGGCAGGATTTTAATCGCTGTTGGCGTCCAGGGGTTCTCCAGTGTCGTATACGTCTTGTATCCGGTCTCATACCAAAACGAGACTCATCAGAAAAGCACACGAAACGCCATTGTTCTTCTGCCCAATTTCTGTGTTCAAGAGCCCATTGATATCGAATCCTACGATTGTGCATTGCTATAGGTGGTACCCGTAGCGGTCTTCGGGAATGAAGGTTCACTTCATGCAAGCGGTTTCTGACTGTTTGGTCGCTAATTAAGTTCCCTGAAGAGTGATGAAGCCTCACGGCTAACATCATGGCGGTTATTGTTGGAGCTCCTCGAGTTAAGATTTGAATGTATCGGTCTTGTCTCCGTGTGGTGCAGCGATACCGTCCTCCATGGCGCTCAGCCACGGTACCAGTGCTTCGGTAACGTGTCCAAAGTCGACTGATAACACTCTGACTTGTATTCAGAGCTAAAGCCACAGTACGTTGACGGGAACCAGCTTCTATCATTCCCACGGCTCTGAGCATTTCTTCCCTGCTTAAATGACGTCGCCGCTCCATAATAACGTTGGTTTTAATCAGTAGTAGGGAAACAGTAGCACTAATAATGTCTTCAATGCGTTGTATGTTTTTATAGGGAAAATATTGACAGCTGATTTTCATCTTTTACTCGAATTTTATTCACAGTTCCTGATTCAAATTATGAAATGCACCAAAAAGGATCCATATAAATTTATAAAATCATAAATTTATTACAAAGCCACATCTCAAAAATCCGCATAAAAATGCTTGATCCCTAGACACTTTTGATGTGTGTAGTTCACGAGGTTGTCAAGCACCAATAAGTTTTCTACCGCGTAACTCTACTCATCATAATTCTCCCGCCCTTTTAGTTTTGGGATGCTCTGAATATAGTTAACTGCCATTATTACACGAAAAAGTCAACCACTTTATACCAAACTGAACTGTTTAAACTGTATTAAAACTGAAATTTCTGGATAATAAAACACGTTAACTTTTCGTATTCGACTGACATCTTTATTCATTTTTTTTCTAGCGGTAGGGACACGGAAATATGTGTCGCATATACGCGACACAAGCGGTTAAAGGTTAATAACATCGTAGTTAAATAAAATACCACGCATGATGCTCTTCTTTCTCTCAGTTGATTGATCGGTCGCTCTTAGCCATTTTAATGTTCACATTTCAAATTATATCTCCCAAAAATCGAAGCCAAAAATAAACAAATCAGGGTCACTGTCCACAGACCACATACGGTCTGTAGAGAGACTTCCATATCAGTCCACAGGCCGTATGTGGAATGTTCGCCCGTACAATTTCTAAGTCATCGGATACTGTGGACGTAAGGAGAAAGTCTCGTATTTACACATCATAAGGATTATAAAAAGTACTGGGACCTATGTCCCAAACGACTTTTTCCCTATGGAAAAAGTCGATATTTTTTTTCTAAAGGGTATGAAATAAAAAGTGTCAGCATAATTTTTATTTTAGAGGTTTTATTGTTTCATTACTTAGAAATAAGCTAATCAATGGGTAAGTAGGTAACAAAATACGGGAAATTAATAGAAAATTTATTAATATAGGACAAAAATTATACATGGGCTTTTTGAAAACATTGCAAACAATAAGGTTTTGTGAAAAAATTTGCGAAACTCTTTTTGCCTTATTAGTGGCAGCTTGTGCTGTCTCTTCTGCCGATCTATGTCGCTCGTAGCAACCTGCAAACCTTCGTCTTTGTAGTTTACCATCTTTCTTATCCAGCATTTGAAGAAAATGTTGTGCTAGCGATGGCGGGACATTTTGACGTGATGACCCTGCAGTTGCATTTTGCTGTGGAGTAGCTATAGCCGAAGCCGGTATCTGTGCTATGTTTACACCCAGTTTTTTCACAATATCTGTTTGTGCTTGTAGAAGAGAACATTTATTTTGAGGGTTCAGTTTTTTGTAGACATACAGCGCATTTATTACGGCTACCCCAAAAATCACATCAACAGCAATCTTCTTGTACCACGCAAGACTTTTACGAATTGGAGAATAATAACTGGCTAACTCATCAGAAAGATCAATGCCTTTTTTGCGGTCGTTATATTCCAAAATCATATTAAGCTTCGGGCGTGTCTCCCAGTAGTCATTGTCTGTTCATCAGCGTGGCAAGTTGAGATCATAAGTACATCCCTTTTGTCCTTCCATTTTAGAACTGTTAGTGTACGGCCTGAGTGCACGCTGTATTCGAGCGTCGGGCGGGGCGGGGATGAGCGGTCGAAAGAGCGTTCTTTAAGTGGCCTGAGTGCACGCTCAGCGTTTGTGGTGGCGGTCGTTTGTGTCGATCATGGCGTCTGCGTCGTACGATATTATTATTGATATGTATTTAGAAGAAAATTTGTGGCTAAAATTTAATTATGAGTCAAGACAAGGTCCTAGTAACATTGTGAAGCAAAGAAAACAATTTGGAGAGTTTTTTACATTATTTGAAACATTAAGGGTGAATGAAGATAAATTTCATGAGTTCTTATATAAAGAATGCGAAGATAATTATATTTTAGGTTTATTTTGTATTTCTGAAATTATTTCTTCAAACGACATCCTTCAAGAACGCTCGTATCACCGCTGCAAATCACAAACGGGTTTGAACTTGCACGCGACGCCCCGCTCGACGCAAACAAGCCCGCTGCTGCGCACGCTCCGCTCGGCCGGCACTCAGGACGGCCACTACGGGTAGCACGTGTTTAACATGAACGCTGCACGCCCCGCCCCGCCCAACGCTCGAATAGAGCGTGCACTCAGGCCGTACACTTATATTATTCCGCTGAGCGGCGATATGCTGCCCACTTCTGAGCTTCTTTTTTTTACTAATAACGGCAAAAGTGCCACAAAGATTAGTTTTGCGACTGAGCAAGTATTCAGCTAATGGTATACTTGTATACCAATTATCTGCTATAATCATTCTCCCTTGGTCCAAAAGCTCTTCACACAGCTCAACGACAACGCTTCCAGGTTTATCCAGATTAGAAATTTGGGGATCTTGGCCACTATACACTTTGTATTTCCAAACATACCTCATACATCATCAGTTGTGGCCTTGTAAATCTTTAGGCCGTACTTGTGGGTTTTGTTTGGGTTATACTGCCGAAACAGTATTCGCCCTTGAAAAGGCACCATCGACTCATCAACGACAACGACGTCTTTTGGCGTAAGTAGTTTTCTGCAGTTTCTCATTACAATGTCTACAATTGGTTTGACCTTATACAAGCAATCATTTATTTCCGCCGTATTGTCTACAAAATGCCAGCTACGCAATATTGAAACAAAACGATTGTATGATATTTTTATCATGTGCATCAGTGGATGGTAATAAATAGGGTCTCGTTTCCAGTAACTTTCTAATGATGGAAATCTAATTATGCCAGTCTCTAAGTAAATGACCAATTTCTCTATATCTTCCCTGGTAACAGGTTTCCAGCGAGTCAAACGACCACCAGGATTAGCAGCAATAGATTGCTCGGCGTACAAGTTTGTCTGTTGTACCATCAAGTCTAGGATTTCATCATCAACCAATAAGCGAAATATCGTAAAGACATCGGCATTTTCAGGAATTTGATCAATATGTAAAAAGCTTTCACTAATAAAATCTTCACGATGCAATGGCTGGATGTCATAGTTCCAACCTTCATTCTCGTCATGTAGTTTCATGTTATAATCTGTAGTTGGTCTGTGGTTGGTCTGTGGTTGGTCTGTGGTTGGTCTGTGGTTGGTTGGTCTTGAAACAGAAATTCTTGGAGTCACTTACACTAAGTTTGCGCATTCCTACGTAGATTTCCGCCACATCACCCGACAACCCGCATGATCATCACAGTTGCTTATGCTAATTGGTACTTGCATAGATCAACGACAGGGAACATTTACACACTTGTTACACTGCACATTGCACAAGACGTTGTTCAGAAATAAAATCTTGCATCCCGACCGATCCCATTATCGGTGCTACAAGAAGGCTGACCTGGGCGGGCCGCATAATATTATTACGTTACGGTAAATAGGTTGATTATTAATTTCATGATAATGTTGTAATTTCTGTTGTACATTAATATCTACTTGGAATTACTGATATGCTGGCATTCACCTGTATCTGGTAAAGAAGCTGACCCATAAAGAGTAGTTGACAAGGTCGGTACGTCTTTGACTTGCTACGGCCAAAACATCGTTTTGTATTTTATACCCACTACCTATCACTGGCACGCTTACGTTTCCTTCGGGTGTACATCGGCAGGCGGTGTCCTATCGCGTCGTATACTACTTCTTGCGGAGACAGTTCAATACGTCGTTTCCTTTTTCTTATCTCGGCATGTTCAAGAGCAGGGCGCCCTCGGCCTCGGGTAGTTGGAGTAAAAACTCCTCCCGTTTCCCGTATCAATATATCAGCTATATACAGTTTAAAATCTAACAACGACATATACACTTTCTTGTTAGATTTTTGTTTGTTTCGGCGACGCCACAAGCTATTCACACACGTCATATCGACCAGGTGGAAGAATATGCGATGATACCATTGCTTGTAATTCTTTATTCTGTAGAATCCCTGTTGGGATCGCAAATTTTCCCAGTTCTTCGCTCAGGAGCAAGTGTAACACCTTGTAGTAAGGAAATGTGTTGATTGGTCAGACCATACTGAGAGATGTTCTGGGTGTTCTCTTGTTTTTTAGTCACAGGAATTATCTTCCCATCTTTGGTCCTCTTAACACGTTGAACGCCCAAAAAAAAATACGCCTTCGCCCTATGGGCCATGGCAGACACCGTATGGCTGACAATGAGCCGGGTCCATCGGGCCGCGGCAGACACGGTTTGACTGCCAGTACGATCTGCGTTAAAATGTCTTTACTGGGCTGGCAGACATAAATAAGTTTGTGAACGCTATTCGCAGTGACCCGCGGGGCGCTGTAGAACAAACCTCGCGCCTTAGCGCGGCAAAAATCTTACAAGTCTTTGAGATATTTGGGACCTGACGGACCCGACACATTTTTTCTCTGACATTTCTGGTTTAACATTTATACGGATGACTTTTAGTTAAATAAATTGTGTCATACAGTTATGATTTTAATTATTTACATCATTGGGGTATAAAATTAAGCATGCCAAATATTAGAAAAATACCTTTATTATAAAATAAAAAATACAGTACTCTACGCTATGACTTAAAATTGGAGATCAAACAAATTAAATGACTTCTTTCTTAATTATACATAATAAAAATGAAAAAAAAAACAATCAAAACACATGGACGGCTTATAAGGGCAGGTTTCACAAAATATACTGACTTTCTTGGTTTTATTTCTAGCATATTGTCGGCCCATGAAATAGACATAAGTTCTAAACTTTATGTAATCTATTAAAACAATCAAAACACATGAACGGCTTACAAGGGCAGGTTTCACAAAATGTGTTGACTTTCTTGGTTTTATTTCTAGCATATTGTCGGCCCATCAAAATGACATTTTGCTTATAGCATCCAGAGCACAAACGTCGGGTACTTTTAGATTTGCCATCTTTTTTAGACAATTGATGCTTCAACCGTTTAGGCACCTCACGAAGTCGATACTCCTCGCTCTCTGTTTGGCAGAATTGTTGTACAATTTCCTTTCTAAAATCTACTATTTGAATAGTTTTCTTTGTTACTGACTGATACAAAATTAGAGCATTTATCACTGTAGTGTTTAGTAGTAAATTAATGGCAAGCTTCTTATACCATTTGACAGATTTTCGTAGTGGAGTCGAATAAGACGCTAATTGATCAGAGAGGTCTACCGCACCCTTTGCCATATTGTAATCAACAATTATTTTTGGCTTCCGTATAGTTTTCCCACGCTGTTGAATATTAACAAATCGATCAGTATGTTTAGTGGATAGAACATACACATCCCTCTTGTCCTTCCATTTTAAACACGTTATTCCGTCGTTACTCTCTGCAGCTTTATACTCTCCACGCTTAAGTTTGGCATCAATGACCTCTTTTGGTAAACCTTTACGATTTTTTCTTACGGTGCCGACGAGATGCATTTCTCTTTGTAATAATTGTCTGGCTAATGTAATGCTTGTGTACCAGTTGTCCGTAAATAATGTATGCCCTCTTTCAAAACGATCTTCACATAAAGACATCACAACATTTGTGGGTGTGTTATGAACATCATCATTTTTCCCCGCGTATACTTTTACTTTATAAGTATAGCCCGGTATGGTACATAGTTTAAATTCTTTAATCCCGTATTTATGCCTCTTTTGTTTATTGTATTGTCTGAAAATAATTCTCCCACGGAAAGGGACCATGCTTTCGTCTATACACAGGTTTTCTGTTGGCGAAAAGTTTTCCTGAAATACTTTATTTACTTCATCATACAGCTTGCGGACACGATGCAGTCGGTCTGATTTATGTTCATTGTCATTTTCTGAAAAGTGTAACATTTGCAGCAACAGCTCGAAACGATTACGAGACATAATGGTCTTTGGAAATGGATGGCTAATCATGTCGTCCTTACACCAATAATCAGCTAATTTAGGTAGCCTCACCAAGCCCATAAATAAAATCAAGCCAAAAAAACATTTCAACTCAGCAGGGTTAGTGGGTGTCCATCTACGAACCCGTGCAAATTTAGAAGCTTCAGGTAATTGTGTTATTTCTTTAATTGCATATTCATTAGTGGCATCGACTATTAGTTGCAATATGTTATCAGTCAAAAAAAGCGAAAAACATTGCGCAGGAGTCATTCCATGCATACACTTTATATGGGGTGCGGGACCAGAAATGTCTGTAAACGGAATAATACGGCGTTGATTACCTTGAACCTCTGTCCAGATGTTCGAAGGGCTTGTATTATTACTGGGGCAGGGCGGAACGTTTTCGGCATCGCTGTCTTCGCTAGTTGATAATATAATTCGGCGGCACTTTCGTCTTAGGGGTTGAATTATATCACTACACTCGTCATCTGAACTCGGCATTATAAAACTATTATTTAGTAATGATATTTCAATATTGTCCAGTTGCATCAGATGTTCAGCGGTTATATCAAAATCCAAGTCTTCCATGTTTATTAGTAATAGTAGGAGTATTAGTAACGAATACTGAATACGTATGTAGGTATAATTACAAATTACAGAGCGCGCGAAACGGTCCGCACTTTAGCGTACGACTTTTGCCACTGAGTAGTAGCGAGAGCAAGCGCAGCGCTTACGCGCGGGTGCGGGGGGTGGTTGACAAGGTGACCCGCGTGGCCCCCTCCACTGAAATAACGAATAGTGCTTTGGCTGGGCCATGGCAGATAATGGTGACTGCCAGCTATTTTTTCTCTATATTTACTATTTTTCGCTATTGTATTTATTTCATATTAGATTATACCCATTTTTCATACAATTAAACCGGAAAAATATGTTAACAAATTTTGACTGTTTTTTAATATTTCATGAAGCCCACTGAGAATACACACTGGCAGATAAATGGTGTCTGCCATGGCGTTCAACGTGTTAATACCCCTCTTTGCTACGGAATCTCTTACTTTAAACCTAGTGACCCCCGTTCTAACCTCATCATAGAAAGATCTAAATAGAGTGATTATTTCTACAATAGGCGTGCATATCAAGAAGTTTATCTTAATGTTCCGGGCTCTTATTTTTTCGACCACTGACTTCACAGACATATCAACCCCTCCTACTTTAGCAGTATACTCCATGAATCGTAAATGTCCCGGCTTGTCATTCTCCTCTTTTCGTAGACATGTAAAAACAGTCATCAAGAACCCTGATACCTCATCTGAGAGATCAATATCAAAGACGAATCTTTTAAGATCAATACAAAGCTTTGATTGATTCTCCAGATACTACAATACATACTGCAATCTCGGCCGAAGTGGAGGGATTGTCATCCAAATGTAAAGATAGGATCTTTAGTAATATTAAAAGAAGATAATACTACACCAATGTATTGGCCAATGGCCAGAGTAACGCACTTTTTCCCAGGGCCTGATAATAAGGTCAGAGTTGTGGAAGTTAAAACAACAAATGGTAAAACCCATAAACGTTCTATTGTAAAAATCTGTGTTTTACCCGTTGAGTGTAGTTCAGTCCAAGTAAATGGTTAAATTACATGTTTAAATCTTAAACAATGTCCATATTAGTTTTTAAGTGTTTAAAGCATTTGTTTGCGTTCTAGGCATTTCTAAGTATGTTTTTGTTTTTAAGCATAATGTTTTATGGCATTTCTATTTTAGTTATGAAAGTACTAACATCTATCTCAATGTTAATAATATTGTTACTTTGTATTTAATAAAATAAGAACCCTAGTTCCAAGTGAAATGATTTGTAAAGTATTGTTTAGTTTTTAGTAATACAAATACACACATCAAAAGTGTCTAGGGATCAACATATATTTTTGCAATAACTTTTCTCCTGATTGATATTAATTAAAATTTTCTTTAAGGATTCATCAAATAAAGTGTTTTCGTTTGTCACAGTATCGATAAACCAAGTCACCTTTGCATTAATAAAGAAATTTGCCATTTTCCTAATAAAGGGATTTTTGACATTTGAACCACTAACATTAAAGTTCGAAAAAAAGACTGAAATAACAGTTTTCTTTAAAATTTTATTGGGTAACTTAAACAATTAATAATCCGTGTTTCTACCGCGAACACTAACAACACAAGAACATCGGTTTGGCATACTCAAAATGAGTTCATCCAAATCACGCTGTGGAATGGCCGCCCATGTTCGTTGCAACAACAAAAAAAGGTCTTCTTGCGACTGGATACCCTCCATATTCGGCAGAGCTCTTCTCTGTAGCATATCCCATGCATGCTCAATCGGGTTCAAGTCTGGCGACTGAGCAGGCCAGGGCAGGACATTGATGTTAGCTGCGGCGAGAGTCTGTCTTACAACTCTTGCGGTGTGCGGTCGTGCATTATCATGCATTAACTGAAATAAGGGACCGATTTGCACTTGTAGAGGAACGATGACGTCTGATACAATCGTCTCAGCATAAATTTGAGCGTTGAGGTTGCCTCTGATCCAAATCAACTCAGTTCTTCCGCCGATCCAAATACCCGCCCATACCATGATGGTTCCACCACTATAAGGATGGACTTCCTGGTAGGATTTTAATCGCTGTTGGCGTCCAGGGGTTCTCCAGTGTCGTATACGTCTTGTATCCGGTCTCATACCAAAACGAGACTCATCAGAAAAGCACACGAAACGCCATTGTTCTTCTGCCCAATTTCTGTGTTCAAGAGCCCATTGATATCGAATCCTACGATTGTGCATTGCTATAGGTGGTACCCGTAGCGGTCTTCGGGAATGAAGGTTCACTTCATGCAAGCGGTTTCTGACTGTTTGGTCGCTAATTAAGTTCCCTGAAGAGTGATGAAGCCTCACGGCTAACATCATGGCGGTTATTGTTGGAGCTCTTCGAGTTAAGATTTGAATGTATCGGTCTTGTCTCCGTGTGGTGCAGCGATACCGTCCTCCATGGCGCTCAGCCACGGTACCAGTGCTTCGGTAACGTGTCCAAAGTCGACTGATAACACTCTGACTTGTATTCAGAGCTAAAGCCACAGTACGTTGCCGGGAACCAGCTTCTATCATTCCCACGGCTCTGAGCATTTCTTCCCTGCTTAAATGACGTCGCCGCTCCATAATAACGTTGGTTTTAATCAGTAGTAGGGAAACAGTAGCACTAATAATGTCTTCAATGCGTTGTATGTTTTTATAGGGAAAATATTGACAGCTGATTTTCATCTTTTACTCGAATTTGATTCACAGTTCCTGATTCAAATTATGAAATGCACCAAAAAGGATCCATATAAATTTATAAAATCATAAATTTATTACAAAGCCACATCTCAATCTCAAGAAATCCGCATAAAAATGCTTGATCCCTAGACACTTTTGATGTGTGTAGGTCTAGTTGACCAAATATTATATAGAAAATCGATTCACATGAGCCATAGGTTTCTTTCCAACATAGGAAGAGCCTAAACTAACGACTTTATTGTCAACCCATGTAATCACGCTTAGTTGAACTCCATCTATTTCCGTGGATTTTTCAATGCAGTGACCTCTTTTACATTTCAGCAAAGCTTTTTTGCTTGGCAAATCAATATCCTTCGCTGTGTTTAGTTGAATTGTACCTAATGGTAGAATTCCAATGCCATGCAGATGTGCCATGTGCAGATGGCTGTTATAAAAATTATCGATGAACAGTTTGTGGTTTAAATTTTGTGCCACCGTGGCTAGCAATCTTGTAACCACATTACCAGTGGTCCAAAAGGAGATTGACCATCAATGTATGGAGGTTGGACCAAATGCCGCTCAACATCGAAACATAGTGCACAATGTTCCTTAGATTAATACTAGTCTGTAACCCAGAGCGCTTCAAAAACGATCCGAGGAGAAGAAAAAAAAAATTGAATGTAGGGGTCTTACACTAGCAAAAAATCATAACCAACAGCTTATTTTTAAAATAAAAGACGGTATATTATAATCAAGTCAATCAGTCTGCCGCGCGAGCTCATTGCGATTAGACGCTAGCGAGGTCCCAGTAGCGAGGTCAATGACCCCTGCGCCCGCGCCGTAAACATTAAAATGGAACCGAATATTGTTAAGTGCAGTCAATGTAACATTGTGATAAGTGAGGTTTTGTCCTTTGTACAAAACAAAATTGATGTCATGGATAATCTAAGTCTTATACAAATATGCAAAAGTGCGTTTTCTGAGGAAGATATTGAATGTGCGAAGAAATTGCTGTATCAAGCCATTCCGAACAGCAAACGTCTGATCATCAGGAAAAGCAAAGGCAAGACAGAAAGGGATTTGACTGATATTATTGACCTATTTAAGCAGACAGACCCTGAAATTATACCTGTGTTTGTTGCTCGAGACTTGCAGAAGTTACCACCCATCACCTTCGACCATGTAGATGTGACTAATTTGTTAAAGAATATTCTACTGTTGCAATCGGAGGTTAAGTGCATTAAAAATAACTACGCCACTGTAAGTATGGTCGAGGAGCTATTTAATAGTAAAAATCACTCTCAACAGCTCGAACACTCACCTATTGAAAGTACGGAGACTAATGTTAACAGGCAAAGAGGGGCATTTATGCTAAACGAGAGCTCCTATATGGATTTGTGTAATAGCAAGTATGATAAAACTTACGATGACTTGCAGAATGCAGAAGGTATAACGAACATAAGTGCAAAAACATGTACAAATAAATTACTAGACGCTGGGTCAATGACCGTCGCTCCCACCGCGAGTGAGATACTTGTTTCGCAAGGTGCGTCATCATCCCACTCGTCGTCGTCGCCGCTCGCTGTCTCTCACGCAGGCAATGCAGGCGCGCCTGTCTCACTCACTCACAGGGTGACGTGTGCGCAGAGCTCCGAGTCTACGGTTGTAAGCGCGGTACCGACACAGCTGACAAATATACGAGAAGTTAATGAGGCTCACGAATATGTTCCGACTCAGGTAAACTATGGTACAAAAGTGGACAGTAATATGTATTTACACGTCGGGGACTCATGTATAGAAAAAACAGGCGCAGATAAATCTTGGGCTAACATTGCAAAAGATGGAGAATGGAAAAAGGTAGTATACCGTAGAAATACCAAATCGACAAACCGTTTTATTGGTAACCTGGGGAAGGGTGCTACCATACCAAACAGTTCGTTTAAAGCGGCGGACAACAAACTTGATTTTTTTTTTTTTTTTTTTCTAAAGACATAGCTTACCCATATCTAATTTCAAAAGATAACAGGTCCTTCTGTAATATCTGAGGCATGGGGAGTGGTTCCACTTGCAGGCAATCCGGAGGTTGCAACTAGGGACTGAGTTGTGAGTCCCGCCATGCGTGCTTTCTGCAGGCTTTCCACTCTCATTTCTAGGTTTGCCATCCTTTGGCGGTCGGCTTGAGATTGCGCGTGCAGAGTGGTAACCTTAGCTAGAATCTCTCGCTGAGTTTTTTGTATATCCGTGAGGAGGGTGTGCATCCATCCCCAATCTTCCGGTGGTTGCTGTGGTTGGGAATCCTTTGATGCACCGGGATGCTCCTCTGACTCATCCCACTCTTCTAGAGACGGTACTGTGATAGGTTTCTGTTTTTTCCTGGGTTTTGTGGGAGGGCCTTCTTCTGACTTCCTCCTTCCCGCTCGAGTTGTAACTCCGGGTAGTGTTAAAGAGGCTGAGGTCACCCCCTGGTGAAGAACCTCTCCCCTTGACCTTGTCTCAAGGGCCGAGATTGCATCAGATAGAATTTCGTCATCTGAGTGGTCTGCCATGATTCTGTACTAGTAGACTGGTCACGTTTTTTCTTAAAGATATGTTTGATCTTATGGCTAAATTATTAATTGTATAGTAACATGATATTGACACCAGGCTGAGCCTGTGGAAGGACACCTGGAATGGGTATAAAGGTAAAAAGAATACAAATAAAAATGCAGATGAAAGCAAACACAAAACAGGACCCTCCCTAGGGCAGCTCGGGACAGGGATTTTATATTTATAATGTGGATATAGCCGCCTCGAGCCAGGACATTGCGGACTATGTGATGAGTAAAACACAAGTAGCGATTTTGCCGGAAAAAGTTGATATGAAGAAGCGTAAAGGGTACCAGGCTTACAGATTTCTAATACCTAAAGCAAAATTACCTATTTTTATGGATGAAAACTTGTGGCCAGAAGGAGTGTCTTTCAGGCAATACATTGTATTTAAAAAACAAGCCAATGGATAAGTCAATAAAGTTGATAAGTTTTAACTGTAAAAACGTTGTGACTTCTGTAGACTGTATCAGGCGTCTGTGCGCATCCGTGGACGTGATAGCACTCCAAGAGACGTGGCTGATGCCCCATGACTTAGCATTCCTGGGGAATATACATAGTGACTTCGCGTTCTTTGGCAACTCAGCGGTGGATACGTCGAAAGGTATATTTCGTGGTCGACCCTATGGGGGTGTAGCGCTCTTATGGCGGAAAAGTTTGTTTACAATGGTGAGTGTTGTGCAGTGTACTAGTGTGCGTATTGCAGCAATTAAAGTAACGCTATGTGACAGAGACATGCTTATATTCTCTGTATATATGCCTACCAATTCGAGTGATAACCTTACCGAGTTCACTGACTGTCTGAGTGAAATTACGGTTATAACTGACAGTTATAATATAGAATCGGCAATAATATTAGGTGACTTTAATGCGCATGCTGGTGAACTATTTTCTAACGAGTTGCTAAAATTTTGTGGTGATCAAAATTGGTCGTGTGCAGACTTAGAGCGCCTACCGTGTGACACTTATACATTTGTTAGCGATGCGCACGGCTGCAGGCGCTGGCTTGACCATTGCGTTATGACTGAGGCCGCAAAGCGGACCCTTGTTAATATTAAAGTACTGGATGATGTATATTTGTCGGATCACTTGCCCTTGGAAATAGAATGTAATTTAAAAATAATCACACCTAATATAGTTCCGCCTAAATCTTACTGTAATAACATTACCTGGGGGCAACGTGATTCATTGCAGATAAAACTTTATCAGGAAATGTGTAATGCTGGTTTGCGAGAGGTAGATTTTCCACCTGAGTTGGGCTACTGTGCTGACAGTCATTGTAAAAATAAAAACCATCATATTGTTTTGGAAGATATGTATAATAAAATAATACACATTCTTCAACAGTCAGCGCAGTATAGTGCGGTACCTAATAAGTATAAAACATACAAGTCTGTACCAGGATGGAATAAACATGTTAAAACTGCTTACGAGGAGGCTCGACTTGCGTATCAAGTGTGGCAGTTGTGTGGCAAACCAGGCGCGGGCAATGAATTTGAAAAAATGCGGGATTTGCGTAGAGTTTTTAAAAGTAAATTGAAATGGTGTCGAAGTAATGAAAAACAAATTAAACTTGATATAATGGCTGAAAATCATAGAACTAAGGACTTTGGAAATTTTTGGAAAAACACGAATAAACAGAACCCGAAGTCGAGCCTCCCAGTGAGTGTTGGTGGTAAAAATGACCCCATGCACATTGCAAATATGTTTGTAAACCAATTTAAAGTAAACCCTTTAGTAAATCCAGCAGGTAATATAACACAGACGGTGAGTGACACGTGAATATGAAACTGGGAGTACGCTTCTCTGCGAAGGATGTCTCAAATTTAATTAAAAAAATGGTTAGAGGTAAGTCCCCAGGACATGATCACCTCAGTGTCGAGCACCTTAGGTACGCAGGTGCACATTTATCTAGAGTATTAGCTATGTTCTATAGTTTGTGTTTAAGTCATGCTTATCTGCCCAGCTCACTTATGAGAACTGTAGTTGTACCGTGTATTAAAAATAAAACCGGTGATGCTGCAGATCCCACCAATTATAGGCCTATTTCCCTTGCAACGGTAATTGCTAAGGTACTGGACGGTTTGCTGGATGCATACATGGCCCCTAAAATTAATCTACACGATGCACAATATGGCTTCAGGCCTAGCCTGTCAACAGAAAGTGCTATTATGTGTCTTAAGCAAACTGTCCGGTACTATATGGATAGGAAAACTCCTGTTAATGCATGCTTCCTGGACTTATCCAGGGCATTTGACCTCGTGTCCTATGACCTTCTATGGCAGAAGATGATAAGTGCGAGCCAAGTAGAAACTGAAGTTACTTGTTTGCTAAAGTTTTGGTATGAAAACCAAATAAATAATGTACGTTGGGCAGGGACTCTCTCTGATGAATACAAGTTGGAATGTGGTGTGAGGCAGGGGGGAATCACTTCCCCGCGCCTATTTAACTTGTACATCAATAAGCTGATCGTTGAGCTCAGCAGTACAGGCATTGGCTGTCATATTGATGGTGTTGCTGTGAACAACATCAGTTACGCGAACGATATGGTGCTGCTGAGCCCATCGATCAGTGCGTTGAGACGACTTGTAAAGGTATGTGAGGAGTATGCGGTGGCTCATGGGCTTAGGTACAACGTTAGTAAGAGTGAGCTTCTTGTTTTTAAAGTCGGCAACAGAGGTGACGTGAATGTGCCGCATATCTCACTAGCAAATACACCCTTAACTAGGGTTAATAAGTTTAAGTACCTGGGTCACTGGGTCACCGAGGACCTATGCGATGACCTGGACATAGAGAGGGAGCGCAGAGCGCTGTCTGTCCGTGGTAATATGTTGTCTCGCAGGTTTGCAAGGTGTACGTATAAGGTTAAATTGACTCTATTTAGAGCCTATTGTCAGACTTTTTACACCTGTAGTCTGTGGGTCAATTTTACTCAGAGGGCATACAGTGCTCTGCGCGTCCAGTATAACAATGCTTTCAGAATGCTTGTGGGGCTGCCACGGTACTGTAGCGCGTCGAGTATGTTTGCGGATGCAAGGATTGATGATTTCTATGCCATTATCCGCAAGCGCTGCGCCTCTCTACTAAACAGAACACGTGGCAGCTACCACAGTATTCTGGGGGCATTGCGGGACAGGTGGGATTGTCCAATGCTTGGCCATTGGGTGGGACTGCACACGCAGGTGGGTAAGTGAGTTGGCAGGGCATCTTTGTTTCCTGTATTATCTTATGTCTTTTGTTTTTGTATTGATGTTACTAACATTAGTTTTTGTAAGTTGAAATTGTTTTTTACTAACAGTATGGACTACCGTCTGAAATAAATTATTATTATTATAATACAAACAATGGATTTATTTGAAAAAAGAAAATAGGTTAACAGTGATGATAAACATAACACACAACATAACATATAATTATATAGATTTATACATGTGGAAGCTTGTTATTAGCAATTGTACCTGAATTTATGCATGTTATTTAAATTGTTATTAGTCTGTAAGCTTTCTTTAAAATTAAATAAATAAATAAATAAATAAATATATAACAAAAAGGAAACCGCACGCTATAATACCTCACGTAGGCACTAACATAATCAATCGTCATCATCATTGTCGTCTAAGATTATTGTATCTAAAAACAAAGCAGGGCGTCTTACAACGTCTTGGTGCCTTTTTTTTTGAGGGATGGAAAATCCTCATGGATGTCCCCCGCCCGGGGAGGCGGAGGGGTCTGTCAGACTTACTGACTAAAAACCACCCCGTGTTCCTTCTCACACCTGCGCTGGGAGTCACGGGAACAGAAGATACTTCCGCGACCCCCGACTGGTGCCGGCCCCGCGGGCCTCGCCAAGTCAGCGAGGGGAGTGAGGTGTTAGACTCCCCTCGCGACGTCTAAGAGGAGCGCGCGTGAACACGACGCGCCGCCACCTTGGGTCCATGTACGTGTACATTTCCGTACGTGTCCGTGTACATTTTTTTAATGGTCAAAAAGCGTTTTAAATACTCTCTAGATCAGCTGGATAATGTTTTTTAGTTTCTAATAGCCTTTGTGATATTGTAGTCATGTGAGATCCCGTATAGGCACTTTACACTTGCAGTATTAGTAAGAAGTTTGAGGTTGATCGAGATCGAGATGAGTTGACGTAAACACACACAGATTTTGTAGCACTAAAGTTTATTAGATTGTTATTAATACTTAGATTCACAACTAAATTTGAGTTGGATGCTAATCCGCGGTGTTCGTTTTTTGGTCTCTTTTCAATCCAAACACGTATTATTTTTTTTTATCACCAAACCAACATCTAGTTCTGTAAGAATAGATTTTGTAATCTGGTAATATCTTCATAATTTCCACATTATTAACGTTATTGAAAATAAAATTTCACTGTACGTACCTACACATACTTATTACCTTTGTTCATGAGGTGTTTTTTTTATGTTAGGCTAAATAGGTAGATAAGTCTAAATAAATAGGTAGGTACATAGGTACAGTTGGGAGCATGTAAAGATTTAGACTACCAGTTTAAGCTGATCTCTGCTTTATACTATGTGCCATACAATACAAGGCCAATCCAAAGTCCAGTGTCAAGCTTGGCGTGCTCCCAACTGAACCAATGTTTTAATATTTTCTCAATAACGTAGTGTGTACTTATTGGTAACTACATAAGAATTACTTACCATTACACTTATTATCATGTGATCTGTTAGGTGGTTTCGGATAGCTTATTTTTATGTACTTTTCCTCATCGCTCTCATCATCACTATTACAGTCTTTTTTTTTTCGCTTTCTACTAACTTCTTCCAGGTCAGTGGCCAACTCTGACTCACTTTCTGCTTCTTTATACTTTTGACGTGCCTTTAAGAGGTTATCTAAAAATAAATTGATATAGTGAGTACAAGGTTTCTGCGGCACGCCGCACAAATGAATAACAACAAAATGGACGGCGCGCGGCGCTGAGCCTCAGGGCTTCGGGCGGGCCGGACGTCACGGGGTGCCGCCGCCCGCCCCCCTTGCTCCCCGCTACCACCCGGTAGGAGTAGCAGTAAAAAGCGAAGCGCTAAATTACAGTAGCATCCTAACTAGGAAATCGAAATGTGTAATCGCAGTTAGCCAGGTTGGCTCCGATTTAGGATAGACTTGGAGGTTCCAATCGCTCTATTTCAAAGAGTTTTATTTATATACAACAAAAAGCTACCCTTAGTTGAAAATGAAGATGTTTTATAAACAAAAATCTAAATGTAGCTTCGTCCATCCATTGTATGGTTTTCGGAAAGTTGGGGTTGGCTCTGGTTTTTCTTGGGATCCAGGGCGACGGACGCGGGGATGTCCGCCGCCCCCACGTACATGGACCCGAGGTGGCGGCGCGTCGTATTGGACTCATCGGATGCCAGTCGTAGAGCGAGACGTAGACTTTTGCTGTTGCAACAGTAGTCAGCAAATTTTTTCAAGTCAACTTTATGGCCGCATGAAATTACCTCTAGAATTATTTTTAATCTGAATACCAAGTTGTAATCGACACTGGTAATTTCTGCAGCCTTCTGTGGGTCACCTGCTGGTATTACCATCATTGTTGTTGCCGAACCCAGTTTTCGGCAAATCCACAATTAATCCAGTTTCGTTATTAAATAGTTGTTGTGTGTTAGCTTGTTCTTTCTTTAACAGTAGCTTTGTCGGAATCTAATTTCACTTGCCATTTTTTAATCGGAAGCTTGTAAGAAAGATGCAAAATACTTTTGAAGAGAGAAGTAGCTTCAAAAATTTTGCTGGTTTGCGTAGCAGCATTGCACACTTGTCCACCATTGTTAATGTCAAAGTATGCTTAACATTAGCGAACAAGCTACCATTTACGAATTGATTGTTTTCTACTTTTTTTATTTTTGATGATTTATGTATTCGATTTCTTCGTTTGTCAAGTCAGTAGCTTCTTTAGCAAACCTTATTCTCATTGGTCTACAATAACGTAGCGAGGGGAGGGGGAGGCGGATTCTGCCATATAATTTTTTTACACATTTTAATTGTAGTGGTATTAAACAGCTTTGGAAGATGTTAGAGTCAGAGGAGTCTTCATTTTGCATTTTCTGTTTAAATTGGGACTGCTGCAAGCCGTCACAACCCCACTTATAGATAAGTTCCAATGAACCACGTTCTTCTTCAGTTAAATGACTTAAATTATTTTTTAAATAAGTAATCAGCCTAGTAACCGTGTGATTTAATAGGTCTTGCACATTAACTTCTACAATTGTTTCAGACACAATAATTGAGGACTTCGGTGGGTAGCACTTTTGCTTTTCTTTCTATACAAGGTGTTGTTTTGCATCCTCGTCAAATTTCAGGAGGGTGTCATAAAATACATAAATAATCAATTGAAAGTACGTTAGCGGGTAATAACTAACAAGCGCTGCATTTTTTTGATGTTGAAATTTAACAGTGTTTCAGAATTAAACTCTTAATTCAATACAAATAAAACAGAATAACCCGACTTCGCACACAGCGACAATGCAGCTGTGTGCGTGAGTGTCGACGTCTTACCTACGAAATGCAACGCGCGGACCGCGCGAACGCTAGGAAGCAATGACCCCGATGACCGGTAGCAATAATTTAACCTAATATTATTTCCAAAATCACCTACATTATTGTCATAAATTTTGCTTGATAATTAACTCATTTTTGAGCATTATTGGAATACGGAAATGTTACTAATGACAGTTTAATACTAGTGCGCCAAAGAAAAGTTCACTGACCTGTTCTCAGATGATTATTAAAATGTTAGTTTTGCTCTAATCTTCAACCTAAAGTTTTCGTAGTGATTTTGTTTTACTTGTGGATTAAATTGGTGGATTTGTAAATTTCCTTTCTGGCTTAGGACCGGCAATAATACCTACCTTAGTTGGTGTACCGATCTACTAAATCTAAAAATGTTTTCTACGTTTGATGGAAATGGAAAGACGTGCTAGTTAAGTGTAAGTACCTAACTACCTACGTGGTGATACTTTCGACTCTTAAGTATTGTTGGCGTAGTTAAAAATTGGAAATCAACTTATTTACACTAATAAAATTGATTAAGCTAAAAACGTATTTACAAAATGTACAAATAAATTAATTACCTACTTAGGTTACCCGGGGATATTGTTCAAAGTGGCCACCATCACACTCTTTGCACAAACGAGCACAACGTAGCTGGTTTTCCTTCAGCTTACGTAACACTAACACATTCGTTTTTAAAGTGTCGAAAGCACTAATGATCCTTGCACGTAATTCTGTTACACTTGTCACATCCTCCGTGTAAACTAACTTTTAACGTCTCCCCACAAATAAGTCTAGAGGCGTCAGGTCAGGAGAACGCGGAGGCCAGGCCACAGGTCCTCCGCGACCTATCCAGTGGTCACCAATGTACCGAGAAGCGGCTTTCCCGAATTAGCAAAGCACCCACACGCGTCGGCGACATCAATCATACTGGGGTCGCAGGGTCGCGGGGGCGTGGCTAGGGGCTTGCGCGGGAGAGTTCCTGCACCGTGATTGGGGCGGTATTGATTGCCTACGAATTGATCGTTGCGTATGTGTTGTGTATGTATTGTTTGCGTTTGTTTGTGTGCGAAAGCGCGGTGATAGGGCTAGTAACAGACGGGCCGCTTTTAAATACGGCTGGTTCACACTTGCGGTTTTTCGTTGTTAAGCAAAAAAAATAAAAAAAATACCTACTCATTTTATTGTTGATTTGGGTCGAGAATCATTAGCATAATTACGTCCTTGAATTTGACGAGGATGCAAATCAACACCTTGTATTAAACTATAACAAGGGTAATATTTATTTATTTTTGGAATCTCTGACGATCGCATATTGTTTTCTTCTTCAACAAACATTGATAGTGCTTTAAAGGGAGATAATTGTGTGTCACTTACCTTACAGAGATTTTGAATATATTTTAGTGCAATATCAGCTTACCAGCTCTAAAAATGCTTACATGGCTTATAGTGTCCAAGTAGCAGTAGAACACTGACCTCTAAGTCACAGGAATTCCTAGTTTAGGAGTCAGGGTGTCAACTTTTGTTCGCCTTAATTTGTAAGTTAACTGATATATGTATGAGTTGTAAGGATTTGTGTCAATAAAGTATTATTATTATAATTAGCTGGTTTGTATTTTAGTGCTCGCTTCGGTGACTTCATGACTTCTGACAGTAAACGGTACACATTTCAGACTAGTTTTGGCTGCATGTACAGACGCCAGCACATCAAGTTACCCCAATGTGTCAAATTTCGTCACAATGGGGTAACTTGATGTGCTGGCGTCTGTACTAACGCTCTTTGCCTGACAGTGGACCATAAGCTCCGTACTCACATACGGTTTTTACTCGATCGAGCTATCATGTCGAGTAAGAACCATGGCACGGGCTTTCGTCCACACATTCAGCATTAGTCTATCGAGTGACGCGCACCGTTCAGTATTCATCGAACCGTTCGAGCCAAAACATGTCTGTTCAACAAAGGAGACGGTGGCTGCTACATTTAGCAAATCTCGCAGTTTTTAATTACAAAATAATGAAAGAAAATGAAAAGAAGAAACATAAAAGGAGGTACTAGGTTAAAGATTGGTTAGGTCGCCGCTCTGATTACAGCCATGTGAACTTAATTAAAGAGCTGTGTCCCGAATATTATAACAATTATTTAAGGATGCTTGAAGTACTATATGAACAATCACTTTCTATGATTACCCCATTAATAAAAAACAAAAGATACCCATATGAGACAATCTATTTCTCCTCACAAAAGATTGACTGTAACATTACGATATTTAGCGACTGGAAGAAGTTACACTGATCTACAATCATCTTCAATAATATCAAAACAAGCCCTTAGTGTATAATACCTGAAACTTGAGAGGCAATTTTCAAGGTGCTAAAAGAATACATGAAAGTAAGTGTTAAAAAATTATTTATTAAAGAAAGTCATACATTATCATTATTGTACGTGTTATAACCCCGTTATGGTGTAAATAGTACTGTGTCTGTGGAAAACAGTTTTCAGTTCGCTTTTAAATAGCATAACTTCTTTGTGGTCATGTACATGTAAAATTTTTTCGAGACCTTTTAAACGTCTCAACGTAATCATCTAAATCATACAAATTACCCGACTTGTTCATTTTATTGGTTATGGCACCATGAACACTGTCAGCTGACATGTAAGTATGACCGGCTCGAGATATTCAATTTTGATAGTTTTGATCTCATTGCAGCAATCGTTGATTAGTCTCGGTAGCGCCGAGAATAAAATTTTATTTTTGTTTTACGCGTTGCAATTGTCTGCATATAAAAATATGGTTTTATAATCCCTGCAATACAAGTGTATTGCAGGGATTATAAAACCATATTTTTATATCCTCCTCCTTCCAACCTTATAAACGCTGCAATCAGAGTACAGCGTTTAGCAAAAACAATTCCTGCGAATATTAGGTTACCGTGAAGTGAAACATTGAGTTATTTTGACAATGGAAACTGTTATTCAACAGTAGATCGAACCCGCACCAAGCTTACATCGTGCAGATTATTTTACGTTGTATTACCATAAAACAATGTAACCCGGGTTGCAGTGTTTTGTCGTCACAGGGTCGATTGGCTGGAGCTAGGGCCAGCTTGTGTAGTGTTCTTGGCAAAGGTAATGTAACTGTCCATCTCATTGAGGAGTTTGCTCATTTTAATCATGTTAGCGCCATTGTCGGTTGTAAGGCAATATTTTTTTTATTAATTTCCGTGTCAATACGGAACCGATGAAGATTATACACTAGTAAATCTTTAAGGTGATCTGAAGTGTGGCGCTGAAAAATTTCGATTACTCCTAAACTTAATACAAACTGGGCCTCCATTTAATATTGATAATTAATTACCATAACACTTTTCGTACCAAGCGAAGCGATGTCTATTTTAAGCGATATAATTTTATCTTGTACCGTAAAGGCTAATTCATCTCTCATTTTTGTAGCCAGTAAGCGCACATTTTCTTTAATATTAGTAGCATTAATAGTGCTGGTATTTCCGGATATCATAGATAGCAAAGAATCATGACCAACGATGTTTGGAAATCCGTCTCAAGTTAAAACACAATAAATCTTTATTTATACTCAATACTCAATACTTATTGCGTACCATAATGTATTACAGGATGTTGTTCAATTACATAAGTATCAATTATGGACCCTGTCGGGCATAGCATAGTTTGTTAGGAGAGAGGAGGAAGGGCGCATGTTAGAATACATGAGTTACGATTCAATATTCGAAGAAGTGTTAATAAATAATTTAAAAATATTAATATTCAGTATTTATTTTATAACATTATTATTAGTAAGTACCTATTTTATTTTCATATTATTTTGTTTGAATGTTTTGATTTTATTTTAACAGATTCCTATTTTATTACATTACTAGCTGATGCCCGCGGCTTTGCCCGCATGGATGTCGGTTATCGCACCCAGCTCTGACTGACTACTGATCAGTCCACAAGTCGAAAGTCATGGCAAAGTGTTTGGCAGCATCGATGGAAATTATATCTTTCACTTTACTCAACATATACTCGTATACATCTGCCAAAGCCGTGCCACCAACAGTATAACGCGCTGGGATATCATCGTCGTTTATGATGATGTTATATTTCTAAAAAAGTAAATAAAATTATAATGTGTATACGGAAAAAAAGGATGTCTTACATTAAGACAATATCCTATTGGTCAAGACAAATATTGATTCATATATGGGGAAAACAATATATTTTTGAATGAAGTAAAATATTGTCTTAGTTTTATTGTCTTCCTCGAAGACATTAGACTTAAATGAAGAATTTTTTATGTTTAATTTTAAGAATATTATTTGTCTTAGTAAAAGAGTATTCTCTCTTAGAATCATTAAAAATTTGATTTGTCTATTTTCGAAGCAAGACTCATCATGTTTCCCACTAAGACAACATATTCTTGAACGAAGCTTCTACTATTCTTAACTGAAGAGATATTTGTTTTAAGACAAGACTAATTTGCTTCACACTGAAACTATGTAATCTTAGGTGAAGCCTCTACTATTGTTAGCTGAAGAGATATTTGTTTTAAGACAAGACTTGTTTGTTTCATACTGAAACTATATAATCTTGGGTGAAGCCTCTACTGTTGTTAGCTGAAGAGATATTTGTTTTAAGACAAGACTCGTTTGTTTCATACTGAAACTATGTAATCTTGGGTGAAGCCTCTACTGTTGTTAGCTGAAGAGATATTTGTTTTAAGACAAGACTTGTTTGTTTCATACTGAAACTATGTAATCTTAGGTGAAGCCTCTACTGTTGTTAGCTGAAGAGATATTTGTTTTAAGACAAGACTTGTTTGTTTCATACTGAAACTATGTAATCTTGGGTGAAGCCTCTACTGTTGTTAGCTGAAGAGATATTTGTTTTAAGACAAGACTTGTTTGTTTCATACTGAAACTATGTAATCTTGGGTGAAGCCTCTACTGTTGTTAGCTGAAGAGATATTTGTTTTAAGACAAGACTCGTTTGTTTCATACTGAAACTATGTAATCTTAGGTGAAGCCTCTACTGTTGTTAGCTGAAGAGATATTTGTTTTAAGACAAGACTAATTTGCTTCACACTGAGACTATGTAATCTTAGGTGAAGCCTCTACTATTGTTAGCTGAAGAGATATTTGTTTTAAGACAAGACTTGTTTGTTTCATACTGAAACTATGTAATCTTGGGTGAAGCCTCTACTGTTGTTAGCTGAAGAGATATTTGTTTTAAGACAAGACTTGTTTGTTTCATACTGAAACTATGTTATCTTAGGTGAAGCCTCTACTGTTGTTAGCTGAAGACATATTTGTTTTAAGACAAGACTTGTTTGTTTCATACTGAAACTATGTAATCTCAGGTGAAGCCTCTACTATTGTTATCTGAAATTATTTGTTTTCATGAGAGAGTTTTAATGTTCGATTTAATAATATACAATTTATTTTTAGATATTTATTAATAATACTGAAATAAACATAAATAGGCAATTTTTAACAAAATATACCTAAATATACAGGATATTAAGTTAAATGAGGGACATACTTTAACGGAGTGCATAGTACTCATGAAAATTAACAACTTTTAGTATGGGACCAAACCTGAAATCGCGAAAAAAAAATCAGCTGTTCCCTACATTTTAAAGACTTATGCTAACATAAATGTACTGAACAGCTGATTTTTTTTCGCGATTTCGGGATTGGTCCCATAGTAAAAGATGTTCATAATGATGGGTACTGCACTCCGTTAAAGTAGATCAGCCACTCGTTTAACCTAAGACCCTCTATATAATACTACAATAATAATCTTACGGCTAAACCCAATCTATGGTTGTAACGTCCCAATAATCTTAGACATAAAACAAAAGAACACGAACGGACGGAGTGACGTAAGGAGAGATAGAATTATATTGTCTGTCACCAGTAGCGATCTGTTTTTACTGGCAGTAGGTTATTGGGTTTGGCCGTTAGACTAAACTATGAAGCTAAAGAAAAATAATTATTTCAATATCAAATGAATCACTTACAAGTTACGTTTTAAACCATGTTAAAATATGAAAGTTATAAGTTCTATTATCACGCTATTATTTCAACAGGGTACTAATAGCAGTGTATGATCAACATTATGAAACATTTTAATATTACTTATTTCTATGTGTTTCTGTCCAGCTGGACCCCGCGAGCTAGGCTCATAAAACTAGTAGCAATGCTTTGTTTGTTCAATGTACCTCATGAATTTATCAACAAGATCCAATGTACCTCGATCATTTTGATAGAAATCATGATAAATCGCCTCATCTATCCAGCGGGACCCTCAGCTATAGTAGGTACTGCGCTCGTAATGCAAAAATAAAAATATTGATCGCATCTACTCTTAATTTACCTCTCGATTCATGTATTAAATTTTATGAAATGTTGATAGAACAGGAGAAATTCAGCATGAAAGTTTTGTCTTTTTTAAACAAAACATTCATGGTGAATTTCTCCTGGGTTTCGGTTGGTTTTACTGGGTTGTGGAGGTCAGACAGGCAGTCGCTCCATGTAAAACACTGGTATTCAGCTGCATCCGGTTAAACTGGAAGCCGACCCCAACATAGTTGGGAAAAGGCTAGGCAGATGATGAGTGCAGTATAGCTGAGGATAGATGATAGATGAGGTGATTTATCGTGATTTCTATCAAAATGATCGAGGTACATTGGATCTTGTTGATAAATTCATGAGGTACATTGAACAAACAAAGCATTGCTACTAGTTTTATGAGCCTAGCTCGCGGGGCCCAGCTGGACAGAAACACGTCTTATTTCTAGTGTGACCTTACAATTATTATTTAGTTTCATTCTACTGTCCGGTCTTGGCATCATTGTGGCCTGTTACCAACAACACACTTCTCAACGATACAATAGTGCGGATACCTTAAAGGTCCGTCTTTAGGTTCAAAAACAATACTTTTACAGAAATATATTGAATCGTTAAGGGTAGTCATCATGCCAAACTACTCTGCTATAAAAAAAAATTACCACCCCTTTAGGGTCCACAGTATTTGCCATGATGACGCCAAATAAAATCACATGCACACAACTGACAAAAACACAATACACTTTTTAGTCACTCTTACACGTAGAACTAAATTTGAATGGACGATAGTATAGCTGCATGCAATGCATCCAGGAAGAGCGAATAAATTATATACATATACTTTAGAATTAATTTATCGAAAAGGTTAAGTATAGAAATAAATAAAATTAACTTATTTATTTTTAAAAGCAAGCTTTTAAACTAAAAAGTAACAAAATAATATTTAGTGTATGAACTTAAATAGTAAAGATACAGAACAGCCCCAATCCTTAGGCGCATCATCAGGGAGTAATACAACTTATAAATATAACTTTAAGAGGTGAATTGTAATTAAATTTAATATAGGTATGTAAATACTGCAAAATAACATGACGTTTCACGTCTCAAGCTTTTTAGAAAATATAAAAAAAAATTGAGGTCGTACACGAAATTATGCCGATTTCGCAGCGCAAAAATCCGCTCAAATCGCTCTTATGTATTTTATATATGAACTATCGCACACCACGCCGGGGCGCAGCGGGCATAGTTTGTGATAGTTCGTATAAAATTTTTGCGCTGCGACCCGACAGCTGCGGCCCGACAAAATATACGCGAACTTTTATTAGTCCTGCGCCTTTGATTAGTGACTAAGGATGGGGTTCTCCTGTAGCTTTACTAAATATTATTATATTACTTTTTAGTTTAATAGATTATATATTTCTACCTTGACCTTACAATTATTTAGTTTTTATTCTGCTGTTCTCTCTTGTATTGTGGCTTGTTACCAACAACGCAAACTCTGCAGCTTGTCCTACGATCGAGCAGCAAAATATAAACCAAATAGTCTTAGATTATACAACTTACATTATTATGCGACTTTTTCACATTTCAACAATACAATAGTATAAAGGTATCCCCTTTATATAAGGTGTATCTGTTCATACACGAAATCTCTTAAGGGGTCATTGTACTCATAGATATGAACAACTTTTACTATGGGACCAAACTTGAAATTGCGAAAAAAAAAATCAGCTGCTCAGTACATTTATCTTTAACAAACTCGTCAAAATGTAGGGAGGAGTTGATTTTTTTATTCGCGATTTCAGATTTGGTCCCATTGTAAAAGTTGTTCATAATGATGAGTACAATGACCCCTTAAGAGATATCGTGTTTGAACAGATACACCTTATATAGGTACCGTCTTTAGGTTACAAAAAATGCTTTTACGAAATATATACGAGTATAATCGTTGGCATCATGGCAAACTACTCTGCTATAATAAAAAATTACCACTCCTTTAGGGTCCACAGTATTTGCCATGACGACGCCAAATAAAATCTCTTGTGTTCAAAATGATTGTTTTACCCAATATTTTGAAATATTTGAAAATTACAATTAAGTAACAAATTTAATACAAATCATTACATGCGGAATATTCTTAGCTCTTCAAATCCACATAATAACATTCATTTAATTTTCTTAATAAAGTAGGTGTTGTACTATCACAATCATCCAAACGAACTAATCTAGTTTGCGTTGTACTTTCCACAACAAATGACATATAATGAGAACTGTAATCTACCGTTTTTAACACTGTACACAAGAATGATACCATACTGTGATCAGTTTCTTTTAAAAAAACTTGGTCAATTTTATAAAATAATGGATAGTTAATATCATATTTGTACAAAATAACATTTTTGTCATTATATTGTATCCCATTAATTTCAAAATATTCGACGCAGATGAACTCAGCTTCATTTAATTCACTTGGGTAATCGTGAACACGCATCACTTTACCACAAGAAATACTGTCAGCAAAACCGTTTTGTGCAATTAATCTGTAACTAGTTTTCAACTGATGCCTCGTAGCAAGTGTCAAAGGCAGGTTTTTCCTACAAGATATTGACTGAGCTACTGACTTTAATTCTTTATGTTTTGATTCAAACTTAAACGCGCTGATCAATATTGGAGGGCCAATTTGTTCAATTACTCTATGATAATGAAGAAGAAAATGGTGTTTGGGTTTTAAAGTGCAGTGAAACAAATGTTGTAGGTTTTCTAAATAATTTTCAATCAAATTACTCAAATAATCAAGAAGCTCCGATGTATAAACTTGAGATGTCAGTATTTCTGTTATCTCTAACAAACATAAGTAATGTTGCCAGGTAGGGTCATCCATTACATGCACTAAGTCACCTATGATAAATCTGAAGTTCCGAACAAGACAAAGCATTTCTGAAGCTGAAAAAATTAACTGTCCGTTTTGTAAATGTTGCTTAGTAACCGACGGTGGACAATTTTTTTCACTTTTCAAATAAGTGAAATATTTTATTCGAGCATTTAATGTCTTTAGTGAAAAATAGTTACTGTCTAGTAATTTTTGAATAATAACACACATATCATATCTATGTACACCTTCACACAGATCATGCATAACGTCACACGTCAGATTTTTATAAGTATGAAAATTTAACTGATGCCATACGCATACTTCTTTTATGCCTACTTTATCTTGACAATGCCTCTCGTAGTCATTAGCTTTGCGGATGTTTTCAGGGCGTTCTTTAGTGTCAATTTTAGTGAGGTCTTTGGGCGTGATACAGAATCTACAAAAATGATTTGAAGCAAAGCTTTCGTGAAACCCTAAAATAGAGTGCAGGCCAAGGTTGTCACCAGATATATTTGCAAGGCGAAATTTAACGACAGTTGTATGTTCGTTACAAACTACTGAGATTCCAGTCTGTTCTAAAAAGTTCAATTCTGCAATCAATGGACCAAAAACAGGTTCATTACCAAATGTTGTTCTATCTGAAGTATAAAATATGAGCGTGAGCAAAATGTTTTCCAAACGACTACTTAATTTAGGCGGTATTGTAGATATAGTTGCATACACAACACCGATTTTTTGGTTGCCAGCATGACTTCCTAACGGATTCCCCGATTCAAAGTCGTCGTAATATATAGTTAGGGGCAGAGTTTTTGCTTCCTCATGAAAACCTTTGCTTGCATTTTGCCAACAATTCCCATTAACTAAATTTCTCAAAATGAGATTGTCCTTACAAATGCCTTTTTCATAATTTAATATAATATTTAATACATTAGGTACTTCCAGAAACGATTTGAGACTTTTCCGCAACGGAATCATATAAGAACATCTATTTTTTAATGTCATTTCAACGTTTCCATGAGCTGACTTGGTGTCGTCCGAAATTCCAACTGTTTTTGGGACTGGCTCAGTATAAGTATGTAATTTTTTAAAACATTCCATTCGTTTGTAATCTGTTCCTAGGTTTTCAAAAGAGCTTTGAAGGAGTGACATCATTGACGAACATCTTGTGATATATTCATGGTTTTTTCTAAAATTTTAAATGGTTCCGATTTAAATAAATTAGTTACTAACTGTACTATAGTTTGAATAACAGTTCTAGGTAAACTAGAAATACTGTATAATTGGGATAAAAAAGAAAGAAGTAATTTATTTAATTCAATTTTGAAATTGGACATCAAGGCATTTTCATTGATATGATCATTATTGTGTACAGTTGATTCAAAATCGTTAGTAGGTTCATCAACAGCAACAGGGTTAACATTACTTTCTGTGTTGCACTTTTCACCTTTACTTTTACATTTATTTTCGTTCTGAACACAGTGAGCAGCACATACATGTTTTTTCAAAGACGATTTTGTATCATACACTCGCTCACAGTTTTGATAAGGACATTTAAAATAATCAGTGATGTTGTGATAGTAACTTAAATGTACAAAATATGTTCTGAAATCGTGATAATCAGTGCTACATATTGAACACAGCATTTTTATTAAATTATCAAGTGAATGGAAATATATAACACAAGAAGATTGTTATTAGTGTTTATATCATACGAGATATATTTTCGTTTAGCATTTAGCAATAGAAATCAAATCCATGATGTAGGGTGGGATCACATCATAATTAGTCTTTATATCATAGATACATATTTGTATAAGTAAATACAGGTGGTATCCAGGTTTCGGATAAGACACATGGAGTGCGTGATAACACTTGAATAGTGTGTCAAAGGCCTTAAAGGCCGTTTGGAAAACATACCTGACCTTATCTATAATAAGATAATATGTTCCACCAACATCTATTATATACGGCTGTACCGTTTTTTTTTTCCCATATGCATCCGTAGAAACTTCGTCAATTTTTGATTGTATATCGCCAGGTGACTAAAAAAAGAAAAATAACGTTAAGTTTCAATTTTTTTTTATAAATCAGTCATATATAATGAAACTAAAAAAAAACAATGCTGTCTAAAAAAAGGTTTGCACTCCTGACTCGATGGTCTCACTTTGAATTTTTACAATTTTTTGGGTTCGCAAGTTACAGGTGACGTGGGATAAACATTTTAAGACACAGTTTCAGCAACCTTAGTTGATGAGAACTAATCTCAGTCAGTCAATTAAAGTATGGATTTAATGTAAAGTACCCTGTTGGTGTAATTACCTTGACATTTACAATGAAGCTTTCTACACACTCGGTAGTTGAAAATTTTTGCCTCCTGTTTAGGCGTCCTTTTGGTGGCACCAAATTGCAAAGCAATTTTATTTGTGATGAAAGTTTTTTATCTAGAATAAAATAAACTTTACCTATTAACATTAACATAAATAATATAAGTAAGTACATAATTCTCACATTTATTCTGTCAGAAAATATCAAGGAGCAAGCATATCAAGGCCCTCAATAAAAACTTGTATATTATTTAGCCTCATTTCTAAAATAAAAATGGCATCATATAACTAAATTACTATTTTGTACCAACCATTGTCATCTAATGCATTAATATACTCGATCAAGGCCACCACTTCTTCGTTAGTATTTGTTTTTTTTATTTCTATTATCTTTTTGATAAATTCATTCCAATTTATGTAGAATTTATTCGCTCTTCCTGGATGTATTGCATCAAAGTCTAATTGAATCTGAAAATAAGTTAATGTGAGTGAAAGAAAAAACATAACTTATTTGTCTCTCCATGATGAAATTAATGTTTCTTACCAAGACATCGCTTCTGACGTCATTTAATATAGGCCAATTTTCAATCAGCCCACCTACGGTTTCATGAGCAGAAATTTGGCGGAGTTCATGGGTCGTTTTCCATTTGTTTATGACACATTCCCATGGTTCTGAATTGTTTTTCAGCCAAATAACATCTTCTTTGTGCACATCTAAAATAAGGCGAAAATGGTGAATAATGTAAATTAAATCACAAAAAAATAGCTCTATGGCTACTCTACCTACGAAAGCATTACATCTCTAGGTAATGAGTGGGACAGAAATAGAAGAAACCAATCGCAAAATAAACCAGGTAGGAAATACAATCATAAACTATTTACTGCAAGTAAAATGACAGATCCTAAATAAAACTAACTACTGTAAAATATGTACTGTAACAAAATTAAAAATAAACCTTGTAGTTCGTTTAAGTTTTTAGATCTTTTAGAGGGTATAGAATCTTTATTTTCTGTTTCATTCAATTTTCTTTTACGTTCACCAGATTTATATAGGGTATTGCGAATTTTATCAACTAATTTTCCCTTTGCAAAACCTGGTTTTCCAGAGATTGAATCTCTTTTTTTAACAGAGGGAACAAAATATGTTCCCGCATTCTCAGTGGGAAAAAGAGCGATGATTTTTGAAGTCAGTATGTTATACTCTTCATGATTGATACGACTGGAAAAAAAAGTAAAGTTTAGGCAAAGAAAGAAAATTCATCTGTCAAATCATGTACAGTCAGCAACAAAGCCAATAAGCATGTAGGTAACTAGTGTTTCTAATTACTAGTCTTTTAAGAAAGATTAATTCTGTTTCAGATAATAATTAGTGTTAGAGCGGCTTTAACATGAATTCATATTGAAATCCATTTAGTGAGGGGCTGTTTTAGACTGCGCTTTTCGATGAGTGGACTCCACTCGAAAACCTTTGTGCCCCAACCGACGTCAGTCCCTCGAGCTAATAATGTACGTGGTAATACAAAGTAAAAACTAAATTAATAGGTACTTACTGATTTACAACACGTGTAAAAATACGTCTGCAGATAATGTCTGTGAGTGTATTTCTATGTTTGACTGTCAGTTGTTTATTTGTTTCATAATATTTGAGTATGCTACTTCCAGAAGGTGATGTGGTAAGTAATGTTCTCAAGTCAAATTCGGGAAATGCTGGCCGACATCCTATCATTTCAAGAATATTATTTTCTTCGAAATCTGATTCCAGTTCACTGATGTAATTGATTTCTGTTTCTGTGTTTTGAGAACAACTGGGCACAGAAGTGACCGTTGATGTTTTATTCTGAAATGAGAAATAATTCAATACCTACTTTAGCATAATATGGCTTTAATGGATTAAAACTGTACCATGAAAAAGCCATCAGAAATCCAGACTAATATTATAAAAGCGAAAGTATCTCTGTCTCTCTGTAGCTTTTTACGGCTGAACGGCTCAATGGGTTTTAATGAAATTTGAATGAAGATAGCTTGAATCCTGAGGAAGGACATAGGGTACTTTCCGTCATCATCATCACCAATTTTCATCATTATTCACATGGATGGAACCACAGGGCGCAGCAAGTTATTGTATAAAATTTAAGCTGTGTCAGCACTGCTTTATTTTTGTTATTTTACATAAGTAACATCCTGCAAAATATTATTTACTAGTAAATCTACATAGGCATAATAAAGTTATGCAAACCTCTGCTGTTAAATATTCGTCAATTTTGTTTTTCAGAAATATGCGCGTGGAAATTTTTGGGCTCAGCTCTTTTAATAACTCATTTGTTAAGTCTTTAAAATGACTTAAATCAATGCCATTGTCTGAAAATAATAAATACTTAAGTACCAAGAATTTTAGTCTTGAATCAAGAGAACAGAATTAAAATTGTTTCGGGTAATTGTCCTACTACATAATATACCTACCTATCAATAATTATTATCAAATTAACAAATTGGTTAGACACCGCGACGTGTCGTGTCGTAGTAGGTAGGCAGGTATAAATACATAATTACATAGTAGGTATAAATTCGTGAGCGAGCTAGAAATACGGACATAATTATGTAGGTACATAAAGTAACATAATTTTCTAAGCTTCCCTAGTCACGTAGGCGCAGGTATGTAGGGTAGGCACGAGCTATCCTACCATGATTCTAATTGGTTAAATGCGATTAAAATGTTGAATTCAGTAATTAACATTATCGGAGAGGTGCTTACTTAGAATTAAGACTAGGTCTTTATGCCTACATCCATCGAGATATGTACCTATTAGCTGAATATCTACATACAAATACATCAAATAAATAAAAAGCTTAGCAGTGTCTAGTGTACAGACTAGAGGTACTTACCTGTAAAATTTTGAATTATTGGTTCTTCGATGCCCCAGCTTTTTAATAATTGACACGTTTCTAATTCTAATTCTGACATTTTTTTTTACAATAATGCAAATCAGCAAAGGTTTAAGGCCAGCCCAGTCAGTAGTCTTAACAGTCCAGTCCTTTATATTTAATTTAAGCTGAGCTAAGGAGTCGACCATGAGTAGACGCACAACGGCACAAACGATATGAAACGAAATGGGATTGTCGGGCCGGGCGGCGGGCGCACGCAGCAGTTGAAGTACTTGTGCCACGCTTGCTCATTATTGGCTGTTTATTTTTATCTTCCGATGAATTGTGGCCTCTGATTGGTTGCGTGGCGCGCGGAATATTTTAACAGTGTTGCCATCCCACAGTATTGTTTTTGCCTCGAAAAACGGACATTCCCTTTTTATTAGCTTATTCGATAAAACAAGTTATTAAGAAAATAAGAGTAAAATACCCGTGAGCCAATTTTACACCAAACACGTCTATTTAGTCCGTCAGTCAAATAGTAAAAAAATATTAGACACGAATTTTTTGCTTTATCATATTACCCGTCGCGCGGCAATTAGCAGACAACAGAAATTTTATTGTTATCTGCACACATGGTTGCAATCGATATTTTAAGAGTTAATAAAAACCGGCCCAGTGCGTGTCGGACCACGCACAAGGTCCCGTAGTTGAAAATAATTTATGTCAAAAACAAACTTAACTAGACTCCGTTTACATTACGATTAGATATTCAAAGAAAACTTTTTACAGTCCGTTACTGCAGCTGCCATTTGTCATATCCCCAACGCAATAGAAATAAAAATCGGTTGAACGGACTATAAAAAAGGTTTCTTTAAACGTCTTCTTGTGAATGGGGTATAGTTAATTTTAATTTGTTTCTTTTATTTAACTTCGCGGATGTCGGAAAATAGGTATCCCACGGGAACGTGCTACCGGGAAATGCTTCCTTATTCCTTGTCTACATTATCTATGGAACCTCTGTGCAAAATTTCAAGTTTCTAGGTTCAAGGATTTGGGCTGGGCGTTGATGAGAGTCAGTCAGGACTTCTCTTTTTATTTTACAGTAGCTTTTGCTCGCGGCTTCGCCCGTTAACGCCATGGAGCCTGTTCAATATTATTTTAATAATAGTGTAACAGCGAGTCTTAACTGTTATATAAAATATAAAAATACAAAAATGTAAAAGGAACTAAGGCAGATTACTTATTTAAAATTTACTTCAATCAACAAAAAAATGTGGATATTATACGAGTAGGTAGGTACACTCGAAAACTACGGAACAGATTTTCATTGGGTTTTCAACTTTTGGAAGCTTACCTAGTTTCCCAAATTCGAGGTATTTTTCATTGCTATGTGTAAACAGTTTTTAGAGAAGTAAAATAAACTACGCTAAACTTTTCTATTTCCCTGCCTATTGTTTTTCTTGTAAGGAAAAAAATATAAACTTGATTTTGACAAAAAAAGCAACTCGATTTTTTTTTGTGAAAATATTTTTTTTTTGCTGCTTGCAGCACTGCGTCTGAGCAAAATGAAAAGAATTTCTAAAAATGTGTCTTCTTGTGTTAAGACAAAAAGTCTTGGTTTTAAGATCATAGGTACCTACTTACCTATCCAAAGTTGTTTTATAGGTACCTTCAGGTTACAGTTCAGTCCTACCTAGGTCTTTTAGTTTTAGAGAAAATACCTACCTAAGTAAAAAGTACCAAAGGCAAAGTGTGCCTACCCTGCCGCGGCTATCTGTTCACGTTTTTCTCCGTAACTAAGTAGGTCCTACCTATCCATGATTACCTATTCAAGAGGAATGTTTATAATGTTGATTAGCTTACCTACTTATATTCATTATGCGTAAATAGGTATAGGTACCTAAAGTAACCGTCATGAGAAGCTATAAAGGGGAATGCCCATCGGCCACACAAAAAAATGCCTGAAATGAACAACAATGAAATATACGCCAAATTGCACTATAAATCGTAGGGAACCCATGACAATTTCAATAATTATCAAAAAACTTGGTAGAAGCCAGTTCCAAACATTTTTTCTAAAATATAGGTTAAGTCAAGGTTAAGGATACTACGTACTTCATCATTTTGCACTGACATGAGATTACATCTCATCGTTGCAATATCGAGATAGCAATGAATACAGTGTATGTTTCTATCCATTCTTAAATGTACACGGTGCACAAGTCCAAAACAACAGCAGAGTCGTATCCGTCGTCAAAAAGCCGAGTTGACGTTTAGGCGGGTCTAATCTAAGTCGTGTTCAAAAATGCGTAACGTGTGCAGAAGTAAAATCAAAATCCTTAAAAAATAGCCACAGTCGTCGTTATAATATAATATCCTGAATTTACTCGAGCCGCAAACGCAAAAATCCGCAAAACCATGAATCGAAAAAATGAAAATGCATTCATGTCAAATTGTCAATAAGGCAAAGGACATGTAATGCATACAGCCTACGATACGATTTATAATTCGAGTTTTTTTATTTTGATAAATATTCATACGCTTATACTATTTTAATTATATTTACGGTATTAATAGGTCGAATAATATTAAATGAATGATAACTATGCAATAATTCCACAAAATAGTTCGTTAAGGATTATTTGACGATATCTGTTTAGGCTGAATGTGGATTACTCATGTCAAATAAACACTGACCGCCATTATAAATTAAGAATAACTATGACGGATATCAAAATAAATATTTTAATTATCGTTATATTTTCACCCTAGGTAAACAAACTTGAGATACATTTCGTTATATATATTTTATTCTTGATAGAATTAAGGACTATTAGTAGTTTCTGTCTATATCAGGCATTTTTTGGGCGTTTTCCTTTGTAAACAAGTGTTCAGGAGTTCACAAAATTTGGACCAACAAAACGCATTCGAAACTCGAATGACGCGTTTATTTCAAAATGGCGTCCCGATAGTTTACATTACAATCCCTGCGACGGACGCGTTCCGGTACCAAGAAACACAAACGATAGCGCTTTGCGTCGTTAAAATATGATCCGACTAAATTAAATAGGTTGTTACTTTCATATAACCCGTCTATATTTCATGTCGATTGAATATGGTCAATTTATTATTATCTCGCAGTATAAAATGTTTACTTAGTAAAAGATGTTTGCTTAGGTACATAATTTATAGCTTCTCGTGACGGGTACTTTACGTACCTAGCCATACTAAAAGACTTATCACGATGAACTCCGGGGAGGTCGAAAAAAACAATTGTCGATCTTCGTACCTACCAAAAAAACGGGCGAAGCCGGGTAGAGGCGCTAGTAAATACTATAGGTTTCTATCTAGATAAGGTTAATTAACGGTTAAATCGCTAGCTTAGTAGGTAGTTATTGTGAACATGATGTGGGTAAGTAGGTACCTGGTTAGTTAACAACGAGTGGTTAAATGAGTGTAGGTAACTTATAAAGTATAAAAGAATTTATGGATAAAAAATGTTGATGCCATAGAAGGGTCACATTTTCAAAAACCCAAAGATTTTGCATGCTATGCTAAGTATGCTATTTTTTTGTCCTAGCTGTACCTGTTTATGTTTTTTTATTAATATTTAACACCATTGTATACCTACTATGTTTTATGCAAATAAATTATTTATTATTCTTTGACATATCACGAGACCCTTGGGTCCCGGACCTTTGGAAGGCGTACGAGGGGCCGAAGCCAACTTGCAGAGGCCCCTTAGACCATTTTACATTATGAGAAGGCACTAACCGACGATTATTCCTGTATGCCCTATGCAAGTGCACCCAAGGATAACCCCTGGATGATGCAGGACTATTGCAGAACATGGAAACAAAACATATTGGGCTATGGGTTTGGGTGAAAATACATTATTCTTGACATGCAAATCAATATTGTTTTAAATTGAAGAATTTTGAGTTCTTGTAAGAAAACAAATAACATTTTAGAAGGAGATGTAGAAACTCTTGAACTAAGAATAAAGTGCTTCTTGAGTCAAAAATAAGCGAAATCTTTGAATCAAGAAAATACACCTTATAGGTACCTACAAGAAAAAAAGTGTTGGTTTCAAATAAGTCAATATTTTCCAGTTAAAATAAAAGTATTCTTGAAATGAGATTAATTTATTCTTCGATTAATAATATATTCTTAAGGTAAGTATATACAACTACATTTTTTAAATTCTTAATGGAAGGAATCTGAACTTCTTCAACCGAAAATAAATTATTCTTGACATGCAAATCAATATTGTTTTGTATCGAAGAATTTTGAGTTCTTGTAAGAAAACAAATAACATTTTAGAAGAAGATGTAGAAACTCTTGAACTAAGATTATAGTGCTTCTTGAGTCAAAAATAAGCAAAATCTTTGAATCAAGAAAATACACCTTATTGGTACAAGAAAAAAAGTGTTGGTTTCAAATAAGTCAATATTTTCCAGTTAAAATAAAAGTATTCTTGAAATGAGACTAATTTATTCTTCGATTAATAATATATTCTTAAATTAAGTATATTACAGCTAGATTTTTTAAACTCATAATGGAAGTAATTTGAACTTCTTCAACCAAAACTAACAATAAAAAAACATTGGTTTAGATTACCCACCTTTCTATTCTTGAATCAAGAAACAATCATTTAAATGAAATATTCATAATAAGAGTATCATATTCTTATATTGAGTAAAAGTTTTTTAGATTAAGAAAATGTATATCTTAGGTCAAAAATAATGTAACTGTTTTAAAGTAAATATAATATATTCTTGAATGAAAACACCATTATCTTGTTTTGAAAAGTTTTTAAAGTCTTCAGTAAAAACTAGATATTTTCTTCAATTAAGATTGTAATAGTCTTGAATCAAAAATATTTGCTCAAGTCAAGAATTAAAACCAAGTATTTATTATTCTTAATTTGAGTAAACGGGTTTTCTTCGACTGAGTACATTTACTTAAGTTAAGAAAATATTTACTTGGACTGAAACAATTTTTCTGAGAATATTGATATTCTTCGCAGAAGAAATCCTTTTTTTCCGTGATGTAAAATTATTATGTGTGTAAAATTATAATATTCTATTAAAAAGGAAGTCATTTAGAAATGTTATAACATGTAGGTATGTAAGGTATGTAACTAAAGCTAACCGGCCAGACAGACAGCGAAAAGACAGCGAGCAGACGGATAGACTGACAGCGATGTCTTATTATTAGCCCATTACTTAGACTTCGCTATCCATCTGTCCGTCCGTCTGTCACAGGCCTTTATCTCTTGAACTATAAGTAATCGCTAGACACTTGAATTTTTTACGAGTGAGTCCGACTCGCACTTGGTCGGTTTTTTATTTTCTTGTATTTACCAAATTTTACTAACATTTCTAAATGACTAATAGGGTTTTGTTGGCACCCTTTGGTTACGAAACGTAAAAATGCATGCTCAAACAGAATTGTTCGTAAAAAGCAAAACACTTAAATCCATTACCTTAGAGACATCCAGCATGCCCTCATAAGAAACAGAATCGAATAGAAGTAAAGACTTGCAGAACCATAAAGCTAAATCTCTAGCCAAAAGCCATTTATCATATTTTAAGGAGCCCGTAGCGCTTGTGGAGGTTTTTGCGGGTCGTGCAACAGCAAAAAAGTCTCTAATATTAGTTTTAGCCTTGTCGGCAATGGTATCTAGAATTTGATGATCATCTCGCAGATGGCGAGTTACATTTCGAGTGCTTACTTTTTTATTGTAGTTTTTTATCTTTACGCTGCAAAAAAGCAAAAGCATGGCGAGTAGGTAAACCGGTAAACCGTATGAATGAATGAAAGAATAAAGTGTAGGTAGCACAAAATTAATAACTTAGAAAAATAAGATGCGAGCACTCAAATAGATAAATATATTGTAGGTTATATTCCAAGGTGCCACGTGCTCGCATCTTAATTATCAAGCAAAATTTATGACAATAATGTAGATGTTTTTCGAAATAATATTAGGTGAAATTATTGCTACTGGTCATAGCGGTCATTGCTTCGTCGCACTCGCACGCGCTTGCTTTTCGTAGGTAAGACGTCGACGCTCACGCACACAGCTGCATTGTCGCTGTGTGCGAAGTCGGGTGATTCTGTTTTATTTGTATTGAATTAAGGGTTTAATTCTGAAATACTGTTAAATTTCAACATCAAAAAAAAGCAGGGCTTGTTAGTTATTGCCCGCTAACGTACTTTCAATTGATTATTTATGTATTTTATGACACCCTCCTGAAATTTGACGAGGATGCAAAACAACACCTTGTATACAACGTGGCGCTACAATGGTGACATTAATTTAACACACGGGTAGGGCTAGTGGCCATTAACCACATAAATTATGATTGGTTAAAATAATTGGTAATTTGAACAAAAACATTTTTCAAACAAACTAAATAATAAAAAAGTGACTACAATTGGGATCACTCTGTGCAAAAATTCATTCATGAAATTACTTACCTAGATGCACGTTACTCGTTTACGTTTACTCAGAGCGGCAACGCGTCGCTTCGCGCGCTGGCAACCGCGCAACGCGCCTTGTACTCCTGCGATTCTTTGACGGCATTCTATCAAAGAATCCGTCCGACACAAAAGTACCGACCTACCTACAGCGGAGCTGTTTAGTCAAACACTTATCATATCACGCTCTCTTATTACTATGAGTTATTACCACTATCATCACTAATCACTAGGTACTTTTATTTAATTGTCTTTATTTTAAATTTTCTTATTTTCAATGAGTCCACCTTGTTGACGAATACAAAGGGCCGAACGGCGTTTCATATTTTCCCGCACATTTGAAAATAAATTGTCACTTACAGCCATTCCTCTCAATTCGGATGTGTATTTGCCATCACAAATTCACAAATAATAACGTCCTTAATCGTAGAACACGTAGGTACTATGTAGATCGGAAAACTAACGAAAACAAAGCAAAGCGTCTATAACGCAGTACTATAATCTATTTACTATTCTAATTACACAAAACTAAATAAATAAAACAATAAGTAAGCGTCTTTTTCGCGAAACATTCATAAAACAACGACGAAATTATGCGCACGACACGAGCGTAAAGATGTGTGTCAAGGTAACGGGTCCGGCTAGCACTGAGGATTCGGGTGACGGGTGCGGCGGGGGTGGAACTGTGGAAGGGAGAGCGCGCGCGCCGACAAAAGGATAGAGGTATTGCTTATTCGTTTCAATTTCTTTGACGCGATGTTATGATCCGTGACCCCGGCAAATGACCGCTGCACTATGATTATTTTTGTACAGGATGCTTATTTCTATATTTTTTTATTTTTTTAAATTAATCAGTAAATAATGACGTTTTATGGAAATAAAATTACTTCTTAAAACGAAACTGGGGTAACGTATACGTGTGTTAAGTTAATGTCACCATTGTAGCGCCACGTTGTATAAATAAAAAACTAAAAATTATAAAATAAAAACTTTTTGACAAAAAATACAACAGACTTCAAAAAAAAACAGTAACCTCTAAATTAGGAAGTCTGTGGTTTTGGTGGTTTTGTCTTATTCATGATTGGCCACCGACAGCCGTATCCGGACAACACCTGCACAGACGGAACGAGAGGAAGCCGTGGGACCGCTCGAGCCAGCCCTGCAGGACCGGACCGAGCGCGTCCAGAGTTCGGCGGCCAAAGGCGGCGGTGGCGAGGTCCTCCGTCCAGTGGAGGACGATGGCGTCCTTCGCCTCCCGCCGCACGGCCTCCCGCTCTTCGGCGACGGGGCGCTTCCCGAGCGCCTTCCTTTGCGCCGTCCACTCGTGCACCCTGTCGAGCACCCAAGCCTCCAACTCCCAAGGAGGGGTGCCGGCCAGGGCGCACGCCGCCGCGAAGCCTACTGAGCGGTAGGCCCTTGCCACACGCTGTGCGATGGCCCTTTGGGGCCTGCGGATCGCGGTCGCGTTCTTCCTCCTATGGAGGGTGTCCGGCCAGATGGGGGCCCCGTACAGGGCCATGCTCGCATATAGGCACCGGCATTTCGTCTTGGGCCTCCCCAGGTTCGGGAGGAGCTACGAGAGGGCGTCAGCAGCTTTCAACAGGCGCGTCGACAGTCCGTTGAAATGCGGGCCGCAGCGCCACCTGTCGTCCAGCACCAGCCCCAGATACTTCATCTGGGGCTGGACCCCTATCCTGACGACTACGACTATTTGGGGGTCAGGAGGGTGGCGCTGCCGAGGCCCATGAAAGAACACAGCCTCGGTCTTGTGCAGCGCCACCCTCAATCCCAGTAGGCGGATCCTTTCTGCGACCAAAGATCCGCCAGCCTAGGCCAAATCGGCCGCGTCCCTGAAGTTCCTCCCCCGGGCAGTGAGGAGAGTGTCATCCGCGTAGCAGATGACAGGAGCCAGTCGAACCCGATTTTCCACAGGAGGGGCCCTAGTACCGACCCCTGTAGAACACCGGACTCTGCGCCGTACCGCCTCAGCATCCCGGTCTTGTCCACGAGGAGGACCTCGCGGTCCACCAAGTAGCTGGCCAGGAGACTGCGCAGGTATTGGGGCACTCCATGATGTCGGAGCGCCTCCAATATCGTAGTGGGGCACGGAGTTGGAGGCGTTGGCGATGTCGAATGACACAGCCAGCACTCCGTCCCCCGCCTCCACTGCCTCCTTCACCTGGCCCTTGAGCAAAGCCAGCGTGTCGATCGTCGAATGCCCTCGACGGAAGCCAAATTGGGCGTCCGACAGGTCCGGCCCTACTCCCCGCAAAAGGCTGTTAAGCCGGGAGGCGACAACCCCCTCGAACCGACCTCGTCGAGCAGGACGATGGGATGCCGAGGGGAGTCCACCGGGCGTCCCTCCTTTCGGAGGAGGCACAGCTGCCCCTTCTTCCACAGTTTCGGGAACCTCCCGGCCGTAAAACACGCGCCGAAGAGGTCCCGAAACTTGTCCTCCATTTCGGAGGCGACGATCGCCACCACCCGTGCGGGGACGCCGTCTAGTCCGGAGGCCGTCTTCTTCGCGCGGAGGCTGAGGACCCCCGCGCGAATCTGTGTCGCCGTCACCGGCGGGCCCCTCCTCCGGCAAAGCCACCCTTGCGGGGGATCCATCGTTGGGGGGGTGAAGTCGATCCTGCGCGGAAACAGGAATCGGACCACCCCATCCAGCAACTCTGGATTGAGAGTCTCCGTCAGTGGGGGACCATGGGGGCGGAGCTGGTTCCGCGCCGCCTTATACGGTCCTCCGTAAGGATCTCTGTCGAGACCCTACAGCACCTCGGCCCGTCTCGTCCTCGCCGAGTCTTCTGCAGCGCCCATTGCAGACTTGAGGACCGTCGTCGTCTCTCGGTAGCAGGCGTACAGGCGGACCTCTTCTGCCCGGACTCGGTTTTGGACGCTGCGCCGTCGACTCCGCGCGTAGGCCCTTCTGGCCGCCACGCAGGCGGCCCGAAACCCCGTCAGCTCCTCCGTCCACCAATAGACGGCGCGACGAATAGGCGGTCGGCGAGACCAGGGCATGCTGGAGTTGCACACCTCGGTCAGGGACCCCCTGAGTCGGTCCGCTGCGGCATCCACGTCCAAGGCTTCGACAGCCAGGGGCGACAGCCAGGGGCGACAGCCAGTCCCGGAGAAAGGCCGCCTCCCGGTCCAGACGAGTGAGCGCCCACCGCGGGAAAGGAGATTGCCCAGCGCGGGCTGTCCTTCCCCCCGGGGCGGAGACGTCCAACCGCACGTATCGGTGGTACGACAGGGTCTCCACCATCTCTACCCGCCAGCCGACGACTCGGGCGGCCAGCGCGGGGGTGGCAAATTAGACGTCCGCCACCGATCCACCCTGTTGTCGCACAGAAGTGTGGACCGTCCCCATGTTGAGGAGGGACTCACCGCATGAGGCCGCCCAAAATCGCGGACGTTGCAGCCGGCGGCCGGGTTGCCCCAGACCACCGACTTGGCGTTCAGGTCGCCCAACATCTCGCCCTGGCGCGGCGCCGCCCTCCCTACAACTGCGGTGAGGATCTCGAAGAAATCCTCAAAGTCCGAGAGAGAGCGGTTTGGGGAGAAATAGACCCCCACCAGGGCCATGTCCCCCCACGCGACGGCCACGTATCCCGGTCCACTCTCTAAGAGCGAGAAGGGAGGGACAGTCCGTGGAAGGCCGCGACACCAACGCCACCAAGCCGTCCCGGTCGCCCAGACAACTGCCAGGGACCGAGTAAGGTTCGGCGACTACCTCGAAGTCCACCAACCACTCAGCCATGGTCTGCATCAGCAGATCCTGGGCTGCTCTGCAGTGGTTGGTATTCGCCTGAAGGATGCAATGCTCGGACCTATCCATCGGTGAGCATTGTATTCCCCTCTACAGTCGCCGCAGAAGCGACGGTGCTAGCGACAGCAGCAGACCCAGTCGGCGCCTGTGCCTTGCCCCGCGTAGGGGGAGGATTGCAGTTCCTCCCACTCATGATGTGATCCGCCGGGCAGCCACTGGCGGCACACACCGCGCAGTGTGGCGTGGCGGCCCCGCAGGAGACCGCAGCGCAGGCACGTGTCGGACCCGTCGATCGTGGACGGACACAGCGGCCGGGTGTGTCCGATGCCGAAGCACTGGAAACACCGCAAGGGCACCTTCGAGAGACCGGACCGCGCCCGCGCTGAAGCCGACAGTAAACCGCCCCTTGGCAAGGACGGCTTTGGCAACGGCGATTGGGCAGTCTAGGCGAATCGTGCCCATGCCGCCGCGGCCGGGCCGTATGTCCCGGCCCTGCACCACAGCGACGTCGCAGCCCCCAACCGCCGCGACCGCAGCCACAACCACCTCCTTGGTGACAGAGTCATCTAACTCCGCCACCTCTAAGACCGCCAACCTGACCGGCCGGGCCACCTTGGCAAAGTCCGCGATGACCTCCTGCAGCTTGGCTGCAAAGAAGTCCGCGCAGGCACCACACTCGGCCCCCTTGCACTCGAAGACGCGAGCCCCGGCTTAGGTCCGCCGGCAGGTCACACTGCCGATCCCCAGTTGGGTAGGGTCGGCATTGGCACGCGCCCGCACTAAGACGGACGCGTACGTCTCCCCTCGCCACGACAGCTGCAGTTTTGGGGGACTAGCCGGCGCTTTCCCTTCCCCTTCCCCTTGCCCTTGCCTTTGCCAGTCTTCTGGGACTGGCTGGCAGTAGCGGCAGTAGCGGGGACGGCCGCCGCCGACTTTTTCCCCTTGCCCTTTCCATTACGTTTCACCTCCGTCCACTCGTTGGGCGGTGTGGTCGAAAGGAGAAGGGCGTCCTCCTCCTGGGGACCTCCGCAGGGGCGCCCTCGGCCTGTGGGGTAAGAGGCACCGGCTCAGCCCGGTCCCGCCTCTTATCCGCCGCAAGCGGCGTTCGGAGGCGCGTCTCCGGAAGGAGCCGGTCCTCGATCCCCGCCAGGCAGGCTCTCGTGAAGGCCCGCTCCCCCATCACAACCTTGCGGATGATGACCAAGGACCTTGAGGACATCATCCGCAAGGTTGTGATGGAGGAGCGGGCCTTCACGAGAGCCTGCCTGGCGGGGAGCCACAAGGCTGGAGGCGGGGGCCTCTGCCGCAGGGCTCGTCGTGGCCTGTTGTGGCCGGGCCGTGGCTTCAGCCAGCTTCTGGTGTAGCTGGCTGACCTCCGACTGCAGGCGATCCACCTTCGCCTGCAGTTGCCGCGTCTCGTCGGCGGACTTGCGCTTGACAAGTTCCGTGACGACGCCGCGAAGGCTCGCAGTCCGGCACTTTAGGGCCTTTTGGAAGGTCCCTTTAAGATTAGAGAACTTGGAGGCGACCTCCATGATCTCCTCCTCGTCCTCCTCCGCCATTCTCTCTAGCTCTTCGAGCGAATGGTCCGCGTACAGCACGCGGGACGCGCCGTACCCGAACTTGGCCAGTGCGGATTGCGTTCGCTTTTCCTTCGCCGCGACGCGCTCCTCCAGCTCCTCCTGGAGCTGAGCACGCCGGGCATGTCCAGCTGCCGCTGGGCATCCGCGAGTAACCACGTGGGTTTCCGCTGCCACCGTCGACCTCTTCGCCTTCGGTAGCCCTGTCGACGTCGAGGCCGAGGAGCCCTCGGACCCACCGCTCCGGTGGACTCGCTTTCGCGACCGAGGGCCCTCCGCGTCTGACACAAACATCAGTGAGTCGTCAGAAAGGGGGTCAGACGATTCATCCGCCGCTCCAATGGAGCTAGCCGCAAATAGCGCGCGGCTTTTTGACGCTGAAGCGTCGGGGTGGCCCTGAGAAGGGCCTTTTGTTTTAAAATCGCCCGGAGGCGTCCCGCGTGGGGTCGACATAGTAAACTCTTCTTTTTCGTAGACTCGACAACGCTGATAATATTTGGTGATCTACCATCGCCTTGTTTTTTTTTTTTTTTTTGACGGTGTGAAAAATGCATTACGTATACCCTCCCATCGGGGGATTGGGGGGGGGGGGGGGGTATGTGGGACTCCCCGGTTTGACCCAGTATACCCACTAAAAAAACCAGCGTTGTTCCCGCTTCGTCTTGGATGGCGCCCCCGCGCCTATCGCCCGCCCGTCGCCACCTTGAGGATGATCCTCACGATCCACCGGCGGCGCGGTGGCCACGTATCCTTTTCCCCTCTCTAAGAGCGAGAGGAGAGGAGAGTCCGCGGAACACCGCGACACCGGTGCGATGCGACGTCCGACCTGAATTAGTCGGACTTCGCACCACCCTCCGCAACCGCCGCAGGAGCGCCAGTGGCAGCGGCAACAACAGGTCTCACAAAAAAAAATTGTTCAACTTTTTTGTTGCAATTAAGATTGTCCACAACTTTTGTCAAGTAACTTTTAGTCGTAAAACCAAAAATAAAAAAAGGTTGTGATTGATGCATAAACTAATTTTATTTATTCAGCTTATTAAAGCTTTATAAGCTAATAAAAAAAAGCGAATAAAAAAACACAATAATAATAATATTATGTTATGTAAAGTATTTCATAAATTTAACACAAACAGGGAAAAATCAATCACATACAGGCTGGTAATTTTCACATTTAAAAAAATCATAATAAAATAAATAATTAAGTTTCCTTTAATATCTTTATTTTTGTAACAAGTACATTAATGTGAGTTTTACTTTTTAAAGATAATGTTTTCTAAGTGCCGACCTTCTTGACGCAAACACTCTTCCCATCTTTGACGCATATTTTCAAACACACGTCCGCAGAGATCACTTGAAATTCCCGCCATTTCAGTCCGAATATTTTCTTTCAGTTGAGCAGTAGTGGTAGGTTCATTTCGATAGACGACGCTCTTTAGGTAGCCCCATAAAAAAAAGTCACATGGACTCAGATCCGGTGATCTTGCTGGCCAGGGTATGTCACCGAACCGAGAGATCATTTTTCCCGGGAATAATTCCCTTACAACAATCATGGACGCTTGTGCAGTATGCGCAGTAGCGCCATCTTGTTGAAACCATGTGTTTCTGTTAGAAAAAGAACTGTTGCGAAGTTTTTCTCTAAAAAAACTGTTGATCATCTCACAATATCTGTCGGAATTTACAGTCACTGCCTGACCATGATAATTTTCGAAAAAATACGGGCCTATAATTTCTCTACCCGAAATAGCGCACCAGACAGTCACTTTTTCGCTGTGCAACGGTTGTTCGTGCATTTCCCTGGGATTCTCCGGACTCCAGTAACGAAAGTTTTGTTTATTTACGTACCCTCCTAAATGAAAATGTGCTTCATCACTGAAGAAAATGTTTCGTAATCGCGTGTCCGTAGAAAAAGTCGCTAACATTCTTTCGGCATAAGTTAATCTTGTTTGGTAGTCATTTTCGTTCAATTTCTGGATTATTTGGATTTTATAGGGATGGAATTTGAGTTTTTTCTTAATAATTTCGTGCAATGTTGATCTGGCGATTCCTAAAGCTGACGATCGCGCTCTTAGTGACATCCGTGGATTTTGCATAATTGAATCACTCACACGTTGCATGTTTTCTTCAGTCGATACAGACGGGACTGGGCCTTGGTGACGCGCCGGTACGACTGAGCCTGAAGCTCTAAATCTTGCTACCCAATATCGAATTAAACTTTTTGACGGCGCATCTCTTATTCGTGGAATATTGAATCGATTACAAAATTTACGTTGCGCGGCAATCAGTGAAAAACTACTCGTTAAGTACGCCTCAACAGCGAAAGCGCGCTGTTCTCCCGACCAACGCTCCATTGCGACTAAAAAACTCACGACGCTGGCGCTACTAATGCCTCACCCCGCGCCCCTCTAGCTGCCCGCGTTCAAAAGTAATAACTTTTTAAAATGTAAAAATTGCCACCGGACACCCTGTATTATTCTCAAGTAATAATGGTTATCATTTACGTTAAATGAATATTTGTCGTAAAGGCATTGATCTTGCCTTTCTAGGGTCTATGATTTCTAGCAATACGCAATCTTGGTAAAACCGAATCAATTTCAGAAGCATCTTCCTGCCACACATCATCTTTTACTACCCTGACTACTTTTTTCGCAATGTGCAATTGGCCCTGCAGGCTAACTCTTGAAACTAATATCAATTCCAATCTAAAACCAATACGATTCCAATGTTAATTTTGCAGTCACGTGATTCGGTACTCTTGAAAACAATATTGTCAACATTGGATTGAAATTGGGATTGCGCCGCGATTACTTTGTTCCACGTGAAGTTAGCTACGTTAAGAGCCGCAATAGTGTTGTCCAACTCATTACTATGAACCGGTAATAGTGCTTTATACTGCTTTATTCTTAAGAAAACAAGGTTAATAAATAAATATGATATAAATAGTTGACCAATTGATTAATTTTAACGTGTTAAATTCATTTGGGCGTAAGAAAATGATTAAAATCATAATATTGACCATGACTGTGGCTTCATGCGTTATGATCGTTGCCTACACTATTTAAAACAAAAGGCCCGGCGAAGAGGTTCTCCAATTTCATTAATAAAGTCAAGTGGAGTGGATACTGTGGATAGAAATGTATTCGAAATGCAAAGTTTGTTTGTAACATAAACGTAAAGATATTGTTAGCGTTTGTTTGGTAACTTATTGGTAAGAAATAATGATGGTCTGTTAAGTTACTCAGTTAATTCTTAATATCAAAGTTTCATACAAGTGGTAAGTAGGATAAACAATCATACATAATTATATACTGTTAAACCTATTACATGGAGTAATATTTTACTTTAATAAATGTGTATTTAATAAGTGTAATATTTGTATTTTGTCAACATGGTTATTTCCTAGGCCTATGTTTTATGTAGTCATATTATGTTGTACATAATGTACATAATAAAAGTTTACCAATTTCAGTAACTGTGACAAATCGTCCTAGTTACGCTCAACTAGAAAGTTATTCTTGGATCAATACCTAATTAGCTTAGCCCATTAATTAGCTTTAAAATTCTTCTTCATTCATAGAAAACGCTTTGTCCGTATACCGCATCCACCGACGCTCATATCGTCTTTGTTTTAATTGTTTTTTATGCGAATTACGTTGAATACTGTATATAACTGCTAAACTCGCCATATTAGACACCTAATTCTTATTAAAAATCACTTAAAACTCAAAACAATTTCTAAAAAGTTACTCTTTTGTTATTGGAAAAATCACAATCCAAACACAATCCCAACACAATACTGACGCAATTGGCAGCTGACAAAATACACTCAAGAGTGCCGTTTAGCGCACGCCAAGCCCGATCCCGATTCCACTTAGTTCCCCAAATAGACACGCAATTTAAAACCAATGTGGCGCTAGCATCGAACTCAAGAGTACGAAACATTCAAATTCCAATGTCGATCGATCGGAATTAAAATCAAGAGTAAGCCCGCTGTACCTGGTAGTACCACTCATGATTAAGGTTCATTTCGACTTGAGATTGCCTGTTCAATTTGAAACATTTCAGTTTTTTTGCGGACAGCGGTATCAGGATCAATTCCAAAAAGTGAGCTCGGACATTTCACTTCCACTAATCCTTCACTGCACAATCCATCCGGTGTAGCACCTAAATAACAATGTCTATAAAAATACCACAGTTTTCAAAAATTACTTTTTCTTGCACACTGAGTGGGGCTAATAAAGCCTTTGGTTCGTTCTCCTTACCACGTTTTATTGAGGTAATATGGTCCAAATTGTAAGAATATAAAATAGATTTCACAGGGAAGCAGAGTTTTGGTTTGCTCGCCTTTTGCAAACCTTTCCAAAAGAAGACGCGGTAAGTACTTATACACCTTCGAAGTTCAAGCCGCTTTCAGCTTGTAACACAGTAGCCCTCTCAATTTCGTGGCGATTTGACGCCTGTTCTTTTAAATTCACTAAAAACGGTTTTTTGCCTTGTTCATAATCTGCGACTTCCATTTCCGGTCTTACACATTCTTTTCCGTAATGAGCATCTACAGGATTATAATTTTTTTTTTGCGTGCATGACCGCTACGATATTTTACTTCCCGAGTATTTTTAGCATACCTTTTAATGATTTTCCTGGACTAGCATGACAAAATCAAAATCAAAATCAAGTCTTTATTCAAACTAGGCTGAGAATCAGCACTTTTTGAACGTCAAAAAATAAAGACAGTCTCCCAAAAACGGCCCACCCTTCGCCACTTCCTAGTGTTATGATGATGATTGATGACAGATGGTTTTTTATTGGATTGGATGGATTTATGATGGATTTTTATTTATAAAAAGTGTGTTGCGGCTTGTCGGTACTAATTGATACCACTGCTGCATAGCACCGTGTGGTGTAGGAATCATTCAACAAAAAGTCTGATAGCAAAATGAACAGCAGTGCGTAGCCTTTTTAGTCGGTCCATATTTAAGAGTTAACGTTCAGAGATATTTTCGGTATCTGATAAATTGACAATTTTATCAAGTTCGTACTCAGCTTCTGTTAATGTCAATAAATTAGATCTCTTCAAGATGCATTTAATTTGCTGCCAATTTGTATCTGGTGATGAAATCTCTATTTTTCTCAGTTTTTCATGTTTTTTTGGCCAGTACAAAATTCCATTTGCTTCCCATTCTTGGGGCACTGCACAACATAGGACGGCCTTTTTCAAAAGTTTGAACAATTTTAAACGGCATACCTACCTATTTGTAACGTATCTGAAAAAAAAATGTAAGTAGAATAATCTACTAAATTCATTTTTTTTTCTAATTATATGTTTTAAATTAAACGAAATTGGCTCTGCAGTAACAGATAAACACCGACCGGCGACGTGGCAACTGAGTGAATAGTTTCTAGAACCTAACATCAGTGTAGTGGAGGCATGCCGCCCGCCTCGTTTTAGGCTCCTAAAAACTTCCAACTTCCAATCGCGCACCTACTATAGGTTCCTACAATATTATTGTTTGGCTCTTAACTATGACAGCTAATTCAAACAATACTTATTTTGGTGCACTTTAAGCTCTGGTTTTAAAACATCCGTGTGTTTTAAATATCTTTCAGTTATAAATCGTAAAACTTCATAAATCTATCTAACATTATAACTTTCTGTAAACCAACACTGAAATATATATTTTTACAATTTTGTCCACTTTTTGATGGGACTACAAATTGCGCGCTTTATTTTATTTCTGTTTATGACAAATATATATAAATTGCAAGCCTCACAGTTATCCGTAAACATTCGCACTCCTCATTAACAAGTTTAGCAAAAGGTATATTCATGCTCTTTACATGATTCCTGTAAAATTCGTACAACACTTTCTGCGATGGATATTTCTCGCATAAATCTTAATGCATCATAGTGACCGATACATCGCATGATATATATATCTCCTAAGTGGAGCATGTTCACGGCGATAGTGGGGCTCTAGAGGGTGGAATGATTCCACGTGCTCTGTAAGTAGCCTGCGATCCTTAGGAGCTGGAATTGGAGCTTTGTTCAGAGAGTAAACCGCGAATAAGTATCTTATTCAGCCTTGGGTTAATCATACAATTCGAATTAACCATTTGGAAATTTTAGGGTCTTAATCCTTATTTTTCTATTTTTAGCTCTCTATATCACTAGATTTTGTTTATTTTCACAATAATACTTGTAACCATTTGACTTTCATTTGACCTCTAAATGACGTCATAATGTAGCCTGAACAGACTACTTCCTACGTGTTTGTCAAAATAAATTAAAAAAAAACTGTTGTTGGTCTAAAAATCGTATCTGTCAAGTGTCAACTGTTGACAATGTCAAGTTTGAAGTAACCTATTAGTGTTTTTTGTATGTATTTAAAACGTGGCAAAGACTTTTAACCCTTCATTGCATGATTTAATATTTTCTTGCAGAAAAAAACATATGCATGTAATTAAAGCCATAGGATATGGTAAAAATAATTTTAAAAAAATGTGACATTTTTAAGTATTTATTTTTGAATAAAAACCATATGATGGATATTTACATAATTATGCAATTAATAACAATGAGCTTAGTACAAAATAAAATAATGCAAATAAAAATCAGTTTTTGTGATAATTTTCGAAGCAGTTATTGTTTTTATTAAGACACAGATTGATTCGACATTTGCTGCATCTTATTGTAGAATAACCCTTACACTGTGGGTTCTTACAACGTAGTGAACCTCCAAGTTGTGGCTAATGATTAACACTGTCTCTTCTAATGCCCTTTGGTGGAGCAACAACTGCTGGGCCTCTCTTCCTTTTCGCCTGTATTTCGTTCTCTAGAGAACTGGTACTGGGGCGACCTCTTTTAACCTCTGTGTCAGCTCCTATTCTGCACAAAACTTGTGCTAATTCATTTCTAAAGTTGCCCATCGAAAGTATGTTCTTTTTTGGTATATTTCTGTGTGCGGCGTTTTTTTTGTACAAATCCAAGAATTAATCACTGTCAGATCAAATAGATGGAAAAATATACGCAAATACCATTTTTTTTATCTAACTGGAATGTGGACCTCCCCAAAAAACTGTCCATTAAGTCCACCCCGCCCATATGCTTATTATACTCATGGACTATTTGTGGACATGGAATTGTTATCTTTTCCTTTTTAGATTTATCATATCTAGTGACACTAGACACTGGCCTAGCCCCAACATAAGTTGATAAAAGTGTCACAATCTTATTGTCCTTCCAAGTGACACAGGCCATCTCAATTCCATCATAAGTAGATGTTCTTTCTTCATGACTGCCTCTTGGTACTGCCTTCTTCATTAACTCTTTTTTTTTCAGGCATGTTTGAGTTAGGGATCTGCTGGACAGTGCCAACAGAGTGAATTCCTTGTTTAGCTAGAAAGTAAATTAGAGGCAGTGATGTGTAAAAATTATCAAAGTACACAATATAATTTAGATATTATCTTGGTACACATCTTAGCAAACGAATTACTACATTCCCTGTAGCTCCTATGTCTGGTTATCCTTCAAGTCTCCCTGTATTTTCCTGTCCTGCATACAATTCAAATATATGTGCATATCCAGATAAATCACAAAGTAGGTACATACAATTTGAACCCCCATTTGTGGGGTTTATTTGGCAGGGTACTGTTTTAGAAAGTGTGCAACCTTTGTTGCACACATCTGCTCATCCACTGATAGACGTTGTTCCATAGGTAGAGAAGAAAACTTTGTTTTGAGGTGCTCAATAACTGGACGAATTTTAAATAACCGGTCATGATCTGCATGGCCTACAGGTCTATGCAGCTCATTGTCTTGAAAATGCAATGCAAGTTTGATTTTTTCAAATTTATTGACTGGCTTTGTGGATGAAACTGGGCCATAACCATGAACAGGGTGCCAATATGCTCTGGTATTTTGAAATCTTGGCACTGACATGAACAGCAGAACAGCAATATCCCAAAAAACTTTTTGATATCTGATACAGTATGTAGGTCGTAGGTCCCAGTTAGGATGAATATTTACTATCAAACTGCGCAAGTTACGGTAGTGGCAAATGCTCCAATTCTACTTGAAGCATTGCAGAGTGAGAAAAACCTTATAGTCGACGTAAGTCAAGAAATTTAGGCATTTAGCTTATTCATTTATGTAGCAGATGTGCAGTAATCTAGTATATAGCAAGTACTACCAGACCATCAGAAAACAAATATTGCTCGTCGGTTAAACAGTTCCATATTTAACATTGATTATTATACTCGATTGCGCAAAGTAGGATTACCAGTCTTGCAAGGATTAAAAAAAAAAGAAGAAACATCTTTCACTTACAGACGCCAGCACATCAAACCTACCCCAAACTGTCAAGTGTTCAGAATAAAGTTGAAAACCTATCAAAGAAATTTAACATAATGGGGTAGGTTGATGTGCTGGCGTATGTACACACCTTCGAATACAATGACTTCAGTACATGAACAGTAGGTACAAAGTTTTTCCTCATGGTCTTACAAATTCACACTATCATGATTTCTTTTGTAACACAATTAAATTTATACTGTCTATTTCTATGAATGTTTTATTTTTATTTATTATGTATTTATTCATGGTAGGATATGAAAATTACAAAACATAAATAATTATTATTTTGCAAAGCAACGAACTGTTATATTATGACATTTAAGGATGAAAGTCATATTTTTCAATGGTGATACAGAATTGTACAGACGACAGCACATCAAGTTACCCCAATGTGTCAAATTTCTTTGATCGTTTTTCAACTTTATGTTAAACTGAATAAGGTTCATATTCAATTAGAAAAATTTGACACATTGGGGTAACTTGATGTGCTGGCGTCTGTACAGAATAAACGTTTATCATTTGCTTTCTTTTTTACGTCATTAATATCATTGATAATTTCAATTTCAATTCAGATCAATGACGAATGGATATCAATACGGCCATTCAGGAGCAAGAGTTGGCTTTAGAGGAAAAATAACGCACTGACAAAGAAGCAATTGACGCATGTGCCGACGTGGAGGTTGCCTATGTTGCCGGTGCCCGCAATGCGGGTAGACTAGCCTTTGAAGCTGCATTCGTCACTCAGCGAGCCACGAACGCCAGGCTTGCATTTAAAGCTGCAAAGGCTAAAACTTAACGCATAAACACGCATCAATTTGGGTTCATTTCTAAATTATCTACCGACAGCGCTATTTTGAGTGTGAAGCACACCGTGAAGTACTACACGTATCGCCACACTCCAGTTTACGCTTGCTTCCTTGATTTGAGCAGGGCTTTTGACTTGGTTTCCTACGACGTTTTATGGAGGAAGATGGAGGAGGTAAATTTGCCCCCAGAGGTGACAAATACTCTGAAGTACTGGTATGGAAACCAAGTCAATAGTGTGAAGTGGGCGGGTGAGCTGTCTAGGCCATATGGGTTGGAATGCGGGGTGAGGCAGGGGGGGTTGTGCTCGCCTACGCTTTGCAACGTATATGTAAATAGTCTGATTGGCACGCTCAGCAGCATGCGTGTCGGGTGTCATATTGATGGCGTGTGTTGTAATAACATTAGTTACGCTGACGACATGGTGCTGCTGAGTGCGTCAATCTGCGGGCTAAGGTCATTCGTAGCCACTTGCGAACAATATGCCAAGCTACATGGTCTGGCTTATAATGTCAGTAAAGGTGTAGTCATGGTCTTTGGGGCCAGGGGTGAATACCCAGATGCAGTACCTTCAGTGAAGGTAAACGATGTACCCCTGGTGAGGGTGGACCGGTTTAAGTATCTGGGGCACTTATTGACCTCTGGCCTCAAAGATGATGAGGATATTGGTAGGGAGCGGAGGGCGCTGTGTGTGAGAGCAAATATGAATGCCTGCAGATTCAGGCGTGCCTCTAATGAGGTAAAGCGCACTATATTTAGAGCCTACTGCACGTCTTTTTATACTTGCAGTCTGTGGGTACATTATACTCAAGTCATACAGCGCCCTTCGCGTCCAATACAATAACGCATACAGGGTGCTGATGGGGTTGCCCCGGTACTGCAGCGCGTCAGGGATGTTTGCTGAGGCACGCGTGGATTGTTTCTACACGGTGATGCGGAAGCGGTGCGCATCCCTGGTCCGTAGGGTACGGGGCAGCGCCAACAGCATCCTGTCTATGATAGCTGGCAGGCTTGATTGCGTATTTGTGAACCATTGCTGCAAGGTTTCAGCTGGGCCTGTCACCTTGCGGCAATGAAGTCACATTCCGTTTATGTTATAATCTTTGTTTGTTACTAACACTGTGAGTCCTGTTACTTGTTTTAATAAATTATTATTATTATTATTATAAAGAGGGCAGCTGAACTTGAGGTGTACGCCAAAGGGGTTAATATTTCAGAATATGCATAAGTACACAAACGGTTCCACACCGAATATTTTTTTTAGATAATTCAGTTTGACATTAGTTGGCATTACGTAATCAAAGTACTGGCGTTGAAAGTATGCAAATGTTAAAGAACCTGGTGTTTTACTTAATTTATGGTGTGGTAAGTTAGGGGTAATACTGCTAATAATTAAACAATAATAATAATAATAAATAATAATAAGTTTTTTATATTTTTAAATGTTTTTTATTATTGTATTTGAATATTTAAAAATATAATTTATATGTATATGATAGTGAAATAAAGGAAATAATAATTATAATAAAAATTAATCATAATAAATTATGTATTATGTTGCTGTATGATTTTCCTAAATAAATAAATAAATGTCAAATCAACGTCAATATTTTTCTACATACATACATACTCACACCTTTTTTGAAGGCATAATAACAGAACCTGCCGTCACCTACTACAATTCTTACTTCTATTGCTTTGTTAACGTTCATATAATTATCTGGTGCGCACACTGGTGTCTTGACCTTTCTAAAGAACATCACTAATAAACTGAGTGAATGTCCTTTTAAGGCGTCACTTTTCGGCGGCGTTTTCATGAATACCCACCCTTTGTTAGTTGGCTTCCATTCATCCTCTTAACGAGACCAAATCCTCAAAACATACAAATTATCTTTTTGACTAATTATTTATCATTTTGCCCTCCACAATCTTTGCCACTACACTACTAAAGCACTCAACTGCATTCGTATCTACATCCTCAAGCATACTTCTTGATTTTGATAAAACTGATTGAATAATCATCTTTATTCTAAACCAGAACATAGTGTTCTCTATTTAAATGTTGCTCTGTAAAGTTTTGTCTTTCAAACAGTAATAGTCTTTACATTTTTCATGATTACCGAAAGCGTGGTAAATGGAATTTTGTACTTCGTTCCTAAAACTAGTAATTGTTTCCGGTTTCGCCTTCTCCGATTTGTAATTTAGTATTGAGGCAATCACAACTTTACGAATAGTCATAATCTTGACTTCTGATAATAATTTTCTGTATGCTAATGGATATTTAGCTTCTTTGGTGACAGCTCTCAGTTTGTTGCACATATTGCGTAGCAAGTGGTTTCTGCATTCTATCTTTGAAACGGTATGGTTTGGGTAAGGATTACGTGCTAAAATTTTCGCGTATGTAGCAGAGTCTCCGTCTGCAATTAACCTGCCATAAATAATGTTATACATCGCTATAGATGTCTAAAATCCTTGACAAATAATTTCCGCCTCCATACCACTAGAAGATCCTGTATAATTTTTAAAACAATTATGTTCTGGAGTTAAAATGTATTTTTTCTCTGCTCGAGCACATACGAGGCAGTATTTGTTTCTAATACCTATAAATAATACTTCACCAAATCTGCGACCCACAATTGCTGCGGCACCTGATAATGCCTTATAGTTATTGCCGTAGGAACGCGACGACCAAACGCCATCGGCATATACGTCAACTATAGGAATACCATCGTTGTTCAATTTCCCTTCAGCTATAGCTGAATCACGCTCACGCATGGCGGCTATTTCCATAGATTCATCTGCTGTTGCCTCCCATTTTTCATAAACGAAGTCTTGAATTTTTAAATAAGTAAATTCTGTAAAAATAGGTAAATCCACGCTGTGATTTCTTGAAACTGCGAATAGCCGATACCCGCAGAAGTGATTCCAGTAACTGCAGCCAAATTAGCGTCAATATTTTGTTCGCTAGCTGGCTCTTCATTCGTGATTATAAAAACATTTTTACACATAAGACATCTAAATTTATTTAGAATTCAAACCATTTCTGCTTTCTCCTATCAGGGACATATCTTTCAAACTACAATCAAATAAGAAACTATGATATTTTTTGAAGTTGCTGAATGAAGTACATCATATTTACAACTCTTCGACCTTGTATTGGTAGGTATGATTTTTCTTGAGAATTGGTTTCAACAAGGTACGGCTCGTCTTCCGTTGCTTCTCTAAAAAAAAACGATAAATGGATTATCTTAGTAATATGCAAAGGTTATATTTGTTAGTTCGTAAAACGCTAAACTGATAGTACGTAGGTAAACCATGTCATTATATGATATATACCCATAATTTCGTTCTTGAGTAGTTCCGGTATGATGATGTTGGATTAACTGCAGTAAGAGGTGTGAATAATGTTGCAGAGTTACTCTTAGAGTCCCTGGGTTCTCTGTAATATAACAAAAAGAATGTTACTCCATCGAAACAGACAGAATAATCTAAGAAATTATTTCTAGATACCTTTTCCCGAAAATACCGAAAGAACCGGGATATGGTATTGAACATCCCGGTTCCTAAAACGACGCAAAATTCCGGGATTTCCCGGTACTTTTGGTTTTGGGATTCGCCTGGACTATTCTTTAGTTTCAATAGATATAAACAAGAAACACATATTTTCTCAACTCGTACATAAGTTTAGAGTATTCGTTGACCCCAAACAACATTATCAAATATATTTTTTTAGATATCAATACATCGTCATCATTACATCTGCAGAGTTGCGGTATCTAAATTGATTTATCCCTGTACATTATATTATTTACACCTACATTCTATTAGATTATCATTATTATGTACCCCTATGGAAAAAAAATGAGTTTATGTAGGTGTGTGTACTGTTGACTGCCGCTGCTTGCATGGCGAGCAGTTTTATATATTATACAAATTCCCAAATCAGCTAATTTGTTATAACATCTCCCCCCTTAAGACGGAGCTTTATAATAAAAAATTAAGCGAAGGATAAAATTTAAATACAAGAATAAAATTGTTCCAAACGGAAAGGGAATGGTAGAGTAAATATTTTCACAAAAATAAAAGTACAACTAGAGTAAATTAAAACATTACAAAATTAATGGAAAAATAGTTAAAATTATACACAAATTAGTATAAATGAAAACCAATTCAAATAAGTAACAAGAGTACTACTTAATTAAAGTTAAGAGAAAATTTTGACATAACAAAATATTCAAATTACACAAGTTCAAGGGAAACCACATTTAAATATGTATAAACAAATTTAATTAAATTTAACAGCTTTAAAAATAATTTAATTACAAAAGAACAATGCAAAAACACATTGAAATATTGGATAAATAAAGACAAATAACGGTAACAGTAAATTTAAACATTCAAAGCTATTATTAACTTACAGAACAAAGACACATTTAAATAAGTTTATATAAGGAAAAACTTTTAAGGAAGTCCCGAAATGAAAATCAATAATAGGATTTTTATTTATTTAATAATTACTTAAATTTCGACTAGATGAAGCTCTGTCGACATTTCTAAAAGCGACTCTATTTTTATTAAGTTCCATTTCAGGTAGACTTCTAATAGACTTCTTGTCGCAATCTTCAGATTCATTTTGGAAATCTGTCATTTCGATTGAGGTCATTTTGGTAGTTTTCGGGTTCTCAAGTGTTTTTTTTTCTAAACATTGATTATGTAAAGGATTGCAACAAAATGTATATTTACCAGTATAAAAACATTTTGAATAAACTTTGTATGTAATATAGCAAAAAATAACAACAATAACAATAATCGTGAGTGTTGAATAGTATTGCCCATATTTGACTATGTGAGACTGATTTTCAGCTTCATGAATTTGATTTTCTAGATGGTCTAGTTTATGTGACGCTAATTTTAAGGACTCTAAATCAACGTCAGTTAAAGTTATAGGAGAAAGCATATGAGCACTACTATTTACAAGTTTAATTTTACAGCAATCATCATCAATAATATTAAAGTCGATTTTTAATTGGCTTGGCAAAGTGGATTTATAAGCATGTGATGGATTAAATTGCAGAGTTTGGAAAAATGCAACACAATGCTTTTCCAATGACAAAATGCCAGTACCTTTTACGGTATAGTCTTTGATCTCATTTGTGTTAGCACATTTAATAGTTAGTTTGTTAGGCTTTGATTGTACATAAACGAATCTTCCATCGTTAAGTTTTTGCCATAAGTTTATATTGCCATAAATTATTTTTGAATCACACACTTCGGGAGGTGAGTGTGTTACTTCAGTTATAAGTTTGATTTCACAAGAAGGATTGTTAATAGTGGATAATATGGAGGGCGAAGGACATATTACATTGTCATAATTAACATTCTTACATTCATTTAAACTATCTAATAATGCATAGCTTAATCTATCATCAGATACGGCAATATATAACTTAGTGGGATGAATAAGGACATATGTTTGTAAATTATTCTCATCCCGTGGTGTGGGTAGCGGTAAAATTTTATAAATACTATACTTAACTGGATTAATGAGAGGTATTTCAATAACAAATACTATTTTATTATTATAATAGTAAGATGTCAATTTAGATAAGTCTATAATACTGTGAATGTTATGTAACGATAAAGAGACGGGAAAATCTAAATTTCTTTGAGTCATTTTACTTTTTGAAAGTTCTTGAAATAAATTAGTAGGAGTTAAAACATATGGATGTAGGATATTCGCCTTTGCAAATAAGATAGAATTTAAAATTGTGTCTAAAATATTAGAAATAGACAACAATGAACTTTCAATAAGATTAAAAATGGAGTTAATTTTTGCGATGTTATTAAAGTTAATAGTATCTTTTGTATTGTTTATGATCATGTAATTAAGTTTTTGTAGTTGTTTATTTAATCTTAATTCATTATCATTTAGTTTGCTAATAGAATCGTTGAAATTATTAATGGTGGATTGTACGACATGAATGTTGTCTTTCATTAAGGAAAATATTTGATTTTCGTTCTGTTGGCAAGTTGCAATGGCTTCGTCATATTTTCTAGCATCATCAGCGTCTAGTGTGCCAAAAAAGAATTTAAGTATTTCCCCGCCAAACTCAATGGCTCGGTTATATCGTGTTGGTGCACTGACCGAAACAAGATGGGATAGTGAATCATACTTAAGATTATTAGCATTAATTAATATTTCTAGGGGGTTAACGGTATCATTACAGTCTATATTTAATGTAGAGTAATTCTGAAATTTCTTACAGAAATCGGAAATATTTAGGAGAGACTTTTCAATTTTATCCAAGTAAGGTTTAATAGGTATAAATTCTATGTGAGTGATTACGCTCCAGTAATCATTGTAAAAACAAGCTCTAGAAGTCGGGTCAAAATAAAGTCCAGGACTATGTTGAATAGGTTCGATCGGCTCGGAAGTGTTTGGACACGCAAGACATCTGAAACAAATATATCTATTCAGGCTGGTTTTATTTCATTAACGTGATATTTTATACGTTTTCTATTTACACATAGGGTGACATTCGTTTTTCCGTGCGTCTTCATAATTTTATAGGGTCCCTTCCAGATTGGGGACAAAGCCTTACGCAATCTATGATGCTGTTTTAAATACACCATATCTCCAGTTTTGTAGTTTTTTCCTTTATTAGCAGAAATATCGTAATACCTTTTTGATTGCTCTTTGCTTTTGTTAATGTTTTCCAAAGCTCTTTCTCGCGAGAATTTCATTCTATACTGTAAAGCGCGGATATACTCGTGGTAAGTGGCATTATTATAGGATTCAGGAAAACTACTGGGAATAGTGGGTTTGTACCCGTATAATAACTCATAAGGGGTAAATTCAGTAGTACAATGAGGAGTTGTGTTATACGACAAAATTGCGGTTGCTAGATAGGAATGCCAGTCATCGTGATCGTCATTGACAAAAGACTTAAGGTATTCCTTAAGTGTTGCATGGCTACGCTCTAGCGCACCGTTTGTTTGAGGATGGTAAGGGGAAGAAAATATTTTTTTTTATTTTAAGGATCTCGGTTAATTGCCGAAACAATTCGGATGTAAAACATGTACCTTGATCGGTAAGAATTGTTTTTGGAAACCCAAATAGAGAAATGAAATGAATTAGACTACGTGCAACTTCATCTGTTGCAGAAGTTACCATAGGATATGCAGATGAGAATTTAGTTAAATCATCTTGAAGAGTTAAAATGTATTTAAATTTCTGAAGACCAGCTTCAGGTAAAGGACCTACAATGTCTAATGCTAATCTTTCGAATGGTTTAGTACTTGATGAAGTTATAACCATGGGGGCCTTATTAGAACTACGCAATGGTTTATTCACTTGGCAGAGTTTACAATCTTTAACAAAACGTTGAATGTCAGATTGCATACTTTTCCAATAGTACGACGTTTTAATCCTGTTATACATTCTTTTGAAACCTGGGTGACCAGCTACGGTAGTCCCGTGGTTTTCTTGAAGGATATTAGGGACTTCAGCAGGATTTGGATATCGAATTTGGTTTTTATAAACATGAATTTTAATGTTAGTGCCGTGGAAAATATACGATATCATGTTATATATTTTTACATAAACTAATTTAGTGAAGGGTTCTGTAAAATCTGAAACAGATAACTCTTCAATTTCCTTGTGTGTTATAATTTGATCCCTTAATTTTAGTAATAGATTGTAAATTGTTTTGTAAGAAGTTTCTTCGTAATGATGAACTTTAGTAAATAAGAAATAGATCGTTTTATTATTTGCATCGACCGACTGTACGGTTTCAAGTTCACGCTCAGCTGATTGCAACTCAGCAGAATTTGGTATCATTGACAACAGCTGTTCGCAGTGCGGCATAGTGTTGTCGAAGTCAAGTGAAACGGGACACGCAATTATATTTTGTTTCGATAAATGTAAACTTGCATTGTGTTCTTCAATCTTCGTATCACTAGAGATGGTTTTAGTAAATTGTTTTTTCGTATATTCTTCATAGGTAGTTTTATTTAAATTGGAATGAACAATTGAATTTACTGGATAGCGAGATAAAGCATCTGCATTTGAATTTACTCGACCAGGCTTGTAAATAATCTCGTAGTCCGAAACGACCGAAACTCTGTCATTAATGTTGTTAATGGTAAATGTTTTTTCACGTAAAAGATTCGGATTTTCGAGAAATGAGGAACTGTATTTAAAATCTTTATTAAGAGACTTGGAAGTCTCTGTATGTGCACTAACCTGTGTTTGAGAAAAATTAGTAACACAGTTTGAAGGATTTAAATTACCTTTAGTAGCACTAACCTGTGTTGGAAATAATGTAGGAACACAGGGTTGAATAAAAACGTTTTTCGTGTCAATTAAATTGTGAACATTAGGTTTCGGCAGACACGGAACCGAAACCCTATTTAGTTTAAACCAGCATTTTCATTAGAAGTGTCAACATGATGTACATTAGAGCGATTATTGCTCGACACGTTACTTGAACTCGGTGCAGTTGCACTGGATAGTGTAGAGTTACGTGGATCGGTAGGCGAATTACTGTTATTGGCTTTTGCTTTAAGTTTACGACATTCGCCTATTAAATGACCACGTTTCTTACAATAAGCACAAAATTTATTTGTATAAAAATTAGAGTTATGATATTGATTAGTATGAATAATATTTTGCTCGTTATTATTAGCCGTATTAACGTGATATAATTTAGGCGAAGAAAGCTTATTTTTATTTTTATAACACTCGGAAGCGACATGGCCGCTCTTATTACATATTGTGCATTGTTTATCACGACGAGTAGATAGTTTCGATAAATTATATAATTTTTCTTCTTCAATAGCTATTGTGATAGATTCTGACAAGGCCTTTGGATTTCTACACCGCACAATATGGGAAAAATTAGAGTTTAACCCTAACAAAAACGTATTAAGAGCCAAATCTTCCATTGCGGCTATACGACCTATAAGTTCTTTATCATTTTGGCAGCTATAATGGATGTCAGCTTGTAGTCGTGTTAAACATGATTCAATGCGGATAGAAAATTGCATCACGTCTTCGGAAGGCAACTGTTTGCATTGTTGTAAATCTAATAGTAAATGAGTGGAATGTTTTTTCTCTCCAAAAGTGGTTCTAAGGAACTGTTTAATTTCTGACCAACTATTGAATTGTTTTAAGCAACAAGCCAATTGGGCTTTACCTTCCAATTGCGAGATGACATATTTACATAAAACGTTCTGCTGTTCTGTAGTTGCTAGAGAAATTGCATTTTCGCAATTTGTTAAAAACGCGGGCAATGACTCACGGTCCCCGTTAAAGGGTTTGATGAATTTTGTGAGGACAGAGAGCGTGATTTTGTCTGCCATTTTTTCTTTTATTTTTGGTGGCGGACTATCCTCTGAATAATCTGAATTAGATGAAGACGCAATTTCTTCGGAAATCTCCTTTTTTAGAGGCATTAAAATAATGATGATATAGTTATCGCATTAAAGCACTACAGAACATCAGAAACACAAAACACAAGAAAAATATGAAAGTAATATTGTATACAAAAAATGGAATAAATCTACTTTAAAAGAGTTCTAGAAAAATATTAAAATTATTTTGAAAATTTTGAAAAAAAATCACTTCACTGTAATTAACTTGATCACTTTCACTAGATAAATGGATAGGGAAAACTCACAGTAATAGGGATATGGCAGCAGTGCACGCGAACATTCTGGAAGGATGATGACACATACACGTAGTGTGGCGTGACACGACGTGGCGACCTGGCGATTCAGCGAATCGTATTGCAGGTCGATGACACGACACGTTGCGTTCAGCAGGCACGCGGTGCGACCACGTTGCTGATGAAGTGATGACGGATGATGGATGGTGTGCGATTGGAGGTCGTCAGCGAGACCTCGACGGAGGGTCCTCTTGTGATGCGAGCTTGCACTCGGAAGTGGAGACTGACCGTCGACCGCAAGGCAGTAGGAGATATTCCGGGGTGATGCGGGCTCTCGCTTAATAGCGGAGGCTTATCGTCGATCACGGGTAGCAGGAGGTGTTTCAGGGTGACGCGGGCTCACGCTGAATAGCGGAGGCTAATCGTCGATCACGTGGAATGCAGGTTTCCGGAGTGACGCGGGCTCACGCTAAAAGCGGAGGCTGATCGTCGATCACGTGGAATGCAGTAGCGCGGGCTTAGGCTTTTGGGGAACCCAAGGCTTATCGTCGACTACTCACCGAAAGGACTGCTAAGCCACGGAGCCAACAAATAATATGGTGCAGACGAGTGGCAACGAATCGCGACGCCTACACCTATATATCTCACTTCTGACACCAATTTGTTAGGATGGCGCTCCGTGGGTCCTTTAATTGAAACACGTATTTACTACTACACTGAATTTATTTTAAATTACACACCAAAATTACATTAGTCGGAAAAAATATGTGGTAAGAATGAATTTTGTAGGTTGACTGCCGCTGCTTGCATGGCGAGCAGTTTTATATATTATACAAATTCCCAAATCAGCTAATTTGTTATAACAGTACGTACAGGTATCACACACGAAGAGATTGGATAATCTGAAAAAATATTACAGTATCACGGGACTGGATAATCGATCAAATGCGTAGTTACCTACAAAAAAATTCTTGGATCAGCTGGACGGTAGACTCAGTTCATGATTCAGGTCAGTTTTTCAAGTGACAAAATACAACACCTATTTGTTCATCTTTCATACAAATACACGCTTTCGGACCGGTACTACAAAATAGATAGAAACAGAAGTCATTCTACATACAAAGCGCGCTCGAGCAACGCACACACACACCGCTAACGCTCAATCGCCCGGTCGCGCTCATACAGTTCGGCACAACGCGCTGACGTGCGTGCGATCGCCGAGCGTAGGTATAAAAAGTGAAGTACATACATGAGATTGACTTCTGTACCTATCTATTTTGTGCCGGTACTCTTTAGGTAGGTAAATAATTGAATTTGCTTACAATATTCTAGGCAAATAATATGATTCTATTCAATAATCGACAACGTAATCACTGGATTTTTTCGTCACTTACAAAAGTGTACCTAGGTTATTAGTCAAAACCTCAACTTTAGATATATCACATATATAAGAATAATAATAATATTCCACAGCTATCACACAATGCCGTCTAGTCCCAAGCTAAGCAGAGCTTGTGTTATGGGTACTAGACAACTGATAAACATACTTATATATTTCTAAATACATACATATTATAGATAAATTACACCCAAACACAGAACAAATGACCATGCTCAAAACATAAACATTTGTCCTGGGTGGGAATCGAACCCACGACCTCCGGCATAGCCGTCAGGGCCACTAACCACTAGACCAACTTACAGGCCAGTCAAATATGATCACAATATGCATCTGATGATAATCCAATCTCTGATAAAACCCAGAATATTATAATTTAGGAATTTAGTAAGGTACCTACCTACCTAACCATAGAAATCTGTTTTGGAATTTATTACTTTACTTTTGGTCTAGTTATGCGATATTTTTATTACTCTGTACCTACATACTGTAGCATTATTCTCTGCGGCAGCGCCGAAGCTACGGTTTATCTTTAGTATATTTTGAACTTTATAATTTAGTGAATAATGTTGTAAATCCACTAAAGATAAACCGCAGTTTCTGCTCTTGGTGACGCGATGCGACGAGTGATGTTACATAGGTACTATCTATAGCGGTCGCCGCGCGCCAACGCCGCCGCCGCCGCCTCCGCCGCCGCCGGCGGCCGGTAGCAACCGTAGCGCCAAGCAAACATTGTGATACCAATCATAATATTAGTGTGTTTACCTATATCCCTACTTACTACATTCAATCGAGAGATAAACGTTTCAGATTTTAAGAAAATATGACCACATAGCACCATGACAATAATTTGGAATTCATAAAATACTATATACTTACACAAGTCGACACATTCCAGTATAAGCTAATCTCGCGTTGTTTATGCTTGTCGTACAATCAGAGGTCAGCTTATACTGGGAATGTCTAGATTGATAGTGTATTTTTGTGTACATAACTAAATATAATAGTAATTCAATTTTTTTATACTTACTCAGATGCAGTATTGTTTTTGCGTTGATTTCTCCGTTTTCTTGTACAAATACGTCGTAGCACTTTATTTCTCTTATTTCCCATTATTTTGTTCTTTATTGTTGTTATCACACAAACACAGAATCACGGGTCCCAAATATACAAAACAAAGTATCCAACAAAAAAACCTTATAAAAGTAAAAACCTAAAAAGTGACAATTTTCAACAAATAATTTATTTTCATAAACGAATTTACGTAATAGTAACGATAAACCAAGTCACCTTTGCATTAATAAAGAAATTTGCCATTTTCCTAATAAAGGGATTTTTGACATTTGAACCACTAACATTAAAGTTCGAAAAAAAGACTGAAATAACAGTTTTCTTTAAAATTTTATGGGGTAACTTAAACAATTAATAATCCGTGTTTCTACCGCGAACACTAACAACACAAGAACATCGGTTTGCCATACTCAAAATGAGTTCATCCAAATCACGCTGTGGAATGGCCGCCCATGTTCGTTGCAACAACAAAAAAAGGTCTTCTTGCGACTGGATACCCTCCATATTCGGCAGAGCTCTTCTCTGTAGCATATCCCATGCATGCTCAATCGGGTTCATGTCTGGCGACTGAGCAGGCCAGGGCAGGACATTGATGTTAGCTGCGGCGAGAGTCTGTCTTACAACTCTTGCGGTGTGCGGTCGTGCATTATCATGCATTAACTGAAATAAGGGACCGATTTGCACTTGTAGAGGAACGATGACGTCTGATACAATCGTCTCAGCATAAATTTGAGCGTTGAGGTTGCCTCTGATCCAAATCAACTCAGTTCTTCCGCCGATCCAAATACCCGCCCATACCATGATGGTTCCACCACTATAAGGATGGACTTCCTGGCAGGATTTTTTGATTTCTTTATTAATGCAAAGGTGACTTGGTTTATCGTTACTGTGACAAACGAAAACACTTTATTTGATGAATCCTTAAAGAAAATTTTAATTAACACGTTGACTGCCATGTCAGGCACCGGTGCTTGACAGACATGGTACCTGTTAAGGCCATGTCAGTCCCGGGTGACTGACGCCACAGTATGTAACTTAGATGATCTCAGGGAGCTGTCCGGCACGTTTAGCTCGTTATTATCTATTAAAATTGACTGACAAGGCCCTGGAAAAACTATTTTCAACTTGGCCTAACGTTTTTATATTTAGAACTGGATTTATTGGGAAAAATAAAATGCGACACAATGAAAGTATAAAAACTTTTTATTGTTCGAAATAATCATGTTTTGGGCTTATACAGCTTAGAAAATTATAAAAAAATGCAATTTAGTGTAATGAAATGCAATAATCAGTCAGAGAGGCCAAGGAAAAGTTACATTGTTTTATGTTCCTCGTTGAAACAAGATAGGCAAAAATGTGGTTCATTAGGGCATTGTAGGCAATAAGTATTCACTTGCTTAGTCTTCTTTCTAGCATAATTTCTGTCTATTGTTTGAACATTTACTTTATAACAACGTGAACAGTACTTTCTAGATTTTTTTACAGGTCCTTCTTTCTTTTTTAGCTCATGCTTTTGCCTCCTATTTCTTGTCAATGGCATGCCAGGATTACTGTTTTCTTTGCCCGATTCTGTTAGATATTTGCACAACTTTTTCCTATATTCTACTATCCCTATTTTAGACTTCGTGGTTTCTTTATAAATTATGTAAGAATTGAGTAATGCAGTGTTCAGCAACAGTTCAACAGCAAGTTTTCTGTACCATTTTACAGTTTTTCTCAATGGTGTTGAGTATGCGATCATCTGATCAGATAGGTCTACAGAAGATTTTGCTTTGTTATAATCGACTACAATTTTTGGTTTTATTATTTCTTTGTCTCTTTTGTAAGTCCTTGTAAATCCAATAGAATGTTTCGTAGACAGTAAATAAACATCCCTTTTATCCTTCCATTTCATACATGTCATCCCATCTTCATTTTCTTTAGCTCTAAACTCTCCTTTTTTTATATTTCCGTTTATAACATCTTTAGGCAAATATTTTCTATTTTTACGTAACGTGCCCACAAGATGCGTTTCTTTGTCCAACAATTTGCGTCCAAGATCAATACTGGTATACCAGTTATCGGTATATAATGTATGACCTTTTTGAAGATATCCTTCCATAAGTGACATCACAACATTGGTTGGGGTTGTAGTTTCGGTCTCACCTCTTTTTCCCGCATATATTTGAATTCTGTTAGTGTAGCCTGGATTAGTACATAATTTAAAAACTTTAATTCCATATTTGTGCCTCTTCAATTTGATATATTGTCGGAATATAATGCGACCCCGAAATGGTACCAGAGACTCATCAATACAGAGATTTTCTTGAGGGTAGTAATATGTTTCAAAGTTGAGATTCAAAGTATTTACCAATTCACGTATTTTGAACAGACGGTCGCCGTATCTTTGGTTATCATTGTTAGAAAAATGTACCATTCGTAACAAAATTTCAAACCTGTTACGAGACATAACCGTACGCGGGAAAGATTGGCAAATCAGGGGGTTTGTTGACCAATAATCAGCTAGTTTAGGCAATCTAACTAAGCCCATATATAAAATCAAACCAAAAAACCTTTTGATTTCGTCTTGGTTTGTATCAGTCCAACTAAGCAGTCGAGATCCTCGTTTTATTTGATTTTTTTGACTAAGTTTAGTAATTGTCTGAGCAGCAAATCGGTTGGTTTCCATAGCTATATCATGAAACACACTATCCGGAACTAACAAACAATAGAAATCCTCTGGTTTGGATTTTGCCATCGTATTTCTCAAACTATAAGGTTTCAAACCAGGGCACTCTGTGAAAGGTATAATTCTTCTTTGCTTACCCGCTGGTTCATACCATAAATCGGTCTCAAGCCTTGTGCTAACCTGCTGTTCTGGGTGTTCATCTTCGTCACCACTTTCTATCACATACCGCCTCTTTCTGTTTCCTCGCCTATGCAAAATTACTTCTGTATCGTCACATATTTCACTACAACTTATAACTTCTAACAGCGGGGAATCTCTTTGAGTCAGTTGTTTTTCTAGTTCGTCAATTGCTTGCAGATCTACCAACGATAATTCAAAATCACACGTATTATCAATAATGGACATGATTACAATAGCTATCGTCACACAAAATCTCCAAAAACACAAAAAAACTAGAGCAATGGGTGCGCGCACTTTCTTCCGCAGCGAATTCGAAGCGACTAAATAAACACTGTAGGTCTAGGTACATCGCATGGCACGCGCCGGACACGTTGCAACCTGCAAGGAATGAACTACGACATGCGTAGGTACTTTAGTTCAAACGGCCGAGCCCCGCACCGAGTGATTTCCCGCGCAAATAAATTGGCGGCCGGCGGCGGACGGTGCTTGACAAAATGCTTGACATGGCCCAATAGCTATGTTTTGTCTCGTTTGGGCCTCGTCAGGTACATATGCCAGACATTTTATTTTTTTGGTTTATTTTACATTATAATCACCGGAAACAAATTAAAATAGTCATATAATGTGATTTACTTGAATATCAACCAAAAAACAAAAATAATAAAAAATCGTCACCAAAATTTTACACTATGGCAGTTAACGTGTTAATATCAATTAGGAGAAAAGTTATTGCAAAAATATAATGTTGATCCCTAGACACTTTTGATGTGTGTATAATAGTAATTCAATTTTTTTATACTTACTCAGATGCAGTATTGTTTTTGAGTTGATTTCTCCGTTTTCTTGTACAAATACGTCGTAGCACTTTATTTCTCTTATTTCCCATTATTTTGTTCTTTATTGTTGTTATCACACAAACACAGAATCACGGGTCCCAAATATACTTAGACAAAACAAAGTATCCAACAAAAAAACCTTATAAAAGTAAAAACCTAAAAAGTGACAATTTTCAACAAATAATTTATTTTCATAAACGAATTTACGTAATACTACTAATACTTATAGCGCCGCATGCGTAATGTGACCTATCTCTGTGAAAGCTAGCTGCAGACTGGGCGTCTCACTACCAAGCGCGCGACAGTAGTGCATCGCGGTAAAGAAATACGGTGAAAATGGATATGCGTTTGATTTTAGTTGAATCTCGTGTCCGCTAGTATGAAGGATATTTCGCAGTTTTATAATATTTAAAAAAAAATACAACGTTATGTTAAAATATTTTTACATGTCTTAAGTTGATTAATTTTCCATTTTAATAGTTACAAAAAAAAATCATAGTTATCACTCAAAATGTTGAGCATTTCGAGACGAAAAAATTTTTTCGTGTATTTTCTTGCGATTTTTTTTTTTCAGATTTTTTTTATTTTATTTATTTAGGGATAACAAACAGCTACAACATACAAATAACAAACATAATATAAAACTATTAAATAACAATGTTGCAGCCAACTACATTATCCACAGATTACCAAGGATTAAAACAAAAGATGCCACTAGAGGAACAATAACATGCTTAGTTCCAATAGAGCTTAAAAACAAATAAAACATAATTTAACAAATTCATTTTCTTACATCGAATAATTAATATAAGAAATAACATTATTAATAATTTTTCAGGTTCAAATTCAATTAAATCCAATAACAATACATATACAATTACAATTCATATTCAATTACAATAACAATAACAATTACAACTGCAAAATAATTACATTTCATTACACAACGATTTAATAACATTTGATTTAAATTTTGATTTTGGGCATGCAAATATATCAATATGTATAAAACTCGTGTTATATGATTCCAACATTCTATGGATAGGACAACGCAGGCCAGAGTTCGTTCGACAGGCATTAACCGCAAAAAGGGTACCAGCACGAACTCTGCGTACTTTAATAGTTATATAATATAGAATTCTGAATGATTTTTAGAAAATGTTTTTGCATAAGTCTTTTATTTATACATTAGACTATACACTGTATTTTGTTTGGGCTCGTACTATGTAGCAATACGGCTAACTTTGCAACGAAAAAGAGGACGTTTTTACGGTGCCCCTGTATGGGTAGCGCCTTAAGTCGACAGTGGACCAATGTGCATACAATGAACCATCGCTTTAATTACCTACGTTTATAGCATATTTAAACAAATTTATTGAAAGAAATGTCGTTAAATAAAACTATAGTAATGTAATATTTAATCATTTGTATTTAATTTTGTATTTGTCAGCAACAATCACATAATATCACAAAACTAACTATTAGGCACAATTTATCTTACAAATAACTTACAAATCTAGTAAGGAACACTACAATTACCAGTATTACTTAAAATTAACAGTCTTTAACGTTATTACCAGTCTTTTAAAACTTAAAAATATCAAAATCAACATTACTTCTGAAATAAATAATCTTCAAAAATAACAAAATAAACATAATAGACGGGTTTCTTGGCAGAGGTTTGGAAATGATGTCATCATCCAGAATCATTGTGTCGTCGTCTTCGCTATCGCTTAAAAATATCTCTCCCCCAGAAGACGATCCACTGGCACAAAAAGTTTCATCGCCACTGCTGTCACGGTCATGTTTCTCCAATTTCTGTTCTTTTTTTGGTTTCTTGTCTTTAAAAATATCACTTTTCTTCACTTTCTTTAGTCCCTTTACTTGCTTTAGTCCCTTTGCCTTCTTCTTTTTCTCTTCTATCTTATCCTTCTCGGGAGTGTCTGTCGCTATCATACTTTTGCCCAATGCCCTTCGTCTTTTACAGCCTTACAAATAAAAATGTGTTATACCGCTTTTATTCCATTGTTATACTAAGTATAGTTATAACAGGTATAACTTAAGAATAAGTCGAGAATATCTTTTTACTAATAAACCAGGTATATCTTTGGTTTAACAACCCCTCCGTTATGTCAAAATGCACGATTTGGCAACAGCGCAAACAAAGAGAAACTTCTAAAAAAAAAGCAGTTTGTCTTTGAAAACTGTATCCCATTGTCTTCTCGACCGTTTTGTTTGTTTTGATATTGCGCGCGTACTGGTTCATTAGAGTACTTAAATTTGTTTATTTTTGGGAAATATAACTTGAATAGTGAATATTAAAATGGCAAAGAGAGACCGATCAATCAATTTGGAGAAAGAAGAAAAGGTATGTACCCTAAACTACCTTGCGAGCACCATGCGTGGTATTTTATTTAACTTTGATGATAATAAACAATTTACAACACCTTCAGAAACTCGATATTTTAATCGAAACTGCTCATCGCTATATAAGTCAAAAAGGATTTTCTAATATTTTAAATATTTTAACTTTTATTTGAAACTGGATTAGATTTAGAATGTTATTAATTTGTTCTACTTCTGTTTTTGCATTTAATTCGTTAATCAAAACAAACGTAAAATACTTAAATTATGCGAGTAAACAAATACAATGGTATTTTTAAAGTTATACTAGCTTTATACAAGGGTGAAGGCGCGAATAACTTCGGAATAGCAGTTGTACGGATACAACTGTCAAAGTTATACTTGATATAAGCTATTCTTTGTTTATTTGTAGACATTTTGCTTATTCTTAGTTTATTCTCGAGTATAACTTTATACCACGTTTATTTGTAAGGCTGTTAGTGTTTCGATGACCTGCTTTCAGAGGGAGTCTAATTTCTTTAGGTGTAATGAAAGCTACCCCTTGTTTTGAAGTTGATGGTCTTGGCGAAATAGTAATTCACTGAATCCTGTCGCTTTGGTTTTCTAGTGTGGCCATGGTAGGACGAGCTGACTCTTCTTGAGTATTGGCGTTTATTTCTGGCTGTTCAAAATTTGGAAGTTGGTAAGAGTCATTTAGAGCACCAAATGGAATCTGAAGACTTCCTGTTTCTAGATCCCAAAAAAATAGTAGGTGAAGAGGGCGCTTCATCGTCTTCAATTTGTGGGTCTGGCCTGTCTGTTACAGTACTCGGTAAAAAGTTTTCTTCTGTGAAAACTGATTGTGGGTCTGGCCTATCTGTTACAGCACTCGGTAAAAAGTCCTCCTCTGTGAAAACTGATTCATCAAACGGAAACATACCGCATTTTTTAAATGCACTGATGATATTTACCGGTGTCATTGCTTTTAAATATGCAATACCTACACATTCAGCTATTTGATAGATTGTAACTGCATGTCCTGCATTTCGGAGTATCCACGAGTCCACTGCTGCATTATAAAACGTTTTAAAAGGTCCATTTTGCCCAACATCTAGGGGCTGAAGTTTTGCAGTAGTGTGGGGAGGTGCGGTTAGTATTGTCACACCAGAAGACTTTGCAATATTTAGAGCTTCTATTGACAAATGGCTTTCGTGATTATCAAGAATGAGAAGTGCCGGATTTTCCTTTGATGCAGAGGTGTGCTTTATAAAATGATTCATCACCTCAATAAATAACTCTGCGTTCATCCATCCTGTAGGTGAGGCTAAACCAAGTGTTCCAGCTGGTGCACCATGTAGCATATGAGATTTAAAGTTTTTCCTAGGGAAAACCATGGCGGGAGGCAGGGCATGTCCAGTAGCGGAAACGATACAGCAAGTAGTTACTAAAACGCCTCTTTCGCCACTAGTTACTTTGCAGACGTTGCTTTTTTTTGCCGCTAAGTCTTTTTGAGGCTTATGCACAGTTGTCGTTGAGGTTTCGTCGAGGTTGTAAACACGAGTACCATCTCCAAATCCGGGATATCGTTGATAAGCTTCTTTTAAATTATTGAAAAATAATTGTACATTCGTTCTGTTAAACGCTGTAGCACGCCCTAAACTGCACGCCTCTGGTTTTCTAAGACTTATATCACTGTGCCTTTTTCTGAACGATCTCAGGCAATCAACTCCTGCCATTTGGTTGGACAACCAAGAAGATGGCACTTTCAACTTGTTTGTAATTGCCAGTTGGTAAGCTAATTGCCTCGTCTGCTTAGCTGTAAGCCCGTAGAACATAAGAGCACATCCGATTATATAGCTTTTTAATATTTCTTCCTGTTCGCGTGAAAAAATTGCATTTACCTCGTAATTGGGAACAAATCCAGCATTAGCTTCAGTCTCGTGTTTTTTCACGTATCTGTCAGAAGATACGTGAAAAAACACGAGGTTGAATATTTTAAATTGCATTCCTGTGCTGCTCTGTGGATACTTTTTCCATTCTTTACAAGATCTACAGCTTTTTTCATGTCGTTTGCATCATGTCCGCTGTCATGTAATTTTGCGGACATGGGTTTTAGTTCGACCCATTCTAAAAGAAAAAGATTATTATTATTAGATCTTCTATTAACGCCTTTTTTATTGATTACAATCACAGTTGAAAAGTTTATGAATAAATTGTATCGAACCTAATGAACAACATTATTGGTACACAATGAACCATGGCATCATAGGGTACAAGTGAACTATGGTTTACCGTGTACCCTATGATTTTGAGCCACTGTGTACAGCCACCACTTTTTAACCTATAAGGTTACATAACTATTAAACATAACAAATTCAAAGGATATTTATATATATAAGTTACTAATATGAGTGGTGGTGCATTGTGTACTACTGGGCCACTGTTTACCACCTGACCCTATCTGTGAAAATCAATAACATAATGTTACGTACGAGATTTTGCCCCTCTAGTAATAGAGGAACAAACGCAAAGTGGGTTGGTATTGCTATTCAAGGAAACAACAAACTTCTAAACAAACGAACAACATAGGTTTATTAGATATAATATTTAAATACTACACGAGGTAAATGCCAGCCAGCTTGAATTTCAGTTGGTAGAACTAGGGTGGTGGGGGGTTTAGAGATAACCCAGGTACTATTCCTTAAGTGTAAATTTACGTTTATTAGATATAATATTTAAATACTACACGAGGTAAATGCCAGCCAGCTTGAATTTCAGTTGGTAGAACTAGGGTGGTGGGGGGTTAGAGATAACCCAGGTACTATTCCTTAAGTGTAAATTAAGTATGTATGCTTACAAAAAAAATCAAGGTACAACCTTCCAGTTAATTGATATGAAATGGGCGCCAGAGACTTTAAGAGTCCCGGATCCCTGAGCCGACTAAGACGTTCAATACTCGTCCAGTTAAGTAGAGGTGTCGAACCCGGGGTCCTTTTATTAAATTTTGTAGAATACCGGCTTTTAGGTTTGAAGACCGGACCGGTGATAAACTGGTTCTTATAGAAACCAGCCAAGAGTAAAAATAAAAGGTGTAAGATAATATGTAAAAAAAACCGTCCCGCCTGCGCTAGATCGCTAGGCGGACTCTGCCACCGCACAGTCGTCTCCACAGGAGGGTCTCAGTAGACTCGAGGAACGGGTCTCACGTCCAGGTCGCAGAGGCACCTCTAGATCCTGGCAGCGAGACGAATCACTCGAGTTGCCTCACGGTTGAAGAATGGTGGGTTCATGACCAGATGTAAGCCAGAACAGTGTCCTTAGCTGCTTGATGATTTGCTTTGTTTGCTGCCCTAGTCGAAGGGACTCCTCTTATACATAATTTTCTGGACGTCCTCTGTTGTGTCCCTCTTCACTCTGGATGTCTTCTTCTTCATATGGATGAGCACCCCTGTTGTGCTCACCCAGCTCAGATCCTAGCCTTCTAGGGTGGGTGCTAATCTAGCTACTTTATACAGGATCATTGTGGATGGTCTTATACAGTACTGAGGTGTACATAGAGCGTCACCCACTATCTCTGTGTGTGCTGCTTTTGAGTCAAGCACTTCTAAGGATGTGGTGTGTACGAAGATAGCACCTGTGTCAGTGGTGCATGTGTAGTCTTTACAATGAGCCCTCACCCCATCAATATAATACCCACTGGGACTGTTTTCTAACGTTCCGATATCAACACGACACACTTTGGTGACCGTGGTGGTTTCCTTGGGCCAGGCCCACACACAATTGGAGAGGAGTTCGGCATCTGTGCTATACTGTTTGTACCCACCTGGGCAGCCTGGTTGAGCTGAGTCTAGGACATCCACTGTTACAGGCTTAAAACACTGTGTGTAGAGCTGTATGATCCCCAGAAGAAAAAAATAGTGGTGCACGAGAGCTCACTGAGGGTGATAACCCAACCTTTTATTTTGTATGGGTTAGTGTAAATTATAATTTTAATAAATGACATGCGTCTAAAATTGTGTAGATTTTATGATTTTTAAAGGTAAAAAATGGTTTATATGGTTCATTGTCCAAAGGACAATACCCACGGCGCTATGGAAATGTACTCTATTAAATATTTTTTTGTCTTCATCAAATCATCTTTAAAATACTCTTTGGCATGTCTAAATACTACCTCAAAAGATTTAACACAAACGACAATGGCATTTCCGAGATATTTACAAAAAATAAATTACTACTAATTACCTTTCTCCTAACACGTCTTAATACAACAGTCCGTTACTCTGTAAATTATTAGTATTTATGTATTGTATTTATTTATTTTTTTATTTTGTTTTCTTATTTATACCTACTTATTTTATATTTGTATGTTAATTATTTATGTAAATAGTACACCACAAACTGCCTACTCATCTTTTCTCCTCCTCCATCAAGTCCATCCAAAGGTTGTCTGTAAGAGATCGGTTTTAGCGATAAGGCCGCCCATTGTAGCACCTTATGTACCCCTTAAAGTTATTATTTGTAAGTTTTTATGGTGTACAATAAAGAGTATTCTATCTCTCTTCTATCTACTATTTTGAGGTTATGTTGGACTAAAAAAAGTTAAAAGAGCTTTTTAAAAGGGTCAGAATGGGTTTACGTATATTTGTGTCTACCTCACAAAGTCTTAATGATACAGATTTTACGCATTTGTTAATCTTTTTCCTCGTTTCATGAAATTGCAAGTCTGGAAGAAATTATTACTAATATCAATCAGTCAATCGCTCAGTAGATATAACACTAATCGATGTATGTTCAGGCTTATTTTCAATCAATGGGTGGTAATTGTTAGTTAATGCACATGCAATTCTAAAATCATCCATCATGTGTGATATGATAACGCACGATTAAAATAATCTTGTCGTAGAAGTTTAAAATCTCTATTTATTCGCCCATTAACAACTTCCACCACCCATCGACACATTGTTATACAGCTTAGATTTATTACTTTTGAAGGTTGTCAGTTGATGTTCGCCCTCTGCCAGTGATTCCGGCATATTATATTCTACAGCTTCCAGATTTTGCAATGCATCCCTTACCTCCGTCTAAAATGAAAACATCATTATTTCTAAAAAAATCTTTTCAATTCACTTTGTTCCTTTTGCTAATTCCTGATTGATAATAGTGCAGTCATTATTTGTGGCTGTATATGGTCCTAAGCATGGACAACATGCGTTTGCGCCGAGCAGTTGAGACACTGCATCACAGTCGCACTCGCCATGATCACAACTAAAAAAGTCCTGCCTTTCGTAATAAACAACACACGCGGTGCAGCGGCTTTCGAAGTATGTTTATTTTTAATGGGTTGGCAGCAGTAACGGTGGAACTAAAAGGATCGACTCGACGCACAACGTACCAAAACCAGCAGAAACAACAGTAGTATTGTATTGCAAAAATATGACAGACGCGCAATAAAGGTAAAATAAAGATTGTACCCATACTGATGAAAGATCGATTTTGGATCGATTTCCGTAAACCAGCCAGTGGTATTTTTGTTTGGTATTTTTGATGCCGCCGTTTCCAACCACTGGTATTAAAAATACTAGCAAAAGCATGTGATAGAACTCTGTTATTACTTCACAATAATAGATTGAACAATCAACTCAAAATCGATATCATTTTATTTTATGTAGGTAGGTACGCACAGTACCCGCAATAGAAAAAACGTTACGTAAAGTTATTTTTTTAAGTCGGTTAAAAATGGGCATCCCTAGCATTGACAGCTGATAGTAAAAAGTGGCTAGCTTCGTAAACGGTTTTAATGTAACTGTTTAAGTAAACGCACACTTGGTGTCATTGTGTGGCTTATCGCTCGGTCTCTCTCTCTCTCCTGTCATCACTCTTGGTGTGTGTACTGTAAATCTGTCTGAATAATAAATCTATAATTACTGCCACAATCAGTAGTTATTTCCTCATAATCCATCAGGTTATGGGCCCAGACATTAAACAGTGATAATATAATATTATATTTAAATTGTGCGACGATTATCGCAAAAACAAATTATTGCGAATGTTCGGCGACTTTTTTCACACGAAGAAAAAACATGGCCGCCGCAGCGTCGTCGGGTTCCTTTGGCGCATCCATGGAAAAACTACAAGGTACGGCAGATTACAACCAGTGGAAGTTTATTATGAAAATGGTTTTGATGCATGAAGATCTTCATGAATGCATCGAGTCGAAGGCGGGCAGTGCCGACGAAAGAAAAAACCAAAAAGCTTTGGCTAAAATCTGTTTGTCGGTTGGCCCAGCGGCATTAACGCATGTTCGAAACGTGAAGAGTGCGCATGATGCATGGTTAAATCTCGAAAAGGCATACGAAGACAAGGGGCTATGCAGGCGGCTTGGTTTGTTGAGGTCACTGTTTGCGATGAAACTAAGCGACGACGTGAGCAGCATGGCCGCATATTTGACTAAAATTACAGAGATGCCACAATCATTGACGGATATTGGAGCACCGTTGGACGACGAGTTTGTGGCGGTGGTGATGCTGAGCGGATTACCATCAGATTTTGATCCGCTGATCATGGCGCTGGAGAACACCAATATCAAACTCACCAGTGATGTAGTTGCGGCGAAACTACAACAGGAGCAGCAGCGACGGGACGAGCACAGTGAAGGAACTGCACTGCTTATGAAAAAACCGTGGGAGCCAAAGTGCTTCAGGTGCAAGAAAACTGGCCATATGAAGAAAGATTGCCCGATGAATCACCAAGGTGCTGTGAGCAGCAAAGGAAAGACAAACCAGAAAGTCAAGCAGGAAAAGAAGTCTTTGTTGACAGCTCTAGCGGTGAATGTGGAGAATAACCACTGGTATATTGATTCGAGGGCTGCCAATCATTATGTGCAACAGCTTGGAGTTGATGGAGGATGTGAAGGATTCTAGAAAGCTTAGTGTTCATGTTGCAAATGGGGATACATTATCTACAGAAGGAAGTGGTTGTGTCCGGGTTAATTTGAACAATGAAATAAGGACAATAAGTAATGTGTTTCATGTTCCTAGGCTATCTGCTAACTTATTATCAGTTAGTGAACTAATAAGAAAAGGTTTCAGTGTTATGTTTGATTCAAAAGGTTGTAAAATCTATGATAAATGTAAAATAATAGCTACTGGTTCTGTGTTTAATGGTGTATATCGACTAGACACTATTGATAGGGCTTCTTTGAAAAGGGAAGTGTCAGAAAGAGCTATGTGTTCTACTGAGATAACTTCAAGCAACTGCGGTAAGTCTCAGGAGGACTCCGTGGCGGTAACACAGGCACCTGCATGTACTGCGGAGGCACCTGCCGCCACTCCGGAGGCACCTGCTACTCCGGATAGTCAGGAGGTGTGGCACCGGCGCTTGGGGCACCTCAATGCTAGGAGTATGAACTTGATGAAGAATGGCATGGTTTCAGGTATGAATTATAATAATAATCATTTTAGTCCATGTATTTCTTGTATTGAGAGTAAGCAGAGTAAGCTACCTTTTCCAAAAAGGAGTTTAAATAGATCTAAAGTGAAGTTGGGTCTTATTCACAGTGATGTTTGTGGTCCTCTACAATGTTCATCATTCAGCGGACATAAATATTTTTTAACATTCATTGATTACTAGAAAAACTTTTGTGTATTTTCTTAAAAGAAAGGATGAGGTGTTTGAGAAATTTAAAGAATTTAAAAGTCTTGTTGAAAATGAAACTGATAGGAAAATAAAAACTTTAAGGAGTGACAATGGCGGTGAATATATTAATTCCAAATTTCAGGAATACCTGAAGAGTTGTGGCATTCGACATCAAACTACAGTGCCACATTGTAGCCAGCAGAATGGGGTTGCTGAAAGGGCAAACAGGACCATTATGGAGGCGGCTCGCTGTATGCTTCGTCAAGCTGGACTCGAGTACAGGTACTGGGCAGAGGCAGTCAACACTGCCGTATATCTGAAAAACCTTTCTCCGACGAAAGCAGTGATGGGAGCCACTCCACAAGAAAAACGGTCTGACAAAAAGGTAAGCGTAGCTTATTTACGCATTTTTGGTTGTCAAGCTTATGCCCTGACCACATGTCGTAGAAAACTGGATACAAAAAGCAAAATGTATATTTTTGTGGGCTATTGTACCAACACGAAAGGGTACAGGCTTATAGATCCCACATGCCCACAGAACTGTCACAAGGCCAGGCATGTTATTTTTCTAGAAAATAATTTTCTAAAATACAAAGTAAAAAATGAAAATTATAATTCCATTATGGAGCTGTCCCCAGATACTGACACAAATAATACTATCAGTATGTCACAGTCTTTTGACCAAACAGTCTTCGTACCAGAGCCACCAAACCAAGAAGCCACAAGGCGCCAAGAGATATACTTACACGACTCTGATCTGGATACATCAAGTTCATCGTGCACAGATAATGGCTCGGACCTTACTTACGTTCCAGAACAGTCTTCACTTGACTCTGACGACTCAGACACTACAGGATTCAGGAGCGCAGACGACTCCGGAGATCCGGTGGCCTACGCGACTTGCGTGCCGGAGGAGCTTGGCTGCAATGAGCCCCTGACTGTAAAGGAGGCGTTGAATGGCGAAGAGGCTGAACAGTGGCGCAAAGCAATGCAAAATGAGTATGATTCATTGGTTAAAAATAATTGTTGGACACTGACAGATCCACAGGAGAAACAAAAACCTGTCAAATGTAAATGGGTATTTAAGAAGAAAATGAATTCCGCTGGAGAACTGGTTAGATATAAAGCCCGCTTGGTGGCAAAAGGGTTAACACAGAAGAAGGGAATAGATTACCAAGAAACATTTGCCCCAGTCGTCAGATATTCAACAATCAGAATATTATTTGCCATTGCTGCCGAGTATAACTTAGACATTGACCAAATGGATGTTTAGACTGCTTTTTTGAATGGGGATTTACATGAAAATGTAGTTATGCAACAGTCAGACGGATTTGTTGTAAAGGGGAAGGAAACCAAAGTATGTAAATTAAACAAATCCATCTATGGTCTTAAGCAAGCAGCAAAATGCTGGTATGAAATAAATGCAACTCTCACAAGCAAGATGAAGTTTCAAAAGTCATCAGTGGAACCCTGCGTGTACTTCAGACATAAGAATGAGGAACTCACAATATTAGCATTGTATGTAGATGATATAATTCTGTTTACATCCTCAGATGCTGTGAAAAAGGAAATTAAAACCCAACTAGCTAAAGAGTTTGAGATGAAGGATCTGGGTAAGGTTAAAGATTTTCTCCACATGAGGGTTTGTAAGGAAAACGACAGAATTACCGTCGATCAAACGCACTACATCAATAATGTTCTACGTAGATTTAAAATGCAGGATTGTAATCCGATTGGGACGCCGATGGAAGTTGGGCTGAAACTTTCAAGACCTGATAAAAATTCTAATGATTATGATTACAGGAATCTAATAGGCTGTCTCATGTACATCGCCGTGTGTACGCGGCCTGATATAGCTCACGCAGTAAGTTACTTGAGCCAGTTCAATGAGCACACTGGAAGGCGGCCAAGCGCAAAAGGTACCACTAATTATTGTTTACTTTTTCAGAAATCTGGTTTAGGAATAAAAGGGTATGTGGATGCTGACTGGGCGTGTTGTGAAGTCGATAGGCGATCTTACACAGGCTATGTCTTTAAAATTGGCAACTCTGTTGTGTCTTGGGAGAGTAGGAAACAGCGAACAGTTGCTCTGTCAAGTACTGAGGCGGAATACATGGCTCTTTCTGACGCCTGCAAGGAGGCGTTATTCATTCGTGCTTTTTTAATTGAATGTTTTAAAAACGTTGTAAATCAAGATTTTTTAGTAACATTGTTTAATGACAATCAGTCAGCACTTAAGCTTTGTGGGAACACAACGTTTCATGCTAGAACAAAACATATAGATGTAAGACATCATTTTATTCGAAAATTTGTTCATGATGGAATTATATTAATAAAGTATCTCTGTACAAACGATATGTTGGCTGACGTATGTACAAAGGCCCTATGTAAGGATAAATATGTGAAATTTGTAAATCATTTATTAATGTTTCAGGGGAAGTAAATATTTTGCTGTTATTCTTTAATTTGTTTGTTAACATGGAAAATTTAAGTTTATATAAATAGAAGTTGTCTCGTTCGTCTCGGTGTTTCAGTACTTCATTGAGTTTTACTTATTACATATGTTAGCGGCTTGTGGTCGGTGAATATAATAAGATGACGTCCTTCGAATGTCTTGCGGAAATGTTTGGCTGACATGTAGATTGCGAGTAGCTCTCGGTCGTAGGTAGAATACTTCTTCTGTGCGTCGATGAATTTCTTGGAAAAGTATCCGAGAGGTTGCCATGTTTCGTCTATGTATTGTTGTAGGACGGCGCCAGCTGAGTTGTCGGATGCGTCGCAGAATAAGGCGAGTGCGGCGTGATGCGATGGGTGAGCGAGTAAAGTTGCGTTTAATATGCTAGCTTTACATTTCTCGAACGCTTGCGTTGCTTCGTCGGACCACGTGATCGGTGTTTTATCTCGCTTCTTTACATTATGTAGGTATGCATTTAGTGGGGCTTGTAGGGCTGCGGCGTTAGGTATGTGATCGCGATAGAAGTTGATCATACCGAGAAATCTTCGTAATTCTTCTATTGTGGTTGGTTGTGGGAAATCGGTGATTGCTTGAATTTTATATTGCGGAGGTTTGATGCCTTCTTTTGATACGGTGTAGCCTAAGAACTGGGCTTCTGACTTGCCGAGGTTACATTTAGCAGGGTTGATGGTGATGCCATTATCTTCCAATCTCTTAAGTACGATTTAGAGGTGTTCTCTGTGTTGTTCTTCGTTTTCAGATGCCAATAGCAAATCGTCTATGAATGGGAAGACAAAATTCAATCCGCGTAGAACTTCGTGAATGTATCGTTGAAACGTTTGTCCCACGTTCTTCAAACCAGGGCACATACGTGGAAACTCAAACAACCCCATTGGAGTGATGATGGCTGTTTTTTCAATGTCTTCGTCTCTTACGCTCAGCTGTTGATAAGCGCGGTTGAGATCAATCGTTGAGAAGATAGTTTTTCCGGATAGGTGATGTGTGAAATCTTTGATGCGTGGCACGGGGTATCGATCTGGTATGGTGATCGAGTTGAGTCGGCGATAGTCACCACAAACTCTAATATCGCCATTTTTCTTGGGCACGATGTGTAGAGGTGATGACCATGGACTTACTAGGTCGGCAGAGTCCCTGTTCGATCATGTTTTCGAATTCCTTCTTTCGTTTCTTACTGCGTACTGTAGGCATGTTCGATACTCGCACCGGGGCATTGACCACTAAGCTTGTTACACCGTCGATTAATCTTCTATTATTCGAGTCGACGATGAGTTGATGATGTTGTAGGAAGTCGGCTCCGAGTATAGGTTTTGACACGTCGGCTACGATGAATTTCCAGGAGTAGGCGCGTCGAAGATTGAGATCGAGAGTTAGGGATTTCTCGCCATACGTAGCTATTGTCGTGTTGTTCGCTGCGTAGAGCTTGAATGGTAGCGGCGTTGGTAATTGTCCCTTAAGGTATGATTCCGAACTCGGCAACAAGCAGCTGTGCTGTTGCCGCAGTGCTGCCACTAAGGTGCTGCCCAACAGTGCTGCCTGCCGCGCTGATTCCGACCAAGGCGGCAGTGTCGCTCTGTTCACGGTGATGCGTTGTTGTGTATTCGTTAGTTTACTTTGAGTTGACAAGATGTCGATTGATGACGAACTTTTATTTTTACTTTTGGAAGAGGAAGAAGATGACGATGATTTATTGTTGCTTTATACCAATAGTAAAAGAAAAGCAACAGATTCGTTTTATAAAAGCAGACAAAGGGAAGGATGTTACAAGACGCTGATTAAAAACCATTTGATAAGTGATGACGTAAAATTCAGAGAGTACTGTCGTTTAAATAAAAAACAGTTCAGTTTTATTCATAGTTTAATTGCTGACGAAATTGAAGCAAAAGTTTCTCGCAAGGAAGTTATCAACGCTGAAGAAAAATTATTATTAACATTAAGGTGAGTTAAGTTTATAAATTAAAAAAGTCTTGCAGACTATCATTGGTGTCTTGATTAGTTGTACGTAAATCTGTAGGTTCTGGTGATGATACATGTCCTGGTGATTGAACATCCGTAATAGGAGAATATGGGCCCGTAATATGTTGAACAGGGCTTTGGCCAAGTACTGATAGATGATGCGTATCTGTAGGGCCTGGAGATACATTCGTTGAAGACCCGGACCCTTCTGATGAAGTTATGTAATACGAGGAACTCAACGTATCTGATCTCTCCGTTCCGGTCGCAATTCTTGCTGCCAAGATTTCATAATCTGATACAACAGAGCTAATATGCCTTTTCGCTTCAGCCTTTTGTAAAGGCGGTAAACTTCGTAAAACGTTACCAATATAATTGCAGAAAAGTTGTACGTCATCATCCTTGCGTTGGACAATCGTCTTAATCAAATCTTGCCTTTTTTCATTTCTTTCTTTCCAAATGTTTATTATATTATCGTCGCTTTGTTTAAAGCGTTTTACTTTTATTGGAGTCTCATTTAGAACCAGTGATGTTTCCGTTTCCTCGGTATGTTCATTTTGTGATTCTCTTTCTAGGTGATCGAAATCAATACTATCCTCATTATCAGTGACATTCGGAGGTGAGGCTATTATATTCGTACCCCCCGATCTGTGTTCGGGAATATTGTCTAGGAACGACAACTGTTGGTACCTTTTGTCTTTTGCGTTTTTTGCTGCGGCTGACCCAGTACCCGCCTTATTTTTTTTTTTATATCTTGTATAGGAATCGCGTATCATTTTCCATTTTTTCTTGCAGTCATCACCTAAAACCAAGAACTTGAGTGAAGTATGTTTTTCTGGATGAGTTTGGTGTATTCTACGAACTTAAATACATAACTACATCAAACTATACTAGTATTGTTTAGATATTTATATAAAGGTAAACAATGATGTAACTTTTTAAGCAAAACACATTTCCTGCCTAAACTATTGTTGTACCTATTTAGATTGGTTTTAGCTGCATTTTATTTACTGAGTTTTTAAAATTAAAAAGAATAAAAGAAACACATAGACATTAAAGTTTAGTTAAATACCGAAACAAAATGAGTAAAGGATTTCATCATGTCTCTTCACTTTGTTAAATCATTATTATTATTATTTTATATATATCAAAATATTATTATGATTTTTACAGGTTCATGGCTACCGGTGAAAGTTTCAGATCTTTATCATATTCATACCGTATATCTGAGAGCTATATATCACGTATCGTGAAACGTGTATTGAAAGTTTTAAGGCAAGAATTAGTACCTCTCCTAATGAAGCCCCTGGAGGAAAACGACTTTACAGTCGTTGAAACATGTTTTTGGAATAAATGGAATATACCGAATTGCGTTGGAGGAATAGATGGCAAACATGTGCGTATCAAAGCTCCAAAAAATAGTGGATCCCTCTTTTTTAATTATAAAGACTACTTTTCAGTTGTCTTGTTAGCTATTGTGGATGCAAATTACAAATTTATAGCCGTTGATGTAGGAGCTTACGGCAAAGAATCTGACAATGGCATTTTTCAAAAGTCAAGAATGGGCAATGATATAGCAAACGAGAGATTTCATATTCCTCCACCTAAGAATTTGCCTGGAACAAATGTAACTCTACCCCACTTTTTAATTGGAGACGAGGCGTTTTCTCTTAGTAGCTTTATGATGAAGCCATACCCAAGAAGAACAGCGAGATTGTCTAGAGACAAAGAAATTTATAACTACAGATTATGTCGAGCTCGGAGAGTGACAGAAAATGCTTTTGGTCTTTTAAGTCAAGTTTTCAGAGTTTTCTATTCGCCTATCGGTATATCGACAGAGGTGGTTGACGACCTTATACTAACAGCTTGTTGTTTGCACAATTTACTTCGAGATGGTTACCTCGAAGAAAATAGCATTCCACATTATCAAACAAATAGTGACAATCTCCCTGACCAAAACATGATAGATTTAGTGGCTTCGGGTGGGTTTTCGAATAGCAATGGATTCGAAGTCAGAGACAAACTAAAAGATTTTTTCGTTACTGAGAACGGTTCAGTGTCATGGCAAGAAGCAGCAATTAGTCGAATATAGTATATTTCAAGCAAAATACATTTTTAACCGATCTCCACAAAAGCAGGAGCTTATCATTTGAACAGTATTTTTTGTTTTTCTTTTTTCTGTGTTACGGTTATTCTTTTCTAAAAAGATATTCATAAACTAATTTTATTCTGTAACTAAGTAGTAGGTATGTAAGCATGAAATGAAAATAAAGTTAATATGAACATCAACTCACTTGTTTTATTGATTTTCTTCGATATATCCTTCCATATGTTTTCTTTTATTAAATTATTACGATAATTAGTATGACTGCTATCGTAAAGGGCTGGATATAAAGCCACATAGTTAATTAACTGTTCCTCTTCTGAATCAGAGAAATTCATCCTATTGTTGTCAATTTACGTCACATTCACGTAGGTACACTTGCTGCGGCGGCAGACGCGTCACTACTGGTCTGTCGCGGCGGTAGGGTGACACTGACGCGCAGCAGTGCTGCCGCTACATTGCTGCCGCGACATTGCTGCCTAGCTCGGAATGTAATCTCATATAAACTTATAGAAATTGTATGGGGACCAGTAGTGTCGCGGCAGCACTGCTGCGTGCAGCGTGGTTCGGAATACTACCTTTACTTCTTGGTAGCACGGATATGTTGGCTCCAGTGTCGACTAAGAAGGATAATTTGTAGTTTCTGTCGGTGATGTACAGGCGGTGGGATTTTTCTTGAACGCCGGTGTCCGCCGTTGCCAACGTTCTGTCTAGTTTTCCGAGTCCTGTTTCTTAAATGAGCACGGCGCTGTACAGCGTCTAGCTTGCTCTTTGAAGCGGCGGTGATAATAGCAGTGAGGAGATGGTGACTCATCGTGACTTCGGTGACGTGATGAGCTGCGATGACGAGATGAGTGACGGCTGCGACGATAGTTGTTGTTGTTGTTGTAGCGATGTTGACTTGATTTTAACTCTGCTATTTCTAGTGATAGTTTTCTTATCTCAGCGATAAGGTAATGAGTATCGGCTTGAGGTTGCGACGCGGGTAATGTAGCTGGTGCAGGTGCGGTTACGGCGGGGGACCCCCCACAGCGCATACGTCCTCGTCGTGTCCCCTGGAAACTGCCCAGTTCTGACCACCGTAACGGAGTGGCAGACTGGGTAGGCCAAAGTGCGCTGTGCATCGTAGCTAAACACATCAGCCTTGCAGAGCTACGAACAAGTCGTGATCGCCATGTCGACCCCTAGACGTGACGCCTCTGGGCGATTTTTAAAGAAGGGCCCTTCTCAGGGCCACCCTGGCGCATCTGCGCCCGAGACTAGCCGCGCGCCTTCTGCGGCCAGCTCTCTCGAGAGGAGTGAGTCGTTTGGGTCTTTGTTGGACTCAGACGACTCACTGTTTGTGTCGGACGTCGAGGACTCCCGGCCGCGAAAGCGAGCCCACCAGAGCGGTGGGTCCGGGGCCTCCTCGGCCTCCACTTCGACGGGGCTGCCGAAGGCGAAGAAGCCGACGGTAGCACCAGCGACCCATACCGTTGGGCTTGCAGACGCCCAGCGAAAGCTGGACCTTGCCCGGCGCGCTCAGCTCCAGGAGGAGCTGGAGGAGCGCGTCGCGGCAAAGGAGAAGAGAGCACAATCTGCCCGGGGCGGGTCCGGGTACGGCGCGTCTCGCGTGCTGTACGCGGACCACTCTCTGGCGGAGCTCGAAAGGATGGCTATAGAGGACGAGGAGGGGATCGTAGAGGTCGCCTCCAAGTTCTCAAACTTGAAGGGTACCTTCACGAAGGCCCTCAAGTGCCGGGCCGCGAGCCTGCGCGGGGTCATCGCTGAGCTGCTTCAGCGAACGGCCACCGACGAGACGCGGCAACTGCAGGCGAAGGTCGATCACCTGCAGTCGGAGGTCAGCCAGCTGCACCAGAAGCTGGCTGAAGCCACGGCCCGGCCACAACAGGCCACGACGAGCCCTGCGGCAGAGGCTCCCCCCTCCAGCCGCAACCTTGAGGACGTCATCCGCAAGGTTGTGATGGAGGAGCGGGCCTTCACGCGAGCCTGCCTGGCGGGGCCGGGCGGAGCCGGTGCCTCCTACCCCACAGGCCGAGGGCACCCCTCTGGAGGTCCCCCAACAGGAGGGGGACGCCCTTCTCGTTGCGACCACACCGTCCAACGAGTGGACGGAGGTGAAGCGCAGGGGGAAGGGTAAGGGGAAGAAGTCGGCAGCGGCCGTTCCCGCCGCTGCCACTTCTGCCGCCACTGCCAGCCGGTCGCAGGCGACCGGCAAAGGCAAGGCGAAGCCGAAGGGGAAGGCAAAGGCGCGGCTGGTCCCCCCTAAATCCGCAGCAGTCGTGGTGACTCTCACGCGGCCGCCGCGCCGCCGGTGGATCTTGAGGATCTTCCTCAAGGTGGCGACGGGCGAGCGTTAGGCGCGGGGGCGCCTACGCCCGCATTGCACCCGTCACCGCCTCCGCCGGGTAATCGTCGGCGGGGACTGGACGAAAAGGCTCTGCCGGATTCCCAGTCCCCTCCATTCAAGACGAAGCGGGAACAACGCTGGTGGTTTTTAGTGGGTTTACCGGGTCAGACCGGGGAGTCCCACATAGCCTCCCATCCCCCGATGGGCGTACCCGCCCATCGGGGGATGGGAGGCATATTTGAACGTCAAAAATACATAAGATAGTCCCCCAAAATGCTCACCCTTTACCTGTGTGTGTGTGTGTGTAGTGTAAGTGTTGTGTGTGTGGTTTGTGTACGTGTGTTTATGCGCTACGTGGTTCAGGAACTGTGTGATATTGCTCAAAACAAATATCTTAGCATTACTTAGCATTGCCTGCAAATGTTTTTTGTGCAGGTCTTCTAGCACCACACACAATGCATACTTGGATGACCCAGAACCTGTACCAACCTTTTACTGCCTCATTTATTAGTTTGACCATTGGCTTTGTAGTGGCCGACACAGAGACTGTCATATCGGTAATCTGATATCTGGATGACGTAGGGCATCTGTCAGCAGCAAAGTTATATTCTTACACAAAAGTCCCGACGTCCAATCAACTTGTAGATCCACCACTCATAAAAACTCACCGGGCGGTTTAATTTTCGCCATCTGTTGCAATCTGATGAAGAATTTACACAACTTAATATCTTAAATTGAATAAATATACTACCACAGTTGCACTAAGCAACACTCGCGTTTTTTTGCAACTGTGGTTGCACGAACCGATCGAGCGGTGTACGTGCAGGTTACTATTAATAATAATAATAATAATAATGGTTTATTTCAAGTTTGCACTCATATGGGTTAGTAACAATATTTGCTTACAACTATGTTAGTATATCTATAATGGTAATTGCAGAAAAAAATAATTGAAATTATGAAAAATAAAAATAAATAAATCAATAATTAAAAGCTTACATCACAAAACAACAAAATTAAAAATATACACATAATTAACAAAATCCCAATTAAATAAATACTCACAATCATGTTATCTTAGCCTAAACTTTGGTTTGGTTCCAGACAAGACAGACTATTCCATGACAATATTCGACAGGGCAGTTTGAGGTGTTGCCATTATTTCAATGGCGTTCTCTAGACCACTAATACCCAACAAAAAATATGTCGACATTACAAGGCAACAAAGGAAAACATCTTGTAACATTGTTTGAGCAATTTTGTGAACATGATTTATAAAGCGGCCACTAGTGAAAACGTTTAAAAATATTCTTTCAAATATGAAGTGTATAGAACCAAAGGCTGCAAAGTGCAAGTGGGTTGAATTTTAAAGAGCTGAAAACATATTCACTGTTAATTTATAAATAATTTAAATAAAAACTACTAATATACACACATCAAAAGTGTCTAGGGATCAACATATATTTTTGCAATAACTTTTCTCCTGATTGATATTAATTAAAATTTTCTTTAAGGATTCATCAAATAAAGTGTTTTCGTTTGTCACAGTAACGATAAACCAAGTCACCTTTGCATTAATAAAGAAATTTGCCATTTTCCTAATAAAGGGATTTTTGACATTTGAACCATTAACATTAAAGTTCGAAAAAAAGACTGAAATAACAGTTTTCTTTAAAATTTTATTGGGTAACTTAAACAATTAATAATCCGTGTTTCTACCGCGAACACTAACAACACAAGAACATCGGTTTGGCATACTCAAAATGAGTTCATCCAAATCACGCTGTGGAATGGCCGCCCATGTTCGTTGCAACAACAAAAAAAGGTCTTGCGACTGGATACCCTCCATATTCGGCAGAGCTCTTCTCTGTAGCATATCCCATGCATGCTCAATCGGGTTCAAGTCTGGCGACTGAGCAGGCCAGGGCAGGACATTGATGTTAGCTGCGGCGAGAGTCTGTCTTACAACTCGTGAGGCTTCATCACTCTTCAGTGAACTTAATTAGCGACCAAACAGTCAGAAACCGCTTGCATGAAGTGAACCTTCATTCCCGAAGACCGCTACGGGTACCACCTATAGCAATGCACAATCGTAGGATTCGATATCAATGGGCTCTTGAACACAGAAATTGGGCAGAAGAACAATGGCGTTTCGTGTGCTTTTCTGATGAGTCTCGTTTTGGTATGAGACCGGATACAAGACGTATACGACACTGGAGAACCCCTGGACGCCAACAGCGATTAAAATCCTGCCAGGAAGTCCATCCTTATAGTGGTGGAACCATCATGGTATGGGCGGGTATTTGGATCGGCGGAAGAACTGAGTTGATTTGGATCAAAGGCAACCTCAACGCTCAAATTTATGCTGAGACGATTGTATCAGACGTCATCGTTCCTCTACAAGTGCAAATCGGTCCCTTATTTCAGTTAATGCATGATAATGCACGACCGCACACCGCAAGAGTTGTAAGACAGACTCTCGCCGCAGCTAACATCAATGTCCTGCCCTGGCCTGCTCAGTCGCCAGACTTGAACCCGATTGAGCATGCATGGGATATGCTACAGAGAAGAGCTCTGCCGAATATGGAGGGTATCCAGTCGCAAGAAGACCTTTTTTTGTTGTTGCAACGAACATGGGCGGCCATTCCACAGCGTGATTTGGATGAACTCATTTTGAGTATGCCAAACCGATGTTCTTGTGTTGTTAGTGTTCGCGGTAGAAACACGGATTATTAATTGTTTAAGTTACCCAATCAAATTTTAAAGAAAACTGTTATTTCAGTCTTTTTTTCGAACTTTAATGTTAGTGGTTCAAATGTCAAAAATCCCTTTATTAGGAAAATGACAAATTTCTTTATTAATGCAAAGGTGACTTGGTTTATCGTTACTGTGACAAACGAAAACACTTTATTTGATGAATCCTTAAAGAAAATTTTAATTAATATCAATCAGGAGAAAAGTTATTGCAAAAATATATGTTGATCCCTAGACACTTTTGATGTGTGTAGTATACAGTGTGTCCGGGCATGGACTAGCGATATTCTAAATACTAAAATATAAACTATATTAAAGTACAATTACACACACATTGTAAAATACACTTCCCCGCTATGTGGCAGCCATTTTGTTTTTTTTGTTGAAATATGCTCTATGCGAGTACAAAAAAAAACATAAATCTCAAAGTTTTAGTCATACTGAGATAAAAATAGGCTTATTCGAAAGGCAATAATATTGTCGACCATCTGCAATACAAAACAATGTGTTCACAATACCATAACTTTTGAAAAAAAATGTGAAAGTCGAAAAAAAAATAAAAATTATGCAATTCAACCATTAACTGTTAATTACTACAAAAACATACCCGTTAACTTTTTTAATTTTTTTACTAGATCGACAGATTTTGAGCTAAGCTACAATACAACATAAAATTCACAACTGTACGTCTAATACTTTAAGAGTTATTGTTGTTTGAACATAGCGCATGCGCAAGCACAAACGGCCTATGTCGGAACAAAATTCGGAATTCCCTAAACAGGAAATCATTAAAAACACATAACATTCATATTGAATTTTAATTTAAAATTTTTTTCAATATTAAACTATGATTAATATATCTAAAGCAGTTGCTCAAAGTGGCTACCTCCAGCTTGTAGACACACTACGGCTCTCTGTGCCACCTGGGCTGATGAGCGCCTAATTAATTCCAAATCGGATCTAATTTCTTCGGCGACTGTCATAATTCTTGCGACGAGTTCTTCCCTGCTGTTCGGAACTGTAGCGTATACTTTTTGCTTCATATGACCCCACAAAAAATAATCTAAGGATGTCAAATCGGGTGACCGAGGCGGCCACGCTACTACACCACCGCGACCGATCCACGGCGATAAATTATTGTTCAAATATTCTCTCACTGCTCGAGAAAAATGCGCGGGTGCACCATCGAGCTGAAACCACATACGCCGACGGTATGATAGAGGTAGGTCCATGAGGCTGTCCGCAAACTGTGTCTCTAAAAGTTCTAAAAATCTAGCGCCGTTTAATGTAGGTGGCAATTCCAATGGCCCTATCAGTCTATCGTTGATTATGCCAGCCCACACATTTACTGAAAATTCATGTTGAAATGAGCTTGGGCGCACCGCCCTTAGATTTGCGGAGCACCAGAGATGGTCATTTCTGTGGTTTGTAATCCCAGCTCTTGTAAATTTGGCTTCATCAGTCCACAGTATTCTTTGTAAAAAAATACGGTTCTGTCTCAAATTTCTATTCATCCACGAACAAAACACAGATCTCGCAGCAAAATCTGGTTCGATCACGTCTTGAACCCGTCTAAAATGATAAGGGTGTAATCCTTCTCTTTTCAAAATTCTCTATTCACGCCACTTAGACATTTGAAGTTGCACTGCAATCCGTCTCACGCTTAGTCTAGGATCGTTGGTTATTAGTCTAAGGTTTAAGGTCTTTGAATGCCTCTTTCCGCTAATCTTGAATGCACGTCGATAAAAGTTTGGCGACTCGGTGTAGGCCTGTTAGGATACCTTCGTCGATATTCTTGTACAGCCAGATTTGCACTTCCATTGCAAAAGCCACACACGAAGTGTATGTCAGCAATATGTTGCGATGAAAATTGACGCTGTGCCATATTTTATCACACTTTGAAATACAAAACACTAACGCAGCACGTAAACAGTACGGACGGTAAGTGAAAGTAGCGATCACAACGCAGGGCGAGGGATAACTAACCCAACTAACCATTTGTCCTTAAAACTGTGATTTTATTCCAGGTAGTGGACTAGTACGTTCTATCTCGCTCACTCACGGTAGTAACGAACAGTATTTCTGGCCTGTTCTCGGATAGAATACAGTGAATGCCATAAATGTCACTCTAGCTGTTAACAAAGGGCTATTGTGCTTGCGCATACGCTATGTTCAAACAACAATAACTCTTAAAGTATTAGACGTACTCAGCAAAAGCTGCGGTTGTCATCTTTAGGCGATTTTCGTTTGCATGTCCGTTCTACTGAGTGAGAAGTGATCCCGCCCTTTCTGTTAAAGTTGACCAGTAACAGTTCATTGCTCAGCAGAAATGAAAAAAAAATGACCATTTGTCTACAAACAAAAAGATTTTACTACTTACACGTGTTGTAGAATAAACAGTAGGTAGTGAAAGTGACGAAATAGGCGTAAGCCTACTTAGCAGAAGCACAAATAATTCTCTTGAATTTAACAATATCTATCAATCTAAAATTAAATTTATCTTACTATAGTTTTTAGTATTAAAAAGCTATAGTAAGATAAACTTAATTTTATGATAAAAATTCTTTTTTGTATTTCTATACAATACACCAATATTAGGCAAACACGTAACATCGTAGACCAGATCGACACTTTCCATCAGGTGCGATTGTAGTCAACATAATATCTTACTATAGCAACCTAATTAATGTTAAAATGACATTCATCCCATTTAATTCTATCAATTTAGTTATTTAGTAAGAAAACCTAAATTGGGACAGGATAGTAATATAAAAATATCTCGTCTAACGTTCGAGTTCGAATCCCGTGAAATAATCAAGGGTTCAATGAATGGCGGTAAGTCCCCTCTTTGAGGCGTGGCTGGAAAGACCTCACGGCGCGACCTCCGGCGCCCAAGAGCGGGGGTTGTCATTAGATGATTTTTCCCACCATAAAAAAAGGGTTCAATGAATCTTTCTCTAAAACTAAATAAAAACCTTGCCTAATTGAAACTAAGATAGTTAAGAGATTTTTTCTACCTATAGCTACAACATCTAGCCAATTTTGAAAGAAAACAAAGTGCGCACTTTATGAAGTTTTTATGTTTCGTTCCCAACTGACACCGTTATGATAACAAAGGTTTCAATTACAAAGTACAATGTGATCCGCCTTCGACTTATTATGTTGTGTTTAGTATTTTAGCCGAGTTAGAACTGAACCCGATATAAACTAATGAATCTGTGATAATTATATACAAGTCAAACATTTTGGCGGCTTGTTCTTTGACAATGGTAAGTAAGAGTTTGTTTATTAAGCATATTTTCAATTTAAACGATCGAGTCCCGAATTGTGTTTCTAGTCACGGTGCGGATAACACGATGTGCACTAGGGGAATTTATGAAGCTGTGGTGGCTGGAGTGCGGTGAGTTAGCTTAAATATTTTGTTTGATTATTTTTTTTATTTTCTTATAATATTACAAGTAAAGCATAATATTTATCCGTCGATGAGATAAGTCAAAAGATAGCTTATGTATTGTTTTAAGCCATCTAGATAAATATAAACTACCTCTTTGTTTGTTTGGCTGAATGCGTTCTCAGGAACTACTGAACCGAATTGAAAAAATATTTTTATGTTGGATAGTTCGTTTATCGTGGAAGGATATAAAACATCACGCTACGGGAACGGGTTTCTCACGCAAATGAAGTCCCGCGTGGCCGCTAGTCTTATATAAAGGCTAAATTTTTTATTGATTTATTTAGTTTTTGTTATAATAAAAAATATATTTCCCGGTTTTGTCATGAAAGCCAAAAAGTAAAATATTTATTTTTTATATCTCAATATAAGTAGTATGTGTATTTTACAGAGCAATTTTCACTTGTTGCAATCGCAGCCCGGAGGAGGCTGCGAATGCAGACGACTGGTATGTTATAATGTTGATAATTATTTTACAAAATATTTATAATAAAAGAATATAATTATGAACTTTACGTTTTCTCTTATTGCCTAGACGTTATTATAACTCGTCTAGTTCATAATTTTAAAACTGTCATCTTTCAGGCTGCAGTGCCAACAGCACCAGCAGCCGTCGTCGTCGTCACCTTCGCTGTCGTTGCCGAGGTCGAGTTGCAGTAGCGACAGCAAATCAATGTTTGTATAATTAAATTATGATTTATTTAAAAGAGAAGTAAGGAACTTTTATGACAAATGTTATTACAGTGCATCGGAATATTTAAATGACACATTTTAATTCATAATACTTTTTTTATTTTATTTTTATTGACTAATTTTAATTTTATTGACATCTCATTTATATAAATTTTGATATTAATTTTATAATTTTGACATGTATTGGACTTACTTAATTAATAAACGGTTAATAAAGTTAAACTGTATTTGAATGATTTAGTAATCTGAAAATGAAATATTTAAAATTCTAAAGCTGCATTATTTTTTCATAGGTCGCTGCCGCCGTAATTAGCTGGGTCGGAAATGTCCCGCTCGGCGAGCGACCCGGGCCCTCAAGAGGGAGCCCGGGCCCCACCGCCCACGCTGCGGCTGTCGCGGCTGCAGCGGCGGCGCCGGCAACAACGGTATCTCTCGTGGCGCCAGTGGCGATGTCAATGTGGTGTGTGCGACGCACACCACATTTTAAATTATTATATTTAATTTAATTTTAGTTTTGTCTAGTGAATAAATAGGAGATATTTACTTACCATTTTTTATTTTTATTCATTTGAAGCACATGCTTCACACTCATCTGGGAGATAGTGGTCATAGGCTGCATTCCGAGTTACGCTGTAATCGATTTGAGCGCGCTAAAACTGTACCGAATTGGCGTGAGCGCGATAACGATGTCCCGTGAATCGTCATAGATGACGTCATGACATGCGCCATCTTGCGATAACGCCGACCATGCCCTAAATTAATATCACCGTGAGCGCTGTGAACATTCAAAAATGTCAGATGCACTGTTTTGGTTTTGTTAAGATTGAGTCGCATCAATATTCATAAATTATTGTGCTCAGGTGTTCTGTGATTGCGCTTCTGGCTACAGTCGCCACTTAAGAAGAAGAAGTTTGTGGTGTTTAACATACACAAAGAAGTACAAAATGAGTTTTCAAGTAAATATAGCCGACGAGCCTAACGGGCGACAAATTTCTGTCATGCTTACTTCGGAGCAATACGAGAGGGCTCAGAGAGGTAAGTTCTAAATTTTAGTCCCCCTTGCAGTTCTACCGACTGCTTAAACGATTGTAATGTAAATGTTTTACTCATCATAACTGCTTAGCCGTCTGTTTACAAAAGCTACCATAAAGTCTATTCTATAAGCATACAACCTGATACAACCACTGTATTGTCTTCTGTAGCATAAATGTTTACTAAACTGGTACTTGGTGTTTACAGATACTGATTATGTGCAGCAACTGGTGCATGACTTTGATGCAAGCATGCATAGCAGAGAGTCACTGCTGAATGAATCAACAGAACAACATGGTAATTTTTTAAAATCTGGTTATGCGCAGATACTTAATAGCTGAATGTGCCTGTTGTGTTTGCACAACATTTATCATGTTAAATAGCCATTATAGCCAATACTGCTGAATTCAGTAACAAAAATCCTGAAAAACAATATTATAGTAAGTAGTGTTAGTAGGAAGTACTCATTTTTATTTATTTTTTTATAGATCAAGATCCACCATCTCTGTTTATATGGAATGAGGCATGCATTTTGTTGCTACTGACATTATACAGTGAGCATAGAGAAGACTTCGAAAAAATGCGTCATAAGATGGTTTATGACCTAATAGCTAGAAAAATGTGTGACGCTCAATACAGTGTAAATGGTACCCAGTGCCAGTCAAAAATAAACAGTTTAAAAAACACTATAAAAAGATAGTGGATCACAATGCCACATCTGGAAATGATAGAGCAACATGGCCTTATTTAGATGTAAAATATTTTTTTACTTTCAATATTTCTTTACAATTTATTGTAGTCAAGTATAGTAATTAATAAAAAAAATTTGGATGCATGTCTATAAATTATAATTGCATGCTTCAGGTGTTTGTAGTGTAATGATAATTAACCATGCTTAATGTTATTATTTTTTCAGCGAATGAATGAGTTATTTGGCTCAACTGGGTGGGCTAATCCTGTAGCGCTGGCTTCAGAGATAGGACCCACACCAAATGAAAATGCTAGTCCACAACAACCAGAACCAAAGAAAAGGAAATTCGATCACATATTAGAAGAATATAGAAATGATATGAAGAAGTATAGGGAAGAAAGATCGAAACAAAAACAGGAAAATTTCAATAAATTCATGCAAATGAAGGAGCGACAGCATAAAGAAAAGATGCAAATTTTGCAGTCTTTGTGTAATAACAATAACAAATGAATGTAAGTTTTTCATAGAGATGGTAAGGTTTTAGACCTGATCAGTTTTAATTAGATGTATAGTGTGATTTGTGATATCTATTAGTTTTTTAAGATTTTAGTACTATTTGATTGAGTGTTCTGTTTGATATTTTTCTTATATTAGCAATTATTAATAATAAGGAAAAGAATGTGGCCTGCAGCACGAGCGCGGCACCTAATGCTCAGTGTGATTAAACTGTGATTCTAATTGACTGTTAATTTTTTTTTTACTGTTTGATATTTTTACCAGTTTTAATTAGATGTATAGGTCTACTTGTGATTTATTATTAGTTTTTTAAGATTTTAGTACTATTTGATTGAGTGTTCTGTTTGATATTTTTCTTATATTAGCATTTATTAATAATAAGGAAAAGAATGTGGCCTGCAGCACGAGCGCGGCACCTAATGTTCAGTCTGATTAAAACTGTGATTCAAGTTCCTTTAATATTATACTGTCCTTAATACTAAATTATTTGACAATATTTGTCGCTTGCGCATCCCTTCTTCTCTCCCATCGATGCTGTCGTTAATAAGGCGCCCTCTTTGCGTTACCCGTAAAAGCTCTTCAACAGGGATCATATCTCTCTCCAGTATACAAATGTTATGCAGTACTGCTAGAGCTAATAAGTATTCAGGTATTTTTTTTACTGTTATCATGGGTAAACAGTCCAGTATACTGCGCCAACGAGTCTTCCACAATCCAAATGCTCGCTCAATGGACATGCGTGCAGATGAAATACAAAAGTTGTAATTATTTTGTCTCGGTGACAAATGCCCATTGTTTTTAAATGGAACCATAACGTTCCGGTGTACTCCGTAAGCAGCATCACCAATAATGTGGCTGTCACCTTCAAAATAGACATCTGGGTTCTGAATAAAGTTCTGAACAGGTGACAGCCTAAATACTTTAGCATCATGCACACTCCCTGCATAACCAGCAAAGACACTTGTGAACACCATGTCATGGGTACAAACAGCCTGGAACAATGTATTAACATTATAATAATTATTATATTATTTGCATTGTAATTTTACTAGGTACATCAAGAGAGCTATCCTTACTTGGACTTGGATTGAGTGGGTTCCTTTACGGTTGATATAGGATTGTGCATCATTGGTTGGCGCCTTTATTTTAATGTGCGTACCATCAATGGCTCCCACTACCCTTGGGAATGCACTGTGCCTCTCAAATTCTCTAGCCACTTCTCTTGCATGCTCCCCTCTAGGCCATCTTATGAACTGCGGAGCAAGGGAATGGAGGGCATGAGAAACGCGTCGTACACTTCTTAGGGCAGTGGCCAGGCCTACATTAAATTTCTCACACACAGATCTGAAAAATTAAAATATGCAAATTAATTGTTTTTATTATTAATAACCTACAAAATGTTATAGACTACTACTACATGAAAAACAAACTGATTATTATTGTATATGAAATAAATATAATTTTTACCTGTAACAATCTGGTGTAGCCATCATCCAAAGTGCAATGAGAAGCTGTTTTTTAGCTTCTATAGGTTTCCTTCCAAAAGGTATTCCAGTTTCCATGATTTTCGGACCTATTAATCCCAATACGTAGTCGAAAGTATCAGGAAACATTCTGAAACGAAAACACCAAACAACAATGTTTTTAAGGCAAAATATTTTTTTTTTTGGCATACCTACATGAAAATCCAAGTTGTAACACTCAGACCAAACAAATTTTATTTGGTCTAAGGTTGTAACAGTATACCTGAAATGAGTTTTAAACTCATGCGCACTATATTTCATTACTGTTGCATCCATGTAATTTGTAATTCGTGGTATTTTTCTTCGGGGTAAACCTTTGCCGGGAGCATATAAATACGCTAATATCATCACTTCGTCATCCTCTTCATCACTGGAAGAATCGTCGTCGTTCTCAAACGAGTTATCAGAGTCGCTAGAGTCAACCAACAAAACAGAAGCAGAAGTGCGTTGAACTTGCATTTTCGGTCAGTGGGTCGTCTTATAGAAAAAATAGGTATCCAGTTAGTCTTTCTTGTGCAATCACTGGTATGGTATTTAATATTATAAAACTCTAGGGGCCTAGGGGTAATAGATAGTCTTTGGGGTTATGATGTGATATGTTTTGACGCGAGCACTGTAAGCGCGTTCACGAGCGTTCCGAATTGTTGACAGCCCTCAGCTGTCATAATCGTGATATCTAAATCGGAACGCGAAATATTGATGTGAGCGATTATTTCCTAATTCGGAAAGCGGCCATAGATGGCCATTGGGCATTCCGCACAAAAAAAAAGTTTTCCTCACTTATTACTGCTAAAATATTATTGTTTATGCTAAAATCTATAATAAAATGTTCTGGCAAATAATCAGGCACTGGATAGTTGCACCCCGGACAAAGTTCAAGTTTAATGAAATGGGTTTCACCCCATGGCCATATTTGTCCGTTTTCGAACATTTCTACACTGGACAGCAAATAAACCGAGCCACCCGCTACCCAGGTACTCTAATTCGATTTTCATCTTCTCCCGGACTACCGCACGGTCAACATCTATGTAATCTGTTTCGCGACTTATAAATCAATATTCGCTACGAGAGTTGTGGTTACGTTAAAATATACCAGTATTGTCAATAATGAACATCAGTGGTTAACATTACTGAAGTGACTGAAGCTATATTGTGCGGATTTGTTCATCATTAAGTAATTTTATCAAGTAATTAGTGACAAATGTAAAAAAACTCATACCGTCAACAAGTGACAAATTAGTGACTCACAGAAACGCGTAAGCGACGCGATATACACGGCGGTTACGACGTTCTTACCGCGACCGTGTTCACAGTGCGTCGACTCGTCGCTCGGCAAGTAAACTATAAATTACAGTAATAACGAACGTACTATTTACGCTCTGTTGTTTTGGTTCCGTCGTAAAATACACCATGCCGCTTAAACGTACACCGCCTATCACACCTTCTAATGATGATAAAGAAGGCAGCAGTATCTGTTTTCGGGTTATATCTCAATCAGGATCTACTCCAAATCTATCTACTGACGAAAACATCACTACCCGACTTAAACGTAAGCGGGATACTGACGAAACTTGTATGGAGGAGATACGCTTATTATTATCCGCGGCTGCAGTGCAGTCGGAGTCTAAGTTTGCGGCTTTACAGGCGTCTTTAACTGCCGTTATTGCTCAAAATGAAGAGATTAAAAAGAACATTATTTTTGTTTCTGAAAAATATGATGATATGTTGCTCAAAGTAGAACAACTTGAATCGGAGCGTAAAATCGACCGCAGTACTATCCAACGCCTGGAAGGGACTGTTGAAAGTCTGGAGCGACAACTTTGTTCCACGAAAGTGGAAATAAAAAATATACCCAAAAAACAGGATGAAAGCAAAGAGGACCTTTGTGCGATTGTGCAGGCGACTGCGAATGCTCTGAACGCGCCGATCCAGCTTCATGACATTAAGGATGTTTTTCGTATTACCAAGAAGGATGACTCATCAACATCATTAATAGTTGTGGATTTTCTTAGCGTATCGACTAAGGCAGCTCTAATAAAGGGCGCGAGACAGTTTAATATTAAAAATAAAGGAGATAAGTTAAACACGGTACATCTAAAATTAGAAGGTCCAGCAAAACCAATCTACCTGTCTGAGAGACTAACCCCAAAAGCCCAGCGTCTATATTATCTCGCACGCACTTTTGCTAAAGACAATAGTTTTAAATTTTGTTGGACATCGTTTGGGAAGATATTCCTTAGGCAGGTTGAAGGGAAAAAGCAAATTGTTATTAATAGTGAGGCTGACATTAACAGTCTTCTGCTGAACAAATGACTATCTTCCTTTTATGAATACAGTATTTCTTTTGTAAAACCAGCCCTCGTTATACTATTTTTTAGATTGTTATTCAAATTTAATAAATTAGTCAGTAATTACTCCTCATTATGTCACACGAAACCTACAGTACAACACACCCTACACCCAAACTACTCACAAACAATTATTATACACATACACACACACAAACATTCCTTACGTCGTAGTTCTAACAGTTACTCCTGTAGTCATAGTCTGTCCTTTCAATCCCCCAAATGCTTTTGTATAAATTCCAACCACAAACATAAAATTGTAACAATATATATTATATCGTCTTTCAATGAATAATACAACTAATATAATTTTTTCAGAACTCGATAGTATAAATGTAGCCTCAGCATATAACTGCGATACCGATACCTGTAATGCGTTTATAGGGAACTATTCTAAGTCCTGGAATATATTCTCGCAAAACATACGCAGCATATACAAAAATGTAGACGGCTTATTGGCTCAGTTATCTAGACTATCTTTTGAGCCTGATATAATCATTTTAACCGAGTGTTGGCTGAACGAGAACAAACCTATTCCAAACATTGAAAACTATATTTCCCACTTCTCTCGTAATTGCCTCAATCAAAATGACGGAATCGTTATATATGTTAAGAAAAATATAAGGTGCAAGATAGCAGAACCAGAACCTATAGGAGCTAACTTTCTTACAATAGAACTAGAACCGGATATTTTTATTTTGGCTATTTATAGGTCACCATCAATTCGCTGTACAGATAGTTTCTTAAATTCAATTGATAACATTATTCGTCCGATATGCTCAAAGAAAAATAATGTCATACTTGTTGGTGACATTAATATTAACATAAAAAATAACAATAACGATAGGAACAGTGAACCTTATTTAAATTTGTTAGCTGAGTTAGGAATGTTGCCAGGGCATGTATATTCTACTAGACTGAACAACTGTCTGGATCACATTATTTTAAAAACCATCCTTCCTGCATCAGTATTTGTCATCGATTCCACAATTACAGATCACTCCGCGGTTATACTTAATATGATTCCCGTACAGTCTAAGTCTAATAAAATAATTACATCCAAAAAAGTTGACTTCCAGGGTTGTGTAAAATACCTTGAGATAGTAGATTTTTCCTATATAACTTCTGAATCTGATGCTAACGAAGCTGCAACAATGTTCGTTGAACAATTAACAACTGCAATAACGCTGAATACAACTACTTCCAAAGTCTCCAATAAAAAGAGAATTCTTAAACCGTGGTTAACCCCCGGACTTTTACGTTGCATTCGTAACAGGGATAAACTACATATTAAATTGAAAAAAAAACCAGAAAATAGTACCCTTGAAATAACGTATAAGCGATATCGGAATTTCTGCAATTCTTTGCTGAAAAGACTGAGAAGACAGTACGAAAAATCGTTACTAACTAGTGCTAAAACTAGCAAAGACTCTTGGAATGCCATTAAAACGATAATTAATTATAATAAACCCAAGCCCATATCCGAGGACTTGTTACCCTCTATAGATAAAGTGGAACAGGAACTAGAACTTGTGAATGGCTATTTCGCAAACATTGGCAAACAGCTAGCAGACGCAGTGTCTGCCTCTAACGACCCCAGTTCTTCATCAGACGACTTTTCAATACCCCGTCTTGCCAATTCTTTTGTGCTTCTTCCTCCTGATGAGGCTGAACTGGAGTCTTTAATACTGGGCCTTAAGAATAACTGTTCTGCCGGCTGGGATTCAATACCCGCACAATTACTTAAATTATCGAGACACATTATAATTCCTCCGCTAGTGAAACTTTTTGAACTCTGTATTATGCAAGGAATATTCCCGAAAGTTTTTAAGCGGGCTATTATCACCCCTGTTCATAAGGGTGGGGCTCGAGACGAAGTTTCAAATTATAGACCGATTTCAGTCCTTACATCTCTATCCAAAATTTTAGAAAAAATATTGAACGGTCGATTAATGAAATATCTTGAAAAATATAACCTCTTATCAAATTCTCAATTTGGGTTTAGGCCGGGGAAAAGTACAGAAGATGCTGTTAGTGCATTAACGGACTATGTTACTGCACGAATAGATTCCAAGCAAAAATGCTTAGGTGTATTCCTCGACCTAGCCAAAGCATTTGATACCGTCTCGATTCCTGCCCTTGTGAACAAATTAGAATGCATTGGTATCCGGGAAAATACACTAATGATTTTTAAAGATTTCCTTTGCGGCCGTATGCAACAAGTTAGGATCGGAAATCATGTCAGTAAGGCTACTCCGGTGGTGTATGGGGTCCCCCAAGGCAGTATCCTCGGCCCGAGCCTCTTTTTAATTTATATTAATGACTTATGTGATCAACAACTTCTTAATGGAAAAATTTTTACTTATGCTGATGACACCGCTATAGTTTTTCATGGTGATTCTTGGGACGGGGTTAAAGTATTTGCTGAGGCGGGACTTCATCGAATACGTTTATGGCTCAATAAAAACTTATTATCTTTAAATCTTGCAAAATCTACGTACATACAGTTTTCTTTTGCCAAGACTTCGCCAACAAATGTTGATCTAAAGGTTCATTCTTGTAATTATTCTTCTCATACAGATTGTTCATGCCGTTCATTAACAGGGTCCACCGATGTGAAATATCTTGGGGTTATACTAGATGAAAGATTGACTTGGCGTCCATATTTAGGATTGATTACAGCTCGTACTAGGAAGCTTATATGGGTGTTTAAACGTCTAAGACATGTAGCCGATTTTCAACTTTTACGGACTGTTTACTATGCCTTAGCTCAGTCAGTACTTGGGTATTGTACTGTTGTATGGGGAGGGGCGTGCAAAACCTTTATGTTACGCTTGGAAAGAGCACAGCGATCTTTACTGAAAGTTATGACATTCAGGACATATAGATTTCCTACAAAAACCTTGTACGAGTCATGTCAAGTGCTTACAGTAAGACAGTTGTATTTATTTCTCCTCCTTATTAAACAACATAAGATCTCCCCATATAATGCCGCGGATTACCATAGTAAGCGTACTATCAGAGATGTACATCCATCAGTCAAATATCTTACAGCATCTGCTAGAAGACAACAATGCTACATGTCTATATACTTATATAATAAAATAAATAAACTAAAAAACTTCCACCCTCTTTCCTGTCGTGAAGCTAAAATTCTACTTAAGGAATGGCTGCTTGGTTTAGACTATGGCCAAACCGAAAAATTGCTCCCCTAAACGCACCCCATGTTAGGAATGTAATACTATTCCACATTCACTTTCATACATCATAAAAGACAATTTTCATCCATACATCCACACTACACATCCACACTTCACAATTTTACATTCACCTTTCACATTTACACTCTACTCACATTTCTTTCTATTTTTTAAGTTTCTGTGCAAAAAATGATTACTGTTGTGACATCTGATGGGAGAAGACACTGACTTCTGTAACACAGGTCTCTGAACCTAGATCAGAAGTCAGGGACTTCATAGGTCTTGTGTATCTTTTATTTGTGAATAAATTTATTTTATTATTTTTTTTTATTTTTTATTTTCTCAAAAACTAAAAAACCTACAATTATCAAAGTTGTACCTACAGAAAGTGCGTTTCATAGTGATTAAAATGAAAGGAAACTCATTGGGTTTAAACAATATTTCAGTGTTTATTAAGGATTTTACAAAGAGGAATCGTTTTCCAGTCGTGACAATTGTTAGTAATGATAAAGTGAAAAAAAAAATTAAAGCCAAAAACAAAGATAAAATCAAAAAAAAGTTTTTGATCAATATTCCGTATTCCCTCCCCTTGCTCGGATAACTGCCAGCATCCTTGTATTCATCGACCTTACGAGCCTGACGATAAAATCTTGAGGAATTGTATACCACTCCTCTTCAATTGCGATTCGCAGCTCTGGAAGCCTTGTTGGAGCAGGTACCCGGGCTCGAATCAGACGTTTCAGCTCATCCCATAAGTGTTCTATCGGATTCAAGTCCGGGCTTCGAGCTGGCCTCGAATGCTGACGTCGCGTAGATACTGGGTCACCACATGAGCAACATGAGGCCGTGCATTATCATGCATCAATTGCATATCCTGTCCGATATATCCTGCGTAAGGTACCACATGGTCTGCGAGGATTTCAGTAATGTAGCGATGAGAAGTAAGTCCACGTGTACGGCCCGTCGGTTCGATGAAAACTAACGCTGTATGTGCTGTTAACGAGATGCCGCCTCAGAACATTAAAGATCCTCCTCCATAAGCAACAGTTTCCTCGATGCAACACTGAGAATAACGTTCTCCAGGGCGACGATATACTCTCTGACGTCGATCACTTCCATGTAGACTCACCCTGGTCTCCTAAGTGAAGAGTACATTACTCCACTGCTCTAATGTCCAATCCCTATGCTCTCGAGCAAATTCAAGTCGTGCTCGACGGTGTGCTACCGTTAATGCTGGGCCTGTTGCAGCTCTTTTTGGGGTCAGGTTTCGTTCAGCAAGTCTCCTTCTGACGATATCTGAACTTATGACCACTTGGCGTTCGTCACGCAGACTTTGTTGGACTTGAACTGCGTTGAGGTGGCGATTTCGCAGAACAGTAAGGTGTATATAACGATCATCTGCTGCTGATGTAGCCCTAGGTCTGCCCGTACCTGGACGGCGATCGAATGCTCCAGTCTCTAGGTATCGTCTGTAAGCTCGTTGCACCGAAGATCTGCTGATTCGAAGCCTTCGAGCGACTTCACGTTGCGCAATGCCTGCTTGAAGTAATGCTACAGCTTGAGCTGATTCCTGAGGTGTTGTATCCATTATTAATCGAAAAAAGTAGCAAAAACACACGCGTCTGAGCAAACGATGGACAAAAACTAAAGAAATGATAAGAAATATCCGACTACTCTCATTGTAGAGAAAAAGAACGCTGATTTCAAACTCTGGTGAAAACAGAGCAAATCGTTAGCATTGTGTTTGTTGATTGATTACAATGTGAGTTGACAGTACTTTCGAATTAACTTGTAGTAATTTAAATCACCATGAAACGCACTTTTTGTAGGTATAACTTTGATAGTTGTAAGTTTTATACTTTTTGAGAAAATCGAATCAGAGTTCCTAGGTAGCGGGTGGCTCGGTTTATTTGCTGACCAGTGTATAAAGTCATCTACACTTAAAAATCTGTCTACGTCCATAAAAATGTCATCCATTATATAAAACTTAAACCAGATCACTTATTCTAAAAGCACTACCTAATGAAATAAACTACGACACTTAATAGATCACTAAATCTAAGAGCACTATCTACTGAAAACACTAAAGCTAGACAAAGAACATTAAGAGAGTAACTATGACCTTTCAGAGCAAAACTTTACGGAATACTAACAATATTGACCAAAATTTTTTAATATTTCTGTTAAAAAGTTGTTCTTCTGTTCAAGGGTCAATAATATACAAAATTTATTAGTTGCACTTCAAGTGATTAGGAAACTACTTTTCACCACCTTAAGAACCTTGTTCTCGAAACAATTAAATCTGATAAGTTCGAACTCTAAAATTAATTTGTTATGTGTGAATGAGTATACGATAACTTTTTATATAGGAACGTAAAGGAGTTGTTGAAAAAGTTTGCCTTAGAATGGGCTATTCAATTACAATTCCAGAATATTATTTCATAATATTAGGCGTGCCATACACATTTACACATTATAATTTATTTATTTATTTAAATTATTTATTGAATTTAAACTGCAAATAGGTGACATAATACCATTGACATTCTTTACCAGGAAATGAGTGAGTTGCGTAAGTAGAAAAGAATATACTAATAAATTAATAAATAATATTAATATAATTATCAATCGGTATGTGTTGGATGACCGGCCATTCTACTCAGGTATTTTATCATCAGCTGGTCGATTCTGTTGAAATCACCGCGTGTAAACCTGGGTGTAGTGAGCACTGAAGTCTCTGTCAGTGTCACTACACCCAGGTTTACACGCGGTGATTTCAACAGAATCGACCAGCTGGTCATTTTTATCTTATGTTCCGAAAAAGATATTGGCCGAACTGATGTCTTATTTTTTATATTACAATAATAAACCATCCTAAAGTTACCAGGAAACGCAAAATTTTAACTGCATATTTTTTGCGATCTCTATTTTTTATGATGGTTTTTACAACAGATGTTGTTTGATTATTGTTTCTATAAAAGAGTTTGTTGCTATTTTGATAAGTAATACCACAGAAAGGAATAGTTGTGTTACTTGTTTAACATCTGTAGAAGTCTCCAAAGGTGTAGAAATAATTTAAAACAGTCGAGTAGAATTAATTTGGTTTATTCCGTACAATGACAAAATCAGAGTGAGAGGTTACATCGGTACAGTTAAACTTAACCGCTAATTAACTTAATGTTCGCGCGTAGCATCATTAGTCCATGGGTAGTAAAATTGCTTCGATGAAAGCAGTAGGCGCTCCGACATGCCCCCGGGCGTTGAAAGCCTTCCTTTCAACCACTTATTAAGTATTAGTGATCGGAAGGGGACAAATCTTGCTGAAAGATCTTCTGACCACTCCAGTCGAGGTTTTGATCTCCGCCACGCGCGCAACTTGGTCAGCACCAGGGTACAACCTCATAATTTTGCCTAGCTTCCACTTGAGGGGAGGCAAATGATCTTCCTTCAACAAAACAAGGGAATCGATATTCAAAGGATGGTTGGAAGCCTGCCACTTTGTCCGTTGTTGGAGTTCCGACACATACTCTTTGCTCCACCTTGTCCAAAAATGCTGTCGCAATTGCTCGATACGATGGAAGCGGGTGAGATGGGCAGCATTATGATCTTGAAGATCCTTAGTTGGCAGCGAAATAAGAGGGCGTCCGATCAAAAAATGTCCCGGGGTTAACGGCGTCATATCGTCGGGGTGCGAAGACAAAGGCGTGAGTGGCCGTGAGTTTAAAATGGCTTCGATTTGAACCAAAGTTGAATTTAATTCCTCGTAAGTGAGGTTACAATTTCCCAGCACTCTCAGCAAATGAAATTTTGTGGATTTAACCCCCGCCTCCCAGATGCCACCAAAATGTGGTGAATAAGCAGGAATGAAATGAAATTGTATTCCTTCATTTGCTAAGTCACTAGATAATCCATCCGAGTTATTCTTTAAAAACTTTGCCAAATCATTGTATGCTCCGACAAATGTTGTCCCATTATCAGAGAACATCTGTGCCGGTTTACCTCTACGTGCAATAAACCTACGTAAGGCTGATAAATAACTGGAGCTCGTCATATCACCTACCAGTTCTAATTGTATTGCCTTGGTAGTGAAACAGATGAATAAAACAATGTAAACCTTCATTATGCGACAACCTCGTCCTTGACGACTAGCGGAAGAAATAGGACCCGCGTAGTCTACGCCAACAGTTTGAAAGGGAAAGCCTCCCGGTGATAGGCGCTGCTGTGGTAAATTACCCATTATTGGTGCTATAACCTTTCCCTTCATACGAGAACACCTAATGCAGCGATGATAACATGCCTTAGCCAAATTACGTCCCCCTATTGGCCAATATACCTCTCTAATTGATGCTAATAATAATTGTGGTCCAGCGTGCATGAGCTTCTCATGTTCAAATTCAAAAAGCAAAATTGTAAAGGGATGAGTGGACTGTAAGAGAATTGGATGCTTTTTTGAATATGTAAATGTAGAATTTTCAAGACGACCGCCAACTCGCATAATTTTAAATTCATCAAAAAATACATTAAATTTAAGCAAATTACTCTTTTTTGAAAGACTTTTATTTTTAAGTAAAATACGATATTCAGTGAACGACTCCATCTGAGACACTCTAATAATGACGTTCAATGCGTTACATAACTCAACTTCGGAAAGATAATTGCTTACAAGTGGCCGTCGTCTACATGCATCAATAAATCGTAGCATGTATGCTACCGCACGCCTAAGACGATTAAATTTAGAAAAACGATTAAATTGAATGAAATTATTAACGTTATTGACTTCTTCCATTTGTGCAACACATGATAATTCGGTGCGCGTTTCTGGTAGTGATTTCGTGTTCATATAAACTGAATTTAAAGGCCAGCTTACTTCAGGCTTCATTAAAAAAATAGGCCCTGACCACCAAACATCTAGTGACTGAATTGACTCAACGCTAACACCACGCGAAATATAATCCGCTGGGTTATGTTCAGTAGGAACGTGTCGCCATACACAATCGCCGGTCAAATCTAAAATCTCACCAATGCGATTACGGACAAATGTGTGCAATTTACACGGCAACGTTTTTAACCAACCCAGTAATATAGTTGAATCAGTCCAGAACGTAGTACATGCCGCCTTAACTCGTAATGACTTCACTACCTTATTATAAAGACGAGCACCGACTAAAGCTCCACAGAGCTCAAGTCTGGGAATCGTAGTAGCCTTAATCGGAGCTACTCGACTCTTAGAAGCTAATAATCTGACAAGAATTTTACCAGATTCGTTAGTGCTACGAACATACAGACATGCGCCGTATGCTCTTTCAGACGCATCAGAAAAAATGTGAAACTCGAGACGTTTGAATGAATCGATTATTACACGTCGTGGAACGCGAATGTTATTAAGGTGATGCAACTTTTTAATTATGTCAGACCATACATTTTCAATTTCCGGCGTTAACGGCTCATCCCAGGACAGTTTATGCAACCATAATTTCTGTAAGAGCATTTTCAGACTAATGACAACAGGAGAAACGAGACCTAAAGGGTCAAATATTTGTGAAATTATGGAAAGCATACTACGTTTCGTACACAGCTCTGTCTTGGCGATCGAGTGACCTATGGGAAAACATAGTTCATCAGAAACAGCTTGCCACCCTAAACCTAAGGTCTTGCTGGGCTCATTGCTACCGATGTTTAAATTTAGGGAAGACTGAGCCAGTTCAGACACTAATTGAGGTTCATTAGACTGCCACTTTCTAAGTGGAAAGCAAGCTGAGGCGAGGACTGACGTAAGTTTACTACGCATGTCTTTAACGTCATTAAGATCATCCCCTCCACTTAAAAGATCATCGACATAAAAATCACGTGTGATGACTTCTGCGATTCTTTCGTCGTCACACTCAAGACCGAGCTGCTTAAGGCACCTGGTAGCGAGAAAGGGGGCACTTGCGGTCCCATAGGTTACCGTGTTGAGCTGATATGCTTTTAGTGCATCTTTAGGGTTGCAACGCCAAACTATCCTCTGCAAATCCCTATCATCAGGATGTACCGCTATCTGCCGGTACATCTTTTCAACATCAGCCATTAAAATATATTTATGCTGTCGAAATCGCAGAAGAATAGATAAAAGGTCATCCTGAACCGTGGGTCCAACCATTTGGATGCTGTTTAGGGTAACACCATTAGAGGTTGGGCTACTCGCATTAAACACGGCCCTCAGTTTGGTGGTCGTGCTGCTGTCCCGAATAACGCCGTGATGAGGAATGTAGTGCGGATCAGTAGTTAGTTTACATTCTGTCATATGACCCAACGAAATGTATTCTGACATAAATTCAGAGTACATTTTATAAACGTTCGCCTGGTTTGAATACCTACGCTCTAAAGAATAAAAACATTGCTTCGCACGTTGCAATGAATTGCCTAACACGGACGGATTATTCTTTAACGGAATTCTTACACAAAAGCGTCCATCAGGCAAACGCGTAGTGTTGGTCACAAAATGATCCTCACACAATTTGTGTTCGGGTGAGGTAGCGGAACATTCAGCTACATCCTCCAAATTCCAAAAACGCTCGAGCTGATGCTGAATTTGCGCATGAACACTATTACTAGCAGCCGCATCAAGCTGCACAAAATTACAAACAGGGTTAGGTAAACTAGTGGCATTACTATTTACTAAAGGGCCAGAAACTATCCACCCTAACCTAGTTTCGTAAAGTGTAGGTTTGCCTGTGCCTAAATCTATCCTTTGTGATCCTAGAACATCCCAGAAAATGTCAGCGCCTATTATCAAATCAACTGACGCAGGTGTGTGAAAGTTAGGATCGGCTAAACATACGTCACTAGGTATATTAAGTGTACTTATGTCGAGCGAATGGCACGGGACGTTGTTTGTTATCGACGGTAAAACGAAACATCTTAAATTAGCCACAAAGGTTTCATCTAATGATTTTAAAGGCACCAAACACATTTTATTTATTTGCGACGCAACACTGTTAATACCCATAATTGATTTATTTATGGGTGTAAAGGGCACATTTAATTGACGATACATTTTATTCGTCATAAGACAGGAAGTACTACCACTATCGAGAATTGCGCGAGCTAAGTGCTCGCGATTATTTGAATCATAAAGCTTAATTAGTACCGTCGATAACAGAACGTCAATGCGATGACCGTGTCCTTGATGACTGGAAGTCGCGACGCTCGCCGACAGTGTCAAGCTAGGATTCACATCGGTAGAAGTGGCGGGGGGCGTGCTGCAAACAATGTTATCAGTTCGCCCGCTAGGCGCAACCGGTTTTGTCTTAGTAGTATCTGCTACATGAATTAAAGTGTTATGACGTCGTTTGCATAATTTGCAACCTGGCTTCTTACAATGATTAGCGTAGTGTCCACTGCAAAAACAATTAAAACAAACTTTAAAACTAGGTAATAACTGAAGTCGTGCTTCATTGCTTAAACCTAAAAACTGCGGACAGTTATTCAGTTTGTGATCTTCGCTGCATTTAGGACACTTCCCTGAATTCGAGCTGGCTACATTGTTATTAGAACTGTTGTCTAATGAAACCATAGTTTTATGTTTGGACGATTTAGTATTTGTGTTACGTTGTGTGGTGTTCTGTGATGTATGATACTCTATGGATTCAATAAGGTCAGTGCGAATCTTCATGAATTCAATGAAATGTTGAAGTGAAATGGTATGATCCTTGGTGATCCGACCTTTGTACTCTTCCCATTCACGTAGTGTCCTGGTGTCTAACTTGTGTGACATGATGTGAATGAGAAGCGTATCCCAGTGCTTCACAGGCTCTCCTAAGGACTCCAATGCACGGAAATTCTTGTTAAACTGATCCATTAAGCGTTTCAAGTGACTTGACGATTCTCGTGTTACTGGCTCGATGTTAAACAACGCCGAAACGTGATTATGGACTAATAACCATTTATTATCGTAGCGGTCACACAACAATTGCCAAGCTATGTCATAGTTTGTCGCACAGAACTGAATGGAATTAATTACCACAGCAGCGGAACTTTCCAAAGACGCTCTCAGGTAATGATATTTATTGATAATATCTATGCTTTGATTTGAGTGTATTAGACTATCAAACGTGTCACGAAACTCGAGCCAATTTTCATACGAGCCATCGAACTTAGGCAGCTGTATGGTAGGTAATTTGACGGGCTTGTTGTTACTATTGGTACCACTATGAGAACAGCATTCACTAGGCACTGGAGGTTTTTTATGACTAGCTATTATTTCCTGTGCCTGACAGAGGATTTTATAGTATCTAGACTCAAATTCGTCCCTCTCTAACAATTGGGTTTCACAGTCTGAGATACATTCGAGCCTCGTTTGCGTCTCGTCATAACTAGCATACAATAATTCGAGCTTACCTATACGCATTTCAATTTCGCTAATGTCCTTTGATGTAATCGATGAACTGTCTAGTGACTTTAAAAATCCAGAAAATATTGTGATACGACCTTTGTAGCTACTGCGTTTCTTAGTAAGTTCTGCAATTTCCCGTGCTACTTCCATATCGGCCTTGTCACTTTTTGTGGACATCGTGGGAGACGATTGATAAATCCTGGAATTTATAACAATAGGATCAAATGCTGTCTAAGTTGATAATTTACCTATAAATTGAGCGTGTAAGTTTGGAAAATAAACTAAATTACAATGAATTTTATTCTACTCCTAACTGCAATAACAAGGTCTATATAATAATGACTTAACACAATGTTATTTACTTACTTACTTCAATCTACTTGTCGAAATATAAAATGAGCAATTACGGAAAAACTTTAAAACAATTAATTCAAAACGTTACTTTAAACAAATCAGTAAACGATTAATAGTAATGAACTCAGTTCTAAACTTTAAGATCATAAAGTGATTAACACGTTAAAGTTAACCTTTATTCGCTCAATGACACAGGAGATTTTGGCTAAGTAAAATAATAATTGTGCAGTACTAACCTTTTAATAATTTAAATGATTACTATAAATACTACCTTTAGAGTACTGGGTTGATTACAACTTAAAACACACGAATTTAATGTCCAAGCCACTTTTTCAAGCACCTCTCGAACTCGTCCACGTTGTTATAACCCGTCGTAAGTTTTCAATAATTTATGTAATTTCTTGAAATTATCGCTGATCTTCATGTAATTATTATTAATCCGGTTCGTAGGACCATGTAGAAGTCTCCAAAGGTGTACAAATAATTTAAAACAGTCGAGTAGAATTAATTTGGTTTATTCCGTACAATGACAAAATCAGAGTGAGAGGTTACATCGGTACAGTTAAACTTAACCGCTAATTAACTTAATGTTCGCGCGTAGCATCATTAGTCCATGGGTAGTAAAATTGCTTCGATGAAAGCAGTAGGCGCTCCGACAACATCATCATCAATATATAATAGGTATAGAAATTATAGTTACTACAGAGCGTCGGTGGCTTATACCCGGTTTCTGAATTGAGAATTTGAAGTTGAGAACGTCCTAATCTGTACTTAAGTATAACTTAAACATTTTTTCGTTTCTGAATTAAGTTTTTTTAAACTCTAATCAAGATTTGAGTAATTAATCATCATTTACTCAAATTTGAAAGGAAGCATGCTTAAGGTTTGCTTAAGGTCGTCAGTTGCGTTTCTGAAATAAGAAAAACGTGTTTGACAACACTCAAAGCATTATCAACGTCAAGTTGAGCAGTTGAAAGTTGACACACCAATTTCGGCTGTTCAAACTGTGATCAGCTATATAATAACATAACAACTATAGTGATTTTCATCATAATGAGTGACGACGATACTTCTCTGTCGTCTTTGGAGATGCCTCAACGCAGACAAACGCGCAGAAGGCCAGACAGAATACCAGGACATCGATTCGGCCTAACTTCTTCATCTCGCTAAGCGATGAACAATTCAAGAGTCGGTTCCGGTTTACGAAGGAGTCGGTTCGGTTTATTCTTAACAAAATAAAGCCTAAACTGACCCGTCGTATTCAACGGCGGGACTGTATTTCTCCCATATTACAGCTATTAATAACTCTTAGGTTTTATGCGACTGGGAGCTTTCAAGCTGTTGTGGGGGACTCCGTGAATGTGAGCAAGGCGACGGTGTGCCGCGTGGTAGAGAGGGTTACTAGTGCCATAGCATTGTTAAGATGTCAATATGTTCGTATGCCCAATGCACAGGAGAGACCATCAGTGGCGGCACGATTTTTTGATATAGCTGGATTTCCTAGAGTCATAGGTGCCGTAGACTGCACACATGTTAAAATAAATTCACCAGGAGGGAGCAGAGCTGAGCTGTATAGGAACAGAAATAGTAGATTATTAACCAAGGGGATAAAGCAGTGTCTTCTGTCGCGGGTGACGATTTAAATCGCGAGCGTAACGAAGGACTCGAGGTTTACTCCCGAGCGAAGCGAGGGTGTTAAAAACTTAAATCACGAGCGAAGCGAGGGATTTAAGACGAGTCCTGAGTGTAGCGAGGGATTTAATTTCACCCAAGACTAAGACAGCTTTATCACCGAGGAAAATACTCTACTTTTCGTACCATTTGCGAAAAAAATAACACAGTAATAATATGAGATAAGCATTAATTAAAAATAATGACAATTAAAAGTAGACGTATTTTTAGAACATTAACTTATTTATAGAAATAAATTACAATAAACTTAACGTTTAAATATTTGAAGCATGAAGCAAACAACCCGGTTGTTTGCTTCATGATTTGAAGAAAACAAAAACGCGGCGAATTCCTAGATTAATATTTTTTTGTCGGAAAAGCAAAGGCATCAAGCTCATACGGCCTCGTCGGTTTTCGTAATTTTATTTAATTAATAATCATAACTGCATAATAAACGCGTATTTTTTTTCAAAAAGATGTTTATTGCAGATGCTATAAATACAAACTCACTGGTGTAAACACAGATGTAGTTCAGTATAAATTTCGGTAAGTATTCCAAATTTAAATCACATTTTCTCCCTAGGGGATGAATGAAATCCAGTACAATTTTCTTTCCCTGTTTTTAACAGATTAAAAATGACTATTGTTATGTTCGCTTTTTGTGGCATAGAATGTCACTTTTTTGAGCAAGTGGTACGAAAAGGTTTTTTTTCTATAAACGTTCAAGCCATCTGTGATGCCAATTTACAAATAACCAGTGTCATTGCACGTTGGCCAGGCTCCGTACACGACACTACTATTTGGAATGACTCACCACTTGCAGCTCAGTTTGAAGCTGGCAGATTTGGGTCATACCTTATTCTCGGTGATAGTGGTTACCCATGCCTTAGATATCTCATGACACCCTTTTTGAACCCTGCCTCTCCATCCCAAGAAGCCTATAACAGATCTCAGATAGCATCACGAAACACAATTGAGAGATGTTTTGGTGTACTTAAAAGAAGGTTTCCATGCCTACATTCAGGAATGCAGTTAAAGCTTCAAAAAGTATTGAAGGTGATTGTGGCGTGCGTTGTACTTCACAATATAACTCTTCATCTGGATAACTACATTGTGGAACATGATGAGCATTTACAAGAAGAAAGTGATGAACCATTACCTCAAATGTCAAATACCCAAAATTTTGCTGCCAGAACATCCATAGTACAAAATTATTTTACACAATAAAAGTTTAAATATTTCAATAGTATTACAATAAAAAAAAATGTAGGTATAGTAATATTTTAATTAGGTACTCCTAGTTTTATCAGTTACATAAAAACAGCCTTGTAGAATCGGAAGTACAGTACTATATACATATAGGTATGTGCCCGACCCAGTTCTCGAAAATGGAAATATCACATTGTACTGAGATCGATCCATCATCACTGACAGGACTACTGTTGCCAATAAGCCTGATATAAGTGGTGGACTCAGCGATCATTCTGCCGATAGTTGTATCAGCCAATTGCTTAATTGCCAAGAGCCTCGACCAACACCTAAGGAAGCTCTCGGTACTTCTGGACACGGCCCGCATTGTTAGGAGGTTCCTCTCTCTGGAGCCCTGACCGCCGGTAGCTTGGACCCTGTTCCAGATACCGGTGGGTTACAATTTTTTTAAATGTTTTTATATTCTAATATTTAAAAATGTCCATTTATATGTATATTTAATGAAATAAATACAGTTATACAGTTATGTATTTTTCCTAGCATTCAGAAATCACAGCTATTCGTTATAAGTACCTATCCATACTAATATAGATGGTATCCTGGGGACGGACATAGGCTACTTTTTTTTTCAAAAATAATCCTACAGGGGGTGATATAGGGGATGAAAGTTTGTATGGAAAACTCAGTATTTCTTAAGTTAGGGATGTGAAAATTAAAATTTATGTTTTTGATAGGAAATAAAGAAATATTCGGTTCAGCGTTTTTGAAAAATCATCCCCTAAGGGGGTAAAATATAGTAAAATAGGGGTTGATTTTAAAATTTACAAAACTGCACGGATTTCGACAAAATTTGGGAAGGCTATAGATAGCATCCTGGGAAACGACATGAGCTACTTTTTGTCTTAAAACATAATCGTACAAGGGGTGATATAAGGGATGAAAATTTGTATGGGAAACCCAACATTTCTTAAGTTAGGGATATGAAAATTCAAATTTATGCTTTTGGTAGGAAATAAAGAAATATATGGTACAGCGTTTTTGAGGGGGTACAATAAGGGTTGACAAATGTTTGTGTACCTACCTCTTTTTAAGAGATTTAAGGGATTGGAAATGTAGTCATAGTTCGAATCTTGAGGTAACATTTAGTCTTTATTTCATTCGGCGTTTTTACGAGGAAATTATTTGAACGAGTGGACACTCGGACAAAAGTTATTTGTTATTAGAGCGTGACTGGCATAATAAATTTTAAGTAATTAACAAAGTCCCCCCGCCGCGTAAGTCTGTTTGTTTGAATGCGATAATGTCAAAAAGTACCGAACGGATTTTCATACGGTTTTCTCCAATGAACGGAGTGATTCAGGGTAATTCATTATAGTTTTGTGTAAATTGGCTGAAATATGACGACGACTGTTGAAGATGTCGGAAAAAATCATGCCGACTGGTAGCTTTATGCCTACTTTACACGGTAACGATATATCGTAGCGATTTGAGTTTGCACAGTTATATCGGACGGCCCTATGTTTTCCACATGAACATTCCCATGTGATATTTTCCGACATCCACGCGGGCGAAGCCGCGGGCAAAAGCCAGTGCTTACTATAAATAAGGTAATTTATTACTACATCTGTATTAAATGAATAACGAAACGTTAATATCGTTTGACAGATGTCATCTAGTTTTTGAGTGCCTATGACACAACTCTATGGACACTTCCTTTTGCAATGGAGATCGTGAACGGAGCATGGTCTCCAGAATAATATTAATTAATAATTACTTGCTGTATGTCCAAATTAACATTAAATAATAAGAAGACTGCACATTATCTTTTATTTATGAAGATCACAACAATACATGGCGCAGCCGTAGTACGAGATTGAAAAAGTGAACCACGTGAGTAAAATCGAATCGAACGCATGTGCCACGTGTGTGCGACAAAACGAAAATGCCGAACGAGGAAAAAGTAGAAGTTGATAACATGACGTGTGCCGTGGAATATAAAATGCCTAAGGGATTAAATCTCGATAAAATAGACGATTGTTATCCACAATGGCAGAGGTTTCTACAAAGATTCAAGACTTTCATGATGGCGGCCGGCTTTGAAAAACTAGCCGAAACCAGAAAAGCGGCAATATTACTAAATTGCATTGGTCAACAAGCACAAGAAATCTATTATAATGTATTAAAAACAGAAGAAAAAGTGAAATTAGATGAAATCATAAAAATTTTTGAAGAATATTTTAAACCTAAGCAAAATGAGGTTATTAACAGTTACAATTTCAATAAGCGGGATCAAGACGACGGCGAATCCTTTGATGCATTCTACACAGCAATCAGAAGGATGGCAGAAAATTGTAATTTCGGAGATCAAAAAGAACGTATGCTGAGGGACAGGATAGTCATGGGTGTCAAGGAACAGCGGATACGGCAGAAACTACTCGAAGTCAAGGACTTGACGGTGACCAAAGCAGTGGACATCTGTCGGTCAGCAGAGCTGTCCAGAGAACACATGAAGGTGCTGACCAACTTGGAGGTACATGCCGTGCAAGTGGAGAGGTCATCTCAACAAAATACCACAGTTGACAAAGCTAAGTATACAAATTATAAAAATAAACCATTTAATATTAATAATAAGAGTAATAACAATAAGAAAGGCAATTTCAATAAAAATTTCTATAGGTGTAAGAAATGTAACACTGACCATGGTCCAAGACAGTGCCCAGCGTATGGCAAACAATGTAATAAATGCAAGAAGTTTAATCACTACAGTGTTGGGTGTAAGGTTGAAGAAATAAACAACCAGAAAGTGCATAATATTGATGAAAAACCAAATCAGAATTATGTACACGACTTATGACTAGTTTGCACAATTGATTTAAATAATAATGAGTGGACTGAGATGCTAAGAGTGGAAAATAAAAAAGTCAGTTTTAAATGTGACACAGGGGCACAGGTTAATGTTTTAAGTTTAACAGATTTGAAGAAAATAGTCGATGATGAAAAAAATATAAATTACTCTGAGACTAGAACATTAATAGAGGTTTTTGGTGGTGGCAAGTTAAAGCCATTAGGTGAAATAACCTTAAAAGTTTTTAATAATAAAGAATATGAAGAAAAAGAATGGTTAAACTTGAAATTTTTAATAATAAAAGAGAATGTTAGACCAATACTAGGTTTAAATTCATTAATAAAACTTAACTTGATAAATAATACTAATATTAATATGATTAAAACTCAGAATGAGTGTAATAATATGAAGGAAAATGTTATTAAAATGAATACAAAACTGTTTCAGGGTGTTGGAGAATTTAAGAGTCCTCTGCAGCTACGCATTCAACCAGGTGCAGAACCTGTAGTGAGACCTCCACGGAGAGTGCCTAATGCACTTATGAAGCGCCTCGCTGACAAGTTGGACGTTCTGGTGAAACACAAAGTCATTGCGAGAGTCGAGCACACGAAAAGTTTTGTAAGCAATTTAGTTGTCATTGAAAAGAAAGATGGTTCAATAAGAATTTGTTTAGATTCAAAAGATCTAAATAAAGTATTAATAAGAGAACATTATTTAATACCTACTATAGATGAGATTGTGTCTAAATTGTGTAATAAGAAGTGTTTCTCAGTACTTGACTTAACAGATGGCTTTTATAATATTAAACTTAGTGAGGATTCAAATGACCTTTGTACTTTTAACAGCCCTTATGGGTGTTACAAATTTTTAAGGATGCCATTTGGTTTGTCAGTTGCTCCAGAGATATTTCAAAAGTATAGCGAAATGGCGTTTGGAGACATACCAGGTGTAATTGTTTATTGTGATGATTTATTAATATGTGGTAATACAGAGAAAGAACATGATGCAACATTGAATAAAGTTTTTGAACGAGCTTTAGAACACAATGTTAGATTCAATAAGAATAAATTTCAATATAAATTAAAGGAAGTAAAATATTTTGGACATATCTTCTCAGAAAAAGGCATGAAGATAGACCCGGATAGGGTAAATGCCATATTAAATATGAAAAGTCCCAGTAATAAAAAACAATTACAAATATTTCTTGGGATGGTAAGTTACTTAAGAAAATTTATACCGAATATGGCCAATATTGCATCATCATTACATTTATTGTTAAAAAAGAATGTAGAATGGATATGGACTGAAGTTCATGAAAATGTTTTTAATAATCTTAAGAAAAAAATAACTGAAGCTCCAATATTACAGAATTATAATAGTAAATTACCAATTGTAGTACAATGCGATGCATCCAAGGATGGCATTGGTTGTTGCTTATTACAAAATAATAAGCCAGTTTGTTTTGCATCTCGTAGTTTAACACAGTCAGAAAGAAATTTTTCTCAAATAGAAAAAGAATTGCTAAGTGTAGTGTGGGCCACCAAAAAATTCCATTATTTCATCTATGGTCATAAAATAACCATTATTAATGATCATAAACCGTTAGAATGTTTATTAAAGAAGCATTTACATGAAATACCATCACCAAGATTGCAGAGACTAAAATTAAAATTACTAAAATACAACATTGAATTTAAATATTTACAAGGAAAGTTTTTGTATATAGCAGACCTATTATCACGCTCGTATCAGGAATGTGAAGAAGTAGATGATTCTTATATGTATGAGGTCATTCATTGTATGGGCTTGACACAGAATTTAGAATGTACCGAAGAACAAAAATCACATTTAATTACAGAAAGTTCAAAGGATATTGAGTTAACAGAATTAATAGGATATATTAAGAATGGTTGGCCCAAGAATAATAATATACCAGATAACTTACATAGTTATCATAAAATAAAAGATAACTTGTCATTTGATGACAAATTAGTATTTTTTAAAGACAGATTAATAGTACCAAAAAGTGAAAGAATGACAATTATAAAGGCGTTACATGAAGGACACATAGGCATGTCAAAAATGAAGCAATTGGCGCGAAAATTATATTATTGGCCACACATAGACAGTCATATTGAAGAATTTGTTAAAAAATGTTTACCATGTCAAACTTATCAAAACAATAACATAAAGGAACCATTACTATCACATTCAGTTCCTAGTTTACCATTTTCAAAGATAGGTATTGATATAATGGAGCTAAAGAGGAAAAGTTATTTGATAGTTTATGATTACTACTCCAAGTGGTTAGATATAATGTTTTTGAAAAATAAAAGTGCTAGTGCAATTAATAACAGTTTAATAAATATATTTAGTAACTTTGGTGTTCCAAGTGAAATTGTTTCAGATCATGTACCTTTTGATTCTCGTGAATGTAAGCAATTTGCACAGGAATGGGGTTTTAAGTATACTTATACTAGTCCTAGATATCCACAGTCAAATGGGATGGCAGAGAGAGGAGTACAGATAGCTAAGAAAATGATGTATAAATGTCATGAAGACAACACAGATATCAGGGTAGCTTTGTTAAAGTATAGAGTGTCACCAGTGGCTGGAACAAATTTAGCTCCTTGTGAATTATTAATGAATAGGAATTTAAGAACAAAATTAATAACCACACATAATTTTTTACAACCCAAGTTAAATTACCATGTAGAATATCAAATCAGTAAACAAAGAGACAGAAATATTAAAAATTATAATAGTACAAGTAGAATTAAGAAAGATTACATAAAAGGACAAAAGGTATGGTTTAAGAAAGAAGTACATAAGAATGTGTGGTTAGAAGGAACAATAGTTGGTTGTAATGGAAACCGGTCATACAATGTAAAAGACTCGAATAATGTAATATATACAAGAACCTCTTTCTACATTCGACCAGCATAGGCTTTGTGTTGCATCTGAAGGGGTTGCTTACTGGTTGAATGTGTAATTGTAGCATGTAATGTGTAACTAGTATGTAAGGTGTAACTTTAATAAGAAATGTATAACTGTAGTATGTAATGTGTAACTAGTATGTAAGGTGTAACTTTAGTAAGAAATGTGTAACTGAAATATATAAAAACTAACGGTAGTGTGTAAAGTATAACTTGTAGCTTACTATAAGAAAAGAATTTTGTTTAAAAAGGGGAAGAAAAAGTGATGTAAAATTGGTTTTGTTTTTTTTTGTTTAAAAGGGGATGATGTATTAAATGAATAACGAAACGTTAATATCGTTTGACAGATGTCATCTAGTTTTTGAGTGTCTATGACACAACTCTATGGACACTTCCTTTTGCAATGGAGATCGTGAACGGAGCATGGTCTCCAGAATAATATTAATTAATAATTACTTGCTGTATGTCCAAATTAACATTAAATAATAAGAAGACTGCACATTATCTTTTATTTATGAAGATCACAACAATACAACATCAAATCCCTATCAGCTTTTTCCAACTTTTTTTTTTAAATTTGGATTTCCAGTTCATGCTTCTTCTGTTCAAATCTAAATTTATGCATCTCATTTCTTTTTGGGTAGTAAGCCAGTTCTATTTTTTTCTTAAAATAAATTTTCTTCAGAGCTTCAGCTGTATGCTTTGTATGTGATAAGCTATCTATTGTCATCTTTTTTCGTTTAGGCACAAATTTTCGTTTCCTTGACAGAGGTACTGGATTAGGAGGTTCTGGTAGTGGATTTGATTCTGGTACTGGGTTATACTCTTTGGAAATGACTTCAATTTTCTCTCCTGAAAAATTAAATTTGCAGGTTATAACTATTAGCTGCGCCCCGCGGTTTCACCCGCGTATACCGGGATAAAAAGTAGCCTATGTGTTATTCCAGGGTATTGGGATATTTACATACCACAATTCATACAAATCGGTCCAGCCGTTTGAGCGTGAAGAAGTAACAAGCATACACACACACACACTCACAAACTTTCGCCTTTACAATATTACCTAGTGTTACAGTGTTATTAGTGTTATAGTGTTATGTTATTATTAATGTACGTTATTATGTGGTGTATGAAAAGTATTGATCTATACCCACCAAAATATTCAGCTGCTTCATCATATGGATTCTCATCAGGACGTATTTGATCATCTAAAACGGAGAGGATTTGATGATCAGCATCACTTAATATAGGAGTGAACGACCCACCACCAGTCTTCTTTAAGTTTTTCTAAAAAAGATTGATGCCAAAGATTAAATCAACGTCCAAAATCAACCAGATTTGATAATATCATTGCTGCATATGTGTCAGGTAACCTGCTCATTAGACCATTTCTTCTTTAAATCCTTTACTAAATGTTCATTTATGACTATAACCTGGAAACCAAAAAACACAATTAGCTAAATAAATGGGCCGTAATCGTGGCCGTAATCCACCACGTGGGCCCAGTGCGGGACGCGGATTGGTAGATGTCACATGTCTTCGATTTTTTAGTTCTAGGACATGCCGGTTTCCTCACGATGTTTTCCTTCACCGTTTTGAATGAATGAATGAATGCTTTATTTGAAAGCAGTGGTGATGAAATAATTTACACAAAGTAAAGCGCCTGTTAGGGTTTGAAGCTACGACCTACAACTCGTAAGTTGCGGCAGCTACCACTGGGCCACCACTGCTCTCCGTAATATAATTTTACGTTTATTTATTTTTGCTTCAGTGTGAGTAAAAGGACAGGGGCATACTATATTCAAAAGATACAAGAAGCCTGGAAGCCTACAAATAAAAAGAGAAGTCCTGACTGACTGACTGATTGACTGACTGACTCATCAACGCCCCGCCCAAACCCTTGGACCTAGAAAGCTGCAATTTTGCACAGAGGTGCCCTTTATAATGTAGACAAGGAAGCCTTAAACCTTATTGGAAGGAATTCCCGGTAGTACGGTTCCCGTGGGATATTTTCCGACATCCACGCGGGCGAAGCCGCGGGCAAAAGCTAGTTACTAATGAAAGCAATAGCCTCTGCACAACATAATACATACATTGTCATTATTTACCTCATCCACATTTAAATTTTGACCAGTCTGATTGTTTTGTGGTGGATGTGAGACTTCCACAGTGTTTGTCTCATCTGCGAGTGTATTGAGGTACCTTTGCTTCTGAAAAATGTTTGTTAGTAGAATATTTTACTTCAACATCTTTGTTGCCTTTAGTTACACACATTATATAAAAATATGGGAATGTCTAGATAGAACGATTTTAAATTTATAAGTGTGCATGTGAACAAACAGAACCAAATTTTCTTTGAAATTCATAAAAACGTTAGGTATGTATGTTCACTATAAGAAAGAAGAAGAAGAAGAAGAATATACATAACGTTCTAGGAATATGACCAGTGCAGTTTAGAGCAATATGATATTGAACATAAGCATTACCTTATCAGTAAGTAGGTGCAAGTAAGTAATTTTTATGCTCACATTCTCATATGCAGAATCTTTTTATTTATTTATTTATTAAAACTTTATGCACAAGTAAAAAAAAACTGTACAAGGGCGGACTTAATGCCTTAGGCATTTTCTACCAGTCTACCTTAAGGTGGTGCAGAGATGGAACAAGGTAGGTGTAACTGGGCAAAAATTAAGGACAAGGTGACTCTAAAAAAAAAAAGAAAGAAATAAAAAAATACACAGATACATACATACTGAAACAAAATAAATACACAGATACATACATAATTAATCAAAATAAATATATAGTCAACAGAGATAAAAATACGTTTATAAAGAACAACCAATCTGAGAGCCAATCAACTCGGTGATGAACCTGCCAACATCTTGTGCAAATGTTCTCGAACTTTTATTTTAAATGTAAACCGACTGGTAGCCATCCTGATGTTCAGAGGGAGCGCATTCCAAAGGAAAACCGCCTGGACGAAGAAGGAAGAGTGAATAAAACCAGCGCGGTGAGAAGGACATCGTAGAAGACGATTATTCGTGGACCGAAGATTCAAAGCGTGCGCAGAGCATAAATATTGAAAGTGACTAGTTAGATAAGAGGGAGAAGTGGGATTGTTAAGTAACGAGAAAAGGGTTGTCAAAGCCCTCAAGGCTCTGCGCTGACGGATAGGTAGCCATTTTAAAAGTGCCCTATGCGCGGAAACGTGGTCATACTTACGTAGGTTGAAAACGAATCGAATGCAGTTATTTAGAAGCCGGTCAAGTTTATTGAGAAGGTCTGCATTCAGGTCATAGTAGCACACATCACCATAGTCAATTATGGGAAAGATAAGGGTTTGTACAAGCAGTGCCTTAATGTGAGGCGGGAGAAGATTTTTTAATCGGTATAGCGACCGCAACGTTCCAGTGACCTTTTGACTGACAGTCGCAACCTGCTTATGCCAGTCCAGGCAACTGTCAACATGAAGACCCAGATCCTTGACGTCAGAGCGGAACGGAATGCTTAGATTATCAAAGATGACCGGTGGCACAGACTTACCTTTCAGCCTCCTTATGCTATGGCAGCTCCCCAAGATGATAGCTTGGCACTTGGAAGGGTTAACCGCCACCCCGAATCGATTAGACCAGTCCTTGATGATATCTAAATCCCGGTTCAGCTCATCTACCGCCAAGGAAATGTTGTCAACACTTGCCTGACAGTAGAGCTGTAGATCATCAGCGTAAAGATGATACGCACACTGAAGCTCAGTGGTTATAAGATTAATAAAAATGGAGAATAACAGTGGAGATAAAATGCCGCCTTGAGGGACGCCAGTTTCGAGGTCACACCAAGCGGAGGAAGAGTCCCCAACATGAACTGACTGCTGACGCCCCTGAAGATATGATGCAAACCATTCAACCGACTCGGAAGAGACCATGAGATAGGAAAGGATGGATAAAAGGACTTCGTGACTGACGGTATTAAAAGCATTAGAGAAGTCGATTAAAACCAAAACAGAAACCTTCGTATCTTCCATACCACGCCTAATATCGTCAGTCACTTTAAGCAAAGCTGAAACGGTGCTGTGCCCTGGCCTGAAACCGGATTGAAATGAACTGATGAGAGCATTGTGGTGTATAAACTGCGAAAATTGTTTGTGAACGCAGGCCTCGAGGACTTTAGATAAAAAGGGAAGAATGGAAATTGGGCGAAAGTGACAAGGAAGACTGGGATTAGGAACCTTAGGCAGAGGTCGCACAAGTGCTTTTCGCCATAAGGCAGGGAAAACACCGGAGTATAGGGAAAAGTTTATTATGTGGGAAATAGCAGGAAGGAGTTGATCAAGAGCAGTCACAATCATATGGCGGCTGATGTTGTCACAACCGACGGCTTTGGATTTGATGGAGAGGATAATCTTTTTGATCTCAACCGGGTCGACTGGGGTGAAGACGAAGAGGGCGATATTGGGACGCGTCAGACCTGCAAGATAGTCGAGAGTTTGACATTTGGTTTGAATATCTAGAAGGGAAACAGTAGAGAAATGGCGGTTTAGATCATCCAAACCGATTGTGCTAGGAAGGTCTGAATGCCGCGACCTGCCGATACCTAAAGTTCCAAGGAACTTCCAGATATCAGCAGGAGAAGAGGAAGTGATATTGTCAAGAATATGGCGGCGTTTAGCGTTGCGTATCATCTGATTACACCGATTCCTAGCAGCCTTAAAAATAGTCCAGTTATCATCTGAGCGGTCCTTTTTAAATTTCCGAAAAGCGCGGTCTCGGCGTCGCATTGCCATCCGAATTCCCCTATTCATCCATGGCGCAGGTTGGCGCTTTAACTTAATCCTTTTGAAAGGAGCATGGGTGTCATAAAGCTTGACCACAACATTATTAAAACAGCACACTTTATCGTCAATTGTCGCTGCTTCTTCCAGGGTAGTCCAGTCAATATTTGAGGCATCTCTCTGTAGTTTCTCGGTATCCATACGAGCAAAGGCACGCTTGTACTGGAAAATAGGAGAAGGTTTGGGAGGTTTTAGAGTGTAAGATAGGAAAATAAGGTCATGGTGGGAAAAGCCAGGAGCATCACATTGACCATGTGAAGCGACTAAGGAAGGATTCGAGGAGAGGATCAAGTCGAGCCAGGTATCATCACCAACTATGTTATGGTGAGTGGGTTCTAAAGGCAAAACATAGAGACTAGCTGACTCGACCAAATGTAGGAGTTTACGAGACCGAGGGGAGTCATGGGCTAGGAGGTTGGTGTTGAAATCCCCCATGACAATATGATGTGCATACTCTGAACCCAAAGATTCAAGGACTGATTCGAATTCAGCGAAGTAATCAAGAGAAGGGGGGCAATAGACGACACCAAGAACGGTCTTCGCTCCTTTGACACAAACCTCCAGGAAAAGAAACTCAGAAGAATTAAGAGAAGAAGAAGTCGTAAGAATTTTGAAAGGCAAATCACAACGAAGGTAGATGGCCACACCACCCCCTCTCTTTCCGATTCTGTCATTCCTAAGAAGTACAAAACCAGGGAGAGGGTAAGTGGTAGAAAGGAGTTCAGGTTTGAGCCAAGTCTCCGAAATCAGGACAGCATGGACGTTATTGGACATGGCAAACGTGTCGTAAAGTTCATTGTAGTGACTGGGGATACTTTGGGCATTGATGTGACAAACATTAAACAGCCGACCAAAATTTTGGTTGAACTTATGACGCAGAAAATCACCCAGTGTCGTTGTAATAGAACCGAAACTATCAACGCTAGAAGTGGCAGTAGATTCATTGGCAGAATAAAATGATTCATTATCAGATATTGGCATAAATAATAATATGATCGATATAAAATAAATACGATTAAACAATAACAATAAAAAATAAATAAAGAAGGCGCACTAAAAAAAAACAAGCACGACGCTTGCATCTCGGCGCCACCCGCCAGCTAACATCGAAATAAAATGGCTTAAAACACAAAATCAACCAAAAGTAAAAACAAAAAAAAACTAAAACAGCAAACAACTTATGCTTAACAAAACGAAAATATAATAATCGGAACGTTCTTGACAACTATGCAATATCGAACATTTTTGAACGTATCCGATCCTAAAAACATTAAAATAATTTTATTAATCTGTGGCGACTGACATAAGTTTAGACATTCAGTGGTTGGTGGAAGCAAAAAATATATTTTACAAACAAAACTAAACAGAAAAGTGAAACTTACTGAGGGTAAACTCACGATACTAAACGATCCAAACTAATACGTAATAACGTACCTAGATAATAATAACAAGTAAATATTATACGTATCAACGAGATGTAAAACTAAAAACCGCAACGACAAAATAGTTGAATTAAAAGTCTAAATAAATTGCAATGGTGAGTTTTTGTAAAAACTTGAAAGTCTTTTATAGTAATTTTGTAAAATAATGACGTAGGTACTAACTCGTTCTGTTTTTCAGGTTGTCTGCAGATCCGTGGATCTTGGGATATTTCACCAGCAAAGGGTTGAGTTCGTCGAAGGTTACTATCTTGTGCTTGCTTCCGTCAGGGCCCTTTACCACAATTACACCGTCCTGAGTCCAACAAGATCTCATACCGAAGTGCAGCCTCGCCTTCCCGAAGATGGATTGTCGGGTCCTTGTCAAAAACTCTTTGACGGAGATAGCTGACCCTTTCAGTCCTGTCTTCGCTCTCCAGACTGCTGATTTGTCATCATAACGGGAAAACTTCACTAGTACAGGCCTGTTCCGGTCTGTGTTCGCTGAACCAAGACGATGACAGATCTTGATGGAAGACGCTGGGAATGTTTTTAGGCCTAGCTTCCGATTGATGATGTCCAGGATAACTGCACCACACAATTCACCGTCAGCCTCTGGAACACCCTGGAAAAGCAGTGCCTTCCGTCGTTGCCTGGTTTCCAACCCGTCAATCTGTCCAGCGCACTCATTAATCTGTCTCCGAAGTAGACTGAGCATGCTAAAAATTAGCTCTCTGAAGGTTCGGAACTCCTCAGCAACCCTCGCCACGGTGTCCTTAGCTGGTGCAGCACACTGGATTTGTGCTTCTAATTCTCCCATCTTCCGGATAAAACTGTCTTCCAAGGTTTTTTGTGCTGATAGAATATCATCGAACTGGGACATAGTGATCAGCAAGTAAGCCAGATGAAGTGAATAAAGTGAAGTGTAGATAATGTGCTGGCAGGTGGTGCAAAATAGTTTCTAGGACATAAATGTGACACAAACGTAAGTACTCAATTTATGAAGGCTGTACACTGATAATATACATAAATATTTGAAACTAATTACGTATTTTTATTTAATATGTGGATTTAAAATCGGAGCTATGTCTTAACTTTTTTAACACCTACCCGCGAAAAAAAGAAGAGAAAAATCTTTTCTTGCACGATGCTTGATATTGTTATAAAAATGTTTTAACATTGTTTCATCCCTAGGCCCAGTCGTGCAGAGGCTATTATACTCTTTGGTAATGCACTTCCAGGCTTCCTGTTTGCTGTGGATATAGTATGCCCCTGTCCTTTTGCACTCTATAATACTTTGGTATCTGAAGCAATAATAAAGGTAAAATGATATTATGGTAAACATTAGGTAGGGCCCGGAAGGGACCGGAAGACGTAACGTTGGAAAGCCTCCCACAAGGTGGACCGATGTCCACCGACCGATGACCTTGTAAAGGGCGCAGGAATCCGCTGGATGCGGGAGCACAGAGCCGGTCGAAGTGGCGGTGGGGTGGGGGAGGCCTATGTGTCAGTGGACGTCTTTCGGCGGAAATGATGTTGATGATGATGATGAAACATCATAGGTAGGTTAACTCATTATTATGTAGGTACTTACTTTGTTATTATTGAAAGAAGATTTTCTTTCTCTTCTAGAGTATAGTTAGGCGATCTCTTTTTCTTATCTTTATCCATTTTAATTGCTGTAAAACAGAATTCAAATAAAACTTGTGTTTATTTACTTTCAGTTTGACATTCACGATTCGGTTCAATCAAACACGTCAAATTGCTAAAATATAAAAATATTAAATTGCTAAAATATGCATTAGCAACTATAATAGCATACATTTGTTGAAATTAATGCTGTTATTTAAAATTAACTTACTTTTTATCCTGTTTTAAATTATTTTATGCATAAAATGATGCAATATTATGAGTTTTGGAAAAGTACCGGTTTTTTAATGTAAATTTGAACGTGTTAGCTTTGATCAGGAACAGTTGAGTATAAATAATCAGTTGATTATGGTTTGACGAAATTCGATTCCGACTTGTGAAACACAAAAAAATTAAGCGCATACTTATGTATTTGAGAATAATCAGTTGAGATTTGCTACTTTTCTCAAATCAGAAACCGGCTGTTAGTATGTCGTGTCAAAATCAAATTATTATTTATTATATATTTATTTATTTATTTATTTTAAAGAAAGCTTACAGACTAATAACAATATAAATAATTTTAAGGTAGGTGACACTTTTGCTAATTACAAGCTTCCACATATAGGTAACAATGTATACACACATAATACACGCTAATCACAAATAAGAAAAAAAAAAAAAAAATTAATCAACATCGAAAAAGTCGTTACTCATCTTTTTCTTAGCAGATACTTAGTATACGCTGAAGTCAGCGTAAATCAAGTGATTATTTTGACATTTTTAAAGTGATTGCTTATAGGTTTAAGAAAATAAGTATTTTAACGTTATTCCGAATTATTTATTATAAAATATAAGAAAAAAAAAGAGGTATAGATTAAATATAATTTAAAACGAAACCAATCTCTTAAAGACAACTTACTGACAAAACAATACAATTTAGATAATGAAAAAAAAAAAACATTCGTGACACAAAGCAAAATAAATTACAATTTTAATAGATATAATATCGATCTATAGCTAACACATAGTTTTAAAGTCATTAATAAGGATAATTAAAATTATTATACTACACATTCCAAAAAATACTTTTTAAATACTTAATACTACAACTTACAAACTCTTACAAAACTAACAAAAATTATGTTAAAATTTCAAGTATTACAAAAAATATGTTAAAAGGAGAATGCCAATTTCTGCCCCAAAGTGTACAGAGATCATTGTAATACAAATACTTATAGTAAAATGAGATATGAATTTTAGAAGATAACTAACATTCCATACCAGACGTGAAAAAAAACTCACAATAAAAAGTAACTTTCTTTTTATTTCACTTGAAAGTACCCTCAACATTGCCATATAATATTAACAAAGAGCAAAACAGGGTAAAACTTTCTTAACACATACCTGGTCTAAAATGTTAAATATTTGTAAGTTAGCGTAACTTAAAACGTAATACATTATTATTAGTGTTTTATGTTTTCTTATCCATAAATCGAACTGTAATATTGTTAGATTAATAGTTTAAAATAATCTGAGCATTCATATCTCACATTATTTTACTTTTATTTTGGAAACACTCAAGTCTTCGATCAAACGTCAAATGTCATTATGTCACAAAATATTCTGTCTACAAATGATGCTAACCATAATAGATTTACTTTGAAAAATTATGCCCTCCCAGTGCTTTAAAACGAATATACTGTGTATATTAATGCCTGGAACAGATATCTAAATATGTTTATACCTTAATGTTTACAATAAACATACAAATACTTTAGCCGGTAGGTACAAAAACGGATTCTTTAAACCTTTATAACTTTCGTCCTCGACTACTGAGCAATATGCGCCTTTTATACTTTTGTTGTAGAAGATCTTTACTATTAAATTACATAGATTTCATTTATGTACAGCCTGGGGCACAGGTTCATACAATTTTTGGCATTGTCTTTTCAAAAATATAAAGGGACGGTAGCGGTAACAAATCAAGTTTCTTAAATATCGGCCTGCAAGATTCGTCGGGCTTAAGGCCACTTATTGCTCTTATGCATCTCTTTTGTGCAACAAATGCTCTATTTTGATCAGCGCTGTTTCCCCACATAATTAAGCCATATCGTAGCACTGATTCAACATATGCATGATATGTTGTTAAAGATGTTTTAATGTTTGTTATATTTTTAATCTATTCAGTGCATATACAAACTTATTAATTCGTTTGGATACTGTATCAACATGTGCTTTCCAGTTGATGTCTTGATCTAAGGTTACTCCTGGAGAATGCCAATTTGTGCCCCAAAGTGTACAGAGATCATTGTATTACAAATACTTATAATAAAATAAGATACGAATTTTAGAAAATAACTAACATTCCATACCAGACGTGGAAAAAAACTCACAATAAAAAGTATCTTTCTTATTATTTCACTTGAAAGTACCCTCAACATTGTCATATAATATTAACAAAGAGCAAAACAGGAAATAACTATTTCAACACATACCTGGTCTAAAATGTTAAATATTTGTAAGTTAGCGTAACTTAAAACGTAATACATTATTATTAGTGTTTTATGTTTTCTTATCCATAAATCGAACTGTAATAATGTTAGATTAATAGTATAAAATAATGTGAGCATTCATATCTAACATTATTTTACTTCTATTTTGGCAACACTCAAGTCTTCGATCAAACGTCAAATGTCATAATGTCACAAAATATTCTGTCTAACAAATGATACTAACCAAGTACTAACCATAATAGATTTACTTTGAAAAATAATGCCCTCCCAGTGCTTTATAACGAATACACTGGGTATATTAATGCCTGGAACAGATATCTAAACATGTTTATACCTTATTGTTTACAATAAACATCAAAATACTTTAGCCGGTAGGTACAAAAACGGTTTCTTTAAACCTTTATAACTTTTGTCCACGACTGCTGAGCAATATGCGCCTTTTATGCTTTTGTTGTAGAAGATCTTTACTATTAAAATACATAGGTTTCATTTATGTACAGCCTGGGGCACAGGTTCATACAATTTTTGGCATTGTCTTTTCAAGTTGGGATATTAAATTCTTTGTAATTAATATGTCTAAGGTGCGGGATAGGTATAGGAAACTGTTGAAGTCATCATGCATTAACTGAAATAAGGGACCGATTTGCACTTGTAGAGGAACGATGACGTCTGATACAATCGTCTCAGCATAAAAGACAATGCCAAAAATTGTATGAACCTGTGCCCCAGGCTGTACATAAATGAAACCTATGTAATTTAATAGTAAAGATCTTCTACAACAAAAGTATAAAAGGCGCATATTGCTCAGCAGTCGTGGACAAAAGTTATAAAGGTTTAAAGAAACCGTTTTTGTACCTACCGGCTAAAGTATTTTTATGTTTATTGTAAACATTAAGGTATAAACATGTTTAGATATCTGTTCCAAGCATTAATATATCCAGTGTATTCGTTATAAAGCACTGGGAGGGCATTATTTTTCAAAGTAAATCTATTATGGTTAGTACTTGGGTTAGTATCATTTGTAGACAGAATATTTTGTGACATAATGACATTTGACTTGAGTGTTGCCAAAATAAAAGTAAAATAATGTTAGATATGAATGCTCAGATTATTTTAAACTATTAATCTAACAATATTACAGTTCGATTTATGGATAAGAAAACATAAAACACTAATAATAATGTATTACGTTTTAAGTTACGCTAACTTACAAATATTTAACATTTTAGGCCAGGTATGTGTTGAGATAGTTTTTTCCTGTTTTGCTCTTAGTTATTATTATATGGCAATGTTGAGGGTACTTTCAAGTGAAATAATAAGAAAGATACTTTTTATTGTGAGTTTTTTTCCACGTCTGGTGTGGAATGTTAGTTATTTTCTAAAATTCGTATCTTATTTTATTATAAGTATTTGTAATACAATGATCTCTGTACACTTTGGGGCACAAATTGGCATTCTCCTTTGAGCGTTGAGGTTGCCTCTGATCCAAATCAACTCAGTTCTTCCGCCGATCCAAATACCCGCCCATACCATGATGGTTCCACCACTATAAGGATGGACTTCCTGGCAGGATTTTAATCGCTGTTGGCGTCCAGGGGTTTTCCAGTGTCGTATACGTCTTGTATCCGGTCTCATACCAAAACGAGACTCATCAGAAAAGCACACGAAACGCCATTGTTCTTCTGCCCAATTTCTGTGTTCAAGAGCCCATTGATATCGAATCCTACGATTGTGCATTGCTATAGGTGGTACCCGTAGCGGTCTTCGGGAATGAAGGTTCACTTCATGCAAGCGGTTTCTGACTGTTTGGTCGCTAATTAAGTTCCCTGAAGAGTTATGAAGCCTCACGAGTTGTAAGACAGACTCTCGCCGCAGCTAACATCAATGTCCTGCCCTGGCCTGCTCAGTCGCCAGACTTGAACCCGATTGAGCATGCATGGGATATGCTACAGAGAAGAGCTCTGCCGAATATGGAGGGTATCCAGTCGCAAGAAGACCTTCTTTTGTTGTTGCAACGAACATGGGCGGCCATTCCACAGCGTGATTTGGATGAACTCATTTTGAGTATGCCAAACCGATGTTCTTGTGTTGTTAGTGTTCGCGGTAGAAGCACGGATTATTAATTGTTTAAGTTACCCAATAAAATTTTAAAGAAAACTGTTATTTCAGTCTTTTTTTCGAACTTTAATGTTAGTGGTTCAAATGTCAAAAATCCCTTTATTAGGAAAATGGCAAATTTCTTTATTAATGCAAAGGTGACTTGGTTTATCGTTACTGTGACAAACGAAAACACTTTATTTGATTAATTAATATCAATCAGGAGAAAAGTTATTGCAAAAATATATCTTGATCCCTAGACACTTTTGATGTGTGTAATCCCATATGCTTTGCCATTGAAGCAATTTTAGGCTGGTGTAAGGGTTTTGTCTTGTCTGCATTTAGTGTTAGTGAATTTAGTAGAGGCCATTTATTAACAATATTAAATCCGTTTTGCGCAAACCTGTAAGCATTTTCTTCTGAGTTAGCTGAAAATAGAATAGCAGTGTCGTCGGCATAGGAGACAATTTGGCCGCGATCTAGACTTAAATTACAAAGATCATTGATGTATATCAAAAAAGTGTGGGCCCTAAAATACTTCCTTGGGGGACTCCGAATGACGTGTTTTTTGCACTCGCTGAGGACATCTCCAATCTTTACACATTGGGTACGGTCCTCTAGATAGCTCTTAAATAGTTTCAACTGTGTGCCACGGATACCAATGGCTTCAAGCTTGTGCAAAAGGGTAGTAACCGAAATTGAGTCAAAAGCTTTGGCGAGGTCTAGGAAGATTCCTACCGTGTGGTAACCATTGTCAAGTTCTTGTGCTAGATAGTCAGTCAGATGATGTACGGCATCATCAGTTGGCATTTTAGGCCTAAAACCAAACTGCCGCTTGGATAAAATACATTTATCCTCCAAGTATTTGTAGAGCCTTTTATTTATAATATTTTGGACATTGAAGGAACGAATGGACTACATCCACTTCCATGTGAGTATGTCCTTTTAATAAATATGTGTGGTTTATTACCTCCACATTTTCTTTTTGAGACAATATCCACAAATAAGCCATCATTAAATAAATATTTTTATTCTGCCCCGCACAGTTATCGCTCCATATTGTTACTTCTTTTAATGCGCTATCGTCAAGCTGCTCAAAAAACTTAACTATTCCAGAAGCTATTTCGTTTCCGCCTCGTCCTGCCACGGTCTCATCCCACATAAAACACCAACTTTCTTTGGGATCTGAATCCATGATTGTGAAGTTTCTGTAATAGAAACTCTGCCCGTTAGTTAAATAGGGTGTGGGTAAACATTTTTTAAGGTCCGCTGTCAGCATTTTCTTGGCACCGTGGCTTTCAACAGCTGCAACTATATCAAATCCTTTCAAACTGTATCTGTAGACTGCTTTCCTCAAGATGTTTATTATGTAGAGCTTTTATATTATTCTTTTCTGTTTCATCTATGGAATTTTTGTACCTGCCCCCCTAGCCAAGTTACAAACGATTCGTATCTATTCTCTTTCTACAATCGAGAATGACTCAAATCCCTTTGTTTTGACCACGTGACTTAGCGAAAGGTGATAAGTCACGTGGTCAAAACAAAGGGATTTGAGGCGTTCTCGATTGTAGAAAGAGAACAGCGTTAAAGTCGATATCGCATCGATTTCTACAAGAGGTTTTATGGGTGTCAACCTGCAATTTATTCAAAACGGAAGAATAATTTTAAGAAATATTGGTCTCATTGAGAGCCAAGAAAAGCATAGAAAAAAAAAAATAAACACCAAAGCCATACATCCGAATATTTAAAGGAGAAGCTTTTATTTATATTAACAAAATTCCGAATTGACACAAATCAAATTTATTCCATAACCACCGATAATGGAGCCAATATGATAAAAATGGGTAGATTAATGAATGTTTTAGATGATCCTTCCCCAGGCTCTTCAAATAATACAGGTTTGACTTCGGAATCAGATGAAGAAAACTACGGCGATATAAATATTAATGAGAGCGAAATAGAAGCACGACTGGAAGAGATCACAAATTTTGAATACTGTTTTGGAATAATAGAGGCCATGAGAACCATAGTGGCCTAATTCAATGGACAAGCTTTTTGAGTACCATAGAAAATAAAAACAGTATTTTTTTAATCAACTAGCACTCTTAAGAATACATACTTTTTATTACTTTTATGTTTTATTTGACCTATTAATGTTCCAATTTATGATTTTAATAGTGAGAAAATAGCTTTTTTGCTATTTTTCTACATTTTATACACAGATAGGCCACTTTGGCAGTAGGTTTTTGGCAAAAGGTTAGAAAAAAAAATGGTTGTTAGGCCAATTGTTTATTAAAAATCACTTAATAAAAAAATCAACATCAACAGCAATAACAATAAAGGTATTCTTAGTCACTACCAATGTCATCCTCAACATCTATGATATTTCTTACCGACACATTATCTTTGATACTGGTATAAAAGCTGTGATGCAATGGAGGTATAAAAGGCAAAAGATCTAATAAGTCCTTTTTTTTCTCACAACTTATGGGTTTTCCATCAGGGTATAAAGGATCCAGCTTAATACCAGTCAAATCTGTTTTCTTTAAATCTACATTTTCAAATAAAACATCTTCATTATTAGAATATTTAAAAAATAATTTAAATGGATGCATTTTATTAAACAAGAGCCACTGCATGCTGAGCCACTGTACCTTTGATTTTTCAGCAGTTATCTTCTTGTTGGTAATGTTATTCTCCAGCTTTTTTGTTGAAATAAAGTCATCTTTTGTCATTTTTATGACATCAAATGGGTTCCTGCCCCTAGCTGCCTTAATAACAGTAGTCCAGTCATCCGGTAAGTAAATATTTTTGAAAAACTTTTTCTTTTTCTCCACTAATCCAAAATCTTGGTCACATGCTAAGTATGGGTGCCCACTGACATAGAACTTATGGTCTATGTTATCTACTGTGTAATCTGGATGGGCAACAATATACTGGCAAAGAGTAGCCATTTTAATATTTCTGTTTTGACCACCGCACTGGTCTGAGTACATAATTAACTTTTTAGTCTTGACTTTCTCTTTGATAAAACGCAATAAGCAGGAACCAATCTCCTGAGGACCCCTGGAAGCTACAGTTTCATCCCACACATACATGGTTACTTCATCATTATTAGCATTATGAATTCCCAGGCAGTAAGTCCAAAGCTGTCTTTTATAATAGCAAATTCCTGTAGAAATGATGCTGTCGAATTACTTCCAGATGGCTGGTATTCTGAACCAGAGTCTTGAAATGGATCTTCTTCTGCTTCAGACCCAAAGATTTCTGTAAACAATGAAAACTCTTAGAAGACTATTAACAAATAACACTTCATGTTTATTGCAATACAATACAATGGAATATTGTAATACATACCTTGAAGTTCGTTATCCACATTGTGTTCTTGTCGGTCGTTTTCCATATTGTCAAATATCCACTTATTAACAATTAAAAATAATTTACTGAACGATAAAGCAAGCACCAATATAAGTGTATAATCTTAAATCTATGACAAGCACGTATGAGCGCGAAAATAATGACGTTTGTCAACCACAGACTGTCAAAAAGTAGCCTAACTAATGTCATCATGACAGTGAAGTTAAATACTGCTTAAACCATAGTGGCCTATCTTACTTAGGCCAGTATGGCACCTCAAATTTAGATCACAGACTAAAAACCATAACAATGATTATGCTGCCATCTAGTGAAAATTCGTTGTATCATTTTTAGGCCACTGGTTCTATCAAAATGATCAATTTGAACTGGAAAAATCATAAACTCAATATTGTAAAAAAATGAGTTAGGCCACTATGGTTCTCATGGCCTTTATTAGACTATTGTCAAATGCGCTGCACACACGTTGCAATTGGCAGTTAATGACGCCTGCAAAAATCCTGAAATACAACTGTCTTTTGCATCTGCGCGAAGAATTATAAAAAAACTACGTACTCCAACTTACAGTATGGCACTCAGAGCAGAAAACAAAAATAAGCCCATTCTGGATTGTCCCACTCGATGGAATTCCACCATAGATATGATTGAGAGTCTATTTACCCTTAAAGATATATGTTCCTCAGATCCTAGAAATCTCTTTTTACCTGATTCGACATGGAAAATTTTAGAAGAAATAGTTGCTGCACTGAAACCAGCGAAAAAATTAATGATAAAATTACAATCAGAACAGCTAACAGTAGGTGACTGCTACTTATCCTGGATGACCTGCATACTTGAGACATCGGATTTAAATACTACATTAGCCAACGAAATAACTAGTAATATAGAAAACAGAGAAAGTATGCGTTTTAACAGTGAAGCGTTTATAAATGCTATGATTATGGACCCACGAATAAACTCCACCTTGAAAATAGACCAACAAAAAGCTGCGAAAAGTCAGATTACGTCCCTGTATACTAGATTATTGAAATTTAATGATTTTGAAAAAAGCAGTGATCATATAGATACGACAGACGTTACAGACCCACCTGATGAATATGAATCTGACAAAGAAAATATTAATAGTGTACAGACCAAATTACGAGATTTCTTAAATACCAGTTACATGGAAAGACATGATAATATTTCAACATTACTGCAACCGAGACTTGGAGGCATCATAGATGAATGCGTGCAAAAATGTAAAGAGGCACTCAGTGTGTTTTTAGAAGAGCCGTTGTTAGATTGTTCTGCAGACATATTAAAGTTTTGGGAACACAAGAAAGAAAAATATCCATCACTGTACAAGGTAGCTCAAATTGTATTGGCAACACCAGTTACTGAAGTACCTAAGCGTCGAAAGATTGTTTTCATCGATGAAATTCGTTGTGTCTGATTTAAGGTTAAATTTAAAAGACGATATTATTGAAGATATTTTGTTTATTCGAAGTAATCATTTGTACAAAAAATATAACAATTAATAAGAAATTATGATTATTCAGTAATTATAATTCAATGCTAAACAATACGGGTTGATTTTTATCTTCTTTTTCTCCAAGTATAAAATTTTATTATTAAAATTAAAAGAAATAACATTTGTAGCCCGCGAAATTCAAATTTTCTTACGTTTTTTGCAATTTGCAAGTCAGTGTCAGGTTGTATCTTGATCAAAATATGATTTGCGACTATAACAGATATATATTTACAGAATTTTATTATAATCATTAGAATAATTAAAATATCTCTCTAAGTTTAACTTAGTCGCCCTTAACTAAGCTTTGATTAATCAAATGATAATGATTCTATAAATTAATGTAAATCAGCACACGGAATATTTTTGGGACTACTCAACTAGCTTAGACATTTCGACCCGCAACTGTGCTGCGAAACCAGCTCATGACTCAAGATTCCGTTTGTGAGTCTCAAAAATATCTCGTGAGTGGATTAGTAGTAGTAGTCTAATTTCTATCTATTCTAGTGGCGAAGGGTGGACTTTTTGGGGGACTGTCTTATGTAATTTCGACGTTCAAAAAGTGCTGATCCTCAGCCTAATTTGAATAAATGACTTTTGATTTGATTGATTGATTGATATCATAACGGCAAGCTCCCTGAAATACTGAAATACACATGCTATTAAGGCGAAAGCGTAAGGATGACCCCCTTCAAAATGTTCTTACGTTTTTTGCAATTTGCAGGTCAGTATTAAGTTGTATGTTGATCTAAATACGATTCGCGGCCGCAAATATTTATTTATAGAATTATAATCATAAAAATCATCAATAATAATAATAATAATAAGCGGAAGCGGGAGCGTTTCTTTGGCCGCCTGAAAAAAGTACTTAATAGTCTTTTGTCGGGTGGGAACAAGGTGCGCGCCTTCAACGGTTGGGTCATGCCAGTCTTGATGTACTCCTTCGGCATACTCAAATGGACTCAAACAGAGCTTGACACCCTGGATAGGAGGGTCCGCACAATGCTGACCGCATATCGAATGCATTATCCACGATCGTCGGTTATGAGACTGTATATCCCGCGAAAATGTGGAGGTCGAGGCTTTTTAAACGCCAAGACTCTCCACAATCGCGAGATATGCAGTCTCAGGGAATATTTCCTAAAAGCCGAAGTGGGGATGCATCGAGATGTGGTCGCGGTAGACAAGGGCCTCACACCGCTCTCTTTGGCGAAAGAGAACTGGCGCAAACCTGTAGTGCTTGACACTAACGATCGCAGGGAAGTGTGGCAGAGCAAGGAGCTTCACGGACGTTTTTTCCGGGCCCTTCATGGGCCTGATGTAGACCAATTAGCGTCCGTGTCCTGGCTGCGTTTCGGTGACCTCTTTGGGGAAACCGAAGGTTTTGTCTGTGCAATTATGGATGAAGTTATTATGACGAGAAACTACCGGAGATTTATTGTGAAAGATGGCACGGTTGACATCTGTCGGGCATGCCACCGTCCAGGAGAATCAATCCGACACATTATCTCTGGGTGTTCCCGCTTAGCTAACGAAGAGTACTTGCATAGACACAACCTTGTCGCCAGGATTATCCATCAGCAACTAGCTCTGAAATACAACCTCGTGGATTCGGAAGTGCCGTACTACAAGTATGTGCCCGACCCAGTTCTCGAAAATGGTCATATCACACTGTATTGGGATCGATCCATCATCACTGATAGGACTATCATGGCTAATAAGCCCGATATAGTGGTGATGGATCGAACCGAGAGGCGCGCAGTGCTTGTTGACATAACGGTCCCACATGACGGGAACCTCGTGAAAGCCGAACAAGATAAGAAAATCAAGTATATTGACTTGGCTCGCGAGGTTGTCGACATGTGGGATGTGGACTCAGCAATCATTGTGCCGATAGTCGTGTCTGCCAATGGCTTAATAGCAAAGAGCCTCGACCAATACCTGAAGAGGCTCTCGTTGGGCGGCTGGATCAAGCGTTTGATTCAGAAAGCAGTATTACTGGACACGGCTCGCATTGTTAGGCGATTCCTCTCCCTGGAGCCCTGACCGCCGGTGGCTTGGACCCTGTTCCCGATACCGGTGGGCTACTATTTTTTATATTTTTAAATGTTTTTTTTATATTTAAATATTTAAAAATGTATTGAATAAGATAAGATAATGAATACACGAAATAATAATAATAATTTATTCAAGAAAACATTGTTTACAAAAAGTTTACATTTAGCCAAACAATAGTATTTAATTTATCCTACACAATTTATACTTAGTTCTAATTATAAACTAAAGCTAAAATATTTCTACTACAAGTGGAAGTAGAGGGATCAGGTTATACGTTAATTAGCGACCCACCTGAACTAGGATTATTCAAACCTGTGTTTCAGGCCATCACTTTACATTGCAGTCACGTACATAGGACTATAAATAAATTATAAGTAAATCTGATGTAACTAATAGACTATTAACAACTACGAGAAAAAACCTATTGGAACATTAAAACCTAAAACTAATTTATATAAATATACAAAAATAAGTAACTTACGAAGGAAATACACAAATTATCATGACAAAACTTCTAGAAGTTGTTCTGTGTCTGTGTAATTGAGCAAAGTTAAATATTCTGATAACACCGTACTACATTGTCTAAAACTTATACTATGTATGTTTAGTACCTTGTTTATTCTGTTATACAGAAATGGTCCTAAAAATACATAAAATCGGTTAGCAAACGCATGTTTAGTTTGTGGATTTGCGCAGACCAGGTCCTTTCTCCTCTTATTGGCAGGAACTAACTCAAATGGAAGTTCAGTGTGCTGTTGTAATACTATGCTTAGGATGAATAGTTGGCGTACTGTTAGTACATTACAAGCTGCGTAAAGCTGGTGCGTAGGAAATCTAAAAGGGCGAAAAGTAGCAACCTTTAAAATTGATCTTTGAGCGCGCTCTAGAGGGAGTAAAACTGTTTTTGCAGCTCCACCCCAAGAAGTTATGCAATAGGTAATAATGGATTGACACAGAGCTAAATAAACCTCTTTGATTAATTTATAGTCAGCTATATGCCGTAAATTTTTAAAAACATATATTAATTTGCGCACTCTAGTACATAGTAACTCGATATGTTTACGAAAGTTTAGATTCGAGTCAATTGTGACACCCAGATATTTCAAATGGTCAGCTTTAACTAAAGCGGGGCAAGAACATGCAGTGTCAGCGGACGTGCTACAACAATGTGCGTAAACGTTTAGGTTAGTAAGCGGTATGTTAGTATTTCTCATTGTGAATAAAATATACATTGTTTTTTCCGCATTAAGTGTTAGGAGATTATTATTGAGCCAATCAGATACAATATTAAAGTTATTTTGAGCGAGCATGAAGACCTCAGCTCTTGATTTAGCTGAAAATAATAGGGCGGTGTCTTCCGCGTAAGACATTATGATACCATTTTGGAGTGTCAGGCTGCATAGTTCATTTATGTAGATTAAAAATAATGTGGGCCCCAAAATACTACCTTGGGGAATTCCATAACAACTATTTTTAAGTTCAGAACTTGTATGCTGACTTATTTTGATACATTGATACCGATCGCTGAGATAGTTAGAAAAAAGCTGAAGTTGTACTCCTCTTATCCCAAGTGATTCAAGCTTGTGCAAAAGTAAACTACAAGAAATTGTGTCAAAGACCTTGGCGAGGTCTAGGAAGATCCCAATTGTGTGCATACCATTATCAAGATTGGTACTAATATAATTAGTTAATTTGTGGACTGCTTGGCTTGTAGATCTTCTGGCCTAAAACCAAACTGACAATCTGAGAGGAGTCTGTTATCTTCCAGATAATTTATCAACCTAGTGTTAATAATTTTTTCTAATATTTTTGAAAGTCCTGTTAGCACTGAAATAGGTCTGTAGTTATTCACACAGTTTTTGTCTCCAGACTTGAATACAGGAGTAACTACCGCTTTTTTAAGCAACTTAGGGAATATTCCTGAAGACAAACACAGCTGAAAAATGTGGGTTAGTGGCGGGGCAAGCACGGATTTAAATCTTATCAGTACACTATTAGCCTATTAGGTATGTCATCCCATCCGGTAGCACAAACAACTTTTAAATCGGTTATTATTCTACTTACTTCGTTTACGTCGGTATCTAATAAAACAAAAGAATTTATTTTCGAGAATGTTGTATTTAGGTTACGAGAGGGAAAATTACTGAAATTAATAGATTTTTCAGCCAAGTTTTTACCAACGTTAGCAAAAAAGTTGTTTACTTTAGTCATAGCTTCGGATGGGTTAATCTCTGTTGATAGTAAATCTAACGGAGGTTCGGGGTTTTTTGACCTAAAGGTATTAGTTTTTATAAATTTCCAGACAAGTTTACTATTTTTTCCCGCCTTCTGTAGTTCATTTTTATCATATTGAATTTTAAGTTTTTTCAATAGATTATTACAGAAGTTTCGATACCTTTTATATGTAGCTGAAAGTATATCGTTATCCGGGGCAGATTTCAATTGTAGGTGTAATTTGTCTCTATGTCTTATACAACGTACGAGACCGGGTGTGATCCAGGGTTTAATACAACTATACTTTCTAGGCATTTTACTAGTGAATGTGTTTTTCCTTATTGCATATTGTAGCGAATTAATAAAATATTCTAAAGAAATATTTGCGTCATTTGAATTATAAACTGGGTCAAAATTAATACCGCGTATGTCATTTTCAAGGTTTGTCATGTTGACTTTAGTATAGCTACGCATGCAGTTTTTTCTAGGTGAGCTTATTTGTAATGTTAGTAAAACTGCTTGATGATCGGTAAGTGAAGAATTAGTTACCAAGGTTTTAGATGGATATTTTGATTTTAGAATTATATGGTCTAAGCATGAGCCGCTCTGATGCGTGGGGTGATAGTGAGCTGATAAAAGCCCGTGAAATGAGCAAATATTCAGATAATTATGTGCATAAGTATCGAATTTCCCGGATGCAATGTTAATGTTAATATCACCTAATAGTATTATGTTTTTAAAGGAAGAAACATTTATTAAGTGAGTCTAAAAATCTGACTATATTTTGAGAAGGAGGTCTATAAATAGCCACGACTACTGTATCGGGAATTATTTTAATTATTAAGCAATTACTATCTTGGAAAATCGGTTCTTCTTTGATTGTATGTAAATTGTTCTTAATATAAACTACTAATCCATCGTTTTGGTTTAAGTTTTCGACTGTTTTGTACGAATAATAACCTGCAAGAGATGGTAAGTTGACTGTCTGATTTGATAACCAACATTCTGTAAGGACGATAATGTCACAGCTTATATCAAGATTCTGTAATAATACTTCAAAGCCGTTCATGTTTCGATTTATACTTCGAATGTTCTGTGTGAGTATAGTTAACTTGTTATCAGTGGATGGAAGAAGGTGTTTACAGTCCTCAACATTGCAGATTCTAGATTCAGACACAGAAAATATATCTAAATCAGAAATTAGCTGATTTGTCATGATAGTTACAAACTATAAATATAACTAGCGGTTAAGCTACCTGTTGTGCTTACTAATTAAAAGTATTAGGTGGCGCTCCTAGGCGCCTTCATAGTCGATTGAGTTTATGTAGTTGGTCTCTGCGTATTTGCGCGCCGGGCAGCTTTCATCGCCAGTTGGATGGTCACATTTCCTCTTGAATCTCTTGCACGTCGCACATTGAGGGGAGGAAGATTTGCTACTGCATTCCTTAAAGGAGTGTCCAGTCTCTCCACAGTGGTTACAAGTGGGACTTGTTTTTCGGCAGAACTTTGCTGCGTGTCCAAACTGCTGGCAATTGAAGCACCTGGTAACGATCGTAAAATCTCTCACAGGACAAGATGTCCAATTGATAAAAATACGGCCCTGGATGATCATAGATTTTCTTATGCTGGCAGGAACTTCCAATATATAATTACACGTCGGAAGGCCTTTCTTACCCGATTTATGGCTCAATTTAATGCTTTCGGTAAAGGACTCACGAGTTATATTCGGCAACTTGTCTGCAAGGTTCTGTTCGTAAATACAATCGAATACCTCTTTTTCTGTCAAAGCAACGGGAACACCAATAACAGCGACCCTAGGGCGGCGTTTAGAAGGTTCTTCTATTTTAAGGCCCGATGACACCAACTTTTCTGAATGCTTGAGCTTGTCAATATCGCCTTTATTTTCGGTATAATACAACTCTCTAAGTTCCTATAATCCTATTGAATGACTATTTCATGAAATCATGACATTTGAGGATTATTCTAATTTAAGGAGTTGTATTGCTGATTCCAATGATTATAATTCTGTAAAATCATTTGTTACGGTCGCGAATCAACCTGACACTGACCTGCAAATTACAAAAAACGTAAGACTACCATTACTAAAATTTGCTTCATTTATGTGCATTTTCAAAGTGGAATATTATTTCTTCCTCTTAATAGTCTGAGCGTTTATTTATATGCTTATGTTTAGTGCATCAATATACACACATCAAAAGTGTCTAGGGATCAACATATATTTTTGCAATAACTTTTCTCCTGATTGATATTATTTAAAATTTTCTTTAAGGATTCATCAAATAAAGTGTTTTCGTTTGTCACAGTAACGATAAACCAAGTCACCTTTGCATTAATAAAGAAATTTGCCATTTTCCTAATACAGGGATTTTTGACATTTGAACCACTAACATTAAAGTTCGAAAAAAAGACTGAAATAACAGTTTTCTTTAAAATTTTATTGGGTAACTAAAACAATTAATAATCCGTGTTTCTACCGCGAACACTAACAACACAAGAACATCGGTTTGGCATACTCAAAATAAGTTCATTCAAATCACGCTGCGGAATGGCCGGCCATGTTGGTTGCAACAACAAAAAAAGGTCTTCTTGCGACTGGATACCCTCCATATTCGGCAGAGCTCTTCTCTGTAGCATATCCCATGCATGCTCAATCGGGTTCAAGTCTAGCGACTGAGCAGGCCAGAGCAGGACATTGATGTTAGCTGCGGCGAGAGTCTGTCTTACAACTCTTGCGGTGTGCGGTCGTGCATTATCATGCATTAACTGAAATAAGGGACCGATTTGCACTTGTAGACGAACGATGACGTCTGATACAATCGTCTCAGCATAAATTTGAGCGTTGAGGTTGCCTCTGATCCAAATCAACTCAGTTCTTCCGCCGATCCAAATACCCGCCCATACCATGATGGTTCCACTACTATAAGGATGGACTTCCTGGCAGGATTTTAATCGCTGTTGGCGTCCAGGGGTTCTCCAGTGTCGTATACGTCTTGTATCCGGTCTCATACCAAAACGAGACTCATCAGAAAAGCACACGAAACGCCATTGTTCTTCTGCCCAATTTCTGTGTTCAAGAGCCCATTGATATCGAATCCTACGATTGTGCATTGCTATAGGTGGTACCCGTAGCGGTCTTCGGGAATGAAGGTTCACTTCATGCAAGCGGTTTCTGACTGTTTGGTCGCTAATTAAGTTCCCTGAAGAGTGATGAAGCGCCTCACGGCTAACATCATGGCGGTTATTGTTGGAGCTCTTCGAGTTAAGATTTGAATGTATCGGTCTTGTCTCCGTGTGGTGAGCATTGAGCATGCATGGGATATGCTACAGAGAAGAGCTCTGCCGAATATGGAGGGTATCCAGTCGCAAGAAGACCTTTTTTTGTTGTTGCAACGAACATGGGCGGCCATTCCACAGCGTGATTTGGATGAACTCATTTTGAGTATGCCAAACTGATGTTCTTGTGTTGTTAGTGTTCGCGGTAGAAACACGGATTATTAATTGTTTAAGTTACCCAATAAAATTTTAAAGAAAACTGTTATTTCAGTCTTTTTTTCGAACTTTAATGTTAGTGGTTCAAATGTCAAAAATCCCTTTATTAGGAAAATGGCAAATTTCTTTATTAATGCAAAGGTGACTTGGTTTATCGTTACTGTGACAAACGAAAACACTTTATTTGATGAATCCTTAAAGAAAATTTTAATTAATATCAATCAGGAGAAAAGTTATTGCAAAAATATATGTTGATCCCTAGACACTTTTGATGTGTGTATTTCAAAATATTCATGTAAGCGTTAGATCTCATACATGGAGGTAAAAATTGTAATTCTCCGATAAGTAAATTACCAAAATAATAATTACGTTTATCTATTTCTTTAGCAATTCTAATTTAAAGTGCAATGAATACATTGAACTCCAGAGTTGTCTTCAGAGTTATTTTCTAATGTTATCTCGTTGGCGCTGTGTTTTTCGTTCACTTTCTCAAATAAATCTTGTGTATTCTGTTCGCATTTGTCTGGTATTTTTTCTTTATTACCGTCACAATTATCCATTTTGTCCTTCTCTTGTACATCCTGGTCAACGTTTTCTTGTAAACGTCTTCGTTTAGTTAAAGAAGTAGTTGGCAGCAATAAAGATTGTGACATGTCATATATTTCATCAGAAGAATGTTTTGTGCCTGAAAAAAATACAACCTATAATATTTTCTAAACTACAGGCTATAAACAAATAAGTAATATACCTATGTGTGATTGCGTAACATCAGGCGATATATACTAGCAATATATCACTTGATTGATTGATATCACAAAATCACACTAAGTTCTAGTGGTTCTTTAAATAAATTGAAATAGTTGCCATTACTATTGTCGATATACGCGTTCCTCTTAAACTCATTGTCATTCTGAACCTCCGTAAAAAGTGGCTGACTATTCTCTTGGAATATACAATCATCGTCACTGTCACCTGTAAATAATGAATAATTATGACTCCAACTAAACACCCGTAAGTAACGAGTACTTCGACAGTCAAATCGAGTTATTCGGCCGATAACGAGTACTAATAAATACCGAATATTGCCGAGTACTTAGTAATAAACAGTGGCGTGCATACCATATAGGCAAAAAGACACTGCCGACCCTACCTAACTCAGATAAATATTTATAATGTTGTTCTGATATGTAACATTATTTTATATACGAGTATTTAATATCAATAAACAAAAAAATCTTAAATCATAATTCAGCGCCATCTTTCGAGTGTCGGGTAACATCAACATCGATACAAAGTAGCTAGCTCGTTCACAATTTGACGCAATTTCACATTGCGCTGCGCTGCTAACGCCGCTGTGTGCCGCGGCAAAGGCACAAAGTTTGTGCCACAAACTATTCATACGGATTATATGCGTGTGCGTTCCTATAGGTACGAGGCACACATGTCACAAATAACGCACACAAACGCACCAAATAGACACTGCATGACTTGTTACGTCACGACGAATCACGAATCCACGATACTTACCGAAGTGTTCCGATCGGAAGCTAGTTACATTATGCAACTATTTTAAAAAGTAACATTATTTCATTAAGTTTTCGCTAAATAAAGCACCATTTTTTTTGTCGTATTTTAATACAAGTAGTTTGAGCGGCCATTAGTCGTTTTTTTTTATTTGGTCGTGAGCTTTGTTATCAGATATTTAAGATTTAACGATGTTATTAGTGTGAAAAATTGATAATATTCACTGTGAAAGTTGTTCATGTGGTGTGTGTATAGAGGAAATAAAAAATATGCGTTTTTAAAACTATCGGTGACAAAAAGATGTGATCGTGAAAGGTCAATGACACCGGATTATTAATGCTATTATTTAATTTGCAAATTAATATGAAACATCAAAACATAATTATATCCGTAAAATATGTCTTTAAAATCAGTCAATCTAGGCTATTTGAGATGACAATTACCTACATCATTTTACAAATCGACAAAACGACGAGAGCATACATGTTTGGTAAGATACCTACCATGCTTAAATAGCTTTTAAATTTTCTGCCTACCCAGTCTAAAAACTCTATGCACGCCACTGACTAATAAATGAGTACTCGGCGCATCTCTAAAGCGCACGTCGCTTCGTGAGATATAAAACTGTACTTATGTATTATTAAACGTTATATCTATTATCTATAGACCGCAGGATCAATGAGACAGCATTAACAATTGTATTAATTATTAAATAGCGAAAATGATAGATACTCACACATTATAATAGTAATAGAACACACCGATGAGACTTATACAGAAAAAAAGTTAAAGCTGACACAATCACATAAATATATAGAAGCAGGCAGATGTCGGGAAAAGATGCGCACTCTCGAACGAATACAGTGGTGGCTTGTGCCGAGGCTACCGGGCGACGACGGAGCGGTAGTCGGCGAGAAAAGTTCTTAAGAATAACGTTACAAATGAATCTGTAACGTTTCACCTGTAACGTTATTACAAGCGGATAAGCTTAATGTTACTGATACCTGTAACGTTACTTAAAATTTTGTTCTACGAAAATGATATTCTTTAACGTTTCTTTCTTGTAACGTTATTGGTATTTTTAAGTTTTAGTATCGTTACAAATTTTGGAACGTTATACGATAACATTAATGATAACGGAACGAAATTCATTTCGTTTCAAGTCCCTGATTTCAAGAAGAAATGGACAGCCGGTAGTTACAAGGATGAACGTTTCTTGAAAAATAATGAAGAATGGCTCACGTCTTCGATCGAATTGCCCTACTGGTCTGCAGAACCTGCACAAAAACCAGGACGTCCACCTAAAACATTCGAAGAGTTAAGTGACCGCAGTAAGCGTCGGAAAACAAAAGTACTACGGGAACAGGTACCTGTCGAAGAACTGACGTATGCCGCTGGCGTAAGTCAGCGCACTTCAGGAAATAGTGATGCGTCAAAATTAATAAAAGAAATGACTTCCACGCCAACCAGAGCTACAAAATTTCGCAAAGTTATTACTTCTGCTCAAAAGCAAATAGTTGTTAAGAAACATACACCCGAAGGGGCTCTGGCAATCTTTGTAGAAGGCGACTTCAGTCGAAGACAGTGGGAAGTTATACACGGGGCTAACAAGAGCATCTACCCCTGTTATTCACTCATAAAAAAGGCCAAAAAAGAATGTTACCCGAATGAGCAATCGATTCGAGTGACTGAAACTTGCTCTGAGATTGAACTACAAGCTTTACTTGACCACACTGCATTGCGTCTGTATAAATACGTAGCAGAGGTTGTAGATACTTGTTCACAGGAAGAGCAGCAAAACATGGTTTTAATTTCAAAATGGGGCTGTGATGGAGCGCAGCATTTGCAATATAAACAAAAGTTTGAAAACAATACCGACAGTGACGCTAATATTTTTCAAAGCTCATTCGTGCCTTTAAGATTAGTTGTAATGGTTGATGGAGAACAAAAAAAAATCATATGGCAAAACCCAGTCCCTTCCTCTGTCAGATTTTGCAGACCTGTAAGAATACGCATTATCAATGAATCAAAAGATGTTACCAAAAATGAAATAGCGTACATCAAAAATCAAGCTGCAAATTTAAAAGAAACAGAATTGCCCACACCTAATGGATTAGGTAAAATAAAGCATACCATGATACTTACCATGATCGACGGAAAAGTATGCAATGCTGCAACTGATACTTCATCCACTATGAGATGTTATATTTTTGGACAGACTTCCAAAGATTTCAACAAATTAATTGTAACAGAGGAAGTCAATGAGGAAGCACTGAAGTTTGGATTATCGATTCTTCATGCTAGAATTCGTTTCTTCGAGTCGCTATTGCACTTATCTTATAAATTACTATTAAAAAAGTGGCAAGCGTGAACAGCCGAAGACAAAAAGATTGTTAAAGAAACAAAAGAAAAGATTCAAACTACCTTCAAAGAAGAAATGGGTCTACTCGTAGACATTCCCAAGCCAGGATTTGGGAATACTAATGACGGCAATACGTCCAGAAGATTTTTTGCTGATCCGGAATGCTCTTCTCGAATTACAGGCATCAATATTGGTCTAATAAAACGATTTAAAGTAATCTTAGAAGTGATTTCAAGCGGCAACAGCATTGATGTTGGTAAATTTGGAGCCTATGCACATGAAACTATTGAAATGTACACAAATTTGTATGGTTGGCATCCTATGTCACCAACTATACACAAAATTTTAATGCATGGTGCCAGTCATACTCATCTACTGCAATCCTACCTATCGGTCAACTATCGGAAGAGGCAGCAGAGGCCCGCAACAGGCACATACGCTATTATAGGCTAAATTTTGCTCGAAAATTTTCACGAGTCGATTGTAACAGAGATATATTAAACAGGCTGTTACTAAGTTCAGACCCGTATTTAAGTTGTAGCAGACCAAAGCTACACAAGAAAAGTAAGCCATTTTCGATGGAAGCAATCAGTCTTATGGTCGCAAGTACACCGCTTTTATCTCCAAATGAAAATGATGCCGAAGAAAGTATAGAAGAAAATGAAGACGAATAGTTTGAGTCTGACTAATGATATGTTTTGATCGCAAATTTGTATAGTTTTTTTTAAATAAATATATCTAATATCATTGAACTTTGTATTTCATTCGATGAAATTGCAAAAAAACGCGAAAAATAATTTTGACCAGTTTTATTATGCGAATACTCCTATGTGCGGTGGCGGCAGCAGCAGCGGGAGTCAGCGGCAGAGAGCAGTTCAAGAGCGGCGGCAGCGGGAGCAGTTCGAGAGCAGTCCGAGAGCAGTCCAAGTAGAGCGGTTTGAAAATCAGTGCAGTGCGCGCGCTCAACAGTGCAGTGCGCGCGCTCAACAGTGCAGTGCGCGCGCTCATCAGTGCAGTGCGCGCGCTCAACAGTGCAGTGGGCGCGTTCAACAGTGCAGTGCCCGCGTTCAACAGTGCAGTGGGCGCGCTCATCAGTGCAGTGCGCGCGCTCATCAGTGCAGTGCGCGCGCTCATCAGTGCAGTGCGCGCGCTCAGCAGTTCCAGTGCGCGCGCTCAGCAGCGCCAGGGTGCGCGTTCAGCGCCAGTGTGCGCGCTCAGCAGTTCCAGTGCGCGCGTTCAGCGCCAGTGTGCGCGCTCAGCAGTGCCAGGGTGCGCGTTCAGCGCCAGTGTGCGCGGTCAGCAGTGCCTGTGCGCGCGCTCATTAGTGCAGTGCGGCGCGTCCAGCGGCGACAGTGCCCGCTCACCGCCAGCACGCTCAGCAGCACTAGTGCTGCGCAGCGACGACGAAAACAAGCTGAGTGCAGCGGTAAACAGTACGAGAACAAGGCGAGCGACGGATCACAACGTCGCGTCGGTAAAGCAGAACAAGAGTGCGTGAGTGCAGTGTAAAATTGTGAGTACTTTATATTTAGTTTAAGTCTGTAAACTAACTGTACAGTTTCGTAATGATGGAGACATTAATAAAGTTACAACTTGATGTTAAAAGTACTATAGAGAAAGGGAAATATAACTTCAAAAAATCTCCCAAGGAGAGAATAACTCTGGGATATATTGCAACCCGATTAGAATCGTTAGAAGTACAATGGGCAAAGTTTTGCGATACTCATAGGAAAATAATTCAAAGGTCCTCAGTAGATGATTTAAAGAGTGTATATTTTACGTCCGATATATATGATGAAACCGAAGAGATCTATATTATACAACGTGGCGCTACAATGGTGACATTAACTTAACACACGTATACGTTATCCCAGTTTCGTTTTAAGAAGTAATTTTATTTCCATAAAACGTCATTATTTACTGATTAATTTAAAAAAATAAAAAAAAATAGAAATAAGCATTTTGGTGCATCCTGTACAAAAATAATCATCGTGCAGCGGTCATTTGGGTCACGGATCATAACATCGCGTCAAAGAAATTGAAACGAATAAGCAATACCTCTATCCTTTTGACGGCGCGCGCGCTCTCCCTTCCACCCCCGCCGCACCCTAATCCTTCTCTTTTCTTATCTAGTGCTAGCCGGACCCGTTACCTTGAAACACATCTTTACGCTCGTGTCGTGCGCATAATTTCGTCGTTGTTTAGTGAATGTTTCGCGAAAAAGACGCTTACTTATTGTTTTATTTATTTAGTTTTGTGTAATTAGAATAGTAAATAGATTATAGTACTGCGATAAAGACGCTTTGCTTTGTTTTCGTTAGTTTTCCGATCTACATAGTACCTACGTGTTCTACGATTAAGGACGTTATTATTTGTGAATTTGTGATGGCAAATACACATCCGAATTGAGAGGAATGGCTGTAAGTGACAATTTATTTTCAAATGTGCGGGAAAATATGAAACGCCGTTCGGCCCTTTGTATTCGTCAACAAGGTGGACTCATTGAAAATAAGAAAATTTAAAATGAAGACAATTAAATAAAAGTACCTAGTGATTAGTGATGATAGTGGTAATAACTCATAGTAATAAGAGAGCGTGATATGATAAGTGTTTGACTAAACAGCTCCGCTGTAGGTAGGTAGGTACTTTTGTGTCGGACGGATTCTTTGATAGAATGCCGTCAAAGGATCGCAGGAGTACAAGGCGCGTTGCGCGGTTGCCAGCGCGACGCGACGCGTTGCTGCTCTGAGTAAACGTAAACGAGTAACGTGCATCTAGGTAAGTAATTTCATGAATGAATGTTTGCACAGAGTGATCCCAATTGTAGTCACTTTTTTATTATTTAGTTTGTTTGAAAAATGTTTTTGTTCAAATTACCAATTATTTTAACCAATCATAATTTATGTGGTTAATGGCCACTAGCCCTACCCGTGTGTTAAATTAATGTCACCATTGTAGCGCCACGTTGTATACAAATCGGAATTAAAGGATACACAATCACTTTTGGTACAGCCTGTTAAAAATGAACCGCGAGAACAAATAATAGGTACCGGTGATAATAAACTTTGTAATGTTATATTGCCCAAAATCAATATTCCGTCGTTTTCTGGAAAGTACGAAGATTGGACTAGTTTTCGTGACTTGTTTAAATCACTCGTTCATTTCAATAAGACCTTAGATGATGTACAGAGATTGCACTATCTAAAGGGATGTTTAACGGATGAAGCGGAACAGCTGCTCAGACAAATACCCATAACCGCGGCTAACTATTCAATATGTTGGGAGCAGTTAGAACATAGATATAATAATAAACGATACTTAGCGAATTGTATATTAAAACGATTGTTTGAGCAGAAAAGAGTGAGTACAGAGTCAGCTGTAACGTTAAAACTTCTCTTGGATACAACCACTGACTGTATGAGTGCGTTAGGTAACATGGGTATAGATGTTACTACCTCGGACATAATAGTAATTCACATGGTCTCAGCTAAGCTAGACCAGGAAACCCGCAAGCAGTGGGAGTTGAAGGTTATCTCCGAAAAGACAAATGACCTACCAACGTTAGGCCAGTTCAAATCGTTTCTTGAAAGTAGGTTTAGGGCTCTTGAGTGTGTCGAACCTCATAAGGTCTCTTGAAGCGTTCGACTTCGAAACGACTTCGAAACTTCGAAACTTTTTTTTATGCAATTTACAAACTAATTCGTGGAATTCTTGTTTGGTTATTGTAATTACAAGTCCTTGTTAAAATGTTAAGGGTTTTGCCGAACTGGGTGATAGTTGTTATGTGTGTGTGTATCAGAAGGTTGGGCAAATGAAAGGCGTGTTCTCAGTTGAAGGTGTACTGAACGACTGGTTGTATACAGAGGTAGAGAAGACTTAAATCTAACTTACGAGCTACGTCATACAATGCCTAAGAGTAAAGATGTATAATATGCCTACGCGCTACAGGGTTAATTGAATTTATATTTGTTCTTTAGGTTGAATATTAGAAAGATAGTACATTATTGTAAAATTTATTAACTTTTAAGTTCACTTATGTAACGAATATTAAAACTGTGCAATTAGATTTAAGTTCTTACTGTTTTTATATTCGTATTGTAATGTCTAACTGGCTACCACTTACCAAAGACGCTATTTAAATCCAAGCGTTAGTCAAAGATCAACTGCAGGAAAAATAGTATTCGAGTTTACTTTTCAATGATAAGGACATTCTGCAATAATGTCCTTGGTGGGCGGTATGTTCAAGTTCAAAACTGTATTCACGTATATTGATATTGTTAACGTCGTTCACCTGTTGTGGAATGGATGGCGTGTATCTAATTAGTACTTAAGTCGGTGGTTAGATGGCGTTGTCCAATTACGTCATCTTTCTGTAACTCGTTGTTAAGAGTCTCCGGGCTTTAATGACCCTCTGTGGTAGTTAGTTTAAGATAAGTTCAAAGTATTTGAATAAATGAATTTAAAAATAGTACAGTGTATTATTGGTAAATTCTGTGCCGTGTGACCAGACCAAACACATGGAAAAGATGGTCACAGTAGATGGAACTCAACTACTACAAACTCAAACTAAAGCGCACGTATGTCATACGACGTTTTATAACATATAATATTTGCGAGGAAATAAATAAAACGCAGACTGAAATTTTCGAACAAAAACAATACAGCCAAAAGAAAAAGCTCGCGGAATAATTTTATCTTGATCACATTTTTTTTTGTTTTGGTTACTAAAGGTTATAATTTATTGATTGTCAAAATTAATTAAATTAACAAATTGAATGTTTATTTTTTGTATTTTATCTCCCAAAGGTAATTTTATTCATAAAATGTAGACCACTTTTCTGACATAGAAACTCATTGCTAAGATTTTAAAAAAGGAACCGTTCGTATTAAGTCGGAGCCACTTGCAAACCTTACGTATTACTTTACCAATACGCACTAGTGCGTAATGAGATACATTACGATACTGAATTTGGCGGAATACGAGACCCTTTACGAGCAAATGTGTTATAAAATAAATTACGGTCGATCCGAGTTCGGGAAGTGGGAGAGTAGATGTCTTAATAAATATTAACTTTATTAACTTATTTGTTTGTTAATTATAGTAGTATATTTCAATTTGCATTTTTTTCGTTTATCAATGTAACATTAAATCTTACGTTTTTTGAGTAATTAAAGTGTAAATTTTAATTAATAGCTCAAAATTGTACTGATTAAAACAATTTTTGGAAATTGAGTTTTTTTTTCCATTTTTTCCATTTTCTGAGAATATTTACTAGAGTAATGTATTTTTTTTTACACCATCAGAAAGTAGAGATTTCAACAAGCCTCCAGATTTTTTGGAAAAAGCTGATATTTTGACGCGAGAATTCATTCATTCTTTGTCATGTGTCCTCACAGCAGGAGTGAAAAGGCGAGCGATATTGTTGACTGCACTCAACGATGGCACATATCAACTGGCGGCGGATTTGGCGTCACCGAAAGAGTTAATGGGTATGCCATAAGAAGATATCGAGATAGGTCGTCTTGCTGACCTTGGTTTTGTTATTGTTTAATTAGTAACTGATTTTTTTATTTAGCTTCGATGGTCCTAGTGTCTCATTTTTTTTATTGTATCGTTTTTTTTTTATTTATTTTTGATGTAATGTCGTAGACCTAGTCATGTATTCCAGTTTTTGTACATGTAAGCGGGCACGCCCTTTTTACTTGAAGGCTTATATTTATTCAGTTAGTTATATTTTATTTTTTGCATGAGTTTAGTTGTCAACGTCGGTACTTAGGTACTATTCTTATTACTACTGTCTTGTATATTGGTGTGTGCTAGCTAGCATGTAGCAAATTATTTAATTTAAATGATTAAGTTTATTAATTTCCAATGATGTTTAAACTGTTCTTCTAACATATCAGACAGACGTGTTGCTGGGGAGTTTGTTCCGCCACTTCTTCTTCCCAGCAAAAACACTAGGAAGTGGCGAAGGGCGGGCGTTTTGGGGGACTGTCTTATGTAATTTTTGACGTTCAAAAAGTGCTGATCCTCAGCCTAATTTGAATAAATGACTTTTGATTTTGATTTTGATATTCTGGCACTACTTGACAACCACTTTACGCCAAAAAAATGTGGGTTTGGCGAGCGGTATAAGTTTTTTGCTGCTACCCAGAAACCAGAGGAAACACATACGCAATGGGCTGCCCGGCTACGTGGACTTACAACACATTGCGGGTTTCTGAACGTGGAGGAGGCACTTCGTGACCGGTTCGTTATGGGTATGCAACCGGGGCCAGAGAAATATAAACTGTTTGCGCGCGACCTGGAAGAATTAACGTTGGCGAAAGCAGTGGAGCTGGCGGAGAGCGTGCGCAGTGCACGTCAGGGAGCAGCAGCATCTTTGTCCCAAGCGTCGGCGCAGGGGCCGACCACAGGCGAACCCGTGTTCAAAATAGCAACGGACAAATACTCGCGTCGTAAAGAAAGAAATGTGTCAAGTGTGCGGCTACAAAAATCATAAAACTGCTTAGTGTAGATTCGCTAATTGTAAGTGTAAATAGTGTAATGCAACGGGTCATTTGCGTAGAATGTGCAAAAAGATTAATTTTGTAGGTACCGGCGGCGAGTCGAACGAGAGTGACGATGACGGTAGGATCAATAAAATATGTTACCATAAAGGTGAACCAATGACGTTGATTATTTCAATTGGGGCCGTTAATCTAAAGTTAGAAATTGACACAGGATCGGCCGTCACCGCGATTTCCGAATTAACGTACAAAAAATCATTCAAATCTATGCCATTATCGCTAGCGAGTGATCGATTGTTTACATATACGGGCAACGCAATATACTGGTCTCGGAATTATAAAATTGAACACACAACTGAACACAATGATGGAGAAGCTGGCACATCTCCAACCAGCATTGGTCAATCGCTCGTCTCCGCTGCTCCTGCACGACAACGCGCGACCTCATACTGCACAGCAGACGGTCTCCAAGTTGCAAGAACTGGGGTTGGAAGCTCTCCGTCATCCGCCCTACTCACCAGACCTTGCGCCTACAGACTACTACTTTTTCCAGAATTTGGATAACTTCTTGGCGGGAAAAAAATTCAATACCCGAGAGGCAGTACAAAATGCCTTTGAAGAATTTGTTGCCTCCCGTCCAGCTGATTTCTTTAAGGAGGGCATCAATAAACTGCCACTGCGGCAAAGATGCATTGATTGCATGGGTGATAACTTCGATGAATACATATAAAAGGTACATGAAAAAAGTTCGTTTAAACTTTTTCATACAAAACGGCAATTTAATAGGTAAAGGCCTATTATTTTGAGAAAAACTATGCACCAGTAGCTAGAATGGCAACAGTGTGAGCATTTTTGGCACATTCAGTTGAAGAAAATGTACCTGTTTATCAACTTGATTTACCAACAGCATTTCTAAATGGAGTTTTGGAGTCTGATATTTACATTAAAATACCACAAGGAATTTACATTAATAGAAACAAAATATTAAAACTGAAAAGAAGTCTATATGGCTTAAAAGAAAGTCCTAAGTGTTGGAATATACAGTTTAATAATGTTATCATCAAATAAATTACAGTGTATTTGGGACATAATAAGGTAAGTTTTCACCAAAGGAGATGGCTCAAAATACATACACTAAAAACCCAGAATCGACAGCAATGAAATGTTTACCAACGGGTTAATTATAATAGACATTTGATGATACCAAAGGGAAATCCCGGAAATCCGTGGGGTATAGGAGCTATATCATATTATAAAAAATAATAAAACTATTTTGAATTGATGTTGTAATTGTGTGTAATTGTTAATTATTCTGTTGTTTCGTTTTCCTGCTACGGGTTTGGTGTAATAAGTAACAAAAAAAAATATTTCAAATATTTTATTTGTATTACACATTATATATTTTCTATGTCTAAGCACACTGCATCTAAAAATCCTGCAGGTTGACTCAAGTCGCCTTCATGTCGGGCCCAGGCAAGATAATATATTATGGAAATAATGTGGGCACAACTGCCTAATGTGCGGCGACCATGTATGCAGCTACAGCAATAATCGGTGATTGCTTGGCGATTGTATAGTACGTAGCAATAATAAGTTCTTGTTTGAACGTGTCTCGATTTAATTCGGCACCGTACTAACGTATTATTATTTCCTTCTTCGTTATTAAGGTTCAGTCTCTCGGGATGCCTATAGATTTCAATAGAATACACACCGGTTGCTCTGACGTGTTCGTAGCAGTAGGATTTTGCCAGCTTGATGTGGTACGTTCCAATAGCAAAAATAAGCAGCTCATCGTAAGTCATTCTTGGGAAATCTGCTACGTCTTGTAACGTTGCCTCCATCCTCTGAAATGAAATATTCCTTTGTGCGTTTAGACGGTGTTGATCAACGTAATCTGCTAGTACATTTGGCCTATTCATATTTCTTTCTATCATTTCTAAATAGCTTTCAGTCAGGCGACTGTCGCTGTAATTCTCTTGGGTTGCGTTGATTAGCGCTGCAGCTATTCTAAAATCTACTATTGCATTGGTCAAAGTATTATTAAAATATCTATGTCGGAATATCTTAAAGTCCCTCTTCATTTTTCCGTTGGTGGTTTCTACCACCCATCTGACCAATGTTACTAATCTCGATTTATTTGCAGCTTCAGTGGACAGTTGTGTTTCGTGTCTGCCTAGCGACTGTGGCGTACAGACCGTAAATCCACATTCTTCGGCATATGGCAATGCATCCCGAAATCCTCTATCTAAAATCATCACGTCATCACTTTCAAGAAACCATCGTATTGGAGCCTCTTCCATGTCACCAGTGTGATTATCCAATATCTGTCGTAATATATTAGCATCCGACGTTCGAGCATCGTAGGGTCCTGTGATTTCTAAAATGTAGCCATCTCCACATACAATCATAAATGGCTTTATGAGATTGTCGTACTTATGTAGACTGTAGCTCATGCGCTGAAACAAGAAGTTTGAGCTTTTTTGCACGAATAAGTAAGTACCGTCTAAAACAATAATTGCTCTCGTTTGGTCTTGAGTTCCAAAAATATTATTTGGCAAAATCCTGTTTCTCGCTACAACTTCGTCTCGAGTGATATGGTCGAATCCGAGGTGTCGTGGGAGAAACTCACTTTCGAGACATACTCTCGCTTGTTTTATTTTACGTTGAATAGTTGACCTAGGCAAGCCAAAAACTGACGTAAGTCTTCGGTTAGGTTCACCGCTTCTCAATTTACATAAATAGATGCCCAACATCGTTTTCCCATTTGAATATTCGTTTAAAGAAGGTGTTTCATTAAATATGGTGTTGAATTGCTGGTGACTTATGCCAGTCCAAAAGTGAAGGGTATCAGGACTCAATTCATCTAAGTTTTCAAAATCGAGCTGACCTTTTTTTTCGAGACATTGTGTATACATCGCTATTATATCATGTATGCACTCGCTACTGAAACTATCTTGACGTTGGGTGACATGTTCCGGGAAATCCTCCCAAGTCATGTTCCTCAAATGGTGTTGACAGATGCGGGTGAGAGGTGGTATGTAGAATCGATAGTAGCTCAATAGATACGCCTTCATAGTATTGGACACAGAACGAAGTTCTAAGTTATGACAATTGTCAATCATACATCGTCTTGATGTGTTTGCCGCGCGCGTCAAACCTGATACTGGAAACGATTCTATTGGTGGCGCCTGTGGTGTAGGCAGATGCCTTAAGCCGTAGTCAATACGCTGCCAGCATGGATGACATATCATTCTGGATCCGTCAAATACAATCTGAAATGAACGAAAAACACAAATAATTGTATATATTTTCTCTCATTGAAGTCATTCCTAACCTTCCGGAACCTACTATAATTAGGTGGACTGTTCCTCCCTCGTTATCAACTACTAAGTGACACATCTGTCGCGTATGCACTCTACAACTTACTTATATGTATAAACGTTATTATTTTATTATAGCAAAGTGATCAAGATTATATTATTTTCAATTGATTTTGCAGTCTACACTTGATACTGAAACACTACATTATTGTATCAAGTATAACAGTGTTTTAACCTTAGGCCTTAAGGCCGAGCTCTAAAACGGGTCTTACAATGACAAACGTGCCAGTACCTACTTTTAATCCGCTATTATCACTTATTATTAATGTATCGTGTTAAAATCTCATCAATCAAAGCTTTAACAAAAAACTACCTACTGGATTTCTACAAAATATGTATGTATAAGTGTAGTACATAGAGATGAAAATGGAGTTTTAAAACTAAATACTTACTTCTTGTTGCTGTTGCAAAGTGCCAAACATATACTCGACGAAATCTCGGTGTGATTCCAAAAACTCGAAAGACAACACATGGTGCCTCCTTCGTAGAACGGAACGGTCACAGGTCACACAATGGTTATTTGTAGCCATTTTCAACAATGTTCAATCACAGGGAAACTTCAGTTCAGTATAACACGCCACAGTATCGAATCGGGAAGGAAAATCGGAGTCCAGTAAAGAAAAAGCGATGGTCAAGGTAAAAATATTCACGGATGATTAGGATTGCAAAACGCACAGATCACGACGATAGCAAACGAAGGACTGCGTTGAATCGTTGACTAACAGTGTTTATGTTACCATCAGAAGCAGGTAGAAACAGGTTTACTACAAAGCAAGCGCGAGCGCAAAAAAAAACCATTGTTTCGGAGCAGGCCACCACCGCGCCGGGTCTAAGCCGCCGGGCGTAGGTAGGGAACAAAGACTTTGTCTCTTTCTAGCTTGAACAAAAACAAGGCTAACAGATTCAGATAAAATAGTAGCTGCCTTTCAACGGTACGTTACTAAATATCACTGTTTATTAACAAGGATTTGTAGTGTATGGTTTATGTAAAAAAAAACTTAACCCCATACTTTTTCGAGGAAATAAAATAATTTTTTTTATGTACACATTAAGCCCATTCAGACCGCACATAAGAAGTTTTTGTCGACTCTGGGTTTTTTTTGGGCCATCACCTTTCGTAAATAAAAAAACATTTTTGTAAAAGATAAAAATAAAAAACCAAAAACTTGGTTATTTGAATTTTTCGCCTAAATTTTGAGGTTATGTGAAAAAATTGTAAAAAGGAGAAATAAAGAAAATAAGAAAAAAAATACATTTATTGGCAACAGCTGGATACACGCACAGTATAAACACAATAACACAAAAAAGAGACAAAAAATGGCATGACTCACGGCTGCGCCAAAAGGTTCATTTCAGCGGTAAGCCAGACAGATGCTGAGATCCTACCTGACGCTGATTTTCAAATGAACCTTTGGGACATGTGACGGATGACTAGCAATTATCATTTTACTTCATAAATAAATAATATTTTACGTATATAAAATTAAATAAATAGAAAGTAGCCTAAAAACTTGTTTAAGAAAAATAATAACCTATGGATGTATTATATTATATGTATAGTGTGCCGATAGTGTGTGTACCGTGTAGTGGAAAAGAGATGATCAACTTCACAAACGCGGTAGGTACATAACGCGTGTAGGCGCTTTATAACGAAAACTAGTTTTGCTAATTAGGTTGCGTTGAGTCGATAACATTATGAATGCACTTTACCCGCATTTTAATCCAAAAAAAACAAAAGTTGTAGATCTTTTGACCTACAACTTTGCCATTTAACTTTTTTCCATAGGACTTGTAGTTTTGCCGTAAATCAAGATAAACCATTTTTTACCCTTAAACCCCCCCCTCCCTCCCACTTCCCGAACTCGGATCGATCGTAATTTATTTTACCTTTTATTTTTATCATATTCCCCTCCTTTTCTAATGGGTGTTTTAATCCTACTGTAATATTTTTTGGTTTCAAAAATTATCGACCCTGGTCTAAGAAGCAATAGGCACTCCTATAAAACACGTGCAACTAATAGAGTATAACAAAAACTTAGCGTTCTGTTTAATAATGCTCCACACAGTGTTTTCTTACGTTAATTAATATTTAACTAGGCAAGTAGGTATTGTTATATTTAAAAATGTTATTCAATTTATTTTTGTGTTAATTTGAATTCAATGGTAGGTAACCTTGCTTGTTACGTAATGTTGCTGTGCCCTTACAGGGTCCGTAACTGTACTATCGCTATAAGCCTTTGTAACACCTTTATCTGGCATTATGCAAATAAAAGAATATGAATCTGATAATTAAACACCTGGTACACAATTAGCGGGAAATCACATTTCTGTAAACATTATGTCTAGCTTTATCGTGCAATAACTCTTTTCACACAGCGATTTGGAACTTCGCGTCATAAAAATAGTTCAATAGTTAAAACACCTAAATTAGTTGCGATTGTTTATTCGCATTCCCAGTCTTGTCCCGGTAAGCTTTCTGGAAAGCTGATTGTGCCGCTGGTATTGGCTTCTTGTAAGACTGGTAGAATTGTTATGGCCCGGGCTGGGATACACGGCCCCGAGGTTGATGTGTTGCCGGGCCCTTGAAGTTTGAATGCTTCTGTTGTTGTTAGATTGTTGGCTTTTTGGATTTATTCATACTGATTTCTTAAGCAGATTTTTTAATTGTCTTTGAAGCCTTAAGTTTTCAGAAAAACCTTCTCCAAGTGTTTGTTTCTGTGTCTTTGATGGCCTCCCTAGTACTTTGCTCTAACTCTTGCAGTATGAAATTCTTTCTTGTTGTGGTCTTCTGATGTTGGTGGACACACAACAGACGAGCAGTATCTACAACTACATTGATTATAGGGGCATTTTCTGTAGTAAGTGGAGTCAATGCACGACCAACTTGGTATTGTTTGTCTGCAATAGCTTTGCTCTTTTTACTGCCACTTCTACTATGGCAGCTTGTGACTCTAAGTTCAATTTGGGGGCCCCAAGGGTTTCGCAATTTTCTGGTGGTAGATATTTTTCTTTGAGTTAATTTATTTTTGCTTTGGCTAGGCATTTTTAATGATATCAGCCCATCTTGTGATCAACTCTATGGATTGGTGGTCCAAAATTGCTGTCTTGGGGGATCATCCCCGAGAATCCCTTGGTATCTTCGTATCCAACAAACACTGCCTTTTCACCCTTGGCATCCCATTTTAACCTTTTCTCTTTCGGGATATGGACATACATATTCACCAAATATGCATCGTAGGCTCAGCACATCAAACTTGCGTTTGTGGTAGGTTTCATAAGGTGTCTGGCCTTCCACTCTGCTCCTAGATCTTATGTTCAGTACATACACTACGGTGTTCACTGCTTCTGCCCATAACTCTTTTGGGAGATTTTTATTCTTAAACATAAACCTTGCTGCTTCTACTTTAGTCCGCATGTCCCTCTCCGCTTTCCCGTTCTGTTGGGGTGTAATGCTTCCTGTATACGACGCCGGAACCGCACCGGCGCCGGACCGCAATACTGTGTTTTCACATCAAAATCGCATCACCACCATGCCGTAGCCGCGTAACAGTCGCACCCGCGTCGCCGCGTAAAAACCGTATTGTGTCCGCGTTAATTAATAAGCAGCGATCACAGTTCAGTATAACACTGTTGGTGTAACTGTACAGACTTTCCTGTTAATACACACATCAAAAGTGTCTAGGGATCAACATATATTTTTGCAATAACTTTTCTCCTGATTGATATTAATTAAAATTTTCTTTAAGGATTCATCAAATAAAGTGTTTTCGTTTGTCACAGTAACGATAAACCAAGTCAACTTTGCATTAATAAATAAATTTGCCATTTTCCTAATAAAGGGATTTTTGACATTTGAACCACTAACATTAAAGTTCGAAAAAAAGACTGAAATAACAGTTTTCTTTAAAATTTTATTGCGTAACTTAAACAATTAATAATCCGTGTTTCTACCGCGAACACTAACAACACAAGAACATCGGTTTGGCATACTCAAAATGAGTTCATCCAAATCACGCTGTGGAATGGCCGCCCATGTTCGTTGCAACAACAAAAAAAGGTCTTCTTGCGACTGGATACCCTCCATATTCGGCAGAGCTCTTCTCTGTAGCATATCCCATGCATGCTCAATCGGGTTCAAGTCTGGCGACTGAGCAGGCCAGGGCAGGACATTGAAGTTAGCTGCGGCGAGAGTCTGTCTTACAACTCGTGAGGCTTCATCACTCTTCAGGGAACTTAATTACCGACTAAACAGTCAGAAACTGCTTGCATGAAGTGAACCTTCATTCCCGAAGACCGCTACGGGTACCACCTATAGCAATGCACAATCGTAGGATTCGATATCAATGGGCTCTTGAACACAGAAATTGGGCAGAAGAACAATGGCGTTTCGTGTGCTTTTCTGATGAGTCTCGTTTTGGTATGAGACCGGATACAAGACGTATACGACACTGGAGAACCCCTGGACGCCAACAGCGATTAAAATCCTGCCAGGAAGTCCATCCTTATAGTGGTGGAACCATCATGGTATGGGCGGGTATTTGGATCGGCGGAAGAACTGAGTTGATTTGGATCAGAGGCAACCTCAACGCTCAAATTTATGCTGCGACGATTGTATCAGACGTCATCGTTCCTCTACAAGTGCAAATCGGTCCCTTATTTCAGTTAATGCATGATAATGCACGACCGCACACCGCAAGAGTTGTAAGACAGACTCTCGCCGCAGCTAACATCAATGTCCTGCCCTGGCCTGCTCAGTCGCCAGACTTGAACCCGATTGAGCATGCATGGGATATGCTACAGAGAAGAGCTCTGCCGAATATGGAGGGTATCCAGTCGCAAGAAGACCTTTTTTTGTCGTTGCAACGAACATGGGCGGCCATTCCACAGCGTGATTTGGATGAACTCATTTTGAGTATGCCAAACCGATGTTCTTGTGTTGTTAGTGTTCGCGGTAGAAACACGGATTATTAATTGTTTAAGTTACGCAATTAAATTTTAAAGAAAACTGTTATTTCAGTCTTTTTTTCGAACTTTAATGTTAGTGGTTCAAATGTCAAAAATCCCTTTATTATGAAAATGGCAAATTTCTTTATTAATGCAAAGGTGACTTGGTTTATCGTTACTGTGACAAACGAAAACACTTTATTTGATGAATCCTTAAAGAAAATTTTAATTAATATCAATCAGGAGAAAAGTTATTGCAAAAATATATGTTGATCCCTAGACACTTTTGATGTGTGTAGTTGTATTTGAATCTAAATAATGTTAACATTTGTTATAATGTTAACATCAGGCTTTTTATTAACATCCATGTTATTAATTTCCTGATAACACACGTGTGAACATCTGCCGGGCGACCTGTCACGGCTGTAACTGAGCGTCATGTAATGTCTACAAAATGGCGGCGCTCTGGCGGTCCGGCGCCGACGGCCCATGAGCAATTTTGGTTCATATACATACAGGGTGTTTTGGGGATGAGTGTAGGCATTTTGCAGATGGATAGGGTCGGTCCATACGATTATTTTATAGTATGGGAACTATGGTCCGATATCCTTTAGTTTTTAAGTTATGGGCAAAAATCGTTTTTTTATGAATACTTGACACTTTTTGGGTTATGAAGCTAAAAATAAACACAATTTCATATTAAATACAGTTTTTTTATTATTTGTCGATTTAAACACATAACATACGATAAATTAAAAGTCTTACAACTATTCCGATAGCAAAAACAATCAAATAGTGAAGAAAAGAAAATAAGCATAAAACAAATCTTAGTGACCCATAACTTAAAAACTAAAGGATATCGGACCATAGTTCCCATACTATAAAATAATCGTATGGACCGACCCTATCCATCTGCAAAATGCCTACACTCATCCCCAAAACACCCTGTATAATTGCGGTCGGTGCGGTTCTGTCTGGCGTCGTAGACAGGAAGCCTAAACCGTATTGTTGTCTGATGTTGTATTTCCTTTTCCCTTACAAATTCTTCTAATTCTTTATTAAATGTTATGTCTTATCTGAATAAATAAATTATTATTATTATTATTATTTATTGACGAACTCTCCGCCGTTGTCAGTACGAATTATTTTCATCTTTTTTTCTGTTTGTGTTTCTGCCCACTTAACAAACTGTTTCAGCTTCACAGCGGTTTCACTTTTAAAAAGTAGATTGCCCTGTAGTTGCTGTAATCATCTTTATAAGGAAAAAATATCTTGAGTTACCTAGAGCGGGATTGGACCACAAAGATCCGCATGCACCGGCAATCCTGTTGTGTGCTGCTCACTTCTTCTAAATTGTAATTTGTCTTGTTTTCTTCATTTTACCTTCTAGACAAGAAACACACTTGAAATTTTCTTCGGGGTACTCAATATTGTTTTTATTGAGCACCTGCTTCATATTAACCTTTATACATCCGTGACACGTCATTGAGGAATTGAGTGCCATAAAACAAAATGGCGGAGGAAATATTGCTTTTAACAAAAAAAATAATAACTGTATTAATAAACGATATTTTATTATTCTGTAAACTAGATATTACTAAGTGATATATTTTTTATCTAACAGGCATCATAATCAAGTGATCATCGATGCAGAATATTTGCTCTACAAGTTCAAAATTTAGAAACCAGGCTGTCGAGTAAATTTCAAGAAATATAATAAACACATCAACAAAATCCGAATAACAAGGGCCTGTGTTATCTAATTATGTAAACAATTTGTCGAAAGAGCTTGAGATGTTTACAATAACACCACTTGAAATTCGACCCGACTAACCATAAAAACAACTAGGGAAACCAACTTCGTCCTTAGCGTGATACATATAAGGTCCAAAATGGCTTGTTGGTTTTTGAAAGGGAACACGACCGTTACGTACTCGCTTTTTTGTTAAGATTTTTTATGACTAAAATTGAACAGAAACGTTATTCTATGTTATTGTATCGTTGTATAAACTATTGTAATTACTTTTTACAATAGTTTCATTACATTTACCGATAAACATCATCATAATTTACACGGAAATCGAAAGACATGTTCACAAACTATAACGGCTTTATTTATTAGTTATGACAACGTATTTCATGCAAATTATACTCTAAGTAGAATCATTATAAGCTAAATAATAACTGTATAATAACAAACAACACTTACTTGAGTAAATTCTGGTAAAAACACACACATAATAAAAAAATATCACCCACAGAAATTTTTGGCGCACCAGTAAATGTCAAGTCGAAAAAAAAAATATTTAGAGCATAGATTATAAAAATGATGCGTTCAATTTGTAGGAAATTTATCAAAGAACGTAAGTAACCAAACTTGTTCATACAAAAGTTGTCTCTAAGTATCGGAAGTATGGTCTACAATGGAGAGGACCCCGGGGTCCTCTCGGGGATTGACTGAGGTTGTCAACACGAGGACACCGGTGTCTCTCGGTAAACAAGAGGAACACGTTTATTTTCAGTAACGTACTCAACGCTTTAATCATAGAGATAGGAGTAACAGTGTTGCCACATTATTTTAATATATATGGTACAGATTATAAATAACACCCCCACTTATGAAAATAATGAATACCTAAGAAAATTTCACAACATTTATATGAAGTACTAAAATAAGAAATGAGTTACCTATTCTGTTTGTGATAACCCTATGATATTCATGAATTTATAATGTTTTACATGACAAAGACTCTTAGTCAACATATCAGCTGGCATCTCAGCTGTAGGCAAATAGGATATTTTAATAAATTTATTTGTTAAACACTCCCTTACAAAATGATGCCTAACATCAATATGTTTTGTCCTTCTATGAAACAAAGGATTAGATGCTAACTTTTGTGAACTTTGATTGTCACTTAATAAATTAACTGGTGCGTTATCTTCCTTGTTATTATTAATTTCTGATAATAACTTAAGGTAAATTGCCTCCTTGCATGCTTCTGAGAGAGCCATGTACTCTGCTTCAGTGCTGGACAATGCCACTGTCTTTTGTTTTTTACATTCATAAGATATTGAACCTCCGGACATAGTAAAAATGAAACCAGTATATGACTTTCTATCAATTGTGCATGAAGCCCAATCTGCATCTACATAACCTATTATATTGTACTCATAATCTCCAACACATGCAAACTTTCCTGATTTGCTACAACAATGTCTTGAGTTTCTGTATTATACGAGATATTTGTTAACCAAGATTTATTTGACTCCGATATCACATGAGTACTTGCGCCCGAGTCCACATACCAGTCTTTGTTACTGTATTCGCCAGTCATAAACATTGCACCAAATGCGTTCGCTTGTTTTTCGTTTTGTGAATTTGAATATTGACATTGATTTTTGAAATGTCCAACTCTTTTACATTTGTAACACTTTATGACTTTCACCGGCTTCTTGGGGTTTTCATTGTCATGCCCGATGCCGACGCCATCTTGTCGTTTCTTGTTACTCGTTTGGCTCCCTTTGCGATGATATGCATTTTTAGCAATAAAAACGCTCTCGGAATTCGATTTTCTAGCATCTTCACTCATATCAAGTAATTTAGTCTTAATACTATCTGCACTTATATTTATCCCGGAGTGTTCAATAGCCATAATCATAGGCGAGAATTTGTCTGGCAATCCAGCTAACAAAAGCGACCCAACCCACTCGTCATTAATCTCAAAACCTGTGCCTTTAAGTTTTTGTGCCGTGTCCACTAACTGTGTCACGTAGGCAGTCATGGAGTCACAATTTTCCAGTCGAATTGAGATAAGGTTTCTGAGTAGACTGATACGGCGAGTGAAACCAGAGTCGTCAAATAACGCCTTCAACTTGGTCCACAATGTATGCACTGTAGTTTCACTTTTGATGTGAACGTACAGTGATGGATCGATCGTCATCACCATCTTTGCTTTAGCCTTCTTATTGTCTTGATCATTTAATGTTCCGCTGTTACTAATATCGATGCCCTCCAGGATTAGAAAATTTTCCACGGCAAACGCCCAATCGTCGTAATTATCCCTGCTCTTGAGCTTCGGGACATTCAAGGAATAATTAGCCGATATATGTTACGTTACGTTACGTAACGTAACATATATAAATTACAATAAATATATTGTGTCACTAAATATAAGTCTTCAAGTAGTGCAAGAATTGATGTGTCGTCATTTTGTGCGGCTGTGAAAAAGTCTAATGTGTTGATGTTATTGTGATGGTCGTCAGAAAAGAGAAAAAATAATTAAGTGTAGCGCTGACAGAGTAACTGGAATCGCCTATATCACCTATGCTAACTGCGTGCAGACCCAGGGTAAGTATGCTGGTCAATCTCCTTCTGAATACGCAGTAAGTGTTGTTTATATTTCAAACTAAAAGTACCAACTGTTCTTATAGCACGATAAGGAGGTGGAAGGTCCTTCCAGCAGCGAGTAGCGGCGAATTTAAAGCTACCACGGAATGCAGCAGTTCTGTAAGACCCGGCCAACAAGAGGTAAGCAGATGCTCTAGTTTTTATTTTGTTTATATGGCTAGACCAAGTCAGTTTTTCGTATAAATTAACTGGTTTTTTGTGAGAATGGTGCCAAAGAGTAGGGTAGCCAGATGTAGCTTTCTGCGATCTGACATTCTCATCAAATTACCCTTATTTAAAAAAGGAGTTATGTGAGAACGGGGAGGAACATTGAAGCAGAATCTTGCACATGCATTCTGCACTCGCTGGATTAGCCTGTCACTTCTACTTAGAATGCACGCCCCGTACACAGTGTCAGCGTAGTTAATGTAACCTGATAACCTCTCTTTGTAGCACTAGATAAAGAGAACAAATTGATCTATATGTAGTAAATTGGGGACAAAAGAGACAAATCTGAACATCATAAAGAAAGTTAAGGCGTTTTTTTAAAGAAAATTTGCTGTAAGGCGATCGTAATAATTGAGTCGTGATGGTATCTTTTGTTGAACATCACTATTATCTTTGCCCATCTCTATATTTTTTACTCTGTGGTATGTTGCTATCTGTGAACTACAATAAATATCTAAGGTCCGTTACCGAACCTACCTAGTTGTCTTAATATAAGAAAAAGTTTCCCTCCGTTACTGACCGTCCTTCGCTATGAAATCCCAATAGCACGCTTCCACTGCGCAATTGCGCAATAAGAAAGTGGATAAGCAACAAGTTGACTGAGTACAATAAAATTATTGTTATATTGTAAAACGTGAACCAAAAGAGTGTTCCACGTCGAAATAATCAAAATGGAGAAATTATTATTACCCATATTACGGGAAAGCGACTTATTTTCTAACTGGAAATTCAGACTTAAAATGCTTTTACAAGAAAAAGAGGTTCAGCATAAAATTGATGTAAAATACAAAATGTCCGACGATATAAATTTTGTCAAGAATGACAATAAAGCAAAATGCCACATTGTTCAATGTCTGAGTGATAAATATTTGGAAATAATAAAGAATTGTGGCACTGCTATACAAATGATTAATGCCTTGGAGCAGTTACTTTAGAGAAAAAATGTTTTTAACAAACTTCACTTGAAATGCAAGATTTTTTCATGGACTTCGACAGTATAGTAGGAGAATTGAGGGCGATAGGAAGTAAATTTAATGAAATAGATGTATATACAATGTAGACATAGATTTTTTTAAAGCGAGATTATTAGATGCTGAAATAAAATTTGCCAATAAAGAAGGAACAACACCGGAGCAGACATTTTGCTGTTACACATGTAGGAAGCAAGGTCACAGATCGTATCAGTGTACAAAAAAATGTAAGAGACGGAGAGAGAGTACAAGGACGAGGGCAGACATTAGATAAAACAAACACTCGTATTCGCTTAACACAAAATAACTTTTACACAGCAAAGTTTTAAACACTGTAATAACCGGCGTCTTGTTTATACCATTTTCAACGGACGTTTTTGACAATTTGCAGCTTATTTTACGTTTGTTCAGTGTTGCCATAGAAAAGTTCCAATAATCTACTATTATCCCTCAAAAAATGGTAAAAGTTGGAACGAATTGCAAACTAATAGCGTCAAAAATGTTTCCTGGTTTTTTTCTCTACTCGTAGCACTCTTAGTATGTGAGGATGTGAACCATCGCCGCCTCACTTACTCTGCTTACTATCATAGTCTGCACCTTTGCATCCTTTGATACCCAGGTTGCAACTTCCTTATTCTCCGTAGTTTGCTTAGGCTTTGCCTCCGTCCCGTTTACAACCGAATACAACTCAGCTCTCTCAGCGTGACTGCAATTTGGAATTTCCAAACATTCCAATTCTTTTGGCCCTCCAGCCTAATGGCTGAATTAGACGCCATAGTCATTGTGTTGATCCATTGTTTTATAGTCCCCCGCGTAAGCCTGCAGTCTGATGTCGTATATTTAACCTCCACAAGACCTCCTTCAGATGCCGCTACCAACAATTACTCAAGCTCTAATTATTGTTTGTTTCACGCCACGTTCGCACTCAACGAAACGCCGGCATTGTTTTTCATCCAACAATACTACCGCGATCTTCCCTAAAACAGATTAATAAGCACTGGGCCCATAACCTGTTAGGACTTTGCAGTGAAAAGGCCGTTTCTTATGGTTACATTTAGTTTATCATTAAACGTTTTAGGAAGACGCTAACAAACAACACAGCAATTTTACTAACCGCCATGACAAACCAGCTAACAGATGCCAATTTAGTAAATAACTATTTTATTGTTACTCAACATGCCACCATAATGAACAGTAGGCTGGGCCGTTTTTGTATGGAGAAAAAAATATTGTTTGATTTCTTTCGGGCTTATCGCGAAAAGGGTGCCTAATGATGTTTTACGATTATGCGTAAAACATGGTTTAGATCAGATATCATGTTCTGCCTCCGGATTGACTTTTAAGACAGCGAAATTTTAAAATTTTCATATTTTTTTTCTAAGTCATTACAGCAAGGTGAGGAAGGCTCGATAATATGTATTTATACAATAAAACATGAATTTTATGTTTCTATTTATGTATTACAGGAATAAACGACGTTAATACCTACAGCAAAATATATAAAAAAAATCATAAACATAGTTTTAATTAGCTTTAAAATCTTGCTTGCTGTCGAACTTTGGCATAGCTCTTCGAGACTCTATTTGGGCTTTAATAAAGCCTTCTCTTGCGCTTCTTTTGCTCAGCTTGGCTGAAGCCTCGGTAACAGTCTTCACTGCTCTTTCGACTGCTTGAGAGTGGCAAGGCAGACGTAGAAGAGGCAAGTCTCCTTTTCCCTTTTCTTCGACAAACGTTTGGATGACTTCATCGGGTATCTGTTTTAATACTGGCGGTTCCGTGATTTTATCCTGCCAGTCAATAAGATCGACGTAGGACGATGCATTGAGGTTCAGAACAGGAAGTTGAAACAGTCGAAGTCTATTTTCCTTGTTAGTGCGTGCCTTCAAAATGCGACGTGCGCCCAGTTCACGGATGTGCTGTTGTGAATCGGTCAGCATAGCCAGCAATAGGTTTTCAGGGTGGGCGAAGTAACCGTTTCTTTGAATTACCGGGTCGACTATGGCTTTCAGTTTTGCAGGCAAGTATCTAGTGGCAGATACAAGATGATACAGGTGCCGTGTTCCGTCTTTACAAGTTGGGTGAGTTTTGATTGCGAACCAGGTTGGAGCGTAAGCTTTGACGACATACGTTGCAAGATCAACTAGATTTTGAGAAGGAGATTCCATCGAAACATACAACCGCATAATTCTGTTAGCGCGAGTCAACCATCTGGCGTGGGACATTTTGCCTGGCGATTTGTTTGCTAAATCAACAAGGAACTCACCTGTTGATACCGCCAATACAATCCTGAACAGATATTTTTGGTCATTACTCATATCTTCTGCAGATACCTCCGGTAACTCAGCGGGAATGCGTTGAAATTGAACAACTGGCCTCTTCTCGCAGTTTTCTAAATATTTTCCGATGGGCCCTGAAAGTGTTTGGGGTCCCGATGTTTTTCCATCTAAGTGCAGGAACAAGTGACGAAACGGCAGTTCATTCATGTGAAGCAGGCAGACGATCCATTGTAACGGTCTATTTAATCGTTTTTCTAGTAGACGCATGATACCCCCTTGCTTACCAACGTTCACATTAGTTCCGTCACACCCTACTGCTAGCAAAGTGTCCATAGAAATATTTTCTTCTAGGAAGAAGTTGACGATTGACTTTTCTATGCTTTTAGAGGTTCCAGAATCTGGTGCAATATAACCCAAGAATTTGGTCTCCGGTTCTTTTATCAAAGAAATGTGCTCTTCAAGAATGGTCTCTCTATACGTTTTTCCATCTTTTTTTGATAGAACCAAAGTTTTGTCTTTTCTTCCGTCAAAGTATAAAGCAGGTACTTCAGTAACTTTGGCTCGCTTTGTGGCACATTTCCTTACGAGGTCACGTTTTCGGCGAATCCGATTTTTATCAATCACTTCTGCACTGGAAGCGTGTAGCACTGCAGAAGCAATAGCTGCCGCAGCTCTATCTGAGACACCAAATCTGTCACAAGTCTTTGAAAGCAAATCATAATCTATTTCAGAAGATGTCTTTTTGGTAGGACGTGCCGTTGTTTCATCTTGCTTCGGTGGTTCGAATTTATCGTCTTGATCCGTTGTAGTAGTTTCTGATTCCGAAGACACTGAAATGTTAGGCTCTTGTTTGCTTTTTTTTTGAGGTTGAACTTTTGGATCTGGCTTATTTAAATTTCTTTTCAATGTTTTAGCCAGTTTACTCGTTGTAGCGGTATCAATGGCTCCAATAAACATTTTCCTAGCCGATCGTTGGTCAATCAGAAAGCTATGCTTTCGTTTAGGTACTTTTTTCTCTCTAGGACAAGTACATTCAGAGATGTTCGTACATTTGCAAGATGAAATGTCAAATAAAACTCTACTGCTACGGCGGAATTCTTCTAATTTCTTTTCGGGTATTTTTGGATAGGATTTCAGGAGATTTTTGCATTTGAGGTGATATGCCTTCAACATCACTTTTATTCCTTTGAGTTGAATAGTAGGAATAGAAGCTTTACCCCATATTTCTACAATCTTTGCAACCACAATGGCTTCTATTTCCTTATATGTGGGCTCTTTCTTTGTGTCTTTGTCCAATTTTATTTTTCGACGGTTCCACTCATAGAATTTCATTACGTCTTCGTATGTTGGCAGCATGTTTTCTTTTAAATCACACGTATCACCAAACAACGGACATTTCCACTTTTCACGAGTACGATCCATCTTGAAACGCGCGCATAAATACGACACAACTGTTCTCTTAAGACGCCAAAGCGCTACTATTGTGCGCGACGGCGAGGCATGTTTCGACGCGCTGATTTTGTGCCCTCCCTCCCTCCCCACCTCGCACTACGGGGTCGAGAGAGCTTCATATTACTATTTATTTCTTATGTAGACTATAAATCCTAGTCTAAATTGATCAAAATGTTCTTATTACTGGATTTAAAGTACCTAATGTACACATAGAAAGTTACCTTGAAATTGACAAAAAATCAAATCTTTGACTACAATCCGGAGGCAGAAGCACTTATAAAAAAGCAACAATGTTTTGGGAACGTCAGTTTGAAGCCATTTTGCATCCTTTCCGCGATAGGCCCCCCAGAAAAATCGAAAAAAATGAAAACGGCCTAGCCTAATGAGCAGCTTTCAAGATCTTGTGGGTCCATCCCCCTGCTAATAAGATCGGCAGGGTTTTCCTTCGTGTTGACGTAGCACCACTTAGATCTACTGAGAAGAAATTACTGCAATGTTACTATTAAAAGAAATTGGCTCTATAGCAACTAAATCAGCAGCAAACCTCAACCACTCCTCCTTCACTGCAGCGGAGGGCGAGGCATTCCAGTCAAGCATATCAAGCCAAAGTTTTTGCAATTTTACCTTCGCCTTAACGTTGATGGTACTCACAAACCCCATGGGATCGTTAAACCGTGCTATGTAGCTTAAAATTTACCTTTTTGTTACTCTTTATACTTATATCGTTTTCAAAATTGCTTTGACAGGACATAGTAAAACAATCATTCTTTACGTCAACATGCAATCCTAGTGCTTTCATTGTGCAACTATCTTTTTACAGCTCTAACTCATTAAATGAGCAGAGTAATTTAATACTTACTTATCGTACATCTTAAAAGTATAAATATAATAGTAATTAAAAATACAGAAAACACAATAAAACTAATTTTAATATTTTTCATTAAATAGCTGTTCACTAAATGAAATGTCTGATAAAATGACTGGTGAATTAGATGCCCACTTGTGTGTATGAAACCCTCCTTTCTGTAAATAACCTCTATATGACTTTTGGCCTCTAGTAATTTCAGTTTGTTAGATGTTGAATATTAAATACATCAATATAGGTGCAGTTGTTCAGAATAAATGAGGCAAGGAGATAGTCAGTACCGTACCTATTAGTCAATACTCAAAACTCAAACTTTATATGCATTCCACAATGTGTACTTAGGTGGTAAATTAAAAAATGAGATCATTATGGATCCTGTCGGGCACAGCAAAAGACAAAGACATAGTAGAAGAGACGGAAGCTTTAAAAATACAAAAAAATATATCTAAAATAAAGGCAATAATATCATAATAGAAATTCTTTATATACATTGAAATTTTTATGCATGATAAATTATATTTTATCGTTTAAATATTCATTTATACTATAATGATTGATGATTGGTTGGATTGTATGATCTGTAAAATAAATGATTATTATTATTATTATTATAATAGCGTTTTTAACCGACTTCAAAAAAAGGAGGAGGTTCTCAATTCGGTTGTATATTTTTTTTAGGGTTTGTTACCTCAGTACTCCGTCATTTATGGACCGATTTTCAAAATTCTTTTTTTTATTTGATAGGGTATACTAACAGCAATCTGTTAGTATACCCCATTCGTATCAAAACTCATAACTGATGAGGGATCCTCGAGGTATCGTGGGAACTCCTCAAAAAATATAGGTACACACTCACCGGTTTTAACATTTTTAGTAACAAATCAAGCTTTTTTCATTTAGAAAGATCATTCGGGGAAGAAAAACTAATGAAGAAGACAGGCAACGGAACTCTTCAACGCATAACTAACGCAACGCATTTGACTGGCCTGTTGGTCTAGTAGTTAGTGACCCTGACTGCTATGCCGGAGGTCGTGGGTTCAATTCCCACCCAGGACAAATGTTTGTGTGATGAGCACGATCATTTGTTCTTTGTCTGGGTGTAATTTATCTACTGGGTGGCGCAAAAGTACTGGCACTAAAGAAAATACTTTTTTTTTTTTATATGACATTTTCTGTCATTCTGTTGTTGAAAATTGTGTAGTGAACAAATGTAAAATACACTGAAAATAAACATGGACCGTTTTACTCCCCAAGAACGTGGAATAATTGTGTCAATGTTCTTACGGAATAATTCATCAGTGATAAGAACACAACGTGAATTTCGTCGACGATTTCCCCACCGTCCGGCACCGATTGGTCGCACAATTCGACGCTTTGCCACACGCCTTGAAGCAACTGGCTCAACATTGGATAGACCTAAGTCTGGGAGACCAAGAAGAGGCCGTTCAGCTGAAAATATCGATGCTGTGCGCGAAGATGTGGAAGAGTGTCCAGAAACATCAACGAGGCGACGTGCCACGCAATTGGGCATTTCCAGACGGACCCTGCAGCGTATTTTGGTGAAAGACTTAAAGATGTTCCCGTATAAAACTCAAATGACTCATCAGCTGCTGCCTGCTGACCACCGAGCTCGTCTAGATTACTGCCAGCGCGTCATAAACCTCAACCTTGAAGAGGATGATTTTCCTTCAAAATTGGTTATGAGTTACGAAGCGCATTTCCATCTCTCAGGGCATGTCAATAAGCAGAATACTCGGTTCTGGGGCACTGATAATCCGCGCATTATTCAAGAAACACCTCTACACCCACTAAAAGTTACTGTATGGTGTGGCATCTGTGTTGACAGAGTGATCGGACCCTATTTTTTCGAAGACGCTGGAGGCAATGCGATTACTGTCACTGGAGAACGCTACAGAACCATGTTACGTGAGTTTTTGATACCCAGTTTGGACGAATTGGGGCTGGAGCACATCTGGTTTCAACAAGACGGCGCTACGGCACACACAGCGCGCGACACTATGGACTTAGTGAGGGACGCTTTTCCAGGCCGAGTTATCTCTCGTTTTGGCGATTTGCCTTGGCCTGCAAGATCACCCGATCTGACCAGTCCAGACTTCTTTCTTTGGGGTTTTTTGAAATCTCGGGTGTATGTGAACAAGCCACAGACTCTCGCAGCTCTAAAAGAAAACATTCGTCAAGAAATAACGAACATATCGCAGGAAGTGTTACGGCAAGTTATGCAAAATGTCATAAATAGGGCTCAAATGTGTATCAACTCTGGAGGTCACCATTTAAAAGACATCATCTTTAAATCCTAATGGTACGAAATTTAATGGCACAAATATACATTTAAAAAAATCTAAATCTAGTTTTCTAATTTAGAAAAAATGTTATAGCTGAACCAAATAGGGTCTTTACTTTTGCGCCACCCAGTATAATATGTATGTATTTAGAAATATATAAGTAAGTTTATCAGCTGTTTAGTACCCATAACACAAGCTCTTAGCTTAGCTTGGGACTAGATGGCGTTGTGTGAAAAAATTGTGAAATATTTATTTATTATAACTGCAAATTATTCGCGATTGCTATAGTCAGATGGATATGTTGAGCTTTTGTATTTCCGTAACATAATATTACGCCCTTCTATTTTAAAAGGGGTCCGGCAGAGATGTACAGATTAATGAACTTCACTAGCAATTGTTATCCAATTTCAATAATTCTTTCAAGTTATGAAAGACATTTTACATACAAAGAAACTAAAAATTACAAAATAAAAACTTTTTTACAAAAAAAAAACAACCGAATTCTTAAAAAAACTAACAGGTGAAAAATAACTCCAGTTTCGGAAGTCGGTGGCCAATAATGAACAAAATAAAAGTTTTCTCCTAAAAATTGTTTTAGTTTTTTTTATAAATATTATGTTTAATTTTCCTTCTCTTTTATTATTTCAGGTAGTTACAATTTTACTGACATTACATAGGGACTTGTTGAGTGTATTTTCAGTCTAGAATGCGGAATGTTTAATTTTGATTTATGTCGAAGTGTGAAACGTGATTGTATATCTTCGCGCTTTGTGTAAAACTCTTAACACGTTCAGCGCCAAGGCACCTCTGAGGCAAATATTTTGGAAATGACTTTTTTTTTGCATATATGCCTTCTCCTGGTCCTAAAAGTTTTTTTTTCCTATTCTCCTAACTGGTTTTTTTTTTGGTGTATCATATAATATACACTGGCCCCTGAGACAGACTTTTCGAAAATTCAGTCTCAAAGGCCAAGTGTATATTACATGATACACACAACTTTCCCTGCATTTTTGAGCTTCCCTCCTTTTTTCCTTACTTTTTTTTCTTTTTCTTTTCAGTTTATCAAGACAGAAGAACCCCTGCTTCAAGACAAAGGCAAATATGTAGCAAAACTTGGTTTTGTTACATGTTTTCCTTTTGATATTGTTTCAGATTTAGTGTTGTGACTTTTGTGACTGCATGATAGATTTGTCAAACGTAATCATGGACTTTTCAAGTGACGATTCAGTGTTTGATCCAGATTACGATCCCGTAGTTGACTATGGACAGTACAAGTGAAGATAGTTCCGACAATATCCCTTTATCTGAGATGAGGACCAGTTTACCACCTCGAGCTGATTCGCCTGTTCTGCCAAGTACTTCGGGTTCCACCGCAACCTATACTGAGGACCAGATTGTCAAAAGATGTGTGCAAAACATCGAATGGATAATGCCTGGGAGTAGACCAAAACCTGACCGTAGACCTTGTCCGATTCAATAGAATCGGAAAAGTTTGAGGGTGATGCAGACATGAAACATATTTACCAGGGCATATGGGCAGAAGGTGAACCCCTCGACTTTTACGAGATGCTCCTTACTCGTGATATCATCGAAGTTGTGGTGCACGAGACTAACCTTTATGCCGCACAGGAACTTATTAAAGAAGATCATGATGTAAAGGAAAAATCAAGGCTACATTCATGGAAACCAGTGGATGTTCCTGAAATGTATAGATTTCTTGCACTAGTGGGATGGATGGGCTTAGTACAATTACCGTGCATACGTGATTACTGGCGTAAACAAGGATGTATAACATGCCCTTCGCTCGCCAAATCATGCCTCGCAATAGGTTTGAATTACTCTTGAAGTTCGTACACTTTTCAGACAATGAGCAGCCATCAACTGATCGTCTGGGCAAAATAAAAACTGTTTTGGACATGCTCATCAAAAATTATCAGTCGGCGTACACGCCAGGGGAGAAAATTTGCATAGATTAGAGCCTAATACCCTGGCGTGGAAGGCTGCTTTTCCGACAGTACATCCCGAACAAAAGACACAAATATGGGTTCAAGTTGTTCAAGTTGTGTACTGACAAAGGCTATACTTGGAACATAATTGTGTACTGTGAAAAGTCAAAGACTAATGAAAAAGATGTGGCCGAAAAGACCATGCTGAAAAATTGCTGGACAAAGGAAGGACTATCTATACCGACAACTTTTATACGAGCTTTCCATTGGCTTACCGTTTACGCCATAGAAAAACTGCCTTGGTTGGAACGCTAAGATTGAACAGAAAACACTTGCCACCAAATTTTGTCAGTACCTAGTTGAAGAAAGGAGAATTGATAACTATGGAGACAAAAGACGCTAAGATAGGAGTTACAAAGTGGAGAGATCGAAGAAATGTTTCTGTGCTATCAACAGAACACTCGGCAAATAACGTAAAGATGGTGAAAACGACGAGGAGGCCTGCTGTTTTGAAACCTATGGCTATAGTAGATTACAACGGAGGTAAATCGTCCATCGACATCAGTGACCAAATGGCGTCATATGGCTCCGCGTTGCGCCGTTGTACTAAATGGTACAGAAAACTCATGATTGAGCTGGTGTGGGGAACAACCCTCGTCAACGCATAATTTTTGTACCACGAATATTCGCGAAAGCCTAAAATGACAATTACAAATTTCCGGGAGAAAGTTATTGATGCTATGGTCATGAAATATGTCACCATTCCTGAGCCACCACCAACCCCAACTCCAAGGATCACACGACACTTATTGGTGGACAATCTGGTCGGAACACCTCCAAAACTAAAGAGAGGAAGGTGTAAGAATTGCTACATGAAATGTGGCAAAAAGGGAAAGGCTCAAACTGACCAAAGAAAATTTGCTGCTCAAGTAACAACCATTTGCTCTGTGTGTAATTTTTTTTACTGCAGACCCTGTTTCAACGAAGTCCACAGTAAATAAATAAAAAAACTGAAAAGATTATGAAAAAATAAGTCGAATAAATAAATAAAAAGACCATGATTATGAAAAAAAATAAGAAATAAAAAAAGACTGATGATTATTGAAAAATAAGTAGAATCAATAAAAATAAGAAGAATAAGTAAACTAAGTAAATAAAAAGGCTGATTGTTATTGAAATAAAATTCTTAATTACAAGTGGTTGTTTTTTTTTTCATTCTTAAAAAAAACTGTAACTTCTAAACTATACAACATTTCTATGCCCCAGCTACACCAAACGATTTGTCAGGGCCAGACCTACAAAATTGCTAAAGAAAATGTTCAGTGCGGTGTATATTCACCTATACACTGGCCTCTGAAGTTGAGTACTCGAGGTGTATAACTAGATATACACCGGCCTGTGAGAGTTGCACTAGGGTGTATATTGACTTATACACGCGGCGCTTAACGTGTATTTAGTATTTACAAACAAATTTGCAGGCTTCTAATATGTATATACTGGGGAGTGTTATGATATTATAATTTTGGAAGTGAGGTTTGCAGCTGTCAGTTTGATCAATATTTGCCAGGATTCTAACTATATTTTTTGCCAGGATTCTAACAAAAACGTGGCTTATAGGCCAGCGAAGTGGTACATGTTGAGTCAGCATCTGGCGACAAACACGGATGTCTGGCCTGAGCGTGACATCCTACGCGCCCTCGTAGACAATATACACACATAATGAAAATGAAATGTCATGTATTCGGTGTACATATCGGAACTAAACTGCAAGGTAATTCGCCACATCGACCAGATTCGAAGGTATCAAGCGAAAAATGATTGGCACTCAGACTTTGAAACTGATGACGTGTGAGACTGTAGCTCCCGTAGGCGCACTGTCAGCCATAATCACTGAAGAGAGTCATCTTGGACAGGAGGAATGTATGAGTGTTAAGCCATCAACCTATCAGTTGCTGTCTACACCAGATCGTTTTGGGATGGCGGTTCTCGAACACATGACACAGTAGGAGAAAACGAGGAAGTCTTGGAAACCGACCAACAAAATCAGAGATCCTAACGACATGTTAAGCCAGTTAATTATAAGCCATTTTTCTAATAATAAGGGGAAGGGAATGTTGTATTACATATTATAGTCAAGATGGCGGGATCAAACCCCCAATTTAAAATTAAGCACATTACAGCGTTTGTACTACATATGGACTATTTGTACCCTAAACAGGACATTTGTACCTCTTAAGGTAAAGGAAGTACGTCAAAAAGTTCCTGGTCCCGCCTATCTGGAAGCGCTACTCAGAGGCAGGTAATTTACACCCGAAGAATTAGTACTACATTTGTACAAGTATATACTCGATTTTCAATACAATTGTAAGTGCCAAATTAAAGTTACGTGATTAAAACATTGGTTCCACCAATTTGATGATTAATGTTATCGCTGAATTCATATGAAAATCATTAGAGCACGTGCAAAATCAAATGTGGAAACTTAGTACGTTCTAAGTACATAGTAACTGTGTATTTTTTTTTTTTATAGCTTAAGTACATCAATAGTTATCTATCATTCATGGTTATCTTTGAAATGGACAGCTTTAAGCAGAAATGAAACAAGCCAAAATGGTTTTAATAATTATAATTATTTATAATACAGGGTGTAAAAAGACCGATCACATACCCGATATCTACACATTCTTTACATTTAACACATTGAACGCCGTGGTGGCCACCGGTGAGCGACACTATACTTTCCATATGGGCTGACGCCGATTCGCGATTTCGACAAATTTTACACATTATATTTTATTGGCTCATACGGTTTAAAATAGTCAAAAACCCTACTCTAAATAATTATTTCTTATTACTATCCAAAGAATTAACGAAATAATTGCTGCCGTACACTGGTGACCACCACGGCGCACGCCGTAGAAAATCTGCATATCGTTCGCGCGGGGCCGCGGGGGTCGGGGCGCCGGCCACACCCCGCGCCCTCCGGGATTCCCAGAAGCCATTAGAGAGTAATCGCATGCAAGGTCACGCGCATTGTTAATATTTCTTATTACATAATTATTTTGGATTGTTTTAGTGAAAGTTTTACCCTCTAAAGTGAATAAACTGTATCCTGCCTGACTCTAAGGAAAAGTGTGGTGTGAATCATGGATGATTTTGAAGACTTTGAAATAACAAATGACGATTTGACGCAGATTGATAATATTGAAATTTCCTTGCTCAATAGTAGCTTTCAGCTAAGTTCGGAGTCTGAGGAAGAGTATGACTTACAACCACCTTTACGAAAGCGACGTCGACGAGTTCTGTCCATTACTGACACGAGCGACATTGAACTTGAAAATGCCGTGCCAAGTACTTCTGGTCACACCGCGTCGCTTCCTGCATCATCTACCATATGGCACCAACCAAAAGGTAATCAGCGTCGGATTATCCCGTACACTGAATTCCCAGGATTAGATCCACGACTTGTAAGAGAAATGGTCGGTAAGACCCCAGCAGATTTCTATCATCTTTTAGTACCTGACGAAATATTCGAAATGGTGGCGGATTATACGAATAGCTTTGCTATCAATAAAGTCACAGGGTCTGGCGCAGCATCTAAATCTGCGCGAATTCGCCAGTGGAAACCAACATCCGCAGCAGAGATGAAACGATTTTTCGGATTGATTATTTTCATGGGGATCGTAAAATTACCCAAAATATCCTACTATTGGTCAAAAGATCCTGTACTTGAACAGAATTTTCCTCGAACAAAAATGAGTCGAAACCGATTTGAGCTGCTGTTGCAAATGCTGCACTTTTCTCAGCAAGACGAAGACAATAAATCTAATAGATTACACAGGATTGAGAAATTGCTCGAAGTTGTGAACAGGAACTTCCAAAAAAACTACACCCCTTCCGAAGAGATCTGCATAGATGAAAGCGTGGTGCCTTTTCGCGGACGAATCATTTTTCGGCAGTACAATAAACAAAAAAGGCATAAATATGGTATAAAGGAGTTCAAGCTATGTACCATTCCTGGATATACATACAAAATAAATGTATACGCAGGAAAGAACAACGACGAAGTCAATACTACACCGTTGAACGTAGTTATGTCTCTATGCAGCGATCTTTTATACAAGGGACATACACTAGTGACCGACAACTGGTACACCAGTCTTCAGATCTTGCCAAAAAACTTCTGGATGCAGAGACTCATCTCGTAGGCACCATTCGGAAGAACCGGAAGCATCTGCCAAAGGATGTAGTAAATGCTAAACTGAAGCGAGGCCAATTCGTGGCAAAGGAAAGCAGTGAGGGCATAACTGTAATGAAGTGGAACGATAAAAGAGACGTCTTTTTGCTGTCCACAAAACACTCAGTGCGATTCCAGAATGTCCGAAAACGCAACAGAACTGTTTCCAAACCAAAAATAGTCATTGACTATAACGGCGCTAAAGGGGCTGTAGATATGTCAGATCAGATGGCTGCTTACTCAACTCCACTGAGGAAATCGATAAAATGGTACAAGAAGTATGCAATCAACCTTCTCCTGAACACAGCAGTGGTCAATGCACTGGTCTTGTATCAAAGCGTCACTGGCAAGAAAATACAAATGGCAGACTTTCGGCTAGAATTACTGAAGTCGTTTTGCAGCCAACAAGATGTTCCAGTTGCAAGACCTAGAAGAATGGCACACAAGCTGCAACAAAAAGAAGGACAAGCCAGAACAAGCAGGCGAACATGTGTGAATTGCTACAAAATTAATGTAGCTACTTACGGCAGAAAGTTGGCCAAAAACAAGACTAAAAAGGTGAGAACGTTTTGTCCACAATGCCCGGAGAAACCTTTTCTCTGCATATCTTGCTTCAATGTGCTTCATCATTGACCAATTTTTTAGCCTCAAAGAAGAGAATTATTTTTGTTAACACTGATTTCATTTATGTGCCAAATATTCATGACAAAGTTGTTAAATACGTAGTAATTTTTTGAGAAGTTTTTTAAGTTTTTTTCGAAGTTTATTTAGTTTATTTTTTACTAAGTTCAAAAATAAGTGATTGCCTAACGTATAATAAAACGTTTTTAAATATTTTCTAATAAAACATATATTTTTTAAACCTTCTTTTATTTTAAAACCACATCTTGTGTACTTAGCCAAAAAATCAACAAAGGCTTTTTTTATACCTAGTGTCGAAACGAGCTAGCATGCGTAAACTGGTCTCCAGGGCCGCGCCGGGCACGCTCAATATAGTTTTGTACCGGCACTGTGTCCTCCAGCGAGAAAAATGAGTTCAAACACGAGCCCGTCGCGCGGCCACCGGTGAGCCCCACGGCCTGAACGGGTAGTATTGCTGTCGCTCACCGGTGAGCCCCATGGCCCAAACGGAACATCACCAAATTTGAATCGGCGTTTAATGTGTTAAGTAACTTTAACCAAAAAACAGCTGGGAAAATATATTTTTTTCCATCTTTAAAAAAGAGATGCTTTTTATTGCGCGCAATGAAAAGCGCATCAATACAACGCATCTTTCGATCAGCGGAGCGTACAGCCGGCCGCGTCCATTCGCGTTTGGTCATTGAGCCGACCGCCCGCTTAAGTTTAGTATCCATTGAATTTTTGTAACTTCAAATGCGTAATTTGTTTTTAAAAAATTGATCACTTTGATAATGTTAGTTCGGAAGACAGTTTACTAATGATATTTGAATACGATTTTGAAAAAAATCTAGTGTTCTTATATAATAAAAATAAAGTTTGATAAGACTATAATATTCTTGCGCGTATATTAAACAATTTGGCACTGTGTACGTTTGACTCTTCTTAACTTTCGTCTCCAAGTCATATTCATATTCATATTCATATTATATTCATATTCTTTTATTTGCATACCATAATGTCAGATAAAGGTGTTACAAAGGCTTATAGCTATAGTACAGTTATGGACCCTGTAAGGGCACAGCAACATTAAGTAACAAGCAAGATTACCTATAGTTGAATCCAAATAACACCATAACAAATTGAATAAAATCATTAAACATAAAAAATACTTGCCTGATTAAATATTTTTACATTACAAGTTACTAAATTATATATTTATTACTGAGATTACAAATTCACAACTAACCAAATAGATTATTTATTAAAATTATTTATAGATAATACAATTATTATGTCACGACAAATGAAGCAATAGGTTGATTAAATATTATAAATATATATATATATATATAATAAAATTAGTAGTTATCCATTCATCACAGTTTATCGTTCATATATTCATTAACGGTATAGTAGCTTTTATTTAACAGAAATAGCTTTAATTTATTGTCAAACAAAGTATGTCTATCTATATTTTTAATTTGTTCCGGTAGTTTATTGTATATTTTTATAGACATTACATAAGTACCAGATGAATGCATTTTAAGTCGTGATGTTAGAAAGTTTAGTCTGTTTTTGTGTCTTAAAGTAAATCTATTCTGTATGTCTTCTCTTTTCGTATATAATTCAGGGTGTTTACGTACAAATTTACAAATTTCATATAAATAAAGACAAGGCAAGGTCAAAATCTTCATTTCCTTAAAATGGGGCCTACAACTGTCAGTTTCATCTATGTTAACTAGAATTCTCATAAGCTTTTTCTGTATAGAAAATAAAGTGGGTGCGTCAGTACTATTACCCCATAAGATGACACCGTATTTAAGCCATGCATATGCGTAAGCGTAATACATGACCAATGCGGTTTCAAGGTCTGTAGTTTTCTTGATCACGCGAAGAGCATATGAGAATTTGGACAGCTTCGCTCTCAACTTTTGAATATGGGACTGCCAAACAACGTGTGAGTCTATGTCTATGCCTAATAAAGTAAAACTACTAACAGCCTCTAGTTCCGAGTCTTTATATCTAAAATTAATGTCTACCGGTGCTTTTTGGCGGGGATGGAATGCCATTAATTTGGTTTTATTGAAATTTATTTCCAGGTTATGTTCTGACATCCAATTTGTAGTCGCGTCAAGTATGGAGTTTAATTTATTATGAAGGTTAATATTGGAATCGCATGAGAAAACTATCGATATATCATCCGCAAACAAAACACAGGGTTCTTTGATATGGTTAGGAAGGTCGTTAATATAGACTAGAAATAGAAAACAGCCAATAACGCTTCCTTGTGGGATTGAGGCTTTGATTGGCGTATAATTGGACCGGAATAATTCCATCTGGTTAGATTTATGGTTGTAAAATTCTATTTCCACCAGTTGCTCTCTGTTTTGTAAGTAGGATGTGAACCATTCATGGCATTTGCCGCGGATTCCTATGCTAAATAATTTATTTAATAATATATGAAATTGTACTTTGTCGTAAGCTTTAGTCATATCTAGCAGTATACCTATAGCGTATTTTTTACTGTTTATAATATTGAGAACGTTTTGTACGTACTTGTAGACCGCTAGAATAGTGGATCGATTTTTGCGGAAACCGTTTTGGCAATCGTTAAATATACCAAACTTTTCACAAAACGCATAGACTCTATTGCACATGGCTTTTTCAAAGATTTTAGAAGCTGTTGGTAAGAGGGCAATCGGACGATAATTATTCGGGTCGGTTTTGGTATTTTTCTTATGAATTGGTTTAATGATGGCTTTTTTTAAAAGATCAGGAAACACACCTTCTTCAAAAGATTGATTTATTAGTCTAAAAAATGGTAGGGTAAGCTCGTCTGCACATTTTTTGAATAAGGTTGGTGGAAGCTCATCTATTCCATAGCTAGACTTATTTTTTAAGCATTTTATTAATACGTTCACTTCGTGAGGGTCTACTGGGCTTAAGAATATAGTGTTCTCTGTAGAAGAGAAAACTGCAGGAGTTCCTTTTTGTTTGTTGGCAGTTGAGCTTGTTCTGACTCAAAGACATTCAATATCTATAGACCGGACATCACGAACAAAATTTTCGTCCGAAAAAGTGTGTCCTGCTGGATACAAGTCTACGAGTTTTTTGTAGTACGCTCCGCTGCTGCTCCAATATTCATATATTATTCTAGATGGCGTTACTGAGACATGGGATCAAAGTTTTTCTATGAAATTTCCTTGACATGCCCGCTCTATAGTATTTTAAATCTCTTTGTTCTGACTTCACCAATTGAAGCGAAGAACTTATTAAAGTAATTTGCTATCTCTCTGGGCTCAGAAGTTACGTCGTTATTTATTCGTAGGTTTATATTATTTTTTCCACGGTTAATTGTTTTGTTTGTTCGTTCATTAATGATTCCCCACATTGTTTTTATTTTATTATTTGATTTTCTTATTTTGTTCTTGAAGTGTTGTTTTTTAGCTGTTACAACAGTCTTTTTTAATATTTTTTCGTATTTTTTGTAGTACTTGGTCAAGATTGGGTTTTTAGTTTTAGTCACTAATATTTTTAGTAACCTTTTGTTTTTACAAGAGTTTTTTAATCCTTTGGAGAGCCAGTATTTCTTACAAATCGATCTTAATTTAATATTTTGTAATGGTATGTATTGATTTAGGATATTAATAAGTGTATTATTAAAAGCTTCATAATTTTCGTTGATGTTATTTTCAGTCGTTATAATTTCGTTCCAATTTATTTCCTGTAATTTAGATTTGAATAATAAAATAGTTTTATCGTTGAAACGTCTTTTTTTTGTGTACCAGTTTGTTTGTTTTGTTTGTTGGGTTATATTAAAATGTAAAATTGTACTGTTGTGGAGTGAGTCATCGATAATATATGTTCAACAATATGTATAAGTTATATTACACTCGCAGCATACTTGTATTTTGGTTTCACCGACAGTTTCTGTTTTAAAATTTGATTTAAAAATGTCTATCTTTATAAATAGAATCGGCGTTGGCATTTACAGCTAGATTTTTATGAATCTGCAATAATCATGATTCGTATTTTCTATTTTATCTTTTAGCTGATACCTCTTCATGTAACGACTCATGTCCAACGACTGTGAAATGGCATCAAATACTACTATATACATTACTACTATATATATATTTACCCCTACAGCACCATCAATACTTTTGAACATATTCTCATTTAATAATATAAAAACTTTTTTTATTTGTGTTTTACTGAGCGTTTTTTTCTTTCTTTCCTCGCCAATTTTCAACAAATGAAATGATTTTTTGTCAAAAATAGAATCTGTATTGGAATTACTCTTTGCTGTGTTCGACTGCCTTTTTTTGATCGGATTTATTTTGTTGTCTTTTCCTAAATATAAATCACTCGATGCCAATTTTATTTCACCTGTAATACAGCTACTCGAAATGTTATTAATTTAATTTATATAATTCTGTTTAGCCGACCCCAACATAGTTAGGCAAAGGCTAGGCAGATGATGATGATGATTCAAAGACAATTGTTTATTAAAAAACCAGGCTTAACAGACTGGTTAACACAGCCAGCCAGTATCTGTTTCATAATAGATTTAATCAAAATGTTAGTAGGTATAAGCAGAAACTTTAAATGTTCGCACTTACTATGGAATGACCTAAGAACAGTTTTGATTGAAGAAATATAAATTAGAAATCTGCTGCCCTCCTCTTGACGCGATCAAGTTCACGTCAGGATCGAATTAATGTCAAAAATTTGTTAGTTTGGTACTTCGGAAATCATTTCCAAAAAGTGAATCATTTCATCATTATCGTTTTGACGTTAATTCAATACGAACTCGATCTTTGGACTATTGAAAACCTCCGCTCTGGTGGGAAGCTGCTCCCCTCTAAAAGATGTGGTGAGCCCCTGTCATCATGCATTTGAGTTATTTTACTGAGGTATAGGTGGTTTCTATTTTTTATTTTGAAATTTCTAATTTCATATTAGGATAATGTAATTTAATAATATTTTAATTTCATAATTAAGAAGTTCTAATTTTTTCATATTTCTTTTTAGAGTCTAAATATCAGCAATTTCGGAAAACCTGAACGCTTTGCTCTAGTAGTCACCGTAAGCTAACATTTGGACCTCAACCATCAAAAGAGTTATGCCAACGTTTTATTAACGTATATGCTTTTCGAAACTTAATGTTAAGAGCGTAATGGGGTAATGGGTAAACGAGCCACCCGTTATTTAGGTATAGACTATCTCCCGATGTGTCTGTGTGTATCGGCACACACGCGCGCTTTTTGCACATTGCGAATTTTATGAACGACCAACCCGTTTTGATCCTTTGAATATTGAAACAAAACATTTTTTTTGCCTTTCCATAAAGTACCACCTTTCTTACGTCAAATCTTCTTCACACAACATTTAGTTATTTGTAATAAACTAAAATGTTTTAATTAATGTATCGTTTATTTGAATTACGCCCGATATTAATAATCAATCCTGATCCAATTTTTGCCATCTAAGATCGATATTCCAATCCATTTTTCGAGAAATGCTTGCCAATAACTTACCTGCAGATTGATTTTAATAACCTCGAAGTCAATCCATCTATGTGAGGGCGGATCACAGATAAAAAAAGATTGGCCTCTGTTCGGAAACAACAGTTTTTGCCTGCCAATAACCAATCTGTCCATTTTGACATTTGGTTCGATCGATGTAAACAATCGCAGGGTTCAATCCAAGAAATTTCGAGGATTGCAAGTACTATCGTTGATACTAATTACGATTTAGAACAAGTTATGGCATTTTCAGTATTTTCAAGTGATAGTGACGATAGTGATATGGAGGTCCTTGCTCTGTAATCCGACTTGGACACTGACAGCGACTCTGATGATAGACAACGTGCTTGTCCACGAAGACTCAGAAGGGTGAACTACATGCAAAGTCTTGATGATGCTGAATTCACCTTTAGATTTGGGTTATCTAAAGCTGCAGTGAATTCTCTATTACCTCAGTTGATGCCGTTTATCCGTGTAACTTCCACAAGGTATGCAAACTAGTTCGAACATATTATGTACAGACTCCAGCACATCAAGTTACCCCAATGTATCACATTTTCCCAATTGAATATGAACCTTATGCTGTTTGACATAAAGTTGAAATACGATCATAGAAAGGACCTTGGGCACAAATGTATGGACTCAGTCCTGGACCCAATAAATATAAATAGTATATCATTAGAAGGGTATATTCTCATAGAGCACGAATAGATATGGCGCTTGTTCTGATATGTTGTCCGATCGGAGTTCGCGTACGTTGAATATTAAAACAATTTTTGATTAAATCTCTAAGTATTTTTGAAATATTTTTCAAACGGCCGAACCGATTTTAATGATTTAATCTTAAATGAAAGGTAAGTATACATCTCTCCAGTGTTATAGTGTTTATAAAATATTTTAAAAAAAGATGGCGACCGTGAGCTTTAATGTATTGGGATTTACCGTAATGTGTTAGGATTTATTTATTATTTGCTCGAAAGTGGAAAATAAGTAAGTACTAGATTTTAATTAGTTTCTTTACATTTATATTCTATACATACATAAATACATCACGCCTGTCTCTCAGATGGGTAGGCAGAGACCATAGATCCTATACCCAACTTCTACCCAACTTTCACTCCCATAAAGTCAACGTAGGAACCAACACAGCACTACATACAAACCACTTGCTCAACTCTTTCACCATCAATTCTACTTTCATTACATTTTGGTTAAAATAAAAGAGCTCTTTCATTTTAGTATATTTTTATTTTACATAACACATACCTACTTCATTACAATAATAGATACCTACTTAAATAACTAAACATCGTCAATAATTACATTGTTCAAAAAAATTGCGGGTTCCGTGAAACCTTGATGTCTAGCATATCCTAGGTACCATATTATTGAAATAATATGTGCACAGGAGCCCACAGTGCGCCGACCTGTCAAGCATGTACAATGATGTTGAATAATTGTATTATTACTTGAGTTTAGTAATACATAGCAAAAGTATTGCTTTGACCTAACGTGTCGAGACTGAATGCGACCTCGCAAAAGCCACGTATTTTCTTGTATGCCATATTGTTGTATGTCATGTAAGGCATCTTCCCTATATGTTTCAATAGTGTAGAGTCCATTATGTAAGTGCTCGCTGCAATACGATTTTGCAAGTTTGAGCTGATAAGTTCCCAAGGACAGTAGTATGACATCTTCTTCGCTTAATCGAGGAAATCCTTCGACATCATTGGCTTCCATTCTTTGGAAATCAGCTCTTCTGTGATTTAGTCGTTTAGCTTCTACGTAGTTATATAAAATGTTTGGTGTGTGCATTTTTTGTGTTATTCGTTCAATAAAACCTTCTGAATGTTGACTGTCGGAGATTGGGATGTGGAAGTGGTTTGTTATGGCAGCTGCTATTTTCAAGTCACAGAACATGTGAAGCAGTGCATTATTAAAATATTTTTGTCTGAATAGTTTGAATTCGACCTTAAATCGCCCATTTACCACCTCCACTACCCAACGACATATTGTTACTAGTCTTGAATCGTTTGCTTGATCGGTGGTGAGCTGCGTATCTTCTCGGTTTTTCGTCGGTGGAACGTGATGGACATATCCACGACCTTCGATGTGACTCAAACTATCACGGAAGCCGCGGTCTAAAATAAAAACATCATTCGGCTGCAGTAATGTGTGAAGTGGGTGTTGATCGTTATTCATGATTTCGCTCATTATTTCAGCATCTGTTTTTGTGGCTGCAAATGGTCCTATCACATCAATTATGTAACCATCCGATGTTACAAGCAGAAATGGCTTTAAAAGGTTTTGGTATTTGTGTAAGCTATAAGATAGCCTTTGAAAAAGAAAGTTGCTGCTTTTATGGATATAAATATACGTTCCATCACAAATAATTATAGCTCTTGTATTTTCCTCGTTTCGAAAAGATGTTTTGGGATCCTGAGGTTTCTATTCAAAATGTCGTTTCTGTTTAAATGTTGAAATCCCAAATGATGTACCACATAATCGTTGCTGAGACACTCTCGAGCGATGGCCAAAATGCGTTCAAGTTTTCTTCGCGACATAGAAAACAACGTTGCAAGTCTCTCGTCGGGTTCGCCTGTTCGTAGTTTAGTGATAAGAATACCCAAAGCCGTTCTAGGATCTGCACACCTTTGACTTAATGAAGGCGTTTGTGATAGCATAGTATTGAACTGTTCATGGGTACGTCCAGTCCAAAAATGCATTTCTTCCTCGTTCATACCTTGCAATTCATCAAATCTCAATCGACGTCCATTTTTGAAAGCGTTCCTAAGTATATCACAAACATCACTGAAATGCGTTCGTGACATACTCTAGCGCTCTCGGGAATATACAGTTTATGTTCCAATAAAACATGAACTTTTACAACTTCCGGGGATTCGATGGCGAGTTGTATTATGACAGCCTCGAAAGACACAATGCGTTGCTGTGTTTGGCGCTCTCTTGTAGTCCGATACATGAAGCACATCATTTTGTTGCGGTTGCTGTTGTGGTGGCAGTTCAGGTTGATGCCGAGTCGCATTTTCGGCCCTTTGCCAGCAACGATGGCACACCTTCCGTCTACCATCGAACACTACCTGAAACAAATAATATTGAGTAAGCCTTTTAGTTTATAAATCCCTTTGAAAGAGTAAGGTCGCTCAAATAGGAAACACTGACGAAAAGCTTTTACTTACCTGTTTAAACCTGTATACAAGTCACTATAGGTACACACGGCTACACATCAAGCTTTACATTTCCAATATAAGCTGATCTCACATTGTATAGGATTTCCGTACAGTGTGAGATCAGCGTAAACTGGAAATGTATAGCTTGATGTGTAGCAGTGTGTACCTTCTTATTTATTTATTTATTAAAAATGTACAGACGCCAGCACGTCAAGTTACCCCAATGTGTCAAATTTCTTTGATCGTTTTTCAACTTAATGGTAAACAGAATAAGGTTCATATTCAATTGGGAAAATTTGACACATTGGGGTAACTTGATGTGCTGGCGTCTGTACAAGTACAAAAAATACCGTACAAAGGTGGACTTAATACAGAGACAAAACATGGCAGGTGCAAAATAAAGGGATTCATTATTTGTTATTACACGTGTGTATAGTTCAAGAAAAATGGATCAGCAGACTTAACTGAGATATAACAATCGTCTAATCCATTTTTTCCATACTTAAGAAGTTTAAGTAATACTATTTAGGTACTAACCTCCAAAACAGCATTTTCTTGTATGAATGCTGCTAATTCTGGACGCGTTGTCGGCAGATTTTCAGATAAAATATGTTCTTGATATCTGCCTCGATGTAGTCCTCTTCGGCACATCACACAAGAACGGAAGGATTCCATTATGTTAAATAGTCCAATCGTAAAGCACTTCGGTAGTAATAGTTCAAGCCAGGGTCAACGTAAGATGCAGAAAACAGAGTTCAAAAGAATGCAGGGGTCAAAATCGTTGTAAACGTGATGAGAGACGAATACGTAGTCACACTAGTCACACACATAAACAACTAAAATGGCGGCGCGTGCGCCGGCCCCGGCCGCTGCCAGGTAGCGGGCGGGGAATGGAGGGGGATAGCTGTGTTTCGCGTCCCCAATGACCGACCGGACCTATTCGCAGAATAAGGCTATTGTTAATACTTGCTTGGTAATAATAACTTGTAAGCCTAAATCTATGTGAATGCCTTTTTACCTAAATAATAATTCATACTTATTAAAAAAAAACTATGTACGTACCTATATAAATAATATGTTTATGCAGTTTTTGCCGATGTGGAATGAGTTCATATACTCATTCCAGCTTAGTAATCACTACACAATACGTATTTTATTGATTTTTTGCGTACTATCCGAGATACTGAAAACACATATTTTATAAGCCGATATCTCGAATCGGACAACAAATTCAAATGTACCCCAATAATAACTTTTTATCCTCTTGAAAAGACCTATCCATCGATGTACGATTTGAGCCCATTGGTCATAAGGACCAATATGCCCGAACCCCTTTGACACATTGGGGTAACTTGACGTGCTGTCGTCTGTACATACATGTGCATTTTATGTTTAGAAACTAATTAGGGGGGGGGGGGGGGGGCAGATTGCAGGAAAATTCAAAATCAATAAATAAATTAATATTAAAAAAAAAGCCCAGATTTAAACAGCAATTTGAATTTTACTTGGAGGCGGTGGGACTGGCAGACGCCAAAGAAGCACGAAAGATTGCTCTATTTCTGAATGTAGCGGGGGAGGACGCTGTAGATGTATTTAATTCGCAGATAAAACCGACTGAGGTTATAACCTTCGATGCATTAATAAAAAAGTTTGATGCCTATGTGGAGCCGAGGAAAAATATTATCACGAACAGTTTCAAATTTTTTAACCTGAAACAGGAGGAGGGTGAGCAAGTTGACAGATTAGTCGTAAAGCTGAAGATTCAAGCAAAACAGTGCGACTTTAGTGATCAAGAGGACAGGCTTGTACGAGACATGATTGTCACTGGAATTAGAGATAAGGGACTACAAGAGAGATTGTTGGGGGAGATTGACATTGGGCTGGAACAGGTAGTCAGCAGGTGCCATGCAGCAGAGGCAGGAAAGTCAAGGGCACAAGAAATGACATTGCAAATAAAGCAAGAAATACACGGAATTAAGAAAGCAGAGGTCAAGATGCCTGCTTGTACTTACTGCGTCAAAAGGCACCCGGCAAAAAAATTGTCCAGCTTACGGGAAAAAGTGTGCAAATTGTAATAATTACAACCATTTTGCTGCTGTGTGTCGTACTAGGTTAATAAATAAAGAAGAACAGAATAAGAAAGAAAAAGGCAAGAAGATAGACTCCGTTCAAAAGGGAGAGAGTGATAGTGATTGCACAGAAGACTTTGTGGTGGATTCAGTAAGTACGAGTATCTTTACTGAAAAACGGCAATGGATCGAAATTGTAAACATCAATGGAACTAACATTAGGTTTCAGTTAGATTCAGGGGCTGACTGTAATACTTTATCATTGAAATTGTATGATAAAATTAAAGATGATACAAGTCATTTGATTAGTAATTCAACTGTGCTGGTAGTTTATAATAATCAAGAAATTAAAACAGTAGGTACTGTCAAGTTGAACTGTATAGTTAAAGGCAAACAAGTAAAATTAAAATTTTGCATTGTAGATTTACCAATTCAGCCTGTAATAGGGTTACCAGCATGCGTAGAATTAAATTTGTTGAAAAGATTGGATAGTATTGTAACTAGTGATAAAGAAAACTTTGTAAAAGCAAACATAGAGGTATTTTCAGGCTTAGGCAACATAGGGTCTTACTGTATAAAATTAAGAGAATCGGTGCTACTTGTTGTCAAACCAATTCGTAGAGTTCCACAGACAATTAAAGATAGGTTAAATAATACTCTAGATAACTACGAAAGTAGAGGTATTATAGAAAAGGTAGAGGGACCAACAGAATGGTATAATAATCTTGTAATAGTTGAGAAACCAAATAAATCCCTGCGACGATGTTTAGATCCAAAGCAGATCTTCACAGTATTAATATGAAAGATGGGTTTTTCCAAGTGACGTTGGATGATACGGATAAACTGTGCACATTTGGAAAACCTTTTGGTAGGTATTGCTTCAGGAGGATGCCATTTGGCATTTCATCAGCACCTGAAGTGATGCAAAGAATAAATACTGCAATTTTTAGTGAAATACAGGGAGTTCATGTATATTTTGATGATTTAATAGTGGCTGGGGACAGTTTGGCAGAACATGACAAAATTTTAAGTCAGGTAATAGACAGAGCAAAACAGCACAATGTTAAATTGAATGAGTGTAAAATACAATACAGATGTGAAACAGTAAAGTATGTAGGATTAATGTTGTCAAAATCTGGTATTAAACCAGATCCAGAACATGTGAAAGCAATAGTGGAGTTAGGGCAACCCAGAAGTGTGAAGGAGTTACAAAAGTTTTAAGGCGTAACTATTTAATAACTATTTGTGTAACTATTTAAGTAAATTTATACCACTATATTCAAAAACTACTGACCCTCTTAGAGATTTATTAAAAAAAGAAGTTGTATGGGACTGGGGCACTGCTCAAGTAAAGGCTTTTGAGGAAGTAAAGATGAAAATTAGTTCTGCTCCCACCTTATCGGTTTTTAAAAGAAAGGGGATTACAGTATTGCAAACTGACAGTTCTAAAAGTGGCATGGGTGAATGTTTATTACAAGAAGGAAAGCCATTATCTTTCTATTCAAGATGTTATACAGAGTGTCAACAAAGGTGGGCTCCCATAGAGAAAGAGTTGTTTGCTATCTGTTGTGCTATGGATAAATATCATCAGTTTGTTTATGGACGTCATATTATTGTAGAAAGTGATCACAAACCTCTTGTGGCAATAATTAATAAAGACTTAAACAAAGGACAATGCCCACGGCGCTATGGACAAATGTACTCAATTTAACATTGTTGTGTCTTCATCAAATTATCTTTAAAATACTCGATGGCATGTCTATATACTACCTCAAAAGATTTAACACAAACGACAATGGCATTTCCGAGATATTTACAAAAATGAAATCACTATTTTGAGGTTATGTTAGACCAAAAAATAGTTGAAAAGTTATTTAAAAGGGTCTGAATGGGTTTACGGGTTAGCTTGGTGTCTTTGAAGCATATTTGTTTTTGAACTAAAAGGCTCGACTCGACGCACATGGTACCAAAACCAGTAGAAATGACAGTATTGTATTGCAAAAATATGACAGACGCAATAAATATTCCACAACTTTTCACACAACGCCATTTAGTCCCAAGTTAAGCTTGAGAGCTTGTGTTATGGGTACTAAACGGCTGATAAACATACTTATATATTTCTAAATACTTACATATTATAGATAAATTACACCCAGACACAGAACAAATGATCATGCTCATCACACAAACATTTGTCCTGGGTGGGAATCGAACCCACGACCTCCGGCTTAGCAGTCAGGGTCACTAACTACTGGACCAACAGGCCAGTCAAAAGTATACTAACAAATTGGATCATGTTATCTAAAATATACGTTATTATAATAAATGTCAAATAAGGTTGTACCCATACTGATGAGAGATAGATTTCCGTAAACCAGCCAGTGATATTTCACGAATACCACTTGGCGCCGATGCCGTCGTTTACAACCACTGATATTAAAAATACTATACTTACAACTCTGTTATTACCTACTTTACAATAATAGATTGAACAATCAACACAAAATCGATATCGTTTTATTTTATGTAGGTAGGTATGCACATTACCCGCAAAAGAAAAAAACGTAACGTAAAATTATTTTTTTGAAGGCGGTTAAAAATAAACATCCCTAGTATTGACAGCTGATAGTAAAAAATGGCGTTCTATAACGTAGGAAACATAAAAGTACTAATTATTGTTCAAAAAACTATCCCATTTTAAATGATCATTAAGTCTTTTTAAAAAAGATATTTTTATTTTAGATATGTCATGTCGTTTAAAGACTTGAGACACAAGTGATTTATCAAGAGTACTGTTCCTGGGCAATCTCTTTTCAGTTTGATTACAACGCATGGTTTTCAAATTGTTAAAATATAGTTTTGAAATAAGGTACGTACCAGGTTAAAAATGTATATAGCAGATTATTTGTCAAGGCATTATGTTATGACACAAGTAACGCTCAGATAGATCCGGTACATAGTATTAATTCAGAAATAGTTTATAGTTTAGAAACTGATTTGCAAGTCTCAAATAATAAGTTATTGGAATTAAAAAAGGAAACAGCAAAAGATGCTAATCTTCAACAAATTATGTTATGGTATAACTCAGAGTGGCCTTTAAATGATAAAAAAATCTTTTTTGCAAAAAATAAAACCGACTTAAAAAAAACACTAACCAGTGTAAAATAACTCTAAATTAGGAAGTCTGTGGCTTTGGTGGTTTTGTCTTATTCATGATGGGCCACCGACTTCCGAATTTAGAGTTATTTTACACTGGTTAGTGTTTTTTTTAAGTCGGTTTTATTTTTTGCAAAAAAGATTTTTATTTTTCCATTTTTAGTTGTTCCCATACAAATATTTGCCATGAATTTATTTTTATATTGTTATTTGTTAACAATACATATGTCATAGTAATAGGGTTATCCACTTATCCCTAAAAAATGAAACTTAACGTACCTAACTGTCGAAATCTAGGTATGTTGTACACATCTGCGTATCCCTCAGAGCATACAGGCGTGATGATACGTCATGATGTTGTATAAACAATAAATATCCAAGCGATTCCAGCAATCACGACAGATTTGCCGTCTATTTTTGAAGAGTTCCATTGTATATCTCCGAAGATCAGCACCAGATCTTCACCAAATTAAAATGGGACCACCTCGGGAGTATATTCTTTCAAATAAAAAAATAATTTTGAGAATCGGTCCACAAATGAGGGAGAAATCGCGTAAAAAACACACAAAAAAAAAAAAAAAACAAAAAAAACATACCGTCGAATTGAGAACCTCCTCCTTTTTTTGAAGTCGGTTAAAAATATACTTGGAAGTGAACTGAAAAAACTGTACAAATTAAAAGATTATTTAGTAATTAAAGACCTATTGAAATGATTTCAATAGTTCATGCAGGGCATGCTGAAATTGTAAAATGTAAGAAACGCTCCAGAAAGGTGCTATATTGGCCAGGTATGTCGAGAGACATAGAAGAATTTGTTTCAAAGTGTAAAGCTTGCGAAAAATACAGACCGTCAAATCCTAGACAACCTTTATTTTCTAATGCAATACCTGACCTGCCTTTAAGTAAAGTTGGTATGGATGTTGCTCATATTGCTAGAAAAGACTATTTAGTTTTTGTGGACTATTATTCAAAATGGATAGAAGTGGCATGTTTAAGGGACAAATCAGCGGGATATATAATAAAAAAATTATTGTCAATTTTTAGTGTTCATGGTGTTCCTAGGTATACAACGTGATTTTTTTGATATCCCATAACTCTAGGGTAGGATTGAGACCATATCAAAGAATCAACTGGCATATGAATTATGTTTCAATCATCTATTTTTTTTTACTATCGTACAAAATAATTCGACAAAGTCACGATGATTAATGTAAAACACCCTTACGTGAAAGAAAAGTGACGTTAGAAAGAAGATTCGTCGTACTGGTGACAATTTTTGAACTAATTAGGTAATAAAAATAATATTAATAATACTTAATAATAATATTCCACGACTATTCCACAACGCCATCTAGTCCCAAGCTAAGCAGAGCTTGTGTTACGGGTACTAAACAACTGATAATTTAATTATGATTGATGATATCTCCGAAACTATGCATTTTTGGACCATCTATTCTAGGAGTTTTAGTATTATTTTTACCTACAGAATATAACCCTAGAGTTATGGGATATAAAAAAAACACCTTGTATAGTAAGTGATTATATGCTTTCTTTTGGTAGCTTTGAATTTGTGCAGTTTTGTCAAAAATTAGATATAGAGTTGACTAAATCAAACCCCAGATATCCCCAATCAAATGGGTTAGCAGAAAAAGCCGTAGGTATAGTAAAGGGCATGTTAAAAAAATGTTTAGAAGATCATTCTAATTTTGAAACTGCCTTATTACATCACAGAACATCCCCAGTAGCAGGGTTAGAGTATAGTCCATCTGAATTGATGATGAGCCGGTTGTTAAGAACTAATTTACCTTGTACGCAAGAATCATTAAAGCCTAGAGTACCATTAAATGTTAGAGAGCAATTGATATTCAACAAAAAAAAATCTATGACCATCTATAATAAAACTACAAAGAATAAGAAGTCTTTTACAATGGGGGATAATGTAATAATACAAAATGCACCAAATAAAGAATGGTGTGCAGGGAAAGTTATTGGTGAAGCTGATGGTCCTAGATCTTTCATAATAAAAAATGAAAAAGGTAATTTGGTTAAGAGAAATGAAAGACATATTAGACCAAGTAGAAATAAGTTTGTTGTTAAATGTGACAGTGAATCTGGGCCTCAATTCTGCTATTACAATAGTGTCAGAATGGTCTATCATTGATTTCATAATTGTTGATTTTGACATGTTTGGTAATCTACTAATACAATGGCGTCATTATGACTTTCCAATGATCGACCACTGACACTCCATTGAAAGAAATGACATAAATGGTAATCTCGTACATAATGACAACTGAATGACTGACGTATACGGTAGTCTGCTAATATTTTGACAGTTGCTTTGATCAGTGACCGACCACTGTAACGTCATTGTGCAATCATTGCTTTTATTTCGTTACGCGTCCATAGAGAAGAGTTGAAGTTGAAGTTATTTCGTTGCGCAGCTCGTCGGTTGACAAATATTAATGATCTGATTAATGGGAATTGATTAATTACCTAATTATTATCTTATTACTTGGATGATAATCCAATAAACCCACACACACGGACACTCACCCATACACACGGACACTCACCCATACATTCGGACACTCACCCTTCCACATTCACCCATAATTATTACTGATAAATACATACATACATAGATACATGCACGCACACGCTACACCTACCGTAATATAATGATATAATAATTAGGAATAATTATTTTGTAACCATATGCACCGTGCAGCGATAAATTTTCCACAATATTTCACCTTTGTCCTCAAGCACCAATCAATGTATATTGTATGTCATCACTATGACTGAACATTGTTTCCCAAAATACAAGCTCTAGCTTAGTTTGGGAATCAATATCAGTATGTATTGTAGGGGAGAGCGGGGCTAGAATTTACCGGGGTAAGTTGTTCCGATTGAAATTACTCCGCGTGGAAAAGAGATAAGAATATTAAACAATCACGTCACGAAATGCAATGCCACAGCGCACTGATGGCGGCCATCTTAGACAGGCCAGCGGAGCTGGGAATATTGGATCCGCGGGACGTGCGTCGCTGATTCACGTAAGTAATTATTTTCGTAATTAACATTTTTGGTCTGTTTCATGAATTTTAACGATTTGCGTTTATTGTTTTATTGTTTCGATTTGAGGATTTATCTATTGTTGTGATACACTATGCATAAATGACGTATGTTTTGTCACTTAATCTAAATTTTGTTTGTTTTACCAACTCGTGTGATTGGGGCAAGATGTTCCTTTTTTCTAGGGCAGGTTGTGACCTCGGAACAACTTGCCCCAACTGATTTTTTTCAGTAATGAATCATCATCATCAACCTACTGCTGGACATAGGCCTCTCTCAATGAGCGCCATACTAAGGTATATAATAATATATTGTTATTTTCCTTTACAGTATGCGGACTTACAAAAAAAAACTACCGAGGATTAATAACCAAGGAGTTACTGCAAACAGCCGCGAATGGAGTTATCAATGATGGCAAAAAAATGAAAACTACAGATTTATAAAAAAAAAGTAACAAATCGTAAAGAAAATAATCACAACTGGCTACAAAAAATAAAAAAAACAAGAGTTGTTTTTACGAAAGAACGGGAAGATAAGTTGGCAGACTATATCGTCGTTGCAAATTTAAAATCTCCTATGTGACATTTTTCACAAAAATGGGTTTTACAGATATTTGAAAAGCTCTTTTGAATACCCATACTTAGCAAAAACTTTCATGTGAATATCTTATTCTTTCGAAACAGTACGTGTCATTTTTAAAACCTCTCAAGTGTTAGCCTACATTTAATTGCAAATCAAAATGACCTATGTGTCTGATGTACACATGAGAGTTTTTAGTAACAGTTTTAATTCATAAAATTGCAAATTAAAATATCCTATGTGATCCTTTGCTCACTACACTACAATTTCGCGCCTATTTTGTGCTAGGAAGAGAATACATTATTACTTCACGCACGAAATAAAGTGAGACCACGCATAAGTGTAGCTGCTACTTGTCGTGCTTAAACACTTTCTTAGCGCTATTACTTTAGTTATTATGTCAGAAAAATATAAAACTACTGGCAGGGGTCATCGAATGATAAATTTAGTGCTTCAATCTGAGTTTGCTCCCGATAATAACGACCGTGTCGCTTCTGTTGCCGCCGCCGTATCGGTGAAATCTCCTCAACATCTTGAGTAATCATTAATTACGCCAGATGATTTAGGATTTAATGTTGAATCTATATCTCCGATGTCAGAGACGCCGTCATTATTGCTGTCACCAACAACTACTGCGGATATTATGCCAATCTTGTTCAGTAGTGATGACGAAGAGGAGCCATTGATGATATCTACTCGGGCTATCGTACATTCCAATTTAGAAGGTAGTAATAAGGAAGTCAGCAATGCATCAAATGAAAATTTGAACAATATTTCCATACCATCACAATCAGTACGTCCTGCCAAGCTACCATCTCCAGACTTGGATGTCGTTCTCTCACTTGGGAGCGATGATAGTGTGCAAGACCCACACTGGGTTCCACCCTCAAAAAAAAGAAAACGGTAGTTGTCTTTATCGGACAGTGAAGATGAAGTCTCATTGTTGCCATTAAGAACGAGTGAGCCAAGCTCTTTAGAAAATAATATACTACCGACAGACGAGGAAATTGAACATCGTTTCAGGTATAAAGAAAACGTTGTGCAATTAAATAGATAAGCTAGAGTTTTCGGTAAATCCTACCTAGGATTTAAGAAGAGTGATGATGGGAAATTAAAACCCTGCGTTGAAAAACCAAATAGAGAAATAAAACCTCGATGTTCTCACACATATTGAACACCGATTCAAAATACAAAAACTCATTCTTGTATGCATCCATTACGGAAGAAGATCGTAAAGCTATTCATTCATATTTCTGGGACCTTAAAACATGGGCCGAAAAGAAAACGTTCATGAGGCCTGCTGCTGTTCGTAGACTTATTAAACGTCGTCGCCGCAAAGATTAGAAGACAAGATTACAAGACTTCAGTGAAAAAAGGAAGTGGCCATGATATTTTTTTTTGAATACGCTATCTTTAGGGAAAGACAGTTTTAAGCGCTGGACCAAAGAATCTGACATGGTTAATGAAGATCTTCTTTTTGATGATTCACCTACACTTGACATTGTAGGTATACACACGTAACACAAAAAGTAAAAATTTGGATATACTTGATTCCTAAAGTACCCAGTCATTATTGCCAAGTGAGTTCCAGCAAGCTGTATGTTGAGTTGACATTTAGGTCTGAAAAACACATGCATGACGTTTTCGAGAAATGGTGTAGAGAACACAGTTACCAAGCAGCAAGCAGACCGACTTTCCTAAGAGTTCTGAAACAGGAGAACATAGCAATTCACCATCCACGCAAAGATCAGTGTGATACTTGTTGTAGTTTAAAAAAAAAACGAGTATGACGATCACATAATTTTAAAAAAGAATGAAGCGCGCCAAGCTAAAAAAGATGCCATCAAATCGGCGAACGAAAAGGTGATATTAATCACAGTGGATGTGCAGAGTGTCCTACTTGCCTCTAAGCTTTTGGCCAGCTCTTTATATTATAAACTTAAGTTACAATGCCATAACTTTACTGTCTATGACTGCAAGACGAGAAAAGTAACTATTTATTTTTGGCATGAAGCTGATGGGGGCGTGAAATAAGTTTACTTCTTGTTAAATCGACTATAGCAAACCTAGCGCCGGAAACTGAACAAGTCACTGTAATTTCTGATGGGTGTGGCCATCAAAATCGAATCCGGATTTTGTCCAGTGCTTTAAGTGATCTCTCGCAAAGAATGAATCTTAGTGTTGAGCAGTTGTACTTGGAAAAAGGCCATACCATGATGGAAGTTGATAGTGTCCATTCAACAATTGAACAGTACATTAAACCCCCCATTTATGCACCGAGTGACTATGTAGCTCGAATGCAGCAAGCTCGACCAAGAAATTCTTACGATGTTAGATCAATCCACTACGACTTCTTTCTTAATTATGAAGAACTGGAATCCAGCTTCAAGTCTATAAGACCAGGTAAGAAATAAGGTGATCCAGTTGTGGTCGATATACGAGGACTCAAATACTTGCCAGATGGGTCTGTTTTATGCAAATTGCGACATCCTGACGAATGGACCATCTTACCACAGAGAAGAGCTACTCGTGGAAGTTTACTACCACAGCAACTATATCAACAGCCCCTCAAAATCACAAAAAGCAAATACAAACATTTGCAAGGATTAAAAAGTGTGATTGATAAAGATTATCATCCGTTTTATGACTCGATCTCGTTTATCTCAGGAACTTGATAACTAAATGTTTAATTATAATTTAGTTTAGTACCTATAATGTACAAGATTTTGTTACGCTATGAAAATAGTGTATTGTTTTTGCATAACTGATTTAATAAACACGAAATAATAATGATAGTAACTTGTTTCAATTCAATTATAATATTTTAATATTCGCTAAAAATAACTTATGTGACAAAAAGTTGCAATTTTAAATCACCCATGTGTAGAAAAATAATTAAAATGATAAAATTAGTCCATTTTAACTAATGATATAAAATTATTTCTATTTCAATACATCAGAATGACTTAGCTTTTCTTTATAACCAAGGAAATAAAAATATTTTCTAAGATTTTTTTTGTAGCAGGAAGTTTATTTCGTTTTTCTTGAAAAAATACTTTTTACACATGGGAGATTTGAAATTTGCAACGACGATATATTTAAGTTTAGCTCAATTTTCATCGGCCTTCTAAGAGAAGAACTTAAAAAAATAGTGTACAAAATGTGCAGTAAAGTTCAGTGCTTACAATATTTCACCATATTGGCATAAAAATAGAAAACCTGGTCTTGATTGGCTAACAGGTGAAATCTAAATCCATTTTAAAGCTTTCTAATTTAACTTCAGAAGATATATCATAATCACAGTTATTTGTTTTTTGCCTATCATTGCATTTTTCATTATTATTATTTTATTGATATATTCAGCAAAGCAATATAGTTAATTACTGACATAATTATCAAGGCTGATTAGCTGCAAGTTATTTGATAAGGTCCTAATAATCGGGTACCTATCACACGCGTTCCGGCGTGAGTCAAGGCTCAATTTTAGGGCCTTTATTATTTCTCATCATGGTCAACGATCTTCCTCAAGTTCTGCTTCATGCAAGATGTCTCTTGTATGCTGACGACTTAAAGCTGTACCTGGAAATAAACTCCGACCTTGACAGTTTGGCGCTACAGCGGGACATAGACGCGATATACAAGTGGAGTGTAGACAACAAGATGGAGTTCAATTCGTCCAAATGCTTCGCTATGACCTTCGGTCGAATGCGGCACCCAGTTAATTTTGAATATAATTTAAATAATAATACCATCACGAAATCAACAACCATGAAAGACCTGGGAGTCACATTCGACCGAAAGCTCACCTTCCACGACCATATGATTATGGTAGCTAAACAATCCTACCAAAGGCTAGGCTTTGTTCTGCGAAATTGCCGCGATTTTCGCACCGCTCATGCCGTTAAAATAATATTTAATGCTCTCGTACGTAGCAAGCTGGAAACCAGCTCTTGCGTGTGGAATCCACACGAAAGTACCTACACACTTTTATTAGAGAAAGTCCAAAAAGCGTTCCTTAGGTACCTATATAAGCAGAAACACGGCTACTATCCTTACCTCTATCCGACAAAATTCTTGCTGGGTTGCCTCGGATACAACTCACTAGAGGTAAGACGAGCTCGAGATCAGCTTACAATAGCCTGTAGGACGCTCCGTGGTGATGTTGACGCTCCTGATCTGCTTCATGTGCTGGCGCGCTTCTGTGTTCCAGACAATTACTGCCGGGGCAGAAAGCACAGGCTGTTCGCCATGCCTCCATGTCGTACTGTTGCACGTGCTAAGTCACCAATCCCTCGCACTCTGGCTGCGCTTAATGATCTCCTGGATTCCAATCCAACAAGCGATCTGTTTGCGGATGGATGGACGAAGATTTTATTGGTATGTCAGAAGTACTGCGAGAATAATTTATGAAAGTGTTGTTAACCGTCCTTTATTTATGTTTTCCTCTTATACTTTTAAATTTTACGTTGTTTATTTTGTATATTTTTAAAACGTGTTATAATTGTCTCTTTTAGTTTTAATTTTATATGTTACTGTAATTGGTTAAACACGACCGTTGTAATTAAATAAATAAATAAATAAAATAAATAAATAAATGACTAAATGTTCAAAAATTGATTAAATACAAATTATAGTTACTTGTTAAAACATACAAATGTTTACCTGATAATACGTAGGATATTGTTGATTATTTACTGCTGAATAAACAGACTTGGTTTAATCGTTATTGTTGTTTATTTTTCACAAATAAAACCTTTAACAGATATGGTAACAATTTACCCCGGCTTGTTAACAACTTGCCCCGAGTCGGGGTAAATTGTTACTTTCCGACTTTGGTCATAAAAAAAATTAAAACAAATAAATCACACTATAAATGGCCCAGATAACTATCTTAATAGCAAAGTTAAATATGTAGGTTAATAATAATCACAAAAAAGGAATATTAAAATCAAGTATTCTTAACAAATTTTGAGGTTAACTGAAAATCGGAACTTCTAGCCCCGCTCTCCCCTACTATACATTTTAATTGTTACCCGCTTTAGCCTGCAAAGTTGTGAATGTATCTGGTATCAATAAACAATTTTTATTTTTATTTTTTTATTTAATATCTCTAATAATCATTAAAAATACTAGAGCATTTTGTATTTTGTAACGGATACAAACATGAAGTGGGGAAGTTGGGGTCAAGCAACCCATTTCGGCTGCATTGGGAACTAAGTTTTGCAACCCAGTTCAGTTTCATAAGAAGTTAAAATATTGAGGCAAAGAAAAATAAGCTACGCGCAAATTATAGTGTTTTTCTGCCTAATTACATAAGATGTATTGATTAGTCTGTTAGTCCAAAAAAACGGTTTAAAGTTTAAAAATGTTTACTTGTATTCCAAGACTTTCAACTTTCAACCAAATATAGTTTTCCAAGACAGAACGTGCCTGAAGTTAAACTTTTAATATTTGTCTTTGACAATGAAGTTATTCATCCTAACGTTGCATTAACAAATAAAATTCTGTTATAATTTCTGATTAAGCAAGATGCGTCCATAGCACCTTTTTATATAACAAAATGAAGAGAAATAATAACTTTAAAAATTAAAAACAGATAAACATCACTTGGCAGTAATGTCACATTTGACTTTGATAGTTAAACAGATAAAATATTATTAAGTTGCATAGTTTCAAATTTATCGTTACACATACATTTAATGTTTTGTGTTTCAGATTGCATAACACGAATAAATAATAAATATAAATGAAATCTGGCATAAATATATGAACAAGCATCGTAGTAGTTTTTCGAAAGTCATTTCTACCAACGGGTTTTATAATAATGGCAGCACTACAGTGTCATTATGACACAATTCTATTACGAGACCACTGACCCATCAATGATCGATCATTATGAATTAGCAGATTACAAACTTTTAGCAAAATGACAATGGGATCGTGTTGGAATGACAATATTTATAAAAATAGCAGAATTGAGGCCCTGATATGTATTGAAAATCAATCTGAGGGTATTGGGCAAGTAAATCAAGATAATGTAACAGATACTGATCAGGCTGAAGTTGTTCCTGAGAGGAGAATGAGATCTGGTAGAATCACTAAAATGCTATCATATTTAAGAGACTATGAGTTAAGCTAAATGTTAAAAGTTTAGCTTTACGGGGGATGTTTGAAAATCAAAAATCAAAATCAAAAGTCTACTAACTAGGCTGAGAATCAGCACTTTTTGGACGTCAAAAAAATACATAAAGACAGTCCCCCAAAAACGGCCCACCCTTCGCCACTTCCTAGTGTTTTTGCTGGGAAGAAGAAGTGGCGGAACAAACTCCTGTTAGAAACGTCATTGTAATTTCCACTTCCGGGATTGATTGAATGTTATTAAATACTGAAACTGTATAAAATAATGTTAAAGTTATGATAAAGGTAAATAATATTTCTATTTCAATTAAATAATAATTGAAAGTTGATTATTACTTGTATTTCTGTAAAATAAATATTAAGCGCACTACTTCCGGCTGTACCCCACTCTTGTCATTGATACCAACATTACCAACATTATTTTGCCGGTAAAAATGGTGTGGTGGGAAGTAGTGCGAGGGCTCTTGCGGCAGTTGAGCTCAAACACTGTAAGTGTGCAGATGTAATAGTGATCTTGTGAAAACATTATAATAAAACATTGTGAGATAAATCATAACCTAAGTGTTTGATTTTCCATCGTCGTTTTACAGTTCAGAAGTGTGATATAATCGTTACCGCGATCAATATTCGCTTTCGGTGAAGGACTAATCGCCCATATTAAGGTATGTACGTAACAAATAACTAAAATGAATGTTAAATTGGCTGGTTAAAGCTTTTATTTTTGTCAATAATAATGATGGTTAGGCGAACGAGTTATGTTAATTTGTTGTGGCAGTAATCGCTTAAACCATACTAATGCTTAATTTGGAAACAAAAGAAGCAGGTACCTACCTACCCTTTTTAAATTTTTGAAAAAGTAAAAAAAAAATTATTTACATTCCCCTGCTTTCTTACCTAGATTCTCATAACATTGAAAGTACTGTAAAAGCGTTTGTACCCGCTTTTCATAAATAACTCGACACCTCGTTTGTTTAAAACATATTCATAAATACGAAACGAGGTTATTTTTTTTAACGATGATGGTAAGGACAAATTAAGAGTAACATAAATAAAACAAGAGCATTATAGAGTGTATATTTAACAACATACTGAATATTCATCCTATATTGTATACATGTGTGTACCAACCTGATAATATTTTATTTTTTTTGAGTGATTTGTATTTCAAGTGATATTGTATTGTAAACTTAATGAAGGTGCTTTACACAAATTTATTTAAACTAAATAAATAAAGAACAACCACTTTTTGTAATTTTTGTGTTTTGCAGAAATCATGACTCGTAAGAGAAAGTCTGTTCACCGTACAAGGGTATCGCTTGATGACTCTGAACCCCCTGTACGTAAACGTTGCAATCGTGACGAGTCGCGAAGCCGAAGTAGGTCTCGCAATCATCACGCGGCTCGCAACAGCCGTGGACAGAGACGCCGTGATCGTCAGGCATCGCGAGGACGCGAAGCGTCGCGAGTACGCGATACGTCACGGATACGTGACGTGTCGCGAAGGCGCAGGATGTCTCTGATGCACGATGCGTCGAGGGTAGGTGACGTTCCGCGAAAGCGCGAGGCGTCCAGAGGGCGCCATGTTTCGCTGGTGCGCGATGCATTGCTGGAACGCGACGCGTCGCGGGCTCGAGATGCGTCACGGGTACGTGGCGTGCCTCGGGGGCGCGAGGCGTCTCGAGAGCACGATGCTTCGCTGGTGCGCGATGCATTGCTGGCAGGCAATGCGTCGCAGGTTCGCGGTGCGTCGCGGGCACGTGGCGTGTCGCGGAGTCGCGAGGCGTCGCAGATACGCAATGCATCAAGAGTACGTGGTGTACCGCAGGGGCGTGAGCCGTCCCGAGGGCGCGATGTATTGCTGGTACCCGATGCGTCGCGGGTACGCGTCTCATCACAGGTACGCGAGGCGTCGCTGGGCCGAAATGCATCAAGTAGTCAAGAATATGAAGGTCCAGCAAGTATAACGCATCCAAATGCCACACCAGCAGTCGCCGCAGCGGTAAGCACACCTAATGTTGATAAGACAAATGTAGACACTAGTGTTTTTGTATCGGTTTTTAAAGAGCTATTGCAGACTATGAAAGTGGACGGGGGTAGTGAACGTTATCCGGTATTAAACGTAATACCAGAGTTTGATCCCAGTAAGCGAACCCAAACTATAGAAACATGGATCAGTAAAGTTAATGAATGTGCTCAAATTTATAATTGGACTGAAAGACAAATTATTCATTATGCACTTCCAAAACTAGCGGGTTTGGCTCAGAAATGGTACCAAGGCCTACCAAGCCTTCTCTTCTCATGGGTTGAATGGCAAAGTAAATTAAAATTAGCATTTCCAAGTGACGAAAATTACGGTCAGCTGTTAACAGACATGCTTGCTTGTAGGGCTGGATTTGGAGAGTCGTTAGAAGAATATTTTTATCAAAAGGTGACTTTATTGAATCGTTGCAATATAAATACTAAAAATGCAATAGACTGTATTTTGTTCGGTATAGAGGACCGGTCCGTAAGGACTAGTGCAGAAGCAGCACAGTTTACAGAACCTGATAAATTATTAGTTTATCTCAGAAACATACGAATGTCAAAGAAGTTTGACAAACCAAATCCATCCTTACGTTCTGGTAACGCTGAAACTAAACAATTAAAGACGGGAAGAAGTAGCCATAATGACCTAAATAATAAGAATAATAAAAACTTAAGGCTTACAAAATGTTACAATTGCGGTGAGGATGGTCACTCTTATTTTAAATGCAAACAGCCAATCAAACGTTGTGATAAATGTCATAGAGTAGGACACTTGGCTGAGAGTTGTTCAGGTACCACAGAATCTAACGGTAATAAAACCGTCTTAAGAATCTCTAAAGAACCCGATAGTGACTCTAAATATTTTAAAACCGCTGTGGTAAATGGCCGCAAATTAGACTGTTTTATAGACTTCGGCAGTCAATGCACCATGGTACAGGAATCTACAGCACAAAAATTAGTAGATTCATGGACGGTCTCGGACTTACCCGTGTTAAGAGGGTTTGGGGACAGCGTTGTCAATTGTTTAGGCAAATGCGTTGTTGATATAACAGTAGATTCGGCTAATGCTAAAGTTGAAACTCTTATAGTCCCTGACAATTTATTGCAAGTACCTTTATTACTCGGACAAACATTTACTGAACAAAAACATGTAGTAGTTCTTAAAACTGATAACTATCTGAAAATAACTACTAGTTCAACGAATAATGTATTGTTATATGTCGAGAAATCTATTATTATACAAGCATATACTCCAGTCCACGTTTATACTATACCAAAATTCTCGGGTGACTTATTTGTTGAACCAAGTTTTTGCCAAAACCCTCATAAACAATATGAGATTATCCAAAGCGTTGTGCAAGTAAACAATGGACAGGGAAATATTGTTGTTAAGGGTCTTAAATCTGGTTTCGAATTATTAAAAGACGCCTTACTGGTTCGAGCTATCCCTTTAAGCAAAGTACAGGCGTTGAATGTTAATAAAATAGAACACTGTCCGGATAATACGGTAACCCCCCAAATTGAAGCTTGCATGATACAGGTGGGTGACGATATTGGATCTGATCATAAAACCAAATTAACCGAATTACTTAACGAATTCAGGGATTGCTTTGCCTTTTCCGCCCGCGAGTTAGGATGTATAACTAATACCGAAATGAACATAAACCTTCATGACACCACGCCGGTTGTATATAGGCCGTATCGATTGTCCCACTCGGAAAGATACGTGGTTCGCGAAATGATAAAAGATTTAACAGATTCAGGAATCATAAGACAGTCAACATCAAATTACGCATCTCCAATCGTATTAGTACGCAAAAAGACCGGTGACTATCGGCTTTGCATTGACTTTAGGGCACTAAACAAAAAAACGGTTAAGGAACACTATCCTCTTCCTCGTATAGATGACCAGTTAGATAATCTATCAGGCCATAAATACTTTACCTCCCTCGATCTTGCATCTGGTTACTACCAAATACCGATGGCAGAATCGTCAAAGCATTTGACGGCTTTTGTGACCCCAGATGGCCACTACGAATTCAATCGTATGCCATTTGGTTTAGTTAATGCGCCATCAACTTTTCAAAGAGCTGTTAATGGTGTATTGGGAAATGCAAGATTTAAAGAGGCATTTGCGTATATGGATGATGTAATTATCCCATCCAGAACAATAAAAGAAGCGCTACAAACACTAAATGACATATTAAAACTTTTTCGATCTTCCGGGATTACACTCAATTTGTCCAAATGTAATTTTCTAAAGCAATCCATAGATTACTTGGGTTTTGAAGTCAACGAGTCTGGAATAAAGCCCGGTAAAAAGAAAATTGCAGCCGTAGACCAATTTCCCAGACCAACAGATCAACATAAGATTCGACAGTTTGTAGGGTTAGCAAGTTTCTTCCGTAAATTTATCAAGGGGTTTTCTATTATCGCAAAACCATTGACGCAACTCTTAAAAAAGGACTCTAAATGGCAATGGGGTGATGCAGAAGAATCTGCATTTTCAACTTTAAAAGCGGAGCTTATAAAACGTCCGATCTTATCATTTTATAATCACGAATATGAAACACAGCTACACACTGATGCGTCTAAACTCGGTGTTGCCGGAATTATAATGCAAAGATCCAGCAAAGAGTTGCCTTTTAGTGCAGTAGCGTATTACAGTAGACAGACATCTCCTGAAGAAGCTAAATTTACATCTTATGACTTAGAAACGTTGGCCGTCGTGATGTCACTGCAGCGATTTAGGGTGTATTTATTAGGAATTAGCTTCACAATTGTTACTGACTGTAATTCTCTCCGTGCGACCTTTGAAAAGAGGGACATATTACCCAGAGTAGCGAGGTGGTGGAGTATAATACAAGAATTCGACTTCCAAATAATTTATAAGCCCGGTACAGCTATGGCCCATGTAGATGCTCTTAGTCGAAATCCTATTTCATCAGAAACAATAGAGTTACGTGTGAGACAAATCGGTGCGGATTGGTTAGCCACGGTACAACAGAACGACCCCGAGTTACAGAGAACAATTGCTATTTTAAATGATAAAGAGAATGATAATATTATAGAAATCAAAAATAATTTTGTTGTTAAGAAGGGGCTATTATACAGAAAAACTGACAATGGTGATCGTTGGGTTGTACCGAAAGGCGTACGATGGCAGGTATTAAAGTCAAATCACGATGAAATTGGACATTTTGGTTTTGATAAAACGTTAGAAATAATCCAGAATACTTACTGGTTTGCTAAGATGCGACGTTTCACAAAAAAATATGTCCAATCGTGTTTAGAATGTGCACACTCTAAAGTACCAGCTGGAAAAAGGGCGGGTAAATTACATCCTATTGAGAAGATTGAACAACCGTTTCACACCTTACATATTGACCATTTGGGTCCTTTTGTTAGAAGTAAGCGCAAAAATGCCTATCTGTTGTTGATAATTGATGCATTTACAAAGTTTTTAATAATCGTACCCGTCAAAAGTACTAAATCTATCCATTCCGTAAAGGCAATGAAAAACTATTTTCACACCTTTAGTGTTCCAAAGCGCGTTATTTCTGATAGAGGTACATCGTTTACCTCCAAGACATTTCGGGATTACTTAGGTTCATTAGGTATTAAACATATAATGAACGCTGTAGCGACTCCACGGGCCAATGGCCAAATCGAACGATATAATCGAACAGTATTGGTAGCGTTGACAGCTGCTAATTATGGGAAACCTGAAAATGAATGGGATGATCGTATTTCTGAAATACAATGGGGACTCAATAACACTCAAAACAAAGGGACAGGCAAAAGCCCTGCCCAAGCACTATTTGGGTTTAACTTAGTTAGTACTTCAAATGCATTATTGCAGCTTAGCGTAACAGATGACATAGAAAGCGTAGGACCTTCGTTAGAGGACACAAGAAAAGAAATTTCGGAACATATTAAAGAAAACCAAGAAAAACAAAAAGAACGTTTTGATAAAGCTAGAAAAGAGGTTAATTATAAAATAGGAGAACTTGTAAGGGTAGAAAGAGAAGTCCCATCAATAGGCAAAAGTAGGAAATTGGTTCCTAAACTTAGAGGGCCGTATCGTATTGCAGAAATTCTCGATAACGACCGATACGTTATTGAAGATACACCACTGTCTAAGAAAGGCGGTAGAAAATTTAGTGGTGTGTTTTCAGTAGACAAAATTCACCCTTGGGTAGTGTTTAATAGAGCGGATTCAGAGTCTGACGTATCAGATAGTGACAACACAGAATAATAAACGTTTGTAGGTCCGCTGATGAATTATTAATTAAATTTTCATGATTATGTCTGCTGATAGTCTGTAATGAGATCTCTGTTGATACAAGTAGTAAAGATGTGAAGCTTCAGTGTCTTCATATCTTAGATTTAAGTGGCTTAGCTGAGAATATGTCTGAGGTCTCAGTTAGGACAGATACTAAGGATATGTGTGAGGCTTTAGTATCTTAGATATAAGTGGCTTAGCTGAGAATATGTCTGAGGTCTCAGTTAGGACAGATACTAAGGATATGTGTGAGGCTTTAGTATCTTAGATTTAAGTGGCTTAGCTGAGAATATGTCTGAGGTCTCAGTTAGGACAGATACTAAGGATATGTATGAGGCTTTGGTATCTTAGGTTTAAGTGGCTTAGCTGAGAACATGTCTGAGGTCTCAGTTAAGACAGATACTAAAGATATGTATGAGGCTTTAGTATCTTAAGTTTAATTGGCTTAGCTGAGAATATGTCTGAGGTCTCAGTTAGGACAGATACTAAGGATATGTATGAAGCCTAAGTATCTTAAGTTTAATACGTTTAAGCGACTAAGCTAAGAATAGTGATGTTACAGAATAAGTATATATAAACAAATTGCATTGTATTTTTTTTCTCTCATTTTCTCTATTTATTTTCCCGAGACGGGAAATGTACCAGGAAAGGCCGAATGTTAGAAACGTCATTGTAATTTCCACTTCCGGGATTGATTGAATGTTATTAAATACTGAAACTGTATAAAATAATGTTAAAGTTATGATAAAGGTAAATAATATTTCTATTTCAATTAAATAATAATTGAAAGTTGATTATTACTTGTATTTCTGTAAAATAAATATTAAGCGCACTACTTCCGGCTGTACCCCACTCTTGTCATTGATACCAACATTACCAACATTATTTTGCCGGTAAAAATGGTGTGGTGGGAAGTAGTGCGAGGGCTCTTGCGGCAGTTGAGCTCAAACACTGTAAGTGTGCAGATGTAATAGTGATCTTGTGAAAACATTATAATAAAACATTGTGAGATAAATCATAACCTAAGTGTTTGATTTTCCATCGTCGTTTTACACTCCCCAGCAACACATCTGTCTGATTCGTTTGAAGAACTAGATATACAAAGAATCTATACAATGAAATGCTCAATAAAAAGCACTAATGATTAAAACACATTGTAAAATATTACATTTCATAATGATTGTCACGTGTTAGCTAGCACACTCCAATATACCGAGATTAAGAAACAAAAAGTAAATTCATATTAACATTGAAATCTAAACTCAAGCAAAACAACTACAAAACTGAAAAATAACAGCCTCCAGGTATAAAAGGCGTACCCGCTTACATGTGCAATGCTGGCTTATATTCATAAGGCTGTGACTCTATATTTAAAATGATAATCTAGGACCATCGAAGTGAAACCAATATGCAGTTAACTGTTATAACAATAAAAAAAAACCATTGGTAAGCAAGTCGACCACCAGTCACCACAAGCAGCACCCGTTCACGAGCATAACGCAAAGATCAGCCATTACCCTCCTCGCCATTTGATATGATATAATTAGTTTTTAGTATATACTAATTGTGGCAACACAGCAATATCCTTTTTGCTAAAAGATATATAATCTGTAAGACATCCAAGATGGCGAACTAGGAGATTACAGTAATGTTCATCATAACTTGTCTTGTTGTTTTCTTTTAATAATCTTGACCGAACAAATTATGCTTTGGTTTATTTTAGGTTATATTATACGTGAAGAATATAGAAATCGTAAGGGTTACTTTTGCCTTTAACTCTAATAGCTATTTCTTAATTATCAATCAATTCTTTCTGTATTTTTTTTATTTTAATTTTTATTCTCTCTTTACAACCTACCTTCTACTAATACAAAATAATAGTACCTACATCTTGTCTTTCACTGTTATTTAGCTGCAAACCTTCACACATGTTCCAGGTGACTAACATAAAGGAAAATGATGACCCGCAGAGCTACAATCAAGGAATTGGAAGCTAAACTGAGAGCTACCTTGAAGGAGCTTGAAGCTTCTAAAGGTTTATGCAAACAATTGCTGCAGGAGAGGGACGACAGTGAGGTTGAAGTGAAAAATATAGTGGACAAGAACACATTCCTCAAAAATGAACTGGCTGAGTTACACATTCAGCACATGGACTTAGCCGACCAACACATTATGTAATGCCCATAAGGCCCTTTCTATGTCAGAATCCATCAAAGTTAGGGAACAGGTTATTAACACAAATAATCTATTTGACGAGTTGGTAGGTAGTAGTTCACATGCAGTGTGTAAGCCGGCAGTAACAATAGACTTGACTGGAGATGATACCCTTCCATTGTGTCCTATTGGTATGAGCCACAATAAGTTGAAGAAATATTTTAAAATCAAGAAAACTGTTAAACGGTCACAGAAATCAATAAAAAAACAAAATCTCTTAAAATTAAATCTTCCCTTAGAAGAGACCGCATTTATTTATTTATTTATTTATTTATTTGGACAATCAGTAGTTGTTACATTTAAGAATTCTACTTAACTTAGTGCTATTATAATATAATATTAAATGTTCAACATATTAAGATGTTACAGCATGCATGGCCTGGTAACACTGGATTTATTATGATAAATATAATTATAAACTAATAACACTATTTCACTTTCAAATAGCTTAAATACTTGTACTGTTCAGCTAAATGCATACAGGGAAAAGTATGATCTTGATACTCAGCGCCTCCAAAACGATTTACTTTACAAGGAGTACTTGCTGAAGGATATTTATGATAAGTATGAAAATTCACAACAACAACTGAGTGAGCGGCTGTTTGAGGCTGGGGAATTGCTGGACTTGGTGAAGTGCAATGCTGAGATGTATGAGTCGCTGACCAAAAATCTGTCATGCAGTTGTATGAACAATCCACCACCTCCTCAGCCTAAACATGACACGCCACCAGCTTTGGCTCTTCCAGCAATTTCATGTGATGATACACAGACAAATAAATCCATCTTCTTCTGTGATGAACTAGATTCAGGCTTTGGAAAAATATTACATAACTACCTTAGCCATAGCTTTACATTGAGTTGTCCTGTGTCGAGCTAGATAAGCATGTTACAGTATGCGTTTACAGACCTCCATGTTAGCAGAATCTATCTGTGTTTGATTCTGTTATGGCAGATGTATTAAAAAAAGTAAGTACTAGTAGTAAATCAATCATTGTATGTCGCGATTTTAACATTAACTTATTAGAAAATAGCTCAAACGGTAACAGACTATTAAGTCTTTTTAAATCATTTTGATCTGTCAAATGTGTTCATGGAACCAACACGAGTGAACGCATCATCTGCCACTTGTATAGATAACATTTTTTGTAATTGTGATTACTTACATAAAGAAATTGTTAATAAATTGCCATCTGATCACAGTGGACAAACAATAACGTTTTGCGCCTACGTACCAATTCAAAAAATTCAAATAAGGTTTATGCCAATTACATGTAAATATTTAGAGAACCTAAATAAGTTGTTAGCTGGTAAACTGTCTTCAAAACTACAGTAACATTTCAGACCCGAATGAGTTTTATGCCGAGTTCTTTAGCCTATTAAAAACAAAATTTAATGAAACTATTCCCTTAAAGACTAAAAGCATTTCCACTAAGTTCTTATTTAGTGATTGGGCAACTCCAGGTATTCGTAAAAGCAGAGATAAACTTTATGAACTATATGGCCTTAGGCAACATGTGAATAACACAAACTTTCATCAGCATGTTGCGAAGTATTCAAAAACTTTTAAAAGTGTGTGCAAAATTGCTAAAGCTCTTTACATTAGCAATAAAATATAATCAGCGGATGACAAAATTAAAACTACCTGGCAAATAATAAATAATGAAACAGGTAGGAAAAAACAGAGTAACACTGAATTTAATCTAGAAACTGCACATGGCCCTGTTAACTCAGCTGTTGAAATAGCTCAGGAATTTGAAAACTTTTTTGTTAATATTCCACTTAAAACTACTAAAGGTTTAAACTCGTCATCCGCGCTTTCTTTTGCGTTACTTAGGGAGAATGTAAACGCATGCCCTTTGCAATTTCGATTTCAATACACAAACCCCAAACTGTTATAAAAGCTTTTAACCCTAGATAACTAAACTGTTTTCATTGTTTCATAATAACTACACCTTCGTCGAGCGGACTACGCAATGAAATACTGCAATATAATCAAAAATATTTATTTAAGGTAGGAACTTGTTACATGGCACAAAAGTAAGTTTATAGTTAACAAATTAGATATAAAAAAACTATCATTATATCAGTCTAAACAATGACTACACATATCAACATTATGCGGGCCACAAATAGCCTTTCTACATTTGGTGCAGCGGTGTTTGGTCATTCTCCGGGCCTTTGACGGACATAGGTAACAAATTTTACGCTCATTAGACGTAGAAGGAACGGGAGCTTCTACTGTAGAAGATTCACCAAGAATATCCTCAATCATGACCCTTAAATTACGTCTCAAACTCACGGTCTGTAATCGTTGCCGCAACCAGGGCTCCATGAGCTGATCTCCTAACTTCATTACAAAATCACGCCGACTCATTGGTTTTTTCTTATTCCTCACGTTGTTAGATACATAAATAGCATAAGCATTGATTGAAGATAGATTAAGCATGTTATAAAAGATACACATGGGCCATCTCATGGTTTTTCGATTAGTGCTCATATTTGAACACATTTGGTCAACAGTGTCCACTGCCCCTTTCGTGCTATTATAAAAATGAATTATTTCCGGTTTTCCGGTTGTTTCATTAATGCTAGGTTGATCATGAATGGTTGACAATAGAAAAACCACTTTGTTGGACTTGGCTTTGAATGAAACTAATGTCTTATCACCATCGTAACAAAACATCGAAGTACCGATAGGGCGAGACCTGCAATTTTTGAGGTTTTTCGGAATTTCACGCTTATTACTTCTCAATGTACCCACTAAAGTCAAGTTATACGGTGAAGCCAGTAACTCATCAGCCAGGGATACAGACGTGAACCAGTTGTCCATTGTTATGTTACGATTAGAGCCATGAAGAGTGGAAGTTATTTCTTTTATAAAAAATGTAGCCAATGGTTGCCTCTGCGGATCAGTTCCTTTTCCTAGGTATGGAATGCAATTTATGATGTATTTGCTATTAACGTCAGCAGCCATAACAAGTTTTATTCCATATTTGTTAGGTTTATTCGGGATATACATCCTAAAGGGACATCTTCCGCGAAACCCAACAAGTTGTTCGTCTACGGTTATGTATGATCCCGGTGTATACCACTTTTGAAAATTATCAATCATTTTTTGCCACAGTTCACGTATATGTGTAAACTTATCGACTAATTTTCTTTCATCTCTTGTTTGTTTGTCGTCAAAACGAAGACATTTTATAAGAAAATTGAATCTTTCAGCGCTCATACAGGCCTTGAAAATGGTTCCCGATCTCTGAGTATTGAAAAGCATACGAGTCGGCAAGTGATTGCTTTTCACAGCCGCTGAATTAAATAGTAAACCAAGTAAAGCTCTCATTTCTACAAGGTCAGTCTGTGATATGGTGTACGAATCATTTTTATACTTATTTTTCCGAATAAGTATCTCTGCGTTAGTAAACGTAACAATTTGTTGCAGCATTTCATCAGTAATAAAGAGAGAAAATAAATCTATTGGGTCTACTGATTCCCTGGCTTCTCCCTTTGGTCCCGGAATAAAATGTACTATATTTCGCCTCAAAGTGCGTGTACTAGCTGACCTAGGTTGAGTGGTCCATTTATGTTTATTTTTTCCAAAAATGAAACGAGAAGTGGGCTGAACAATACGAGGATTGATATTTTGATTAGAGTTTTCTGATCTAGGTACCGTAATATTTTCCGAAGAAGAATCATCTGAATCTATAATTTGGGTTCTTTGTCTCTTACTTGGCTGTATATTAACATCACTATCAGACTCCGAAGACTGAAGACTGCAAGAATCGGAATCGCTACTTGTACCTTCATGAACTTCTGTCTCTAAAATGTCTTCCGTTTCTGAAGCTGAGTTGTCAGATCTCTCCTCCTTTTCGCTTTCCGATTCTTTCTCTAGCCAACGGAAAATTACCTCCTCTTGTCTTCGTAAATCCATCTAGAATAGAAACACACCAAATAAATAAAGAAAACGTAAGTAAATACCATAAACAAATAAAAAAAAATCTATAATTTTGTCGGATTTCACAATTAAATCAATAAAAATAATAAATTAGAAGTAATACTTTACTCAAATGTTCATAACTAAATCAATAGAAAGCAGAATATAACTCACAAAACGAAAAAATATGAGAATATATAATGTACATACCTTGACAATAAAAGTGTCGATATAACTAAACGTTCGTCGAGCGGACGACGGGATGGTCGTAGGTCACGTCCTATTATGCGTGTGGCCGCAATCGCGTCACACGATGCACTATTTATGCAAATTAGGAAGGTAGAGGAAGGGTCAAGGTCGGGGGGCGGGGCGGTGTAAGTGATTTCGAATTTCGCCGAGTAGCGCGTAGTCGCCTCGACGAGCTATTAGTTATCTAGGGTTAAAGATCTTAAAATTAAATCAACAGAAGATTTTGGGGAATGTCGGTTGAAGTCTGTAAGTCTTTTATTGAAACTATTGCGCCCTATTTAGCTTTCATTTTTAATCTCAGTGTGGACCAAGGAGTTTTCCCGGATCTCATGAAATACAGTAAAGTAGTTCAATTGTTCAAATCCGGCGAAAGTAAAGGACTCAACAACTATAGACCTGTGTTATTCTGCCAGTTCTCAGTAAGGTGTTTGAAAAGTTGATGCTCAGTCAAATGTTACGTCACTTTAATAAAAAATCCATCTTTCATGAACAGCAGTACGGTTTCACCAAAGGGCGCTGTACAACTGATGCCGGTGTCACCCTAATTAAGAACATTTTTAACGCCTGGGAGGAAGCTCAAGATGCTATTGGAATTTTTTGCGACCTTTCAAAGGCGTTCGATTGCGTTGACCATGAAATACTTCTATTGAAACTGAATCACTATGGAATTAAGGATACAGCACTTAATTTAGTAAAATCTTACTTGAAAGACAGACAGGTTAAAGTTCAGGTAAACGGCGTGAACTCGTTAGGGGCTAAAATGACAATGGGTGTTCCCCAAGGTTCAATACTGGGTCCGTTCCTATTTTTAGTGTACATAAATGATTTGCCCCAATTAATGCATAATCAACCAAAGATGGTGTTATTTGCACATCACTGATCTTTAAAATAAACAGACGGTCACCCTATCTTGACGACGTGAATAACTCAATTACCCAGGCACAAAATTGGTTTACGGTAAATAATTTAGTACTTAATGAAAAAAAAACTAAATGCATTAGATTCACTTCACCAAATGTTAAAAGTAGCGAATGTGACATCATGTTAAATGGAGAAAAACTGCAATTTATTAATCAGACAGTTTTCTTAGGTATTACTCTAGATGAAAAATTACAATTGGGACCTCATTTAACATCTCATGCGGGGCGGCTAAGCTCAGCTATGCGGTTAGAAAAATAAGACAGTTAACAGATGTAGAAACCGCGCGTTTGGTCTATTTTAGCTACTTTCACAGCATAATGCTTTATGGCATTTTGCTGTGTGGCCGGGCTGCTGACATTAAATCCATTTTCATTTTACAAAAGAGAGCTGTCAGAGCCATTTATAATTTACCGCGCCGCAAATCGCTTAGAGAGCTATTTAAGAGAATATGCTAGACTGTATGCCGTATCTTGGAAAAGGAACCAATACAGGAGGTTTACCTTTAGGAGAGTACTTCGTAAAAGAACTTACTCGCAGTATACACGGCACGAACAGAAACTTTACCATGGACATCTGGTTCACCTCAGTACCACTTGCAAAACAGTTACTTCGACAGCCTTACAAATTAACAGTTGTGGGGACATTACGATCTAATAAAAGGGAAACCCCGGATTTATTGAAGAACCACAGAACGAATAAAAATAATAATAATAATAATAAAATAAATAAATGTTCCACAACTTTTCACACAATGCCATTTAGTCCCAAGTTAAGCTTGAGAGCTTGTGTTATGGGTACTAAACAGCTGATAAACATACTTATATATTTCTAAATACATACATATTATAGATAAATTACACCCAGACACAGAACAAATGATCATGCTCATCACACAAACATTTGTCCTGGGTGGGAATCGAACCCACGACCTTCGGCATAGCAGTCAGGGTCACTCACTACTAGACCAACAGGCCAGTCCAAAAAATGGAACTAGAAGAGTCAAAACGTCGAAGTTCGTGAATGATGGACCCATTACACTTCTTTCGTATAAACCTAAACCTTCGAAAATACACTGGACAGCAAATAAACCGAGCCACCCGCTACCTAGGCACTCTAATTCGATTTTCTCAAAAACTAAAAAACCTACAATTATGGTCTGCGAGGATTTCAGTAATGTAGCGATGAGAAGTCAGTCCACGTGTACGGCCCGTCGGTTCGATGAAAACTAACGCTGTATGTGCTGTTAACGACATGCCGCCCCAGACCATTACAGATCCTCCTCCATAAGCAACAGTTTCCTCGATGCAACACTGAGAATAACGTTCTCCAGGGCGACGATATACTCTCTGACGTCGATCACTTCCATGTAGACTCACCCTGGTCTCATCAGTGAAGAGTACATTACTCCACTGCTCTAATGTCCAATCCCTATGCTCTCGAGCAAATTCAAGTCGTGCTCGACGGTGTGCTACCGTTAATGTTGGGCCTGTTGCAGCTCTTTTTGGGGTCAGGTTCCGTTCAGCAAGTCTTCTTCTGACGGTATCTGAACTTATGACCACTTGGCGTTCGTCACGCAGACTTTGTTGGACTTGTACTGCGTTGAGGTGGCGATTTCGCAGAACAGTAAGGTGGATATAACGATCATCTGCTGCTGATGTAGCCCTAGGTCTGCCCGTACCTGGACGGCGATCGAATGCTCCAGTCTCCAGGTATCGTCTGTAAACTCGTTGCTTCGAAGATCTGCTGATTCGAAGCCTTCGAGAGACTTCACGTTGCGCAATGCCTGCTTGAAGTAATGCTACAGCTTGAGCTGCTTCCTGAGGTGTTGTATCCATTATTTATCGAAAAAAGTAGCAAAAACACACGCGTCTGAGCAAACGATGGACAAAAACTAAAGAAATGATAAGAAATATCCGACTACCCTCATTGTAGAGAAAAAGAACGCTAATTTCAAACTCTGGTGAAAACAGAGCAAATCGTTAGCATTGTGTTTGTTGCTTGATTACAATGTGAGTTGACGGTACTTTCGAATTAATTTGTAGTCATTTTAATCGCAATAAAACGCACTTTTTGTAGGTATAACTTTGATAATTGTAAGTTTTATACTTTTTGAGAAAATCGAATCAGAGTTCGTAGTTAGCGGGTGGCTCGGTTTATTTGCTGACCAGTGTAGTTTACATGCTTTCGTCTTGTGATGAAGAAGCCTCAATCAACCCGGAAACAAAAAAGCCACTGATTGAATTTTATAATAAAACAAAAGGTGGTGTAGACACGTTTGACCAAATGTGCTCAGTAATGTCATGCGGCAGAAAAACCAATCGATGGCCAATATGCGTCTTCTATGGAATGATGAATATAGCATGTATCAACAGTTACATCATTTATTGCCACAATGCATCATTTATTGTACACTGTCAAAAACTAATGAACCGACGTGATTTTATAGAGAAGATGCATTCGCAACTTGTAGAACCATGGTTGAAAATCCGACTGGAAATTTGTACCATGCCAACGCACATCAAGAACTAAATCACAGATAGATTGGGTTTAGGGCATGAAGAAGGTCAAGGTCAGAGTCAGCCACAATCAACAGAGGCACCAAATAATAGAAAAAGAAAAATCTCTGGTCTATGTTCATATACCAAAAGGCGTATGACAAAGTCATCATGCGCTAAATGTAATTCAGCAATATGTGGGGAACATAAAGTTGATTTCTGTTCAAAATGTGCTCTAAAAAATGAGTTTATTTTATTTTTCTAATTTAGTTAATAGTGTTATAATTTAAGTACGCCAAAGAAGCAAAAGCGGTTTTTAGTTGTTTTTTTATTTTAATTTTTATTAATATGTTGTCTCCATTGATCTCGTAAAAGTTAGTGCTTTCTAAAATTGTGACAAAATAAATATAAATTGTAATAATACAGAAATCCATTGATTCATTTTGTAGAATAATAGTTAAACCAAGTATAAATGCAATACATTTAACGAAAAGTTATATTATAACTTGAAATTAAAACACCCTATAAAGTATTCGTTGAATCGACGAATGGTTAGGGTTTATAGGGTTAAAACTATCTGCCAAACGAATCCACTCCTCATTTTTTAATTTGTTATTGGTGGCGTTGGTCGTTTTCGATGTGATCATTTTACTTCTTTCAATCAGGTCTAGAAAAAACTTTTACAACTTTGAAAGCGGCTTAAATAGCTAAGTGCATAACACAAAACAGGACGTGTCCCTCACATAGCATACATGAGACTTCCTATTAACTGTCTGCATCTTGTTATCAGTTCTTCATCTGTACATACCTCTTTTTCCAAAACTAATCCTTGTTCTATGGGTGTTGCTATGGATTTACATCCTTCCATATTATACTTCTTTAACAAATCTTTTAAATACTGCTCTTGGTCCAACTCAATCATTCTTCTTTGTTATATTTATTCCAAGATATCTTAGATTATTACCTCCTAAATCCTTCATCTCAAAATGTTTCTATAATGCTTCTTTGAACCTTTTAATTTCTTGCGTATCTTCACATACTATAATCAAATCGTCAACATTATAATAAAACATAGAACTTTTTATGCATGCATACTTTTTATGCTTTTTCCTGCATTATTGGCAAATAAATTATTTGATTTGATTTGATTTGATTTAGCTTCCTTATAGTATAAACAATAATCACACTGGTTTCTTACAAACCCTTCCTGAATCATAGATTGATTGAATTTCTCATTCCAATATCGTGGAGGCTTTTTCAGTCCATAGAAAGAACGCTCCAATTTCAAAACCTTGCCATATTTTTCCATTCCTTTTGGTTTTTCTACAAACACGGTTTTTTTTTTATGTTCCACAATAGAAAAGCACTTTTAACGTCCATCTGCTGAATATCCATTTTATATTTAACTGCTATTGCTAATAAAATTCGTAGAGTAGGTAGTTTGGCCACTGGAGAATAAATCTCAAAATAGTCAAATTTATCATCTTTGAAACCCCTTGCAACTAATCTAGCTTTATAAATATCTTTATTGTCTTCTTTCTTTATCTTAAATACCCATTTGATGTCAATTAATTTCTTCCCTGCTGGTAAACTAATCTCTCTCCATGTTGTATTTTTATTTAATGCATCTAGCTCTGCTTGTATTGCCTTTAGCCACTCCTCTTTATGTTTTCCACTTACAGCCTCTTCATAAGTTAATTGTTCTTCTTCTTGTGCCATCATTGCCATCTCATAATCTTTGGTGCACACAGGCTTCTTCACTTGCCTTTTACTTCTAGAACTTTTCTTCTTTTCTTTTCTTTTTTTTTACATCTCTTCTGCTGCATCTAAAAGTTCTTCTTCCAAGTACTCTTCCATCATGTCAACTTCGCTGGACCTGACATCTTTCACAATATCCCTTATTTCTTCTTGCTGTTTAACATCTGTACATTCTTCTTTATCAATCTTTTTCCTCATTGACCTCTTCTTCTCTGTCTGAATCTTCATTCTCTATAAATGTACTGCTCAAATTTATATTTTTCTCTATTTATTTTTCATTCTCTTTGACAAACACAACATCTCTATAAATTTCTACTTTTCTTGTATCTGGATACCACAGCCTGTATCCTTTTGTACGATCACCATAACCAATGAAAACTCCCAATTTACTCTTTGAGTCCCACTTCAATCTATTTTGTTTTGGTACATATGTATAAGTAATATACATATGTACCAAAACAAAATAGATTAGATTAGACTACCAAAATCTCTCAATAAAGTAACATCAAAACTCTTATTGTACAGCAACTCATACGGTGTTTTCCCACTTATCTTACTTTTTCCTGTTCTATTAATTGTAAATACTGCTGTGTTTACTGCTTCTGCCCAAAGTTCTTTACGTAATCCTGATTGAATAATCATGGTTCTCGCAGATTTAACTATACAGGGTGGCAGGGACATCGACGCGCAAACGTTGTGAAAAGGTTGCACCTGATGCCCTAAATGAAATTATGAAGGTCATTCATCTCGGAAATAGCTGGTTAAAAAAATTTACATTTTTGAGTGCGCAATGTATTACAAACAACGCGATCAAAACGCTCTGCGGAAAGCGCGCGCGCGTGTCCTACCTAACCTACACACACACATACGTCTGCAGCGCGGCCACCGCCGCCCCGCGCGCCGCCGCCGCGCGCCTCCGCTGCCGGACTAACGTGAACGTACCTACGAAATATCGCCGAACGACAACATTGATAGTTACTTAACACATAAAATCATGTTTAATTAGTCTCGATAACTGATGGTAGTTACTTAAAAAGAAATAAAACTAACAATACCTAAGCTTATTCTCACAAAATAACGATAGGTACTACCGATGAGGATTGATAACAAAAAAGATTCTTGATAAGAACTTAGCGATACAGTAAGTAAGTAGTTCAATTAATTAACTTACCTACCTTTATCTCGCTCATTCCTAATGAGATACGGTTCGAAGTGGTCGCTCGCAGATCTGAGCGCGGCGCAGAGTTTCAGCGTGGACATGGGGTAAAATAATGGGATCCTGGACACACTCCTCACACAGCAGCGTCGCAAACACATCGTCGGTATTGCACTCGGTCACAAACACCTTATACTTGACGTAACCCCACATAAAAAATCTAATGGGGTCAAGTCCGGTGAGCGAACTGGCCATGGTTGCGGACCGAATAAACACGCACAGAGAAAAATACTTTTTATTTTAAAATCTACCTACGTTATGATCACAAATTCGCGACAAACAACACAGAGAAAAATACTTTTTATTTTAAAATCTACCTACGTTATGATCACAAATTCGCGACAAACAACACGCCCGTTTGCGACCAACGAAATCTAGGAACTGACAAAAATCGGAGAAATGCAAAAGAAATGTAGGTTTACTAATTCTCTTTCAATTTGCCGCACTTTATTATTTTTTCTTGTGCCTACCGGACACAGATCAACAAAAATTATAGAGTGTACAAACACGTTAAGTTGTACCTAGTTACCTCCTCATGAAATGAATTGCGATAATGGATGTGTTTTTTTCTATGAAACAATAAATTACATTGTTGAATTGCATTCAAAACTAAAATTAATGTTGATAACAAAAAATTGTCGAAAAATGACGTGACTATCAATACGCGTCTACTCGGTTTTTTTTTAAATCTTCTTTACGTAACACGACAAAGATCTAAAAACATAATTATCCTCCATAATTAATTTAAAATAAATGTAGTAAATGGGTCATTCATTTATGTAGATGATTAAAATGCCTCAAGTGGCGCGTCTGTTAGATGCATTGGGATATATCGCGATTTACCGACAAAGAGAGCGGCGGCGCGACAGTGCCGCCGCCCGCCGCCGTAGTTCTCTTTGTCGGCGTTTAGAAGCGAATAGCGACCTACCTACATGTTAGTGTTGACCTCGCATATGAACTTTAGAAAAACAGCTGATCAGGTAGCCCTTTCGAGTTTTACTTTCATTGCTGATTTAGTGAAACAAGTGAATTTACTATTTCTTAATTAAAAATCTCATTGGGTTAGGTAAAAATAATGATTTTATACAGTTTACAGTAAAAAAAAATGCAGAAAAAAACGTAAAATTTAAGACAAAACCGACGAAAAATTTCAGCGCAGGGGGGTCCAGAATCATGTACTGAATCCATGGTAAGCGGTTGTGCGTCGATGTCCCTGCCACCCTGTATATAGTACGCATTTCACGCTCAATTCTACCATTTTGTTCAGGTGTATAAATAACTGTTAACTCATGTACTAACCTTTAGTTTTAAATAAATTCACTAAAGCACGATTGGTAAATTCAGTTCTATATCTGAACGAAACCTTTTTATTTTACACCTAAACTCATTTTCAAACTGCTCAATAAATTCTTCAATTCTCTCTTTAGTTTCATACTTATTCTTGATAAAATAAACAAACTAGTAGTCATCCTTTAATAACAGAAAATATGAAGAGCCTCATACAGATACTCCTTCCATTGGGCCACATAGATCCATGTGTATGAGCTCACCTGGCTCTACCGACCTACTACTACTCTTATGAAATGGCAATCTATGCTGTTTCCCCTGAATGCATGGTAAACACTGATCAGTCTGCCCTTCATACTTTATGCCTTTTAAAGGACATGTTTCATTTTTGTATGGGCCTCCGGCCATAACATGTACATCATCAGCGAAGCTGCGAAACTTACCCCTGAATAGAATAAAGTTTATTTTTTTACATAATATCATATGGTTTTTATGTACAAAATTAAAATTGAAAAAGTTTGACGTTTGTCGTAAGGGTTATTGACAGCCATCCATGACAGGTTGTAGAGATGACGTTTACATAACCTATAATATAATTGTTTACTTTTTGTTCATCGAACAAATAAATCATTAATAGTCTAAGATCGTAATTACTGTGATCTTTCATAAAAATATTAGACAAAAGTGGTTCACTAAAGTAAGATCAAGAATCATTTCTTTAGGGAGTATTGGCTTATCATATAAAAGTTAAAACCTACTGTGTTCAATCCCTGCTGGATGCGTTTATTTCAATACATTTCCTTCAGCTAGTTTTTAAATCTCTTTGCCTTCAGCTAACCGGTCTCATTTGTCTAATGTTATACAGAATATGCTATAATGATGCTGTAATTATTGAATAGATTGGTATGGTACTAGTAAGATTGAAATAAAAAATGTAAGTAGGTAGATAATTGGAGAACAAGGTACCGGCCGACCCCAAAACCATTGGAGAAAGGGTCATTGCTTTTTGGGTCGGCTTCCAGTTAAGCTGGATGCCGCAGAATATAAAGAGGGCGGTAACTGGGTAACATCTACCATTTGTAAATATTGGTATCAGATTTACCTACTGACTTTTATCTATCCATAACAACTGTCAAATATCTTCAAATGACGATGGAGATCAATAAATAAGACATTTGGTTTAACATGCTTTCTGAGAGATGTTAAACCTTTGGTGAACTACAGAAGGAGAGTAGGGACTCTCCAAAAAAAAGAAATAAGAGAACAAATCAGGATTTAAAACTTTATTCTTCTTCTCTTACTGATACATCATCAAGTACACAGGCACTATGTGTCGTTCTAGGTTTGTACAACCTGGTACAAAACAACTCGAACTAGATATACCAACTTTTTGTATGAGTTTAATTATATGTAATAGGCAAAACCTGTGGAGGTTAGTTTGGATTAGAGTCAGCTTCAACGATAGGTGGTTCATATTCTAAACAAACAGCACTTCTAGCCCAAGTCCAACAAACATTGCACACCAAAGAACGATAACTGACCTGTAAAAACAATACAGAATAAACTCACACATTCACAGATCAATACATAGTAGTCATAGTATTTTATTGATAAGGGATTCTTACAAGTCATATACATGTCGTGGCGAACGATATTCAGAAATAAGAAGTTGTGAAGTTGATTACATTAGTACAGAGTCTGTGGTAAACGCCGTGACGTCAGCTGTCATTTGCAAATGGCGCGAGCGATGTCACGTGGATGGAGTCGTATTGGGAAGTGGAAGCTAGACAGAGCTCAGTTGGATTTGAGACACCAACGAAGACACTAGTCCAGTGCGAAACTATCTATTTACCTATCTGAGTTATGTTACGTGATTACTTTTATTAAAGTAAGGTTATTACTGCAATGAAGATTATTATTCAACGTTATGTACCTACCTGGTACCAGAAAACCCCTAATGTCGGCCCATACCGCTCAGCCATCGCTGACGCCGACATCAGAAGTGAGGATAAGGACTTGCTTCCCACTTGGCTGGCGTGCTTTGCCAAGTCGTCAAGATATAGCAGAAGAAAATTATCGAAGCTTGCTTGATATTGTCAAGGCTGCGCTGGGAGCGCTGGCATGGCGAACGAGCAGCGATAGCTACATCGGGTTCTAGCAAGAACGTTTGCGAGGTGCAAGATGCAAGTGTAGCGGGTTTGCAGTGGCGCGGCGGTCGATAGACGCGTGCAAAATAGCTGGTATTGTGGGCAGTCACAGCACAGCAATCCGGTGAGTCGTGTAATTATTGTTTTGATCGACTGATGTCGTTCAGAGCTTGTTCGTCATTTTAGAGGTTAAATGCAGACGTTTGTATAAAGGGTATGTAGGATACCTATGAAGTACAAATAGAACGTACTGTATGTACCTACTTAACGAGCAAATTCATTGCGACGTTTTGGTTTATGGTTTTTGTTTACCTGTTTTATTTTGGGGTACCCACGTATTATGATTAATTATCATTTGAGATATAATGTGACAGGCGGTCACGATGTATTTCTTGGTTATTTCTAAACAAAAATGTGCAGTGGATTGTAGTTACGAATCTAACCAGATAGGTACTTGAAATACGTTACGTAAAATACCTACGGTACGTAAAATAGAGCAACTCTGATAACTTTACTTAATGAATATTGCCATACTTTTATTATTGGTTTACCGTACGTGCACGATACGTCTATCGGCGCCTTACAAAATTAGCTTAGACAGAAGGCTACTAGTGCGAGCAACGGTTCAAGAACTAGTAGATGCTTATTACATACGCTTTAGTAAGCCTCCGTTTGGGAAACCTATTCTCTCAGCAAAACTAGATAGGCTATTTGAAGTTAAGTAAGCGATCGAAGTTGTGACAGTTAAAACTCAGTAAGTAAATAGACGTAACCAAGAATAGAGTGATAGACGTGACGCGACACATTCACTACTTTTGGAGTCATCGCAGTGAACCGAGAAATAGGCTTCAAAACCTGAGCCTTAACCTCTGACGTCAACCTTACAGACTAAGTCGGACGAAAGGAAAGTAGTGTGATAGGTACTCTGTTAAAAAACTAATGAGTGATGGGTACTGTTATTTGCCCTAGTTAATCCCTGTTAAGTTCCCTGTTAAGTCCTGCTACTTTAGCAAGGATTGAAAGGCTGCTCGGTGTATAATAATTCAATAAACGCCGGTTTGAACATTTCGAAGTGTTCATTTGTGAAGCGTTATGTAAAGTTTCTAGGCTATGATATCACAGCTACAGGTGAGCTGAAGCTTAGTTAAGCTGCCTCTCTTGATAACATTCACCATGTTAGGCGGTTCATAGGTAGTACCATATATTCGGAAGTTCGTCAGTTGAATTTTTCGTTTTTTAATGTACCCTCAGTGTTTTTATTGATGACTAGTAAACAATTTGGTCCATTTATTTGGAAATTGGGACACTGACAGATAAGATGACAAATAATTTCAATTTTAGAGACTACCTGGTTGATTATTTTCTTATTATGAACTCTCAATTTAAATGAGATTGAAATTCAAACAGATGCAAGTGCGGCGCTATTCCCATTACTTTTTTTGTAAATAGGATGGAAACTTGTTGATATCACCACGGTATCAGAAAGCTGGTTGTTAGCCTAACTTTAAATTGAGCAAAGATAAAAGTCGGTTTGACCATAATATTAGGCTCAGGGTTTTAAATTAGCTTAATTGTGTTTGAATTGAAAATGTTGAAAGAAGTCAAACTAAATTAGATTCAAGTATGAAGGCCCCGATCACAAAGTTCCTCGAGAATTGAATGGCATAGTTAATGACAGTGGTAGTGAAACCACATCTTAAAAATAGCTTGTATACTCATACTCGAAGCTTTCGACCCCGCCTCATGAGTAACATGTGGCGATGAGTCTATATGGAATCGTGGGTGCGATTTCGGTCTGTGTTGGTGCACAGATTTTAATGAGTTGAGTATGCATTGCTTATAAATGATGATAAAGAGTAATAGAACTGTTAGAATTACTGGTTGTTACTTAACTATTGGTCGGATCTTTTCTAATTACTAATGTAGTGCGCAGTGCGCTGTGAACGAAGGATAAACAAGGTAGTGTAGTTATTAGCAGAATTCAATACTGTGCTTAGACAGGTGAAGTAGGTACCAATAGGTTATCTTGTTTATTAATGACAGAAATTCATTTGAATAAACTTAAACTGATGTTTAACCGACTAGACGACTGTCCAAGATAGCCGTGAGTGTCTATTGACTGAATTACAATCGGGATTTATTGATGGTTTACCATTTACTTGGGTAACGTGCAAAAGTTCCAACTCTTATTGTTTATCGCTGTCTTTCTACACGAAGTAGAGATAGTAGTACGATAATCCGATAGAGTGGTTCCCACTTTTCTAAACCTGTTTTTGCTTCTCGAAAAGCGTGATAGTTTCGAGCGTATGTCAGTAGATGATTGACAGTTAAATTTAGATAGTAGGTACTTTGGGTGAATTCCCACTACCGTGTAAAGAGATCAAACTTCTTAGGTCAATGGTAATAAAAACGTTTCTGTAAGTCTCGTTTTGATAGTACCTACTAAAACGAAACTTAAGTGTTAGTAACTTGGTTTACATTAAAAATGAAGAGCCTAGCTAAACTAAGCTTGACCCGAAGTAAAGGTTTCTTTTAAACGCTTGCGTGCGACCAGTATGTTGTAAAGTCAAGTCATGATACCAACCTGTGAAGTTCAAACAAGTTAGAAGTAGAAGACAATGTTTCTGAGGGCTAAAGAATACCTATGATATGCTTGTTGGCTATCCGGTCAATCCGCATCTATAAGATGCAGTCGCAACTGCGTACGTTGTCGTTCAGGGCGTGATGAGCGGCTTGTGGTCTGGCGAGGACCCAGGCCTTGAAAGAGACTATTTGTACGGTCATGTAATGACTTGAGAGTCGTGGAGAGGAAGTGTTGGTCGTATCGCGTGAGATGATAACAATATGGGTGGCAATACCGAATTGTCAATGGCTGTGGCAGGGCCATGAGTAGTGTGTTTACTTTTGAAATTTGATAATTAGGAGGCTTTGAAGAACCTTCTATGTTTTAGTTCTTAAAATGGCTTAGTTAAAGTTCGTTTAGTTATTGTGAGTACTGAGTAGTCATTACTAAAGATTACCTGTAAAGTTTTGGAATACATTTCATCTAACTTAACGTATACTCTATGGATTAAGTGTGAGTGTTTGGTGACCGATCCAGTTGCGCCGGAGCATGTAAGAGGTGGTGCGCGTGGTCTGCTTTTTATGCGCAGCATATCCTTTCCGAGGGGTAGCACTTATGCGGCTGAGATGGTTAGCTTCTGGGGATGGATCACAGGCCGATGGACTGGCAGACTATGACTAGCCGATGGACTGGCAGACTGTGACTAGCCGATGGACTGGCAGACTGTGACTAGCCGATGGACTGGCAGACTGTGAAAGGCCGATGGACTGGCAGACTGTGAAAGGCCGATGGACTGGCAGACTGTAAAAGGCCGATGGACTGGCAGACGATGAAAAGCCGATGGACAGGCTGACTATGAGAGTCTTTGTACTTACAATTTATGTCTAACGACACCAAGTGACATTTGTTTAAAATGATCTCATGTAAAGTGATATCATGTGTTTTATGGGATGATTCCCTCCTAGAATTTTACCTGTTTGGTTCTAAAAGGCTGGATTATTGTGACTTCCTTAATCCTTGAGACCTTGTCAACGCTGGCTATATTGTACAGCTATAGTTGTTAAGATTTAACGGCAGGATAGCCGAACGGATTACTTTCAGAATGTTTTTGTTGTCAGATCAGACACACGAGGACGTGTGAGGGTCATGATGGCCGTGTCGTGGCGAACGATATTCAGAAATAAGAAGTTGTGAAGTTGATTACATTAGTACAGAGTCTGTGGTAAACGCCGTGACGTCAGCTGTCATTTGCAAATGGCGCGAGCGATGTCACGTGGATGGAGTCGTATTGGGAAGTGGAAGCTAGACAGAGCTCAGTTGGATTTGAGACACCAACGAAGACACTAGTCCAGTGCGAAACTATCTATTTACCTATCTGAGTTATGTTACGTGATTACTTTTATTAAAGTAAGGTTATTACTGCAATGAAGATTATTATTCAACGTTATGTACCTACCTGGTACCAGAAAACCCCTAATGTCGGCCCATACCGCTCAGCCATCGCTGACGCCGACATACAGATAAAAACCACATACTTACTACATAGATTTACAGTTAACTATTTTACACACCTGTCTACGTTATATTCTTCTAGAAATGACATCTCTTTCTGGAGCATTCAGGAACAAATGTGTGCGACGTCTCAATGTTGATGTTGAACATACAACACAAACATTCCTACTATTAAGGTGAAGATTGGCTGCACGCTGTACATTTCTTCTAGCAGATACCCAGCATGAATAACATACTCTGCCTCCAGAGGGTATCTAAAAATAATACATTTGTTAGGATTTTTACCAAGCTTGATAAAACATTTTCATAGTTTTATTATGTATTTTTCCCATACAATTGATAATCATTACTTTCTTATCGCATGAATCAGTCTATTGCAGGAGAATTGCAAGTGTAATCTTAACATATATAAAAATCATACATAACGCATATCAACCTGTTGTGGAGTTATCCGGGCTGTGATTTCATCTCTCTCAGGACCATGTGTAATACTGTGTGATCTTCTCTGAGAGAGAAAGAGATCTGGTAGATACATCTACCAGCCTGCAGGCACTCACCTCACAGCAATGGCAAACAATGGCAACATCTGGTATCTGAAATTATTATCATGATGTTAGTGATACTATAAATTGTTGTAAAAGCCAAAAAAAAACAAAGTGAACTGTTTGCAAATAATAGGTACCTGTCTTGGGGAAATTAAATTAGATATTGCATCTCTCTGAGGCCACTCGTTAAATTATGCGACCTCCTTGAGATTAAAGATAAAAGGCACCACATACATTATGACACAGACACATACATTTTGATTCATATGTTTCACGGGTCTATTCCATTACCCTGCGTTACTTTAGTACTACTATGAGTACTCTCAAGAAGATTACTAATTGAGTTACAACATGCCTTGCATAATGCAGCATCAGGAGCAATCTGAAAACATACTTATATATTATACTCTGAAAACAAGATCATAATACCTAGTTAACATATTAAGAACTGTTTATAGTCATTTGACAGTTGAAAGGATAAAACTCAAAATCACTCAAACTCAAAATCTTTATTGCATTCATGTGTTTGTATTTAACATTTGTTTTTACATTTAATATAAGTTCCAACATGAAACCCAGTGATACCTATTACATGTTGAGTCGCACATGTTTGAAACTGTTAATTTAAAAATTATATTCTTACCTCTTGAGCCATGTCTTGTTAAAAAATTAAACAAAAGCTCTGGACCTAAATCTGCTGCAATATAATGACTTCATCACTGAGTATCCCTTTATTGCACTTCACACAAGCCATTTTCCAACAAGCCAAAGGATCTGCAAAAAACAATGAGGTAAACCTTGTGATTCCAACTCAATCCAACTGATTTACAAATATTTTTCAATAATTTACCTTCAATGTAAGTAAAAACAGAAGATTTCCAATGGGCAGACGAATCCAAATCGCAGATTTCTGAGTTCGAGTACCGCTAAACAAAGCCAAAGTCAATCCAAGAATGAGCAGATATCACAAAACCGAAGTTATAGTAGTATAAAATTGAGAAAATGCAAAATAACACTGAAAACCACGAAAGCCAAAATCAAATCGAGTCGAACGAAATTGACACTGACAACTTGACAAGTGACATAAATGAGTTTCAAGTCAAGCTGTTTTTTTAATTCGTTCAGAAACACAGTTCAAAAATGGAGACTAAAGATTTTTGAATCGATGAAATCATCACACTTAATTATATTTACCCAAAATATGTACAAGAGAATAATAGTAATTTATTTTTAACACAACAAGAATACACACCTTTTTTAATTATTTTCTATATTGCATTGATTGGATGAGACATTATTTCAGAACGAATAAAGTATGCAAGCAAACGAGACGCCATGTTGAATAAAACATGGCAATAATTGAAAAACTATTATTTTTTGTACACAACAAATCAGACTCTAATTCACCAGATACTATTTTTCCCCAATTCGTGGTATTTTTTCCTTTTTTTTCGACATACGTACATCTGGTGGCCGAAAAAGAAACATCTCCTTTAAAAACTCTTTACATACTGATATTTTTGGTGTGCAAACTTACTATGCCAATCTGCTAAAGTTAACAAAGCCATGTCATTAAATCTAAAATTCATAACATACATTTTATCACATTTGTCAGCTACACCAGTTACAACTCCATTTTTATAAAACTTACACCCATTATCATCTGACACCATCTTATGACCTTTATTAACAGCTGACCCTAAAGAAAACAAATTCACATTAAGTTTATGTACATACAACACATCATGCAGAATACAGGGAGTATACTCTGAACCATTGAAACTTCTAACTTTTTACCATCACGAATTGTAACAAATCTTTTAGTTTGAATTTCACAAAACTCTGTATACTACATCTCTTTAATATAGCACATATCGTGGGTTAAGAACAGGAGTAGCGTAAGGGCAAAATGTTAACTTCTCAGGAGAGCCGAAAAACAATTCAAATTTACCTACCGTTATCTTATAGCTCTTTTATGGCGAAATCTATAGTAGTTAGATATCTGATTTTTACTAATAATAAAGCTTTATTTATCGGCTACAGAATAGTGTAACTTTTTGGTCTATCAAAAAACGGTTTCATTTTAATAAAAATTATTTTTCAAAACCTGGTTGACTTACGTCATTTTGGCTGTTACATAAATTCAATAATGTATGGAATGCAACCAAATGCAACGGAACTTCCGTTAAAATGGCTTTAAAAATAGTAACAAAAATCTTTTTAAATTTAACCTTTTGGTCAAAATTTAGTCAAACATAATTATTCGTGGTCGACCTGCAAATGCCTGTAAAAATCATGATATGTTGAAGGAATAACTCCAGATCGTCACAGCTCTTGCAAATCGTTGTATTTATCCGTTGATATAGTTATTGGACCACTGTAAGCTTAAATAAATTTCATCATCCAGAGGAAGTTTCTTAGCTTCATCTCAATGTCTTCTCGCTTGAACTTTTCTCTGTAAATGAGCTTATGTCCACCTTTTTTTGGCTTTTTTCTCTTCATCATTCATATTATCATATGCAAAGCGTTCATCGCACATATCTTTCCTTTTATATTAAAATCATTCTTTAAAGATCGCGATACATGTTTATTTTGACAGGTTCCACCTCATCTTCCTTGCACTTACCAACATCTAGTTCATACATCTTCGTGACATTAAGGTCTTGGTCAAGGTACTTTTTTTTGGTATCTTTTCTAACATAGTGAACTGCCATGTGTGGAAAAGAATTAATGTGGTCTTTGACGTACTGTCTAGCACTGTCATGAGTTTTATTGTGTGGACCAAGCGCGACCCTGGCATCAGATTCGACAACATTTATTTGACTCCGAGAGTTTTTTGAAGCAGCCTCTCATAAACATTTCAGAAATATTGAGAGTCGATAGGAAACAAGACAAACAAACAAACAAATCTTTTTGGGGTCAAATCAAATTAACGTACAGTAGTATTAGACGCAAAAGTGAATTCGACCAACGGAGATTTATTACGTGCTAAAAGAACGTATACAGCTTTAAGGCTATTATTGACTTAAAAACTGACAAGATACGTTATTTGAGCGATTACATTGAAGGCATATTTGGTGTCCTGTTCGCTCTGTAAATCGAGTTACGATCGTTGTGCTCGTAATTTTTTTGACAGAATGTCAAGATTATTGTAAGTAGAAACACTTCATTTTGGCAATAAACAAATCTCTCTTTTTGTTATACGTTATTGTTGTACTAAGCAATCTATACACTACATCGTTCCAGTTTTTAGGCACATAAAAATATGGGGATTAAAAAAACGAATGGTGAAAAAAATTTTTTTTTGATTTTTGCCCTTACGCTACTCTAGTTCTTAACCCACGATATGGTCACTTGCTCCGGAATCTAAAACAAAATTCTTTGAATTCAACAAGTTACTCTGAAACTCTCTAGTTACAAATGAAGTTTTAAAACCGGAATTCTTATTTTGCTCAATTTTTTTTTTATTTACTAACTTACAGTCTTTAATTAAATGCCCTGTCTTCTGGCAATTATAACACTTTCTATTTTTACACTCATTTATTTTATGGCCTACTTTACCACACTCAAAGCACTTCACAATATGTTGCGCACCAACCACCAAAGCTGAGTCGGGGTTGCCACTGCTACTGGCACTAGTAGAGGGACCATTGCCACTCCGCTCCTCCTCAACCAACAGACAACCTGTCAGCTCCTGCAGCTTTTGTTGTTCCACCGGCACACTCTCCCAGGTAGAGACAAAATGCTTATATTTATCCGGTAGTGACATAAGTATCTTTGTAATTATCATATTTTCTGACAGTGTCTCTCCCGCCGTTGCTAACTGGGTTACACATTCCTCTATTTTAGACATAAACACAGTTATGGGATCCTCATATTTAAGATTAAAAAAACCTCTGTTGCAACAAATGTACTTCAACCTTTGTTGATGGTTCATAAAAGAGTGCATAGCTTTTGCCACATTTGAGCACTATTTGTGCACGAAATCAAATAGGTCATAACCACCTCCTCAACTCTAGTTACTATAACCTCTTGGGCTTTATTCTCTCTCTCATCCCATAATTCCTGTGCTTTATCATCTATGTCAGGCCTCACTTCAGTGCCCATGACAATTCCCAATAATCTTTTTGAACAGAGAACAATAAAAGTTTGAAACCGCCACGCCTGCCAATTACGGCCATTTAGAACGACCGTCTTCTTATTATTCTCTGGATTAGACATTATGTTAGGTACAAACTACTACACTCTCACCAATGGCAATTTGCTAGCTCGAAGTGCTCGAACCACGGGGCTACGGCTAACTCCAACTTCTTGCACGTGGCAGCAACGCGACTTATTCGAACAAAACTTGCAGTTGCAACTAAAATCTCTCAAACTTTCATGTCTGGGCCCATAACCTGTTAAGGTACATATGGGAGACTTCAGAAAAAATGTTTGTAACTTCTAATATTTTATTTTACGACACAGCTTAACACAATACAATACAACTCTCATAGGTTTGGACGCCATGATTTTTTTCTTAGAAGCGTACTATCATAGAGTAAATAAAACTAGGGTTTGCAATTCGAATATTCGAATATTCATTTTATTCGAATATCCGGTACTATTTCAAATTCGAATAGTTCATTAAAATTATCTGAATATTCGAATACTTAATTAAGTAATAAAGACCCTTATATTTTTTTGATTATAAGTCCACGGTTGGACTTATAATCAAAAAAATATAAGGCCTTTGAGTCCCACTCTGTTGTGTCCTTGTACTCAATGGTTCACTCGGTCATCAGTCGTCCCTCGCCCACCGTCAAGGAACGACAGTATGCATGTGCAAACGCATAATTATTTGAGAGTTGTGCGCGTGGCGACATTCACGTAAGTATTTCAGACAAACCTAATTAATTCCACAAACTGTTATTAAGTAGTGTAGAAACAGGAATTTTAGCTCAATAGTAGATAGGCATACCAAACTTAAAGTGAAAAAACTTGAAGGTCGAGGTCATTACTACGAAAAAGCACTATTCAATTAAAAAATTAAATATTTTAGAATTTATTAAAATAAATAGGGTAAACCGAGTGCTTACTGTCTTTTTTGCTATAGTTTAGGTTAGGAGATTATAGCATAGAATAATCTTACCTAACTACTGAGCCGAAATTTCTGTTTCTACACTACTACGTACGTATTAAATACCTACTTACGCTACTCAGTTTTGGTTGGTTACGCGAGCCGGTGCATGGTTTGATCAGTTACGATTTTTAAAATATTAGATTGCTGTGTGTGATATTTTAAACTACTTCAATATACATACAGTAGGTATTACATTTATAATAATCTTATCTAATTTAAATTTGTTCTGATTTAAGTTCCTGCATTGAAAGCAAAATAAATCTTAGTGTTGGCGAGTGAAAGTTTTGACAAATTTGAATTCAAAGAGTACACCAAACGATCTAAAGACCAAAAATCTGTGTGGTAACACATTTTACGTGCTGAAGGTGGTTCGCAAGCAAAATGCAAAATCTGCAAAGTAGTATTGTCAAACTCTATGTCAACGACTCCTTTGGACATACATCTGCAAAAGATGCATTCACATTTACATTGTAAAAGGAAAGATCAATTATTCTGATGAGGTTACAATAACTGCAAGTGGAAGCAAAGAAAATTCCAATGCAGTACAGAAGAAGAAAAGGCGACTAACAGATTATTTCAAATCTGAAGATAGCTCTGAAGACATGATCTCCATGTTGGCAGCTTTAGATGGTCTGTCGTTATCATCAGTGTCATGTCATCATATCCCTAAGCTAAGACTTACCTATATTTACTGTGTGAAACGATAATAAATGTGTTTTTTTTTTTATTAAAAAACAATAAAACTAATTATAATACTTTATTTTATTTAAATAGAATTATGCGGCAATCAAACTAAGCCCCCGTATTGCTCACGTTTGTGTTATTGTATTATTTTCAATAATTGTTAAAAAAATATTCGAATATCCGAATATTCGAATATTTGGCTGTAGAAGTATTCATTTTATTCGAATAGTAAAATCCAACGAATAGTGCAAACCCTAAATAAAACTAACCACAGCCAAAACAATAGTGATGCCACATTGTTTCTCTAACAGGTAGACACGTTTGAAAAGTTTTTCTTGCATATTTGTATGCCTTTGCAGAATTGAAATTTAATGCAAGGGCAAACATCCTAAGTTCCGGAGAATATATTTTATTTTCCTAATAGTAATTCTTTTTTGTTCGAGTTCATAACTTGTCTTTTTACTAATTCCCTATTAGTTATACACTGAGTAAATCGGCGTAACATGAATTAATCAGTTTTTGCGTTTCGAGCTCTCCTAATATAATATGTTTTTAAGGGATACCAGCTGTTTACGCATGTATCGGGTATTTTCTCTTAAAGTTTTTAATCTTTTATTTATTTGCAATATTTTGTCCGATAATTCGATAACTCTTCTACACAAACGTTTTTTAATGAGTGTCGCATAGTCTGACGGGCTTTCAGGAAAACGTTTCTTCTTTTTTCGGTGTTGCATTATATGATGGCGATTTCAAGCTCACTTGTTTTGAGGCACCAGGTGAGGAAAGTGGGGTATTTTTTTTGAAAATTTGGTACGACCAAAGTACATTTTTCAACACTTTTTTTTGGTTACCGCAATAAAATTCAGGCCTTGACGTAATGGGCATTGAACCATCTGAGTCTGCCGCGTTACTCAGTGGGAAAATAAAATCATGCGATGATATGTTTGAAAGGTAAGCGAGTTTGCTACCCTTCTAGGCAAGTTATACATGTTAATTTTTCACCTTTCTTGGATATTTTCACACCACTAGTGTTTGCTACTATTTTAATCAGATCATGAAAATTCAAATGGCCCATGCGTTGATGCCATATATATTCATCTTGCTCATCAACATCTGATATGTATGCATGTTCACATTTAACATTCAATCTGTACATATTGTTGATTAAACTGGCAGTGTCAACAATCACGTTATTTCTATTCATAATAACACAGCCTTTACTGTTGAATTTTACTTGGCCTCCATTCTTGATGATCTGACTGACAGATAGTAGATTTGTAGCCAGCTCAGGCACATATAATACATTTTGAAACAAAACTTTACTGTACTGACCTTTATCATTGCATAAGTCTAAAACCAACTGTCCTGTACTGTGAACTGATAATGACTTGTCATTTGCCACCTTTATTGTCTTGATGTTGGATGTTTTTGGATCTTCTAGCATATTACTGTACTTTGTCATGTGCATCGAAGCTAGATATGAGCGCCGATGGCCACATTTCCGGCGGCGGCGCGCCGATTTTTTTAAATCGGTGGCGGCGGCGTCGGCGGCGTGACCTTCATTTTACTACCTTCATTTAAATACAACACTTATTTATACACAAACAATAATTTACGTATAATTAAGATTTATTATAATTTTGACGTGACAAACCGAATTAACAAGATAAATTTTAAAAGAGAAAACAAAATTACAATTAAAACAGTCTCATATTCAGTAATTTTAAAAGTGAAAACAAAATTACAATTAAGTAAATTAAAACAGTCTCATATTTAGTAATTTAGCTGTTAATCAATATGAAATTAGGAACTTAAACAGTGCTTTAATAACTTACATTATTAATTAAAAATTATAAAAATAATCAACAAAGACAATATAAAAAAATATGTAAAAATTATTAAAAACTTTAACGGTATTATTACTGTTAAAGTTGTTAATAATGTTTATAATAATATAACATAGGTTCAGTCAGTTAAAAAAAGATGAAATATCAAAAGAGAAAACAAAATTACAATTAAAACAGTCTCATATTCAGTAATTTTAAAAGTGAAAACAAAATTACAATTAAATTAAAACAGTCTCATATTTAGTAATTTAGCTGTTAATCAATATGAAATTAGGAACTTAAACAGTGCTTTAATAACTTACATTATTAATTAAAAATTATAAAAATAATCAACAAAGACAATATAAAAAAATATGTTAAAATTAATAAAAACTTTAACGGTATTATTACTGTTAAAGTTGTTAATAATGTTTATAATAATATAACATAAGTTCAGTCAGTTAAAAAAAGATGAAATATCAATTAAATTCAAGAGTCGGTTTTCGATTTGCAATGGCTATAGTTGTCGTGAATAAATATTATTCGATTTACCCTTATGGGATTTAAGCGTGACCGCTTTGCGGTTATTACCTGCCCTGCAACAGAGAAAACTCTTTCACTTGGGGTACTTGTCGCCGGTACAAACAATATTGCTCGAGCCAAAGTTGACAGCCATGGAAAAGAGAGCTTTCTGTCTTTCCAGAACATCAATACATCACCGTCGTATGGCTGAAGATCCTTGACACTAGCTGTGCTGAAATACTTCCAACATTCATTTTCAACCACGCTGTCTATATCATTGGATGTACTGCTGTGCTTTTCACCTAAATTCATCAAAAAAATTGATGTTGTAGGTGCGGAACTCGGTCCAGGTGTTGTATCTCTTGTTGGGTCAACAACATCCTCTTCGTTCAAAATGTTTTTTATAAATTTTGTCAAAAATGCTACCTTATTGGTGTCTTGATTTTCCATGTAAATGTCGATTTCCTTAATTGATTGAAACCTGCAATCCAATAAAGTAGCCGCCACTATAGTGTTTGTAACAGGAAAGCGATGGTCCAAACGTTGCAACATGTTATTCTTAAGTCTAGTGACAATTACAGGTTCGTCGTCGTTACATTCTTTCAGCAACCTTCTAGTTTCTGATCTAAAAATCAATGCTAAATTAATCGTGGTTTGTGATTCAGAACTTAAAATTTCCACTACCGTCTTGAATTTATCAAAGAACGATGCTAAGCTGGTAATTAAATTGTACTCGTTCTCATCTAGTAAAAGAGCACTGCGACCTATATCAATCAACATGTCTCTAATGGGTCGGCGATTTGCATTGTGGCTGATGCTTTTTAGCATCATAAGCATGCTGTGCCATCTCGTTGGTGTACTAGTCCTTATAGTTGGAGGGACGCTGGTTCCAGGTCTTGTCGAAGTCTCGTCTATGTCAAAATCATTTGATGAATCTTCGTCATCCGAGTGGTTTATATTTTCACCAATATCTTCGAAAGATGAGAGCAGTTCACGTTGTTCTTTGCTGGCAGCGGCTTCAAGTTGAGGAGCTCTATACCTCAAGTGCTTGACTATTTTCTTACATTTATTAATAAGGCAAAGAACCGCATCAGTGTTCTGAATACCATCTACGGTGACCAGATTATGCAAGGCATGTCCAAGGCAAAGATGATTTTGCATATTCAGCAAATCAGCAGCTCTTTTCATGTTACTGCCAGAGTCGGTCACAAGGACAATATCTTTTTGTGGAATCTGAAATGTCCGCAAAACACCTTGAATTTCGTCTCTAATCTTTTCACCAGTATGTTTTCCAATAACTTGTTGGGTAGCTAGCGTGAATTTTAATAGTTTCATCTCGTAAGAAATATAATGGAAAGTGCAGGTTATATAATTGCGACGTCTAAATTGATCTGTCCACAAATCTGTTGTTAATGCACCAAATCTTATATTTTGTTTTTTAATAATACTCTGTACATATGTTAACATACTGTTATATACATCTTCGAGCCCCTCTCGAGCGATATTATGCCGTGAGGGTAGATCGTCATCAGCCACAATTATATTGTATTTTAAAAAAAAATCAATCATGGCTTCATCATTTATGCTGTCGAATGGCAATAGTGATCTGGCGAACCATAGTGCTAAATCGCGCGCCAGCATCCACTTGTCTTTTTTCTCACCAGTTTCACCACTTTTTGTTACTGGTTTTGATTTTCTCTGTACAGAAAAAAAATCTTTAATGGGGGCTATTTTTTTTCTATTTTGTGTATCTTCTAAGTTATGTTCGTCCTTCAAATGACGCAGTAAATTGCTGGTGGCTATATTTTTACTGTAGGCCTTGACGAGTGCTCTGAAAAAAAATACAGAAATTTTATTTATCAAGCGTCCTACAGTAACTTAAATAAAATAAAAGAAAAGCAAAATGCCAATAAAAACGTAATATTATAACCAACCTCACGGAAATAAATAACAAAATACTATAGTACATAGGCAATTAAGGGTAATATAAAAAAAAAATGTACATTTTAACATGCTTTTATGTCCAAGCAGTTTTTTTTTCTAAACTATGCATATCTTTTATTCTAAGCACGGTATGATTTATGAGTCATAGTTCAATAATGGTGAATAATACGATTTACACCACATAGTCATTCATATATTTTTTTAATGTGCTTATTAGTTTTAGATTGTATATTTCCTTCCATTCAAATTATAATGTCCTCAAAACCCTCTTCGTTACAAAATAATCTGTATTTTTTTACATAAATCATATTTATTCAAAATAACATAATATATAATTTTAATACATTTATGACTATTACATTCTAAGATATTCAAACCAAATATAAATATTATTTGCAATTAAATCTGTGTTTAAAATGAGTCTACAATATTTTTCATTTTTTTTCATCTATTTTGTAACGTCAATATTTGGAAGCTTTTAAAATGTTGCAATGGCAACACTGTGTAGGATTTTACAACCAATCAGGTCGTACTAAATTATGACTTTCGGCCATTTTGCGGCGTGCATCTTTCTGTGTTCATTGTGTTAAACACAACAACAACAACAACATTTGGTGGTAAAATTTTTCAACAGTAAAATACTCATTTTGTACCCTGATCTGATTTTTATACGGTAAGTTGTTTAATTACTATTTATTTGCATGTATATTACTTTAGTTTGGTACAAATTGAGATCAAACACTTATTTCAACCAAGGAGTTTCTATTAATTTTTAAGTCGTTCGAGGTTATGTTCAACACGTAATTTATTATCATTTCTGTAACGTTTTGTTATATTTATTTGTCACGTAACAAAAATGACGTTACAAAAGGAAAGTAAGGGTGATTTTATACCAAAGCTTCTTTCACAATTAGTAACTGATTATTTTTAATTGTTGGATTATCAATTGGATACATTAAAATAATTTCTTATACCTAGGTACATTATTTCTTTACGCATTAATTCAAGGTTAGGCTTAATTTTAAAAACAGGATTTAACTCTAGTACCAAATATGTCTAGTAGGTACTGCTTAATTATTACTACTTACTATATTTTATTTCTGTAATATTTTCGATTAGGTTTGGTAGGTTAAATAAAAAAAAAAATACTAAAATACTTTTTTATGTAACCTACCTACTTAATCGATCCATAACTTTAGGTCGGGGATAACCGTCCCCGAAACAATATATACATAGATACATCGTATGCGGGTCATATATAATTTAAAAGTGCGCTGTTTTTCTTTCTAGCGATAGATAACACATTATACAAATTACCGGTATAAGAATCGTTACTTATATCGGTAATTTTTAACGGTAATAGAACCTATTGATACTTGGATAACGTTATGAAGTAATTCTGTCCCTGCTCGAGGTTGTGTTTTTTGTTGTAAATATTTTGTACAAAAAATCTAAATTAAGCTTTCCATTTTGATATTTTAAGTAATGTAGTCTTCTTCTTCAGTTACAACCTAAATATTATTTTGTCTTTGTTCAAAATTGACATTATACACGGTTAAATTTTAGTCGTTTTAATCCCGAAAACTGAATCCGAGAAACACTATCGATTTGTAAAGATAAAATAAAAAAATTGGTATTATTTAATTTGTTTACGAGAACATCAGCTGAGCGAGTCAATAACCTTAAGCTTGCGGACAGTACCTACAAGTCGAAACGCAACGACCGACGAAGACGTAGGTATATCTCGTGGACTACTATTGATCTCATGCATTTTGCGAGTATTATCTTATCACTTGTATTTTTTTTTATTTTAAAAGATACATCGCTGTACAAGCTTTTGATGAATAGTATTTTGTAAGCGAAACCACCGATTTCAGGGATTAAAACGACTAAAATTTAACGGTGTATGTGTTCGATACCTTAGCCTTGAAGCCCACTGGTACATAATTTTCTTATTGAACTGAAAATTAACTACAAGTTTCTTCATTGCTATTTCCTTAAAACAAAATAAAATTTTACTGAGTAGGTATACGTATATTACGAAGAAAAACAATTATAGTTATGAATAATTATTTTCTAACCACAACAATTAATACAATTTCAGTACTAACAGATGCTGGTTTTACGCCATTAATAGTTTTATTTGCTTATACTTACCCATTTTGCTCTTGAGACATGCACCAACAGCACATTATTTGATCTATTATTTACACCCTCATACACACAATTGTCCAAAGTTTACATAAGTATAAGTACTCGAATGATTTTTATTTGTTATAGGAAATATGCCAATGACATCTGCTGAACGCCAACGCAAATACAGAGAAAGACTAAAACAAAACGATCCTGAGAAATATGAAGAAATACGCCAAAGAAACTTGGAAAGAATAAAGGCTAAATATGTTCAAATATCCAAACTATCAGAAACCGAAAAAAAGAAAAGAAGAAAGAACTGGAGAAGACTAAAAAGTAATCAGAGCAAGAATTTTAAAGAAAAGGAAAAGAAAACCATAACAAGAAAACATTATCAACAAAACTACTACAAATTGAAAAAAACGGTTAATAAGCAGAGAGATAAAATAAATGCTCAAAAGAAGAAAATAGCAGCACTCAAAAAAAGACTATACCGACAGAAAATGTTATTTGAATTTCAAAAAAGAGAAAACACAGAAGAAGTTCATGATACAGAAACTATTACAGAACTTACACCAAATTCCAAAACAGATTCACTAATTCGTGAATTAAGCAGTGTTAGTGGACGAGAAAAAGTCAAAAGAGTTTTAATTCAAAATACTGTTTTAATGACTTCTTTGGCTAATCAGTACGCCAATGCGACGAGCAATACTGAAAGAAATATTTTGAAGAGACTATGTAATTCTGAATTAGCTCATCGTTATAAAGTGCGTACCCGATTAGCTCGTTGTACAGGATTAAGAGGCAGAATTAGATTCGCTTGCGTGAAACAAGTGAACAAACGAAGTAAAATTGCAAAGAAAATAAGGCTGTTTTTTATGCAAGATGATGTCAGCCGTGCAAGTGCAGGAAAAAAGGAGACAAAAACATGGAAAAAACAGAAAAAGCAGAAACGTTACCTCCTTGACACAATGAAAAACTTACACCTGAGATTTAAACGTGACACTGGCTGTAATATATGTTACAGTACCTTTATTAAAAACAAACCGTTTTATGTTGTGAAACCTCGCCTCGCAGATAGAGATACGTGCATTTGTAAAATACATGCTAATATAGAACTGAAGTTCATTGCGCTGAAAAAGAAAAATATTCTGAGTTCTTACAACAAACTAGATGATCTTGTATTAGCTACCGTATGTGATAAGAGATCCCAAGAATGTATGTATTCTGACTGTGAAATATGTAATGATACAAAAATAGACTACAATTTGAGAGAGACAAGTCTTGAAGCTGATATATCTTGGCTTGAGTGGTCGTTTATAAATGTTGAGTATAAGAAGAAAGACGAGATTAAGAAATCTAAACGTGTTTTACCTATACTTAAATCGGGTAAGTTAGAAACCCTCATATCACTCACTGAAGCAGAGTTAAAAAAATTTAAAGAACATCTTTTTAATATTAATCACCAGTACAAAACATATAAGTATATTAAAGACCACCTTGAGGATAATGAAATAGTAGTTCATTGCGATTTTTCTGAGAACTACAGTTGTAAAATGCACAAAGAGATTCAAGCTGTCCATTTCGGAGCATCGCAATATCAGATATCTCTACATACTAGTGTTGTTTATAAGAAAAATGAAAGACCGAAAAGCTATTGCACACTGTCAGATTCAACAAACCATTCTCCAGAAGGTATTTGGGCACATCTGGTACCAGTCTTGAAAGACTTAAAACAAATGTATCCACAGGTCGATACTCTACATGTATATTCAGATGGTCCAACAGTGCAGTACAAGCAAAAGAAAAATTTCTATTTCTTTAAAAAATATTTTGAAGAGTTAGGGTTTGAAAAGGGGACTTGGAACTTCTCGGAATCCTACCACGGTAAGGGAGCTGCCGATGGCGTTGGTGCAAACATCAAACGCCTTTTGGATGAAAAGGTATCACATGGACAAGACGTCGTAAACGCTTACAATGCATTTAATCTTTTAGAGGGCATTACAAAAGTAAAACTTTTCTGCATTGATGAAGAAGACATTGACAATATTATATTTAATAATCAAAGTGTATTAAATTCTCTGACAGCTGTACCAAATACCTTGAAAATTCACCAAGTACAGGTTTACTCGTATAATGATGATTCGTACAGTATCTTTTATAGGATTTTGAGTTGTTTTTGCAACAGTTCTAATATGAGGGGGTTTTGTGAATGTTTTTGTTTAAAAAAACATAGCCTTTTAAAGCAACGTTTACCAAAAAAACGTCCGAATCGATATTTTTCCGATACTGACGAAGACACTATACAGGCCACATCTACTATCGCAGAACCCTGCTTCAGTTTAACATCAACGAAATCAATACCGCATATGAAAACTTCAAGGAATAATTCGACTATAAGTAATTGTGCTCAGGGTTCTCGAGAAATTATACATCGTGTATCTGAATACAGAACAGATTCTGAAATAGGAAAACTAGTAGAGATAGATAAAGAGATTTTCAGCCCTAAGCAAAAGTCAGTAACTATTTTGTCGGATGTTACCGTAAAATATTCTCAAAATGAACTAAGACAAATGATGAAAGGCGCTTCGCGCTATAACATGTCATCTATTGCAATTTCTAAAGATTTCCCGGAGTTGACCACTAGTGACATAGGGCAAAAAGCGCTTTATCCTGATAATATAAAAACACCAAAGAAATCTTATAATTTTTTTGATTTAAGTAGTGATAGTGAAAATTGATCTCATTGATTTTGTTCTTACTGCTTAAGGCCCCTGTTATGCTAACAGCCTCTTACGCTTCATTCAAACAAAATTTTAAAATTGGAGACAATAAAGTGACAGTTCTTTTACGTCAAAATCAACAACGGTAGACCTTGTGTACATTAAAATAAAAGTATCAATTGACACGTAAAAAAACTCTCACTTTAGGGCGATCTGGTATGCTAAAAGGTGATTTACAATACCGATTTATTCGAAAATTGAACGAATTTGAAATTTGAAAAAAATATATTATATATTTTACATTTTGTTTAAAAAACACGATTACTTGCACTTTACTGCATCCAATTAAATCGCAAAGACAAGTCTAAATTAAAAGTACATTCCGGTTTTATTTGGATAATATTAGGTACAGAATAATGAAACTAATACTATAATAAAATTCGTAAAATATGTGATTTTTTTCGGGATTAATATTTGTATCGCAATACTCCAAATCAAGCGTATAATATACATTCAGAGCGAGCGCTTGAATGTATATTATACGCTTGATTTGATTGGATGCAGTAAAGTGCAAGTAATCGTGATTTGGAATGCAGAAATGTAAAGATCAAAATTTAAAATATATTTTATGATATATTTTTTTCAAATTTCAAATTCGTTCAGTTTTCGAATAAATTGGTATTGTAAATCACCTTTAACATACTAGAGCGCCTTAATCTCTGAACTTATATTTATTATATTTATCTAAGTAAATAAAAAATAAAAAAAAAATAGTTGAATGTCAAAATGTCAAAATAACTTCTAATTTTTCATTTAAAAATATTTATATACGTTTTAATTTATAAAGCAAGAGTGAAAATATGAAGGTAGTTTGATAAAATGTTGTCCTGTTTTTTTTTCACCATTAAAGTGCTATGACTGAATGCGTCAAGTTATTGCATCTTTGCCACGCAACTCTTATACAATATGACAGAGTACGGGATCATACCCCTACCAGTCAAGGTCGTTAGCAACAATAAGGGCATTAATTATGTAAGATATTTAGGTACTAGTTTTAAGAAGTTTGTTTGTTGAAGAATGCTGATTGTTAATACAATTTTATAACTTTGTTAATTATTACTTAAGTTTCAAAATAATTTAATTAGATTCGATGTGGAACATCATATGAACCTTTCTGTTGGGTTTATTTAATTATTAGGGTCATAATTTCGTTTAAACAAACAGATTATTTGAGAAATTATTTCTGACTTAGTGCCGATGTACATTTTTGGCAAAATTCGTCACAATGCATATTTTAAAGCCAAAGCGTTATTGTCTGTATTTTCGTTTCAATTAAATTAAAATTCATTTATTTCAGGCAAGTATTTCAAAAAGTGTTAAACTCATTTAAAATAAAATAAAAATCTATTAATTTAATTAATAGATTTTTATTTTATTTTAAATGTCAGCACTACCAAATTACATTATAGTCCATAAAAATATTCAATAAACTAAAATTCCATATCGTAATTAAAATACACATTGAACATATACAAATGAAAAAAAATATAAATAGGGCAAAATCTCAAAACATATATAATAAAACTGATGTAACATACAGTGTCGCATATAATAGACTGCAGTTAATACCACAGTCTATTATATGCGACACTGTATGTTACATACAGTGTCGCACATAAGGACAGTCCAACCTACTCTATCATTTTCAATAATATTGAATATTAGTTAGAACAATAAATACTCTCTTAGGGAATCCATGTTTTCATAAAGACATTGGCATTATAAGACTGATTAATTAATTGTGCCTTTTTTGTATTTTCTAGATATACTAATAATTAGATATTCTTTAATTGTCAATTTGTTGAATCTTGTCATGTCGTACTTTAATCATGTGCTTGACGACCATAATATTTGGCTCTTAAATAATAAAACTGATCTCACTTTACTGTTTTTGTTTGTAGTGTGAAATGCCCCTATTGGTTCCTTTTTGTTTCCTTTCTGTTACACACATCATTTTTCTAACGTAGTTCATTTTCGTTTCTTTTTCGTGACTGTACATTTTTATTTGATATTACCCTTAAAAATATTTTAGCAACTAACATTCTATAGGTAGTTAAAGAAACAAACAAAATATTTAAAAATAATAGGAGGTAAGTAGGTAAACTTACTTAGAAAATAGCACATCGCAATCTTTTTCTTTAGCTTCTTTTAAACAAGCGTCACAAAACACTTGGTCTCCCAACACTGTTCGTTTTCTTGATTCAATATTAATTACTAACTGACCAAAATAGGTCCAACAAAAACTGTGTTTGTTTGTTGATATTTTGGACATCACAGAAATTGTAAGCTCAACGAGTTTCGTTTTATAAACGTCTACATCTAGTGCCGCCATTTCAGACGTGCGTTCGGTTAGGTCAGCGTGTTTGGTTAAACTGATGAATGCCACCGCTCGGGCTGCTCGGCGCGCCGGCGCCTAGGATCGGCGGCGGCGGCGCGGGGGGAATCGCGGCGGCGGCGGCGCGCCGGCGCGGCGCTCATATCTAATCGAAGCACCAGAGTCTATGTACCAAGAATCAGCTGAGTTCAGAGAAGCTATAAAAGCGGCAGCATAACTTGAACTTTCTTGGTTCTTCTTGTTAGATTTTGACTTGCACTGAGCACCAATATGACCATACTTATTACAGCTGTAGCATCGAGGACCCTTTTTAAACTTATTATGGCTTTTGTTTTTATAGTTTACTGAAAAAGCATTTGAGTCACTTTCAGTCATTTTTACATCTTGTAGGATTTTAGCTTTGACAGAGTCTGCACTTATAGTCATGCCCGAACTTTCTATAGCAATGATCATAGGTTTATATGATTCAGGTAGACCGGAGAGAAGCAATGTCCCGAGCCACTCATCGTCCACTTTAAATCCAATATTCCGGAGCTTGTGAGCTGTCGTCATGATTTTGCTCACATATTCTTCTACATTGGTACATCCGGCTAGTTGTGTTGTGCATAGATCCCGCAGAAGGCCCACACGACGTGTCAGTCCTGAGTCGTCGAAGGCACTTGCCAACTTGTCCCATACTTCCTTAGCAGAGCGTGCCTCTTGGATATGGACGTAGTTTACAGAGTCCACCAATAATATTATTTTTGACTTTGCTTTGAGGTCACGCTTGGTTCAGGTTCTATACAGTCCCATAGCTCCTCGTGCTCGAGGTAAGTTTTCGTTGCAAACCTCCAAGTGCTGTAGTTCTCTCGACCGGTTAACTTCTCAATTAAAGCAAGCGAGTTGTTTGAAGACATTTTCAACAGTTATTTTGCCAAACAGAGTCTATTTTCACAGAAACAAAACACACTCTTATTTGAGGTTACAATTTTCCGGTTCGTATTTTACGCACTTTTGTTCATACACTGAGTCTAACTATCTATCGAACATTTACCCACGGTCTGCTACCATGTTAGGTATTTAATAAAAGACTAATGAACGATATTATATATAATAAAAATGAACACAGGGAATAAAACACAACTATGTGATAACCACAGAGAGCACCATAGCGAAGAAAAAAAACAAAAGATACTAGGTTGCGTTGTGGTGACATAAGTCGCGCAATTTAAAAGTAGAATCTATAATTTATCATCTGCAAGAACAAATCCAGATTCAGAGGAACCCTTATATGCTGTTGCTGTAAATGAACCTACATCTGTAGTTACTGTTAACAATGAAACTACTTCTGTTCCCATAGTAGCTATTGACCCTTTAGATTTAGAGAAAATTACAAGCAACCACGTTGAGATTTACAAAAATCAGGAAGCAATTTTGAACGATTTGATATTACTTAAAGATAATTATAAAAATGTATTGGAAAACGAGCAAAGCATATTGATGGCCATTGCTCATATTTAGGTGAAATTGGATACTTTTATTACTGGAAAACATGAACCACAAGTTACTAAATTAAATGATGCTATGAAGAAAACACCTGATAATCGATCTGTGAGCTAAAATTGAAAGTTTGTTAGAAAACCCATAAACTTCAAATTCAAAAATGGTAACTTTGGATTTAGGCAGAAAGCAAAGGAAGGGACTGAAATCACTGTTTTATCGGGGCACCCAAAGACATTCAATACTTATACACCGGACATCACGAACAAAATTTTCGCCCGAAAAAGTGTGTCCTGCTGGATACAAGTCTATGAGTTTTTTTGTAGTACGCTCCGCTGCCGCTCCAATATTCATATATTATTCTAGATGGCGTTACTGAGACATGGGATCAAAGTTTTTTATGACATTTCCTTGACATGCCCGCTCTATAGTATTTTAAATCTCTTTCGGGTCACCACTTTCACATTTCCTCAGTTGTGCGGATATGTACAGAGGCCAGCACATCAAGTTACTCTGTTAACGCACCTCTGTGCATCGCGGTACGCGACCCCACTGTGCGGTGCAGCGGGGGCCGGGGGACGAGGGCTGCGCCGACACATCGCGTCGTGACCCGCGCCATCATTCTGCTCGGGTCACTGGAAGCGCGTGTGCGCGACTATTTATTACATTATAACTTGTTGGTTAAGCAATATAGCTTATGAGCAGATTCGCCTATTATTTCACAAAGTGAGTGACCCTAAAACTATATTCTCCAAACAAATTGGCGACCGTCTATGATAATAAATTGTCCAACCTACAAACGTACGACCATTCGAGAAGAGAAACACGTGGAGGGAAGTAAGATTGGCGCGTATGCTGTGCTTCAGACAACCACGGGGCCTTCGGACTACGCAAGCTGCAACAAATACAAGTTTCAACGCCTGCACCAGCGGTCTAGCCCGAGGGAAGTAAGCCTATTTCCAATTATTCCTACCTATTCCAATTTCCACGATACTTACCTGACTACTTGCTTCGATTTGTGTGGATGGCATAGTTGGTTTCGCTCGAACTAGTTTGGTCAGCTTGCCTAAAATACCTAACTTTCTTGCCACACGTGGTGGGCGAGTTCATTTTAACACTAGTGTACGTGTGATTGGCGCGCTTGTTACGTCTACCGATACAGACATTAATAGTTATACCTATAGCCTATTTTAGAGTTCTTGCCGCACGTGGTGGGCAAGTCCATTATAGTGCTTGTGCGTGTGTGACTGCGTCTGTCGCGAGAACCTATACCACGCTTGAGCGCCTATGTTACAGAAGATTGTGTTTTGTACCTACCTAGTTAATATCTACTGGGAGTTTATTCGATTGCTGTAGGTACCTACACCTAGGCACCTACCTAACTAAATTCTAGTTTTGTCTAAAGTGCTTACTAGAATTGACAGTTATTTCACCAAAGCTTGCCGACTATTCCAGGTGAGGTGAATGTGCATGGCATGGACTGAGCTTCGCTTTCGTGATATGTTAGCCGCCTGCCTACCTACGCGTTGCAGAGCAGGCGCAGGGTGAATGCTGCTGCTGCATACTTCGTACTGTCACAGTTTCAGTGTACCGTGAGTTAGCGATTTTTTTGTGTTACTTTGAGAAAGTGTACCCAAATCATTGTTGACCACCTACTTAATAAATATACTAAGATGGATAGTGAGTTACATAAACCAGAAATGAGTGAAGTTGAACCACAAGAATTAAAAGTTTTACTAAGAAAACGTAATGCTGTAAAAGGTCAACTTACTAAATTTAAAGATTTGTCTCATTTCTATCAAAACTCATATCTGATGAGGGATCCTCGAGGGATTGTGGGAACTCCTTAAAAAAATACAGGTACACACGCACACATTTTAACATTTTTAGTAACAAATCAAGCATTTTCATTTAGAAAGTATCATTTGGTGAAGAAAAACTTATGAAGAAGACAGGCAACGGAACTCTTCAACGCATAACAGCAAATTATTTGCGATTGTTAAAGACGTGAAGAAGAAGGCTGATCATGAAAGCAATATAAGTGCTGTTTGCAAGATATGTTCAGAAACATTGAAGGGAAGTCTGCATGCAACAACAAACTTCTTAAACCATATTAAAGTAAGTATAACCTATGAAAATTTGCCTTTGTATGAAATCATATAATAACATAGCTACTGGATACCTATTAGTAGTTACTATTAATTAACTATTAATTAATTAAGAATAGGTAACTATGTTTTTATTTTTTTATTGATATGCGACCCTCCCTCTTCCTTCTATACTTAAACGAATAGGCCTCTTTACCAATAACTAATGCAAAAATTGTTTGCTATGCAGATGACACTGCAATAATATTTCATGGTCGAACATGGTCCGAGTGTTTTTTACAAGTAGAACGGGGTATGGCTACAGTAGCCCAATGGCTAAACAATAACCTTCTTACCTTAAACGCAAACAAAACTAAGTTTCTCTGCATGCATAAAACACTTGCATCTTCTCCCACTCTCAGTCCAAATATTAAGATACATACCCGTAACCTGGATATCACTAATACAAAAGTTGACTGTGGATGTGGCGAAGTTTTAAGAGCCAAATCCATTAAATACCTTGGAGTAAACATAGACGAAAAGCTAACGTTTAATAAACACATAGCGGCACTCTCAGGTAGAAGCAGAAAACTTATATACGTGTTGAAAGAGCTCAGAGACGTTGCTAACATCGAACTACTCAAAACTGTGTACATATCGCTGTGTCAATCTGTTCTGACTTTTTGTATAAGCGCTTGGGGTGGCACGGCAACTTCACATCTGATGCAATTGGAAAGAACTAAAAGATCAATACTTAAAGTTATGTTAAAAAAACCTCCAAGTTCCCAACAGTCGAGCTCTATAAATGTGCAGGAGTATTAAGTATACGGAAACTCTACATTAAAAATGCAATCTTACACACGCATAAGGTAAACTTGAATTCCCCTAATTACAATAAATTACTGAAATCTCGAGTATTTAAGATAAATTCCATCAAAACTAGAACATTTTTTGCGAAGTGCTTCCACATCTTTCTGTTCCCTTCCTAGAAGGGTTGTAAATAAGTGTGATATTAAAAATAGCAGTATTAAAGAGGCGTTGAGTAAGGTAAGAAATTATCTCTCTAACCTCAATTATCAAGAGACTGAACAGTTACTTAAAGTCTCCGTCTGACGGATCACTCTATGCAAGCCACATGGTTTACAGCAGTGATTCTGGTCAAATCACCGTGTAAAAATGTAGGCGTAGTGAGGGCGAATTGAGCTGTCATTCCATACTAATGCAAATCATTGACACTTCATTTCATTCAAGTTTTCACCGCGTGACTTTTACTGAATCGACCGGCAGTTGCAGTTGCATTAAGATTACACACACACACACTTACACACACACTCGCGCGCGCGCACTCGCTCACACATGCAACCATACACACACAAACACTCATACACACACACACCCACTTATACTTACTCGTACACAACTTAAACTTAACAATAAATTTAAATTTTTAAGCTTTTATTTTACTAGAACAATAAGCTAATAAATATGTGATGTTTCTTATAAGTTGTTAGTCCTAGGCTCTAGAATATATCGGTCTTGTTGATAGCCACGACACAGGCTGTGCCTAGTGTGGCTCTCATTGGCAACAATATCATGTAAGTACTTCTAGTGGAATAAATAAATATTATATTATTATGATATGCGTACTGATAAATATGACCAAAATATCATGCATGAGGTGCCATATTATTAGACTTTTTTATTCGGCTCGGCATGGTGTCTCTATTTCTCATGATAAATACCTAAAATAAATAACAATGTCTGAGATTTGGTCAAAAAGTATTTTTCTATTAGTCGATAGCACGTTTCGCCAAATGAATGAATGGTTGGCCGATACCAAGATTTGCCGATGTCATGGTTCGTTAGAACACGTTTAAACTAAATAATCCTTTATCGAAAGCAATTTGCATCGAAAGCACCTTGTCTTACACCGCCGATCCAAAATAATTGTCTTTAGCTTCTCGCTCATACAATTTTGACAGACATAGATTAAATTGCATTGACAGACATAGATTAAATTGCATTAACTGCTATTTCCATGCGTTTATCTTAGTAATTCAAATAAATGTTAATAAAATAATAAAACAGCATATTTGATTATTCTCATAATTGCAAACTGCGCAATCATAAGAAACATGCTAGAAAACAATCAATTGTGAAAAAAAAATACTACCAGTTATATGTTTTATTAATGTTTTTTTTTATGTACAGACGCCAGCACATCAAGTTACCTCAATGTGTCAATTTTACCAATTGAATATGCACCTTATACTGTTTGACATAAAGTTGAAAAACGATCAAAGTAATTTGACACATTGGGGTAACTTGATGTACTGTGTCGTACTTGTGTCTGTACATGATGTGAGCTAGCCCACCTAAGAAAGTTTCTATGCTCACCTCACTCTTTTGGGACAAGTGCTTTTCTAGTACCTTTTCATATTCAATCTGCGACGAACGACGACGGTTTGGCATTGGCTCAGATGCAGTGATGCGCTCAATTTCACAGTCGGTATATTTTTGTACTTTAGCAAACTCCTTAATAGTGTTGAAGATATTCCACTTCTTGCGATTTAAAAGCGTGTTCCACCGGTTATGTCATTATTCCAGAGCATTTTGTGTTTTTGGAATTGAACCATTGTGCCAATCTTTTGGCTTCAGTTGGCAATACTAAGTTTTTTTCTTGCTCGAAGGCCTCCGATATCCTCTTCTGGTTCCAAAAATGCTAAAGCAAAAAATGTCTCATTTTATGTGCAAATACGAAATCAGTACCATAGCGCTTTGCCAACCCTTCCGCCAGTACATGCCGCCAAAGACTTTGCGTGAGATGAAACAGACACAGTCTGTGTGCACATTATGGATATTGTTTTTTTCAAAGCATTTATCACCGAAATTTCGAAATCAGTCCAGTATGTCCAGTACCATCCTCATTACTACACTGAGTATCATGGCGTACCTACGAATTACAATCTTCATCACCATGTGGGTTACAGGATGGTCTCTGGAGCCCCTCATATGCTCGACCCATGCTCCCCCGGTTGTTTATAGAATCCCTCCCGTCAACCCGTGTGAGACAGGACCCATGAATCTGACACGTCTTGTTGTGTCCTACAACCGACCAATCCACACGAAAATATCAGTATGGAGACTAAGAATAATGGATGTAACTTGTACTACTCATTTCTTCTTCTGGGGCTCATACACTTTATCTCTTCATTCAAAAGGCTGGGCAGGCGAACTTCCCCAATATGGATATGGGTCTTACTTGTCCTCCAGGAACCATTAGATATACTACCGACAAGGCTGTTGAGTTTCTTAGAAACGTTGGTTGCAAGAATTAATCTGTTTATATTTCTGAGCGACAAAGAACCTATTCATGCGTACGCGCCTGCCCTCCGTTCAGTTATTCAGTCACTTCTCTTCGCCCCGTTTGTGTGATAGGAACTAGACGCATTACTTCCAAATATAGTATAAAGGTTATAATAAAAATTTATATTGAAAGTTAACCTTAAAAGTGAAGTTTAATTATCCCTGTCACCTAATAAATTAATAGGTTATGGGCCCAGTTGTGCGCGAGTGAAATATCCACTGTATTGGACAATAGTTTTAAAAATCTCCCGTTGGACAAATAAATTAATATAAAAATTGACTATTCCAAGGTTAAAAGAAACATCAAGCCATTCGACGGTGAGAAGTACAGTGTATGGAAGTTTCGTATTCGTGCTTTGCTAAGTGATGTGATAAAAGTTATCGACGAAGACCCATCACCTGGCAACGAAACTTGGGAGAAAAACAATAAAAAAGCTAAAAGTGCGATCATAGAATATCTTGGTTTCGCTAAGGAGGATATTTTGGCACAAGAAATTCTGAATAATTTAGATACGTTGTACGAACGTTAAAGCATCGCAACGCAGTTGGCACTTAGAAAAAGGTTGTTGTCGTTGAAATTAAAAAGTGAAGTGTCGCTCATACAACATTTTACAACGTTCAATGATCTCATCACTGAACTACTTGCTGCTGGTGCGAAGTTAGAAGAAACCGATAAAGTTGCTCATTTACTACTAAGTTTACCTTCAACTTATGACGGGGTCATTACAGCGATCGAGACGTTATCAGAAGATAACATAACGTTAGCTTTCGTTAAAACACGGCTGTTGGACCATGAAGTAAAGTTGAAAAATGAGTCGGGCGAAATGAGCGAAAAAGTGTTGCAAATAGAAATATAACAAGTCAAAAGAAAAGAGAATTTGATAACAAACAGTCAAATAAACGTATAAAACGCAGGAAAGAGAACGCTAAGTTCATAAAATGTCATTATTGTGGGCGTAAAGGACATAAACGGAATGATTGTTACCTTTTAAAACAAAGGAATCAGCAAAAGGGCAATAATATAAACAATGACCGACCAAGAACACTACAGTCAGTCGAGATAAACCAAAATAAACAGTCGGCATCGAATGAGTTCTCAGGGTTTGCTTTCATGACCGGCGAACATGAAACTCAAGTGGATGATAACAAAGTTACTTTTGTTCTGGATTCTGGCGCCTCGAATCACATCATCAATAGAGAAGACTTGTTTACTAATTTTGTTGTTTTAGATACACCACTAAAAAAGTCAGTTGCTAAAAATGGTGAATTTATTTCAGCTTCGAAAAGAGGTACACTGCAGGTGACTAGCAACATGAGTGTCCAGGGATGTTTGGATGGTGTTCTGTACTGCCCTGAGGTCCCGTACAATTTGCTGTCGGTATCCAAAATGCAGTGAGCTGGCTACACTGTCGTATTCAGTACTGACGGTGCAAGGATATGAAAAATGGTAAAATAGTAATGAAAGGTAGGTATGCCTTTTAACAATTTAATTGCTGTAGATTTTCTAGTGTCTGTAAACGTGAGTCGTCTTGTTTCCCAAGCATGCATAAGTGACAAAAATAATTATAAGTTATGGCATAAGCGCCTCGGTCACTTGAGTAAAAACAAATTTATAGAAATGAAACGACATGAGTTGTTTTAAGACGTAAGTGAATTAAGCACTGTAGTCTTGGATGATGAATTGTGTAAAGCTTGGTTTAATGGAAAACAGAGCCGACTTCCGTTTAATCATGCATTCGTTTAAATCAGACGTATATGCAGCGTTCAAAGACTTTGTTGCAAAAAGTGAAGCTAAATTTAATTTTAAGGTAGCTAACTTGTTTTGCGATAACGGTGGTGAGTACTTATCCGCCGAAATGAAGAACTACTGTGCTAAAAAGGGTATTATTTCATACCAAGTAACAGTTCCCAGAACTCCACAGCAAAATGTGTTTCTAAAATGATGGTGAGAACCATTAATGAGCAAGCTCGTTCAATCTTAAACGGTGCTCAATTAGATAAAGTTTTTTTTTGGGGTCAAGCAGTTTTGACTGCTGTTTACTTAATAAATTTAACACCGACTAAAGCTCTCAAACTTTTAAAAACACCATATGAGATGTGGTACAATAAGAAACCTGAGTTATTTTTTTTTAAAGGTTTTATGATCAACTGTTTATGTGCATAACAAAACGACCAAAGCTAAATTTGATGATAAATCATGGAAGTGTATTCTGATGGGTTATGAACCAAACGGTTGTAAAGTTTGGAACCCAGATTGCGAAAAGTTTGTAGTGGTCAGAGATGTTATCGTGGACGTAACTACCTTTTTGAGGTCCAGGCCTTCTTGGAAGCCTGAAGAGAAGTGGGTCAGACCAAGTTATAAAAAAATCTAGATTGTTCAAAATCTAGTGGGTCAGACCAAGTTAAAAAAAAATCTAGATTGTTCAAAATCTAGTGGGTCAGACCATGTCAAAAGAAATCTAGATAGTTTTAAAATCTAGTGGGTTAGACCAAGTTAAAATTAGAGAAACTAAATAGTTTAAAATCTAGTGGGTCAGACCATGTTGAATAAATCTAGATAGTTTAAAATCTAGTGGGTCAGACTATGTTGTTAAGAAATCTAGATAGTTTAAAATCTAGTGGGTCAGACTATGTTGATAAGAAATCTAGATAGTTTAAAATCTAGTGGGTCAGACCATGTTGAATAAATCTAGATAGTTAAAAATCTAGTGGGTCAGACCATGTTGTAAAGAAACTAGATAGTTTAAAATCTAGTGGGTCAGACCATGTTGTAAAGAAACTAGATAGTTTAAAATCTAGTGGGTCAGACCATGTTGTAAAGAAACTTTATAGTTTAAAATCTAGTGGGTCAGACCATGTTGAATAAATCTAGATAGTGTAAAATCTAGTGGGTCAGAACATGTTAAAAGAAATCTAGATAGTTTAAAATCTAGTGGGTCAGACCGTGTTGAATAAATCTAGATAGTTTTAAATCTAGTGGGTCAGACCATGCTGTAAAGAAACTAGATAGTTCAAAATCTAGTGGGCAAGATGAATATCCTGCTAAAATTCGTGAGTCGAAACGAATTCAATGATTAGTTCTATTGATAGTAAAAACAAAATACTGGATTAAGGAGGAGTGACAGAATTAAAGACAAAACCCCAACGTCTTATAATGAAATTGATCACAAAGACTATTTGATGTGCGCTCAGTTTTTTTTTCTATACAGTTTACTAAAATCATACAAATACATTTTAGGACAAATAACATAAGTATTATATTGTAACTTGACAATACCCAGAGGCTGATTTGGTAATCCCCCCTGAATTTATGTCAGCCATAGTAGTAGTAGTAATATATGACGGTACATACATTTATGTACAAAGAAGTAGTAATTATTTGTACCAATAGCAAACATACAGTTTGCATAAGTTTCGCAACATGCTGTTGAACCATACTCTGCAACAGGGTCAGATACTTCTATAGTGTGCTTAGATTGTTCACTGATAATAGCCCACTGTGAAGGGTTTTCAGAGAAAACGACATTTTCATTATTGATAGGGAGTTTAGGGATGCAATTCCATTCTTGCAACAACAACGCTTATATGCCTGAATCTAAACAGGCTGGTGAACACCAATTAGCAGCCAATAAGACCCTTTGTGTGACCTGGTGTAGGTGGGTGGTAAAAGTCGTGAATGGCAGATATAAACGGGACTTCAAATTGTTCCGTCAGGAATATTTCAATATAGCATCATCCCACCTCATACTTGACTTTAAAATAGCTTCAGCATTCTTAAATCGATTACATAAATGTTCATCAGAGACAATTTTAATGATGAACAGATATCAGTGATTGCTCAAGCAAAGCAAAATACTCCAAACCATTTAGCCTCTCCGGTCCCCTGACCTTTGGGTACACGTGAACCCAAAATTAAAAATGCCGTAAATTGACCTTTGGGTTTACGTCAACCCTTAGACTATGGTATATTATCTAAGCGTCAACCCAAATCCGCCATCTTAGAATAACATAAAAAATAACGACGAGAATATCAGCTTTAATTGTCTATAGTCCACGTGTGGCGAAAAGCCCGTGGTTTAAATCAAACTTATATTAAATTCCGCGTATTTTGGTATACGACATCACTACTTTTGTTAATCTGTGGAGTGTGCAATTTATTATTTTTGACGGCTGACGTCAGCGCGTGAAGTGTTTGTTGTTTTTATTATGTTGTGTTGTAAATAGTTCTAATTTTGGATTTAAAACAAGAATACCCAATGGAAAGTGATATAATCTTGTTAGAAATGTTATTCAAAGAAGAATAAAAACTAATAAGAATGTGTGTGAGTAAACTATGACGTAATTTGTGTATTTTTCGTCAACGGTGCCGGTTTGAACAAATTGTTGTCGTCTAATTGTTTGGTAAGTACTTTTTAATACATTTTTTAATTCTATTGCCATGATTCTTTTAAATATGATGAAGTATTATTATTATTATACTTTCTTTAGGTGCCAATATTTTTAATCTAAGTATCAGATTTATGGAAAAAAAATATTTATTCTAGGCACGTAAACTTTTTTGGCGCCAAAATTGTTTTCGCAATTTGGGATGCTTGTAAATAATAAATATTATACTGTGCAATGTGTTTTTATTCATTTAACATGTTAAGAATAAACACACTATTCATTTAAAACCATGAAACATATAGGTCATTACTTGTTTTTTTATACTATGGGCATTTTTTTGAAATCTAACACAAAAATGACCTTTGTTCTTAGAACCAATTCTATAAATAAACACAATCATACATTCAAACGAACCATGTGCTATTTCAAAGCCCTGTGACTCACCATTATAAAAACAACTCAAGTGTTTGGGCCGTTCCAAGAAACTCGAGTCGTAAAGCGGTTTGATTACATTACGCGCGGTCGCCGAGCGCCCGCGCTGATAACGGTAACTTGAGACGCTTGTAAATAATAATTATTTTACTGTGCAACTGTGGTTTTATTTATTAATTATGTTAAGAATTTAATTACCTTGCATATAAAACCTTAAAATATATAGGTCATCGATTTACTTTTCGTGCTATACCTAAATTTACCACAATTTTTGGTAAAAAAACCCTTTGCTAAATTTCAACCAATTTTAGAAAAAAATTAAAGCACACAAACACACTAAACTTGAGTTATTATAATGGCCCTGTTCATCACCTTTAAAGAAAACAATCAAGTCCATACACCATTCCCAGAAACAAAGCCGTAAAACCAGTTTGTTTACAAACATCCGACCGCCAAAATCCCGCCAAAAACGGGTATTGGTCAAGCGACCATGTTTGGTCAGTGTACTATTAAACCTATTTAAATAGTTTGGTCAAGCAACCGGCTAAGTAGAAATTCACAATTTAAACAGAGTGAGTGTGTAATTTGCCAGTAATGATGGTAATCTTCCAGAGCTGGATAATTTTCCTCAATTGATATTCCAGGACCTAATTCTATTTTTTTTAGGAATTTATCAAATCAAACAATTTCGTTCGTACTATGGAGAGCACGACAGGGCCTCCGGACAACTACGAGGTAGGATACAATCAAGGCACACAAGTAGAAAAACTTTTTATATTTATAAATTAGTTGACACCACCCCATCAATATTTTACCAACTCTAGAGCTGCTCTTGCTGGATACTGGAAGGAAAAATGGAATTTACGGGAGGATGAAAAAATGCGTTCCTTCGATAGCAGCCTCCAGCGCGCCGGTTCAGGCGATATTTCCTCCAAGATTCACGAGAGGGGAGAGTTTGAGATTTTCACCACACAGCGGGAGCGCGGGCGCACGGGATACGTGTCACCAGTAAGCGAGCGGATTCGCGAGTGAGTGAGGAAGGGAGTTGTTCGAAAGAACGGAATAGGGAAGAGTGGTAGCAAGAAAGGAATCGATTTGAATGGAAAATCGTTCTCGAATGAGTTATTGAGTGAAGTGTAATATAATGTTACAAGTATGTGTTTATGGTTTTATAATGAGGTGTAGATAGAATAAATAGATATAAAATAATGCGAATGGCGCAGACAGATACTGTTGTAATTGTTTAGTAGGCAGACGCACTGTTGGCTGCTGTGCACATGTGATGCGTATAGTGTGATTGCTGATGATCAATATTGACTGAAATTTCCAATAACTTAGAAGTAGTCCAAAGGAAAACTTAGAAATACTCCAAAGTAAAAATACTGAAAATAGATTTCAACGAATTATCAACAATCTAAAACAATGTCAGAAGCGAAAAATTTTCGCCCTGTTTGCCTTCCATTTCTACGGCTCTCTCTTCCGTTTTCTTCCTCTCCCGTGTATAACTTTTGTTACTGGCACTTCTATATCACTTTTAGCTTTACTTTTAACGAACTTTTGCTAATGAAATTCTCCAAAATACCACAAAACTTAAATAAAATCGGCAGACGCAGGCGCACGTTTTTACATGAAAGACGCCATATTGAAAAACGTAAAATTAATCGCTCTGATTCTCAGCCGCGACTTAAGCTGTAATTGTTTCTCAGCAAAAGGGATATACCTGTCTTTGATCTTAATGTAGTGTTTTGACGCAAATTTTCTATAGGATTTAGCTACTTGTGATAAGAAAAGATATTTATATCATGAATCAAATTGGTCAAAGAATAAAATGACGTTCATAATTCAAAACAGACCAGAGTTTGGATATAGCTGCCTTTGATTCTATACCCCTAGGGCAACGCGTGGTAATTGGTACATGATGGCTCCGAAGCACGCTTTGTCTCAAATGCTTTGCTTACCTTTAACGCAAGAAGTAAATCGGGCGATTATCATGACAACATAAACTATGAAAACTATGAAAAATGGATACGGACTAAACTAATGCCATACATTCCGCCTAATTAATAAAAAAATAAATAAATATTCCACAACTTTTCACACAACGCCATTTAGTCCCAAGTTAAGCTTGAGAGCTTGAGTTATGGGTACCAAACAGCTGATAAACATACTTATATATTTCTAAATACATACATATTATAGATAAATTACACCCAGACACAGAACAAATGATCGTGCTCATCACACAAACACACAATTTGTCCTGGGTGGGAATCGAACCCACGACCTCCGGCATAGCAGTCAGGGTCACTAACTACTAGACCAACAGGCCAGTCAAAACTACTAGACCAATTCTGTTGTTGTGGTTGACAACGCCATGACAACAAACAATACGTATATAATACATCTGTGCCAACCACAATAAAAACCTTCGCTCATCGCATAACCGTCTTCTCCTATGTCCCACTCATCGTACTGACTTTGTTCATAGTTCTTTTTTTGTGCAGTCTGTTTCTCTGTGGAACGCTCTCCCCCAGGAAATCAGGATGGCAACCAACCGTTTATCTTTTAAGGTTAAGGTTCGCGAGCATATTCGTAAGAAGTTGGCAGTAGTATCTTCACAGCGCTAATGTTTTCTCTTCTTTCTATCTCTTCGTAATTTAATTTATTATATATATTATATTTATAGTGTAAATATTTATGTATTTATACTGATATTATGTATTAGTATTCTTTGATTCCTTTTATTTTTTCATTTTTAATTGCACCTACCACTGTTTTTCTCTGCATCACCTAAAGGTTGACTGGTAGAAAATGCCTATGGCATTAAGTCCGCCTCTGTACATTAGTGTGCTTGAAGTATTAAATAAATAAATAAATAAATACGATCTCGCGCCTACATCAAACTCAAAAATAGCAGATATACAAGCATGGCTGTCTGGAAAGGCATACACTATGGCAATAATTTATTGAAACCGGAATTATACAAAATAATCAAATGTTATAAAGAGCAGTTCAAAACATTTTCGATTGACAAAATTTTGGCAGAACAGAATCATACAATTTTAAGACTGTCTCCGTACCACCCAGATCTTAACCCCATAGAGATGGCATGGTCTACCATTAAACAATATGTTGGTTGCAAGAATGTTAAATGGAGTTAGGTACAAGTGCCGTATAAGGCCCACCTCCTATCATGGCCCACTTAAAAAATTATAACCTTACTCACGTAAGTATATTTATTTTTTTTACAACAAAATACAGTATGTTATATCGCGTTACACCTTGATAAATCTTGATACTAAGCCAAACATGACTTTACTCGAGAATAGGTATCCACGGAATATATTTATTCTTATATTGAACTCTCGAATAACTTCGTCCACGTTCCACCACTCTACACCGGAGTAAATTTACTCTCGGATAGATAATCTGTGACAGGGAGTGAATGCAAATGATTAAAATGAATAATTGTATAAGCCACCCAAATTCAATTGCTCGTTTTTCTTCTAATAGGTAATGTGTATTGCATATTATTCTACTCGGTAGGGTTATACGTATGTCAAAAGTGTCAAAACTAGAAATTCTAACCTCATCAATATTTCGTGGTGTTTGTTTCACACAAACAAATCTCAAAAACGCCGGCTGTTTTTGAGATTTGTTTGTGTTTTTTATAAATTGCAATAAGTATGTCACATATCGAGAAGCGAAAACGAAGCCCCAACTGGTTGGCTTCAGAAAATCATTTTTTATTAGACATTGTAGAAAAGCACTTCAGTGTAATCGGAAATAAAAAAACAGATGCCGTGACTATGAAGCAGAAGACTGCCGAATGCGTGACAATGAGTCATGAATATAATTACCAAACAATCCAATGCTCAAGAACTTCAGAAAACCTCAAAGCACAATGGGAAAGCATGAAGAAGGCGGTAAAAAAAAAGACTTCAAATATAAGAATGCATAAGATTCAAACAGGTATGTAATATCTAATGTATGTGTTTACATCATATATTATATTTTTACTTTTATTTGTGACCGTCAGAATGACTGGACCAAGTGAGATATGTCCTTAAGACCATGTGCACTATTTAATACCTATTTGCTACTATTTAGTACCTAAAGTGACATATTTGGTACCTTTGCAAAAAGAAATATATCAATGAAATAAAGTGGCCAGCCATCCTGACGTCAGGTTGGCTGGCCACTTCCAAGTTCTCGTAGTTTTAGAGTTATATCAACCGTGTTGTTAATGTTAATATTTACTACCTATTTGCTACCTTAACATACATTTTTTTCACAACTTCTACTTTTACAATATTTATTTTTTACAGAAGGTGGACCTCCAAAACCAAAAACCGAAGATCCTTTTTACAATCGCATCCTTAGCTTGATACAATAGCGGCATCCTCAGTACCTCAGTCTACCGAGGTACAAGAATCACTGTCTGAAGTGGCACGTGTTGGAGTTATTGAGGTTATTGAAGTTAAGCCTTCTGCGCCAGTGTGCACCCCTGTTCTAGCCCCTGTCATAGAACCTGACTGGGGTAACTGCTCACAAGCACCAGTTTCTGGGAATTTAATAGAAGATGAGCCTGCAGTACCTTTTCGCACCCCCCTCCCAGCCCCTGTCAAAGAACCTGACTGGGGTAACTACACACCTGTTTTTATTAAAAACACCAGTCTCAAAGAATTTAAAAGAAGCTGGTTACATAAATAGAGGGATTTCAAAGAGGCGCCCTATTCTTCTAGCACCATCGGCGGATCGATAAAAAGATTGAGGGAGGCTATTATTGCATAAAGAGAACACGCTGATGCTGAAAGAAGAGAAGCAAATAGCATGTTCAATATCATCATGAAAATTAAAGAGCAGGAATTAATTATAAAAAGAAGAGGCAAAGCAGAGTACAATTAAAACCAGATTATTTTTATTAGAATCAAGAAATAAATACTTAACAAACACATCCCACTAATATTATATAAGCGAAAGTTTGTATGTTTGTTACTTCTTCAAGCTCAAACGGCTGGGCCAATTTTGATGAAATTTGGTACACAGGTAGAAAATAGCACAACTAAGGTACTTTTTATCCCGAAATTCACATGGGAGAGAGATCCTGGGGCACAGCTAGCTATATTACTTAGATCAAACCTTGAAAATATCATTAATCATTGCATTTCTAGTCATACTAGTTTCATTCTGAAAGTTACATGGTACACTGTCAACCTGACCATGCTCTATGAGTTGTACCCATGACATAGGCCGTCAGTACAGGTGTACTGATTGGCCTATGTCATGGGTACAACTGAAATGATTTCAGGAAATGGCAGGTAAAGTAATTTCGGGATCATCGGGAGGAGCAATATCTCCTTGTTGCAGCAGCATATTATGCAGTACTTCAGTGGCAACAATTACCACTAGGGCTTTGTCTAGTTTTATGCGCATGCCTAGAGCTAATACTGGGAAATTTCTCTTCCATACATCATAAGAACTTTCCACTGGGATCATAAATTCCGGGATCCGTTGTATAGCTGTTCTGCAGGTGTCTCTAAAGGAGGCATCATGTATGTGTTTGACGCATAACCACCATCAACCAATAATAAGGCATTACCGTAACTTCCCATTTCAAACTTTGCTTTTCTGTAGCAGTTATTAAATATATGGCTATCATGGGCTCCTGCGGGCCACCTTGCCACTATGTCGGTTATTAGAAAAGTAGCCTTTTCTGTTCTTAAACTGTTCTGCTTGGTCTCCACCTGGTGAGCTAATACGTACATGCGTACAATCCATAGCACCAACTACTCTGAGAAAACGATCTATTTAAAAAAAATGTCTTGTTCTGTTTTTATTTCTTCGCTTGTCTCAAGAAATTTTATAAAATCTTTATGTAAACTTACTATTGCACTACTGACCCTATGAATGATCCTGTGGGAAGTTGATGTACTCAGGCCACAATAGTCACCAATACTCATCTGTATGTTATTAGGTGCATAAAATCTTAATGTTCCTAATAACTGATTTATGGGTGGCTAGCAGACGTCCTGTGGTTTCACCCGCGTAGGTCCCGTTCCCGTGGGAATACAGGGATAAAAAATAGCCTATGTCATACCAAATTTTATTAAAATTCATTCAGAAGTTTTTACGTGAAAGAGTAAGAAACATCCTCACAAACTTTCGCGTTTATAATAGTATATACACAGAAGTTTCTCAAACAAAAAATTAAAACAAATTAGATGTGTACCTACAGGTAGATGAAGTAATATTTGATTCGAATGTTAGATAAACGCATGGCAGTATTACACAGAGTAGGTTTTACGTAAAACTTACCTATTAGAGTCATATTCCAATTTATGTAATTTCAATTCTCAAAAGCAAACATAACGCTGCTCGCTTAGATAAACGGAACCCTTTAATGAAATCTATGTTATCGTAGTCGTCAAAATAATTATTTCTTCCTTGTTCCATCTTGGTCGCCTTTAATCCTCAATTATTTAAGAGCATTAATTGAGGATTCGTTCTGATATTTTTAGACAATACAGGCTTATCTGAACTATTTTCACTTTTGACAAAAATACTTATATTTTTATGCCAGCGCGCCAGTAAGCGAATCAGCTGTCAAAACAATGACACTCGAAAATGATGAATGACTCCATTAAAATATATATATATTTTTTTTTTAATAAAATTGAGAAAACACATTTCTCAAACCAAATAAATGGCGTTATAATTGGTGAAAAAGAAATCATCCTTTATAATAAAAGTTTACTGACCTGTAAGCGTACACCGTACCTACGCAAGGAACGACGAATACCTACTAGGAGTTGTAGGCATGTGCGCGTGGTGCGAAGGCAAAAATATTTTTTTATTTACATAGGTACTTTATGATGTTGTTTTATGAAATACATAGTCACAAATTAACTTCGGTGATGGCGGAGGTGTGTGGTACGGTCACTGTGCTGGGAAAGTCCAATCGGCCAATCCATTGCTCTTCCAACATTTCAGTGAGACACTGTCTGGCAGCCACTACTGAATGAGCAGGTCCCCGTCCAGATAGTACCATAAACGGCGATATGCACCCACACTTATCAGTGTAATGCCACACCTTCGAGCAATTCTAAAAACTTGGGTCCATTCAGGTTACCATCGATAAACACGGGACTAATTATGACAGCGGACCAATAGTAACAACCCAGACATTCACGGAAAAACTGTACGACTCTCGGTTAAAAAATTATTATTTAAGCATCTGATTTCGCAATTAACAGTCACACTCTCCACTTTCCCTAATAAACAATGTACAACCAATAAAAATATCATATTATTTTACTATCCCATTCTTATTACAAAAATTAGGTTAACACAAAATAAAAACAAAAACAATATCTTAGAAAGGCGCGCGCACAGGTAGTAAACTCGTCAACTAAATCCATCAATGACTTCAGCGGCAGACTAATTGACATTTTTAATATTCACACCCTTGCACACACCAAAGAAATTAGAATCTTGTCTGCAAGTACCCCGTGGCAGGTCGGGCATAGCGATTTACACCTTATGTTGTCAACGGTAAGAACATAGTTGCATATTTTTTCATACCTCCCATGCGGTCCCTTTTCATCTTTGAATTTGGCGCACAAAAAACACCTTCAACTATTAGCCGTAAGGACATTTTTCGCTTAAATTGTTAAGTTTCTTGTAATAATATTTATACAAAGACAGTTAAGTGCTTTTAGGTAATTCAAGATGGCAACGTTTGAAGTTTTGAACTAGATATCTTCACTGGCCACGGGTCTTTGACCTAGTTTTATTGGGCAGCTGATTAAATGTATGCTCTACATGATGTTGTGAAATATTAAAATGGAAAAAAATCTCCCTCGGCTATAATATTGTATATTTTAAAATATTTTTTTATGTATACGGTAAAATACCTAATATAGAATACGTGGTTTCAATTAATGTGATAACCTAATCGCCACCCTGTATAGCTAAGGAACATGCAGAAAATGTGACAATCGCGATGTATGTGAATGCAACGGGTAATGCAGTGCCTCCAATGATCTTATTCAAGGGCAAAATATTAAAACCAGAATTTTGTGACAATTTTCCTGCTGAAAGCTTAGTGAAGATGGCACCCAAGGGAAGTATGACGACCGAACTTTTCGATGACTTCATCGAACATCTGGGTCAGTATAAGTCTCCAGGAAAATGAAAATGGAAGAAGAAAATATCAACCCACAGTCTAGAGAAAAATACAGTTCATTTGCTAAACGTGATCAGGAAAGATCTGAGGATTCTGATGAAAACTTACCACTTTCTAAAATTAAAGAGTAGTAAATAAAACTAAACTGACACTATTTTCAAAAAGATATAAAAAGGTAATTAAATTAACCCAGCGCGTTCAAAATGATCATGTAATTAACATGTCTGATAATAAAAGTAAATCCGTATGGAAAATTATAAATGGACCCAATCAAAATTTGAAAAATCATCATTAAAATAAATGGCGGGAAAATAATTAACCCTTATGAAATATCCAATGATTTCAATAATTATTTCATCGACAAAATAGTACCTAGGTATGTATTCACTCAACATGCAGTATAAATCATATATGTCTACTGAACAAAAGTCTATGTTTTTGAATCCATGCGTGATTGTATTTATGTTTTATTATTAATGTAATGTATTGTTATATTGAGCATGTTTTTATTTCTCTGTAAAAATTGTTATTATTATTAATCATGTTTGTATGCCTGTAATAGGCTGATCATAGCGCACTTTTATCTTATTCATGATCAACCACTGTACCTATGTTTCATAAATAAAATTCTGATTCTGATTCTGAAAAAAAAAAAATTTCAGGCGCTAAGGCACCATTTAATAAACAAATTCCTTTGCCAAATATCGCAACAATAAAGAATAAACCAAGGCGTAAAGCTTTAAACTATATCGGGCATAAAATTACCAAAGACTTAGATTCTCAGTAGTTACCAAGTTACATACTTAATATAATTTACGTGACTGCCTCGTTGGTCTAGTGGTCGCAAGCGCTACTGCTGTTCATGAGGTCCCGGGTTCGATCCCCGGGTCGGGCAAAGTGTCATTGAGTTTTTCAATCTGGAATTTCTCAGTAACAGCCCGGAGTCTGGATGTGTGCCCGATGGATGGCAATAGGCTCGCCCCCTATTACATGGGACTTAAACATAATGGCGAAATGTGGGTGTACTACCAGGTACACCTCTGCCTAGCCCTTCGGGGATTACAGGCGTGACGATATGTATGTATGTATGTATAATTTACGTTTTCTCTATGAATAATTAAAATCAGCCTGTTCGATGCTATCTACTATAAATAAACAATCTCCAATCATTTGACTGCAATTTGAATTTAAATGTTGAATAACTTCGAAAACCATTTGACCTATTGTGCTGCTCGTTTCTGACTTTTATTTATTTTACTAGTTAAATGCAACTACACACATCAAAAGTGTCTAGGGATCAACATATATTTTTGCAATAACTTTTCTCCTGATTGATATTAATTAAAATTTTCTTTAAGGATTCATCAAATAAAGTGTTTTCGTTTGTCACAGTAATGATAAACCAAGTCACCTTTGCATTAATAAAGAAATTGGCCATTTTCCTAATAAAGGGATTTTTGACATTTGAACCACTAACATTAAAGTTCGAAAAAAAGACTGAAATAACAGTTTTCTTTAAAATTTTATTGGGTAACTTAAACACTTAATAATCCGTGTTTCTACCGCGAACACTAACAACACAAGAACATCGGTTTGGCATACTCAAAATGAGTTCATCCAAATCACGCTGTGGAATGGCCGCCCATGTTCGTTGCAACAACAAAAAAAGGTCTTCTTGCGACTGGATACCCTCCATATTCGGCAGAGCTCTTCTCTGTAGCATATCCCATGCATGCTCAATCGGGTTCAAGTCTGGCGACTGAGCAGGCCAGGGCAGGACATTGATGTTAGCTGCGGCGAGAGTCTGTCTTACAACTCTTGCGGTGTGCGGTCGTGCATTATCATGCATTAACTGAAATAAGGGACCGATTTGCACTTGTAGAGGAACGATGACGTCTGATACAATCGTCTCAGCATAAATTTGAGCGTTGAGGTTGCCTCTGATCCGAATCAACTCAGTTCTTCCGCCGATCCAAATACCCGCCCATACCATGATGGTTCCACCACTATAAGGATGGACTTCCTGGCAGGATTTTAATCGCTGTTGGCGCCCAGGGGTTCTCCAGTGTCGTATACGTCTTGTATCCGGTCTCATACCAAAACGAGACTCATCAGAAAAGCACACGAAACGCCATTGTTCTTCTGCCCAATTTCTGTGTTCAAGAGCCCATTGATATCGAATCCTACGATTGTGCATTGCTATAGGTGGTACCCGTAGCGGTCTTCGGGAATGAAGGTTCACTTCATGCAAGCGGTTTCTGACTGTTTGGTCGCTAATTAAGTTCCCTGAAGAGTGATGAAGCCTCACGAGTTATAAGACAGACTCTCGCCGCAGCTAACATCAATGTCCTGCCCTGGCCTGCTCAGTCGCCAGACTTGAACCCGATTGAGCATGCATGGGATATGCTACAGAGAAGAGCTCTGCCGAATATGGAGGGTATCCAGTCGCAAGAAGACCTTTTTTTGTTGTTGCAACGAACATGGGCGGCCATTCCACAGCGTGATTTGGATGAACTCATTTTGAGTATGCCAAACCGATGTTCTTGTGTTGTTAGTGTTCGCGGTAGAAACACGGATTATTAATTGTTTAAGTTACCCTATAAAATTTTAAAGAAAACTGTTATTTCAGTCTTTTTTTCGAACTTTAATGTTAGTGGTTCAAATGTCAAAAATCCCTTTATTAGGAAAATGGCAAATTTCTTTATTAATGCAAAGGTGACTTGGTTTATCGTTACCGTGACAAACGAAAACACTTTATTTGATGAATCCTTAAAGAAAATTTTAATTAATATCAATCAGGAGAAAAGTTATTGCAAAAATATATGTTGATCCCTAGACACTTTTGATGTGTGTATGTGTGAAAATAATTCACAACTGTTTTGTTTATTCTTTAAAATCTTGATCTACAGACAAAGAAGGCGGAAAAGTGTTTGTAAGTATTACACTTATAAACACTTTTCCGCCTTCTTTGTCTGTAGATCAAGATTTTAAATGTAATATGAGAGGGTAGAATATAAATAATTTACACTATTCATTGTTTATAGTTAGCTAGTTAAATGAGTCAGTTTAGTTACGACTGCCTATCAATTTTGTCAAAATTCTTGTAAGTGATTCGTGAAAAATGTCTCGTTGTCTTCAAAATGAGGAAATACTTTCTTTGTTGCAAAATATTCGTAAAGATGGGTCGGATTGTGACTCTGAAAGTTCAGAACGTGATGGCGACGATGATTATCCGGTACCACCTGTCAGTTCGAGTTCCTCTACGAAAAAAAACCAGATACCTCTAGCAAAGGGAAATGCCCATTTTCGGCCATGAAACGCCCAACAATTTGCTTTTGTTACAAAAATACGTCTTTTTTATGGTAATAAATAGCGGTATTCTTTTATCCAAAGAAGATTGGAAAAATATTGCACAAATAAAAAGTAAAAGTAGCAGAGTAGTAGTAGTAGTTGGGCTAAATAATAATAATAATAATAAATAAAAAGTAACGAAATGATAAATGACACTAGGTAAATCCGTAGGTTACGGAGAAAAATAAAAGTGTTGCCAATTACTAATCACGTTAAAAAAAAAACGATTCTCTGTTTGTCGATCGATTTATAAGGTGTCATAATTTATTCTGATGTTATGATAATGAAACTAGTGAATTGCTAGTTGGTTTACTATAAATTCTTTAGATCATAACGAAAATACACAATTATTCACCTCACCACACCTTTCTATAAAACATTTAATATACAATTTAAATAAGTACAAGAAAATGTATTTTACTAAGCGTGCAGAACTTAAAGCGCTTCATAGACTTTAATTAAAATCCAAATGAAAAATCGATATCGATTATGGGTTTGTTAAGTGGCAACATCGAATCTGTCAGCTGTCACGCGAAATTACAAGTGTTTACATGCTCTGTGATCACAACAAAATTACCAAAAGTCGAATTCGTTTGCATTTGTGTTATTTTGTTAACTAATAGCAATGATTCCGGTATAAGTGCAATAAAAATGTATTGTTGCAATTGTATTGTCGGCCGTCGAACGGTAGGATGCTGTGCCCATGTTATGGCGGTAATATGGTAGGTATTTGGGTTGGGCACGGCATCAGACTTATATTTTACCTCCTGCTCAATTCCTTGATGATGTGCTGATTGTTTATGATACAAATAATGTTTATGGTTATAAAATACCTTATTGTAAAACTGTAAATATAAAACCTTTATATCTTAAAAATCCGGACTTCTTTAAATCAATTCCTTAACCAGTTCATTATTTTTATTGCATACTATCATTTCCATATGCTTTTATATGTGGGCACCCGTGGCCGAAGTGTCTATGACCGGTGGGCATTCCCCTTTACGAAACACGTTGACAGGTTGAGTTCTCGCTGCCGCGATCATAGCCGTGGTCGTCGTGGTCGAGGCCGACGAAGGAGTCATAGTTCGGAAGATTCTGAGCTTCAAGGTCTTATCACTTCTTCGACGGTACCTCGTGGAGACTTCAAATAGAATCTACTCTCAAAGTGGTTGTAGTTGACCAGATGGCAAAAAATAAAGTGTAAAAGCGGCATCTCGGAGGTGCAGGCCTGTTGTACAGGTTTTTTTCAATATTTTGGACCTAGCAGGGATAAATTCCTTCATTTTGTATAAGAAAATGTCAGATACCAACATAAAACGAAGGAATTTTATACTAAGTTTAGCAAGCGAACTTAGCGGTAAGGTAGAAATCGAAGCGAAAATCTGAAGCTGAACCCTTGCCTGAAGAATCCACACCTTCTCGATCAGGGGTTACAACATCATCACTTGAACGACGTGTCTCTAGAGGAGTCGAATCCTGTTGTTTGTTGCTCCTATTCACATCGGGAATTGTAGAAGCTTCAGCATCAGGCAATGTTTGTGACACCACAGGAACTGGGCGGTCTGTCACGCTGGCCATGAAGTCTCTATCGAAAAACATATCCTTATTAAAGGGCAAAATTCCACATTTTGCGAAAACTGTTTAGTGGTGTCATAGATCTGGGATAAGCATGACCAATGAATCTCGCTATCTCGTAAATTGTAACAGGTTTCCTGGGTTCTGTAGCATCCATGATTCATGTGCGGAATAATAATAGGTCTTCAAAGGGCCCATCAAACCCACATCTAAGGGTTGCAGTTTGTGAGTAGTGGGAGTATTAAACGTAAGAACTACAACACCAGATTGTTTCGCCAAATCTAAAGCCACAAAGGTGACTCATAATTATCCATTATTAGCAGACATGGATTTTCTGGTGTCGTGCTTGAACACTTAATGAAATATTTCATTACCTCCACGAATAAGTCACTAGTCATCCAACCTGATGGATTCTCGAGCCCTAAACTACCTGGCGGTGCTTCGTGCATCATCGAGTTTTTAAAGTGTGCCCTTGACAAGAGTGCCCTTTTCTCCACTTGCGACTTTACCTACTTTAGCTCCTGCTGGAGCCACAACTTTCTGAGGTTTCTGGACGGTGGTTGTGCCGGTTTCGTCAACGTTGAATATTCGTGTTCCAAACAACAGACAACTCTTCCAAATTATTAATAATATTTCCACAGTTTCACGGTTAAATAAGGTAGCTCGTGCGAGACTTACAACTTCTGGTTTCATCACCGAAATATCAGGATATCTTTTTTTAAGAAACGAAACCATTCCAAACCTGCCCATTGATCTCTTTTCCATGAGCTTGGCATTTTGATGCCATTACGCATTGCTATTTCATAAGACACCTTCCTACATTCTTTGACGGTTAAGGTTAACATTAGTGCACAGTCCTTGTAGTATTTTAATAATATATGTTCTTGTTCTTCAGTAAACACTTTATTAATATAGTACCTGTACAAGTGTTATATTTTCACCATTTTCACTTTTGTTTTTCACGTAACGGCGCAATGTGAATTTTACAGGTTTTTGCCGCCGTCCTAATGGAGTTACCATTTTGTACCATTTGTAAAGCTGACATCATGACTTCTTTTGTGTGTTTTCCTATTTTCCGTTCCTTATTTTTTGGTGTTAGCATCCTAGAATAAACAAATATAACAATGATTGATTTTCAACATGGGGCTATTAAGGAACAATGAACCAGGCTCGTAAGATACACAATAAATCACGTCTGCATAATTCTCAGTGACCCGGTTCACTGTGTTGCTAACTTGTTATTCAAACGAATTTTCTTTAAACACAATAATATATGTTGCCCAGGAATACCAGTATCCTTCTGTATAATACAAGTTAAAAGATAACAATATTTTGATATACTAACATAGAACTGTGTTTTTTTTTATTTTGTCCATATATGTTCTACCAAACATTTTAAATAGCTTATTATTTTCCGAGTGACTAATAACTTAAAAGTCGACTAAATGTTTGCAACAAATAAAATAACTTGCCAGCGATTAAATATTTTCGCGACTATTATATTATGTAAGGTTCAAAATTAAGGGTGTTATAAAAACTAAAAACTAGCAGCTGCGTTTAGGTCGCAAATAAACTATACCAGTCAATTGAAATATTAGGCGAGGAGCTATATATAATGACTTGGCGACTAATAATGATAGTATAATGTGGAGATGAGTCAGTTAGAGTTAAACAGACGACAGATCGTATCGAATATTCAGTTCATTAATTGTTCGGCTAGGTTAGGTTAGGTTAGAACTGTGACCACGCAACGCGCGAAGGCGAGCGAGCAAAGCGAGCGTGCCGCGGTAGCGGCCGCCGAGCGCCAGACTCCCTCATTATTTTAAATAGAATCTGATTTGTATTATTTATGAATGCCCATTTTCTATTTTATTTTCATCATTAAGTTTTCGCTTAGATATTATTTCAGTTCCCAAAAGTAAAACTTGATGCTAGTTTAAATTAAAACGGAGCTTTTATCTGATATATTAATATGCTACCTTTTACTTATTACGATACTCCTTATTAGCTGCCAACCCATTATAATATATGGTACCCACTCTATTTTATTTTAAAACCTATATTCATTTTACTTAGTTGCTGCATTAAATACATGCCATTTTAAATTACCTACCTTCTGTATCTCTGGTTCATTAAAACTTCTTGTCTCCGAAGCTGTTTTTACCATGAGTGCTACAGATGGAGTGTATAATGATAACTATTCACGGTGGACAAACCAGGGCAAACGCTTGTCCCCCAAATTATTGCCATTATAAGAAAACTTTTATTAAATTACAAAATCGTCGTCATCGTTTTATTACATCTGTGCTGGATATTTATTTTGTTTTATTGTCAATGTCTCTGAGTATACCCCAAACCAAATAATAATTTAATAATTTATTACCAAAGTCTTAATACACGTAAATAATATTATAGTGAGTGCTAAAAAGTAAGTAAGTACTTATTTATTATTGTGTTTTTATTATTGTGTGAATAATTGAATATTCTGTCGACAATTTATTTTCGGTTAATTCCATTTTTTTTTTTTTATACCACGACGGTGGCAAACAAGCTTACGGCCCGCCTGATGGTAAGCGGTTACCGTAGCCTATGGACACTTGCAACACCAGAGGCGCCACACGCGCGTTGCCGACCCTTTAAAAACCTATTTACTCCCCTTTTGAAGAACTCCATACTGTTGCCCTCCGAGATCAACTACGGCTCTTATGCATCTGCCGGACAAAAAGCTAGCAACCCATTTGCATAAACCCTCGGGCAGGCCGTAAGACGGTAACTTCGATTCGCTTCAGATCCAGAAGTATAAAAAAAAACAAATAAGTGTTATGGTCTTCTTTATGTCGACTCAAAACCACCTAGCCACTGGGGAATTTACAGGGCCTCTGGGAGCCAAAAGGGCGGAATCCCAGTGACTAGTTCTAAAAGAAATTTTAAAAGAGTATGGTCCAGATTAGATATGGGTAACTCAGGAGATATAGATATAAAAATAAACCAAAAACCAGAAATAAAAAAATCATCGAAAATTTACACAAGAATCTGAATCATAGATCATTCGGTCACATCGAATCAAATACAATAAACGCAGAATCTACAATTATGAATCCACGTTTTAAAAATAAGGGATTTAAGGACTCCAGATTGTATGATAGGGCTAGTTTTAAATCTTTGATAGCCCTATCAAAGATTTAAAACTCAAAATTGGACGAAGTTCCTTATGGAAAACAACAACTCCAGAGGCAGCACAACCAGGACCTGGCCCTAGTCACTCAATTTGGTTTGAGTTTGACTTAACTAGATAAATATCTACATGAGCTGCTTATAAAGCGTACAGAAGATCCCTTAAAATGATGCACGCACGGAAAAACATATATCCACTGTTATTTAATTATATCATGAAAAGGCACAATCTTGTCGCTCGAAAGAGATGCCAAAGTTACTGAGCCTGAATACCAAGTAAAACAAATGCCAAAATAATTTTATAGATTTTAAAAAGCTGATAAAAAGGAAGAATTGGTTAAAAGACATAAACGGCGATAAAATTTACTGGAGCAAAATAAAAGAAAAACTTCTCTCACGAGCATCCTCATTCAATTTACTTCAGGAATAGTTTTATAGACAAATTACGGGAGATGCAAATCATAGTAAGAACTAATTCAAGAAGGCGGCGAGGAGAACCTACTGAAGATCCTGAAAACTCTTGCATACGCTGAACCGCTGCCTATACCTTTCCCTTTACATAAGGATTTGATAAGTTTGTGTAATTCAGGAGCCATACCAGACCATTACCAAACTTTTTATAGAAACTTAGTTCTATAACTTAGTATTATTAGTTTTTTTGGACAATTCGATCTCTGTCACCAATGGTAGTGACGGGGAAGATTACGTATTTTACTTCGGTGAACTGAAATATAATTTGACCATAAATGAGAGCCTTTCTCGAACATGTAGACACCGCCGCGTTTTTAGAGTATATAAAAAACGTTTTCTCTGTGGGATGGCACCGCACGGGAAAAATGATTTTGGAAGAAAAGTTTTACAAAGAATAAGCAAATGCAGTTAAAAGTTAGTGTCATCGTAGTTTGCACACAATAGAATCACGCAACCCCAATTGGCGACCCCAAATTCACCGTGACAAACCTGTTTGTGCGCCTGGACAGTGGCGAAGAAAAGTTAATTTGGTGTTCACAAAATCAAGTACTTAATCAAGAAATGTTACTGGTTACGATTGTTGAGCATAATATACCGTGATACTTTCAACACGAAGATCAAATTTGTTACGAGATAACATTTTTGATAGTTTAACTATTAATACAGTGCCAACTGTTGTCCTTTGCCTTGTTGTCCTTTCAAGCGGTAGCTTGAAGATTCAGGCTCCACAGGTAAGTTTATCCTTGGAATTATTTTGTGTGTGCTCCTGGCGCCCGAGTTTTCTATATTTCTTTTGTTTATTTGGAACACACTACACATTTTTCTTATTTTATATCATAACCCCATAACACATTTTTTTTATTATTACAATTGTCGCTCAGCGAACAGGGACTAGAAGTAGGTTTGTCTGGTATATACTGTCATTACCGCACTACTATTTAATATATCTTAATTATAAATTAGTTTGTTTGTTATTATGTAATTTAATTGTTTGACTCATAATAAAATTGGTAACTTGTTTTGGTAAATCATTTGTAAACAGTGCTTGGATTTACAATTAATAATTTTGTTTGTAACCTGTTGTTTATTAACATGTTTTTTTTAGTTAGTTAGTGTGTGATTTAAATACAGCAACCCTAAATAACCCCAACCCTCCACCCCCAACCCTTTTTTTTTTGTTCTCGCTGGGAAAAAATGCATTACGCATACCCGCCCATCGGGGGATGGGCGGGGGATGTGGGACTCCCCGGTTTTACCCGGTATAGCCACTAAAAGAACCCAGCGGCGCTCCCGCTTCGTCTGAGTGGCGGGGGACTGGGAAACCGGCTAAGCCTTTACGTCCAGTCCACCGCCGACGATAACCCGACATACCGGACCCCTCACGGCCTCCCCAGGGTGGGGAGGCCGTGCCACCCCCAACCCTAGTTTAACATTAACAACACTGGATTTCATTTTATTTACCTTATTTGTCCTTCAACCTCTGAAGTGTTCGAATACGTCCGTTGTGTCTATTGCGATACTCGTCAAAATAGTTAAATCTAAATATGACGCCACTGAATTACAAAGCGATTTGGATGAATTGGGGATATGGTGCCAAAGAAACCAGATGCTCCTTAATCCTAGTAAGTGTTACCATTTAAAATTTACTAGGAAACATCATCTTATCGACCAAGACTATTATATTGACGGAGAAAAAAATAACGGATTTAGATGACTTTTGACAAAAAATTAACTTTTATTCCTCACATGGACAATATAGTAAAAAAGTCTTTCAAAATGCTTGGTTTTGTTATTAGAAACGTAAAGCAATTTAAAAACTGTAGGACTAAAATTATCGATAGGCTCAAACATTTTAATATGGATTCCCTTGACAAACGTCGACGACTAAATGACGCGATGTTTGAGTGTAAAGTTATGGCCCATAAAATTGACTGTCCAGAAATATTAAATAATTTTAGCTTCCGTGCCCCCTCCACAATTCCTCGCAATCTTATCAAGCCCCTCTGCCCTCCACAGAGAAGAACGGTTTTAGGTGCCAATTCTCCCTATGCAAGGTTCTGCAGAGTTGTGAATGATTGCAGTGATCGGATCGACATTCATTTCGACAGTTTGGGCAAATTGAAAAACAGTTTTTATAAGTATCTAGCCGAACTTTGAGGCAACATGTATTTGTTTATTGTACCACCTAGTTATCAGGTATAGTTTGTTTTGTTTTGGTTTTGTTTTGATCTTATCTAGATTAAATTTAAATTGAAGTAATTTATTCAGCTCCCACGCAACTGTACCATAGATTTATTTTTATTTATTTTTGTAAGTTACGACAACGTTTTATGTGCATGAAGAGTTCACCTTTAAGTGGTTGTTACACTTTACTGTTTGGTTGCTTATGTTTAAATTGCTTGTACCAGTGTATACAATTGTTGGTGATTCAAATAAATAAATATCTAGTGTTTTTTTATACGTTTGTCGAGTTTGTTTCTGTTACTTTGTTATTTTTTTGTGTTAAGTGTTGTGGTTTTGTGGTTTTGTTACGTTTTTGTTTCCGCTGAACATTTATCATGGACGCTCAGCCTTCTACTTCGTCGCGTAGGCGTGATGAAGAAAGTTTATCACCAAGAAAAAAAACGTAAGCTCATATCATTTAGCCAAACAGAAAAGATATGATTATGAACGTTTATAAATATGTTCATACTGAGAAGAAAACCGAATCAACAACCGAGTCGCCGAAAAAAAACGAATGTATTTTAAAAACTGCCGAAATCCTGAACATGTCCAGTACTTCAATCTACAGGGTGCTGAAGGAGCACAAAGAAAATGAAAATTTTAGCTCTCCGAAAATACCTGGCCCTAAATTAAATTTTAAAGACAAATTGGACGATTTCACTCTTTCGGATATTCGTCGAAAAGTTCATCAATTTTTTTATAGAAACGAATCACCATCCTTGAACAAGGTAATGCTAATTTTTTTTTTTATTTAATTTTAAATATCATTGGCAAGTATTACATAATAATATAATAATGCTTGCAAACTGTAATTATAATTTAAGTTCGTAGTTACCTACACCATTTATAATTTTTAGGTTCTTCAAGTCGTAAATGATGACCCAGAACTTCAGAAAAGAAGTACATTATTTCAATTTTTAAAACACCTTCGATTTAAGTACTGGACAAGAAAACGCCGCAGTGCATTAATTGATCGAAATAACACAATTTTATGGTGTCATCGATATTTACCAAAAATAAAGCAGTATCGAAGGGGAGGTCGGCCTATATATTATCAAGATGAAACATGGATTAATGAAGGTTGGTACTAACATTAGCATTTACTGTTTTTCGAGACTATAGACTTTATTTTTTATATTTATTTTGCTCACATACATTTATAAATGATTTTAGGGCATACTGAGAATAAGCACTGGGTGGATACTAATGTGCAATCGACACGGCAGGCTTTCTTAGAAGGCTTAACCACTGGACTAAAAGGGCCTTCAGGCAAGGGAAGACGATTAGTAATGTTGGAAGCGAAGATGGTTTCGTCGCTGACGGTCTACTGGCATTCGAAGCGAAAAAGGGGCTAGATGATTACCACAAGGAGATGAATTCCGATCAATACGAAAACTGGTTAAAAAATATTCTTCCAAAATTAAAAGACAATGCAGTCCTTGTAATAGATAATGCTCCATATCAGACCAGGAAACGGGAATCGTTACCTACTTCTAGCTGGCGGAAAAGGCAAATTCAAGATTGGCTAAAATCAAAAAATATTCCTTAAGAAGAAACAAATGTTAAAACCCGAATTAATTGAAATTGCCCGAATGCACAAAAAAGCCTATGAAAAGTACGTCGTCGACGAGATGGCTGCTGAACAGGGTGTCACTATTTTGCGATTGCGCCCTTACCACTGCGAGCTAAACCCAATTGAGTTGGTCTGGGCTCAAGTAAAGGGACATGTTGCTAAAAATAATAAAAACTTAAAATTGAGTGAAGTACGAAGCCTTTTTGAAGAAGGGCTTCGTCAAGTGACCCCGCAGCGATGGAAAGACTGTGTGGCTCACGTTATTAAAATTGAGGATGAAATGTGTCACCTGGGCCATATACGAGTAGTCGACAACATTACTGATCGCTTTATCATAGAAGTAGGTGGCAACTCTGATGATTCAGACATGCGAGTCATTATCGGAATCTGACCTAAACTTATTACTTGTGTATTATTTCGTTTTAAATAACTACTTACACCTTTTACTTAGGATAACTTATTATAAATAAAAAAACGATACTACTTGATTTTACTAACAGCAATTTACGGTAGTGGCACATCACTATTTAAGAATTACAAAAAACTGGCCACCCATGTAATGTAATTTTAGTCTCCGTGATTAAAAACAGACTTTAGTCATAAAAATTAACAAGAATGGTTCGTCATAAATTGTCGGAAAACCAGTAAAATAAAAAAAATGTAATTACATATTTTTTTATCTTTAATGTGAAATAATTTGTTTAACCTTTCATACTACCAAACAACAGTTATTTGAGTTTAATCGTTTTTATTTTTTCCTGAAAAGTTGTGGTTTTTGACTTGCACGTTTATTCTGTGGGGCCATCGATAAGCAATGTGATAAGCTGGTGTCTGAGTAAGGCATAAAATGCCTGTATTACAAATCACCATAAAATAAATGTTTTATTTTTAATGATTGATGAATATACATTTTATGTGTTCATCAATTATATCGGTTAGTTTTAAAGCTGTAAAATGTAACAAACGAATCACCATGGCTCTGCCTTGGATTATCTAATTTGGGTTACATTTTATAAATGGAGGAGGATACACCATTTTTTTAGCGATTAGATTGTCAAAAGTGCGATTTGGTTACCATTTTCTATGAGATGAAGCAATCAAAATTGTACAATCGATAACTTCCACTCTATTTCTACTTGCTTTTCGTAATAGCGTTAACGATTGTAGATAGTCAAGTTAGCTAAGCCTACTGTATTCTGTGTCTTATACAGACTGTGATATTTCTTATTTTGAACAAATAATGCATTTGAAGCCTTTTTTCGCCCTAATATAGGTAGCAGGGATGTTAAGCCACACCTGAGATCCGCCTAAAGAAGCTATTATAGGTTGCAATACTTCTCGGCTAAAAAGATATGTTTGACTTGGAGGATCATGTAGCAGGGTAAATTTTTAATACGGATTTGCAGTTTCTTTTAGAATACGGTCTCGTCTAATTTTATTGCATTCTGCCCTTTTGCCATATACAATCTGCATTGAAGTCTATGATTTTTTATGTAAAGGAGATCCCTGACCAAAAGTATCAGATTTTTAAACCTGTTGGAATTGCGGCAGGCCAGTCGAGCAAACCCTGTAACCCTGACAGTAAAAGTTGTTTTTGTTCCAAACCTGCTCATAACTGTTCCGTGAATGCTAAATAATCATTGCTTTTGTGTTAATGGCACAACTCATCATTCAATTAAGATCATATATCATCTGTTACGACCCGCATTCATCACAGAGCACAGGCGCTTGCACTTAAGTGCGCCGTGCCATACGGGACTTCAGTGTCGTCGTGCGCGCCCGCGCTGGCTTCCAGCGTGCTGCCGCCGACTTGCTGAGGCTATCCTTAACTCCCGGCCCCTAATTCCTTTATCTACAGACCCTTCAGACCTCACCGGTCTTACACTACCCCACTTCCTCATTAGACGAATCCTCAGCACAGTACCCCATCCTCCAGTCGCAGAAATCAACATGAACAGACTGCAGTGCTATGAGCTTATTGAAAAGCTAAAACAACATTATTTTATGGCTGAGTTTTTCTTATACACAACAGCAAAAGACCAAATGGCATTCGCCAGGTGAAGACCTCAAGTTGGGGTCCATGGTCCTTATCAAAGACCGGCACCAGCCTCGTCTTTCATGGCTACTGGGAAGAGTAACCAAGCTGCATCGTGGACCAGCTCAAGCAAGATGGCGGATATCTGTACCTCTAAGGTACCAGAGGGCATACAACAACATATGACCTCTCCCCATCGCAGCAACTTGAAGCAAGCTTCAAACCCGGAAGCCTGTTACGGCTCGCATTCATCACAGAGCACATGCGCTCGCACTTACGTGCGCCGTGCCATACGAGACTTCAGTGTCGCCGTGGCGCCCGCACTGAGTTCCAGCGGGCAAACGCCGCGCCGGCCCTTTTCAGTCGGTTGTCATCCGTGCGCCTTTGCGAGCTCACGTCGTACGTACGTACGGATAGCGCACTCGTTTAATTTCACGATCTATAGCTACAGCCGAAACAGACTCACAAACCTAACCTCATTTTTTTTTGTAGGAAAGCTAATTCTGTCAATCTTTCCTTGTCAGCTAATGGAAGGTATGCTAAGTGGGATAATAAATTTTTCATCGCAGTCTGTACCTAGTAAATCTAAAGAGAATACAAGAACCGTCAGATGCAGTTGGATTTTTCAAAATAACTGGTGTGGTGTCGGATTACTTTCTTGCTGTTCTTCTATTGATGTAAGTACTAGGATTAGTTGTTAATGGCAAATTGGTTAAATAACTAGATATAAACCCTTCTTATTGATTTAGAGTGTCTACTTGTGTGTCCGAACGTGTCTGAACTTGTTTGTACTTACTAGACATTTTCCATCTTTGTTGGGCGGAGGTGATGCTATGTCTTCCTCATCCTCCGAGGATGAAGAACATGATTATGATGGTGAAGAGACATCAGCTCTCCTATTTTTCGAGTGTTGATCTCCATCCGTAGCTTCAACATTCGAACTTGGTTCAGCTCCGACACTAACCCGTGCAATTTCGCCCAAATTTATCTTGGAATCGTAATTCACACGCAGAAAATTCGAGACGTAAACTTTATTGACGCTGTGTGTTATTTTAATACGACAATATTAAAATCACATTATTTCAATATTAAAAAAAAATTGAACGTGCATCCACGGTCAAAGTTACAGGTTTGTTTACAATTTACATCATATAGTCCGAGTACTGGTGGACTTTGAAGTATTTGTTTTATTTTGTTGAGTGCTTCTTCATGATGGATTTCCCAAATAAAACTTGATTAAACCAATAAAAAGTCTGACATGTTGGGGATAAATTTGTTTAGATGTGATCATTTCTAATAGTCTCTGTAGCTCTGTTTTATTTGTTGGTGTTTGCTGGTATCATTGCTTGTATGGCTTCTACTTTTTCTGGGTCAGCTTCTAATCCGTTGGCTGAAACAATGTGTCCTAGGAATTTTATTCTTTGTGATACCATAATGCACTTACTTTTGTTGAGTTTGAAGCCTGATTTATTTAGTACTTGGATGACTTCAATGACAGTTTTGCACTGTTCTTCTCTACTGTTTGCATGGATAAATATATAACGATGGATACTCTCTCGTTTTAAAATTTGCTGAGTAAATTTGTTAAAATTTCTTGAAATATTTCAGATACTGACGATACACCAAAAGGGTGTCTCTTGATGGAATATCTTCCCCATGGAGTATCAAACGTTAATATTTTTTGTGTTCTTTCTGATAGTTTAATTTGCCAAAATCCTTTTGTGGAGGATGTTTTTGATTACACTTGATGGATCTAGAATCTAATTTTACCTTTTTGTCTGATAACTACCATAGAGCTGACGGCAGGAGTTGGCTCTGTTTCTGGTTTTATGACATCTAACTTTACCATTCTGTCAAGTTCTTGCTTTACCTCATCTCTTACGGCGGCGTAAGAATTCTTCTTGACGGTTTAATTTCAAGTTTCGAGTTCTCAATTAAGTCGATGTCATACTCATAGTCCTTATCGAAAAAAATATTCTATACGTTGTTGACCTTTAGGGGTCAGCAGGTAGAAAAATACAAAGAATCTACATATAGAAAGTATTCTAACCAGAGCGTTTAAAATGTACGGCTTTGTTTTCAGAACAGCTACTGACTTTAGGCGCCCTTGCACATTCTTAAATTTGTATCGTTCTCTTGTTCGTTCTCAGCTTGAACATGCCTGTTTGATATGGGATCCACTATGTATTAAATATAAAACAGCCACAGTAATGACACTGCATGATATCTATCATAATAAACTAAATTGTATAGACCTTAGTAATAATATCAAACTTGTAGTTCCTAGATCAATTAATCGTCGTGGAGTGCGCGATTACCGATTGTTCGACCAGGTATCGTGCCGGACAAACGCAGGTTAACGTGCACCTCTTGCGGCGCCCGGCGGCTTCTTCTCGGCGTCTTACGCAAATGTACAATGAACACTTCATAGAAATTGAAATATTTGCACTAAATAGAAATGTTTTTCGAAATAAAGTTATTAAGGCACTGACCAACTTTAATACAACTTGTGTAACATACTAGTTGTTAGTTTGTAGCTATATTATAAAATGTAATGCATGTTTGTTTCTTGATCTTAAAACTTACAGATAAATCCTTATACTTATTTGTTAATATGTGGAAAATGTTGTGGTTATTGCAATGATTTTGTTTAATATGTATACCTTACGAATAAGTGTTATATCTAATGTAATAACGTTTGTTTTCCCAAATAAAATAAAATGGAAGATTGCAAAGGAGATGAGCAGCAAGAAGACGGGATGGGAAGTAATGTAGTAGATCAAAGATCAAGTGAAGTTGATTTGATGGAAGAGTACTTAAAGTAAGAATTCTTAGATGCAGAAGAAGAGAGGTCTGAAGAAAAAAACAAGGAATAGAAGGCAAGGTAAGAAGCCTGTATGGACAAAAGATTATGAGATGGCAATGATAGCACAAGAGACAGAACAATTATCTTATGAAGAAGCTGTGAGTGGAGAACATAGAGGAGAATGGCTGAAAGCAATCGAAGTAGAGATAAAAGCATTAAACAAAAATAATACATGGAAAGAAGTTAGTTTACCAGAAGGCAAGAAATTAATTGATACCAAGTGGGTATTTAAGATTAAGAAAGAAGGAAGTAAGGATCTTTTTAAGGCTTGATTAGTTGCAAGAGGCTTTAAGCAAGAAGATAAGTTTGATCATCAGAGATTTATGCTCCAGTAGCTAAATTACCTACATTGGTGCTACAAATATAACATGAATATTCATCAGATGGATGTCAAAAGTGCATTTTTGTATTGGAACATAGAGGAGGAGGTGTTTGTGGAGAAACCTAAAGGAATGGAGAAAGATGGCAAAGTATTGAAACTACAACGGTCTTTGTACAGACTAAAGAAATCTCCAAGATATTGGAACAACAAATTTAATCAATAAATGGTTCAGGAAGGGTTCCAAAGAAACCAGAGTGATTACTGTTTATATTTCAAGAACAATAAGAAGTTCTATATCTTACTATTTGTTGATGATTTGATTTTACTTTTCGAAGATGAACAAGAGATAAAAATATTTAAAGAAGCATTACAAGAAAAATTTGATATGAAAGACTTAGGGAGTAATAATCTAAAATGTCTAGGAATAAATATAACTAAGAAGAATGACGTAATAGAATTGGACCAAGAGTAGTATTTGGACGGTTTGTTGAAAGTATAATATGGAAGGATGTAAACCTATAGCAACACTCATAGATCAAGGTTTAGTATTGGAAAAAGCAGTAACTACGGATAAAGAATTGATAAAAAGGTGCAGACAGTTAATAGGAAGTCTCATGTATGCCATGTTGGGAACACGTCCAGATTTGTGTTATGCACTGAGTTATTCAAGTCGTTTTCAATGTTGTGCTAATGAGAGCTTACGAAGGAAGGCATTAAAAATAATTTTGAGATTTATCAAGAGTACTATAGGATTAAAACTAATTTATAGAAAAGGAGTTAATGTGCCGTTAGAAGGGTATGCTGATTGGGCAGGAGATCAAGGGGATAGGAAATCTACATCAGGATATATAATGAAAGTTTTTGGTAATACAGTGTCATGATCTTGCAAAAAACAACAGTGTATATCATTATCAAGTACAGAATCAGAGTATGTAGCATTAGGAAAGGGAATTGCAGAGGGTTGCAGGATTAGAAATTTGTTAAGAGAAATAGGAGTTGATTGTAAAAGTTTTATATAAAAATTGATAATCAGTCTGCAATTCATGTAGCCAAAAACCCAGAATGCCACAAGCGTCTTAAACATATAGATATTACGTATTTTTTTGTGAGACAGAAAGTTGAGAATAAAATTGTATGTTTGGAGTATGTACCTTCAGGTGATCAATATGTACTGAAGGGTTGAGCAAAGTTACCTTTACAAGTTGAGAGATATGTTGTTCTCCTAATATTTTAAGTTTGGATTTATATAGTAGAGTCAAGTGTGTTTTTGTAGCAAATAGTTATTTGATTTGCATTGAAGTATTGTTAAAGTTAGTTTTATTATTGTAAGTGATGTTTACATGGAGGAAGGGTAATGTGGCATCACTACTATGAACCATAGTCTGTGGTTCTTCTATATTGACTATGGTCGGACTCTTACAAATATGGTGGTTGCGTTGTAAAGAAGCTTAAATGTGTTCGACATTTTAACTAAAGGTTTCTGCATTAAACACGTCCTTTCTCTGGTATCCCATATATCTCAAGACAAGACCCAGAAAATAAAGAGGAGCTGTCAGAAAAAAGTACAAATGAGGCATCAATCTTGAAGCAATTCGGGTTGGATGAATGTTTTCTGCAAGCGCCAATCGGAACAGTTCCTGTTCTAAACATCCCAGAGGAGTTTTAAACAATAGAAACGAATTTAACAAAAATAGAGCAACAACCCATTGTCTATGTGAGTGGATATCTATGTTCAGTCATTTAAAAAAAAATATGACATTTGTTTAAAATGCTTACAAATTGACGATCCCCATTATGGTCCTATCTAAATTAAATTAAGAGAATGATGGCCAAAAAAAAATATCACTTGCGTACCCCACCAAAAACTTGTGTAGGTTGGTCGAGGCAGCATGTAACTTATTTGAAAAAGAAGTTTTACCATGTCTGCACTATCCAAATATTTACCAACTCACAAAAAGTATATTAATGGCAAACTGCTGACTTTATCTTTTGTGAAGATCACCAAAATACTGGTTACTGTTTTTCAATAATACATATGTTTATGTACAGACGCCAGCACGTCAAGTTACCCCAATGTGTCAAATTTCTTTGATCGTTTTTCAACTTTATGTCAAACAGAATAAGGTTCTTAATCAATTGGGAAACTTTGACACATTGGGGTAACTTGATGTGCTGGCGTCTGTACAAGCATAATTCTAAAAATGATTGATAATGTGAGAACAATGACACTACAATAATAAATTACATTCCTCGAAATATATATTTAACTTGCTTAGTCTATGCCTGTTACAAATGAATAGGGAATCGTTTTTTGCTATATTATAATGCAAACGTATTCTTAAATACTGTTGAATTAAACTTTTGATCAAAGGGTATCGTGGCTATTATGTTTTATTGTTATATCTGTATAGATATCTTGTTTTTACAAAATATTTGTAAAGCATTTATTCAAAATAATCGACAAATTGCTATTAAGATATAAACTTTTGCCATTGGGATTTACTTTTATTGTTTGCCTTAATATTGTTTCAGATATGTAGCAAATTTTATAGAGTACAACACTGAGGGGTAGACTAATCCACCAAAGCTTTGAAGACAGATTAATCTGTGAATAGCCTTTCAATACCTATCAAAATCTCGGTGCAATTTGTACATTGCAATTTCGGTTTTCTAGCCAAAAAACCTGCCATGTATCCAACGATTTGTTCTACTATTTCCGGTAATGGTCGGTCATTTAACATTTCGGACATTATTTGGCAATTTTTTCGTTAGTCAGTGTAAACACCTTCCACGATTTGAGGGTCATCTGACTCTTGCCTATATCCAGGTATGGTTCTGTTTATTATAGAACTGCAGTTTAATATTGGAAAATCTTCCAAGGGGATGTAATTTCCAAAAAAAATTGAAACAAACTCTAAGTTTGATAGGGTTTTTAGGTATATAAATTTCCGAGCGTTGGGATTATGATTACATCGGCCGTGGTTACAAAAAGAGTTCTAAATGATCTTGTGAGAACTTATAAGGAAGAATATATTTAACAGCTTGTCGCTGCACAACCAGATATTGATATAGCATTTTAAAGCTGGAAATGCAGATAAGTAATCCCAAAAAAACAGTTTTTTTACTGTGTTTTAGTAAGTGGTTTTTGGATAGTAGAGCTTACAGATTGTTTTTTTCCTTTCCGAACGATATTACTCGTAGACCTCTTTTTAGCACCTTAATTTTTAATCCTATTAAATACCTTCTGGTGCTTTCTAAAATGTCATCAAGTCGTCATATTTTTCAATAAAAAAAAATGCTTGTAGCCTTTCATTTTTACCTTTTACCTTGAAGGGACCCACTGTTCAACACGTCAAATAAATTGTTTGTTGTCTCAGTAAAAGTGATGGTGGGTTTTCATCTTGGCAATAAGGTATTTTTAGCTCGTTACAGCATAGTTTCAATGCCATAGCAATGCTGCACAGACTGGTATACTAAAAGTTGGCCAAAAATATTTGATACCACTAATGGCTGTCTAACACTGTTTTTTTTCATTTTTCATTTGGAAAAGGTAAAAAAAAAGTTAGTTATATCTATCGCTTCTATTATTGTGTGTGTATGTTATTTCTATAGCTTCTTTATCGTATACGTCCCTACATAAGTGTGGATATGCGTGTCATGCTGTGTGAATAACTTGTTTTATCCAAGCTGAACTACGCTGACACTGTGTACGGGGCGTGCATTCTAGGTAGAAGTGACAGGCTTATCCAGGCTAATGCATGTGCATGATTCTGTTTTAATGTTCCTCCCCATTCTCACATAACTTCTTTTTTAAATAAGGGTAATTTGATGAGAATGTCAGATCACAGAAAGCTACATCTGGCTACCCTACTCTTTGGCACCATTCTCACAAAAAAACAGTTTACTTATATGAAAAACTGACGTCTAGACATATTAAACAAAATAAAAACTAGAGCATCTGCTTACCTTTTGTTGGCCGGGTCTCACAGAACTGCTGCATTCCGTGGTAGCTTCAAATTCGCCGCTACTCGCTGCTGGAACGACCTCCCACCTCCATATCGTGCTATAAGAACAGTTGGTACTTTTAGTTTGAAATATAAACAACACTAACTGCGTATTCAGAAGGAGATTGGCGAGCATACTTACCCTGGGTCTGCACGCAGTTAGCATAGGTGATATAGGCGAATCCAGGTACTCTGTCAGCGTTATTTTTTCTCTTTTTCTAACGACCATCACAATAACTTCAACACATTGACTTTTTCACAGCCGCACAAAATGACGCATCAATTCTTGCACTACTTTAAGACTCCCATTTCGTGACACAATATATTTCATTTGTAGTTTATTAAATTAACATCAAAATTGTTAAATTTCATCACTATACAGTTGTAAGTATAAACAATTTTTGTCAATCGGCCATACCTCTACGGTTGCGCCCGCGTCCTTTCATTTGTCACCACAGACTATAAATAGTCCACAAATGAAGCTGGAACGCAGACGCCTAGACGGTCGTGAGCGACCCGTTAAAATTTTTTTATTATTGGTTATTTATATTTTTAAATGTCGCAGTTAATACTGAGATCTTTGTCTTTAGTTTTTTAATCTTTTTTTTTATCTGTATTGCTGTTCTTTTGTTTCATGTTCTGTGCGTCCAAATAAAATATTTTCTGTCTTTTTTTTCTTTCTAGTTATTTTTGTCATCATCTCCAAAATTAACATTAAAAATGGCACAGTAACAAATTTAGGACGTTGTCCAAGGGTGTGAGTTTTTTTTAACTCTTACTCTTCTTCATGCCCATCAGGACCAGGGTCAGAGATTAAAAGGAGCCTATTTAAAATATCTGCGTTGCAAGCTACCCGTGAAAACTTTCGGCCGAAGTTGATCCCGAACATTCTAATATATGTTTGTTGCGTGCTTCTGCCGCTTCTTCGGACAATTGTCCAATGGGAAGAATGGCTTCCGCTACCACTACAGCACCAGGACACAATACTTTATGTAATGTTATACATGGAAACGTATAAGTTAGCCGTTTCTTGGCAATATCTTTCAAACGCCTCCACGTTTATTTTGAAACCACAGCACAATATGTAATTGCTCTTCTGAGGCTTTTTGTCAAGTTTTTTTACTTTTTTTGATTCGTCGGCTTTGCCCGTCTCCCTTAATTTCATTTGTGTTGCATACATCAACTCATTTGTGTCAAACGATAAGAAGTATAACGTCAGTGAAGTTCTAACAGTGCGTAAGTCATTTTTTGAGTGATTTGAGATTTGAATGTCATTGGATAAAGCGTTGTGGCGCGCATCGTGTCGACCAATCAAAACACGATTCCTGACCAATACCAACGCGTTATTTGAAAAATAACGCGTTGGTCAGCCAACTGCGTATGTCAGCCATTCACGTACAAATTCGTCGTGCATCAAGTGCTCCGATGTTGTGATTTCGATTTAAGGTAATATTTGCAATTTATCTTGATATTTTATTCCTAATAATATCGATTTAATGTTATGTGGTCACGGTTTAATTGTTAAAACAAGTGTGTTTATTTATTATTACGATTATTATTCGCCTAAACTTTAATCGAAAAGTAGTCGTGACTTACGCAGTGTTTACTGTGATATTTTTTATGAGTTACGTTGTGTTTCCATTATATTTACCTACTTTCTTTCTCTTTTTTCAAGGTGATTGCATACAAATACAAGATGGATTTTCTATTAAGTGATAGCGAAGAACTTGATGATGACATGTTGATACTTTGCAGCGACTTAAAGATACAAGTACCACCAAAAAAACAGAAGATATTACCGGTAACATTATCTGACTTAGAAAATATCGATATTAATAACTTACCAATAGAAATAGTTTCCGAGCCTCCATCTCCGTCTTTGCTGGACCTATTGAGCCCTCAAAATATTCAGGATACCATACCTCTTTCTTCATCTGAACAAGTTACCATAGTACATTTGCAGCCAAGAGAAGAATTGCAGCCTTTGTCCTCGTCTGTTGAGATTTCACCGCCATTAGAAGCGACACAACCACCTGAAAATGACATTGAAGAAACATTCTTACCTTCAGCTCCATCAACCTTTTTAAATGAAGAAGTACAGCCCCTTTCCACGACTGCTGGAAATTCACCGTCGCTATTGGAGCAGCTACCGTCTGACAGTGAGATCGAAGATATAAATTCAAATAGAAAAAGGAAATCGAAGGGATTCGCGCAACCTAAAAAATGGAATAAAAACACAACAAAACTGAAGCGTATGCAAGGTGAAGAATATGTGGGGTACCGTAGGGACAGGAAAGTTGCAGGGCAAGAGAAATTTAAAGTACTCCATGATGTGCCACGTCCAGCACGTTCAATTGGTTCACGTTGCACTTCCACGTTTTGCTCGAAGTCTAAGTTACGTGGCTGCTTTAGCTTGTCTGACATCGAAAGAGAGAACATTTTTGGCATGTTCTGGAAAAGCATGACTTGGGAGCAACGGAAACAGTACGTTGTATCTCACGTCTCCGTTTGTGAAAAAAAGCAAGTAAAAGTGAAATCTAATTCTCGTAGAAGTGAGAGTAAACAGTACTTTCTCAGTACATCAGAGAGACGTACCCAAGTTTGTCTGAAGACTTTTTTGAACACTCTGGGTTTGAAAGAGTCGACTATAAGATGCTGAATCGATAGATCTGAACATGGCATTGCTAAAATAACACCACGACCAAACGACGACGATGATGAACGAGTTATTAAGAAAAAAGACATTACATTCCTCAAACAGTTCTTCGCTTCGTTACCAAAAATGCCCTCGCACTATTGCATGGCATCTACATCGAAACAGTATTTAGAGCCGATTGTTGAAAACAAGAACTGTCTTTTTAGGTTGTACATCCAAGAGTGCGAAAACGAGTCGAAAAGTCCACTTAGTCGCTGGACTATGTACAGAGTTTTTGATGAGTTGAATCTAAGCCTGTTCTCGCCTAAAAAAGATCAGTGCGATACTTGCTGTTCGTACAAGGTAGGCAACATAGCAGAGGAAGAATATAGATCACATATTAAAAAAAAAGACATGGCAAGAAGCGAGAAAGTGAAAGATAAAGAAAGTGCTCGTCAATTGGATGACATACATGTTTTTACACAAGATTTACTGGCTGTAAAGTTGTGTCCACAACTTCAAGCCAGTGCTTTATACTTTAAAACTAAACTAAGTGTGCATAATTTTACGATGTACAATCTTGCCAACAAAGAAGTTACCTGCTATTGGTTTGACGAGAGTAACGCTGGTTTGACTGCTTCTGTGTTTATATCATGCATCATAGACTGTTTTAAAAAAACACTACAGAAGAAATGCATGCCAATCATTTTATATTCTGATGGTTGTACGGCGCAGAATCGGAATGTTTATCTATCAAATGCTCTGCTACAACTATCGATGGAAAAAAACATCGTTATAGAACAATTTTTTTTTGGAAAAAGGTCACACACAGATGGAGTGTGATGCGGTTCATAGTTCAATCGAGCAAAAATTAAAAAACCAAGACATCTTTCTACCCAGTCAATTTGCGACGCTATCAAAACAAGCTCGACCGCAAAAGCCTTATTTGGTTGAATACTTAGACTACGGGTTTTTCGACGACTTCTCAGACAAGAATTCGTTCATGTATGACTCCATACGGCCTGGTCGCTCCGTCAATGATCCTACAGTAACGGACATACGAGCACTGCAGTATAATCCAAGTGGAGTCATCAAATATAAATTGAACTTTGAGGAGGATTATCAAGATCTGCCACGCAGAATTCGACGAAGAGTAGTAATGCCCGAAACTTTACCCCCTAGACCAAAACTCTACCAAAGTCGCATCAAAATATCAGTAACTAAATGGAAACATTTACAGGAGTTAAAGACTGTTATTCCTTCTGACTGTCACGGGTACTATGATTCCCTACCCTATTGATCTCTTAAAAGTCTGATTATAGATAAGAAGTTGATTTGTTTTAAGCAAAAAATTTTTTATAATACAAAATATTTTCTTTTCTTTTTAAAAAATAAACTTTTAACACCATTTTGTAAAACAATTTAATGATTTTCCTTCTCCACATTATCTCCTTTACCTATATTAATTAGATGAAACATGACGTAAGTCAGTGACAACTACTGGCAACACTGCGGAAGTCACCAAATTTCTTAAATGGAAAAGATTATTGCGATTTCCACGAGTTTAAATCATCACAGAGTTCATTTGTATTCATAATTAAACACAATACGGCCTTATGCGTAAGTTACATTCATTTCATACAGTTTTTTCACTCTCCTGTAAAGTAGCTATTTTTGACTTCCGTACTGTTAGAACTTCACCGACGATAAGTTCTTTCGTTTTTTGTCTTTTGCTTCTATCACTCAAGTCTGAGAACGACTCGAGGTCTACCGGGACTTACTCCTATAACAAAAAGACAATAGTTGTACTCAAACACATACTTTACATTTTAACAATGTACCTCTAAATTAAAATATAAGTAATAAACTGAATATCTATTGTACGGGTAAGCAAAATGCTTCAAAGCATAACAAACAATAGAAGTAATTAAATGTGAGTAACACTTACCAGCTTTCGTATGCATCCTCTAAGCCACTCAGCATTGTTTTCTAGGAATTTGGCCTTTGTATTGCGAGCAGCTGCCCATTTTTGATTAAACTGGTGCCTGATTTGATTATCGACAGTTTTTGTTTTACATCAATTATATTTTGGTCATTTTCTGCATATTGATTGAGTAGTTTTTGCTCCATAAATTGCAACTTTTCAATAAATGTTGAGGAATCAGAGCGTTCCATTATATTAAATAAGTCATTTCGAGTCAAAACCCTCATTCAGAAGAGCCTAAAACAAAAATACACAAAATATAAAACTCAATCTTACAGTGTTTAGATTTCACAATTTAATATTTTGTTATTCCCCTGATTTAACTGTAACTGTAATAGTATATCTTTATGGTGTTTTCTTACCCTTTCAATATTTTTTAAATCTTTTCGTTTACTATTTTCTAGTTAGCATAGTTTTATAAATGCCGTGGAACTCTGTTATTGGTTTAAGTGATAATTGTCACCATTTCACTATGAATGTGCAGCGTGTGGTAGACCTCACTTTTATATGCTAGTAACTTCCACAAACTGCATTAGGTTGTTCATTGATAGTGAGGTGGACCTTCTTTACTCATGTTATGTAATAAATAAACTGTTGAGTTTCCTAAAATAAATAAATAAAACTTGATTTATTGAGTATCGAAAGTGCCTACGGAAAAAAAACACCAAATATAGGGGGGTAATTTGGGGTGGCTGTTTTGTGCTTAATTATGTCTTATAAGGTCTACTCTATAACTAACATTTACAATTTTGGCTTAGAAATGGTGACATACATATTAAAACCCCCTTTGATCTTCCAAAATGTGTTTTTTATAGGAATTTTTTGGTGCTTACATTGCTTTGGTGAGTGGGTAGAACTCATCATCATTTCAGCCATAGGAAGTCCACTGCTGGACATAGGCCTCCCCTATAGATCTCCAATAAGACCAGTTGGAAGCGGCTCGCATCCAGCGCGTTTTCGCTGCCTTAATGAGGTCGTCTGTCCACCTTGTGGGTGGACGTCGTACGCTGCGCTTGCCGATACGTGGCCTCCACTCGATAACCTTTCAACCCCATCGCTCATCAGTCCTCCGTGCTATGTGCCCTGCCCACTGCCACTTCAACCTGCTAATCCGCTGGGCTATGTCGGTAACCTTGGTTCTTCTACGGATATCCTCATTTCTGATTCGATCTCGCAGAGAGATTCCGGGCATAGCCCTCTCCATAGCTCGTTGGGCTACTTTGAGCTTACTCATAAGGCCCATAGTGAGGGACCACGTTTCAGTGCCATACGTCATCACTGGCAACACACACTGGTCGAAAACCTTCTACTTGAGACGCTGAGGTATGTCGGACGAGAAAACATTACGCAATTTTCCGAACGCTGCCCAGCCGAGTTGGATTCGGCGACAGACCTCTTTCTTGAAGTCGGACCTACCTAACTGGACTACTTGTCCTAGGTAGACGTACGAGTCTACATCTTCAAGAACCGAGCTCTCAACAGATATTGGGGTGGGTACATGGGCATTACACATCACCTTTGTCTTGTCCATGTTCATTTTAAGACCCACCTGTTAAGAAACTCGGTTGAGGCCTTCGAGCAACACGATGTTGAGATCTTCCATCGATTCTGCCATGAGTATTGGCCATTAATATTGATGCCGTATCCTTTCCATTCCAGGAGCTTGAAGGCGTTCTCCAAAGTGGCCGTAAACAGTTTCGGAGATATCACGTCTCCCTGTCTTACGCCTCTTTTTAAAGGGATCGCCCTCGAACTCTGTTTCTGTACTTGGACCGACATGGACCATAGACCACATCCATACGCTGCGGCAAGTTACACAGAAGACCGAAGAGTACGAGAAAGCCTTTGATTCGGTCGAGACATGGGCTGTGTTTGAGTCTCTCCAGCGGTGCCGTATTGACTATCGGTACATCGAAGTGTTGAAGTATTTGTATAATAACGCCACCATGTCGGGTAGAACTAATTTGAAAAAATATATATTTTGGCCAACTTTTAGGACTAAATACCAGTCTGTGCGCTGTTGTTCAGTGTTTGTGTGGCTAATTTCACATTCCTGAAATTAACATAGCGATCGCTGAGCTTGTTTCCAAGATGCAAACCTATATTTTGCTGGAGCTGCTGCAGGGTTGTTAAATATTCCTATTTAATCATTTGTTCATCTTTATCGATAATTGTTTTTTTGGCTTCGAATATATTTCTGATTAATTTCACCAAATGACAAGGGTCTGAAATTATGACAATATGGTTTCGAGAAGACGGATGAGGAAAATGCTTTGCTTTCCTAATTGCTTTGCCATATTTATATTTGATGGACAACAGTCAAAAGTAAGACTTACGACTTTTACACCAACTTTATGGCATTTTTGTAAACACATTTTAATAAGATTTGATCTTTGTTCGGCAGGTAGGCCATTAATAAAGAAGTAACCCAGAGGAAGTTTAAAAGAACCGTTAAAGGCAAGTAACATTAAGACGTAAACATGAGTAGCCGTCTCGTCATGAGGGCCGAATGTAACTAAGCCGTCGAAGTCTTTACCGTCAAAAATATTTGTTGTCTTATTGCTATTTCATCAGCTATACCTTACCTAGGTAGGTGTACGTCACTAAATTTTTCTGTTTTCGATATGGCCGCCATGAATGCGAATACACAAATTGCACCGTCGGAGAAGGTTATTTCTAACATTTTCTAAGAGGTCACCATTTGCAGCCATGTATTTTAATTTATTAAAAGACAATAATATCCTATCTTTTAGGTCATCAACAGTTTCAACATCTGTTGAGTATACCTCAGATTTAATATGACCCCACAAGAAAAAATCTAACGGTGTAAGGTCGGGTGACCTCGCTGGCCACCGCGTTGGTCCAAAACGGCCAATCCACTGCTGTCCGAACATTTGAGACAAACGCTCTCTTGCAGATACCACTGAATGAGCTGGTGCTCCGTCTAATTGGTACCACATTTGCCTGTACACATCTAGCTAAAGCTCATCCATGTACTCGGAAACAGGTCCGTTCAGGAGTTCTAAAAATTTTTCGCCATTTAAATTACCATCAATGAAAACTGGACCAATTATTGTATTTCTATGAATGCCAGCCCAAACATTGACAGCAAATCTGTACTGGTGCGAAGTCTCCCGTCCTAGACGCGGATTCACACGGCTCCAGTATCGGAGATTCTGTCTGTTCCATAAACCATTCCTTGTAAATGTACTTTCATCAGTCCACATCACATTGTACAGGAAATCGGGATTCTCAAGATTATTTGTTTCTATCCAACGACAGAAGTCTACCCTGACTGGCTTGTCTCTAGGTAACAACGCATGCAATTTCTTGTATTTATACGGCTTCCGTTTGTCACGTTTTAAAATTTTTAAAATAGTTGTATGGTTGACGTGAAAATATTGACTTGCTCTACGCAAACTACACGTTGGATTGCGTTCAAAATAATTTAAAATTCGTTCCTCAAGGCCCACTCTTGCACGTGGAGGAGCACTATCCATATGCGGGACGAGGGATCGATTTTCTCGCATCCTCTGGACAGCTTGGACAATAGTGCGCCCGTTGGTCGGACAAATGCGAGTATTCCCATACCTCTCTCGGTATGTTCGTACAGCCAAAGCGCCATTTCCGTGACACTCCCCATAAATTAACACCATGTCGGTGTACTCCGAAGCTGTGTAATTGTATAGAGGCATGGTTATTAAAAAAAAAACACGAAAACACAATAAAAACTAAGCGTCTAATTTCGCACAATTCACTTGATTAATTCACTAAATACCTATTACTATTAAACGTGTCCTATCACTAAAATAAAGCGTCCAATTCACTTAACTATTTCACTAAAACCTATTACTATTAAACGTCTATCTTATCACTAAAACACTAAAATAAAGCGTCCAATTTCGCACTTGTAATGTCTTATTACCTACAAATCACAAAAACACACGAGCGGCGGGGGAACTTAATGAAGCGGCGGGTACTTCAAAGGCGGCGCAGGCACCGGCGGCGCTTGCATTCAATGACGCGTGGATCGTCACAGGATTGCGGCGATACACTGACCAGTGACCGTGACCTAAATTTGTAGATGCAAAGAAAGTGAAGTAATAAGCAAACGAAACTAGATTTATCTCTTTCGCACACACTTAATTTTCTATTAATATGAGTGCAGAGCATAGCTTCCGCATGCGTTTTTTTCATATCGAATTCTGATGACACGCTTTATGACTCTTATGGCAACGGTTTAAGGTATAATTTTCACTAAATTAAATTTAAAAACTGATTTGGCGAATGTTTTTAAGTAGCGAGTTGGCCACGTCACCACGTGCCTTTAATGTTTTGATGTTACCGATGCGGGGGTCGTTAACCTGTCAGTGCTTCCGTATTTACAGATACATCATGTAACAATGTTAAAAAAGTAAAATCACCTCCTGTGACTAAACTACTGGATATTTTCAAATGATTTTTTATATGTAGACTGGGAACGTCCTTACTTATACGTAGTTTCATTTATTGTCGCATTATCATCACCACGCTGTATATCATTCTAATGTTTATGTAGTTCACATACTACCCAGATAAAATATAAATGGACAAATCACGAGCGAGTCGTTTGTTATCTTCACGCCTAACATTTCACCGGGTAGTCGGAGTCACTGGCCATACAGTGCTTCTGCTGCGGAGATATCCGTGTCGTTTTTATAGTTGCACGTAGTCCATAACTTCAATTCAATTTATTCATTAACAATTTACATTGTGTTTGAAATAACAAATAATAATAATAATAAAGATACATAAACTTGTTACTCTCTGTTTGTGAAATACGGACAATGTACGTATAGCTCTTTTCTTAAGACAAAGGCTCGTTGGCAGTTATAATTATAGCTGTTTCCCCAAAATTGCATGCTGTATCTTAATTTAGACTCAATTAGGGCGCAGTAAACGATTTTCAAATGTTTAATATCAATTTTGTCTTTAAGGTTCTTAACGCATAACACGCGGATGATGTATATGAATCAATGTCGGCTAGTTCCTTTTTCCAATTAAATGAGTCATCTAAATGTTCTCCCAAGAATTTTGCTTCTCTCACGAGTTCAATTTTAATGTGTCGGTTGCTCGTACGTCGTGCTTGAAGACGAGCTGTTAGTGCAGTTTTGAGTGAGCGATGCCAGCGATCTATCATCCCGTTTGCTTGAGGACGGTAAGCAGTCGTACGTATGCGCTTGATTCCTAGTCGCTTCATAAGGCTTCTGAATAGGTCGGATTCAAATTGATAGCGAAGGATTGGCGCTCGTCGCGTGAGATCGTTGATGCTTGCTTGCAGGTTAGCTGGAACAAATTTGCTGATTGTAACCAAACAATTACACAGGTACCTTATTTCAACAATCTACTATTAGTACACAATAACTGATTAGGAGTGTCAGTCCAAGAGCGAGCGAAGCGAGCTCGGCATATTAGGGTACCCCGACTCGGTCAGATTAGGTTAGGAGGTGACGGGGTCGTAGTGAGAGTATCTAGTCAGAAGTAATTACTTATATAAATATTTGTTGACTTGTTTCAGATCTATGTGGAACTGGAGAAAAATATTATCCATGTTTGGAACCAACAACCAGTGTGTCCAGTTTGCGGAGGAGAGAGAGGACTCATCCCTAGGCAGAAAATGTGTGCTTATCATCGTTCACCAATGTCATTGGAAACGCATGCTGGGCAAGTGGGCAAATTTAGATGCCGAAAAAGCAACTGCTGGACTAGACAAGTCTCCCGTGCTGCTGGGACATGGAATGACAATTTTTCATATAATGCATGCATTCAGTTTGGGACTGACCTACTAGGAAACAGTTGTCAACTGAGGAGAATCTTGTTATATCCACAAGAACTGTGGCGGACTGATTCAGCTACTGTCTACTGCTACTGAAATTGATTATAAATACCTAACTATTGAAATTTTATTCACTTGCATATTCATTTTAGGACCAATTTATATTTTAATTTAATAATTTTTTTTTGTAAATGATTTGTATGTCAATTGGCAAAACATAGCGCACTACCTAATATTTAAGATCTTGTCTGTAATTATCACCTATGTTTACGAATAAATGATTCTGATTCTGATTCTGATTCTGATTCTGCCGGGAGACAATTATGATTTATGAGTTGGAAAGTCAAAGGACTCAAGGGAAGATAGGTGGCCCTAATAAGGTGGTTCAAATAAATGAATCCAAATTTGGAAGAAGAAAATATAATCGTGGTCGACATATTGAGGGCCGTTGGGTGATTGGAATGATTGAAGACGGCAGTGACGATTTGCGGCTGGAGGTGTGTCTCGATAATGATAGGTCTGATGAAATGTTAGTGGCAATAATAAAAAACATGTTGGAGAGCGTTTCTGAGCTTTCCTCAGCATGGCCATACACATAAAAGGGGCAACCATAGTGACCCAACTAATAAGTTTTTGGCATCAGATGGTACACACACTCGACGAATAGAAAGCCAGAGGAGAAGACTTAACAAAAATTTAGACAGGAACAAAATAAACAAAATTTTACACAATGGTTATACGAGTACTCTTGGAGTCGGACAAACATGATCGAACTTATGTATCCGTTTGAAGAACTAATTAATGCTATAAAACATGTGTATAAATATGATTAATAATATTCCTTGTGTTTTATTCTGTGTATCTTTTAACTATCCAAAAAATACCCTTTTTTTTGAGGGGTGGAAAATCCTCATGGTTATCCCCCGCCCGGGGAGGGTGGAGGGGTCTGTCAGACTCTTATTGACTCAAAACAACCCCGTGTTTCTTCTCACACCTGCGCCGCGCCGGGGGTCACGGAAACAGAAGATACTTCCGCGACCCCCGACTGGTGCCAGCCTCGCCAAGTCAGCGAGGGAAGTGTGGCGTTTGACTCCCCGGAACTATGGGGTTAAAATGGCAGTAGTTTGGTCCAACGAGAATACATTGACCCTGATCGAGTTGTATCAAAATTCGCAATTATTGTGGGACACTTCACATCGTGATTATAAAAAAAATGATGCACGGGAATGTATCGCGACTCCATTAGAAATACTTAGAAAGAGCGAGCTCAAATATACTAGAAGTGCAAGTAGGGATGTTCATAAATGTCAAAATTAAGTAACTGGTTTGCGTATGATTAGCTGCTTTTTTTAGTATAAGGGGCGACAAGTTCGGCCAGTATGGACCGATTGTTCCCAACGAGTCAGACTGTAACCTGTAACATTGTGACTCGTTGGGATTTTTTTTCCCAACCATCATCACACCACCACCGGCTTTGTATCATCGCACCGCTCGCCGTCGACAGGGAGTTCATGCTCACACACTGGACCCGAAATGGTCCCGTACAGTGCGGTTTCAGAGGAATTTCCTCCCACGTACACTTGAATTGTGGAATGAGCTCCCTGCCGAGGTTTTCTCAGAGGGCTACAGTATGGAGTTCTTCAAAAGGGGAGTAAATAGGTTTTTAAAGGGTCGGCAACGCGCATGTGGCGCCCCTGGTGTTGCAAGTGTCCATAGGCTACGGTAACCGCTTACCATATCGTTGGGAAAACTTTTTAAAGTTCGTTCCCAACGAGTCACACCGTAACGTGTTACAGTGTGGCTGGTTGGGATTTTTTTTAAATTTTTTTCCCAACCAGTCACACTTAGGGCATGGATCCCGGAATTCCGGAATTTCAGATGATTTTTTACAATATTACAATTCCGGAACTGAAGTAAGTATCGCAATCTGATACTCATATAATTATTTGTAAGATAAGTTACCACAATAATAAAATTTGCATATTTGTACTCTCTTGCGATATGTACCGTACCGCGCGCGAAGTTTAAATTCAAATCGCCGCCATCGACGCTTGCGTTTCGTTCGTTCGCCATTTCGCAGCTATTGAGGTACAAAGAATTGCCGTTTCAAGTGAGATCAACGATGAAGGTGATGCCGAAGTCTGTGATATAGGTGTTGACGAAGCTGAAGTCAATGAATCAACACTGCAAGAACAGCTGGATAAGGAACTCAGTAAATGCAAAAAACGACATTTTGATCTTGCTGGATTTGTAAAAGTTGAGAAAGCCATGTACGATAATGGTGGAGAACATGGTATTTATTTGACACAGGCATACAATTAAATTTTATGTGTTCTTTTCCTACAAGTGTTGAGTGTTCTCTTTTTCTACATTTTCATTCCATAAAGGAAGAATATAAACTCTATGCAAAAGCCGAAATGATAAATTTGCTTCGCAAATATAACAATATGGCACAGACGTCTGCATACGTCAGTCACTATGGATATCAGTCTGGATACCAAAGCTACGACACAACAGCTGGTACAAGTACTGAAATTAGTTTTTTATATGTGGACAACACCACATACATTATATAATACAACTTTCAGTACCACTGTGCCATTGAATGAACCATTAAAAGATAATTAATATAATATTTGGTTTTTCTTACCTTAAAGTTATGGTTAGTCGTTCTTCAGCTGATATACATTGTCTCATCATTGTATTTTTGCGTGTCAACTCTGGTTTTACAACTTTTGAATTTAAGATCATAATTTTTGAGTTGTTTGAATGTTGTTACATGATGTCCACAAAGTAATCTCTGGGTATTAAATGGATGCATCCAATATTGACGCTGCTTCCGTTGCCTACGCTTCGGCTGCTTACGTAAAAGCAGCACCAAAGACAACGTGACTAATGTTGCCTCAACGGAGTCCATCTTGCAACTGTATGATCCAAGGTATTTTTGTATCGTAACTGCATCGCGACCGAATCGCGTTTGCATCGCGTTTGCATCGCGACCGAATCGCGTTTGCATCGCGACTGAATCTGGTCCCGTGGGCGCGGACACACAGCTAGCGACTGCTTCGCGTCTGTTTCTATATGTGGCGCGACTGCACCGCTACAAAAAATCGGCCGTGGGCGAGGGCCCTTAGTATTGCCGGTACCAAGTTATGCAAGAAGTTACTACAAATAGGGATACAATTTGAAGAAAATAGTACAGAGATAGTATTAGCAGATGGTAAACCACAACTTTGTTATCTGCACAAGTAGTTATAGTTATAGGCCAACGTATACGACCTGTAACATTATCTGCAATACCCGATGCCAACAATAATCGCACTTTTCTGGGCATAGATTTTATTTTCAGTTCTTACAGCTGAAGAGTGTAAACATTCCATTAAAAGCTGATAAAAAGATAACATTTGACAAACAACCTGAAGCAGAATCACTGTCACGACTTCCTAAAATGGGCACAACAATTAAACATGGTCACTCCAATAATAGACACTCCGTAACCATTCCTGGATCCATGTAGTCTAGCAAAGAACAAGAAAGGGCGATGGATGCTACACAAATTGGATACGCCGCCACGTCCTGTCCGTCCAAGGAGCCAGCCGACGAATTCTTGTATTGATCCTCGTATTAATTCTGTACCCATAAACCAATATTTACCACCACAACTCTTATACACTGTTATTGCCAATGTTATTTCCAAGTTCTTTGATGTACAATGCGATACTATTTTTTTTTTCATTCACTACTAACAACTCTGACAATGATTCTAACCAGAGCAATTGTGATAGCCGATGGTACTTATGTATACGTTCAAAAAAGTGCCAATTATTTTTATAAAAAAAACACTTGTTCTTTACACAAGTATCGAAACCTAGTAAAATGTTTATAATTGTCAGCACAGATGGTTATATTAACGAAGTGCTTGGCCCCTATCCAGCGACAACATCGGATGCTGAAATAATGGTAAAGGAATTTGGTGATGAAAATCAACTCTCAAGAAGATTTTTTGCTCCAAATGATGTTTTTATACTGGATAAGGGCTTTAGAGACTCTCTGTCATTTCTAAACGATTAAGGTCACAGCTCATTAGAGCCACCCGGCACCCACTCCGCACCGCCTCGCCTCGTGCGGTTAGTATTCTTGATATGGACTTGTATGGGTATGCGCTCACTACATCAACTCCGTAGCGTCACCGGATCGCCTCTATCGTAAGCCGTCCACGCGCGGACGGCGGGTGGACCACTCGGTGACAACTCGCTGCCCTGCGTTGACTGCGCATCGCCAACGCGCTGGTCCGAAGCGGACCGCGCGCTGCCCGCGAGTTATTCACGCGAGGACGATACGTTGGCAATGCGCCGCTCCCCACCCTCCCTTCATTCCCAGCATTTCTTTCGAACGAGTCGGACGTATCGTTTTTGTTTTTAAAATGAATAAAGAAAAACTTATCGAAGAAGTTCGTAAATATAATTTATTGTATGATCTAAGTGACTCAAAGTACAGTGACACTGTAAAAAAGGAAGAAGCATGGATGGAAATAAGCAACACCTTAGCGATACCAGGTAATATTTATTTATTACAAATACACACATCAAAAGTGTCTAGGGATCAACATATATTTTTGCAATAACTTTTCTCCTGATTGATATTAATTAAAATGTTCTTTAAGGATTCATCAAATAAAGTGTTTTCGTTTGTCACAGTAACGATAAACCAAGTCACCTTTGCATTAATAAAGAAATTTGCCATTTTCCTCATAAAAGGATTTTTGACATTTGAACCACTAACATTAAAGTTCGAAAAAAAGACTGAAATAACAGTTTTCTTTAAAATTTTATTGGGTAACTTAAACAATTAATAATCCGTGTTTCCACCGCGAACACTAACAACACAAGAACATCGGTTTGGCATACTCAAAATGAGTTCATCCAAATCACGCTGTGGAATGGCCGCCCATGTTCGTTGCAACAACAAAAAAAGGTCTTCTTGCGACTGGATACCCTCCATATTCGGCAGAGCTCTTCTCTGTAGCATATCCCATGCATGCTCAATCGGGTTCAAGTCTGGCGACTGAGCAGGCCAGGGCAGGACATTGATGGTAGCTGCGGCGTTAAAAGTTATTGCAAAAATATATGTTGATCCCTAGACACTTTTGATGTGTGTATTTAAAAAAAGATAGTACAATAGATTGGTACTTGTTACATAATTCGGTTTTCCCTTGTTTCGCAAAATATTAATATAGTCTAATATTAATTCGATTATACATTGCGAGCTAGTAATGGACAAAAAAAAATCTAACCTACAATGTATATCAAATGAACAAGAGCCAAATTGATATTTTTTCAAACGGTATAATGCGAAACAAGGTACTTCCACATAATTCGTTATTAATTAGACATTTACACATATGTAGGTACGTGATGATTAGTGCATAATAAAAAAAAATACTAAATTAAGTATTCCATGGTAGATGCCCAACCGATGATTTGAAATAAGCAGCAAACGAATCACGTACGTCGAAAGCGATACTGTTTCCACCAATGTGACGTAGATCACTGAATGCCTCCTGATGTAAGTTTTGATGCGCTGACCTGCGACTGGGGCAATACTGTTCGTTGCATTCGATATTATAAGTTCGCATTACATTATGCAATATACATGTTGTCAAAACAACATTATCAACAATGTCTGGACATAAACGAATATTTTTGTTGTATATTTCAAATTTTTGGTATAATATTCCGAATGCATCTTCGACTACTTAGCGTGCGCGTGACAGGCGATTGTTAAATTCTTTTTGGTCCTGAGACGGGTTTTGAGAACGAGAATATGGCCTCATTAAGTTCTTTTGTAATGGAAAAGCCTCATCCCCCACAAAAACATGTGGAAGTGCTATGTTTGTCCCGGGCAATGCTTTGTCATTTGGAATATTGAACCTAGTATTTTGAATTCGTTTTCCAATTTTCGAAGATGCAAAAATACCACCATCGCTGTTTTTGCCATAAGCACCGATGTCAACAACTGTAAATCTGTATTTATCATCAACTATGGCCAAGAGAACTATCGAAAAATGATTTTTATAGTTGTAGTAGAGCGAGCCGCTGTTGGGTGGAGCTATTATATTTATATGCTTGCCATCTATGGCACCAATGCAGTTTGGGAAATTCCACCTGTCATTAAACCCTTCCGCAATTTTTTCCCAATCTTCAGCTGTAGGCGTTGGCATAAAAACACCCATCATTTTGTCAATAATAGCTTTGCACACCTCCTTAATTATTGACCTAATAGTCGTTTCGCCTAATCTAAAGCTTGTAGATAAATTTCTGACAGAAGCTCCGCTTGTCAAATATCTGAAATATAAAAGTTTTTTGAGATTGTATTAAGCAAAATAGGGTGTAACAAGAATGTGTTGTACTTAGTTAATATTTTAGGGCTGGAATCTGACTCGATACTAAACAAATTCCCTAACTTTTTTATGTATCATTCTTTACAATTACTGTTTCATTTTTTCAGTATCAATGTGCAAGAAAACGTGGTCCAATTTAAGGGAAGCTCATCGTAGGGCTATTAAGAAAAAAAGTACCAAAAGTGGTCAAGCTGCAATAAGTGATAAAAAATGGCAATACGAGGATGAAATGAGTTTTTTGCTACCGTATTATAAAGAAAGAGCAACTGTATCTTCACTACTCAGAGATAGTGATCAGGAAAGTACTGCCAATGAAGATTCTCAATTGTCTGCTCCGGATTACCAATCAGATATTTCAATAATAGATGATCGTCCAACATCTGGCTTGTCTACAACGACATCCAAGTTTCCAAATATAAAAAGGTCAAGGGTGGAAGTGGAAGATGGATCTACTGCATCGTCATGTTAATGAAATATATACTAAAGGAAAAAAAAAGGAGGAAGATGATATTGACAATTTTTTTTATGGTATAGCTGCAACGGTGAAGAAATTTAATGAATACTACAAAGCAATGATCAAATCTGAAATTTTTAATATTGTTTCACAAATGGAACTCCGAGAAATCAATGAAAAAGGAAATAATTACTACGGCAGTAATGCAATACATGCAACTGCAGGACCTTCTGGAAATTATTCAACTCCAGGACCTTCTGGAAATTATTCAACTCCAGGATCTTCTGGAAATTATTCAACTGCAGGACCTTCTGGAAATTATTCAACTCCAGGACCTTCTGGAAATTATTCAACTGCAGGATACAGTACTACACCGAACTATGATCCAGAAAGGAATGCCAGACAGCTGAACACACCAGTATTGAGTGATACTGAAAAAGATTTAACGGATTTTTAAAAGTATTTCTACTCCTATACTTTGAAATTACTCTCTAATTATTTTAAGAAATTGAATGATTAGTACTTAATGAATGGCAAATTCATGTCGAAGTTACAAAAATAAAGGTTGATTTAGTATGCTCTTACTTTTTTTACTTTTACATACATACATTTAGAGAGACATACACACATACAGACATACATACATACAGGCAGACAGACATACATACATACATACATACAGGCAGACAGACATACATACATACATGGGCATTTCTCTACAAACTGGGCAACTTACTGTCTCAGTCAATTTTAACTACTTCTTTAATAGTAAATCATCCCCAACAATGCAATTTCCATAAAAGATGAACAAAGTTTTTCTCATCTTTTTTATTTTAAAAAGCATTTAATTTGTTTGTTATGGTTTTTTAAATATGTCTAAAACAGTCCCCTGGAGTGTCCCAAACCCAGATTTAAATTAAAATGAGTTTAAATAACTAATATTTCTGATAAATGACTAGGATTTTGCAAATATTCTGAAAACAAAAGTTACTATTTTCATTGGATTTCATATTTATTTTAAAACACTAAAAGTGTCCTTAGGGTTAAAAAACAGTCCTCTGTAGCCGATTTAAAGACAAAATAACCATGCTTTTAAAGAAAAAAATGATTGCACGTATGTTAATAATCGCAAACTATATCAATATTAATATGAAAAAGGAATTTAATTTTTATGTTGTTAGTAATTCGACATCGAACTTGGCAGAGGACTGTTCAAAGTTGCCCAGTTAGTAGAGAAATATCCACATACATACAGACATACCGGTCAAAAACATAACCCTCCTTTTGTTTCGCCGTAGTCGGGTAAAAATAGAAGGCTCTTAGACAGTTGCCCGTTATACCTTATGCACCATTGATCTGCACCATTAATGGTGCAGAGGAGACTAATTAGTTTCGTTTGCACCATTAATATTAATACAACTACTTCACCATACTTTTCCCGTGTGCACCTTTTACTTGCGCCATCAATGGTGCAGAGGAGACTAATTAATTTCGATGAAAATACTTTCTAAGACTAACATAATAACACATCCACAGTAGGTATACTTATTAATGTGTCGCGAGGTAGTAAATGTATAAATTTTACTTACTTTAAAGTAACAGCCAATCTCTCTTCGGGTGTGATCGCTACTCTGAACTTTGTGTTTTTCTTTGTTATCGAGTCTTCAATATGAGACAGGATGTTATAAAACACACATTGCGGCATATGATAGTACGAAAAAAATTTTTCTTCGTCGGCTAACAAATGCCTACGAACGGTCCAATATTCGCCCTCTTTTTTTCTTTGTTTAAACATTTCGTGCACCCAATAAGCTTTCTTTTTTTTGTTGCGTCTTTCATTTTCTTCTTCATCAAGCGCGACTGCTATGAGTGCCAATTCAAGGCTTGTAAAATTTGACATTACGAAACACACGTGTAGACCTAATGCCAATTGTTAACAGACTACTCGAAAATTTGTGTTGACCACGCGGCGTTCACTCGTTGACCACGCGGTGTTCACTCGTTGACCGCGCGGGGTTCACTCGTTGACCGCGCGGGGTTCACTGGTTGATCGTGCAACGTTTTGGTGATAACGTGGCGTCCACCCGTGAACCACCTGTCGACGAGTGGACGCCGTACGACGAGGCGGTGCGGAGTGAGTGCCGGGTGGCTCTAATGAGCTGTGACCTTTATGTGTATCGTGTTTATACACCAGCTACAGTTTAAGGGGGTGAACGTTACGTGAAAATGGCACTGTAAAACCCTACACGTTTTGTTCTCTTTCTGAAAATAATAGACATGATGCAGCGGCAGTATGGGCACACTAATTGCCAGTTTTTGAGTGGCTTAAAGATCACAATCCAAACATTCACAGAATACACATGCTAAGTGATAGTCCTGTCAACCAATACAAGAACAAGTTCATGTTTCATCTAGTATATCATCATATAAATGATTTATTTCCGGGTGCGACATTTTTTGCGTGGAATTATTCGGAACCTGGCCATGGCAAAGGTGCCCCTGATGGCGTAGGTGGCACATTAAAAAGAACAGCTGACAAGGCGGTGGCTGAAGGCAAGGACATCGTAAATTTGGAATCTCTCAAAGAAATTTTGTTGGCAAGATGTTCTTCAATAAAACTATTTGAAGTTACCACTGCTAATATCGCGAAGATAGAAGACTTAGTCAAACAGTCAACCATAATTGCTGCATTTCGTGGAACCCAGAAAATTCGTCAATCAATTCGTCTTCAGTAATGATGTCTTGGAATTTAGAAGTCTTTCATGTTGTGAATGCGCAGAAAAGTGTAAACATTATCACATGGGATATTACAAATCTTCAAAACGTTGCATCGAAAAACCATCACAACCAACCACATCCTTCGAATTAAAATCACGAAACAAATCTTATGATGATGGACATTCGTCAAATGATGTTATTTGTACGCACAGTAATATCACTTACAATATTGGTGATAACGTACTTATCAAATGGGACGAAAATGTTTACCCAGGGGAAATAATATCAGTTTCTGAGGAAGGCGCTTTAGTAAAGTGTATGAAAAGAGGAACTAAATCTTGGAAATGGCCTAAAATAAGAGATGAACAGTTATATGCCTGGCATGACATTCTGAGGAAAATTGAGCCACCAAAATTAATCAGTAGGGATTGTTATTTTATAAAAGACTTAAACTAGTCTAAAAGATCTGATTAAGACTTTAATTGTAACTTTAAGACTGAATCGTTTAAGATTACAAATTTTAAAAGTAGGTTACCTACTAAATTAGAAGTATTTTTTGTTTGGAAGAAAGCCAGTTAAGTTAAAGATTTTGTTTTGTTGATTTAAAACTAAATGTTTATTTTATGTATAAGACTAAAGTTTAAAATAAGAAGTTTTTCTGTTAAAAATGCTGTTAGATTAATCTTTAAGTTAGCAAGGGTTTTGTTATTAATTTAAGTGCTATAATAAATAATAATAAGTTTAAATTAGAGTTATGCCAAAGTGCTGCAATAATTTTGTGATTCGCTGTAATTACTCATTAATCTTACTTATTGATTAAGAACAAAATTTCATTCAATAATTAAAGATTATACTTTGTAAAAAAAACATTTAATTTGAAAAGCTTCATGACTTGTCTGTAATAATCATTCCCTCACCTTAATAGTCATTCCCTCACTTTGATTTTTTTTTAATTTCCCCATAACTTTTATAAAACGCGATAATTTCTGGGACCACTACATAATTATATTCGAGTAACATTAGTACTATCAAATTCACATACAATAAATATCAAATCATTTTAATATTTTTTGGTATTTTAAGAAAGCCGAATTTCGCCATTTCGTGATAATTACCCAGGAGCTTGTTGAATTTTGTACATTATTTTTTTTCCCGTTAGACGCTGTTTATAAAATTATATTAAATTTTATGTTATGTAAGTAAATTACAAAAAAAGTATTTTTTCTTATAAATGCATGTATTTTTTTTAGTTTTATTTTTTAAATAAAATAATAAACATAATTTTCAAAATTATTATTTTTTCTATTAAACCTTATACTTTCACGTATATGTGTGCAAAATTACAGATCATTTAGTTCTGAAATAACTGAAATACGGAGTTTTGAGACGAAACATACGCGATTTTCCCATAGTGCGGTGGTACACCTCGCCGTGGCAGCAAATACTCCGTGCTCCACCGGTGGTACACGCCGGTCTGAACGTCTTAATTAATTAAGTAGCGTAAGGTGGGTAACACGTAATCTGTAACTTATCTGGTTCAGTGATGGTGTCGCTATGTCAAAATCTGACCAATCAGAAGCTGGCGTAGATAGAATTGACCAATCCTGCTTGACATTTTAACCTATCCATTTTGTGGGATCAAAAGAGTTCATAAGTTAAGAAGCTCTACTTTACCTTCTTGAAGAAATTTTGGGAAAGGTTGTCAGTCCCATTATTATTACTTGGTACATTAAATTTTTCGTTAAGTACATATAATTTCTAATTTTAGTATGTTTTGTATTGTCAGTGTCGGTGGTATTACTGACCACAAGGATATTGCTGATGCCTTTATGACCCAATTTTCTGTGCGGTCCCCTTTGAGTCCGGCGTCGACTGGTGAGGTGAACGGTGCTGAGGCCATTGTGACAGACCGGAACGCAAAATACCAGCTAAGACTGTAGCAACAATTATTTCAAACATGCTACGAGGAAAATCACCGGGTCACGATGGTCTCAGTATCGAGCACTTTAAACATGCGGGAGTCCACCTGCCTCGAGTTTTGTCACTGTTTTTCACTCTGTGCCTAGGTCACTCTTATTTGCCGGAGCCGCTCATGCGGACGATAGTAGTCCCCGTAGTTAAAAATAAAACGGGTGACACATCTGACATGAACAACTATCGACCCATCTCGCTCGCTACCACCACGGCCAAGGTGCTTGACGGTCTGTTGAATGGCTCACTCTCGGAATATGTTGAAGTGCATGATGCTCAGTTCGGGTTCAAGGCGGGTGTGTCTACCGAGAGTGCCATCCTTAGCCTGAAACACACCGTCAAGTACTACACCACAAGAAGGACGCCGGTGTACGCGTGTTTCCTTGATTTGTCGAAAGCTTTCGATCTCGTATCCTACGATGTGCTGTGGGTCACGTTGAGGGTCACGGGTGTGCCGGCGGAGTAAACAGCCCTTCTTAGATACTGGTATGCTCACCAGACAAATCGGGTAAGGTGGGTCGGTACCCTGTCGGATGAGTACAGAATGGAATGTGGTGTAAGGCAGGGGGGTTAAGCTCGCCTCTGTTATTTAATTTATATATTAACCAGCTTATCGAACGACTGAGCAGCACACATGTCGGCTGTCACATAGACGGTACGTGTGTTAATAACATAAGTTATGCAGACGATATGGTGTTGCTGAGTCCGTCGGTAGGCGGGCTTAGGGAGCTACTATCAATCTGTGAGAAGTATGCTGAGGTGCACGGCCTTAAATACAACTCAAAAAAGAGTGAGGTCTTAGTGTTCAAAGCACCTAAACAACAGCCCCATCGTGTGCCTCCGGTATATCTCAACGGTGTAGTTCTCAATGTGGTTGATAGTTTTAAGTATTTGGGTCATGTTGTCACTAGTGATCTACGTGATGATGGCGATATAGAGCGTGAGCGCAGGGCGCTGGCGGTGCGAGGAAATATGCTCGCCCGTAGGTTCGCTCGCTGTACGGCAGACGTCAAAGTGAGTTTATTTAAGGCGTTCTGTCAATCCTTCTACTCGAGCGGCCTATGGGTGTCATATACGAATCGAGCTTATAACGTCCTGCGAGTTCAATACAATAACGCTTTCAGGATGCTGTTGCGGTTGCCGCGGCGTTGTAGTGCATCAGGAATGTTTGCTGCAGCGCACACGGATGGCTTTCATGCCATCATGCGTAAGAAAGCGGTTTCCTTACTGCAACGCTTGCGTAACAGTCGTAACGGCATCCTGAAAATGATTGCTGGTAGGCCCGACTGTCCCATTCAGAGGCACTGGGTAAAGTTAGCTATAGGTTTATGTAATTAAGTAGTACTAATAACACTAACATAGTATATAAGCAAATTCTACTACTAATTCACTAACAATGTATGGACCCTGGGTCTGAAATAAAGAATTTTTATTTTATTTTATTTTATTTATTTATTGTCAATAATAAATGATGAAAAAATATATAATGTTCTTTTTTCAATACAAATGTGTTCAATACACCCTGTATTAGGAAAAGTACCTTTTTTTCTTTTAAGGGGTGCTTCTGCTTATGAAACTGAACAAGTTTCCCCAAGGAAACCATATCGAATTCTTAAAAAAAAATTGACAATCAATTACAACCATTAGTAACATAACAAAAAAAATATTAATTAATTTACTTTATTAGTAATACTGGCTGTTTTTGTGCCTTTGACTTTAAAAAAAAAAACTGATGCGCGCACATCGCCAATTTGTGGTCAAGTTAAAATTTTTCCGCGCGCTTTTTCTTTTCGCTGTTTTGTTTCTATTTGAATATTTCAGTCCGAGTTTAATTTATTTCCTCGCAAATACACACATCAAAAGTGTCTAGGGATCAACATATATTTTTGCAATAACTTTTCTCCTGATTGATATTAATTAAAATTTTCTTTAAGGATTCATCAAATAAAGTGTTTTCGTTTGTCACAGTAACGATAAACCAAGTCACCTTTGCATTAATAAAGAAATTTGCCATTTTCATAATAAAGGGATTTTTGACATTTGAACCACTAACATTAAAGTTCAAAAAAAGGCTGAAATAACAGTTTTCTTTAAAATTTTATTGGGTAACTTAAACAATTAATAATCCGTGTTTCTACCGCGAACACTAACAACACAAGAACATCGGTTTGGCATACTCAAAATGAGTTCATCCAAATCACGCTGTGGAATGGCCGCCCATGTTCGTTGCAACAACAAAAAAAGGTCTTCTTGCGACTGGATACCCTCCATATTCGGCAGAGCTCTTCTCTGTAGCATATCCCATGCATGCTCAATCGGGTTCAAGTCTGGCGACTGAGCAGGCCAGGGCAGGACATTGATGTTAGCTGCGGCGAGAGTCTGTCTTACAACTCTTGCGGTGTGCGGTCGTGCATTATCATGCATTAACTGAAATAAGGGACCGATTTGCACTTGTAGAGGAACGATGACGTCTGATACAATCGTCTCAGCATAAATTTGAGCGTTGAGGTTGCCTCTGATCCAAATCAACTCAGTTCTTCCGCCGATCCAAATACCCGCCCATACCATGATGGTTCCACCACTATAAGGATGGACTTCCTGGCAGGATTTTAATCGCTGTTGGCGTCCAGGGGTTCTCCAGTGTCGTATACGTCTTGTATCCGGTCTCATACCAAAACGAGACTCATCAGAAAAGCACACGAAACGCCATTGTTCTTCTGCCCAATTTCTGTGTTCAAGAGCCCATTGATATCGAATCCTACGATTGTGCATTGCTATAGGTGGTACCCGTAGCGGTCTTCGGGAATGAAGGTTCACTTCATGCAAGCGGTTTCTGACTGTTTGGTCGCTAATTAAGTTCCCTGAAGAGTGATGAAGCCTCACGAGTTGTAAGACAGACTCTCGCCGCAGCTAACATCAATGTCCTGCCCTGGCCTGCTCAGTCGCCAGACTTGAACCCGATTGAGCATGCATGGGATATGCTACAGAGAAGAGCTCTGCCGAATATGGAGGATATCCAGTCGCAAGAAGACCTTTTTTAGTTGTTGCAACGAACATGGGCGGCCATTCCACAGCGTGATTTGGATGAACTCATTTTGAGTATGCCAAACCGATGTTCTTGTGTTGTTAGTGTTCGCGGTAGAAACACGGATTATTAATTGTTTAAGTTACCCAATAACATTTTAAAGAAAACTGTTATTTCAGTCTTTTTTTCGAACTTTAATGTTAGTGGTTCAAATGTCAAAAATCCGTTTATTAGGAAAATGGCAAATTTCTTTATTAATGCAAAGGTGACTTGGTTTATCGTTACTGTGACAAACGAAAACACTTTATTTGATGAATCCTTAAAGAAAATTTTAATTAATATCAATGAGGAGAAAAGTAATTGCAAAAATATATGTTGATCCCTAGACACTTTTGGTGTGTGTATGTTATAAAACGTCGTATAGCCTCTGCTTTCTTGTAGCCCTCGCCTGCGGCTTGGGCTAGCAATATTGCCTCGGCTGTAATTATCAACCTACCGCACTTATATCATAATGTACTATAATGGCATCAGGTGTAACCTTTTCACGACGTTTGCGCGTCGATGTCCCTGCCACCCTGTATATTATAAAAGTAGAATTATGAAGCTGGCGTCTCAACTATTTAGCGCAAGTGTTGCGGATTCACTTTTGTTTTGTAAAAACACTGAAAATTCCGGAATTTACCAATGTTAAAGCTACAGCAAACTTTGTAAAGTTAATGAATGATGTATTTGACATCTTGGATTCACGAACCAAAAGTTATGGATATAAAAAAGCACTGAGAAAGACTACCAAGCAGCATTTCACGACTTAAAGAAGCTCGACAGGTTCTTTTGCAATTAGATGTTGACATTGATGTTAAAGGTAAATCAATATTGGTGCGAAAGAACGTATTGATATCACCCCGATACACTGCTTTCTAGGCATATTGATATTTATAAAGAGTACTCAAGCTTTGTTTCAGGATCTAGTGCTAAATGAAAAATTACAATATGTCCCCATAAAATTAGTCAGGACCATATCGAAATACTCTTTTCTGTAATTCGCAGCCACGGGGGTGACAATGACAACCCCACTGCACGTCAATTCGAAGCCATATATAAAAAATATTAATACATACCGAACTTCATACAACATCTACAGGTACAAATTGCATTCCACTAGAGAAAATTACGATTTTGAATTGCACATCAGCTATTGAAAAAATAAATAAGAGTGTCATAATACGCGGTGATGAAGACGAGTTGCAACCGCAGATAACTATTTCGCAAAATAATGAAGACATTTTAGAGAATATTGAAAGCCAAATATTTATTTCACCCTTTGGAGAGAAAGTATTTGAATATATTGCAGGGTTTTCGGTTATTACTGCATTAATAACTTTAAAATGTGCCACTTGCATAAAAGGGCTATTAGGACCTGTAAATAAAGAAAGCCTCAAATACCAAAAAAGTTGAGGGTATCTGATTTATGCTTCACGGCCAGTGATCGATTTGTGCAGATCATGTGAAAAAGAGATTGAACGATAAAAATCAAATCGTCTCAAAAATAACCACTCAATTCATCCTATTAAATTCATTGAAACATTTTCAGAGAAAAGATTTTTTTCCAAATATTGCACATCATGCGTATACCAACGGGATGGTAAATCATAACCTGGAACTAGCGAATGTGATTATGGAAAAGTATACAAATGTTTCGTCTATATTTTAACAAAAAACGGTAGATCCCAAAAATATAATTAATTATGATGAAACAAACCTCAGTGATGACCCTGGACGTAAGAAGGTTATAGTGAAAAGAGGAACTAAGTACCCTGAAAGAGTTCTTAATCAGTCAAAATCTTCAATATCTATAATGATGGCTGTTACAGCTGCAGGAGAGCTTCTGCCTCCATATGTAATATATAAGGCCAACAATATTTATGATACTTGGGCTACAGGCGGACCTAAAGGTGCACGCTTCAATAGAACTGCATCTGGATGGATTGATGGCAGCACTTTTGAAGATTATATTAAGTCCATTATTATTCCATTTTTTAAAGATAGATCCGGGAAAAAAGTTCTAATAGGCGACAATTTATCATCTCATTTATCAATAGAAGTGATTAGAATCTGTGAACAACACAATATTTCATTTATATTTCTACCAGCAAATTCAACCCATTTAACACAGCCCCTAGATATCGCATTTTTCAGGCCAATGAAAATTGCATGGAGAAACATTTTATTAAAATGGAAAAAAACAGATGGCAGGACCCAAGCTTTAGTACCGAAAGGATGCTTTCCAAGACTTTTAAAAGTACTTATAAATGAATTGTCAGAGAACGTTGCGACAAACCTTAAAGCTGGTTTTCGAAAAGCAGGTATTATTCCTGTTGATCGCAATCAAGTCCTATCAAGACTCCCAAATGCCGAAAATGAAGATCCGGAAAAATCAAGATATGCTGTTGACAAATCAGTCTTGGAAATACTTCAAGAAATGAGATATGATACAATGAACATTAAGGAACCAACACGTAAACGAAAATTAAATGCAGAATCTGGAAAAAGTTTAGGAAACATAGATAATATCGTCGTATCGTCGTCGATGCTATCGTTAATAGAACACCATGTATTGTGTTGTCTAATAATGATATATTTCCGAAAGATACTGCATTTAGAACAAGAATGTATTCTTACACATGGAGACCATGTGATGCATTAAAAAAATGTAAAAAAAAATTGTATCCATTATTTTTACCTAAGTTGTTTATGTATTTTAATATTATAGATGATAAAGGGTATATGATAGAGGATGAACATGTAAATGAAACAAGTGAATCTGAATAAACAATTATATTTTATTAATTCTTTTATTTACATTTGTCAAATCACTGTCACTAGAAACAATTTCAAAATCTTCTTCCATGATTATTTCTCCTCGATTACAGGACCTTTTCGCAGTACTACTTGTGGTAGCTTTTCCTTTACTTTTAGTAGCTTGTCTCGTCCTGAAAGCTGGGGAATCATAATTAAACGATTTCCCATAGTGGTTATGTCTATTTCTGAAGCTTGATGCTGATTCAATGAAACCTTTGCCGGGATAGGTAAAGGAAATAAGCCGGCGACGGCGATGTTTTTATTTATTTATTTATTTATTATTCGGCTTTTCAACAATAAGTACGCTTATTCATTTTAATCTGTACAATTCTAAATTAAGTCTAAGCGCCTCATTACTTACAGAAAAGCACAGCATGCACTACATTATGCGCAGATAATACCTAACATAATTAATACCGTAATACAAAGGTTTGGAAAAAGACAAATAATTATCTTATACACAAATTACACAAATAATACATAAATTGCTTACAATACTTATTAAAATTAGTGTAGGTGAAATTAAATTAAATATACAATAAATTATTTCAAAATTAGATTGATGATTAATTAAAATTACAATTGAAAATTAAAATTTGATTAATATTACATTAAAATTCGTTTATAATGAATAAAATTTTAAAATTAAAATCAATTACAATAATTTATATAAAAATCGATTACAAATTACAATTTCAATTTCATAAATTAAATTTGATTTCACTATGTTATAATAAAAAAAAAGATTTAAAATTAATTAAATATGACAATAACGAGTTCAATTATATTGTTATTTAATTTTTAATTTTTAAAGATTAGCAAACAATCGATTATTACAAGGACTTAAGTATAAGTAGCAAGCATGACTTTTTTAACCTTCCGTTCACTTTCATAACTAAGTTTTGTTAACTGGTTAAGAAAAACCCTTTTTTATTATTGTTTTCACAACTGGTTTTTAAACAAGAATACGAAGTGTTCATTCATAACTGACAATCACAAATAGTTAAGAAACGAATAATTATGATTATGTTTTTATAACTAGCTACAGTCAGCAATAACATTTTTCCTTTAACCTTAAATCAAAATAAAAACAACAGAGTTAGAGTTTTTATCGAGAGTATTGCATGCGGAAAACGGATGAGGTTCTTATCTCAATAAATTATTATCTATTATTGATATGTAAACTGCAATGACATGACATTGACATTGTCATTTTAGTATTATTTAGTTTTCTATTGCAATTGAGTGCAATTTATATAAAATATATAGCAACCGAAAACTTAAGTGATAAACTATGTCGCTTTCTAAGCCCACCATGGAGTTCATAACGACAAAAAGGGATCGCGAGAAACTACTATACGACGGCCGTCAGTACCATAAAATTAAAACTTATGTGAACGAAAATGTTTTTTGGAAATGCTACAATAAAACCGGTTGTAAAGGTAATGTGACATTAAGCAATGAAAACCATATAGTTAAAGAGGGCGTGCACGATATTGATTGTTTACCTAATAGTGCAAAATATCTAGTTTTGAAGAAAATGAAAGATTTGAAAACTAAAATAGTAGCTAATGTCGATCCAATACAAAAACAGTTTGAAGAAGTAGTATGCGAACTGGAAGACGATGGCGTGCACTTAGTTGCTGACTTACCAAAATTTGACAATATTAAAAGTGGTCTATACAAAGCAAGAAATAAGGCATTAGGAGTTTCTAAGCTCCATTTTGAATCACCAACTAAAGTAGAAATACCAAAAAAATATAAAAACTTCCTCCTGGCTGACTATAACGACAATGACACAAACAACAGGATTTTAATATTTTCTTCTTCTGATATAAAAACGTATTTGGACAATTTCGAACATTTCTTTCTGGATGGAACTTTTAAGTCTTGCCCTGAACCTTTCACACAAATATATTCCATTCATGGACTACATAAAATAACAAAAAAAATGGTACCTTTATTCTTTGGTTTCATTCATAATAAAACTGAAAATACCTACAAACTTATATTTGAAATGATAAAGTCACAAATTCCTGAATGGAACCCCGTAAAATTGACACTGGATTACGAAATCTCAGCAATGAAAGCAATACGTAATTTTTTTCCGAATGCAGTAATGAAAGGATGTTATTATCATTTTTGTGCCAGCCTTTTTAAAAAGGCGAAACGATTAGGGATTAAATCTACAGTACAAAGACGACATATTGCGAGATGTGCTGGCTTAGCCCGATTGCCATTGAGATATGTAATGGCAGGTTACAAGTATACAATGACCAAATCCCCGAAAACTGAAGCAGTGATAAAGTTCAACAATTACCTAAACCGTTACTGGTTCAGCGAGGTAAATTTTATCAAGACTTGGTGCTGCTACGGCGAGGAAATTCGGACCACCAACAATCTAGAAGGCTGGCACGCAAGACTTAATAGAATGGTTGGACGCCAAAAAGCGTCGCTAGCAACAATTCTGAATGTTCTTATTAAAGAAACAAAAATTTCAATGTCGTTCAAAACAAACAAAAACACATCGAACAAAAATTACCAAGAGATTGACCAAGAAATTGCGGATACTATACATCTTTTAACAAATAAGTCTATGACTGTTGGACATTGTTTAGAAATAATTGCCCCATTTAAATATTAAGTAAAAGTTAATTTACCTAAATTACATTTTGTGTTTGATTTAAGGTTAAAGGAAAAATGTTATTGCTGACTGTAGCTAGTTATAAAAACATAATCATAATTATTCGTTTCTTAACTATTTGTGATTGTCAGTTATGAATGAACACTTCGTATTCTTGTTTAAAAACCAGTTGTGAAAACAATAATAAAAAAGGGTTTTTCTTAACCAGTTAACAAAACTTAGTTATGAAAGTGAACGGAAGGTTTTTTAAGAGCTGGAACAGATGAAGTAAAAAGGTCAATGTCAACATCCAGCTCATTGTAAGCAGCACACATTCTAGAGAGTGGACAGTATTGTCTCAAATTGGAACTACAACTTGGGATACAAAAGAGTCTTCTATTAGAACTTCTTGGCAGACTACGTGGCACATGGAATAACACCCTACTGAGCAAATCGGAACAGTTTAGAGAACCGGTTACTAGCTTCTTAAGGAAGACCAAATCCAGCATGTTCCTGCGTTTCTCCAGCGAGTCCATTTTAAAATACCTAAGCCTCTCCTGGTACGATTTGAGCTTATTACCCATATTTTTGGTATAAGTAAGATGCCACAAGAACCGTTTTTGCAGCCGCTCAATGCGCTTGATGTTGTGGCATGAAGGTGAATCAGGTCGAAAAGCATTTGATGTAGCAACGGCGGCGTATGTTCTGTTTCTGAAAATGTATTGCAGAGATATAAAACCGTATTTTTATATGCAGACAATTGCAAGGCGCAGAACAAAAATTCGTCTCGAATTTCTCTAAATATATTTATTTTTACTTTTGTTATGAGTTAATGCAGATAACAATAAAACAGTACAGAAGTCTATCTCTTCAAAACGCAGTAATCACCTTGTTATGTCACAACAAAGACGAAACTTGGCTAGCTACATGCTGTTGTAACAAAACATATAAGACCGCAACAATCCATTGGGTATATATCATTCTTCCGCGCTGAGCCTCTTCCGAGGCTCAGCTGTTACACCACCTAATTCAGAGAAACCCTTGCGCAGACGCGGCAGGAAACAGCAACCAACCCCAGAAGCAGCAACAGGTCTCCTCGTCGGGTCGTCTTCGGGACCTTAAGGGAGACTGTAACGCAACAACGTCATCGAGACGCGCCAGTTCCAGTGCCCGCCGAGCGACCATGCGAGGACCCCCCGTCTCGCCGCACACGCCGCCCGCGAGACTCGGCCCACCTTTAAAAGCCTAGGCAGTCTGCGTTCGGCACGGTAACGGGTGCAACAGCTGTATCGACTTAGGTAGGTCTCCTCTGCCTCGCTACTTGTTGGACATAGACTGGCGCCCCATCGTGTACTGTTAGATAATCGAGTTGGCTTTCGTTAGCGAACCTCTCGATTATCGGATAGTGCACGGCGCGACGTGAGTAGGGTTTATTGTGTTTAGTTAGTTTAGGCTAATAGTTCGTACTCATAGAAACCTATGTAATTTGTTATCATTTTGTTTTGCCTTTTTTATTATAAAGTAATTTATTGTAATCTGTTAACGTGAGTTTACTTCATCTCCCCACACATAACCCCTACAAACTGATTAATAGGTAAAAAGGGATTTTAAAGTGTTGCCATGGTCTGTGGGCTATATCGTACAAAAATTATTATTGTCTATAACATTTATCGATGACGAGAAATTTTTAGTTATTATTTTTAGTTGGTGGCTTTTGAAACTAGACGACTCTTTGTCGAAAAAGAGAATATTTCTAGTAATATTCCTGAAGAAGAGTCATTTATAAGAGAGACAAGAAAGAGGAAGAAAAACAGAAAGATGATGCTTTTGGAAAAACATTATACACAGGGGAAGGTTGATAGGATTACAAAATTAGAAGAAATTTCGAAAAGTAACAAGCAACTAAAAGAAAAGCCATGCCAATCACGGGGCAGAAAAAAATCAGACAGGAGTTATTTGTGTGCTGCAATAAATGATGAAACCAGAAACGATTGTTTCAAATATTTTTGGCAACTACCATCATGGGACGCTAAAAAATTCAGGCACGAAACGTATATTATACATATTTTTTTGTACTATAAATCACTCAGAGAACGATAAACAGGTTCTAAATACAACTTTGACGTTTCCTTTCATACGCATAGTGAGAAGGTAACTTAAGAAATTATCCAAAAAACGGACGGTTAGAAGTAGGGAATGCAATCCGGACTATCCGTAATCCGAAAAATCCGGATATCCGCACATTTTTACTCGACTTGTAAATCCGGATTCGATAATCAAATCCGTGGATTTTCTGAATAATAAGAAATTGTAATTCGCAATTACATTATCACGCGTATAATGGTTCGCGTCCTCCACAGGCGACCTCTGGAGGACGATCGGTCAAAAGTAAAACTTTAGAAATTCTCCGACTAAAAACAATACGAATTTGGGAAAGAACTTGTACTGTTGCTCGACTGCAAGCCACGATACTAGAAAGGTTTATTCGATTAAAAACCTGTATTCAAAAGTCGTTACTGGATTTAAAAAGTGATATCACCTTCACTGATCAAGAGTTTAACTTAATCCAAGATCTGCAAATGTCTTTAGATATTGTTAAAGCGACAGTGGAAGATTTGTGCAGAAGAGATGCAACTCTGATTACTGCTGATACTGCACTGAAACTGATGATCGAAAGTTTAGAGAAAAAAGAAGGAAATCTGACAAAAAGTGTTTCTGACGCCTTATTAGTATTAAAGAACGACGCTTACATTATGTCGCAGGAACAATGTTTTATCTCCACAATCCACATGAATTTTCCAACTCACCTTCCGATGAAGTATTTTATAAGCCATCTAAGACAGAAATAAAAGAAGTAATTTGCAGAACTGTAGAAAGCCGTATTAATCCTATAGAAGTATTTGTTGAATCACATGAAGCTATTCCCAGAGAACAAGAGTCTTTAGATGAAGAAATGAGTTTTCGAGAGAGATTAGCATTTCAGTTAAACAAAATCAATAAGGCTAGAGAAGAAAATGTGCTCATCAGCCGAAAGCCTGAAACTGATATTCTCAGTTTAGTGCGAGTGGAGATGGCGTTATTCGAGGATAGTGGTTCACGAGGACGATATTTGGAGGCCGCTTACAAGCATCTTCAACGCATTCCTCCTACAAGCGTCGAATCAGAGCGTGCTTTTTCTGCAGCAGGTTTTTTTGTATTATTGTAATTGAATAATTCTCAATAACAAAAATAAAATAAAAACCTTAGGTATGATTAATTTGTTTTTCTGTGTTTTTATTTTAATCCATTTACACAAATAAAAGAAATATCATATTAATAAACTGATATCAGTAGGTTTGTTTGTTTTCATGAAAAATCCGTAAAATCCGGATAATCCGGATTGGCCCAAAAATCCGTTCTTAAAAATCCGGATTTTAAAACAGGACGGATTTGCATTCTCTAGTTAGAAGCTTACGTTGTGTTCCAGATTGTGGATTTCTGACCCTGATTGTATTCTGAATTTCTTGTCATGGAAGTAGTCGGTACAAGTATGCCCTTATCTAACAGCCAGCTCATTGTAAGACAAAGCTTACGTGTCATAACTTTACAATGTATGATTTGGTTACTTACCAAGCTCCTGTTATTGGTTTCATGAAACATGCTCAGATCTTACCGCTAGTACTTTTATATCGTTTGTGTCCGATTACTTCGTGAGTGATTGTTTGCCTAAAGGATTGCCTATAGTAATTTATTCAGATGGATGCACCTATCAAAACAGAGACAACACAAGGTGTTGTTTTGCATCCTCGTCAAATTCAAGGACGTAATTATGCTAATGATTCCAAACAACAATAAAATGAGTAGGCATTTTTTACTTTTTTTTGCCTATTTTTGGAAATCGGTAAGTGTGAACCAGCCGTATTTCAACCCGCCCGTCTGTTACTAGCTCTTTAACCGCGCTTTCACACACAATCAAACGCAAACTCACAAATTCGTAGGCAATCAATCCCACCCCAATCACGGTGCGGGTACTCTCCCGCGCGAGCTGCTAGCCACGCCCCCGCGGCCCCGGAACTAACAGTGTGTTTCATGTCACGACGCGTGCGTGCGCTTTGCGAATTCCGCTTCTCGATACATCGTTGAGACGTACGAAGTGCAAGATGACGGACAACTATTCTAAATATTCTAATGTCGAATTGGTAGAGATGGTACGCCTGTATGTCATCAGTGGACTGAGTGGAGCCATCCGGAAGTTTACGGAAATGTTTCCCGATCGGGAACCTCTATCACAGAGCGTCATGCTGGCTGCTACACAGAGACTGCGGGATCATTGAAAGACGAAAAGGCTGTGCCGGTTTCCCAGTCCCCGCCACTCCGACGAAGCGGGAACAACGCTGGGTTTTTTAGTGGGTATACCGGGTCAAACCGGTGAGTCCCACATTCCCATTCCCCGATGGGAGAACATGCGTATTGCATTTTTCCCAGCGTAAAAAAAAAAGGTATTTCAACTGAGCAATTCGTTCAGAGTCCTTCACACACTAGTGAAACAACCAGTATTTTACCCGATTATGTTAGGGAAACTGAGAGGTGTTTTATCGAATGCTGTAGGAAGAGTGAAAGGCGCAGAATTCCAGATAGTTACTCAGCAACCCATGTTCAGGATATGTAAGCTTTAAAAACCACCAAACCTACTACCATAAATTTTGAGGATGTGGACACAATTGAAGACCAAATTTTTTATTATTGGATTGGATTTTCCAAAGATCAATTTCACCAATAAAATTATTAACAGAATTACCAAGTTTGGTACGGATGTCTAGAGGTGTAACAGCTATAGCAACATACCTCATGAAACTGCGAACTGGAGAGTCGGATGACAGATTGGCCACTTTGCTCCAAATGCCACGGTCAACATTAGAACGATTAAAGAAAAAAGCAAGAGAACATAATTTGTATAATGATTATGTGCCACATCATTTAGGCCTAAATCATATAAATAAATAACAAAAAACAGAGAGAACATTAATGATCCCAAGTGGTTTGTTTGGCAATAACAGCAATGATAGCAAACCTGTAGTTTTTTGTGATGGCACATATACATATGTGCAAAAAAGCTCCAATTACATGTACCAAAAGGATACATATAGCTTGCATAAGTATAGGAATTTGGTTAAACCATTTTTAATAGTTTGTACTGATGGGTACATAATAGATATTTTGGGCCCCTATCCAGTTACAACGTCAGATGCTGATATAATGAAGCAAGAATTCAAAAATGGTTCCGCAATGAGAGAATATTTTGAGGCTGTTGACGCATTTGTCCTGGATAGGGGATTTCGGGACGCCTTGCCCTTGATTAATATGTGAGACTATCGAACATATTTGCCCGATTTCTTACAACAGGTTGAAACACAGTTATCGACCATAGGCGCAAACAAAACAAGGGCGGTCACCATTTGTCGTTGGGTGGTGGAAGTAGTAAATGGAAGATTTAATAGAGATTTTAAGCTTTTTAGGCAAGAGTATTTTAATGTAGCATCTGATGCAAGACTTTGAGGTGGCTTATAAATGCATGAAGAAGAGCAGAATTTAGACCATCATCAGTTGATAACAGTGTAGTAACAGATTTTCCACGGCTGAAGTATAGCGAATTAGTATTAGTTTCCCTAGGAACATACCAAATACGACTGCCTTGTTCTTATATTGGGGAACATGTATGGGCAGATGGCTCCATGTAATAGAAGTGTGGAGGGAGGTTGACAATGATCTTTTAAGAGAGCTGCGGCTCATACTCACAATAGTAATTGGTTGAAGAATTGGTAGAGTGAATTTTTCTGCTAATATTAGCAGAAAAACATATTTTGTTTATATTTTAGTTGACAGCTCTCTAAGTGGAAGGCAAGCAATATTGCAATATTATTGTAATTAGTCCGGTCTATTTAGACATTCGAAGTTACATAAAGTCCCAACAAGCTGAATTTCTGTGAAGTTGTTCAAAACATAATTATAAACAATGTCTAGAAGTTCCCCATCATTCCCCTGTAAGGAAAAAAAAATATTCAAGGTCAAAGGTCAAAAAAATGAGTTTTTCGCGATTTTCAGCAAAACGGTAAGTTTTATCATAAAAGTACCTCAGACAAAAATTGTAGATCATAAAATTATCTATGAAAAATGTATCTATACTTTTTTTCTTACGAGCCACCGTTTCTGAGATATAACGATTCAAAAAGTTATAAAAGTCGTTATCGTCATAATATGCACACGTTTCCACGCCACCTATGAGGTAGTGTACTTAGCGCGTTTTTTTTAACGTGGTTTCCTCAGTAAGCCTACTCCACGGGTCAGTTGTGATCCTGTTTAATGTAAAACAATTGCAAAATAACGGAAATTTTCAAAGATTGGGAAAGATAAAAGCGATGTAAATGAAAAAAAAGTGTTGAAGTTTATTCGTCTTATTCGCAATTTTCAAATTCTTGTTCTTCTTCTTGTTCTTCTTCTTGTTCTTCTTCTTGTTCTTCTTCTTGTTCTTCTTCTTGTTCTTCTTCTTGATCTTCTTCTTGTTCTTCTTCTCCTGCTTCTTCTTCATCTTCATTTTGGATGCAAGTAAATTGCGTCAATAGCGATGTATATCGCATGATACTTCGTCGGAGTCAAACGAATCCTCCATTGTTTGTGATTAAATATTAGAGCACGACCGGCCTTGACAATTTTTGCATGCCAAAGAACAAGACAGTCCGACTTTTTTGCAACCACATTTAGCACTGCATCCCTTTTTGCAGTTGCAAAAAATAGTGTTCAGCAGTTTTTCCGGCGCAGGTGGAAGTAAAGTTTGAACTGGCTCTAATATATTGTTGACCAACTTCCAACCCTAGTCTGTAGGGTCTAGCTGATAACCAAGCCACACTTGAACTTGGTAATATACTCGAAAAAGATGTTGGTGAGCAGCAACTGAGGTTGGAGGAAGACAAGCTAATTGAACTTGTTTTTTATTTTTAGTATTTTTAACGAAACATTCATATCGATGCTTATCTAAACAGGTAGTTTTTTTAGGAGCTCCGTACATAGAAAGAAGAAAGCGGATGCGCGGAGCGAAGCCACGCACACAATAGAACAAGAGACAGATGTCTCGAAGTTACACTGGCTTAAAGATTAAGGGACTGGGTTTCATTTTACCTGATATTCTTGTAGTTAAAACTTATGTATATTTTATATTGTAAGTATAAGTTACAATGACCGATAGAAAAATATTTAAACATTTAATATATAAAACATATATGTATGTACACATATATATATTATATAAAATATTACAACTCTAGATGTATATACGTGGCGTACTCATGCATATTATGACGATAACAACTTTTATAACTTTTTGAATCGTTATATCTCAGAAACGGTGGCTCGTAAGAAAAAAAGTATTGATACATTTTTCATAGATAATTTTATGATCTACAATTTTTGTCTGAGGTACTTTTATGATAAAACTTACCGTTTTGCTGAAAATCGCGAAAAACTCATTTTTTTGACCTTTGACCTTGAATATTTTTTTTTCCTTACAGGGGAATGATGGGGAACTTCTAGACATTGTTTATAATTATATTTTGAACAATTTCACTGAAATTCAGCTTGTTGGGACTTTATGTAACTTCACTCTCTTTTTTTGGTCTAAATAGACCGGACTAAATTGCATAGTAGGAAGTCGTACAGTAGGTTGTTGTGCGCATGTAATGTCAACTATTTGGTACTTAAGTTGGGCTAGGTACCAAGAAAATATTTCACCCCCTGCACACTTCCTAGATTTTATTCTAATTGTGTATGAAGACGAATGATTTAATAAAGGAGAATGAAATGTTTGTTTACTTTATTTAAAACTAATCCAATTAATTCCACATAATAGTTTACCTTGGAATCATAAATCATTTTATTTTATTTTATATAATTATTATCCACATTTAGTAATTAATCTTTTAATATTATGATTAGTTATTTTGACATTTTATTCATTTATTTTAAATCGTTTGTGTAATTCTGATAATTTATGTGCTTGTATTTGTGTTTCTATTTCTGTTTTATATGGGGGTCCGGGACCTGAAATAAATGATTTTTTTTATAGACCTATCTACCCACTAAAAAGGTATGGTATCTAGGTGACTAGGTATCTGAAATGGACATGTCAGATAGATGAATAAATAAATAGAAGTTTTTTTCACTTTGTGTAAGTTTTTGACTTTGCCAGTTAGGTATTATTTATTGGCACTTCGCCTTCAATATGTTACCGTTGGAAAGATTTAGTCTGCAGAGGTCATTTACATAGATCAGGAGTAGTGTTGGGGAAAGGGTCCCCCCTGGTAACACTATGAGTGTGCGAAAACTCATCACTTAAGTACGTATCAATTTTAACACATAGCTTACGATTTTAAGGTAGTCGTTGAAAATTTCTACAGATTCCCCGCACACCGATACTCTACAGCTTCATAATAAGCTTGGGAAAACAGTTGTGGTGTCAAAAGCCTTCGAAAGATCAAGGAATATACCTAGACATTTTGGTTTTATATCCAGATTTGAGGCGACCTGTTGCGTGAAAACCAGTACTGCATCTTCTGTGGACAGACTTGACCGAAAACCGTACTGCACGTCGATTCTGTAAAATTCAAAAAAACAACTCGCATTTCACGTCGCTTTTCGCTCTCACTCCGCATAAGGTTCAAAATGACCTTGATTTAGCATTCAGTAAGCATCACCTAGGCACTTGCGCAGTGAAGTGAGCTCCAAAGCGACCAATACTGTACTAGTGACTACCCTCAACAAAATGTAAGTCGAGATTTATCGGTTTTTTATTTTACCAGTTTTTCACACAGAATAGGGAGTAGGGAGCCACACTTTACACAACAAAATTTTAAACATATACCCCTTGTGCAAATCCAAATGTAAAGAAAAAATAATAAATTGGCTTCTTGATTTAGATTATTCTGAGACGGAAAATATTTTAGTTGTTTTAAAATAAATTAGTTAGATAGTACATTTGTAGACCACTTTTTAATACATACACCTACACTCACTCTAACAAATATACTTTCACACACACACACAACACACACCATACACTACACACTCACAGACACACCATTTTGGTTTTATTTTTTTTCCTATTTTAGTTTTTAACTATTACTCTTTGTACGTGATGGCTTTGATGTGTTCAAATTAGTAGGTACTTAATAGTATTGTTTTAAGAGGGTGAGAGCCTGGAGATCTGTCATACAGGTCCCGAACCCACTATAGACTCCAGCTCTCACAAAGGTTACAAATTTGATTTTGAAAATTATGTTATGAACCTGTCCTGTACCTTTTTGAGAGAAAATAAATCATTATTATTATTATTATTATTATTACACTAAAAGGTAGGAACAGATGGCGCTGCGAGCGACTGTACCTTGTTTACGTCTTTTAGCAAGTGTGTGGTTGCGATTTACTGTGTTTATTTTGTGATTTACCTTACAAAATGTACTCGCTGTTATCTTTACGGGAACTTCAGACTGAGCTTCGACGAAGAAATGCGTCGACTGCTGGGAAAAGGCCGATTTGATTGAAAGGTAGGCATTTTAAATATTTAAGGTTATCTTTCATATTTCTTCTTTTTTATGTTAAAACAAACTTACATATATTTTTCTTCCTCTAGGTTGGAGGCATACGATCGAAATCAAAATTATGGAGTCCACTTTGATCTTGAAGAAGACAGTTCGTATGTATGTCCGCCTTCTGAAACTTTCAAAAGCATCAATGCTGATTCACCTATTCCAAACTTAAGTCAGTACTAAATCCAAGAATATTTTTAAAGGTATGTAGGACTGTACTATAGGACTGACTGACTTGTTCTGTTATTGTATTTGTTTAGATAGATTAATATTTGTTTATTTCCTTTACTTTTTAGATTCCAAACCCAACCAAAAGGCAAAGTTCTTTATGAGTCCCGGCACCTTGTCACTGCTCGTTTCGCCGACGACGGCACCTACACATATTAGCGTGGACTCTGCAAAGCTAGCATGAAGAAAGTTGCATATGTGGTAGATGCCAAAATTAGCCAAGACGGGTCCATTGAAGAATGTCACTGCGAATGTGCTGCTGGTACTGGTACAGCAGCAAGTTGTAAGCATGTAGCTGTGTTATTATTGGGTGCTCATGATATTGTTAACAAAAAGTCAATAAGACTACATCAAGCTTGCACTCAACAACTGACGATGTTTAACCAGCCAAAGAAAATTTTCTACAATTCGCCTATTGCAGCTCAAAACTTACCCAGCAAAAGATTCAAATCTTGTAATTATGACTGAATCAAGGAAACTGACAGCGGATAATTATGAAGATTATGTTCGGAACTTGGTAATTGGATATGGTGAGACCTCTATGCCTTTATTGCAGACATATGAACCTGCTAATCCATATGGTATTGAATGGGATAATTCTTATAGTAATGAGAATCAACAAGACAAGCTCCTAAAAGAATTGTTACTAAAAGATGTTGATGAAAATAAAATTCAAGATATGGAACAAAATACTAGAGCACAAGATGCATCACCAGAATGGCATGAACTAAGATCATGCAGGATTACTGCCAGCATGTTTTATGCAGTAAGCCATAATACTTCTGCTGTCAAAAAAACATTAATTCAAAGAATTATATCCACAAAGTGTATTTATACTAGAGCAATAAGACATGGAAAAATAAATGAGCCAGAAGCAATAAAAAAATATGAGGCAGTATACTGTTTGGTTGTGCAGAAGTGTGGGTTATTTATTTCGAGGGAGTATCCTTTCCTTGCAGCATCTCCAGATGGATTAATAGGAGAGGAGACAGTGGTTGAAGTGAAGTGCCCCTTTGCTGCTAAAAACAGGCCTATCAATGAATTGACAGTCCCTTACTTAAAAAAGCTAAGCGGAGAGTACCGTCTTAAAAATAACCATCCTTATTACTGTAAAGGATTTCAAGGACAGCTTTACTGCGCTAACAGAACGTACTGCAATTTTATTATATACACAATGGAAGATATGAAGATATTATTTATCAGTAGGGATGAGTATTTTATAAATGAAATGCTTACAGCTTTAATAAACTTAAATGTCCACTATCAAGATAGTGGACATTTAAGTTTATAAAAGCTGTAAGCTAAATCAGCTGAACCTGCAGTTCTGGACAAATACATTTATAAAAACTATTTGGATTTAACAAAAAAAAAAAATCACACAGATATTTAATTCATTCATTCATTTATTTATTTATTCGTTAACAATTTACATTGTGTTGAACATTACATATTAAAAAGAGAAATAACACATGCAGAAACAACTACATTAAGCAAATTAATACAATGTCAGCAAAATAATACAAAGACACAAATAAAGACACAAATAAATACAATATTTGATTCGTAGCAGGTACAGTGTCAGTTAAAAAGTCTAATTTATTATTTTCAGGTAAAATGTCAATTACTTAACGTAACAGTAACTGTAATTTTTCATCATAATGCCTTCTCTAAAGTTGCAACACATAAAACATACAAAAAAGATTTTGCTAGCAATAGGAATATAACTATTTATATAAAGCATTTTTTTATCATTTCTTTAACTAAATGTCTGATTGTAGTATTGGTCTGACAAAAAGAACGCCATAAAAAAAAGTTGCAGCACGCTCTGCTTCTAGGCGTAGGACTGGTGGTGGGGTGGAGGATAAAGTGGAGCTATCAGAGCTTGAAGAAATAATTGTTGCTTTATGTGGTAGAAAGCTTTTAAACAGGAAATGCACATTTAGGCATACAGCCATTTCCGGTAAGAAATTTAGAAATGCAATAGGTAAGTAAGTAGTACTGGAAGCACTCTGCTAGGTTTGCTGTTGTTTTTTTATAGCGCCAATTTTTTTTTGTTGATTAGGTCCTTCTTTGTTAAATTTATCTACCTGTTTCAGGAAAATGATACTCCATCTGCCTAATGTAGTCTATAATCGTGACGTGGCTTCGGACGTCCTTCGCGCGTCAGCCCACTTTGGCCGCGTTCGGGTCTTGAGCGGCACGCGATCTTTGTAATAAGAAATGATACGACACCGATATCCAGGCGGCACCATCGGACGCCCGTGAGCCGTCGGGCGATAATGTTTGTATGTGTACTATACGTGTACCTATCTAAATTGTCTCTGTGTGCGTAGAGCCCGATGCGCGGCGGCCATTTTGAGCTTGTTTACTAGTTTGGTTGTCATCATGGCGTCGTCATCATTTAAATACGATATAATTACAATTGAACTGGTAGAATCTAAACCATGCTTGTGGGATAAAACTCACGAGTAATACCCATCTCTGAGGCATCTATTGCACCAAATTTATCTTCAAACTTAAAGTATTGGGCTGTAAAGCATCATCTTTCACAAAATGTTGTCAACAGTCTATTGGGTATTTTGAAAAAAGAGATGAATTAACAAATCTGCCATTTAATTGTAAAACTCTTTTAAAAACCAAAAATACAGCAAATAATATTGTTGACACAGGTTCGGGTAAATATTATCATTTCGGGCTATCACTTGGTTTGATATATGCATTAGAAAATCAGACGGTCCTTGATGACCAAGTTATTGACTTTGATATTAATATTGATGGTTTGCCATTAACAAAAAGCTCAGGCAGCCAATTTTGGCCAATTTGAGGGGGCCTTTGTGTAGGTGGAGCTCCATTCATTATTGGTGTTTGGCACGGATATAAAAAACCAAAACATTGTAAGGAGATTTTAGTACCATTTATTAGGGAATACATACAATTAAGGAAAGATGGTTTATTTTACAAAAATCGTAGAAAAGATATATCTCTGTCAAAGATAATTTGTGATGCACCGGCTAAATCATTTGTTTACTAAAGGACACAATTCCTATTTTGGTTGCTCAAAATGTATTACTGAAGGAACTTATGTTAATAATAGAATTTGTTATACAGACTTAAATTCGCCTCTAAGAACAGACAATGATTTAGTATCACCCCATTAATAAAGTTAGAAATTGATCTTATAAAAAATGTCCCACTCGATTATATGCATTTGGTGTGTTTAGGAGTTGTTAGAAGATTGATCCAATTTTGGGTTCGGGGTAATATGACCATTTGTATGAATGCAGTAGACTCAGATAATGTTAACCAAATGATTATAGATATAAAAAAATGCATAAGTTATCATGATTTTTCAAGGTTACCAAGGTCCCTTCATGAGTTTGAAAGATGGAAAGCAACAGAATTTAGTCAATTTTTATTATACACTGGTCCTATTTTAAATAATGCTAAGCAGTTGTTAGTGTATTTTGTTCGAAATTATTCTCAAATCTATGGTCAAAAATATGTTTCTCATAATGTTCACAATTTGATACATTTGCCTGATGATGTATTAAATTTTGGTGCATTGCACAATTTTTCAGCATTCAAGTACGAAAATCATATGTTTGAAATAAAAAAAAGTTTAAAAACATGTAGAATGCCTTTGCAACAATTTATAAACCGAGTCAATGAAAAACGGTCTTATTTGAGGGAAGATGACAGCATTAATAATGACATTAATTTTGTATTCCACAATCTTATAAACACATACCAAGAACCACTATTGAATGGCAGTTTAGTAAAGGCTTACAAATGGGTCAGATTATTAAATTTTAAGATAGGAACTGATGTTAAAAACAACCACTGCTTGATTAAAGACAGTGTTATCATAAAAATTAACAAAATTAAACTCATAATGCGTTTTTAATTTTTCAAAGATATTCAGTTTGAGAACTTTTTTATACAACCTTGTGATTCAAAAATATTTTACGGTGGCATTATAAATAATTTGTCAAATTTGAATGAGATCATTGCTGTTGATGAAGTGGTAACGAAATGTATCCACTACAAAAAACATGTAATTACTTTAATTAAGTACCTCTAGCTAAGCATTTTTTTGTAGTAACAGATTATTAGTAGAGAAGTAGGTATGAGACTTAGAGGCTGTTATGTCAGAATAGAAACCTTCACCTTTGCACGCCTTTAGCACGCATCACGGGGCGGCGACCTGGCGAGATGGCGACGCGATATCAGTTCAGATAGGTAAGTGAAATAGAATAGTAATTCCTTTTTTTCTTTAGTTATTGTAATAGTGAGAGCACTGGTTGTCTAGTGTTAGTGACCCCGTCTTTCGATCCGAAGGTCAAAGTCAAAGTCAAACCATTTATTTCAATTAGGCCCTTTAAGGCACTTTTGAACGTCGAACAAAAATTAACTTTAAAAAATGATTCTAGTTGCCCCTTCCAAAAAGTAGATTTGTATGGAGAAGAATGGGCAAGAAACTCCATACTTACTCTTTTAAAATCGATTTTACAATACTTTGTATACATCAATAAGATTATATGTGAGGACGATGCACCTAGAATAAAAGTACTATACTAAGAAAGGTTTAAGCAAAAAAAAAAAAATAAGCAATGGAGTTGATAATTACATTTGGTACAGCTAGATACATTGTGCTCACATATTTACAAATGTAATAACATTAATTTAAAAAAAAAGTGAAAAAATAAGAAAATAAATAGAAAACAATACATAGGTACATTATTATATTAGGAACCAGGTTGATTTTGTCAAGACTCCAATAATTGTCCTATGGAGCAGGACCAGCCTGTCTCCAAGCATTCCTATCCTGAATATAATCTTCTAATTTATAATATGCCAGTTTACAAAGTGTATTTTTAATGTAAGTTTTAAATTTTCTTTCATTTAGTTTTTAACCGACTTTCAAAAAAGGAGGAGGTTCTATGTTCGTGAGTATGTATTTTTTTTTTTTTTTTTTTTTTTATGTATGTTACCTGATTACTCGCCCATTTATGGACCGATTCTCGAAATTCTTTTTTTATTCGAAAGAGTATACTCCCGAGGTGGTCCCATTTTAATTTGGTGAAGATCTGGTGCTGATCTTCGGAGATATGCAACGGAACTCTTCAAAAATAGACGGCAAATCTGTCGTGATTGCTGGAATCGCTTGGATGTTTATTGTTTATACAACATCATTACGTATCATCACGCCTGTTATGCTCTGAGGGGTACGCAGATGTGTACAATATACCTAGATTTCGACAGTTAGTTAAGTTAATTTTCATTTATTAGGGTTAAGTGGATAACCCTAATATCATGACATGTACTGTTACAATTAACAATATATATAGCAAATATTTGTATGGGAACCACTAAAAATGTAAAAATAAAAACCTTTTTTGCAAAAAAATTAAACCGACTTCAAAAAAAACACTAAACGGTGTAAAATAACTCTAAATTCGGAAGTCGGTGGCCCATCATGAATAAGACAAAACCACCAAAGCCACAGACTTCCTAATTTAGAGTTATTTTACACCGTTTAGTGTTTTTTTTGAAGTCGGTTTAATTTTTTTGCAAAAAAGTTTTTTATTTTAATATATCACATGGTATTTTATTGTAACATTTAACACAATACCCCATAAAAGATGTTTGTACTTTTGCTAATCTAAAGGAAGGTTGAGCTATTTTATCTGTATTTCTTGTATTAAACTGATGTCTATCGCTTGTTTTACTAAAAAGTTGAGGATTTTTTCTTACATACATTATATTTTCATAGATATATTAACAAGGTACTGTCATTATATTTATTCTCTTAAATAGCTCTCTAAGAGATTCGCGGCGCGGTAAATTATAAATGGCTCTGACAGCTCTCTTTTGTAAAATAAAAATGGATTCAATGTCAGCAGCCCGGCCCCACAGCAAAATGCCATAAGACATTATGCTGTGAAAGTAGCTAAAATAAACCAAACGCGCGGTTTCTAAATCTGTTAACTGTCTTATTTTTCTAACCGCATAAGCGGCTGAGCTTAGCCGCCCCGCAAGAGATGTTAAATGGGGTCCCCATTGTAATTTTTCATCTAGAGTAATACCTAAGAAAACTGTCTGATTAATAAATTGCAGTTTTCCTCCATTTAACATGATGTCACATTCGCTACTTTTAACATTTGGTGAAGTGAATCTAATGCATTTAGTTTTTTTTTCATTAAGTACTAAATTATTTACCGTAAACCAATTTTGTACCCGAGTAATTGAGTTATTCACGTCGTCAAGATGTGGTGACCGTCTGTTTATTTTGAAGATCAGTGATGTGTCTGCAAATAACACCATCTTTTATTTTTCTTCTAAATTCTTTTTCCCACAATTTTTTATTGATATTTAACCTATTCACGCCACCAGCTCACTTGAAAGCAAGTGAGATGTGGCCATTAGCTTGTCTAAAAAGACCCTATTCACTCTAAAAGCTGTGAGGCCAGTTATATTTTTTTTTATTAACCGGCTCGGAATCCCCTAATCGGAAATAATTTTAAAATTGTTGTGTAAAATATTTTTAATGTTTTAGCATCACTGAAGGAAGCTCTTGTTATTGAAAAAAATAAACAAAATAGTAGCAGCAGTGAATCGGAAACGGTATTACGAGATAAAGGTTAAAGAAAAATAATTCCAAAGAAGAAATATCGCGATGACTCCATTTCTCCGCCACCTCTGCTAGAAAATAGTGGAAGGTATGATTGTAATTAATTCTAAAATTAGATACATTTTAAATCATACTTTTGTAAAAGATTTAAATACATAACTCTTATTCTCTGTTTTAGAAAATGTTGTATCTTCGGAAAGTGATACATTTCCCACAGCGAGTGACATACATAATGCAAGTTTAACAATCCTTGAAGAAGATGTTAAACAGTTGTCACAAGAACCTGTGATGCCGATCCAGTCCTTTGAGTGATGTGTCTATCGGAGCTGGGTCAGGCAGTACTTCCAGCATGGGTAACACAGGTAACATAGGTAAGTGTTTAATAATAATAATAATAATAATTTTGTGTTTATTATGTGTTACTAGCTTCTGTCCGTGGCTTCGCCCGCGTGGTACAGGAATAGGAATACAGGAATAGGACATAAACTACATAATATCTGGGATATTATGTAGTTTATGTCCTATTCCTGTTCGAGAATATGTGCAGAATTTCAGGTCAATCTGTTTATTAGTTGTGGAGGAGTAAAAAACAACCTTTTGCATGTTATGTCCGAAAATGACTTCAGATATTTTCCGGCTGTGGTTGGTTCTGCGATATAACCAATCAACCAAAAAAAAACACATAAATTGCATATCAGATTCAGTAACATTATTATTGTAAGTAATAGTATTAATTGGTTTATGAGTGCTAAGTGTATTTATTTTTATTGCAGACACAGTTACGACACAACTTCAAGAAATAAAGAAAGAACATCGGGCGTTTTTTACCCGATTTTTTAAAAGTCGCGAACATAAACCAAAACATTTTTAAATGATAGTGTTTGCAATCATATTTAATATTGTGTAGTTATTTTGATTCACAATAATGGGAAAATGGAAATAATTAGTAAAATGAAAATCATATTTTAAGTTGACTATTTTTCCTAATTACTAAACGACCGCTCAGTAAGTTAAAATATCACTCCGTGGTATTTTTGTAAACCCAATCAGACTAAATCCGTCAAGTTGATGTGCATGTTTCGTTCTCACTCTTGCCCATAGTCCTAAAACTGGTTTATGTTGCGCTCGCGCAGGTAGCTAGCTTATCTTACTACATCGCAGTCCTTTGTCATCCGTCGTAGCGATCTGTGTTTTACTGTGTTCCCATTGTGGTCTGAGTCAACTAATTACCTACTGCTTGTTTACTGGATTTCGTTTGCTTTCGAGTTCGATTTTGTTGTGAAATGGAACGACAAAATAGTTGTGTGTCGTGTGAGCGATCTGTTCTACGTCGTAGAAGACACCGTCTTACTCAAATGTTTTTCGAAAGATATCGTGACTATGCAGTACTATTATTACAAGAAATAATGCCACGGGAGGTGAGTTAATTATATTATAGAACATTAATTATATGTAAATACTGATAAAACACACGGAGTAGCTTCCACAGACTAACAACATTCTTTTATTGTCTCACAGATTAATACTTTAATATTATTTAACCACAGAGTAATAATATTATTTTGTTACATAAAATAACACCACCACTTAACAAAATAATCCAAAATTTAATTACCAATTTTTGTAGCTACCCAAGTTAACTATACCCATTCTTTTCATAAAAGCATTATGTTTTACATTACTTAAGCTTTTAGTCAAAATATCAGCTGGCATTACGGATGTGTTTAAATATTTTATTTTTATTAAACCCTGCGCAACTGCCTCTCGCACAAAATGAACTTTAATATCTATGTGTTTTGTTCGTCTGTGGTATAAACAGTTCTCAGACAGTTTTTGTGCACCCTGATTATCATTATACAATACAACAGGCTTTTTGTCTCTATGAATAATTTCAAACATCAGATTCTTTAAAAAAATTGCCTCTTTACTGGCTTCGCAGACTGCCATATATTCTGCCTCTGTACTAGATAAAGCAACAGATTGTTGTTTCCTACTCTCATGAGAAATAACAGAACCAGAATATATAAAACAGTATCCTGTATAAGACTTTCTATCCAAGTTGTCTGATGCCCAATCAGCATCTACGAACCCAGTTATATCTAAATTATTCTTAACAAACATTAATCCAAAGGATTTAGTACAACTTAGGTATTTCAAAATTCGTTTAGCATGTTTCCAATGTGTTTCTGTACAGCAATTGTTAAATTGACTCATGTAACTTACACAATAAGATATATCAGGTCTTGTTAAAACAGAAAGATACATAAGGCTGCCAATAAGCTGTTGGTATGGAAATTTTGGTTGTACATTTTCAGTTTTCTCTAGTTTTAATTTAATTTCCATAGGTGTGTTTACTTCTTTACAATTTTCCAAATTAAATCTACTCAACAGTTTCTCTATGTAGCGTTCTTGACTTACATATATTTTACCTCTCTCTATTTTAACATCCATACCTAAACATTGCCTTAACTGACCTAGGTTTTTCAACTTAAACCTACTACTTAGCTGGTCTGTTAAGTATTTAACTTCCTCTTCACAGTTTGAGAATACAAAAAAATCATCAACAAACAATGCTATGAATATCTTAACATTTTCAGTAACTTTTATAAATAAACAATTTTCATAACTAGACTTCCTGTAACCTAACTCTTGTAAACAGTCATCAACTCGTTTATACCAAGCCCTAGCAGACTGTTTCAATCCATAAATAGCCCTGTTTAGTTTTAACACCTTACCTACATTAGTTGCACATTTTAAGTTTGGAGGTAAATCCATATACACAGTTTCAGTAAGATAGCCATTTAAAAAGGCTGTAGTGACATCCAGGTGAGTTGCATTCAAGTTCAAGTTAACACTAATTGCAAATAACAATTTCAAAGTTGAATATTTAAGAACTGGTGAAAAAGTCTCTGAATAATCAATTCCTTCTCTTTGGGTGAAGCCCTTAGCCACTAGTCTTGCCCTATATCGCACTGTGTTATCACTATTCAGTTTCTTCTTGAAAACCCATTTACACTGCACCACTTTACTGTCACTAGGTCTGTCCACCAATGTCCAGGCACTGTTATCACTAAACGATTGTAGTTCCTCCTTCATGGCTTCGCACCAAGATTCTTGTTCTGCACAATTCATCACCTCCTCATAGGTGAGATTGTCTTCTCCACATATATCCACACTATTACACATACTGAGATTACTGTACCCAAACCTCTCTGGTTTTCTTCTAACACGCTTCCCTGATACTGGGTCACGTTCATTCTCTCTGAGACCTTCTGCCTCCTCATATGCACTGTCAAAAGTTTCACCAGAACTTGAGTCAGAGGTACTTTCAGTATCATCTGGTATATAAGTGTTATCAGTCTCATCTAATATTGTGTCTTCTATAAGTTTTTCGTCCTTCTCCTCCACCTCTGCTTGTACCATTATCATATCTGAGTCGCTTTTCTGCTCCATGATAACAACATCTCTGCTGGTGGTCATAAAGGTTATGGGCCCAGACCTATAATTTTACCAGTATAAAATTAATAAAAATCATTGCTCGTGCTAGTAGCCTCGAAAATTAGTAGTCTATCGTTCGTTACAAAATAAGTGCAAAAGAAATATAAAATACTTAAAAAGGTACAAGCTTCTTCGTTTTTATATTGCGACATCGCTCATCGGCAGTTGTTTTTAAAAATGGCCGGTAGCTACATAGCAAATATTCCAAAACTCAAGGGTCGAGAGAACTATGACGAGTGGGCGTTTGCTGCAGAAAACTTCCTATTACTAGAAGGAATAAATATAAAAACAGAAAATGCAGAAGCAGTGGTGGATACTGAAGCTTTAAAAGCAAAAGCAAAGCTGATCATGACCATTGATTCATCATTGTACGTGCACATAAAAAACGAGAAAACCGCCAAAGATGTATGGAATCGTTTGAAAACTCTTTTCGACGATTCAGGATTCCAAAGGAAAATCAGCTTACTACGCCACTTAATTTCAATTCGGCTAGAAGAAAGCGGGACAATGACGGACTACGTATCCCAGATTGTGGATACAGCACAAAAATTGCGAGGTACAGGGTTTCAAATCAACGATGAATGGGTCGGGTGCCTTTTGCTGGCAGGATTACCCGATAAATTTTCACCGATGATCATGGCAATCGAGCATTCTGGGTTAATCGTCAGCACTGACGTCATCAAGGTAAAATTGTTGGATATGAGTGCAGAGGTTGGCAGTACTGAAACGAATGGCGCGTTTTTCTCAAGTTGGCAGCGGCGCGGTAACAACAAGAAAGTTGGTAGCACTGCAGATACGTCAAAGTCAAAAACGTCAAATTCGAAACAAGAAAAACAAATTCGTTGCTTCAAATGTAAACAACTCGGACATTATAAAAACCAGTGCAAGTCTACCAAAGATAAAGAAAGTGCAGTCTTTAGTGCCTTCTTCTTAGAATCGACTTTCAGCAAAGATGATTGGTTTATTGATTCCGGAGCCAGCGCTCATATGGTTACCAACAAAGAATGTTTGTTTGATGTGTCCGACGAACCAGTTGTGAAGAACATAGTTGTAGCTAATAAACAAACAGTATCAGTATTATGCTCAGGAAATACAAAGTTAACAACAATAGTGGATGGTTTAGAACTCAGAATTACAGTGAAAAATGCCTTATGTATACCTAACTTGACTACCAACCTTCTGTCAGTTAGTGAGTTGATCCATAATGGAAATACAGTTACCTTTGAAGAAAATGTTTGCAAAATAAATAATCGCAATAATGTACTTGTTGGTGTAGCACACCTAGTCAATGGAGTATACAAGTTGGACATAAAGAATGATCATTTGTTTGCGGGTGCAACATTAGCAACTACCAGTAATTTATGGCATCGACGACTAGGTCATATCAATAGTAGAGATCTAACCAATATGAAAAATGGTGCTGTAGAGGGTGTTTCTTTCTCGGATAAGGCTGAAATTAACATATCCCAGTGTGTCACATGTTGTGAAGGGAAGATGGCAAAATTACCTTTTTCACACAGTGGATCCAGGTGTGAACGTGTGCTGGAGGTAGTTCATGCGGACTTGTGTGGACCTATGGAACGGGTCTCACTAGGATTGTCCAGATACTTCCTACTTTTCGTTGATGACTACAGCAGGATGGCCTTTGTATTTTTTCTTAAGATGAAGAATGAAGCTCTTAAGTACTTTAAAGAGTTTAAAGTTATGGTTGAAAAGCAGGCAGCCAGGAGTATAAAGATACTGAGGACAGACAATGGCGGAGAGTTCTGTTCTCTAGAGTTTGAGAGTTTTCTGAAGAAAAGTGGAATTGCACATCAGAAAACAAACCCACACACTCCAGAACAAAACGGCATGTGTGAAAGATTGAACAGGACAATAGTTGAGAGAGCTCGGTGTCTCTTGTTTGAGTCCAAAATGGATAAAGAATTTTGGGCAGAAGCAGTCAATACTGCAGTGTATCTGCGTAATAGAACACTGGCTTCAGGATTACATAAAACACCATACGAGCTCTGGACGGGCAAGAAACCTGATCTCAGCCATGTAAGGATATTTGGAAGTCCTGCGATGGTTCATATTCCTAAAGCAAAACGAACCAAATGGGATAAGAAAGCACAACAATACATCTTTCTTGGTTATCCTGAAAACACTAAGGGTTATAGGTTATATCGATTTTTCAGGGGTGCTGATTCCAGTCCCGGGAAATTGCAAATTCCTTAAATCTATACCGGCTTTATGCCATGTTCAGATGTGCTCTCTGCGTTTAGTAAATGCGAACATGATCCAATTAAAATTTGTGATCTATTTGAAGAGACGCCGATTAAAGATCGCGTCACATTAAACTCATTAGTTATTGCGACATTTAACGTCACTATTTCTCAATTTTATTTCAATGTTACTCATTGTGTCGCTCCATTATATTTTGACTTTGAAAATCTTATTCCAAGAAAATTTGAACTAGATTCCTATGAAAATGAGTTAAGTAGCGGTTTGATTCAAGATCGCGAAATTACTGGCTGTAAACTAACCAGTTATGATATTATTACTCCTCAATTAACGCAGATAACAGAGTGTGCACGAGCCATAAATAATGTTTCATTAATGCAAGTTGAACAAGATGAAGATCGGAATACCAGTGATGCTCCCATTCAGCATACTGATGAAGACCATATTGAAGAAACATCTCATGCTGTAGAAGTCAGGAACTCAATACGATTCCACGGTGTTTGCATATATGATGCCGAAAATGCTGTTACGCAACAAAGTGTCCCCACGCCATCCATTAGTGGCCAAGAAGGATATGCAACGTGTCATACAAGATCAGAGACTAGTAGTTCTCTAGCGGATGTTAACCTGATAAAACACACGGAGTAGAGTTTGAACAACTTTTGCGCAGCAACAGAGCCTCTGTTTATTCTCCTAGATATAGTTTTATATCGTTTTATACAATATGTAACAAAAACCCTGTTGTTCCTTTAAGGGACATATACATTTACCTACAAGGATACCATTAATGAAATTATAATTAAACAAAAATAATGATTGGCCAGTCGACGGGTCGTAATCAAATAACTATTAAAATCGACACATTCGAAAAAATGTTTAGAACACCTGACTTTACAAATACAGTTTTATTTAGCGGCGGCGGCGGCTTCTTTGAAGTGGCAAATAATGCCGCCAAACGATACCGCGGCCGGCGGCGACGCACGTGCATGCCTATCCCGTACCCCGCCCCCCCACAAGCCGCCGCCCGCGCCGCCTTGCGAACTACTTCCTTACTTTACGTCTTCCTAGTTCCAGTCTCCCGCGCAACTTAGTTACGGACGGATGTAATTGTTAACCTGTGATTGACTTGTGTTTCGTTTACGTAAATGTTATTCTAACTTAAAATATTTGAATATGTTGATATGTCGTCAGAATATTATTAGGCGTTGCAACAAATGTGTAGGGTACATACAAGGTGGTCATATTGAACAGCATCTCTGCGGCCGTCAAGCAGACATCGTAATAACTATTGTTTTTTTTAAGTGTTAAAATATGTAGTTTGAACAAATATCAATTGTGCATAAAAATGCCGTGTAAACAAACATTTGCAAAGAATAGATTCATTCGTTAAAGTGACGAACAACAGCTGACAAGGTCATGACCTTGTGACCGATGCCGCGTCACGTGGCGCGGCGGGCGCGCGGCGGCGCGGCATCGGTCAAAGAGATTCGCTGCAGAGGTAAGAAATCAGTCAAACATTACAAATATTAATTATTAAATATTTATTTTAATTATTTTTATTGAACGTTTTTAATAAATGACTCGCTTTATTAGGTACGTATATCGATTCCTAAAACGTGGTTAGAAGGAACAACAGGGTTTTTGTTACATATTGTATAGTTGACGTCATCATAGGACTCCTTTTCAACCATTGAAACTGTTCGTTTCCTTGGTCATAGTGTATTACGTTGTGACATTTATTATTATGATTATCAATAAATAACAGTAAAATAAACTTGTTACAGATTGTTTTTGATGGTACACTATCAATATGCAATCCTTGCTGGCTGAGATTTTATCGCGCATTGCAAGCCGGCCAGTAGATGATCCATTACCCCAGCAAGTTCAAGAACCATTACATCAGCAAGTACAAGAAGAACCATTACCCCAGCAAGTACAAGAAGAGGAAGTCCAAGAAATAGTAGTTAACGTTCAACAACAACAAAACATTGGCATTATGACTATTCCTGGATATTTGCGTGTATCTAATACTGCTCGACGCTGTGTTTTTCAAAACTGCAGAAATGTACCAGCAAATGCTGTGCCAAAATATGTTAGGTTACATTTATTTCGTATGAATAAGGTATTCATACCAAAACTTGCTCGAGTTTGCCAACCCCATATGGTAAGCAATGAATGAGAAGATCTACTTAATGTGCAAATACCTCTACATGAACACTTTAACAGTGCTCATGTTCTCGATATTATCGAGCTGTATGAATGGAAATTGGAACGAGGAACTCAGTTGGACTTCGAAAATATTGAGGAGATAGATGACAATGAACTACATTTTTATACAGGTATGGATAAAATTCAATTTAATAGAATTTTGAATCAAACATCTCTTCGTGACAGAACCAACAGTTCTGCTACTGTTTTAGGACTGTATTTAGTTAAAATAAGAACGGGTGAACCAGACGAACGTGTAGCTTCTATGTTCAATATGTCGAGAAGAACATTGGAGCGAAAATTAAAAATAGCTCGAGAATGTTTATCTGAAGAGTTTGTTCCCCGACATCTGGGTCTGGATCACATGACGAACGAAGATGTAGTAGCTCGCAACTTAACCATCCCGAGTCATATTTTTGGAGGTAATCACAATGAACCTGCAGCCATTCTTGTGTGTGATGGAACATATATATACGTGCAAAAAAGCTCCAACTTCCATTTTCAGAGGCAAACATATAGCCTGCACAAATTCTGCAACCTAGTAAAACCCTTTTTAATTGTATGCACAGACGGCTATATTGTAGATGTATTAGGCCCGTACCCAGCCATTACTACGGATGCCGAAATAATGAGTCACATGATGCAGGACGCCGCTTGGCATTGGTTTCTGAACGCGAACGACATTTTTATATTGGACCGCGGCTTTAGAGACTCTATTCCTGCCATTGAAGAGCATATGCCACTAACAAGAGCAAGAGGAGAGCAGTTAAGCACAGTAGATGCAAATAAATCACGGCTAATAACTATGTGTCGTTGGGTGGTTGAAACGATTAATGGTCGCTTTAAAAAGGACTTCAAGATATTCCGCCATGTTTATTTTAATGTAGCGTTGACAAATATGATGACCGATTTTAAAATAACTGCAGCACTCATCAATGCCACTCATCGACCATATAGAGATAACGCTCATGCCGCACAGTTTATAAATATAATAAATGAGAACATAAATAGAGAAAACGAATTGGCTGATTACGTGATTCGAAACAATTTAAACAGACAAAGAGTCGCATTCATGCCGCTAGATGCAAACAATCCCGAATTAAGAGATTTCCCACATTTGACTTACGACGAGCTACTTTTATTTACCTTGGGAATATACCATTTGAAACTGGCCAAATCTTATTGCCACGAACACATGCGGCCAAACGGAGTGTATATAATGGAATTATACCATCGCAGAGAGTTAGTCGAAAATAAAATATTAATACGAGGCAGAATACAGTCCCGTCACATAAGAGCAAAACGCTATTATACATATCTACTAATAAATCCGGCATTGCAGGGAAGACAAAGCCTCGAGGGCTATTACTGTTCCTGTATACACGGCCGCCGCACTGTTGGGAGTTGCGCGCACATCGCCAGTGTGGTATACTTTTTATCTTGGGCTGTATATCAAGACGAATTTCACACACCTGCGGCGTTTATAGACGAAACTATTTTAGATTTAGATGCAGCAGAATAAAAGTTAAGAGAAAAATACGTTGTTTTAATTATTTTTGATTCCCTTTTTCCTCTTCAATTATTGCCCAAAAACATTTATAAATATTTTTTAAATGTCCATTTTCTCCTTATTGCCACGACCCACAGATATGGGAACTATACCATTGTAAACTAGATTTAATTGCCTATCCACCGTACCTAATTTTATTTTTGTTCGCCGTAGGTAAGTGTCCCATACAAAAACGCCCGATGTTCTTTGTGACTTATACAATGCTAAAAGTAGAAGCAATTGAATTAAGTCTGAAGCGACTAGACTTGCCATTAGAGTCCAAACCGTCTATGTTGTCTAATTTGCCTCTCACAGAGTCGACGCAACTTAAGTCCTTAGAAGACAAACTTGGTGATGAAACTATTCGGAAAGAATTGGTCTGAACATATTCATATTCATATTCATTTATTTGCATACCTTAATGTCAGATAAAGGTGTTACAAAGGCTTATAGCTAAAGTACAGTTATGGACCCTGGAAGGGCACAGCAACATTAAGTAACAAGATTACTTACAATTGAATTCAAATTAACATTAAAATAAACTAAATAACATCCTTAAACATAACTATTCTTGCCTGTATTAAATATTTTTAGATTATAAATTACAAATAACAAAATACAATATTTATTACTGAGATCACAAATTCACAATAAACCGATAGATTATTTATTATAATTGATAAATATTACAATTACGTCACGACAAATGCAACTCAAGTTGATTAAATATTAAAGAAAAAAAAAAGTATTTATATATTATAATTAGTAGTCACAGTTTATCATTCATATACTCACTAGCTTAGTAGCTTTTATTTAACAGAAATAGCTTTAATTTATTGTCAAACATAGTATGTCTATTTATATTTTTAATTTGTTCTGGTAGTATATTGTATATTTTTATTGACATTACATATGTACTCGATGAATGCATTTTAAGTTGTGATGTTGGAATATTTAGTCTGTTCTTGTGTCTTAGAGTAAATCTATTCTGTATGTCTTCTCCTTTAGAATATAATTCAGGGTGTTTGCGTACAAACTAACAAATTTCATATATTTTCACATGTATGTTCTGTTGTGTTATTTGCAAACAAATAGATAATTTACTTAAAACTCATTATTATTCAAATAGAATGTTTTAATATTTTTTAGTTCAACCTAGCAAACCAGGCACACAGGTGGCAGTAAGGAACGCGATTGTGTGAATCGCTGCTTGGAGAAAGTTTTCACTGATTATTTGGGACAGTACTGTTCATGGACAGGCAAAAAAAACAATTTTAAATTGTCTTCTTTAAAGTTGATGACTACATTAAAACGTGGGTATATATTTGTCAATAGATTTTTTTTTAAAGAATTATTTATTTTGCGTGAAAACTCAAACCAGACATTGATTTGTTACAGTTGCGGTCAAGCAGTCATTTCCGAACGTAACGGATGAAAGCTTCGAAAGACACGTAATGTCCTGGTTTCAGCATGCGAATACCAGACTTGTGTTTTCTTTAGTGTGCAATATTTTGTTAATTTTTAACTAAAGTAATTATAAATATAGTTGCTCTGTAATGTTAGGTTATCTAGAAATTAATCGTACACAACTCATAATTATAGAACATTTATATGCGATATCCATCGATGTCCGAAAAGGCACGACTGGCTGTTCCTACACTAACGTATGGAAGTGAATGTTGGGCGTGGCAAAAGAGACATGAAAGTAGAATAAATGCTGTAGAAAATAGAAATGCGTTCCTTGCGAAGTATGTGTGGTGTAACAATTAATGACAGATTGAGGAATGATGTGATAAAGCAACGTTGTGGTTTAAAAGAAGATGTAGTAACAAAAATTGAAAAGAGTATGCTTAGATGGTTTGGTCACGTTGAAAGGATGGATGAAAGGCGACTAACGAAAGGTATTTACAAGGCAGACGTAAGTGGGAACGTCGGGAGGTGACGCCCTAGAAGGACATACATAGACCTTATTGGTGAGGTTCTTCAGAAAGGTCAGGTGCGTAGTACTCGCAACCGGCGTGTGTGTATGACAACATGTATGAATGTAAACGAAGCAAAAGAAGTATGTAAGAATCGTGGCATATGGCGCTCTGTAGTTTCTGCCTACCCCCATGGGAAAAAGGCGTGAGTTTATGTATGTATGTATGTTATATGCGATACTCACATAGACGTGTGCTCTGTGGCGTTGTGTGAAATTACCTATAGGTACTTTAGTTAGGATACCATTAAATGGAACTCATAGTATATGTTTGTTACAGTTTTGGCCAGGCAGACAGGATTCAAACGAGGCAGTATAGTTAGTTTTTAAGTACCTACCTATAGCAGATTAAGGCTGGGTTGCACCATCTTACTTTAACGTTAACAAACATCGAAACTTCAGTTAAAGTATCGGTTAGGCCAAAAATGAGTTGCACCATTTGACAAATAGTTAAATGACGTCATAACTTTAACCGTAACTGTAACCGCTCACTTTCGGCTGGTTAGTGTTATTGTTTGTGTTAAATTATCCGTCAATATTGTCAAACACGTTGAATATAACCTCTAAACATTATGTCCCTGCTCCAAGAAATACTTGCGGAAACAAGTTCTGAAGACGAAAGTGTTCTTGTCAGTGTAAATAGAAAAAGAAAAGTGTACCTACCTAGACCTGATCGTTTTGCCACATGGGACGACGAATGTTTCTTGGCGAGATTTCGAGTCTCTAAAAACGTAGCTTGGTGGCTGACTTTACGATTGCACCGCTGGTTAGAGCATCCTACGATGAAGTAAGTTTCCATGTCTAGCATAGTATTTACTTTTTACTGACTTAATTAGTGACTGCCGTGAGAGAGGTTATTACGGTAATAAACCTATTTTAGTTCCTCTGTGTAGTACTTAGGGGCGTTTGTTGTCATATTTTTTATATGCTCTCAATTATGTTAAATTATTATAATTACGATATCTTTATTTTTCAGAAATAAAGCAGTAACTCCAGTGCAGCAAGTACTCATCGCATTAGAATACTATGCTTGTGGTTCATTCCAAAGATGCGTTGGCGATACAGCTGGTGTTCATAAGTCTACAGTATCACGAATAATATATAGGGTGAGCCGGGCTATTGCAAGCATGCGAGCAGAGTGGATATCCATGCCACAGACTGTTGAGGAGATGGAGAGGACAGCGACAGAATTTTATGAAATAAGTGCTTTTCCGAAAGTAATCGGAGCAATTGATTGCACTCATATACCGATAAAGTCTCCAGGTATATGAACACATTAACAACTAGTTCAATGAGGCATATATGCTAAGGAATCAATTAGAAGAGATTACATAAATTACTTTATTTGCAGGTGGCCCAGATGCAGAAAATTATAGAAATAGAAAATTGACTTTTTCTATGAATGTACAAGTTATCTGTGATGCAAAAATGTACATAAAGAATATTGTTGCACGTTGGCCTGGCAGCAGCCATGACAGCCATATATTCAACTCCAGTGTCATCAAGGTAGAAACATTTATTTGTTACCTATATACGTACTTACCATAATTTACCTACCAGTCCAAAATTTAAAATGCTTTTTTTATTTTTAGGGCAGACTGGAAGATGGCGAATTTAATGGATACTGGTTGGTTGGCGACAAAGGCTATGCAGTAAAGCCATATTTGCTAACACCTCTGCGTGAGCCTGTTACTGACGGAGAGAAGCTATACAATGAGAGCCAAATCCGTACGAGAAATGTTGTAGAAAGGGTGTTTGGATGTTGGAAAAGAAGATTTCCTGCCCTGTCCATGAAAATAAGAACTAACCTAGACAGAGTCCAGCCCATCATAGTAGCTACTGCTGTACTGCACAATATATGTAAAAAATATCGGGATCCTATGCCACCATTATTGGTGTCTAATATGCAGGACGGTTATGAATTGACCAATGAGGAAGAGAATGTAGTCTATACAGTGGCAAGGAATGATCATCTTAACAGGTCACAATTAATTAATACTTATTTCAATAGGCTATGTCACTAAGTAATAACAATAAAAAACTAGAATAAACAAAAAATATTTTTATTTAATTTTAAAAATCATAACAAATCATCAGACTTTTTTAATATTCGGATGTCTATTTGGAGTTTTTCTATTTTTAATTTGTGCCGCTCCTCATTATGGCGCAGCTTTTGCTCATGGAGCTCCTGGGCGTGCCTCATGGAGTCTTTAATTCTTTGGAGCTCCAGCTCCTGCAGGTTATCCATCACTGCTAACTTTTTTTCCCGCAACAATTGCCGGACGACGTTGGTATCTAGATTGTCTGCAGTTCTTCGTTTTTTAGCTCGACCTGTCAATAAAAAGAGCACTTTATTTATAAATACATTTCTCTACATAATATGTTAGCCTATTAGTGAATACAATACATTACTTTTTAGCGGTGATGACATTGGTCTCTTGAGAGAACTGTAGGGTGTGCTTGGATCAAAATCCCACTTCTCATTAGCCGCAGAAGCCCCTTTTATTTTTTTTTCATTATCAGGAATCTGTAAAAAAAGTACCAATATTGATTACTGGCTTCAAAACAATAATATTATGTCAACATGCCTGCCCTTTATGGTGATATGTTGATTGATATGTATGTTAGATATTTTTATTTTAATATGTAATTATTACCTTGTTTTGAAGATGAGCCTCCTCAATCATATAGTCATCGACTACCTCAATAACAATTTTCTCCGGACGAGGCTGTAAATAGAATATTGAAAAGATTCTTATTATTTTTGCAAGAATTACATACATACATAAAGATGTGCCTGTATTCCCTGGTGGGGTATGCAGAGCGTTAACGGAGTATTAACAACGGATAACAAAATAATAATGAATAAAACCTTCTTTGGTAGATGAAACTCCTCAGTCATATTGCCCTCAACCACTTCTATGATTTCGTCCGGCTTTCTTGCAGGCTGTTAATAGAATATAAAAACAATTTACTTTTTAAATTTATTATAGAACTACACTAAAGTAAATAGGTAATGTGTAATATACTAGCACTTACAAAGACAGTAGGCTTTTGATTTATGACATCATCATCATAAATAGCAATATTTCCGTCAATTGATGACGGAATAATTGCCCTCAGCCAGTCTGTAGCATCACTGAAACCAGATGGTGGTGTAGGTGGTGGCCCTCCTCCAGTGCGACGCATTTCTTGGCGCTCTTTGCTAGCTCCCTGTAAACATAACAAATTTAAATGGGTTGTGTATATAGAGGAAATACGAAAAGCTTTAGATAAATTAATATTAATTACCTTCTTTGCTGTTCTCTTCAAATTTTCGAATTTATATTTCAGTTGTTTGACTGTACGTGGAGTGTCTGCAAGAGCGTTGAACTCGCATTCGATTTTACTCCACGCACTTTCCTTTTGCTTCGAACTAACACTGTCCGTCTTTTTGCAAAATATAATATTTTTATATTTTGTCAATAGTGTTTGAAGTCTGTCCATTTCTGTTTTCGTGAAGTTAACACTTCTTTCCCTGAAACAATAAAATATAATATCAGCAAAGGCATAACAAGGATATTCATCGTAGACACGTAAAATTGTTAAACCAAAAAATAACACGCGACGAGGCAATAATTATGTACTTACTTTGTTTCAATATTTGCAAGAAAATTGTTGTCCATGTTTTTATTTTCTCATATAGCTACGCGTAGCTCACCGAATTCCGAATAAGTATAGTAAATTATAAATATTTCTAAGCTTTTTTGAAAAATTTCGTTGTATTTACAGCCACCGAACTGACATCTATGAAATGACACTGATGACAGCACTAGAAACGAGTTTTTACGGTGTTGCCATATTTTAAAATGTTACCCGCATCGAATTTGAGGTAAATCACGCCTCATTTGACTTGCAACCCCATTAACTTTAACAAAGTTAATGAATTCGCTGGTGCAACTCATTTGGCTATAACAGATAAAGTCACCGTTACTGTTAGTGTTAAATTTGACACAAACCTTAACTATGACTTATTCTATGGTGCAACTCAGCCTTAGTTTTAGTTAATAATGTGAAATGAGCCTATAGGGGCTGCTTTTATATCGTTACTACTTGGTGTACCTCAAATCATTAATAAGTATTTTTTTTGTCCAAAGCAAGTGCTGGTTAGTTATTTTAGGGTTCAATAAAGTCGTTCTTATTGACAAGTTTTGATAGTTTATGTTATAACCATCGCTAACCTTACAATACTTGTTTGTGAAATTCGGTATGTAAAGTATTCTTCAGGTATTTTTTTTATATTTTTTTTCGTAAAACATTTAATTTTATGCCACTAATCTAAAGCTTTTTTTTCCAAGTAACAGTTTATTTTTAAATTATATTTTAAAGTATTATTCTTGATGACGTTATTTTGTAGACTGAATAGCTTTAAGTCTTTGCCACGTTTTCAGTACATACAAAAAACACTAATAGATAACTTCAAACTTGACATTGTCAACAGTTGACACTTGACAGATACGATTTTTAGGGTCATACTACACGGGCGGTTTTCCCGCCGCGGGAATCCGCTTCTGAACCGCACTAGTCACAATTTAATATGAAAGTTGTATGCTGCATACTACACTGCGCGATTTCCCGTCGCGGTTCACAGGCGGGAGAAATACGACCGCCGCATTCAGCGTCAATCCGCCGCGGTTTCCCGCTATTGCCTAAGTCATTCTGCGTGGGATATTAGCGCTCGCTCGTCGTTCGTGCGCTTGCGTGGCTAGTGTCGCGTCAAAATGTTCGATACCGAGATAGCGATAAAACGCGTCCCGTGTAGTTTAATGGTCTGCGGCAGCGGGAAAGCCGCCCGTGTAGTTTGACCCTTAGACTTACAACAGTTTTTTTTTTAATTTATCTTGAAAAACACGAAGGAAGTAGTCTGTTCAGGCTACTTTATGACGTCATATAGAGGTCAAATGAAAGTCAAGTTACAAGTATTATTGTGAAAATAATCACAATCTTGTGATATAGAGAGCTAAAAATAGAAAAATAAGGCTTAAGACCCTAAAATCTCCGAATGGTTTTGGAATCAGCGTAGGTCAATTTTTACTTTACATATCGAATTGAAAGCTAGTCCAGCTGATGGACAATAATGCGCGCGCAACAAATGTAAAATAATAAAAGTTAGTACCTACCTACTTATTGTATCAATAATAATAAGTGTATAATTTTATAAATTTGATGACATTGTGAAATGAAAAGAAACTCGAATGTAGCTCTGATGGGCATTATGCACGCGCAACAAATGTATAATAATAAAAGAAAGTAGGTGCCTACACTACTTGTTGTATCAATAATATGAATGTTTTATAAATTTTATATTTTTTTAAATATTATAGTACTTACCTACCTACTTACATAATATATAATTTTATGTGAACTTTTGTATTTAATTTTATGAACCACGAATAGGAAGATACACCATACCCCAAGGTTGCCGGAACTACAAAATGTTATTTTGCAATGAAAGGTACATGTTACCTATCCATTATTTGTTAGGTTTCTGTCTGTAGGTACTTTAGATTTTAAATGTTGCCTTATTATCCTCTGCATTAGGTGCGTACAAAATGTTTTTGGTACTTAGATTGTAATTTCAAAACACATTGTGCATTCGTGAAAGTGAAGTTCGCCACCATATACTTAGTGGTTATATGGTGGCGAATTTCACTTTCGTGACGCCACAATATGTTTTCAAGTTAAAATTTACCAAAAAACATATGTGCGCCTATTATGCACTATGGCAACATTTAAAATTTAACGTACAGACAGAGACTTTACAAAAAGGTTCTAGATGTAAGTTACGAGCAACTTCTACTTGCAACATTCTGCAAAGTACAGGAAGCTTGCAAATTGACATCACGCGATAACCACTTGTTTGCAAGTTTCAAGCAACTTTCATCTGCTAAATCGTTGCAACAATAAAATTACAGGAACCTTGCAAATTTAACATCACGACAACTAATTGCTTGAAAGTTTCAAGCAACTTTCATCTGTTACATCATTGCAACAATAAAATTAAAACTTATAGGAACCTTGCAAATGTAACATCACGACAACTAATTGCTTGCAAGTTTCAAGCAACTTTCAATGACAACCTTTAGGTAATATTTTTTAAATCATTTGCTATTACTTTTCATATGTAATGTTGTAGAAATGTAAATCATTATAGTTGCGGAAACTTAATTTCAAACTTGTTAGAATATTGCAGATGTAATGTTATGGCAATCGTGTCTACAAAACTTATTAAAAGTTTTAGTAATCAGCTCTGGGAAAGTTGCAGCGTATACCTACTGCGCGGCCGTTAGGGCTTCGTTTCAAGCTCAGTCTTACCTTGCATAAGGGTTGCAACCTTGCATTTGTAAATTACAAGCTCGTAGTTGTAATTTTCAGCAATATTGTTACAAGTTATACTTTCTTAGTGGGTCAGAACTCAGTCAGGCAGAGTATGTCTGTATTACAACTGATGGATGGAGCTCCGCCCCTAACGACAGCAAGAGCAGGCAAACAAAAGTCAAACGACAGATTCAGGATGTGGTTACCCGATGGAACTCAACATTTTATGTGCTGCAAAGGTTCGTGGAGCTGAAGGATGAAATAAAATATGCCATAAGCAATTTAGATTCTACGAGCATCATATCTCTGACGAGTTATGAATGGGACGTCTGCGAATCTTCAATTGTGGTACTGGAGCCGTGCGAAGAGGTAACGAGAGAAATGAGTGACCAAATGTACGTGACTGGTATTGTGCTGCCTATTACGGTCGGTCTTACCTGCGCACTCAAAGAAATTGCTGATCCAGAATATCAGCATAACCAAAATATTAAAGTTTTCCCCGATGAGGTAGAAATGTGCCATCAAGCCCTGCTATCGGAAATAACATCCAGATTTGCGAATGTGGAAAATAGCAGAATACCCACAACAGAATAAAACAACAGAAACCCAGAATTGGTGCCCCACAGTGACACGGGGCCGCGGCAGACCACGAAGGAGATGGCGGGACGACCTGGACGACTTCCGTGATTATTCTCGACCCGAAGTATAAGTTATATTTTGAAAATCAAACTATTGCTGATAACGCCAAAAAACACTTCATATCATTGGAAACTGCGATGATAAACGAAGAAAACATTACATTGCCGTCTACGTCACACCAAGAAGAAACAGCAGCCACCAGAAAACCGAATAGCTTGATTTGGAGCACTACAATAAAATTATACAAAATATTCCAGCAGGATCAGCCAATAGCAGAGCGTTTATTGCAGTCCAGCGTTATTTAGACGACAATGTAATGACGCCGGACGTAAATCCGTTAGAATGGTGGCGATGTAATAAAAATACATACCCGAATTTAGCTAAGCTAGCCCGGGAAAAACTAAATGCAATGGCTACTAGCGTACACTGCGAGCGATTGTTTTCTGCTGCTGGGAATATCCTGACTGAAAGAAGAAACCGACTGAGGAGCCGCAAAGTTCAACAACTGCTGTTTCTTAACCTTTCAATCATGTCAATTAGAGACACAATAGAAAGGCAATGACAGCGCGGACACCGTTGTCCTCTCGGGGTTTAACGAATTTGTTGGAACCTCTTTACTGTAGATACTAATCAAAGTACTGGCCAGTTTTGTATGTTTTATTAGTTATGAATATTTTTACAAAGCTGTCACCTATAATATTTTTCTCTTCTATTATTACACTGTTTTTTTCCTCCAACACACATATTTTTATTAGTAACTAGCTGCCCCGGCAAACTTCGTTGTGCTTAAGGGTGCTTACATAAAGAAACAGGTTTCCGGTACAGACAAATCTGTACGGGTAGGTACCGATCAGCGCAGGTATAATATTTCAATATAATCCTATTCACTCACTTATAAAGAAACAGGTTGTAACTTGTCGGTGCCGACTACCTGGACCGTGCCATACGGGTTTAAGCATTTACTGGTGTAGGGTGTGTTTAATAATATTAAAAATGGATTTGGATAACGAAGTTTTGATAGCCTTAGTGTTTGATAAACAATGTTTATGGGACAAAACTCATAAGTTCCACAGCAACAGAAATGTTACAGATAAGTGTTGGAAAGAGATCAGTTTGGAAATGAAACAAGATGGTGAGTACTTTCAATGATCAGTTCGATTTATTTTGATAAAATATTAATAATAAAGTATTACCTAATTTAATTATATATTAAGTGATTATGTTTGAAATATTGCACAAAATTATTTCTGACGTTTGTAGCAACATTACTAGGCGGACTCAGTCTTTGATTGTGCCATCTTCGTCTAACAATATTTACCGAAGTCAAGTTTCGCTCAAAACCCTCTTTATCAATAATTATATTGTGCAACAAACACATAGTTTTTACGATCTTATCAGCTAGTTGAATATCCGTTTCGATGCTTTTAGATAACAAACGCCACTTTGAGTATAATCTACCAAATGCACATTCCACTGTTTTTCTCGCTCGGGACAAGCGACTATTAAAATTTTGTTGGTCCACTGTTAAATCACGTCCCCCAAAGGGTTTCATTAAATACGTTTTTAAAGGATACGCTTCATCAGCTAAAAATACGTAAGGAACAGAGACTTGGGTATTAGGCAAATAAGCGGGCAATGGAATATCTAATTCTCTTTCATTTAGAAACTGATACAAATCTGATGCTCTAAAGGTACCGCCATCACTCTGTTTACCATAGCCTCCGACTTCTACCATTACAAATTTATAATTGGCATCGGCTACTGCTTGCAGTACCACAGAAAAATATTTTTTATAGTTGTAAAACATAGATCCAGATTTTTTTGGGCACATAACGCGCACATGTTTACCGTCTATACATCCTATGACGTGAGGGAAATTCCAAATATTATTGAAATCATTAGATATTGAATAAAATATATCTCTGGTGGGTGTAGGCATATGTATGGTATACAGTTCCTCCCATATTGCTAGAACCGTCTCTTCTATAATTTTTGTTAATGTTGTTACTCCTATTCGAAAATTTTTTGAAAGCGATTTGAATGATTCTCCAGTTGCAAGATATCTGAAAATAAAAAACACATTTAACTATTACACCCTGAATACAGGATGTAAAAAAAGCAAAAATTAACGCTAAATCTTGGGAGGGATGATTCTGCTCATTATTTTATGAAGACAGTCAGAGGTCAAATACAATTTTGTTGTTGTCAACATCAGGTTAAATTAATTTAAAAATATTTATTTCTTGCCAGGGTTCTATATAAGACCCAACTTGATAATTGAGATTTAAATAAATATTTATTTTTAAATTGATTGAACTGGAAAGAAATAAGTATTTTTAAATTTATTTACCTTGATATTTACAACAATAAAATAGTATTTGACCTCTGTAGGAAAAAGTTTTTACATAAATCAGTACTTTTTTGTTTCAGAAAGTAAAATAAGAAAAAGATGGAGATATCTAAGGGATCAATTTGCGGTAGAATTAGGAAAGATTCCACCTTCTCGCTCTGGAGATGAGGCAACTACAGTATATCCCAAATGGCCATATTTTAAACCCTTACTTTTTCTCAAACCTATGGTGAAGGCGCGGCTAACCACTGGAAGTTTGACGCGACAAAGATCTCATTCAAATAGTGCTATGAGCCTTGATAGTGAAACAGAATACACCCAAACTACAAATGACAATGATTGTTCTGTTTCACCTGGACCAAGCAATATGGAAGATAATGATGCGAGTGACCAACCAACAGTATCTCCTGCGATGCCAGTTTCAAAAATCGCTTTGAAAAGGCCGAAGAAAACAATCAATGACAAATTATTGGACATTGAGCATCAAAAACTTAAATTTTTACAAGATAAGGAAAAATCCCGACAGAATAGAACAACAGATGCAGACAACGAACATATTTTATTTTTTAAAAGCCTCATACCACACATTGAAAAAATTCCACAGCACATGCTACTTTCTTTTAGAAACCGCATTCAAAGCGTCGTCGACGAGTTCGCGTACCAATCTTTGCAATATGGGAACCCTAGTTCGATGTCAAACTACTCTCATTTAAGTAATGTTTCCCGTAATAGTACTCCAGAGACCTGCAACGAAATAACTCTTCCACAAACTTCGAGTGACAATATTGCTGTTATAAGCAACCGATTAGCCACAGAAGAATTTGAAGAATCCACCTGCAACCGACTAGCTGCAGACGAATGCAATCAATCTAATAGCCACCGAGTATCTACAGAAGAAAATAATGAATCTACTCAGAATGAACATTCTCTTGCCGAATTTTATAGCAGATACCAATTGTGAAATCTTCAATTTGATTTTGGCCCATGGGGTGCCAAAAACCAAGGTTTATAGCTAAAACTTTAACACAGCATTTTTAATAAGTTTGTTTGCTTTAAATTACCCATTTGGAGTTTTACTTTAATTATAATTAAGTACTTATTATTAATTTAATTTTAAGTTGACATGTAAGTCATGTAACGTATTGTATGTTTTGCCTCTCGCTGATTTTGACTAATAAATAACATTCACATAATTGAAATTGTATTTCGGATATTTTTCATTGTGCTTAAAACTACTTACAAATAAAACATACTAGCCTTTTTTTATAGTGGGTGGTTCGCTCTTGGGCAGAGCGAAAGGGAGTGTCAGACTTCTACTGACTAAAAACCAACCATGTTCCTTCTTAGCCCTTCATGTCGAGGCCGCGGTATCTCTTGCGAACACCCGCAGCCCCGACGGGCGTCGGCCCTCGCGGGCCCCTTCCGTGTTACTGACCTGAGGCCTGTCGTAGTCATGAGACGGACGGACGGCGAGCTTACCCATCACTCACCGTCCACAGGCCCGCGTCTACGGTGGCCGGAAGCCATCACATGGCCCCCGACGCCCGCAGCGCCTCCCGCGGCGGCTGGGACGAGAGGTTCTCTCCCTCTCACGTTCCGCCACCTCCTTCGCTAGCATCACTGCTTCGCAGAAGGAGGCGATGGCGTCCCATTCCTCCTCGCCCCGAACTATGGCTTGCACCAGGGCCGGACGCGAGAGGTCGCCGCCGCCGATCGCCGCTACGAGAACACGGCGGGGCTCCGCCCAAGCGGGACACACCTCCACTGTGTGCTCCACCGTGTCTGGTCGATCCTCACAGTGGTGGCATCCGGGCGTTTCCTCCCGCCTGATTCGGTGCAGGTACCTCCCGAAACAACCGTGTCCGGTGAGTACCTGCGTCAGGCGGAAATTGAGGCCGCCGTGGTGCCTCTCCAGCCACTCCTCAAAAAAAAAACATACCTACTAGCCTACTGAATGAATAAAAGGTCAAGGATTTTTTTTAAACATTAGCTGTGGACACCCCGATTATAAGCGGTATAGAAGACATTTCATTTTGAAATTATACCACCCAGTATATTACGCATATTTTTATACTAATAAATATTAATCATTACTTACCTAATAGTGATAACGAGTCTTTCTTCAGGTGAAATTGGTTGAACATGCCAGTTACACCATTTCTTAATTAAGCGATGTTCAATTATATTTAACATGTAGTAAAATGTTTCTTGAGTCATCCTTGTATAATCATAAAACTCCTTTTCATCGTCCTTTATATCTTTTAAGAATAAATGATAATATGTTCCATATTTAGTTCTTTTTCTGTTGATATCAGATACACTAACTGTTCTTCTCTTTCCATATTTGACGTAAGTACTTTCTAAAAGTAAAAAATCTTCGTCCGACGAACTGGAGGCCATGATTGTCACTAAGGGCAGATTCACCTGTTTCTTTATGCGAGTCAACACTGTACCGATCGGTACCGACCCGTACAGATTTGTCTGTACCGGAAACCTGTTTCTTTATGTAAGCACCCTTAGAATCAATTCATTGCTCTTATTTTTTTTTATATTAAATATACATACGTTGAATAAGACGACAACAAATAAATCCAAACCAATAATAACTACTACTACTTTTAAATTACAACATGTATATATACCCTAACCTAACTGACCATACCTATCCTATAGCTAACCCAACTATCTAACCTAACTACCATACTAAAAAATACTAAATTCATAATTTTAATCTGAACTATTGCCTCTATGTTACATACAATAATTTATGCCTATAGTTTTCCCGGTCTACTTTAATTAAAGTCCTAACAGTAAAATAAGTTCTATTTGCAAAGAATTATTAAAGTTCGTCTCTGTCATCATTGCTAGTTACGTAAATTGATTTCTGAAATATAAAACTTTTTTATGCTACATAAAACCTCTAAGTTTAGTAACAAAATAAATTTCAGAACGTAGGTGCGTATTATAAATTGACAACCTTACCTTCTTGGGTTTAGCTTAAGACTTGTCAATTTCAAATTGTCACCTGATAATGAACTGGGAAGTTTCACTCCTGTCATGTCATCCAAGATGGCGCTGCGTTTGAAAAATGTTTGAGACAACCGATATTCTTGATATTTATTTTTATGATGTCGAACGGGATAAAAAGTATCCTATGTCCTTCTCCTGGCTCAAAACTACCTCCCTGCCAATTTTCAGCTAAATCGGTTCAGCCGTTCTTGAGTTATAAGCGAAGTAACTAACACGACTTTCTTTTATACAGGGTGTAACGGAAAGGGTATATACATACGAAGGGCACGGGTTCTCTTGGTGATAAGAAACGACATGGCAACGTTTTTATACATATACATACATAATTATAAAGTTGAGACACAATTATCTAGAAAAATAAAACATTTCTGATTTAATTCTACACATCACTACACCGAGTCAGCTGATCGGTGTCAACGACCTATTCTGTACAGTAACAATTCCGTGAAGGAGTTGTTTCTCCTGGTACATTTCGTAATATGGGTTCCGCATGTTTGTTTTACTTCAAAGTTTACCGTAACAAAAAAGTAGGATACAAGTTACCTACCGCAAAATCCTTATTGTAGCTTAAGCAACTGTAAGTTGTTTGTTGTTAAAGAAACTAACATAAGAAACTAATAATAGGTCCAATGGGAGAATGTTTTTTCCATAAATTCATACTTAAAATATCAGATAAATAGTATTTTAGCAAAAAGTTCTAGCCCATTGTTCTAACATAACATCACTTCTGTAATTCTCGTTCTCGAAGGGTTATGGAGAGGTGTGTAATAATAATAATAATAATACCTTAGCATTAAAAACAACTTTCTTGTAATCAGCTTTAAGCACCATCTTTTATTTGTTTTGAACACTTTCGGGCAAATAATTGAAAGTACAAATATTAGGAAACTACAAAGTACCGTAGTACCTACTAATCCAATACAAAGAACGATTTATTTAATGTTAAAATGAACCCTAAATTACTTTCTAACGCAACTCATGTGCCTCCTGGTACAAATATTACTAAAGGGTTCAGTACTTAATTTTATTTTATTAGACATTCATAAACTCAGTGTGTAGGTAAGCCAGTAATTACTACATAACACAACTTGAAAAAGAAAAACAAATAAAATGCGAAATGTTTAATACAGACCTTCATTCAATCTTTGATGTATTTGTCACGCGACACTTTGTTTACTTCTCGATACCGGAGCGAAACGATCGGCTACCTACAAAGAGCGCGTGCGCGGCGTCTTTAAATTTTGATTTATTTCCCGTAACCGACCACCAATGCCTCTAATTACGCAAGAGAAGTTATTAAAAGTACTAGGACTTCATGAGCAACGGAAGTTGTCCTCCTATCCTGACAGCGCTAATCATACACAACCATAATACTGAACCCTAATTTCTGTACAAGAATTACGTAGGTACTATGCAGTTTATTGTAGGATAACAAAGGATAGGAAAACATCTTTGTGTGTGTAAACACACTAAGATGTTTAGGGTACTTAAATCACATAGGTAGTTGTCGGTCGGCGTCGGCACATCGCGATCGCCGCGTCGCTTATTTTTTACGATTATTGTGATTTGTGACATTTTTCTTTCACATTGATATCTGGCATAGCACGTAGGTACATGTTTTTTTTTTAATACTTACTTGTGATTGAGATCGTGAAACGGTGAAACTCATTTATTTTTTTTGATTATCCCTAATTTGAAGTCACCAGGTAAGCAACTAGGATTTACTTTTTCATCACATTAATATCTCATAATACTGATACAAGTGGATTAATCAGTTCCGTTTATTGGCTCGTTTACGCACATTAACGTAGGTATTATGTTGTAGTAAATTTAGTCATCTGTTGGTCAGTCAATTTATTCAAAGAAAGTAAATAGGTATTACGTTTTTTTCGTAAATGGTACGTACAATGTTTTAATGTGCCACCACAGGATCTCACACTACTACACTGTGTTGCGGGATTGATAAAAAATAAAAATGACAAGTACAGTAATTGGGTTAGTTACCTTAGTACTAGGATAGTAGGATGTCCGAACTTTTAAGTGAAGTTTTAGTGTGCAATCAATCAGTCGCTCTCTATCCGTGTCGGTGTAAAGTTGTGATATTGTCGCGTAGGTGATCTTTGTGAATTGTCGTGAAAATATCGTCACCCTCACCCATAAGTAAGAGCGTGTATTACGAAATGATGATGTGTGTTCGAGCAACGAATGGTTATCTGAGAGCTGTATCTTCCAGCATACTTTACACGTGATGTTCGGAACTACCTCGACGCGCGGATCCCAATGGATTGGCCGCGGTAGTACGAGGGTGCCTTGGCCTCCACGATCACCAGGCCTAACGCCGCCGCTGGTTTTTTTTTTGTGGGGGTAAATTGAAAACAAAGTGTACGCAGTGCCGTGTGAATGTGTGATACAGTGCACGAGATGGAAGTGCCAATAAGTGCCGCCTTTAGGATAGTTAATGTTCGTAATGTTAAACGGCATCTGAAGGAGGGTGCGGCCTTGTGCGTACAACGCAAATGCCAGCATTTTGAACCAGCCCTGTGAACTGTGAGTTAATTTATGCATGCTTAACACTTATCAAAGTTATTCTTATTTTTAACGCAATTATTACGTTTTCCTCAACATCGAGTCTGTATCTCATCACGCCCGTAAATTGATTAACAAATAGAATTACGTGCTGTTACAGTTTACTAATTACTATTAACAACAAATAATTATTTACGTTTGATCACACTGCCGCCGCACGCCACCTGCGGTACGCGTACGCGTGTACTAGGCGCACAGAGTCAGGAAGAGATATTATGTACAAAATCATCTATTGGTTGTTTGTTTGATTCTGCCGACAGTCTCGTCGCCCGCCCGCGCCGTGGCACCTTCGTCGGTTCGATAGGTCTGTAACTCTGAACTAGGCGCGCAGAATCCGGAGAGATAGATATACTTGAACCTTGCCGGACAGGACTATGACCCTTATAGTGCGGTGACACGTTTGTTATGATTTTGCATTTAATAAACTGTCGATATTAAATAATACCGTGAAGTTTCAAAGTTGTTAGTAGGAAGCTGAAATTTTGAGGAAAGACTCGTTATTAAACACTCTATTCACCCTGTTTGTATGTATATACCCTTTCCGTTACACCCTGTATATATAGATTTTCTTGCTTGGTCTACCTACCTCTCTCACAGAATTAACCAAAACCGAAGAGTGAATTAATTTAAACGCCGCTTATAAATATATTGTAAATATGTAAAGAAAAATCCTATAAGAATTGCAAAAATGGAAGTCGAAAATTAGAAAACACAAAAAAAACATGAGAGGTAGTAAATATCTAAAAGAAATTATGTAGGTACTGTCAGCATCAAAAGTTGATGACCACATTTAGGTTTTCAAAATCGCTGTACACCGTATTAAAACTATATCGCTCAACATGATAAGCGCCAGAAATGAATGATTATCATAAAAGGGCATGAGTAGGTGACCATCATTGTTCAAAAGTCGCTAAACAAAGTTATAGTAAAAAAAAAGCATAACATTCTTCGTCTCTAAAGTCTCTGAACAAAATTTTTACAAAAATAGCCCACCATTTTAGTTAGTTTAGTTTATCTTTTAAGTCCCTGAACAAAAATAAGTCACCATAAATAACTAAAATAACTTTACATCATAAATGTCAAAAGTTACTGAACAATATAAAATGCTTGTTTTGGTTATCTAGTGTAATCACGGCAATGGTGAGTTATTTTTGTTCAGGGACTTTAGAATAAGCCCTGAAGCAACACCTTTATCGTCGCGACTATCTCGAATACCACCCTAATGAAGATAGATTGGAGGAGGCTTATGAAGTTATGCATGCTGCTAAAAACAGAATGATGTCCCGAGATGAATTCGATGTTTATGGACAGTACATAGGAACTGAGTTACGTGCATTAAATGACGAACACAGTGTAATGATGGCTAAATATTATATTAATAATATTTTATTAGATGCACGCTTAGGAAAATATCGTACAAGTTATAATAATCAAAGCCAGCCAATTTTGCAACAGGGCTATAGCACTGCATCCAGTGATATCAGCCCGGAGCCTTGGCAATGGCAAGTCTGATATGAGGACTAATAGCGCTCCGTAGTATTGTATCCTGTTTGGCTATGGAAGGTCCGATCATTTGCAATAAAGTTTCAAAATCAGATGATGACATTCGAGTAAAATTTACAAACGATCCACCAGACATTCGGAGATCCCAGCAGAGGTGGATAACACATCCTACATTTCGCCAGTTATTAAATAAAGGGCAACGCATTAGCAAGAACATATTATTTAGCAAATTTCCGACGACTTTGTCCACGTGAATTGTTTATCTACATTGTACAACCCAAGGATTGAACCCAGGACCTAGTGCTTACTCTTAGGTCAACTGGAACAATAAAACAGTGAATGACATATGCATACCAATATCCGACCTAAAAGTGTTGATTTATTTGGGCATTATTATTACATAACAACAGATTATGACTCTATATAATTATTATTATTCCCCTAGGAAACTCAGCAGCACCTACTGCCTCGTTTTTACTGCCACCACACTCTCAAGGACGTTCACGCTTTTCTCCATCACGATTGTTCAAGCCACCACCCGTCCCCATACCCGCATCGATGCCGACTGCGACACAAACAACAAATAGTGCATCTTTGCAAGCAGCACCACGTCGTCGGTGGCGTGAGTCCACCTCTTCACCCGTGGCGTCACCCACGGCTGTTGCCACAGCCGCTGGTGTAACCTACACCAGCGGCTGTTTCAGGCCCGTGCAAGACGGGTACAGACGCCTTTTGAACGGTCTACAAGTGAATTTGTAGCCGTCGAAAACCGCCGACTACAATATTGGAGGAAGACCGGGAAAAAAATCACCATCAAAGAGAGATGGAAAGATTGCGCTTAGAATCAAGAAGAATAGATTTGGAAGAAAATAGAAACCAAATTATGAAGCGTTTGGCTGGGGTATTAGATAGTTTGGTAGAAATTTTACTACAGTTGCGATCTACAACTTCCGTACCTTCGACCGATATACCACCTGGGGATGTAAATCATATTTAAATTAACATACAACATGTTGATGAAAATATGATTTAAATTATTAATTTAGTTTCTAGTACTTAAGAACAAAACACACAACAGACAACATTAGAAACATAAGTGTTTAATTTTTATGGTTCATCAATATAGGTAAATAGAATAGAATAATGTTTAATTGTATAAAACATGGTATAAAAAGATGATAGAAAACAAAATAAGAACCGAACAGACGTGTTTACATGTGGTGGAAATTAGACCGTATTACATTAGTGTATTAATATATGAGTATAAGTAGAACCTCATATAGCTAAACGCTTTTAACTTTAATAGAAAATTACAACGCAACAATGATCTCTGCATACATCCTTCTAGGACTGCAATAATAATAATAATAATAATAAAAAAAGCTGGCAACTCTGGCTGTCATAAGACACTCATTGAAAATTCTCTTCAATAATATTTGATAAAACAGTTTATTTGCAAAATTACAACAAAACAAACAAAAACTACTATTATTTAAAACGAAATACTATTCAACAAAAATATATCCAGAACTCTGGGCTTTAAAAAAATATTCGACATGAAATTTTATGGAAAATCAGTTAGAACAATGACAAGGACGGGTGACACATGTCACATACTAACAAGAAGAAATTTACAATAAAAATGAGGAAATAAATATGATCACTAGAGCAGCTTCAAGACGCGCACGCTTACCACCTCCGGACTCGCCGCTCAGCTCCGCCTCGCCGCCGCCGGACATCGGGTCACCTGTGTCACCGGTGGTTGCAGTAGCGTCGAGCTCCAGCAGCGACGAGTATTTTTCCCCGCCGACGTCGCCAACACCTGTACGTCGGCCGGGGAGAGGCCGGCCACCGAAGAGCTTAGGACCCAGGAGCCAACCAGCCCCGAGCCAGGTCCCCGCTATCGGTGGTTGTGTGCAGCGCATGAGATGGACTCAGTCTATGAACGAGAACGTCATGCGCGCATACTACGGGTCTACAGAGGGGGGAACTAACCTCACTGCGTACCGTGTTAGGATGCTGTCTCTGTTTCAGGAATTGGAACCAACCGTAAACGTCTCGGCCCAACGACTGTCGGATCAGGTGCGGGTTATCCAACGTAACCACAGGTTGGACGAAGCCGCACTTGATAGGCTGCGCTCAGACGTACTGAACAACCATATCGTCTCGACTTTGACTCAGACCGTGGTACCAGCTGTAAATGCAACCCCACCACGGTCCAATCCTATTAGTGACGAAGTGGATGATAGGGTTGTCACAGTAAGTAGCCAGTGCAATAACCAACTGAGGAGAGCACTGGAAGATGCGCTTCGTGAGTATAGGTCAACACCAACCGAACTTAGACCGCGTTTACCGCGGTTGCCGATGCACAAAAAAAATAGGGCGCTGGTGTGTGCCCTGGATTCGCTGCTTGAGAATTTCTTCGAAAGCAGCGAGGACCTCATTGATACGCACTCAATCCTGTATTGCGCGGCTGTTGCAGCATGTCGTTTAGCTAACGTCAAGTTCCCAAATGTTGGCGTAGCTATCCGACCGAAGCCAGCTGTACCAGCCTGGCAGGGCAGGATTGAGCGCCGTATCGATGATGCCAGGGTACTCATCGGAAAACTATACTGCTTCAGGGAGGGTAATACACGGCCACGAGTGATGCGCTTTGTGAGGCGGGCGTTCTCGGGGACTGAAATTAGTCCTCGCGAATACATGTCCCGTACCACAGAGCGCATCGACTTCCTGAAGCAGAAAGTTTGTGCATGGGCAAACCGTATTCGGCGGTATAAACGGCGGGTTGACCGGTACTCACAGAATCGCATGTTCCAGAGCGATGAGAGGTGGGTATACAGAGCGTGGGAGCGACCTGAACAAAATGTGACGGACGTCCGCCGTCCGGATGATGCCGCCACGAGTGAATTCTGGCGTGGCATCTGGTCGAAGCCCGTCCGTCATGTTGAGGCTCGCTGGATATGCGATGTCGAGCGCGCGTGTGAAACTATACCAGAAATGAATAAAATTAACATCTGTCCATCAGATATAGCCAAAGCAGTTCGTCCGTTACCTAATTGGAAATCACCGGGACCGGACGGACTGCACAATTTTTGGCTAAAATGGTTAGGTAGTTCACACTCGCGCTTGGCGTCGCAGTTCCAGTCATCCTTAGAGTCTGGGTCGCTGCCACAGTTTCTTACTACTGGCGTTACTCACCTGCTCCATAAGTCAGGTAGTGCCACGGAACCCAAGAATTATAGACCGATCACATGCTTGTCGACGGTATATAAACTTCTTACATCCATTTTGAGAACTAAAATTACTGAGCATATAGACAGTAACTCTATTATGTCTGCTTCTCAAAATGGATGTAGGAATGGGTCCCGTGGCACTAAGGAGCTACTCCTCATAGACATGGCCATAAGCCAACAGGTTCGTCGATCCCACAAGGATCTGTCGACATGCTGGATAGATTACAAGAAGGCCTACGACTCCGTGCCACATTCATGGCTCGTGAGGGTGCTGGAGTTGTACAAAATAGATGCAACTCTACGCACCTTCCTTGAGTCTTGTATGAGGCAGTGGAGGACGGTCCTTCGCTATCCAGGATGTCGACAAATCCAAGGGAATGATGAACCTATTTGGATTAAGCGGGGAATATTTCAGGGTGACAGTTTGAGCCCCTTATGGTTCTGCTTAGCCCTGAATCCTCTAAGCACTTTGCTCGAGGATTCGGGTCTAGGCTATCGTCTGAGAAGAGATGGTCAGGTCATATCTCACCTACTTTACATGGATGACCTAAAACTCTTTGCCCCCAACAATTTACGACTGATGGAGCTACTGAGGGTAACTGAAACTTTCAGTAGCGCCATCAGGATGGAATTTGGTGTGGACAAATGTGCGGTCATGCATGTAAAGCGAGGGGAGATTATGGAATCCCAGGGAATTCAACTCTCGGATTCCATACACCTTAGATCCCTCTCCTCATCCGAGAGCTATAAGTATTTAGGTATGTCGGAAGCGTTAGGTATCAATAGTACTGACATGAAGCAATCGTTGAGGGAGCGCTTCTTTGGTCGCCTGAAAAAAGTGTTAAACAGTCTTCTTTCAGGTGGAAACAAGGTACGCGCCTTCAACGGTTGGGTCATGCCGGTTTTGATGTACTCTTTCGGCATACTTAAATGGACTCAAACTGAACTTGACACCCTGGATAGGAGAGTCCGTACACTGCTGACCGCAAATCGGATGCATCACCCACGCTCTTCGGTTATGAGGTTGTACATCCCGCGGAAGTGTGGGGGTCGAGGCTTTCTAAATGCTAAGACTCTCCACAACCGCGAAGTGTACAGCCTCAGGGAATATTTCTTAAAAACCGAAGTGGGTATGCACCGAGATGTGGTCGCCGTGGATAAAGGGCTCACCCCGCTTTCCATGGCTAACGAGAACTGGCGCAAACCTGTAGTGCTTAGTACAGATGACCGCAGGCGGGTATGGCAAAGCAAAGAGCTTCACGGCCGCTTCTACCGGGCTCTTCATGGGCCCGATGTAGATTTACTAGCGTCGGTATCCTGGCTACGTTTTGGTGACCTTTTTGGGGAAACTGAAGGTTTTGTATGTGCAATTATGGACGAAGTTATCCTAACGAATAACTACCGGAGACATATTATGAAGGACGGGACGGTTGACGTGTGTCGGGCATGTCATCGTCCTGGTGAATCCATCAGACATATAATCTCTGGTTGTTCTTGTCTGGCTAACGGCGAATACTTGCACAGGCATAATCAAGTAGCCAGGATTATTCACCAGCAACTTGCTTTGAGATACCAGCTTGTGGACATTGAGGTACCGTACTACAAGTATGTGCCCGACCCAGTTCTCGAAAATGGCCATGTCACTTTGTACTGGGATCGGTCTATCATTACTGATAGGACTATTGTCGCCAATAAGCCAGATATAGTAGTGATAGACCGATTAGCGCGCCGCGCAATGATAGTTGATATTACCATCCCACATGACGAAAATCTCGTGAAAGCTGAGAAAGATAAACAAATAAAATATCTTGACCTAGCCCACGAGATTGTCGACATGTGGGATGTGGATTCTGCTGTCATTGTGCCGATTGTTGTGACGGCCAATGGTCTTATTGCCAAAAGCCTCGACGACCATCTGTCGAGGCTATCGTTACGCGGTTGGGTCAAAGGCCTGATACAGAAGGCAGTACTCCTCGATACGGCTCGCATTGTGAGGAGGTTCCTGTCTCTGAGACCTTAACCACCGGTAGCTTGGACCCTGCTCCCGCTATCGGTGGCCTACTATTTTTTATATTTTTAAATGTTTTTATATTTATATTGATATTTAAAAATGTAATTTATAAGATATTTTAATGAGTACACGATAATAATAATAATAATAAAACTGGTGACCCCGAGTAGAACACTAAAACATGAGTGATAGTGAATCTGAGAACACCGCGTCATCGCAAACGGCGGAACACGTAGTGCATACAACACGCAGGACGAAACGCGGTTCCAATATCGGATCGCATGAAGTTTACCGCGTAGCAGTAAAGTTACCACCATTCTGGCCGGAGGAACCGGATATCTGGTTCGCTCAAATCGAAGGACAATTTGAAATTGCGGAAGTGACCAATGATGTCACTAAATACAACTACGTGGTGGGTCATCTTGACCCCCAATTTTCAAAAGAAGTAAAAGATGTAATTATGTCCCCACCAGCTAATAATCGGTACAATAAATTAAAGACCGAATTAGTCAAGCGCCTCTCCGTCTCCCAGGAGAAGAAACAGAAGCAATTGCTGATGCATGAAGAGATGGGCGACCGGAAGCCGTCGCAATTTCTTCGCCACCTGCAGGGTTTAGCTGGACCATCAGTACCAGACGACTTTGTGCGCACCATCTGGAGTAGCCGGCTCCCCAATAACATCCAGCCTCTTTTGGCATCGCAACCTCTCAGCACTCTTGAGGCATTGGCTGAGCTGGCCGACCGCATCCAGGACATCGTCGCGCCTGCACACCATGTTGCCACAACTTCGGCAGCAGGAGTTACCATGAGTGAAATGGCAGCCGAGATCGCCGAGCTTAAACACGCTATGAAGAACCTGACGCTGCAACTAGAGCACAACCTTCCGCGGAATCGCTCCCACAGCCCAGGTAGAAATGCGAGAAGCAGCTCACGCCAACGAGCTTCGACCCGCTCAGAGTCAAGCTACCGTCAGCATCCGGTGTGCTGGTACCACTCAATGCATGGCGAGAACGCGAAGCGATGTGTCAAACCATGTGACTACAAGAAGGGAAACGCCGCGGGCAGTTGGTAATGGCGACTGACGACTGCCCCACTAGTACTGGTCGCCTGTTCGTTACAGATAGGACAACAAAGACACAGTTTCTGGTTGACACTGGTAGCGACCTCTGCGTCTACCCTCGTCGTCTACTCAACGAGCGTCGTGCGCCGACAAACTATCAACTTGTGGCTGCAAATGGGACCATTATTAATACATATGGTTTTGTGGACTTAAATTTAAATCTAGGTTTACGTAGAGACTTTAAGTGGCGTTTTGTGGTAGCAGAGGTTACTAAACCCATTATCGGTGTAGACTTTCTAAGTTTTTACTCATTAGTTGTGGACTGTCGTAACCAACGACTAGTCGATAGATGTACAAATATGTCTGCTATAGCCTCAATGAAATATGATTCATCATTGTTTTCTGTAAAGGTTTCGTCTGGCAACTCAAAGTACCACACACTTCTCGAAAGTTTCCCTGAAATCACTCGACCCGCCGGTACACTACGCGTTACACCTCATAACACAGTTCACCACATCCGCACCACCCCTGGCCCTCCAGTTTACTCTTCATTTCGGCGGCTGGCGCCAGATAAGTTAAAAATAGCTCAGCAGGAGTTCCAGCTCATGCTGGCTAATGGAACTGCCAGACCCTCAGAGAGTCCTTGGTCGTCACCACTTCATCTCGCGCCCAAAAAAGACAACGGTTGGCGACCTTGTGGTGACTACCGCATGCTTAATGCGCGAACCATACCTGACAGGTATCCGATTAGGCACATTCACGATTTTGCTCACAGCATTACAGGATGTCGACTTTTCAGCACAATTGATCTTGTGAAAGCCTACAATCAACTGCCTGTTAGCCCGGAGGATATTCCGAAGACGGCGATCACCACACCGTTTGGTCTGTACGAATTTCCGTACATGACGTTTGGTTTGCGTAACGCAGGACAAACTTTCCAACGTTTTGTTGACGAGATGACTAGAGGTTTGGATTTTTGCTACTGTTACTTAGACGATTTTTTGATCTTTTCTAGATCAGAAGCAGAGCACGAGGAACATCTTCGCATAATTTTCAGCAGGATGAAGGACTTTGGCATGCTGGTCAACACATCCAAGTGCGTTTTTGGTGTCCCAGAAGTAACTTTCTTGGGTTACCACATCTCCGAAAAGGGCACGAAACCACTTCACACTAAAGTAGAAGCCATTAAAAACTTTCCGCAGCCCAAGGACGTTCGTCAGTTGCGCCGATTCTTAGGCATGGTAAATTTTTACAGGCGTTTCTTGCCTCACGCAGCTCAAATCCAGGCGCCACTTCACAACCTCTTGATTGGCAACGTAAAGGGTTCGCATCCTATATGTCTTGCTGAGAATACTTTGCAAGCATTTGAAGACTGCAAGGAAAGCCTAGCTAAAGCTGCTCTATTGGCGCACCCTAATTGCAATGCCAAACTTGCATTGGTTACTGATGCATCGGACACTGCAATCGGCGCGGTGTTACAGCAGCTTAGCGATGATGGTTGGCAGCCATTAGCTTTCTTTTCCAGCAAGCTTAGTCCTTCGCAAACAAAATATTCTCCCTATGACAGGGAACTGCTGGCCATTTACGAGGCCATCAAATACTTTCGCCACATGTTGGAGGCTAGACATTTTGTAGTGTACACGGACCACAAGCCGATCAGTTTCGCATTCCACGAGAGGAAGAAAAACTGCTCGCCTAGGCAATTCCGGTATCTCGACTTCATCGCCCAATTTACCGCCGACATAAGGCACATTTCCGGCAAAGACAATGTCGTGGCCGACTCCTTATCTCGTGTGGAAGAAGTGCAGGTAGCGGTCAGTCTTGACAACCTCGCGGACGCACAAGCTTCCGATCCGGAACTTGCCAATCTACTTAAGGAAGGATCGTCTTTATCTTTGGAGAAGATGCAAGTCACCGGGATACGTACAGCTGTGTACTGCGACGTCAGTACAACGTCTCCCAGACCATTCGTTCCTGTAATACTCCGAAAACAAGTATTTGACAGTTTGCACTCTCTCAGTCACCCTGGTGTCTCAGCCACTGCCAAATTAATCGCAGCGCGTTTCGTTTGGCCAGGCATCAGGAAGGACTGCAGAGAATGGGCACGAGCTTGTCTTGAGTGCCAACGGGCTAAAGTAAACCGACACGTTTCTGCGCCGTTAGGGGCGTATCATCTTCCACGTGCTAGGTTCACCACCGTCCACATCGACCTTGTGGGCCCGCTACCAATATCAGAAGGCTTTAGGTACTGTCTGACAGCAGTCGACCGATTTACCAGGTGGCCAGAGGTCGTACCCATTGTCGACATTACTGCCGAGACAGTAGCAAAAGCGTTGCTGTCCGGATGGATTGCCCGATTTGGTTGTCCCATCGACATTGTTACAGACAGAGGACGACAGTTTGAATCGGCCCTGTTTCAACAATTGTCTAAATTGGTTGGGTTCCAGCACAAGCGGACAACGGCATATCATCCGGCGTGCAATGGCATGGTTGAGCGATTTCACCGGCAACTCAAGGCGTCCATCATGTGCCATGCCAATAGTAAATGGACAGAGTCCTTACCGTGGGTATTGCTTGGTATACGGAGCGCATTCAAAAATGATGTCCAAGCGTCTTCCGCCGAACTAGTATACGGCGAACCGCTAAGACTCCCTGGAGAATTTTTTACTCCAAGTAATACCGGTACCACCGACATTACCGAATTCTCCGCACGCATCCGCGAATTTGCCCAAAAATTACAGCCAACTCCAGCTTCCCGACACAACACAACAAACACTTTTGTTTTCAAGGATCTGCAGACCACTGATCATGTGTTCCTTCGCGAAGACGCATTACGTGGCTCGCTACAACCAGCCTACACAGGTCCTCATAAAGTTCTGCAAAGAGGTGACAAAGTTTTTAAGATACTATTCAAGGGCAAAGAGGTCACTGTCTCCATAGACCGCTTAAAGCCAGCCTATATATTGGCTGACAAAGTTGACTCAAAAGAGACTAACCCACCTAGCAGTATACCACAGAATACCACTCGTTCTGGTCGTCACGTCAGATTCCCAGATATTTATCGCCCTTGATGGTCTCTGGAGGGGGGTGATGTAGGGTTCAATATTTTAGTTTATTTATTTACATATTTAATTAAGAACACAACAGACTCCGTGCACGCGAACTCCTTGTTTAAGCAAGGAGACGCGTGCACGGCCCGTCACTTGACAGATGATTAAACAGACTTGTCAACGCATGAGACAGAAAATTAGCTTTTAAAATATTATATTCACTTTTCTCAATTACTCCTTCTACTCACGTAAACATATATATTTACTAAAATTTTTTTTTTTCTTTTTTTCCGGCTGTCATAGGACGCTGTCTAAATTATCCCCTTATTTAATATTGAAATAAAACAGTTTTAACAGAATTTACCATTATTATTTATAGTTTTTGCGATAAAAAAAAAAGTAATACAACCTCCAAAAATAACGTACAAAACTAAATACAATAAAATGTGGAATATACAAATAATCAATACGAGCACAAGGACGAGTGATACATGTCACATTTCAAGAAACAGAAATTTGCAATAGAAATGACTAAATAAAAATGATAACCAGAGCAGCATCACGTCGCGCACGCCAACCACCTCCGGACTCGCCGCTCAGCTCCGCCTCGCCGCCGCCGGACATCGGGTCACCTGTGTCACCGGCGGTTGCAGTAGCGTCGAGCTCCAGCAGCGACGAGTATTTTTCCCCGCCGACGTCGCCAACACCTGTACGTCGGCCGGGGAGAGGCCGGCCACCGAAGAGCTTAGGACCCAGGAGCCAACCAGCCCCGAGCCAGGTCCCCGCTATCGGTGGTTGTGTGCAGCGCATGAGATGGACTCAGTCTATGAACGAGAACGTCATGCGCGCATACTACGGGTCTACAGAGGGGGGAACTAACCTCACTGCGTACCGTGTTAGGATGCTGTCTCTGTTTCAGGAATTGGAACCAACCGTAAACGTCTCGGCCCAACGACTGTCGGATCAGGTGCGGGTTATCCAACGTAACCACAGGTTGGACGAAACCGCGCTTGATAGGCTGCGCTCAGACGTACTGAACAACCATATCGTCGCGACTTTGACGCAGACCGTGGTACCAGCAGTAAATGCAATCCCACCACGGTCCAATCCTATTGGAGACGAAGTGGATGATAGGGTTGTCACAGTAAGTAGCCAGTGCAATAACCAACTGAGGAGAGCACTGGAGGATGCGCTTTGTGAGTATAGGTCAACACCGACCGAACTTAGACCTCGTTTACCGCGGTTGCCTATGCACAGAAAAAATAGGGCGCTGGTGTGTGCCTTGGATTCGCTGCTTGAGAATTTATTCGAAAGCAGCGAGGACCTCGTCGATACACACTCAATCCTGTATTGCGCGGCTGTTGCAGCATGTCGTTTAGCTAACGTCAAGTTCCCAAATGTTGACGTAGCTATCCGACCGAAGCCAGCTGTACCAGCCTGGCAGAGCAGGATTGAGCGCCGTATCGATGAGGCCAGGGTACTCATCGGCAAACTATACTGCTTCAGGGAGGGCAATACACGCCCACGAGTGATGCGCTTTGTGAAACGGGCGTTCTCGGGGACTGAAATCTGTCCTCGCGATTATATGTCCCGTTCCACAGAGCGCATCGACTTCCTGAAGCAGAAAGTTTGTGCATGGGCAAACCGTATTCGACGGTATAAACGGCGGGTTGACCGGTACTCACAGAATCGCATGTTCCAGAGCGATGAGAGGTGGGTATACAGAGCTTGGGAGCGACCTGAACAAAATGTGACTGACGTGCGCCGCCCGGATGATGCCGCTACCAGTGCATTCTGGCGCAGCATCTGGTCGGAGCCCGTCCGTCATGTTGAGGCTCGCTGGATGTGTGATGTCGAGCGCGCGTGTGAAACTATACCGGAAATGGATAAAATAAACATCTGTCCATCTGACATAGCCAAAGCAGTTCGTCCGTTACCTAATTGGAAATCACCGGGGCCGGACGGACTGCACAATTTTTGGTTAAAATGGTTAAGTAGTTCACACTCGCGCTTGGCATCGCAGTTCCAGTCATCCTTGGAGTCTGGGTCGCTGCCACAGTTTCTTACAACTGGTGTTACTCACCTGCTCCATAAATCAGGTAGTGCCACGGAACCCAAGAATTATAGACCGATCACATGCTTGTCGACGGTATATAAACTTCTTACATCCATTTTGAGAACTAAGATTACTGAACATATTGATAGTAATTCTATTATGTCTGCTTCTCAGAATGGATGTAGGAATGGGTCCCGTGGCACTAAGGAGCTACTCCTCATAGACATGGCCATAAGCCAACAGGTTCGTCGATCCCACAAGGATCTGTCGACATGTTGGATAGATTACAAGAAGGCGTAGGACTCCGTGCCACATTCATGGCTCGTGAGGGTGCTGGAGTTGTACAAAATAGATACAACTCTACGCACCTTCCTTGAGTCGTGTATGAGGCAGTGGAGGACGGTCCTTCGCTATCCAGGATGTCGACAGATCCAAGGGAATGATGAACCTATTTGGATTAAGCGGGGAATATTTCAGGGTGACAGTTTGAGCCCCTTATGGTTCTGCTTAGCCCTGAATCCTCTAAGCACATTGCTGGAGGATTCGGGTCTAGGCTATCGACTGAGAAGAGATGGTCAGGTCATATCTCACCTGCTTTACATGGATGACCTAAAACTCTTTGCCCCCAACAATTTGCGACTGATGGAGCTACTGAAGGTAACTGAAACTTTCAGTAGCGCCATCAGGATGGAATTTGGTGTGGACAAATGCGCGGTCATGCATGTAAAGCGAGGGGAGATTATGGAATCCCAGGGAATTCAACTCTCGGATTCCATACACCTTAGATCCCTCTCCTCATCCGAGAGCTATAAGTATTTAGGTATGTCGGAAGCGTTAGGTATCAATATTACTGACATGAAGCAATCGTTGAAGGAGCGTTTCTTTGGTCGCCTGAAAAAAGTATTGAACAGTCTTCTTTCAGGTGGAAACAAGGTGCGCGCCTTCAACGGTTGGGTCATGCCGGTTTTGATGTACTCTTTCGGCATACTTAAATGGACTCAAACTGAACTTGACACTCTGGATAGGAGAGTCCGTACACTGCTGACCGCAAATCGGATGCATCACCCACGTTCTTCGGTTATGAGGCTGTACATCCCGCGGAAGTGTGGAGGTCGAGGCTTTCTAAATGCTAAGACTCTCCACAACCGCGAAGTGTACAGCCTCAGGGATTTTTTTTTAAAAACCGAAGTGGGTATGCCCCGAGATGTGGTCGCCGTGGACAAAGGGCTCACCCCGCTTTCCATGGCTAACGAGAACTGGCGCAAACCTGTAGTGCTTAGTACAGATGACCGCAGGCAGGTATGGCAAAGCAAAGAGCTCCACGGACGCTTCTACCGGGCTCTTCATGGGCCCGATGTAGATTTATTAGCGTCGGTATCCTGGCTACGTTTTGGTGACCTTTTCGGGGAAACTGAAGGTTTTGTATGTGCAATTATGGACGAAGTTATCCTAACGAACAACTACCGGAGATATATTATGAAGGACGGGACGGTTGACGTGTGTCGGGCATGTCACCGCCCTGGCGAATCCATCAGACATATAATCTCTGGTTGTTCTCGTCTGGCTAACGGCGAATACTTGCACAGGCATAATCAAGTAGCCAGGATTATTCACCAGCAACTTGCTTTGAGATACCAGCTTGTGGACACTGAGGTACCGTACTACAGGTATGTGCCCGACCCAGTTCTCGAAAATGACCATGCCACATTGTACTGGGATCGGTCTATCATTACTGATAGGACTATTGTTGCCAATAAGCCGGATATAGTAGTGATAGACCGATTAGCGCGCCGCGCAATGATAGTTGATATTACCATCCCACATGACGAAAATCTCGTGAAAGCTGAGAAAGAAAAACAAATAAAATATCTTGACCTAGCCCACGAGATTGTCGACATGTGGGATGTGGATTCTACTGTCATTGTGCCGATAGTTGTGACGGCCAATGGTCTTATTGCCAAAAGCCTCGACGACCATCTGTCGAGGCTTTCGTTACGCGGTTGGGTCAAAGGCCTGATACAGAAGGCAGTACTCCTCGATACGGCTCGCATTGTGAGGAGGTTCCTGTCTCTGAGACCCTAACCACCGATAGCTTGGACCCTGCTCCCGCCGTCGGTGGCCTACTATTTTTTATATTTTTAAATGTTTTTATTTTTATATTAATATTTAAAAATGTAATTTATAAGAATTTTAAATGAATATACGAAATAATAATAATAATAATTTATTTCCAAAAAACTGCAATGCTGCGCGCAAGAGCATAATCTGTATGGCTCCTAAAATATATAATAAAATTCCAAAGAACATCACACAATTAAATACATCTTTATTTAGGACTAAGTTAAAAACAATGTTGGCCTTGAATGTTACTATAGCATCACTCACTTCTTAACTGATAAACAATAATTTTGACTTCTATAATTTGTGACAATTTCCAATAGCAAATGCAATTTAATGTTTTATCATTGTTACCTATTGTTTATGGACCATGTAAAAACCTGTAACATTTGTACACCGACTATGGTATAGCATGTAGCACATCCTCATATTTATGACCATTGCATGCATATATTCGTATCGTAATCTACTCAGGTTAAACAAATAAATTGATCTTTATCTTTACAACTTTGCGCTTTGCATTTACGTGTATGACAATGACAACTTTTAGCCTGATAAACAAACAGCCGCGACAACATCAACTGAACCAGTATTAGAAGTACTTGAAAATATTGAGAACTACATTATAATAAAAGATAATCAACCTGATCCACCTATTATGTATGTTGATGACGAACCTGCTTTAGAGAAACAATATGATTTAAAGACTCTTAAAGGAGAAGTAAAAAATTCTTAAATAAAAGACGATTTAAGAATTTTTCACTTTACCTTTTATTTTGAAAGACTCACAAAATCTCATATTAAATAATCAAAGCATAATGCATGACACGCAAAACCAGCTTTTAATTAAAATTACAGAAATACAGGTTCAAATTGAAGAATTTATAAAAAAATCAACATTTGATAAACGAAGCACCGAATTAAGATTGAAACCAATTAAAGACTTACAAGATTTGCAAGAGTTTGAAAATTCATTGAATAACGCCGATTTTAAAGAAGTTTTACAAAGAAAGTTAAAGGTAGTGTGTACCAGAGGCATAGGACAGGTAGTCCGGTCATTTTAAACAATTGAAATAAAGAAAATTCCGACAGAGCCAAATCTTCTTAGAGACCTTAGGTTTACCACAAGGAATAAAGTGTCAAAAGTCCCCATCAGTCCCATGTGAGATTAGGGACTTATTCGGGGCCCAAGGTAAACATTTTAGTTTTTTTGGATTTTTCTCCAAAACGGTAAGTTTTATCGAAAAAGTACCTCAGAGCAAAGTTGTAGATCTTAAAATTCTCTATAAAAATGGTCCCTATGATTTTTTCTCTAAGACCCACTATTTCCCAGATATTGTGCTTAACCTAAGGTCTCTACGAAGATTTGGCTCTGTCGGAATTTTCTTTGTTTGATCACTATTTTGATGTCTAAAATGACCGGACTAAGGGAGTCACAAGTGCTTATGCTATTGTTGATATTTTATTCGAAAGGCAGTTTTTCAAATCTTGCTCATATACTGGTGGTTAACGTTCAAAAGATGATCCTACAGAAAAGATTTGCTTTAAAAGTTTCTCTAAAACTACAAATTTCTTTTTAGAGATCATACATCAATTTGATACTTCATTTAATGTCACTGACTGTCAGAAGTTTTTTAAAACTGTATTGCGAAACGCTGTCCAACGCTGCCAGGGGGCCTAGACAAAATTTTCTGTAAGCGTTATCGCCAACAGAAAAATCAAATTGTATGGAATTGACATTTGCGAACCAGATGTCACGTGATTGTTGCTAAATTGGTAGACAAAGTCATTATTCCTCATGCGGAAAGGAACGTTGAAGTGAGCGTGACACGTTAACGACAAAAATGTTCATCAAAATGGTAGACAAGGGGCACTTTTGACAAACGCTAGTGATATTTTGACGTTTGCGTGACACGCTATATTAGCGGGAGATCGGACTCTGACGCTAACCGATAAGAAGGACTAAATAGTGACACCTTTGTGTGTGTTTAATTGAAATTCATTAGTGAAAATGCATTCTTTGAGATTACCATTTGTCAGCTGTTTTGTTTACAACACCACCATACCATCGTTCACTCTGTACCTTTCCTTGAAGTCCAGTTTAAGGCCTTGAAATATCACCATGGTTTAAAATAGAATTCATAAGATTAGGGTCTAGTGAGAATATGAGCCAGTAAACGTAAAGTTTGCAACCAGCATTCTAATACCACATCTAATAAACAGGTGTTATGGTATGGAATCAAGTTCATCTTTATTGGAATTACAAAGTGTAATCATATAAGTCAACCACTGTGAGGTTGTTTACATTTCCCAATCCATAATCTCAAGTAGGTCCAATACTAGTTCAAATGGGAATAAAAATTTGAAATAAATAAAAAAATATCGATTAAACCTGCCTTTCCATAAGTTCTATTAGCAAACTAAATTGCTCGGGACTCTCACGAAGAATAATACTTAATATTAAATACTCATCGCAATAAAACTATTTTTTCTATTAACATTCTGTTGTGTGTTTCGGTGGTCAAGGCTTCTTCAATGATTGACTTTTATTATTTTTGTAGGTTTTATGAGTTTATTGATAGATTTACATATAGGTTTCGAATTACAAGTATTAAAACAGATTTTTTATGGTGAACCGACTACCATACTTCTTCTAAGAGTCTTGAACGGAATGAATGAATCGAGGAACCGGCGAATTAATCGTTCATCAGTTCTTCGACGACGACCAATCAGCGAACGCCGCTCCCGCTCATTCTTCTATCGCCGAGCCTCCGTTACTCGACGCTAGAAGTTGTCACGTGAAGCGGCTTTTCACCAATAGATGGCGTTAACATACGCCCCCGGCCTTGGAAGCTCTTGGTTCCAACGAAGTACCGCTGGCGTTTGACGGATGATTAGTGTGAGTCCGTCTTCTTCTTCTCTTCTTGTGTTAGCAAAGGGCATATTTTTGTAAATGCCCTTCGCACCGTCCCGGTCGCTGTTTTAATGTCAGCGACTCGTGACAGGCCATCTTTCCCAGGAAACGTAGAAATTATTCTTCCCAAGCGCCACTTGAGGGGGGGAAGATTATCCTCTTTGATAAGGACGAGTGTGTTGGGTACGAGCTTTTCATTACTCGTCTTCCACTTTGTTCGGGTTTGAAGTTCTGATATATATTCCTTCGACCATCGCTGCCAGAACTGCTGGCGCATCTGTTCCACTCGTTGGTAACGGGACAGGCGATGTGGAGCTGTTGTTGTCAGGTCTGGAGTGGCTTGTGCGGTGAGCGGTCGGCCAATCAGAAACAGAGAAGGGCTGAGAGGAAGAAGATCAGTTGGGTCTGTGGACAGTGGGTACATGGGTCGAGAGTTTAGGACGGCTTCAATTTGAGCTAATATCGTGCTAAACTCTTCGTAGGTTAAGTTCGCGTTGCCAACAACACGACGGATGTGATACTTGCAAGACTTAACTCCTGCCTCCCACAATCCCCCAAAATGCGGTGTATATGGTGGTATGAAATTAAATTTTATATTATCATTAGCAAGAATCTCCATAAGATTGTCACGATTGTTATTTAGAAATTGTTTAATTTCATTCATTGCCCCAACAAAATTTTTACCATTATCTGAGAATATTTCTATAGGTTTACCCCGTCGAGACATAAACCGATTTAGAGCTAGTACGTAAGCTTCGGTTGTTAAATTAGTTACTAATTCTAAGTGATTGTTATTTAGAAATTGTTTAATTTCATTCATTGCCCCAACAAAATTTTTACCATTATCTGAGAATATTTCTATAGGTTTACCCCGTCGAGACATAAACCGATTTAGAGCTAGTACGTAAGCTTCGGTTGTTAAATTAGTTACTAATTCTAAGTGAACTGCATGCGTAGAGAAACAGACAAATAAACAAATATAGCATTTCTCCAATTTAGCGCCTCTCCCTCTACGATTCAAAATAAACATGGGTCCTGCATAGTCTACACCGCACCTCATAAACGGATAACCTGGTTCTAGCCTTTCTACAGGTAAGTTACCCATTTGAACTGAAACAGTTTTACCTTTAATACGTGTACATGTCACACATGTGTGTACAACATTTCTAGCCAGATTGCGACCTCTAAGGGGCCACCAATTTTCGCGTATACTAGCTAACAGTAATTGAGGACTGTTCATATTGAAATAACAAACGTGTAAAAGTATGTTTACTACATAACAGGGTGGGGTGCTTTTTATTGTATGAAAAACTTAAAGAATTATCTAATCTACCCCCAACTCTAATAATGTTATTATTATCAACAAATACATAGTCTGGCCATAAATACTGTTACAATTAAAAATAAGAAAGATATTACATTTGAATTTGGAATCTGTCATTTTTATACGATTGTTCATTGTATTTTCTAATTTTGGCGCCAATACATTGTACAATATTTTGCTATATTAAAATGGAGTGGGGTGATAAAGAAAACCGAATCGCTGTGATTGCATTACACAAAGTTGGTATGGAGCCGAATGTAATTTTTAAAACTCTCCATACGCTTGGTATTAGTCAAATGTTTGTGTACCGGGCTATTAATAGGTACAATGAGACCTTCTCTGTTTGTGACAGAAAAAGATCTGGCCGTCCACGTAGTGTTCGTACGAAAATGGTGGTCAAAGCAGTAAGGGAAAGAATTCGAAGAAATCCTGTCCGAAAGCAAAAGATTTTATCTCGGGAGATGAAGATAGCACCCAGAACCATGTCACGCATTTTAAAAGATGACTTAGGACTTGCAGCCTATAAGAGACGCACTGGTCATTTTTTAACTGATAATTTAAAAAAGAATAGGGTGGTAAAATCGAAGCAACTACTGAAGCGGTACGCAAAGGGAGGTCACAGAAAAATTTTGTTTACGGATGAGAAAATCTTTACAGTTGAGCAACATTTTAACAAACAAAATGACCGTATTTATGCTCAAAGCTCTAAGGAAGCTTCCCAATTAGTCGACAGAGTGCAACGTGGGCATTATCCGACTTCAGTGATGGTTTGGTGGGGTGTTAGCTATGAAGGAGTGACTGAGCCATATTTTTGTGAAAAAGGTATCAAAACATCGGCACAAGTGTATCAAGATACCATTCTTGAGAAGGTAGTTAAACCCCTTAACAACACCATGTTCAATAACCAAGTATGGTCCTTCCAACAAGACTCAGCGCCGGGTCATAAAGCTCGGTCCACGCAGTCTTGGTTGGAAATGAACGTTTCGGACTTCATCAGAGCTGAAGACTGGCCGTCGTCTAGTCCCGATCTTAATCCGCTGGATTATGATTTATGGTCAGTTTTAGAGAGTATGGCTTGCTCTAAACGCCATGATAATTTGGAGTCCCTAAAACAATCCATACGATTGGCAGTGAAGAATTTTCCCATGGAAAGAGTGCGTGCTTCTATTGATAACTGGCCTCAACGTTTAAAGGACTGTGTTGCAGCCAATGGAGACCACTTCGAATAAGCTTTTTATATTTTGAATTGTTTTATATTTATGTATTAAACTAACACACTGTAAAAGTAATAAATATTATTTGCAATAAAAAAAATGTTTTTTCTTCGTAACAATATTTATGGCTAGACTAGGTATATTAAGACCAGAAACATTACGGGTAGCCTTCAAGGTTACATTCCCCTTTGATGAAATATCAAGATCAGGAAACGATTGGTTTTGTGACATTTGTGACAACTTAATAATAGATTTATTTAACTCATCTACTTGAAGCGGACCGCATTTACGATTTATTTTTATTTTATTACGAACGTTATCAATGAACCGTAACATGTAAGCAAACACCCGTTTCATACGAGTAAATGAAGAGAATCTGTCAAACGGAAAGGTATTCTCATTAATTTTATGTACTAACAGTGTGGTAGTTAATTTAATATCTGGCAACTCATTAAAATTAACGTTATGACAACTATGATCATAACTAAAATTACACAACCGTTCATGCAAAAATGCAGGGCCGTGCCACCAAATATCAGCTGTGCGCAGCGCGTCTAGCGTGACCCCGCGTGACACCAAGTCAGCTGGGTTAGATTTACTTCCCACGTGTAACCACGGTAAACTACCAGTGAGTTCATTAATTTGAGCCACCCTGTTTTGTACAAATGTTTTAAGAGTGTTAGGTGACATTCGTAGCCATCCTAGCACAATTGTAGAATCGGACCAAAAATAAACATTAGTGAAATTCAAACGAAGTGAATTTATAATTTTTGTGTACAATTTTGCACCTAATAATGCCCCGCATAATTCTAAACGCGGTATAGTTATCGGTTTGACAGGCGCGACCTTCGATTTGGCGCATAACAAGGCTACGGATACATTACTGTTGTCATCCGAGTACATACGCACGTAAGCACAGGCGCCGTACGCATTTTGTGAGGCGTCAGTGAAAATGTGCAATTCTATATATTGCATTTTGCTATTAATATAACCTGACGTGGTATACGTAATTTACCCAAATATTCTAGAGTGTCAACGAATTTTTGCCAATTAATTAAAATATCATGAGGTACTGGATCGTCCCATCCGATCTTGTACGTCCATAATTTTTGTAATAATATTTTTGCAAGTATTATAATAGGCCCTAATAAACCTAATGGGTCGTAAACTTGTGAGATTGCCGATAACATAATGCGCTTAGTAACGTGATTCCCGGTTAATTTAAGTTTGGTCGTATAATGTAACTCGTCTGTACTTGCGAACCAACCTAAACCTAAGGTTTTACTTTGACAGAATTCGCCTAGCGATAAATTCTTTGACGTGTTTAACAATGACCAATCGAAATTGAACAACCACTTTCGTAAACAGAAACAACCCGATTGTAATACCATAGAAACTTTATTACAAATGTCTAATAATTCCTCTTTATCATCGCAACCCGTTATTAAATCGTCTACGTAAAAATCTTTGTAAATAATATTAGCTATATCCTTATCAGTGCATTCCGACGCCAGCTGTTGTAAACATCGCATACTTAGGTATGGTGCGGACGCCGTGCCGTAGGTAACTGTGTTAAGCCGATACACACCGAGCGCATCTAACGGGTTTTCTCTCCATAAAATTAATTGTAAATATTGTTGATCGGGTTGAATTAATATTTGTCTGTACATTTTTTCGACATCTGCACAGGCAATATATGTGTACTGGCGAAATCTTAACAGCATAGCGACAATATCATTTTGTAAAGACGGCCCAATCAGTTGGATGTCATTAAGCGATTGACCGGAAGTAGTTTTAGCGCTCGCGTCAAATACTACTCGTAATTTCGTAGTTGTACTATGTTCTTTAAATACACCGTGATGCGGTAGGAAATAATGTGGCGATGTATAAGTATCTATTTTTGTCATATGACCGAGTTCCAAATATTCGCGCATAAATTCGAAATATAATTTTTTATAACTCGGTGTGCATCGACCTAACTTGCGTTCGAGCGCGAGGAACCGACTCTCGGCTTGTAGGTATGAATCGCCTAGTTGATCAGCTGATGCGCGTAGTGGAATACGCACAGAGAAACGACCATGACTATCACGTGTAGTTGTTTCTATAAATAAATTTTCACAATCATGTTCATCTTTAGACATATTATTTGATTTTAAACTTATCTCCTCTAATTCCCAAAATTTAGTTAATTGAGTATCTAAGCTGTCGTACGCGGTGTGCGTAAAATTGCATTGGACACGATTAACAGATGAACCTTTTGTATCATGTATGACACCAGATACAACCCAACCTAACTTTGTATTTTGTAGGTACGGGCCGTTTGTTAGTCGAATTAATCCTTCACTTAAAAGTTCCCAAAATTTATCTGCGCCGATCAATAAATCGATTCTATTGGAAATCAAAAATTTAGGATCAGCGAGTGATACATTACTCGGAATCATAAATTTTTCGATATTATGAGTGACGGAAGGTAACGTTGCGGTAATGCAAGGTAGAACAAGACAATTTAATTGAGTTTTAAATTCACTATTTTTAGATCGTATTTGCACTTTGCACGATTGTGTAGATTGGGTTACCGAATTACCTACTCCTGCGACTTGTACTGTGGACTGTATCAAACGAATTTTTAATTTATCGCATAACGATTTTGTAATAAACGAATGTTGACTGCCATTATCAAGAATAGCACGAATGGTGTGATATTTGTTATCACGATCAAGGACATCTAATAAAGCAGTCGAAAGGATCACGGGTTCTTGAAATGAATACGCATTGTCAACTTGTTGACGCGTTGAAGTTGACGCACTGTGTAGCGCTGTACTATGTGCGCTGCCTGTTGTTTCTGACTCGCGACACGATGTGGACGCTGCTGGCGCGGGCGCTTGCGCGTCGTGCGGCGTTACAGACTTTGACGTGCTGCCGTTATCACAGCACTCACCATGAAGAAGCGAATGGTGTTTACGATTACATAGCTTGCAGGCGCCGAACCAGCAATTAGACAATGTGTGTCCAGCGCGCAAACAATTTTTACATAGTTTGTTCTCGGTTACGAATAATAATTTGTCCTTCATAGGAAGGTCATTGAACTTACTGCACGAGTACAGCGGATGATTCTCTTGGCACATATTACACCGATGGTAACGTTTCGAATTATTATTCGAGTTAGGTTTTTGTGATGATTTAGACGAGTTATTATTATTATTATTACGTGTTGCGACGTAGCTATGCGAGCTAGCGTGCTTTGATTGATTGGATGACGATGATTTCTTTACGGAACCATCGGACGCTGGCTTACCAAACGTAGAGTCATGTGCCCCTTTTATAGATTCTAACATATCCGCTCTGTCGGAAATAAATGTAATCATATCGTTTAATGTTATTTTTTTATTATTAGCGTGACTTGGTAATTTACAAAGTGCACTTTTATGGTTTTCCCACTCTTTCTCGGTAGCTGAGTCCAGCTTAGTGCTAATAAGGTAAATGAGTAAAGTGTCCCATGTATCTGCGGGCTCATCTAGACCTATAAGAGCACGAATATTTTTTAATACGTTATCTATCAGCTTACGAATATGAGATGCCGAGTCTTTGTTTATAGACTGTAATGTAAACAGAGCTTTAATATGGTTTTGCACGAGCAACCTATTATTGTTAAATCTGTTCTCTAGTAACGTCCAGGCCATTGTGTAATTTTCAGAGGTAAATGGTATAGATTTTATTATCTGACTGGCAGTGCCAGTGAGCGCGGAACGCAGATAATGGAATTTCTGAACATCATCAATGGTCTTAGAATTATGAATCAAGGATAAGTAGGTGTCTCGAAATTCCAACCACTGTTCGAATGAACCGTCGAAGGAAGGCAGCGAAATCGTAGGTAATTTAATATTAGTTTTGCAAACTTCGACATTGTTATCAGTAATTTCTTTACTCTTTAGCATGCATTTCGCCTTAGATGTGATCTCATAAAATAGATTTTCAAACGTTTCTCTTTCAATTAATTGTTTTTCTATGTCTAGTTCAGAATCCTGCAGGTGAAATTCTATTTCATCCTGAATGGTTGAGAACTGTTCTAATAGTGTAGATATATTATTACAACGATCTTCTAGAGCTATCTTTTGAGATTCTGATATTTCTACGTCTTGTAAGGATTGCACATATTTAACGAATACAGTAAACTTTCCTTTCACTACACCCCTTTTCTTAATCAAATCTTTACATTCGTCTAGTGGCATTTTGGGGAAGTATGAGAGACAAAAGAAAGTACTTACAGTTTTTAACTTGCTCGATAGACGCAACCACACGCCGCTCAATGGCGGTTGGTAGGTAGGTACCTACCCGTATTTCAAACGCGGGCCGAGGCACGACTACTGGAATTTTACACAAAAATACACGATATTAGCACAAACGATCCTTGAGGAAGGGTTTGGATAGGAACACTGAATGGCCTGACCGCTTTTTCTTCTGCTGGTTGCCGACTTCCACGTGTAGTTCTTCTAGAAGCCGCTCCGATCCGGCTAGTAGGATCAAAATGTTGTGTGTTTCGGTGGTCAAGGCTTCTTCAATGATTGACTTTTATTATTTTTGTAGGTTTTATGAGTTTATTGATAGATTTACATATAGGTTTCGAATTACAAGTATTAAAACAGATTTTTTATGGTGAACCGACTACCATACTTCTTCTAAGAGTCTTGAACGGAATGAATGAATCGAGGAACCGGCGAATTAATCGTTCATCAGTTCTTCGACGACGACCAATCAGCGAACGCCGCTCCCGCTCATTCTTCTATCGCCGAGCCTCCGTTACTCGACGCTAGAAGTTGTCACGTGAAGCGGCTTTTCACCAATAGATGGCGTTAACACATTCAATGTTTTCAAAGATACTAGCTTGATCACAGTTCGTACTTAACTTGAATTAGTATTTAAAGCTGTGTTTACTTACTTTCTTTGTAAAAAAAACTCTCTTCAATTACTTCCAAGCAACAGTTCAACACACACAACACTTTTGAATATCGCGCGAATGTGGAGTTTGACATTGACAGGGACACTTAAACTGTCTTTGTGACACTTACTATACACTATTCCATAGCCTAAACATAGAATGTTTCGGATAACGCTGCGGAATGAGCGTTCCGCGTTCCATTTGTAACTTGTCTACCATTTTCGTCATGCTAACTTCAAGTCCTTAGCGTGAACGGAAAATGCAAGTGCGGAAAACGCTTGGATTTTGTCTAGGCCCCCAGAACAGACAAATACGAGTTTCTGCAAAGAAATGTAGAACAAAATCAAAGTAAAAAGACAAGAATTCTTCCGATGCTGCGATAATAAACCAAGAGTCTGAACGTGACCCATCGTTGGCCGAGCAGTTTCCGTCTGTGCAACAATCCGACGCCTAGCAAGAAGTTTCTGAAAACGAAACGCTTCATTTGAAATAGGCATGTTTTCTTTAGTTATTACATTTTTTATCGAAGTTTTTTGGTCAATTGGTCTAAGAGACATATTTGTTATCTATTTGTATTGTGTGACGGTTAGGTATTTTATTTAGTATTGTGTGTGCATTCCAAAGATAAGAGATTTATTTTCTTATTTCGATCTAACATTAAACTATCATTAAACATGATTATCATCATTATCTAACATTAAAAATTGCAGTATTAATACCCTTGCTTAATCTTTTAAAATAAGATAATAAGATTTTAGAAATTAAGTTACTGCTGCATTAGCCCTCTTCCTCTCTTCTATGTTTTTGCTGTCCCCGACAGGGTCCATAGTGATTCTGTACCTTTATATTCTTAAGACCATTTATGTACATTGTGGAACGCAATAAATATTGAGTATTGAGTATCTTTTTTCCCGCGCCTTCGCTCCCGTGGCCCACCCCGCAGGACCCGTAATTTTTTCGGTATAAAAATTAGCCTAAGTTACTCCGGAATAATATAGCTTACATTACTCCGGAATAATGTAGCTTACATTATTCCGGAGGCTACTTTTTCCATTGGTGAAAGAATTTTCAAAATCGTTTAAATAGTTTTTGAATTTATCGATTAAAAACAATCAAATCTTTCGTCTTTTTATTATTAGTATAGATGTAGGTAATAGTTGGACATAGACAGGTACGGGAAAAACTTTTATTGCAATGATAACAAGAATATTGTTTTAAAGTGGGCTGTTTCATAAAAACAGTAAAAAGCCCTTAAAGAGGACATACAACAGATTTGATTTAAAATTTAATTGATTAGAAACAGTAATGTGGAAGAGTATTCACAAAATAGAACTCTCGCAGTCTATTGCATGACTATGTTATTAATAAAATTATACGCATCATTTCAGGTCTGACTCCGAAGCCAGCACCATTTACCCGGCAGCCATTGCGGAGACATCGAAGGGGAAAAAAAGGCCGTAAAGCGCAAGGCCTCCCAGCTAACATCAAAACCAAGGTAATTGTTATATTACTATCTTATGTCCTATTCCAAGTCATGTTATATTTCAATGTGTCAAAAGAGTTACAAACAAATAATAAACTCACAGTCGTCTCTAGATTGTTAGAAGTTATCTTGAGTGTTTCTTGCATATTTGAATTAAGATATTTTATACAGACACGTTTTACCCATTTCACTTGCAGGGTTACCGTTAATTCACGAAGTATTGTTATTAAATTAATTAAATTGTTTACAGTAAAAAACCCAGCTCCAGCCGCTCAGACCTTTTCGGGTTAGAAGCTGACGTCTCTCCGCGGACAATCTCCCGTACCGACTTCTGCTCGTCTCTTATTAGCCGGGTCGCAAACGGCAAAGTGCGACGGACGGTGGACGTAACAGGGGACTTTTACGTGGAAGTAAAAGTATACAACAAGGCGGAGGTGGCATCCATCGCCAAAGAGGATCGGTGGAAGAGAGCTGAGGTGGCTCTAAAAGTCCAGTTAGACCGGAATACTCCTCAGTGGGATGGTCTTCAGATTTTTATGAGACGGACTCACGAGTTGTTTGATGATTCGGAGCCCGTCTTTTACAGCGATAGCATAATTATAAAGTAGTAGTAACAGAACAGCTAAGTTATTTTATGCTATCATTGTATATTAGTCTGTATAAAGTCCCACTGTTGAGCAGTCTTTTTTATAAACTGTACCTATATATTCATACGTATCATAGCGATCACATATCAGAATCATAATAAGTACAGTCAACAGCAAAAGTAGATGATCAAAATCAGAAATTCAATACTAATGAACGGAGTTCACGCCAGAACTGTGTGGCGTCGAAGTGATTCAAAAGTATGTGATTGTAAATTTTACCAAACATTTACTACCAGTACAGCTGCCATATGTTTGTGATCAGTTTTGACTCCAAAAGTTATAAACTCAATTCGCATCAGAACTAAGAAGTGAAAAAAAAATTCAAAACTAGTGATCAGCTAAAATCAAAAATTAAATGATGAAACTGAGGCCACGTAATCGTGAAGCAAATAATTCATCCATACGCATTTTTGTATTAACCCAGTAATTTAATTTGATATGTTTATAACAGCTAAATTTGATAAAAACAATGCATATTTAATATATTTCATCCAATTGAACCCCTAAAAAAAGCACAATGTTCATTAATAAAAACTTATTTACAAAAAAAATAACCAACTTCCAAAAAAACACTACAAAGTGAAAAATATTTAAGTGATTTTTCACTTTGAAATGTTTTTTTGGAGTAGGTTGTTTTTTTTTGTAAAAATGTTTTAATTTTTTAATTTTAGTGGGTCAGTTTGTAATTTATCTAAGTTAATGACAACTGCTCATCACCTCTTACAACATATTGCTTTTCTCGATACAGGGACGTTAATTGTTGAGGAGTTCTCCTAGTAAGATCCAGGAGAACTGGAGCTCCATGGTGAAGGCATCATCACCACTATGCATTTTGACAAGCTTAAATTACTTAGCAACTACATTAAAGTACCTAATCGAATCGCAACCCGTGAAATACTTAGGTATAATTGAGTAGTTCCAATGCCCATCTGTGGTCTTCATCAGTTCCACTTTAGCAAACGGTGCTTTCCGAGAGCTAATGCACGAGTTGATATACAAAATACCCAAATCACTATAGGTGTTCCTATAAAATTTGAGGTTTTCCCTCGATTTCCATAGGATCTCTTCATCAGATTCTGACTTGGTGACAATGAGACCACAGCGAGAGTATACCCTTTCAAACAAAAAAATAATTTTGCAAATCCGTCTCTAAATGACGAAGTTATGCACAAACATACATAAAAAAATATACATATTATTATAAACATCCGAATTGATAACCTCCTCCTTTTTCAGAAGTCGGTTAAAAATAATATAATTCAAAAACTTTAGTATTTAAACTGTTTCTTTTTTTGTAACTTCTGTCAAATGTTTAAAAGTAGCTGATGTGATACAAAACGATAATTGAATAAATATTATCATCTTTGCATGTTTGTGAATTTATGTCAATGTTCAAAAGTAGCTGATGTGATACAAAACGATAATTCAATAAATATTATTATCTTTGCATGTTTTTGAATTTATGTCAATGTTCAAAAGTAACTGATGTGATACAAAACGATAATTCGATAAATATTATTTTCTTTGCATGTTTCGAATTTATGTCAATGTTCAAAAGTAGCTGATGCGATAAAAATCATAACTAAATGATTGCTTTTGCCCAGTCGGCTACAATATATTAAAACTGGAAGGTAGATTGATAATTTACATTAAATGACATTAAATGAATATTGTATAGGTAGCAGATTTCCGTTGAAAACGTAAGAAAATTATATTTCTTGAACATTTACCTATATTACTTGAATGTATGAATTATTTAGTAATCAATAAATTTTCAATAATATTATTAATGATAATAATAATAATAGCAATATTTTTTCATACTCATTAATGTAAAATATCAATCTACCTTCCGGTTTTAATATATTGTAGCCGACTAGGCAAAAGCAATCATTGAGTTATGATTTTTATCGCATCAGCTACTTTTGAACATTGACGTAAATTCGAAACATGCAAAGATAATAATATTTATCGAATTATCGTTTTGTATCACATCAGCTACTTTTGAACATTAACATAAATTCACAAACATGCAAAGATGATTTAATATTTATTCAATTATCGTTTTGTATCACATCAGCTACTTTTAAACATTTGGCAGAAGTTACAAAAAAAGAAACAGTTTAAATACTAAAGTTTTTGAATTATATTATTTTTAACCGACTTCTGAAAAAGGAGGAGGTTATCAATTCGGATGTTTATAATAATATGTATATTTTTTTATGTATGTTTGTGCATAACTTCGTCATTTAGAGACGGATTTGCAAAATTATTTTTTTGTTTGAAAGGGTATACTCTCGCTGTGGTCTCATTGTCACCAAGTCAGAATCTGATGAAGAGATCCTATGGAAATCGAGGGAAAACCTCAAATTTTATAGGAACACCTATAGTGATTTGGGTATTTTGTATATCAACTCGTGCATTAGCTCTCGGAAAGCACCGTTTGCTAAAGTGGAACTGATGATGAAGACCACAGATGGGCATTGGAACTACTCAACTATACCTAAGTATTTCACGGGTTGCGATTCGATTAGGTACTTTAATGTAGTTGCTAAGTAATTTAAGCTTGTCAAAATGCATAGTGGTGATGATGCCTTCACCATGGAGCTCCAGTTCTCCTGGATCTTACTAGGAGAACTCCTCAACAATTAACGTCCCTGTATCGAGAAAAGCAATATGTTGTAAGAGGTGATGAGCAGTTGTCATTAACTTAGATAAATTACAAACTGACCCACTAAAAGTAAAAAATTAAAACATTTTTACAAAAAAAAAACAACCTACTCCAAAAAAACATTTCAAAGTGAAAAATCACTTTAATATTTTTTACTTAGTAGTGTTTTTTTGGAAGTTGGTTGTTTTTTTTGTAAATAAGTTTTTATTAATGAACATTGTGCTTTTTTTAGGGGTTCAATTGGATGAAATATATTAAATATGCATTTTTTTTATCAAATTCAGCTGTTTTAAACATAACAAATTAAATTACTGGGTTAATACAAAAATGCGTATGGATGAATTATTTGCTTCACGACTACGTGGCCTCAGTTTCATCATTTAATTTTTGATTTTAGCTGATCACTAGTTTTGAATTTTTTTTTCACTTCTTAGTTCTGATGCGAATTAAGTTTATAACTTTTGGAGTCAAAACTGATCACAAACATATGGCAGCTGTACTGGTAGTAAATGTTTGGTATAATTTACAATCACATACTTTTGAATCACTTCGACACCACACAGTTCTGGCGCGAACTCCGTTCATTAGTATTGAATTTCTGATTTTGATCATCTACTTTTGCTGTTGACTGTACATACCTATTAATCTTGAAGTCAACCCATCTAACAGTAAACCAAAATTATTACAAGTACTTGGTTGGAATTAGTTACAATAATCAAAAATGCCTTTTTGTACTGTTTGTAACACATCTGTAGAGCGCAGTCACTGGACAGGTCACTTACGTAGTACTAAACATAAAAATAAGAATATTTCGCATTTTTGCGAAGGCGTGGAAGTAATACATTCGGCATTTTGTAATCGTATAGCTTCCTATAGAATTGTCGCTCCATCTGAGAATTGTCATCTAGATTCATTTTTAAATAATAAAAATAAAATATCAAATCAAAATATTAATTGACTTATCTCATAAAAAACACACGTGTCTTAAAGTTAATTTCGAACATTTTGCATTATTTTTATTAGTTAAAAATTATTCTCAGGAAATGAAATCTTTTGTAACAAAAAACGTTACTTTGCATCAGAATTATGAATGAGATTCATAAGACTCACTGCTGTTTCACAAGCAATTCCAATTCAGCACCCTCACCAGTGGTTTTTAGACGAAAAAAAAACAAAAAACCCGTGGTGGTTCGCAGATCTAATACTCAGACACATGATGAATTAAGAGGAGGTCTTTTGAAGGGGTTAGCTGGAGATGGCATGAATAGAGAACTAGCTAAAGCCTATTTATTTTCATCTGCTGAGTTAATAAATGAAGTTTTGGATGCAGATTGGATCTCGTATGGGGTAGTGATAGGAAAGAAAGGTGAAACCATCAACCCTTTAAGCATATTAGAGATTACCGACTCTGAAACTGGCCTGCCAGCTTTCAACACCTGCGATCCGAACAAAGATGAGTCAGACAAGAATGTGTTATTATTAGTATTATCCATATATCGACTTCTTAGGATCTCAAACACCGATGGACAGGAAAAAGTGGTCAAGGCTCTAGAGCGCCATCTGGAAAAGAAGTCCGAGAAAGCAACAGAACAGTCTACATCCGAGACCTACCTGGTAAAGTTAATTGAGCATGTGAACTGGCAGAACGATAGGGACTACCAGAAGCTGGTGGCAGCATACGATATGTTCCTCCACAGATTTTCTAACAATGACTACGCGACGATTAGGTTCGGATCTATCGGATCCCGCTTCCGAGATTGTGCCGCCCTGTTATCGGTAGGTCACATTTGCGAAACGTTCGGGATCACACCTGACACCTTGCCAGATTGGATTTACACAAATCAGATTGCAGACGAACTACTCACTATGATGCACTCTAACGAACATATCGAGATGAAGGAACCGTATTCTTATTTTCCTTACCTATCAGACCTCGGGCTAGTTCAGAGAACCGCATACTCAAGCGTGTCAAATCCAACCCCCTCCTTTTTTCTCCACGTGGCGGGAACACTGTATGGGTCAAGCAGATCCAAAAATGCTAGACAAAATACAGAAAGCAACCTAGAGAATAATACGGTCAATGCGGTAATATTCGCGAATGCATTCAAAAGAAATATACAAATGACAAAGGCATTCACTGTCGACGGTGAAGAACTACAGATTGGCAATGAAGTCGATGACTTCCTGAGTAACAACGGCAGTGAGTGGTTCGACTTCATGGCCAGGAATAACTTTAAATTGACTGATGATATGAAGGAGTTTGTTAAGCAGGTAAAGAAACAATTGGGACAGTCTCGAGAAGGGACCATCGGAAAGTACATTGAAAAGTACAACTTACTCTAGAACGATCAAACCATCATGACTCTTTGAATCGTACCAGTGTAAATATTGTGTTTTAGTTGCCTAACCTTGGCAAGAAGTGACGCACCTTAGACCAAATTGTTCATTACCTAAGATGATTTTCCAGTCTTCAGCATTATCTGGTAACTGTAATGTAATTGTATATATTAATTTATTTTCAGATTATTGATAATGAAGACATCACTATTGATGCCAATACTGGTGATACGGGTACTGATGAGGAACCAGTTGACACAGCACCATCAAACTCTCTTCAACCACAAGTTCCCCCTCCTCTCAAAAAAAAGAAATTGGATCCTAAGTTGGCAGTATTAAAAGACGATTTTGGAATTTTAAAAACATCTGCATCAAAGTCTAACGATGATAATGACGAGATAATTACATTTTTCAAATTTGCAGCCAATAAAATGAGAAAGTATGACACACATACTAAGAATGCCGTGCAACAGGCAATATGCGATATTCTTTTTAAAGCCGATTACGGTTACTATAGTCAGTCACAATATGGATACTACACATCGCCGTCGTCATCTACATCAACAAATGTGCCTTCTCCGCCATTCGTATGTCAACAAAATACCACTCCGACTCAGGCGGAAAACAGTCCGAGTGGTAGTGATTGGGATATACAAGATTTCATATAATTTTTCTGACATAATAAAACATAAGTATTAGTAATAAAGTGTGGGTACTAAAAAAGAAATTGAGCTTTTTACTTCCCTTAATGTTTCCCTTAATACTTGAATTAATGCACGGCATACATCTGGAATGAATTTGCTGATTGCTTGTTTAGATATTTTAAACAAATATTGCATACTTGTAAAGCTATCGCCGGTGGCCAAAAATCTTAACCTCAGTGCTAATTTATCCTGGGATGTTAAGGCTTTTCGAAGTCTTGTATCTTTTTTTTTAATTTATTGGCGACACCAAATTCAATAAATATTCGAATTCGACTGAAGACATTCGAGTAAAATTTTTATAATGGCCACTTATTTCTTGTGATTTTAATATATGCATTATTTCATTATTTTTTCTTCCCTTATACATATTAGCTTGCCAAAATCGAGGAGGTCGTTTGTATTCCATCACAATAGTATGTATCAAAATATAAGCTGCACTTCCTAATAATTCTGGAGGCGGCATGTCTGCACCGACCGTAAGTATTTATCATTTAAAGCTGTTTATAATGTGAAATTTCTTAGAGTGTTGTAACTGGTATTAATCATAATCTTTTCTTTCAGAGCATCAATAATGTGTGATTCTCCTGACATCGTGTTCTCCCAATATCGCCAAGGCTTTCCGACTACAAGTTTAAGCTGGCATATTCCAGAGCAACACAGACCTGAACCAACCATTAAAAAATCTAAAACAAGACGGGAGGGTTTAAAAAGCATCGGAAGAGCATCCTTTATGTCAATCATACGTATTAAACAACGAAAAGAAAAAAGGTTTACGACTGATCCAGATGCAAGTGTTGGACATTAGTGAGCGACAAGAAAACGTGGTTACTACAAGTGAAAATGAGGATGTGGTTGTTTTAAGTGCACAATATGTAGTTAGTGAACCGGTTGACTATGTTATGGAAGAGACACAATCATTAATAAACAAAATTTCGAAGAAACTTTGTGGTGACGATTGTTATTAGTGAGTAGTTTCTATATATGTCTACTTTTAACTTATTGTGGTAGATTGTGATTTGCTCAGTTAATCTAGTGTTAGCAAGATTGCGGCTGTATTGTTATTATTATTGCATTTTGGTAATTAATTGTTGTACTTTACTTAATTATTACTGTAGTGTACATTACACAGTTTACATAGTAACTAGGTAGGTACCCTAAATTTTAGAATCTTGCCATGATACTGCACCTTCATCGCTAATAAAATAATCAGCGTACATATTTCCCTGTCCATATTGTCATATTTCTTTGTCCCTGTGACCGTCTTGCACCAATCGAAATGAAACTTGCATATTCAGGAGGATCTTCTAAACCAGCTATACTCAAAGAATTATGAAAATTATAACCGTCACGTTCACGTATGAAATTCTGCAGTACACAACAGGCTTTCACAATAGCCACACTGAAGTCCACGCTAACGTTCAGTGGTCGATTAAAGATTTTAAATTTGTTGCTTATTATACCAATTATAATGTACAGACGCCAGCACATCAAGTTACCCCAATGTGTCAAATTTCTTTGATCGTTTTTCAACTTTATAACAGACAAAATAAGGTTCATATTCAATTGGGAAAATTTGACACATTGGCACGTGTCAAGCGGTAATTATGTTTTTTTTTCTCGTGGCTTTTTGTAAAGCAAACCATGGTTGGCTAGGGGCCATGCTCGTACTGCAAATGCTCTCAGTCACAGTCGTCAGGCATGGTCCGAAATAACAACAGCCCTGAACAGTGATGGTAGTGGGTATACGAAAACATCTGAACAGTGGTGTAAGGTTAGTAATTACATGTATTATGTGTGTATATTGTTGCATTGAGTAGGTGTTATAGTATCCTTTTACATTGAGAGCCCCCTGTGCATCTACAGGCATGTACTGTAACTTTAGGCTAGGCTTCAAATTGCAATTAGAAAAGCATTTAAAATTGCAACGGAAAGTTAAACCAAACCAAGCAAATTTATTTATACATCAAATCATATAATCATACTTCTGTTGCAGTACTGGAAGGACAAAAAAGGAGCAGTTAAGAAGAAGTCCAGCTTAATTGCATCTGCGAGGCAGTGTTCTGGTGGTGGCATAGAGGATTTGCCAGAACTAACTGAAATTGAAATTAAAATCCAAACCATTATGGGAGGAGAATGTTTTGGTTGCGGAGATCAGAACTTAGATTATTAATCCTTTTGAGGTTTGTAATTCTCAAGGCTATATAGCACTTTATAAATTCAATGTTTTGTTTTCTATACCTATACAAATTTATTGATTTGATTGAAATTAATAATTAATACAATACTCAAACGAATGCAGAGCACAAGCAGAACTCTTGATTGCCCAAGCTATTACTAAACAAGTAGAGGCCCATCAGGCAATGGCTCAGACTTTGGATAGAATTAGCAGTGCTATTAGAGAGTTAATAAATAAATTAAAATAAAATGTACCTATGTTAAAAGATTGTTTTATTTATGAATTAATTATATTAAAATTACTTTTCCAAGGTACGGACACCAGCACACCAATCTACCCCAAATTGACAAATTTTCTCAATTGAACATGAACCTTATAGTGTTTAGAGTAAAGTTGAAAACCTATCAAAGAAATTTAACACATTGGGGTAGGTTGATGTGCTGGCGTCTGTAGATACTGTGCTGAGAAGTCACGTATAGTGTTTATCATCGTGTCACGTATGTTGTACATCAGCATGTCACGTACTGTCCAGGGTTAAGTTAAGGTAAATACATGTTCTCCGTAGGCTTAGTGTTAGCACATAGTCACGTACTATCTATGTATATTTAAACCACCTATTAAAGGAGAGAGGACAGTTGAGGACTGTAGTTCAGTACAGCTGGGTCTCAGTTCACAATTGACTCTCAAAGTAATACACGTCATGTTGTTTACTTAACCCCTCCTCATCCCCACATTGCATGGCGACCCTGCCAGTCGGCTGGACGGCGTTACAGTTCTCCGTTCGAGGGATTCGCAGCAGCAGAAGTCGACTAGGCTTCGGTGACACATCGGGTCACGGGCCATGGGGAGCACAACGTCAAAGGAAGAAGTGGTCATCGCTCAGACGGCGGCGGGTGGTTCGAATGCCGCAGCGGTTACACAGGAGCAGGTGACGGCCATCCAAGCGGTGCTGTTGTTTATTGCTGTATGTTTGGCACTTGTCATCGTTGGTGTGGCAGTCCGGATATATAAAAGGTGTCACCACAGTTGGGTCGAGGACCAGCTAAACCAGCGGGAGGTTCGCAAGGCTGTGCAGATGGCTTGACCAGATATAGGCGAAGTAACGTTCCCTCGTCAAGAAGTAAGTGATTAAGTGATTTTATACGTGAACTTAAGTGTGTGTGATGACCGAGCGGTAAATTTAGAGACAATAGTATACATACATATAGTATGTTAAGTTTAAATGGAAGTGGAACTAACGTAGGTAGGCGGAAAGGCGACAATTTCAATAAGAAAATTAGTGACGCGAAAGCCTTGTACGATAAATTTAAGAGTATAATTTCAAGATTGGGCAAATTTTCAGGAGAGTTAACACAGCTGATAGCTAAAATAGAAAATTTGTACGTAGATACTATACAATTTGAGGGAATCCGCAAAAACAAGTTAGAAATGGCGGCGGAAAGATTTTCTGTGATGACGGCGGCGGTTAGCTTGCTACCGAAAATGAATGGCGATGAGCAGGTGACCCAAGATTTGATTGATGCCATAGGTTTATATAGTTCAATGTTGGAGGAGACAGACAACACTCTTTAAGTAAAATTTGTTCTAACCACACGGCTTACCCAGGGGGGGCTAGGATTCGGTTGTTTCCAATTACGCAACAGTGGACAGTCTGCTAGCTGACATGAGAAAACATTTGTTAACTGTAGAGTCGGACGTGGCTGTGCAAGCCAAACTTGCTCGCGCTAGGCAAAACAATAAATCGGTCGCGGAATTTGGTGCCGAGATAGAAAAGTTGATGGTATATTTGACTATTTCTCAAGCCGGGGAAAGTTCGGAAGCTTATAAAATTTTGCAGCCGTTGAACGAAAGATATGCGATTAGGAAGTTTGCCGACGGACTTCGTAATCAGCGTCTTACTACGCTTATTGCGGCGCGGAATTTAACTTGTTTAAAAGATGCTATTAGGATAGCGGAAGACGAGGATTGTGCTTCGTCGTCGCAAGTGTTGACGTACCAGCGCTGGCCCACAAGACGTGGTTTTTCATCGGGCGTAAGAAATTGCGGAAATAACCATAGGCAGCAGATTGTAGAGAGTAGGCACGCGCAGCATGGAACAGCTGTTGAGCGTACACGCAAAAATGCCAAGGCATGGCATAGCAGTGGAATGCGCGGTCGCAACGATAATGCTCGTCGTGGACGCCAGGCTCAGCAAGGTTGACGGCATGTAGCGTGTTTTGAGCACGCGCGGGGCGGTGCTGACTCAGGCGCAGTGTCAATGTCACGGAACGATGAAGGCGGGCAGCTGAGTGAGACTCGGTTTTTTCGTGCCTAAGCATATTTTAGCTTGTGATAGCATTAACTGGGTTAATTTGTTAGTGGATAGTGTAGATACGGAATGGTTAGTGGATACGGGTGCGTCCATATCAGCCGTAAAAATCACTTTTTTTTACGAATAACGCTTTGTGTTATAAAGTGGTTAAGGAAGAGGTGGTGATCAATGGTGTAGGAGGTAGTTTGCGAGCTATATAGGTTATGTATATTTAAATTTGGAGTACGGTCGATGTTCGTTCGTGCATAGGTTTTATATATTTGATGAGATGCCATGTTAGTCGGTAGGCATATTGGGCCAGGATTTTTTGCAGATATATAGTGGTATTATAGATTTTTCATTGAATAGGTTGTCTCTTATTGGTAATAAGGGGCAGAAGGTTTCGATGCCGCTCAAGTCGTATAATTACCTGTTGACTATTCCTCCGCGTTGTGAAGTAGTTAGGTATTTTCCCGTTAATAGAGCAGAAGATTGTATAGTGGTAAGGAAAGAATTGCGTGGAGGTGTTTTTTGGCAAGTGTGGTGGCTAGGCCTAAGAATGGGGTGATACCCATTAGGATTTTAAACACAAACTCTGAGGAAGTTGTGTGTAGTATGTCCGGTAAAGAAGTTTATCCGTTGAATGATTACTTACGATTGTTGTAGTTTTGCGGAGTCGGAAGGGAACGTTGAGCGGGTTAAGGAAATATTTTCTTTGCTTAAACTTGATTATTTGAATGCCGAGGAACGATTGTCCATTGAGCGAATTTGCGCGAAGTATTCTGATATATTTCATGTTCCGGGAGATAAATTATCAGTCACGAATGTGTATGAGCAGTCAATACGATTGAAAGGGAATGTGACTCCGGTTTATAGGAGGCAATATAGAATACCTTGTGTACAGAAGAAGGAAGTTGATAGGCAAGTGCAGGAGATGATGAATAGTAATATTATTGAGGAGACAGTTAGTGAGTGGTCTAGTCCTGTTTTGGTTGTACCCAAAAAAGTAGATCGTAGTGGGGAGAAGAAATGGCGCGTGGTGATAGATTACAGGCAGTTGAACGATATACAGGATGATAAATTCCCTGTGCCTAATATAACTGAAATCTTAGATTCAATGTCGGGTGTTGTTTACTTTAGTCACTGTGATTTGTCGCAATCATATTATCAATGTGCTTTAGAAGAAAGTAGTAGAAGATACACTGCTTTTACGACTGATAAGGGGCAGTATCAGATGTGTAGGTTACCAATGGGTTTGAAGATAAGTCCTTGTTCTTTTACGCTAGATATTAATAATCTATCTCGGTTGCTATCTTGATCCCGATCTTTGTCTGTAACCAATCAACGACCGAATTCGCCTATCCTAGTCTAAAGATGTCCAATCAGAAGCAGCCGTTAAAAACAAAGGATCGGGATTTGGATTAAGATAGAATATTAATATCGGGCGTTAGCAGATTGATGACTGTGGCCATGTCTGGATTGAATTATGACAGGTGTCTGATTTATTTAGATGATCTAATTATTTTTGGACGGAATTTGGATGAGCATAACAGGAATCTTATATCAGTCTTTTCTCGCTTGAGGAAAGTAAATCTTAAGCTAAATCCATCCAAATGTGAATTTTTGAAGAAGCAAGTGCTTTATTTAGGACACTTAATTTCGGAGGAAGGTATTTCACCAGATCCAGAGAAGGTCGAAGTCATGAAAAGTTATCCGCGTCCAACGACGGTTGATGAGGTAAAGAGGTTCGTAGCGTTTGTGAATTATTATAGGAAATTCATACCAAATTTTGCTAATATAGTGGTACCTATGAATAGACTGTGTAAAAGAGGTGTCGTGTTTGGTTGGACCGATGAGTGTGAGAGGTCTTTTCTGTTGCTTAAGGAAGCGTTGATGAATCCACCGGTGTTGGATTATCCAGATTTTTCTGATAACAACACTTTCATATTTTTGCAATATGATATATATGACAACACCCCGAACTTGGTTTGCCAACTCACTCCCTAAAGCATACCCCGAACTTGGCAAACCAAGTTCGGGGTATGCTTTAGGGAGTGAGTTGTGTAATGGGAACGGGAAACCCATTGCGTATTCTAGTAGGTCTTTAGGGAAATGTGAGTTAAATTATCATATAATAGAGAAGGAGTTATTGGCAATATTTTGGTCAGTTAAACATTTTAGACCATATTTGTACGGACCGAGTTTCGTCGAAAAAACGGATCACCGGCTGCTGTTGTATTTGTTTAACATGACAGATCCTTCAAGTAGGTTAATTAAGTTTCGTTTGTGTTTAGAGGAATACGACTTTGAGGTTGAATATATTAAGGGAAAAGAAAATGTGCAAGCAGATGCACTTTCCAGGATAGTGATTACAAGCGAGGATTTGAAAACCATACGCGAAAAGACTATATCCGTGATGACGAGTGCGCAGTACAAACGGTTAAGAGAGCCGAATGTTTGTGATACGGACTCCATGGTATCTGGGACTGATCACCCTGGGATCGTGGAAGTTCTTAAAAAAACAAGGAAATGACGTTGAGATATGTTTAAATGAATGGGAGAAAATGTTACGTAACAACAATTATAAAAAGATATTATCAAAAACGCGCAATTTAATGTATATGCCAGGGAACTCGAGTATGTAAACTATGAATCTTTATCGGCATCATCGCGAGACGAGTTGTTGAAAGACATAGTTGATTTTTGTATTGAGAAAGGCATAAAAGAAGTTATTATTTAAAAAAATCGTCATAACGTTGAATTTATTACAAAAATGGCACAATATATAAAGGAAAATAGTGGTAAATCTCAACATACGAAAGATTTTAAAATGTGTGTGGTGAAGGATTTACGGAGAGTAGAAGGGGAAGATGAGAAGAGGATTATTTTGAATGATTTCCACATTTTACCCACAAGTAGTCATGCAGGTATACGCAGAATGGTAAATAATATAAAGAAGTATTATTATTGCTCTTCTATTGAAAGAGATGTAACGGAATACATAACAAATGTGATAAGTGTAAGAAGCAAAAGTATTCTAGACATACCAAGGGACCAATGACAATTACTACCACTGCATCCGCACCTTTTGAGAACATTTATTTAGATATAGTGGGGCCACTTGATAGGGACGAAAAAGGCAATGTATATATTGACACTTCAGTGTGTGCTTACAAAATTTGTAGAGACGTATCCATTAAAGAATAAATCCGCAAATGAGGTAGCGAAAGCGTTGGCAGAAAATTTTGTTTTGAGATATGGAATACCGCGGATAATTGCTACAGATAGGGGTTCTGAGTTCATTTCAAAAGTAATGGTAGAGCTATGTAACATCTTATGCATCAATAAAATCTTGTCGAGATCATATCATCATGAGAGTATAGGATCTTTGGAAAATGTTCACAAAACTTTAGGCGCATATTTAAGGATACAGACGGAGAATAATCCATCGTCATGGAGTTCTTGGATTCCATATTGTTGTTTTTCATATAACACTATAGTTAACACTGTGACCAAATATACACCTTATGAATTAGTCTTCGGTAAAATTCGCAGGTTGCCAAGTAGTCTTCAAGGTGAAAGTGTTGAACCATTGTACAATTTAGATGATTATCCTTTAGAATTTAAGTTTAGATTGCAGAGGGCTCAAAATGATGCGAAAGAAAATTTGATAGCAAGTAAGTTAGCGAGGAAAAATTGTTATGATAAGAACCTTAATTCAATAAATTATAAAGAAGGTGACTGGATATTGATAAAAAACGAAACAGGCAATAAATTAGAATGTATTTATAATGAACCATTTGAAGTTATAAAGTACGAGTCACCAAATGTCATTGTAAAAAATAATGATTGTAAGATAGATGTAATTCATAAGAATAGAACAAAACTATATTGGGTTAGAATGTAGGAAGGAAAAAAAAACCGTAATTAATAATAATTAATTAATTAATTCAACTTACTCTCGCGATGAAACCGGTAGATACACAGTGCAGCTACCATTCAAGGCTCCGTGTACAGACTTAAGAAATTCGCACTCAACGGCGCACTTAATGCGCCGCCTCATTAATTTAGAAAAAAAAGTTAGATTCTGATCCCGAGATCAGAACTAATTACAACGCTACGCTTCAAGATTATCTTGACAAAGGTTATTTGGCCAAGGTCAAAGATCCCTCTCTCAATATCCCGCATTATTATATTCCGCATCGTGCTGTTTACCGCCCGGATAAACAGTCCAGTAAAACTCGCATCGAGCTTGATGCTAGCTGTAAAACTAGCTCAGGTAAATCGCTTAATGATCTCCTCTATGTAGGTCCAAATCTACAAATTAACATTTTCGATTTATTAATTAATCTTCGTATGTTTTCCGTTGCTGTAGTTGCAGACATCGAAAAAATGTATTTTCAACTTAATCTTTCCGCTGATCATCACGCATTTCAAGGCATTTTATACAGATTCGATTAAGATTCTGAGATTTCAACTTTTGAATTAAACCGCGTTTCTTTCGGTGTCTCAAGCTCGCCTTATTTAGCTATGAGAGTAGTTCGCCAACTCGCATCTGATAGTCGGGATAAATACCCGCTCGCGGCTTACGAGGCTGAAAACCATATGTATATGGATGACTACATATGTTCGCTAGATGGCGTTGAAATAGCTGAGCAGACATATCAAGAAATGGTCGCCATGTTCAGATCAGGCGGTTTCAACCTTGTAAAGTGGATCTCTAATAGTTCCAAACTCTTAAATAAAATTCCGGGTTAGTAGTCGATTCGCACGAAAATTATTCGCACGATCGTGCGAATCGTCCCCTTTCAATAAAAATATTTTTTTAGTAGGCGATTCGCACGGAAGTATTTAAATTGCGTGCGAATCGACCCCTTCAAGAATTAGTAGTATGCGATTCGCACACTTAACAAAATGTGCGAATAATAAATCTAAGTACAGTCATGTACAATATTCTAGAATATTAATATTAAAATTCAATAATTCTCTATTCGCATCGCAGTCAGGCACAAAATACTAGTTAAGAGGTAAGATGAAAAGTTTTGTCAGTATTTAATATGAAAACTTATAATATGAACGCCATAAATGAGAGATTTAATAAATTGCCGGTGTATTTTTATACAAATAATACTAACTGTTAAAGATAACAAAGAAACTAATAACAAGAAACGCCCTTAAGTACTCACAATAGCAGATCCCAAAAATAATGAAGAAATATTTTTTATTAGCTCCAGGGGATTAATTTTTATTGCGGCTTGCCGAGTAGCCCTTTGTTTTGTATTTTACTTACCACAAATATTGCCGGTACATGGCGCTTGAGCACTTGCACAAAGAAGTAGTTAAGCAATAAATCAGTAGTGGTAGGATTTGCCAAAAATATATTTTATCTTTCTGCGTATTTTAATCCTTTTAGAGTAGATAATAAATAAACCCAAGTCAAAACAATAGTACCTATATTTAATCCTACCCCGTAAAAAGCACCGGCATTTGCCTTATACCGAATCTACAGATAACCATAATACTTACGTACAGATGCCCCATCCCATACAAAGAAACGGGACCATCGTTTATTAATCAGGTATAATATAAACAGGGTATTCGCAATTATTTATTATTTAAATGTTCTATAGTTCAAATGTGTTACGATAACTTTGATACAGTGTATAAGATCTAGACGCCTTCATAAGCTGGAGCACAATAGAAAATCAGTTCTGACTCTGAGCCAACCGGGCAACCCTACCTCACTAAGTTGTTGTAGTTGTAAGGTTACGGTTGTACCTATGAACCATTCATTTCATGAGATTGTTTCCGTCGATTTCTTCCCTGTTTTGGTGACAGCGCCATCTATTGGTAGAACCTAGAGCCACAGATTTTGAGAGATCATAGAAATTGGAATTATGGACCCATTATTAGATTTTTCGTACAAGAGAGACTTTTTTAACAATTACATACAATATCCATATCATTTCTTTTACAATTGATATACGCACTATAAAATACAATCGATACAAGTAACGCCATCTATTAGAATTAATTAGAACAAAATATCGATTGTTCGCGTTGGGACCCCGTGCCGAAACTAAGATTATTATTCTGTTTTCGCATTTCACACTGTTCTGAAGTGCGGTCTGTGCTGTATATTTTGTACATATGCATATTTTTACAGTTACAGTTTAGTGATTTGTTCAGTGATAGTGGATAGCACCATATCCACCGACGACATTGCACATGAGCTTGGCGATATCTTAGGAGATTCCGATGCGTAAGTAATTTAATTTACTATCTACTTATTAATTATGTATTAGTTATTTAGCACACTTAAGTAGACTTATTTAGGGTATTTTATTAGGTTTTCTATTTCAAAATGTATTCCAGCTATAAAATTTACAACGTTTAGCTGGTTCAGCTAACAGAATGAACAAATAGATTCAATGTCTTTAAATACCTTTATGTATAGGGATGAAGAGGTTTATAATACTTCATCTTCTTCTTCTTATAAATAGCATTACTATATGAAAAATTATTACTCACAATTCTGTTATTTTAAGAAACATAGCCTACTAAATAAAACTAAAAACAATATTATTTTTATCAGAAGTTTTAGTGAAGACATTTATTTCTTCCAGATGACTTTGGCATCAACATCATTTGATTTTGAAAAAATATAATGGAAGGGCCATCAACGAGTCAAGGTGGAAAAGGCCAATTCGAATTTATTCAATCAGAGAGGGGCCAAGTAATCTTACTGAAGCACGGTTATAAGCATAACCAACATCGGAAAAATAAAAATGGCATTGCAGTGTGGCGATGCGTTAATAGAAAACAATGTAAAGCATTTTTAACAACAAATAGTCAACATGAGATTGTCAAAGAAGATCATCATTTATGTAAACCTAATCATATAGATAATGAGGTCAAGCGTCATATAGACACATGCATTAAACGTGCACAGAATGAAACTACGAGCATGCCTCAGATTTATTCTGATGCGGTAATAAAACTTAAAGATGCTGGATACGATTTAGTCCAGAATATTCCTGACTACAAAAATTTGAAAAGAAGGCTATATCTACATAGAAACAAGGCACTGAAAGTTAGTAAAATAGTAGTTCGTAAAGCTAAAGATATGACTATCCCTCCGTGTTTCGAAGAATTGGTCTTTGCAGATTATAAATGTAAGCAAACCAGACTTATACTCTTCGCAAACAAGGAAGTTTTGCCATTTTTAAATAATGCTGAGACCGTTTTTTGTGATGGGACTTTCAAGAGCTGTGTACCACCATTTTTACAGCTGTATACTTTACACATCGATGTTGGCAGTACTTCAACACACACTAACATTTTACCCGCCATTTATGCATTACTTCCTAATAAAAAAGAAAAAACATATGAACTATTTTTTAGGCTCATAAAAAGTCGTATACCTCAATTTGCCCCTACTGTAATTACCATGGATTTTGAGAAAAGTGCAATGTTAGCAATTCAAACAGTATTTGGTCCTCACACCAGGATACAGGGCTGCTTATTTCACTTTAAAAGATGTATTTATAGAAAATTAAAACAGTTAGGGATGAATAAATTCTTGATTTATAAAATACACGCATTACGATGTATAGCTCTCGCATATCTTCCTCAAGAATACCGATCAGATGGTTGGCTGTACATTGAAGCAGAAAATGAAAATGAACCAAAATTAACACAATTCAACAATTATTTTGTTAATACATGGCTAAAAGAGAGTGCCTACTATTCCGACAAGTGGACATTTTTTGATGTCATTCACAAAACTAATAATGCAATAGAAGCTTGGAACGCCCGATTTAATAAAATGGTAAAACCTAAACCGAATATTGTGATGCTCTTGAAGGTTCTGCAAAAAGATTCTCAACATTATTTAACAATGTTTCATAGAAACCATTACATCTCAGTAAAGTCATGTGAACGAATAAGACTGCAGAAAAGAATTGAAGACATTGTTAATCAATTCCTTCATGGTCACATAGATCTCCAACTTTGTATAGAAAAATTAAGCCATTAGGTCATGACTAAAAAAAAGACTGAAACTGATTATTCTTTATAAGAACTTAAAAAAAAAACAGTTTTAAAATGCTACATAAATAAATAATAATGTTACATTTTTAAGAACTTTGTACCTATTAATACTACAGATTACTCTGTTTAACAAACTGTGATTTTGTGATTGTTTTAACTTCCAGTGATGCCAATGCTCCTATCATCGTAAAATTTTTGTGTTATGAAATATTTATAATATTGTTGATTAGTTAAGTGTTACATTTTTAAGAACTTTGTACCTATTAATACAACAGATGACTCTGTTTAACTGTGATTTTGTGATTGTTTTAACTTTCAGTGATGGTAATGTTCCTATCATCGTAAAATTTTTGTGTTAAGAAATATTTATAATATTGTTGATTAGTTAAGTGTTACATTTTTAAGAACTTTGTACCTATTAATACAACAGATGACTCTGTTTAACTGTGATTTTGTGATTGTTTTAACTTTCAGTGATGATAATGCTCCTATCATCGTAAAATTTTTGTGTTAAGAAATATTTATATTATTATTGATTAGTTGATTTTTATTTTTTACCTATTAGAGCAAAATATTGTTGTTATAGTAACTGTGATTTTGTGACTGTTATTTTATTACATTTACTATAATACTCCAAAATTGTACTAGTTAATACTTAATAGAGAAAAAATATTTTGTTTTTGTTTATTTAATTGCCACATTTAAAACCATACCTTAGCTAATTAAAACGATTTTTATATTGTTATTACGAATATTTAAAAAGATTTATATATTTATAGTTTCGTTATATTTTTCGTTGTTTTTAAAATTAGCTTTTAGACCATTATAACGTTAATTATTTAATTTTGACTTACCTTTTTTAAACAACATTATTTTTAACAAGACTCAGGGGTTCATAAAAAGTTGATTTCGGTAAAAACTCTAATAAGTAGTAATTTGTGATGATTTAAGGTAAATGCAAGTGTACGGAAAAAGAGTACTTACTTGTAAAAATGCAAAACCAAATATTTGATTATAAATCGTACCTACTAACTGTGATTTTATTTGTAATCTTGGTTATAATTATGGTTTTAAGTTATTTAAACTGTGAATGATGCAAAATCACTTTCTGATAGATACAAAGTAAAATATAAAAACTTGATTTCCTTAAAAATCGTTTTATTTGTGTCCTGTATTAAAAGAAAGCATTTTGTACGTGATAGTACTTTTTTCTTGAAACTTTTCGATAAAGTATAGGTGTGTGCGAGTCGCATACTACTAATTCTTGAAGGGGTCGATTCGCACGCAATTTAAATACTTCCGTGCGAATCGCCTACTAAAAAAATATTTTTATTGAAAGGGGACGATTCGCACGATCGTGCGAATAATTTTCGTGCGAATCGACTACTAACCCAAAATTCCTTCAACTCATTTAAATCCGCAAAATATTGAATTTGACGCTAACGCTAATAATAATACTAAAATTGTAGGTATGCAGTGGAATCCTGTAGAAGACTCTTTTCAATTTAAGATATATGGTAATTCTCTTAAATGTACGAAACGTACAGTTTTATCCGCAACCGCACGGCTGTTTGACCCCTTAGGTCTTATAGGTCCAGTTACCGCGTTTATGAAAGTTTTAGTTCAGGAATGCTGGAAGCATAACTTTGATTGGGATGACGCTGTACCAGCTTACATTGAAAATAAATTTAATCAATTTCACAAAGAACTTTCCTATCTCGAACAAATAAAATTCCCGCGAAATGTAGGTATCACCTCTGGTTCTCATGTCACTCTTCTCGGGTTCGCAGACGCCAGTGAGCGCTGTTATGGTGCCGCTGTTTACATAAGGGTTAGTTCTAAAAGATAACGGATCAGTTCTCTTACTTACTTCTAAATCACGGGTCGCTCCGCTTAAAAATACGCCCTTAGCTCGCCTCGAGCTATGTGCTGCTCGTCTCTTACACCCATATTCAGAAACATAACCTCGAAAGCTACTCGACTCAAACTCAGTCGAGGAGAGACGTGCCTCGAAAGGCACTCGAAATCGGTATTCATAGTTGTCAGATTGAGCGAATATTGAGGTTCCTCGAATGAGTGTGAGTCGAAGTGTTACGTCACCGATACGTCATAATTGGAGGAATTTTAAGTTTGTTATATTGGCTAAAAAGCGTTCATGAGCGCGTTATCTGTGGTTTTAAACTTGAAGTGTCAATAAATAATAGTCAAATCTGAAGTGGGGCACGTAAATAAATAAACCCTAATAATTTATCCACTCGAACCTAAAACCATGTTCTGGGAAAAAAATGTGGTGATACTTGAGAAGACGATTGACTTGGTGGGAGTATTTAAACATAATCAGTGCTGTGTTATCCTTAACTACATCGTGTCGTGTTATATTACTTACTCGAAATGTCTGGAACTGGAAGACAGGTTTTTAATGAAAGTGAAAAGATTTGTCTTCAAGAATTAATAGTAAAATATTAATTAAACTCTGTGGCGACAACTATGGGAAGTCCAGCAATTAAAAAAACTGCTTGGGCTCGCTTAACGGAGGAATACAATAGCATAGAAATAAATTCAAAAGTAAGTACTTACCTAAAAGTCCCACTACAGATCAAAAGTATTTCCTTTTAAACGTTGTATTTGAAAAATATTTAATTACATTATTACCTACTATTAATTAATTATTAATTAAATTACATTCTATTCTATGTTCTGGATTGTTAGTTTACATATTTAAGTTATTAGTACAGTAATCTGTGGAAACTTTTTCTAAATACTGATATAACTATATTGTAAACCTGTTTGTCATGTACATACATCTGTTTGTTTTCTTATTAAAGTATATTAAAGAAATAAAATTATTTCCTCAGAGAACAGAAGCCCAACTTAAAAAATGTTGGGATAACTTGAAATCTCGGCGTAAAACTATATTAGCACAAGAGAAAAGGGAAAGGATGAGGACAGGAGGTGGATTATAACCCTAATTTGCCTAGTACTAGTCAAGAACAAATAATTGAAGATGCACTCGTGGACCAAACTGATGTTGAGTTGTTGGAAGTTATTGATAGTGATTTTACAGACAGACCTATGGCAGGTAAATGATAAATCATATATTATAAATAATTAACAACTTTTTTTTGCCAGCGTCTGATTTAATAGTGCTGTTTATTTTTATTTACAGGTGTGCAAACAGATTCATGCATTTTGCCAGACACACCCACACCTCAAGTTCCATATCGTGCTGCCAGAGAGAGAACAGAAAATTTAAATAAGTCTGCAACAGAAAGAGGTAGGTTCACATGACCAACATTTTTTAAAACAATATCAATTCATATTAAATGATATGACTAATAAAATACTTTTTTACAGACCACAATATAACCACTCCTCCTCCTCGTCTTTCTGAGTCCCGTCTGACTGATTATGGTGTGGCCCCATCTCAAGGTAATGATATTTTTCAATTCGCAAATAAATAATGTATGTATGTATGTACAATATAAAATTTATGTTCGAACAGTAATAAATTATTGTACAAGTACCTAGTATAAAGCACAACATGACAAAACATACTTTATTTTTTTTAAATGTTTTAATGAAAGGTTAATTAAGTATATAAGATTGGCATGTACTTAATATGGTTTTTATTTGAGAGGAATTCACTATCCGCCAAAAATCTTACGAAATATCCCAAAAAAGAGAGGAGAAGCTACACCAATAACAAATAATAGAATTTCCTCAAAGCTAAAGCTGAGAGGGAAGCTGCGGAGCAACTACTCCTCTGCAATAAAGCTAAGAGAGAAGAGGCGGAATTGCGTTGGGCAATATTTAGAAATAAAAATTAGAGCATTAAAATGGATTTTATTTCGATCCGTTATATATAGTGAATGTGTCAAAATCACATAAAAAACACAGTTTAAACTGCATTTCAAAAAAAAGCTACTTAAATTACACTCAATATACAGGGTGGCAGGGACATCGACGCGCAAACGTCGTGAAAAGGTTACACCTGGTGCCATAAATAAAATTACGAAGGTCATTCATCTCGGAAATGGCTGGTTAAAAAAATTGTCATTTTTGAGTGCGCAATGTATTGCAAACAACGCGATCAAAACGCTTCGCGGAAGGCGCGCGCGCGTGTGCCACCTAACCTACACACACACATACATACGTCTGCAGCGCGGCCCCCCGCCGCCCCGCGCGCCTCCGCTGCCGGACGAACGTGAACGTACCTACGAAATATCGCCGAACGACAACATTGATAGAAAATCATGTTTAATCAGTCTTGATAACTGATGGTAGTTACTTTAAAAGTACCCATAAGGAAATAAAACTAACAATACCTAAACTTTTTCTCATAAAATAGCGATACCGATGAGGATTGATAACAAAAAAGATTCCTGATTAGAACTTAGCGATCCAGTAATGTTCAATAAATTAACTTACCTACCTTAATCTCGCTCATTCCTAATGAGATAGGGTTCGAAGTGGTCGCTCGCAGATCTGAGCGCGGCGCAGAGTTTCAACGTACACACGAGGTAAAATAGTGGGATCCTGGACACACTCCTCACACAGCGTCGCAAACACATTCACAATGCGATCTCATTTCTGCTGCGGTATTGCACTCGGTCACAAACACCTTATACCTACTTGACGTAACCCTACAGAAAAAAATCTGACGGGGTCAAGTCCGGTTAGCGAGCTGGCCATGGTTGTGCATCGACACTCTCAAAGACACCAACACAAACACGCACAGAGAAAATTACTTTTGATATTAAAATCTACCTACGCACGTTATGATCACAAATTCGCGAAAAACAACACGCCCGCTTGCGATCAACGAAATCTAGGAACTGCCAAAAATCGGAGAAATGCAAAAGAAATGTAGGTTTACTAATCTTCTTTCAATTTGCCGCACTTTATTTTTTATTATTTTTTCTGTACCTACCGGACACAGATCAACGAAATGATAGAGTGTACAAAGGTACAAACACATTAGGTTGTACCTAGTTACCTCCTCATGAAATTAATTGCGATAATGGATGTGTTCTCTTTTTATCAAACAATAAATTACATTGTTGAATTGCATTCAAAACTAAAATTAATGTTGATAACAAAAAATTGTCCAAAAATTACGTGACTATCAATACGCGTCTACTCGTTTTTTTATTAATCTTCTTTACGTAACACGACAAAGATCTTAAAACATAATTATCCTCCATAATGAATCTAAACTAAAAGTAGAAAATGGTCATTAATTTATGTAGATGAATAAAATGTCTCAAGTGGCGCGTCTGTTAGATGCATTGGGATATGTCGCGTTTACCGACAAAGAGGGCGGCGCGGCGCGACTGACGCGAGAGTGCTGCCAATAAAAAATTCTCAATTCCCCGCGTGAGTGTTGTCAATTCCCCGAAATTCCCCGCTTGTTTTTGATTTATTCCCCATAAATTCTCCGAATTGATATTTTCGAAATAAAAACACAGTTTTATTCAAAATTTGTTTGATAGATAGGTAGGTACTTTCTACAAAAAGTTTTATAAAATACAAAAACATAAATAAGTAACAAAATTGGCTCACAGAATAGTGGCCTTCATTTTAGTTGAAGTCGAAGGGTGGGCTTTTTGGGGGACTGTCTTCTGTAATTTCGACGTTCAAAAAGTGCTGATCCTCAGCCTAATTTGAATAAATGACTTTTGATTTTGATTTGATTTTTGATTTTGAGTTGGAATAGTAGGATATTATCAGTAATCATATTTCGATTGGTTCGAATTTAAGAAGATTCACCACTTTAGATACAGCTGCACGTTTTAACCACTTTTCCATATTTTTTTTGAAAAATAAAAATATCTTAGATAAGGTATACAGGGTGTTTGGTGTATCGTTTGCCAAATTGAATTGGCCGAAAGAAGAGGTCATTTGCTATCGCTTCAGGCTCAAGTACTCATTTTTGGCCACACCGGTTTTTTTATTACAACTTTCTAATTTTTATTATGAAAAAATCCAAAACTCAGCATTAAAGCTTAAATTAAAAAAAAGTTTTAAGTGTAGTCGTCAAATTTCATTTTTATTTACATATGTACTGTTGTATGGCTCTATCAAATTTAAAATTACTTGCCAGTTACATCTAGTTTTTTTTTAATAAATCACAAAGTTTTTGGAAAAATAAAAAATGAACTTAAAACTCAACTTTAAATAGCTATAAAAAAAAAACTAAAAGCGATCGGGATCTTCGAATTATTTTAAAAAGTTCTCTAGTCTATCCCCTTTCCAACGGTATGCAATGTGTTTAAAAAATGTTTCAGTAAGTTCACTAATACGCTAAGTTTGTGTATCGGGACGCACCATCAAACTATTGCATATTCGGGATAAATAAGTGTTTTCGCGTAAACAATACATACGAAGCAGGTAAAGCCTGCTATCTCCCTCCTACACAGTAGAATTCATTATCTGTCTCTTTTTGTTATTGGGTTGGCCGCAAATTGGTTAAGTTTGTTAGTCGTTATTTGACTGTCTCTGAAAACTAACCCCTTGTTGTTGTTGTGTTATTTTCTGTTACTGTTAATTTCTGTTACTGTTATCTTTTCATTAGGTTTTGTGGGTGTTTGTGTTAACTTTCGTGATTTTTTTTGTGTTACAATATGGCTACATTCTCTAATGAAGAATACGCTGATATTTTGATGGCTTATGGAAGAGCCGATGGTGTTGCTCGCGAAGCACAAAGAATTTATCAGGAACGCTTTCCCAATAGACGATTGCCTTCCCGCCATACTTTCCAGAACACTTATCGACGCTTACGTGAGACTGGTAATTTGACTGCTAGTGAACCAAGAGGGATTGTAGTGCGTCATAATGTTGACGTAGATGAACAGATTCTGGCACTGTTTGAAGAAGATCCCACTAGAAGCATAAGAAATGTAGCTGCATTACGTGGAATTTCGATCTGGAAAGTATGGCGAGTACTTCGCCAAAATAACAAACATGCTTTCCATTACACTCCGGTGCAAGGTACGTAATTTTTAAATTAATAGACTCACAACCGTAGGCGCTGACGTAGATTGCGAACCCTTTCTAGCTTTACCGCGTACCCGACGCAGCAGCAGGTAGCGGCTTTGACGTCACTCTGCCAGATGTCATAAACCTTCAGCGGTCAGGCCATTGTCTTTTACATTGTACTGCCCGTACTTTTTACAAACAATAAAAAAAAAATCTTGCGAGAAAGTAATGCATTCTTACGCGTATTTTATTTGTTGTAGGTCTCGAGAATCAAGACTTTGATAACCGTGTCCAGTTTTGTCGTTTTTTACTGCATTCAGACGTGGATAATCCGGTCTTTTTAAAAAGAATTCTGTGGACGGATGAGTCCAAATTTACTAAAGAGGGAATCCTCAATTTACATAACTTACACCACTGGACAGCAAAAGATCAAAACCCACGCGTAAAACGACAAAGGTCATTCCAGAGACGATTTAGTGTGAACGTTTGGGCAGGAGTCATTGCAAATCATGTAATTGGACCACACTACTTACCTGACAACCTGAACGGGGATAATTACTTAGAATTTCTGCAAACAGAGTTGCCCTTATTATTAGCTGATTTGCCAATTTTCAGTGAATACAGGTCTTTTGTTTTCCAACATGACGGTTGTCCCGCTCATTGGAGAATAACCGTCAGGGAGTACTTGAATGATGCATTCCCGGACTCATGGATTGGGAGGGATGGCCCTATTCCTTGGCCTCCACGTTCTCCAGACTTAACTCCGTTGGATTTTTACGTCTGGGGACGGGCCAAAGAACTCGTCTACGCCACGGAAGTTGAGACAAGAGATGATTTAGTCCAACGCATTGAGGCGGCTTTCATGACGATCAAAGCAGAAATGCGTTTACGCACCACTACAGTTGAGATAAGACGAAGATGTCGCGCGTGCATACGCAATAGTGGTAGACAGTTTGAACAAGACTTGTAAGATTAGTATGTAATTAAATTACTTATTAATAAATGATTATTTTTGTAATAATGTATTTTTTTTTCAATTTCGAGGAAAGTTCCCTATGTAAGAACGAGATAAGAGACTACGTAAGACGTGAGATAACAGTATCTATCTACTAATAGCATGTAATTTATGCGAAAACTAGTGTTTTAAACGTAATATCCAATATCAGCCTGATGTGTCTCGACTACACATTTAGCTAATTATTAAAGATATTAAAAGAGTTTTTTAACACATTACATACCGTTGGAAAGGGGACAGACTAGAGAACTTTTTAAAATAATTCGAAGATCCTGATCGCTTTTATTTTTTTTTTTATAGCTATTTAAAGTTGAGTTTTAAGTTCATTTTTTATTTTTCCAAAAACTTTGTGATTTATTAAAAAAAAACTAGATGTTACTTGCAAGTAATTTTAAATTTGATAGAGCCATACAACAGTACATATGTAAATAAAAATGAAATTTGAAGACTACACTTAAAACTTTTTTTTTAATTTAAGCTTTAATGCTGAGTTTTGGATTTTTTCAAAATAAAAATTAGAAAGTTGTAATAAAAAAACCGGTGTGGCCAAAAATGAGTACTTGAGCCTGAAGCGATAGCAAATGACCTCTTCTTTCGGCCAATTCAATTTGGCAAACGATGCACCAAACACCCTGTATAGTGAAAAACATAATGTAGAAAAGGATGCGTTCAGAAATATAAAATCGTAATCAAATGACAGTTGACTGTTGAGCAGGAATTTGAGTCGTGTTGCCATTCAAAATGTTGTTAGTAGTGTCGAGCTGTATCTGCCAAGTCCGAACGTGATTTTTTAGTTGTAGATATTACCCAACATAATATAGTTTTAGCCAAATCGGTCTGGATTCCCCGAAATTCCCCGATTTATGTCATTCCCCGGGCTTTCCCCGCGCCAACCCTCTATTCCCCGCAAATCGGGGATTTTCCCCGCGATTGGCAGCACTGGCTGCACTGGCAGCTGTGGCGGCGGCACAGTCGCGTCACGCGACTGTGCCGCCGCACAGTGTGTTATTTTGCCTTAGTTGCGGACATGTCAGTTTTATTTTTTTTCTTTATAGATTTAACCTTAATAAACCATTCTGAAAAACCCCCGTTTTTATATTTCACTTCATTTAAGAGATACAAATATTTTAGTGAAAGGTCACTGACCTTCTTGAAAAAGTGTTTCGTCTGTATTTCTTTAATGAAGCAAAATTTCAGTGTCTTGCAAACTATCACTTAATTGTTGGTATAAAATGTATAAATTGTAAAAATTACAAGGCTCTAACGTAACAGGAACTGGAATTAAAAAATATTTTTTCAATTAACGAAAAAAAAATATATAAAATTAACTATTTGCGGGTCGCGTTTTTTTTTGTTTTCGTAATATACTTAAGTAAAGTACCTTCAACTGGAGAAAATTCTAAATATGTATCTAGCGGGATCTCGGAGATATTGAGTTTCTAAGTTTTTATTAAATTTCTATGGAAATAGGGTTGTCACAAAAAAGTTAATATTTAAATTGATTAGTTCAATCGATTAAATCAATTTATGCTAAACATGTTGTAAACGCTTATTTATGACATTTCCTCGCTGTCGGATTCAATTATGATTTCGTCAGTCGTCAGCGTAATATTTTCTTCAAAACCTTCAGATTCTAAATTATTGTAGTGAACATTGTCTGTTGTTACGCATAGGAGTTGAAGCACTGATTTTGATAGGGGTAAAGGTTTTTTATGTTTATTACGTGTACTAAGTGTTAATGAGGATATATATGGATCGGACGACTCTAATGCACGGTGAAATAAATCTAAAATTGTAGTTTTCCTGTCTAATTTCCGGGTATGATGTTGTCGATCATAGCGCCAGTATTTATTCCTTGACTCGCCTGCTTGCTCAGACAACATACCTACGGGTAACGGGCTGGCGTCTATGATTTGACGGCCATGAATTAATATTTTGTGCATCGTGACAGACATGTAAAACCAATTGTATTTTTCCACGTACTTTTTAGCTACTGATTTACAAAAGGCATCAAATTTTTCAGCATCTATTATTAAGCCACTCGACAGCACTACTAAAATAGTATGCAGATCATCCACCAACCATGTCTCTATGCCTAAGATATCTGCAAATGTTTTTCGATGTTGGTCTGATAGTGCTGTTCGTGCAGTGTTCCCATCATTGGTGGTCCCCGAATTTGGACGCACGACATCAACCAAAAGTGACAGTTTGTCTCTTATTGCAGTTTGTATATTTTTTTTCCGCTCCTCAACAATTGAGGCAGTCGGTGATTTTTTACTAACTCTCCACTTCATGACTGCTGGATCATTTTTGTACCCCAAGTGCAGTAAAAATTCAAAAATTCTAATCCAAGCATGTAAAGGACTTATTCCATGACATAAGGCTTCTGGATTTACGGGTTTGTTGATGACAACATCCAACTTATTAAACTCCGTTGCTGTAGCTCCACAACAAGCACAACGTAATTGCGAAGTGGTCCCCGTAATAACGTTAAATACTTTGCCATCTACAACAGTTAAATATAATTTGGGATCTGCAATTATAGTTTGACCTTTATCGGTTTCCGCATAAAGTGGTGCTAACTGATCTATTTCAGCCTGTATCCGATTTTTTTCTTCGATGATAAGTTCTTTTGTCTCATTACGATATTGAATCTTCAATGGACGACAAAACCTGTACGATTGTGGGCTTGGATTAGACCACAACACAAAGCCGTCATTAGTTTTTAATCGTAAAGGGATATACGTTGTTGTAAATAAACAATTTTCATTCTCGTTACCACCATCTAAAAACTTCTGTTTATAAAAAGCCTGTCCTGTACTACCATCAAACCCCCAAGAACCCTCAAATCTACAATATAAAATGTTATTTTGCTTTTGTTTGCAATATTCTGAAATGTTTTCGGTATTAAATTTTATGATTCGGCGGAATGTGTGTAGTAATAAGCTATGAACTGAGACACTTGCTTCTCTTTCAGTAATAACTATGTCTTCTTCAGGATAACACATTTGCTTTGCTATTTTTAATTTATAGTATGGAGGATAAGCTAAGAAACCTCTGTCTTTCAAATCTTTCTGTATGATACAGTAATCTTCCACAGTTAGTTTCCTATCAATGACTAAAGAAAGGGCTTCATCAGGGGTGTAGGGTTTGGGTTCGGCTTTCGCTTTAATGGATGATGCAATTTTTTTAGGACGAGTTGGACTTTTCAGGCACTCGTTGATAACGAATTCTAATCCTTGAGCAGAGCTTTTAATAAGTTTTTCTCCGTGAATTTCGTCTGTTACAATTTTCGACATCATTTTAATTATTTTTGACTGCGGCTGATCCTGAAAAGACTCCTCGAAACTCTTTCGAATACGACGCATTTGACGAGAGTTCATTTCATTCGCAGCAGATGGATTGTTATTCGATGTTCTGGGTATTGATTCGTCTTGGCGATTACTACATATTGTAGCGGTCACAGCTACACCGGAATTCGTATGAATTCGTAATATTAATTTAAACTTTTTATAATTGTAAACACTCCACAATACAAAACTTTTCCTTATTGTCCCGTTACACCGAACTGTCAAATTTGAACAAACGTCAAACCAAAGACCAAAAAACTTCAAACACAAAACACGATCATTGTCTGTGGGTGAAAACTAACATATTTTATTAGAAGTATATTTACATATTTATTTAGTTGCTATATTTACATCACACATAATATTTATTTACAAATTTAACAATACGCATAATTATTTACACTATACAAAATATAGGCTTAAAATTGTAATGTTCTGGTCGCTGCCTTTCCGAACGCAACTTCGGGCGCGTTCGGCAAAGCTCGGCTTTCATCGGAGCATATGACTTGCCTAATAGCGATAAAGCATCGTCATGTAGATCAGTACTCGTTTTGACCTCCCGAACAGTACACGCTTGAACTTACAACCAAATCTAGACTTGCTCGTAGACCTAAGTTCTGCTAGTTGACTCGATATCGTCTCCTTAGCTTTTTGTCTGTGTCCAGTAATTTCCCCGCTGTCGTCTTAACTTAATTGTAGCCTTAAGCGACTCAGAAGTGTTGAGAAATTAATTATACAAGGATAACGTTCAAACCACCGTTTCATTTCGCCATTTTGCTCTATACACTTCATTGGTGACCCCGTCAAAGAGCACAGTAGCCACGCGGAGCAAAGATGCCTACCGGAGCAGAGCAGGGAGCGCAGGCGGACGCAGCAATGGTCAAGCAGGACGTGTGCAGAGTCAGCGTGAAGTTGCCGCCATTCTGGCCTGAGGAGCCGACACTTTGGTTTGCACAAGTAGAAGGTCAGTTTACAATAGCCGGCATTACCGCCGACACCACAAAATTCTACACGGTCGTGGGTCAGCTAGACCATCGCTACATGGTAGAAGCTCGGGACATAATAGAGAACCCACCAGCACAGGACAAGTACGCCAAGCTGAAGGCTGAGCTCATACGTCGACTATCCGACTCGCGTGAAAAAAGGGTTCAGCAAATCCTCACTCAAGAGGAGCTCGGCGACCGGAAGCCATCACAGTTCTTGCGGCACCTGCAGACTTTGGCCGGACCACATGTTCCAGACACATTCCTAGCCACGTTGTGGGCGAGCAGGTTGCCGACGAACATACAGACGGTAATAGCTTCCCAGCCTAACCTTCCGCTTCAGTCTGTCGCAGATTTGGCCGACCGCGTGCACGAGATCGCGCCAACGCGGCCAGCGCTCACGACACCTCCCGCCGTGGCGAGCACGAGCACCAGCAGTGACATCGCGGAGCTGAAACAGTGCATGGCGGAGTTATGTCTACAGGTGGCGGCTCTACAAAAGCAAGGTCAGGTACACCATCGATCGCGCTCCACAGATAGGTACCGGCGTGGTGACAGAGAACCGACCCCAAGCCGACGCCGCAGTCGCTCGCGCTCCAGCAGCGCGTGGAACGACGCTCACTGCTGGTACCACAACAGTTTCGGTGACAGGGCCACGCGGTGCAGGTCGCCATGTACGTACGCGGGAAACGCCGTCGGCAGCCGGAAATAGCGGCAAATGGCTGCCCTCACAAACCACGCCGCCTATTCGTAACAGATCGGGACTCTAAAACCACGTTTTTAGTAGACACAGGGTCCGATCTGTGCGTATACCCACGTGCAGCCCTACGACAGCAGCGCAGCAGGACGGCGTACCAGTTATACGCGGCAAACGGAACTGCCATCGACACGTACGGTTGGGTGGAGCTCCACTTGAATTTAGGGCTTCGCCGCGTGTACACGTGGAAGTTCGTGGTTGCAGACGTCACCAAGGCAATCATAGGCGCCGACTTCTTGGCGCATTATAACATCTTGGTAGACCTCAAAAGTCACCGGCTAATCGATGGGCTGACCCAACTGTCTTCGCCGGCGTCGCCAGCGGCCGAATCAGCAGCAATGATCGCCTCAGTGAAGTCCGTAGGAGGCAACACGGAGTACCACGAGATACTTCGCCAGTACCCGGAAGTCACGCGGCCTGCTGGAACACAGAAACAGGTCAGTCACGGTACCGAACATCACATCCGCACTACACCAGGTCCGCCTATCACTGGACGACCTCGCCGTCTGGCACCAGACAAACTGAAGGCAGCACAGAGGGAGTTCGAGGCTATGCTGGCTAACGGCACAGCACGGCCGTCAGAGAGTCCGTGGTCGTCCCCACTTCACCTCGCTCCTAAGAAGGACAACAGCTGGCGGCCATGCGGTGACTACAGGGCACTCAATGCCCGTACTGTTCCGGACAGATACCCCATCCCGCATATACAGGACTTCTCACATCAGCTGGCTGGCAGCCGAATATATAGCAAAATCGATCTCATTAAAGCATACAATCAGATACCAGTCCAGCCAGCCGACGTTCACAAGACAGCGATCACAACACCTTTCGGACTGTACGAATTTCCATTCATGACCTTTGGCCTCAGGAATGCCGCTCAAACGTTCCAACGGTTCATGGACGAGGTGCTGCGCGGGCTGCCGTTCTGCTACTGTTATTTAGACGATATTCTCTTGTTCTCAGAGACAGCAGCCCAGCACACCGAGCACCTGCATCAGCTTCTGAAGCGGTTATCCCAGTATGGAATTATTATTAACTCGGCAAAGTGTGAGTTTGGCCGTACCACCATAACTTTCCTAGGACACGAAGTATCCGAAGAAGGTGTTCGCCCGCTGCAGGAGAAGGTGCAGGCAATCCAGGACTTCCCAGCTCCCAAGACTGTCAAGGAGATGCGTCGCTTCCTGGGTATGTTCAATTTTTACCGCCGCTTTGTCCCAGATGCCGCTCGCTTACAAGCGCCACTCAACGTAGTTCTGGCAGGACCTAAAACAAAGAGAACACAAACAATTAATCTATCGCAAGAAATGCTAGACGCTTTTAACGCTTGTAAAAGTGGCTTATCTAGGGCAGCTCTGCTTGCTCACCCAGAGCCCAACGCCGAACTCGCGATATTTACAGACGCTTCAGACACTTCTATGGGTGCAGTATTACAGCAGAAGGCAGGTGTCACATGGAACCCACTAGCATTTTTCTCTAGGCGACTGTCAGCTTCACAGAAAAAGTATAGCCCTTATGACAGGGAGCTCTTAGCCATCTACGACGCAGTCAGATACTTCCGCCACATGGTTGAAGGTAGGCACTTCACCATTTACACGGATCACAAACCCCTGTCATATGTGTACGCACACAACCGTGACAACTGTTCACCGAGGCAATACCGGTACCTGGACTACATTGCTCAATTCACCACGGATATCAGGTTTGTCGCAGGCAGGGACAACATTGTGGCAGACGCGCTGTCGCGTGTGGAGTCGGTGGCAGTACCGGCGTGTAATTACACAGCTCTTGCACAGTCCCAAGAAACAGACCACGAGCTGCAGGGGCTCTTAAATAACAACAGCACGTCACTCAAGCTGTGTAAAGTGCATTTCACGGACTCAGGCACTGAACTATATTGTGATGTCTCCACTGGTAACACCCGCCCTTATGTTACAGAACCCTTCAGGAGGCAGGTGTTCCAAAAACTACACCAGCTGAGCCATCCCGGCAGACAGGCCACAGTCAAACTGATTTCTGAGCGTTTCGTTTGGCCTGGCCTAAAGAAGGACTGCAGGGCCTGGACCAGAGAGTGCGTAGAGTGCCAGAAGAACAAAATCTCGCGGCACACAACCAGTCCCACCTCCGCTTTCCCTGTCCCTTCCCAACGCTTCTCCCATGTCCACATGGACATAGTAGGGCCACTGACCGTGTCATCAAATTACAGGTACATACTAACTGTGGTCGACCGCTTCACCCGCTGGCCTGAGGCGTACCCCATCGCGGACATCACAGCGGAGACATGCGCCCGCACTTTCATCACCGGCTGGGTGTCCCGCTTTGGCTGCCCCCAGCGCATCACTACCGACAGGGGCAGGCAGTTTGAGAGCAAGCTGTTCCACACCATCACGGAGACCCTCGGTAGCCAGCACCGCCCAACCACAGCATACCACCCAGCCTGTAATGGCATGGTGGAACGCCTACACCGCCAGCTGAAGGCAGCCATCCGCTGCCACACAGACACCAACTGGACCGAAGCACTACCCCTGGTGCTGCTCGGCATCCGCAGCGCCTGGAAGGAAGACGTCAAAGCATCAGCGGCAGAGCTCGTTTACGGCGAGCCCCTAAGACTCCCAGGCGAGTTCATCGCCCCCACACTCACCAGCACAGTCGACTACACCGACTTCGCGTCAAGACTCCGGCATCACATGGCGAAGCTGTCTCCAGAACCGGCGAGTCGACACGGCAACAAGCCGTTCTACGTGCCCGACAGCTTGTCAACTTCGTCTCATGTATTCTTGCGACATGACGCCGTTCGCCGACCGCTAGACCCGCCGTACACCGGCCCCTACAGAGTCCTGCAAAGAGGCGACAAAACGTACCGTATTGAGGTAAACGGAAAGGAAACCACAGTAACCATAGATCGGTTGAAACCCGCTTACCTCAATAACGCAGACTACAGTCCCTCCGGTGTAACCAGCGCACCAACGGTCGCAAACACAGCACCAACGCCACCGCAGCCCACCGTCGAGAAGAAAACACGCTCCGGCCGCACCGTTCGCTTCCCGGACTACTATCACCCGTAGCTAAGTAGCCACGGTCTCAGGGGGGGAGTAGTGTAGCGGTCACAGCTACACCGGAATTCGTATGAATTCGTAATATTAATTTAAACTTTTTATAATTGTAAACACTCCACAATACAAAACTTTTCCTTATTGTCCCGTTACACCGAACTGTCAAATTTGAACAAACGTCAAACCAAAGACCAAAAAACTTCAAACACAAAACACGATCATTGTCTGTGGGTGAAAACTAACATATTTTATTAGAAGTATATTTACATATTTATTTAGTTGCTATATTTACATCACACATAATATTTATTTACAAATTTAACAATACGCATAATTATTTACACTATACAAAATATAGGCTTAAAATTGTAATGTTCTGGTCGCTGCCTTTCCGAACGCAACTTCGGGCGCGTTCGGCAAAGCTCGGCTTTCATCGGAGCATATGACTTGCCTAATAGCGATAAAGCATCGTCATGTAGATCAGTACTCGTTTTGACCTCCCGAACAGTACACGCTTGAACTTACAACCAAATCTAGACTTGCTCGTAGACCTAAGTTCTGCTAGTTGACTCGATATCGTCTCCTTAGCTTTTTGTCTGTGTCCAGTAATTTCCCCGCTGTCGTCTTAACTTAATTGTAGCCTTAAGCGACTCAGAAGTGTTGAGAAATTAATTATACAAGGATAACGTTCAAACCACCGTTTCATTTCGCCATTTTGCTCTATACACTTCAATATATTAGAAGTTGATGGAGCTTCATGTGAAGTTCCAGGTATCGGTTCTGTAAACAACATATTGCTTACAGAGCCCATATCTGATGGTTCTGGTTCTTGAGGTCTTAAAAGATAATTGGAAGGAAAGGTTTTGTTTAATTCTATAGGACATTTTTTTATTCTGGTTGGTATTTTAATATCGAAAATTGTAGAAAGCCATTTATCATTTTTTTTACTGAAGCGTTTAAAATTTCTTTTGCTGCTAATATAAAGTTTTTCACACTTAAAAATAAATTTGGAAATGTTGTCTCTAAGGTTTTTATTATTAACATCAAGATCGTCTGGAATACCTGTTGGGTACAATGCATTTAAAATAGTCATTGTCCGATCATTGGTTTCTAGGTCACCTGGTCTTTGTTTTGACCCAAATTGTCGGGCCTTTTCAGCCAAAATATTATAAATTTGCAGTTTCGTTAGTATTTTCGGATCCGAATTCAGGCTTAGGTCGTCAGTAATCATTGCCACTCGCTGACCAACATGAAGGTTGGCGCCCTCATGCCCCCCTTGCATTAAGTCCTCTGGTCGGGGCCCAGACGGACATCCCCCAGCAGGACGGGTCAGTGCCTGCTGAGGCAAAACAGTGCCATGGGTCTTTGACGGCTCCATGACACCTCACCCCCGCTTCTCCAGATATTATGTAAAGGAATTAGGTTTTAGCATTTGCCTAACGAGGGCGGACCCCTTCCCAATCCCACATAATACCTATCATCGAAGATAGATCATAAACAAAAGTAGTGATCAAATTCAACTGCAAATAATTTAATTTTGATTTTGAATTTTTGCACTATTTTTTCATATACACTTAAACTGTGTAAACTATGCACGTCACAATTTAAACCGACAGTTGTTAATACCTACCTGAGTCAAAAATAATGAATCACAATGAGTAATATTCGCATGAAGTACTCGTAAGTATCGCATACAGGTTTGTGTGACAACCCTAACCGACAATTTCAAAATTCAATATTTCTGAAATCCTGGGCCTGTTGCAACTGATTTTTTTTGTGGTGTTAGTTATTATAGTGATTAATATTTAGGCTTAACAAAAAACGCGACCGTAAAGAGAATGGCCGAAAAAAAAATATTTTCTAAATCATAGAAAAAAAAAAAATCTCACTTGTCTGAGCAAGATTTTTAAAGTTTTCAAGAAAAAAATGGTTCCGGTGGTGAATTTCTATCATACCTTAAAACATTTCGTGTAAAAATCAAAATAAAAAACGAGATATTGTGTTTCTATGGTTTTTAAGGATTTTTCTCGATTTTATTTATTTCTCTTAAACCACAGTAGTTAGAGCCGGCGGAATTTTGTTAGGAGGTTTGTTTCATTTTAGGCTTTCCGAAATACACATAAAACGAGCATGTCCGAACTAAGGCAAAATAACACACTGTGCGCCGCCACGTGCCGCGTTCTCTTTGTCGGCGTTTAGAAGCGAATAGCGACCTACCTACATGTTAGTGTTGACCTCGCATATGAACTTTAGAAAAACAGCTGATCAGGTAGCCCTTTCGAGTTTTACTTTCATTGCTGTTTTAAGTGAAACAAGTGAATTTACTATTTCTTAATTAAAAATCTTATTGGGTTAGGTAAAAATAATGATTTTATACAGTTTACAGTAAAAAAAATTGCAGAAAAAAACGTAATATTTAAGAAAAAGCCGACGAAAAATTTCAACGCAGGGGGGTCCAGAATCATGTACTGAATCCATGGTAAGCGGTTGTGCGTCGATGTCCCTGCCACCCTGTATTTCTTTTTTGTATCTGCTACATCTATCTATATATTTCATCTAGATATAACACTTAAAACAAACAAACAAACTCTTCAGCTTTATATAAGTAAGTATAGACTTACTAATATAAAGTTGAAGAGTTTGTTTGTTTGTTTGAACGCGCTAATCTCAGGAACTACTGGTCCGATTTGAAATTTTTTTTCAGTGTTAGATAGCCCATTTATCGAGGAAGGCTATATATCATCACGCAAAGACTAATAGGAGCGGAGCAGCAACGACAAATGTTGCAAAAACTGGCATAATTTGACGCAGACGAAGTTGCGTGGATCAGCTAGAATATATATAAAAACGAATTGCTGTTCGTTTGTCTCTCTAAAACTCGAGAACGGCTGAACCGATTTGGCTAATATTGGTCTTGAATTATTTGTAGAAGTCCAGAGATTCATAGTTATGACAAGACAATGTCTGTCGGGTCAGCTAGTAAGATTAATAAATGTATCAAGCAAACTACTTATTTCAGTAATACATACTTACAATAAAATGTATCAATATAATTTCACATACCAGCTAGCACACACTATTATACCAATACACCAATACCATTGAAGATGTAACAATCTTAAACTCAAGCATAAAAATTAAACAAGTATAAAAGCCTCCATTGTCTAAAGAAGAAGGAAAGACGTAATAGATGTGCCCACCTACATAATAATTTAGTTAATTAATTCAAAAATAACAACACTAATACAATACCTATTGATAAAACCGATAAAATGGAGTAACTAGGAAAAGAAGGTTTGCAAGTTTAAATAGGAAATTACAACAAACACTTGTAGTAATACTAGCTTGTGCTGTGCTACATAACATTAGTATACAAAGTAATCAGGAAATGCGTGAACCTATAGCGATATAGCTAATACCTACTGATATTGAACCAATCTCCCATGCTAGAGATACTGCCCAGGGAAGAATAGTAGTAGTAGCATTATGAGTGTGTTACATTTCAATAGTTTTATTTAAGATATCTTAACTACATTAATTATGTTATAAGTATTTATTAGTTTTATTTACATACCTAGAGATAATTTCATTTAAATTCTGTATATTCACATAACATTATTAGACAATGTTAAGTACTTTGCTCTGTCTCCATACTAAAATTAATAATCAGATAATTAATTTAATAATATAAATTAAAATGAATGATTTTCAATAGGTACGTATTTTAATTATTCTGATTATTAATAGATGTCACATGAGATTTGAAGGAGACCTTTCAGGCTTACTGATAGAATTGATCAGACAATTACTAAAAACTATTTAGGTAAATGTAACACACACATAATAATAACTGTAGGCAGGTACTTATTAACTAAAATGTCTAGCAATAAATTCAGCTCTAATAACACTACCCCGGGCAGTATCTCTAGCATGGGAAATTGGTATAGTATCAGTATTAGCTATAGTTTCAGGCATTTCCTGATTAGTTTGTATGCTAATGTTATGTAGCACAGCACAAGCTACTTTTATATTACAAGTGTTTGGTAAATTATTCTGTAATTTTCTATTTAAACATGCAAACCTTCTTTTCCATACTCCATTTAATCGTTTTATAATATTTCTAGTTGCTATATGCGCCCTGTTATATCTTATCTCTGGTTGTGATTGTGGATTAAGCACAGGCGTATACATAAATGACGATTGTGCATACCCACTATCACCAATCAATATGCCTGAAAGATCTCCTTCTTCAAACCTCATGTGACATCTACTATTTGCAAAAATTCTAGAGTCATGGACAGACCCAGGCCAACAAGCCACTATGTCGTATATTTCCATTTGTGGTCCACACACTATTTGCACATTAATGGAAAACCAACCCTTGCGATTGCGAAATACTTCACCGTTTTGTCTATTTGGATTTTTATAGGTATGTGAGTACAATCTATACATCCTAAAGCCCCAGGAAATCCAGCAATTCGATGAAATCTAATCTTTACATCAGCTCTCTCAGGGACGCCAGGAAATTTGATAAGGCTTCTTATATTTAAAGCCAATCTTTTTGAAATTTTGGCCACAATCCTTGAGACCATTGACTGACTTATTTTGTGCAGATCCCCGCAGACAATCTGAAAATACATAATACCAAATTAAAGCATGTGTATTTGTAACTATTCAATATGTACTTACCTATTATAAGGTAAAATAAGTTCTTATGTGACTGAAATCATTATACAAACTTACTTGAAAGTTTCCTGTTGCATAAAATCGTAAAGCGGCTAACACTTGAATTAGGGGTGGAATTGGCAATCCACGTCTGTTACCACCAATAACATCTTGAAATACTAAAGATCCGATTCCACCAGTGTGCAGAACTGTGCGGCACTGCAATGCACATTGTGCGACACAAATGTTTATTCTGGTCGACTCACTAAAGCAAACAATAACAAATGTTTCTTGCCATGGCACCATTTCGATGTCAGTTTGGAAATAATGTGCAAATTCTTCTCTTATGTTTTTCGCATCGCCAGGGGGTCTTCTTCCAACATGTCTTAAAGGCAGTAAGTTTGCCATGCCTGCATCGCGCCGCCAACTTCCATCGATAGTGCAATGAGTAATTTGGTTCTCAGTATCAAAACAGCCAGCAGAAGTATAAAGTTGTGAAGACGATTTTTGTGTTATCAAAAAATTATGCAAGTAACAACATGTCAGTGTTATCAATTGTGTCTTTTCTGGAGCTAACAGAATAGGTTTCCTGAGTACGCGAAATACACCGGACATAATGCCGAATACGTTTTCCACAATACGTCTCGCTCTGCTCAACCGATAATTAAATATTCTCTCTTTTGATCTTTTGTAATGTTGACCGGGATATGGTTTCATTAAATTTATATCTAACGCAAAAGCATCATCTGCCACAATGACATGTGGAATTGGTTTGTTCCTTCCGGGTAACGGGTAAGGTTCAGGCAAATTTAATTTTCCTCGCTGAAGATTAGCATAGAAACCAGTATTTTTGAAAACACCTCCATCCGATATTCATCCTTTACAACCGACATCTACGTACGTAAACTTATAATTTGCATCAACCAGTGCTAAAAGCACAATGCTGATATCACCTTTGTAATTGAAAAAGTCGCTTCCAGTATTACTTGGAGCTTGAATAACAACGTGTTTGCCATCCATAGCCCCCTTTTGACGTTTAGGGACCAGTCCTTCATTTGTCTTTTACTAGTTAAGTCCACTTCTGGTTTTGACCGCTTCTGCTTATGACTACTTCGTAATATTACCGTTTCTGGTTTCGACCACTTCGCTCTTTGTCCACCTTCAGTACAGTGTGCAAAAGGATACAACACCACAATAACGCAACTTACTTGAAATTAAATTGCGAACGTCCAATTAAATAATTAAATCCTTTAGGCGGATTTACGTGTGGTGGGTTAAGACGGGTAAAATAAAAAAAACAAGAAATCAGTAAAAGAGTGTATATGAAAAAGTCAGTTAAATAAAAGAAAGTCTAAAACAAAAGAAAGTCTGTAAAACAAAAGGTACTAAAATATTAACTATTTTACAGTAAAAAGGCGTGCACACGATTATCGACCTTATTGACTTTCATTAGAAAATTGTTATTTTAGACATTAATAAGGTAACTGAAATGGTTTATAAGAATAAAATAAGTACAATATTTACGTTGAATAAGGTCGAAAATCACATGCACTCATTTTTATGAATTATATTTTGGCTTAGCGTATGAAAACTGGGTACATGCCATTTTCAACCTTATTGACGAATTTCTAAAAACATATTTTTCTTGTCATTAAAGTAATACTGACCACGAATATTGAATAAAAGCGGAAAAAAATGTTGTATCAATAAGGTCGAATATAGCGTGCACCTACTTTTTAGCTCTAACAATGTTTGATCACTTTCCGATAGTCTTTTGTTTTATCAACGTTCATTACATTTTGTCAAAATTAAATAAACTAAAATATTTAAATAGAATTCATCATAAATTATATTTTGTTTTAATCATTTAAATGTTTCAAGCAACGGCATGGAGCTACTAGTTCGTTTACTGTTTCGTTGACTTAGTTGTGCCATCAGAAACTAATATTAAACAACATTTAAAAAAAAAACTGATGGCACAACCAGTGCTATGTAGAGTTCTAGTTTCATTCTATGATAAACGTCAAAAGGGATAAATGATATGTAATCTTTTTGGAGAGCTAGCCACTTAGAAAAGTCGATTAGATGATAAAAAATAAATAGTCTGTCTTTTATCTGTTGACATTGACTGTTGTGTTCAAGTATTGTGGGTTTTTCATAGCTTCATTTGAATTTAATTACAACTGCATACTATACAATACCTAAGCCATGGAAAAAGAATTCATATTTACTATAAATAAAAGAGGACAAGAAACTTTACTGCGTGGTAATTACAGATATAATTTAAGTGTAAATAATGCAAACGGATCGTCTCGATGGAGGTGTGTGCAACGTGATGAGTGTAGCACAACCCTTACTTTAAATAAAGATAGAACTGTAGTTGTAAGACCGCCAAACCACACCTGTTCCTCACGAAAAATAGAAAATAATTACTATTAACAATAAATGCATGTAAAGAGGAGGTCTGTCGCAATTTTGAACCAGTTCAAAAAATTTACGAAAAGCACTTCGAAAAACTAAAGGAAAAATGTTTATCTGACGAGCTAGAGTATGTGCCATCGTTTTCATCTATAAAAGATAGTCTGTTTAAAAGTCGGAAGAGCTTTTTGAATTCCAAACTCTTGAACTTTAAAACTATAGAAGATGTTGTAGTGCCAGAAGGTTTAGGAAAAATTTTTTTTATTTGTGCTGATGTAGTACAGGAAAAGATCATCATTTTCTGTTCAAAAACGTCAAGAAATATGTTGAAACAAAATACCATTAACGACATAATATTTTTTGGTGACGGCACATTCCGTTGCGTTCCTTGTCAATTTTACCAATTATACACATTACATGTGGATTTATTTTCCAATGAGAATACTACAAATGTTATCCCTGCAGTTTTTGCTTTGTTGCCCAATAAAAGCGAACAAACCTATGTTCGTTTTTTTTCTTTACTCAAGGAAAAGTTGAATATTGTTTTAAACAATTTCAAGTGTGATTTCGAAATAGCTACAATAAATGCTGTACAAATCGTATACCCCGATTGTCAAGTAACAACATGCTTTTACCATTATAATAAAAATATTTGGAAAAAATCAAAAACATTAAAATTGACTGGCTCCAAGGAAGGGCGTAATTTTACTAGAATGGTAGCTTTGTTGACGTTATTACCATATAACCGGATTTCGGAGACCTGGTATTCTATATGTAATTCTGTGCCAGACCCTGATGAAATAAGGTCATTTCAAAAATATTTTGAAGAACAATGGATGAAGATCAACCCAAAAATTTTGAGTTGTAGTAATGAACGCCATCGTACCACAAATCCTGTTGAAGGATGGCACAGACGTTTAAATGCAAGAATTCCTAGGAAGCCCACATTTTTTGCTTTTGTGGCGTATTTAAGAAGAGAAGCAAAGTATTGTGATTTTAAAATAAAAAAAAGTATATATTTAACATTAAAAAAAATAGAAGGCATATTGACATTAAATTTGACAAAGATTTAAAATTATTATTGCAAAAATTAGAAAAAAATAAAATCACCAACATAGAATTCTTAAAAAAAATTATTTATCTGAAGCTTCGTTATTAGAGCCATAACGCGACATATATGTAGTCCCTCTATACTATAAGATAATTTTGAAAACTGACATGTAGTAATATAGATCGTAAGTTACTTCTTTTTAGTTTAAGATAATTTGAAAGTGACATGTAGTAAGATAATTTTTAAGTTTAATAAAAAACATTAATTTTCAATTGGACGTTCGCAGTTTAATTTCAAGTAAGTTGCGTTATGTGGTGTTGTATCCTTTTGCACACTGTACTGAAGGTGGACAAAAGGCGAAGTGGTCGAAACCAGAAACGGTAATATTACGAAGTAGTCATAAGCAGAAGCGGTCAAAACCAGAAGTGGACTTAACTAGTAAAAGACAAATGAAGAACTGGTCCCTAAACGTCAAAAGGCATAGCCCCAATGCAATAAGGGAAATTCCAAAGATGGTCAAATTGGCGCTCTAAGATCATCCATTCTTCTAAAGTGTTAGGCATCTGAAAAAGGAAATTTTATTACTATTTCAGGTATCACAAGATATTATTATCCAGAATGACACAGTAAATGAAGATCAAGAGTCTCTTCATGAAAGGCCAGTCGAAAAGTTCAAGGCTCCGAAGAACTCGCTTAAACGCCGTATTGTCGATGAAGACCCGAGAATCGCCCAAGCTTTGTCCATTATGAATAACGTAAACAAGCAGATGGAAGCAAAAAAACCTGATGACGAAGACATTTTTGCTGCAGCCGTCGTAACGAAATTAAGGAAAATTAGACATGAGCGAACCAAGATTTTAGTACAAAGGGATATGGATAATTTGTTGTATGACGCTATTATTGGTACTGGAAAATATGTTACAACTCTAATGCCTTCACCGTATTCAGATTCGTTAAGTTCTCAGAGTCAAGGACCGGCTTCAAGTTTTCAGGTCCGCGATAATGATTATTCAGATCTTTTACGTCAGAACGATGGCGAAACAATATCTTGGCATAAAATGTAATGCAATAAAAGTGACTAAAATAAAATGGTATATTATTTTTATTTTCTTATCTTAATATTTTCTTTCAACACGCTTACAAGTCTCAGGTACAATCCGAGCAATAAGCTCTTTTGAAACTTTAAATAAGAACATTAAACTTGCAAAAGAATCTCCAGTAGCAAGATATCTTAAGGTGATTGCAAGCCTTATTGAAACAGGGACACATTTTCTGTAGTTGGTATCTTGCTTAGCAATAAAAGGACTAGTTACATTAACCAGCAACTCAAAATCTTCGCAAGATATACGTGTGAAGTTTTTAAATCCACTCAATGGATCTATTTTTATTTCTTCTAGAAATTTATTCGTTTCTTCATTCCGTCGCTGCAGTAAAGGCCTCACCCAACATCGCGGTTTCTTCCTTCGTTTCTTTTTAAGGAGACTACATAGTAAAACACATGCTGCAGCACAAAGCACTACGTTTTCCTGCCCGTTCATATTAACTACTGAACTGTCTTCGGCAGAAACTCTGCTCAGTGAACATGTTCGCGCACAAGTGTGCTGAACTGTGCGCTTACAAAAGTTACGCACAGCCTTACCAGTGGAGACGGAAGCCAAATGCGACACCAGCTTAGTACCTGCACTGCTGGAGTTTTGCACAAAATGTTTGCAAGAAAATGTGCTGCACACTATTTTGGTGGAATCGTACCTTAACGGTAACAAAAAGTTCATCACAATATCTTACGTAAATCGAAATCTATTTTAAACTCATCTTCATCATAAAATTCAATAGGATTTTCTGCATCTCGTAAATAACGCCGCGATATGTAATCGTATGGATTATCGTACAAATATTCAATATACTCTTGAAAAGACATTGTTGATAATCGGATAAAATACGCGTAACTTGGTTAAAAGTTCTTTATAATCGCTTGTAATCTTGCTCGAGGAAGCCTCAAGGTAGATCGCGACGTACCTTAAATTGACAGACGGTTCCTTGACTCAAGCTCACCTCGACTGAGGAAACTATTTGAGATGAGGAACAAAATCGCAAATATGAATATCAAATCACCTGAGTGAGGTTGAGTCGAGTCGAGTAAAACTTGAGGTTTTGACTTAGAATATGGGTGTTAATCATTACCTGCAAGAAAGAAACCGTAAAGACACTGGGTATTAAATTCGACGGAACTGGTTGCGTGAAAGCATAAGACATGGGTGATAAATAACGTCACAGTGAAAAAATCACCGTGATCTGCCACCTGAGAGTATCACAGTGACTTTTTGTGTAATATCGTCGTTCCAAAATAACGTTGTTCCTTTCCGTCACATTTACTCCGTCTCACTCCCGTCACTGCGATGGTTAATGTTAAATATGGAACGAGAATAAATCGGAACGTGTACGCCCGCGCCTCGCCCGCGCCGCGGCCGTTCGGAGATAGTCGTATACTTTCGTGAAAAACGAGTATCGATGCAATTCTAGCGTGCATGACCTCGAACTTTGACAGTCAGTTGACTCAGTTTACTCATTGTAATTTGTCATATTTGTGCACCTATAAATTTGGCGCCAATTTTTTTTCTTTCATTTTGTTTGCGCGTTTATGCAAAGTAGGTACGTAGTGTTAGTACTTAGTTTGTTCGTGTTTATTCGTTGTGTAAATAACAATAATTAATAGTGATAGTTCAGTGTATTTAGTGTAGATATAGTTTAAAAACTGGTCTCTGCCATTATGGCGGACTCACGTAAAATGAAAACTAGTAATTTATGGAATTGTTTTGAAGATTTTGGAGACAGTGTAAATAAGATCGCAATTTGTAAGTTATGTAAAGTTAAGTATAGCTACAAATCTTCAACTTCCAATTTAAAAAAACACTTGGAGCGAAAACATCCTACTGTTCAGTTTGTTTCTACAAAACAGCAGTCAGTCCAATCTGTTCCTGTTGCACCAACTACGTCAGAATCAAACCCGCAATCACCGTCGGACTCTACGATGGCTTCCACCTCCAGCGCGAATGTGCAGCAACTACAAAATTCAAATGTGCCAACTACGTCAATGTCCAATTCTGATATTATGACAAATTGTATAAGTAATACCAACATACAAAACGTAAATTCCCGTATAGTATTACAGAATCAACCTATGACTAAATATCTAAAAAGAAAACTTACACCAAACGAAAAAAAAAGGTTAGATGATCTGTTGATGCTGCTATTTATTTATGATTATCAGCTTTTTTCAATCGTCGAAGATAGAGGATTTAAGGCCTTTGTTGAAGGATTGAATCCCTCGTACACCTTACCGAACAGGAAAGTACTCTCAAACAATTATCTACCTGCACTTTACGAGACATGTTTAACAGAAACTAAAGAGAAAATTCAGCGTGAAGCACTTAGTGTTTGTTTAACTTCAGATATTTGGACTTCTAGCAACAACGATGCGTATTTAGGACTCACAGCCCACTATATTGATGAGGAGTTTATTTTGAAGTCAGTCTTATTAGAATGCGCACCTCTGAGTGGTTCACATACGGCCGAAAATATCAAAGAAAATGTACTACGTATTCTTCAAAATTGGAAACTGAAAGACAAAGTTCTAATTGTTGTTACAGACAATGATAGTAATATGAAATCTGCTGTCGAAAAAATGGGCTATAGGCATTTCGGATGTTATGCCCATTCAATAAATCTAATAGTGAGAAGTTGTACCACTGAAAGCACTGCAAACGAAACAATATCAGGAGTAATCACTAAAGTGAAAAGTATTGTAGCACATTACAAACGAAGTGTAAAAGCCACTGAAAAGTTACTAACATACCAAAAACAAAATAATATTGCAATCCCAAGAAAGGTACTTCAGGATGTATCTACTAGGTGGAATTCTACTTTAAAGATGTCACAACGCTTTGTGGATTTGGAAGAAGCTATTAAAGCTACAATGGCTTTGACTGACGAGGAATGGGATACCTTGTCAGCCGAAGAATGGCGTATATGTCGCGAGTTATGCACTGTACTCAAGCCTTTTGAACAGATAACTGAAGCGATGAGCGGGGAAAAATACGTATCCGGGAGTCAAATACTCATTTTAACTAGAGGTCTGATATCGGCACTGAATAAAATGCTTCAGGTTAATGAAGACCCAATGGAAGAAGATTTTTCGGACAGTCTTCACGAAATAACTAAAAACCTAATAAGTTCTTTGAGATCGGAGACTGAAATACGATTCGCCAATATCGAGGCTAGCAAGACGATTGGTGTATCGACAGTGCTGGATCCACGATTCAAGCTACATGTGTTTAGAAACCAGGTTTACGCAGCTGACGTCAAAAAAACAGTGATTGACCTGGTCACTGCCACTATAAATAAAAATTTGCCAGCTCAGCAAAGAGATGTGGAAGCGCCTGAAGAACCCGTATCAAAAAGAAATAAGTTTGATATTTGGGACGAATACGATACAATAGTTAACACAGTGCGCCCTGAAGGTACACCTAGATCGCAGGCAGTCCTGGAAGTACAGAGATACCTAGAGTTACCAGTTACGGGAAGACAGCAGGATCCACTAGAATGGTGGAAGACTTTTAAGCATAGCCTTCCTAATTTAGCAGTTTTGGCCAGAAGTAAATTAAATTTTATGGCAACTTCTGTACCCTGCGAGAGGCTCTTTTCTAAAGCAGGAAGTATAATGATTGAGAGACGTACAAGGCTCGGCATTAGAAAAATGCAACAGCTTTTATTTTTAAATTTTAATTATAAAACCAAATAAAAATTTGAAAAAAATGTATATAATAATAGTAAACATGTAAATAATGTACATTGTACATATAAAATCAATGTAAATAGTTGATCAAAATATAAAACACGCCGCTTAGTTTTCAAAATTATGCGACAGTCCTAAGCCTGTGTAAAGTGTGAAGGATATTATGATCAAATCAACTGTAAGTACAATATTTATACAAATTTGTACGCAATTTCTTAACACCCTGTTAGGCTGCAAACTGGATGAACGCGGGCGCGGCGGCGACTGCGCCGCACAAATCGAGTCGCGCGAGCCGTGCATTTGTACGGCGCAGTCGCCACCGCGCCCGCGCCTGCGGTCGTCCAGTTTTTCGTCCGCGTGATGTAAGGGAAGTATCCCAAGGGAACATAATTATTACCGGGATAAAAGTACCCTATATGTTAATCCAGGTAATTAACTACTTGTATGAAATTTTTATCCAAATCCGTCCAACCGTTTTCCCGTGAAAGAGTAACAAACATCCATACATCCTCACAAACTTTCGCATTTATAATACTATTATTAAGTACTAATTATTAGGACATAATAACACCGAGATGTACTTTTTTCTTTATTCTGCATTACAGCTACAGGCGATAGTTTTTATTGATAAAACGAATAAGCGAATTAATTATCAAATCGTGTAAGTCACATTACAAAACGTTCTAAATATCTATTACCTATCCGACGTGATCAACGTGACAAAGTCACGGTGATTTTTCACTGTGAAATTTTTATAACTGGAACAACAGTCACGGTGAATAAAATATAACGACTTTGCCCATGTCTAGAAAGCATTTATTGAGCGTCTTGAGGACCTTTGCGAGGCCAGAGGTATTAGCCAAGCCGCCTTACACACATCTGCGCTGGATCTATTCTCGGACGGAGCTTTGTTATGGTACCGTGGAATTAAAGCGTCAGTTGATGATTGGGCGGATCTGAAGAAGCAATTACTCACAGCTTTTGCTCCACCTGAGTTCTAACTCGTAACTAACAGAACGCAAGGGTCAACTGTGCTGTCATTTATATACAACGTGGCGCAACAATGGTGACATTAATTTAACACACAGGTAGGGCTAGAAGCCATTAACCACATAAATGATGATAGGTTAAAATAATTGGTAATTTGAACAAAAACATTTTTCAAACAAACTAAATAATAAAAAAGTGACTACAATTGGGATCACTCTGTGCAAAAATTCATTCATGAAATTACTTACCTAGATGCACGTTACTCGTTTACGTTTACTCAGAGCGGCAACGCGTCGCTTCGCGCGCTGACAACCGCGCAACGCGCCTTGTACTCCTGCGATCCTTTGACGGCATTCTATCAAAGAATCCGTCCGACACAAAAGTACCTACCTACCTACAGCGGAGCTGTTTAGTCAAACACTTATCATATCACGCTCTCTTATTACTATGAGTTATTACCACTATCATCACTAATCACTAGGCCATCACTATGTAGATGGGAAAACTAACGAAACCAAAGCAAAGCGTCTTTATCGCAGTACTATAATCTATTTACTATCCTAATTACACAAAACTAAATAAATAAAACAATAATTAAGCGTCTTTTTCGCGAAACATTCACAAAACAATTACACGACGAAATTATGCGCACGAGCGTAAAGATATGTGTGTCAAGGTAACGGGTCCGACTAGCACTAGATAAGAAAAGCGAAGGATTCGGGTGCGGCGGGGGTGGAAGGGAGAGCGCGCGCGCCGACAGAAGGATAGAGGTATTGCTTATTCGTTTCAATTTCTTTGACGCGATGTTATGATCCGTGACCCCGGCAAATGACCGCTGCACTATGATTATTTTTGTACAGGATGCTCCAAAATGCTTATTTCTATATTTTTTATTTATTTTTAATAAATCAGTAAATAATGACGTTTTATGGAAATAAAATTACTTCTTAAAACGAAACTGGGATAACGTATACGTGTGTTAAGTTAAAGTCACCATTGTAGCGCCACGTTGTATATAGCAGTCATGGAGAACCTTTACAATAGGCTTTCTTATAGGGTTCCAGAACGAGACCGTTTGACACGGATCAAGTTCAACATGAGACCGGATTACACAATGGGGTTGTCAATAATGACTGTCAACACGCTGGACGACTTAAAAGAGAAGTGTAGACAACTGGAGCTAGGTTTCCATAGCAGGGCTCAGTTCCATGAACCACCCAAACCGACGTCTTCTTTCGTGGCACCAGACTTGGCATACCAACCACCAAAAGGTTCACATCGAGTCGAAACCGTGCAAACTGATTCTGGATCGTTGTTCTGTGTTCGTTGTAGGGTTAACGGGCATTCATTACCACAATACAAATCTACGGCAATTGTGTGTTACCGTTGCGGCAAGAAGGGCGTACGTACCCCTCCGGCCGTTTTCACAACTGTGATTCGTAACCAGTTGCGAATTAAGAACTTCTATTCTTTGTCCGCAACCAGTTTCGAATCAAGAAAACTTTTCCTTAACCACAACTAGGCATCCTGATGATTACGTTTCGTAACCAGTTGCAAATCAAGAAAACTTTTTCCTTATTCGCAACCTTCGTTGTCTGTTTGTTGACACTGTATTTTATTGATTTGCATACAACTTTTTGAAGACAATCCCGGCCACTACATTAATATCCATAGACAATTACTAATTAGGTATATAACTTGACAATTCACTCATCGTGACGTGCTCACGTCGTCGCGCGTCGTAAATAATTTCACAACAATCTCTCAATCTAAAGTATTTTTCAATCTATTTTAATAAAAAAATTGTATGTACATAACTATGTCTTCTTCCAACGTGTTTCCCACAACATCTTGCATGGAATTTATATCAACTAAGCGAGGAGGCTCGAAAATGCTGTATGAGGGCCACCAGTACCATCGTAAAAAAATATACACGAATGGTAATTCATTTTGGAAATGCTGCAATGAGAAAGTGTGTAAAGGAAATGTAACGCTAAATAGGCGAAATGAAGCATTAAAATTTAAGGCACACGACACGAACTGTAAAGCTAACACCGCTAAAAACATGGTACTAAAAGAATTTGATAATCTCAAACGGACAAGTAGCTGCAATTTTACCTCAATACAACAACAATATGATAAAACAGTAAATCTATTAAATGACTTCGGTCTCAAACATGTGCAAGAGCCCATTCCAAAATTTCAAAGCGTTAAAACGGGACTATACAATGAAAGAAACAAAATTTTAGGTGCCACCAAGGTACGTTTTGAAAATCCTGGCGACGTAGTTATCCCTACAAAGTATCTAAACTTTTTACTGGCTGACTATGTGGATGATAATGAGAGGATTTTCGTATTTTGCTCCACTGAAAACAGAGAAAAAATAAATGAGTACCATCACTTTTTTGCTGATGGCACTTTTAAGAGCTGTCCAAGGGGTTTCCAACAACTCTACACAATACACGCATTTGATGAAAAAAGTCAGTATATAAAACCATTAATATTTTGTCTGCTGTGTAGTAAGAAAATGCGGAGCTACAAAATATTGTTCAATTTGATTAAGACCACGCTACCTTCGTGGTCGCCAGAAAAAATAACTATGGATTTCGAATTAGCTGCAATTCAAGCAATCCAGAAAGTTTTTCCAGAAATTCTATTTCGAGGGTGTTACTACCATTTTAACAAAAGCCTCTGGAGAAAAGCTAAGGCTCTGCAAATAAAAACAAGGCCAAAGAAAAGACACGTTGCAAGGTGTGTTGGACTTGCTCGGTTACCAAAAAAATATATTAATGCTGGATACCAATACGTGATGGCCAAATGTCCAGTTGGTGAAGAACTAAGAAAATTTAACAGATATTTTAATAAGCAATGGGTTAAAAAGGACGAAATACGGAATTATTGTTGCTGTGAAAATGAAAAAATAAAAACAAACAATCATATAGAAGGATGGCATACAAAAATAAACAAATACATTGGTTGCATAAAACCAAATCTAGCTCATTTACTAGATGTTTTAAGCACAGAGTCTACGAGCTTTGATTTAAGAAAAGTCAGCAACAAAAAGAAAAAAGAATATGATGAAATAGATGTGGAAATCAATTCGGCAATAAAAGACCTGAAATCCGGAATAATTAGCGTGGGGCACTGCATAGAAATTATTTGCCCATATGCGATCTGAATGAGGTGAGGGCAAAGAAGGGTGGAAAAGACCCTTTCAAAAAATACAATAATATAAATATACATATAGTATCTATTTCATAATTTCGTAGGTAAGAAAGAAGAGTTTCATTTTGTTAAGTTTTTATGTTTTTGTTAAGTGAAATATATATACTGATATCTATTTACGTGATATACCTACTTGACTGAAATATATTTTTGCATTTTTTTCAATCCATTAACTTAACTACTGGTTGCGAACTAAGAAATACTTTTCTCCCATCGCAACTATGTAAGTTTTCGTAGTTTTTATTCTTTGTTCGCAACCAAGTTGCGGTTAAGGAAAAAGTATTCTTGATTGGCAACTGGTTGCGGACAAAGAATAAAAGTTCTTAATTCGCAACTGGTTACGAATCACAGTTGTGAAAACGGCCGGAGGGGTACGTACACCGTCGTGCCCTACGTGCAAAAAGGAACAAGAGAAGAAGAAGCCGAAGGAGTCTCAATCGTGTCCAACTTGTAATTCAAAAAACTAAATTCGCGGAACTACAGCCAAAAGTCCGATTGGTGCGATTATTTAAAATCATTAAAAATATTTTTTAACACACTAAGGGTAGATACAGTACGATATAAAACTATGGATGATAGTCGTCCACATTTGACAGTTTCCATATACGATGAGTATTGTTATGGTTTACTCGACTCGGGTTCCTGCATCTCGGTGTTGGGCTCCGATGTTGACCAACAATTCATAAGGGCGGGTGCGAGTTTACACGCAGATACGCAGTTGGGCAACATCGTAACTGCCAACGATTCGCGGGCATCCGTGGAGGGTTATTTATTTTTACCAGTGACTCTCATGGGAGTGACTAAAGTTATTAAATTCCATGTTATTCCAGACATTACCACACCATTGATTTTTGGAAGGCCTTTAATTTGGCCCCAAAATGTTTTAATAAATTACCTTTTCATTATTTAAAAAACAATAGAGGCCATACATACGTCTCGGACGTTAGGCACCTACAACCTTTTGACGAATTAACACCTGACCAAAAGAATGAAGCGGAGTTATTAATTAAAAATTTCGAAAACATTTCCTTTGAGGCTAAGAGATTAGGTCGTACCAACCTGTTGCGTCATAAAATAGACACAGGGGATGTCCCCCCTATTAAACAGCGTTATTACCCTTTATTCCCTGAACGCCTCAAGGAACTTAACCGTCAGCTGGACGAGATGTTGGAGATGGGAGTAGTGGAAACCAGCAATAGCGCGTGGAATAACCCGGTTCTACTGACTCCAAAACCGAATGGGGAATGGCGATTTTGCCTGGACAGTCGGAAACTAAACGCGGTCAGCAAGCAAGATGCGTACCCACTACCCTACGTCTCTCACATTTTAGACCAGTTGCGGGACGCACAATACCTTTCGTCAATCGATTTAAAATCTGCATTTTGGCAAATCGAATTGGACTCCGTTTCTTCCAAAGAGAAAACCGCATTCACGGTTCCGGGTCGAGGTTTGTTCCATTTTAAAGTTATGTGCTTTGGGTTGACAGGAGCCCCAGCTACCCAACAGCGATTAATGGACAGACTTTTCGGCCCAGAGTTTGGTAATAAGGTGTTCGTCTATTTAGATGACATTATTATTTGCTCATCAACCTTCGAGGAGCACATTTCACTGCTTAAACGGGTTTTAGACAAATTAAGGCAGGCTAATCTGACAATTAATTTGCCAAAGTCCTGCCCCCTAGCCTAGCCTAAAATCCCTTTGTTTTGACCACGTGACTTAGCGAAAGTCACGTGGTCAAAACAAAGGGATTTGAGGCGTTCTCGATTGTAGAAAGAGAATAGATACGAATCGTTTGTAACTTGGCTAGGGGGGCTGTTTCTTTCGACGAGAACTAAAATATTTGGGTTACCGAGTGGACGAGCATGGCTTACACACTGATCCGTCGAAAGTTCAGCCAATTGTTGACTTTCCAACCCCTACCATCCCGTAAAGAAGTGAAAATGTTTCCGTGGTCAAAACAAAGGGATTTGAGGCGTTCTCGATTGTAGAAAGAGAATAGATACGAATCGTTTGTAACTTGGCTAGGGGGGCTGTTTCTTTCGACGAGAACTAAGATATTTGGGTTACCGAGTGGACGAGCATGGCTTACACACTGATCCGTCGAAAGTTCAGCCAATTGTTGACTTTCCAACCCCTACCATCCCGTAAAGAAGTGAAAATGTTTCTTAGAACGGCCTTATACCTACAACAGACGTTTTATTAAAAACTTTAGCACGATACACATTTTGTTATTGTTTAATTAGTAACTGATTTTTTATTTAGCTTCGATGGTCCTAGTGTCTCATTTTTTTTATTTATTTTTGATGTAATGTCGTAGACCTAGTCATGTATTCCAGTTTTGTACATGTAAGCGGGCACGCCCTTTTTACTTGAAGGCTTATATTTATTCAGTTAGTTATATTTTATTTTTTGCATGAGTTTAGTTGTCAACGTCGGTACTTAGGTACTATTCTTATTACTACTGTCTTGTATATTGGTGTGTGCTAGCTAGCATGTAGCAAATTATTTAATTTAAATGATTAAGTTTATTAATTTCCAATGATGTTTAAACTGTTCTTCTAACATATCAGACAGACGTGTTGCTGGGGAGTTTGTTCCGCCACTTCTTCTTCCCAGCAAAAACACTAGGAAGTGGCGAAGGGCGGGCGTTTTGGGGGACTGTCTTATGTAATTTTTGACGTTCAAAAAGTGCTGATCCTCAGCCTAATTTGAATAAATGACTTTTGATTTGATTTGATAGCGGCCCCTTTAAACGCACTAACGAGTACAAGCAAAAAAGCGCCGCCTTTTCAGTGGACGGCTGAGACTGAAACCGCGTTCTCAACCTTGAAAGAGGCGTTGGTGTCTGCTCCGGTATTGGCTTGCCCAGATTTCTCTCAACCTTTTGAGATTCATTGTGACGCATCTAGTCTTGGGATAGCGGGCACTTTGACTCAGGTTCTAAATGGGGAGTAGCACCCAATAGCCTATTGCAGTCGTTCGCTTAATCCGGCGGAGCGGAACTATTCGGCAACGGAGCGTGAGGCGCTTGCGGTAGTCTACGCCGTCTAACACTTTCATCCCTATGTGGAAGGAGGTCCTGCGTTTTAAGTGATAACCGACCACTCGAGCTTAAAATGGTTCTTCAACTTAACCAATCCGTCTGGTCGATTATCCCGTTGGGGTTGTCGGTTATCACCTTACAACTTTACCATTGAACACCGCAAAGGCAAGGACAATGTAGTTCCAGATGCCTTATCTCGTGGCGTTCCGGTGTTAGAAGTTAGGGTGCCCACTAATGACACATGGTTTAAAGCGTTGTGGGATAAGTGTGTCAGCACGCCTAGGTCGTGTCCTAACTTTATTATCAAGGAGGATAAACTGTTCCGTTACGCTAAAAATAAATTGGGGGTGGCTAGTGACTATGACTGGAAGCAGGTAGAGTGCTCGCACGATAAGTCTGCGCGTGGCTGAAATTGGAACTAATCGTCTGTGCCGCCATCTTGTAGTCTATGTCAGGTGTCAAGAGAGTGTTTTGTTCCGCATTTTTATTTGTTTTCAAAGTAAATCGCCATCATTATGCCGAAAGTGATTAAAAGTGCTGGCAGAGATATGATCTTGAAGGTCAAACGTGCTTGTGAAGTTGAACGAGACAATAATGGGCCTATGGTTCCGTTTTCCAAAGTTAGAGTCCGCGTCGCTTATTTGACAGGTATGTTTTAGGGACGATTTGTTCTCAATTCGTTACTAATTTATTCATTTCTAGATACCTTAATGTTTTTACTAATATGAACGTAGCAGCGATAGCCCAGTGGCGTATGTAACCGACTGCCGAGACGAGGCCTCTTATACGAACCCCGGGCACACACTTCAGAAAGTTATTAAGTAGTTAAGTAGGTAGATATCTGTGAGAGTGGTGAGATGGTAGAAATGCTTTACATTTTTGGCAACGACTAGACAAAGTAGGACGCTATTTGTCTACAGTGAACTAAGATGTGAAGACGTTTTCATAGATTCGGATCGGCGCAGCGCAGCAGGTAATACCTTAGCTATGAAGTAAATAGATTTAATTTAACTAATTATTCAAATCCAATGGAGCTTTCGAACTAAATTATCACCTATTAAATTTACTTAGCTTAAAATAAATAAAATAGCATAGAAAAAATATTAACAAGTATGTGGAGCAATAGTTGGTGGCGTTCTGCAGTTTCTGTCCACCTGTTTGTTTGTGTGTAAATAAATAAGTTACGTCGATTCTCGATTATGATTCATACTTTGCCAATCCCTAGCAACTGATAGGTGATACTGACAGAGACTTCAGTGTTCACTACGCCCAAGTTTACACGCGGTGATTTCAACAGAATCGACCGGCTGGATTAACGAAAACGGGTGAACGGTGGAAAAAGGTAACTAGGGTGTTTAATTTTTATGATTTTAAACAGTTTCCAATTACTGCATGTTAGAAAAGCTTAAATTGATAGATGTACTTAATGTTTTTTTTTTACTGGTTTGATTTAAAATTTAAATCAAAGAACAGACTAACAAGACGGAGGCAGGATGCCCTAGCTACTGGTGGTGGCCCAAGTAACCAAGACGATCTCTCCGAGATTGATAAAAAAATCTTGGATATCGTCGGGGAACAAGCGGTGTATGGTGACATTGAACATAGAGTTCCTGTATTTGTAAGTTACTAAAATGTAAAAATATATTGTCTGAATGAATATGAACCTACTAACAATTTATTATTGTTTTTAGACAACAACCATAGGATGTTGTGGTGTCTGAAGAAATTATCATATCAGGTAAGTAATTGAAATAAAATGCAGGGAGCAAAATCTAACAACAGTTTATCCCATTGTTCTTAGAGCTCTAAAAGTCAGGAAAGATGTTGATGCATTGGCATATAGGTACCTACCACCAAACATAAAGGTTGTTAAACCAATTTTTTTTTTAGAAGTTTATCATGTATGAATTTATTTTGAGTTCAAGACTCAAATGAGAATATGGAGAACAACATAGAGAGCATGGAGAATGTTGTGATCATAGACAGCATTGACCAAGAATCCCTTGAAGAGCCTGAAATGTCACAAGAATTTTTAGAGGCGCTCGGGGAGCCTAAAGGGACTGAAAAAATATTTGGCACTCCCATGACAATATCAACATTCTACAACAATTTGAAAACATTTTGATTAAAGGAATGAAAACAGAAGAAAAAGAAAAGATTTTAAAAGACCTTTGTTTTCTTGAAAATGGAAAATTAATGCAAGCACCAAAGCTTAACATAGAGGTTACTGGTTTATTGACATCTGCAATGAAATTGATGGACAAGATGCTTGATACGAGACAAGAGGATACAGGCTATGTTATTGCCAATATTTGTCACACAATAGACATGATGACAAAACCAAACTTTGATAATTTGACAATTGTCAAAAATTTAAGCAATGCCACAAGACTGTAATTTACATTTAAAATACAGATATTAGAAGAAAGCTGATCAGTCCCATATTGGACAAGAATCTTGACTTAAACCTCAAAAATAACAAGAGGTCTGAGTGGATTTACAGTAAACTAGATGATGCTGTGAAATCAGTGTCGGCCATGAAGAAAGCAAGCTCAATCATAGCACCTCTTAAGAAGACAAAAAAGTGGCGAACACCTCCTCGCCAGCTAAGTCACTTTCATCGAGGGAAAGGAGTAGCTCGAGGAGGATACCAACATCAACTCCGGTACCAGCCACGACAAAGCCAACAGCAGGGCCGTCGACCAGCCCCTGCTCCATCGATGTCGCGGGGAATGAACAGAGGCCGATCCCACTACCCGTAGAGGTAAAATTTGCAGGCAGACTGCAGTATTTTTATTTAACCCGTGTTAACCGAGAGGACACCGGTGTCCTCGCGTTGTCAACCTCAGTCAAACCCCAAGAGGACCCCGGTGTCTTCTCTCACCCACTCCATTGTAGACCATAATTCCGATGCTTAGAGACTATTTTTGTAGGAACAAGTTTGGTTACTTACGTTCTTTGATAAATTTCCTACAAATTGAACGCATCATTTTTATAATCTATGCTCTGATTTTTTTTTTTTCGACTTGACATTTACTGTGTAATATTAGTGCTTAATTAGTGCGCCAAGAATTTCTGTGGGTGATATTGTGTGTGTTTTTACCAGAATTTACTCAAGTAAGTGTTGTTTGTTATTATACAGTTATTATTTAGCTTATAACGATTCTATTTAGAGTATAATTTGCATGAAATACGTTGTCATAAGTAATAAATAAAGCCGTCATAGTTTGTGAACATGTCATCCGATTTTCGTGTAAATTATGATGATGTTTAATTGATGTTTATCGGTAAATGTAATGAAACTATTGTAAAAAGTAACTACAATCGTTTATACAACGATATAATAACGTTTCTGTTCAAATTTAGTGATAAAAAATCTTGACAAAAAAGCGCGGGTAACGGTCGTGTTGCCTTAAAACCAACAAGCCATTTTGGTCCTTATTTGTATGACGCTAAGGACAAAGTTGGTTTGAAACTTTTCTTTTTGTAGGTTTGACTAGGGAAACGTAGTGTGTCGATAAACATGTCGATAAAATTTCGTCATCATCGATAGTAATAGCGGTATTTTATATTTATTGTATATTTATTTTAACATGATAACTTAGTTATTTCTGAAGCTCTAACATGATTATATATATTTATATATGTATATGTATACACGAGTATATATTGTTATTGTTGTTGTTGTTATTGTTTTGTAAAATATATGGATGAATTTTTAGTCACCGTCCAAATTTTTTCTAGGCATTAGGTATCATTCACTAAGTCCATTTTTGAAAAAAAATCGATACATAAAATTTTCATATTAAATCATTTTCTCGAAAAAATTATCCGCTCTGCGTGGTCACAAGTTAAACGTTAATAATACTACACTTGCCGCGCAAATATTCAATGAAAAAGGCAGCGCTCACCCCGCTCACCCCCACCCCGCTACACCTGCGCGACACATTTATGACATCTATCATCTATCGTTAGTCGGTCTCGCGCGCGCACCCTTTCGCGACGCAAGCGCTTACTTCCGTGTTCCCGGCGTTCCCGCGCAACCCGCCGGCGCCGGCGCGACGGCGCCCCGTGCGTATCGTGAATTTATTTACAATGTCGTCATATTCCCACCGCGAGTATTACGAAATGGTGCGATCCTACATACTGAGTGGTGAAAGCTTGAACGGTGCCCGGAGACTGTACGAAACCGAAAGTATTCCTCGCCTTCGCAATCAAGGAATAAATCCTTCATTACCAAATCGCCAAACGATTTTGGCCGCAAATCAGAGGCTATTAGACCATGGCCAATTTATAGTACCTACACACGCTCAAGGACGGGGCAGGCCGAGACTCGCAGTGGAGATCGAAGAAGATATCTTCGATTTCTTTGAACGGAGCCCTAGATCCAGTACGCGAGATGCAGCGCGGCGCTTCGGCGTAAGCCAATATGCCGTGTGGAAACTTCTCCATTCTGCCGGGTTGCACGCGTACCATTTTCAAAAGGCACAGGCCTTGAACGACGCAGATGCAGTTCCCCGTCGAGCCTTCTGTGAGTGGCTGATTGCACACCCCGATGCTAACATTTTGTGGACTGACGAGGCCTTGTTTACTCGAGTGGGGCTGTATAATCATCATAATGAACATTGGTGGTCATTTCGAAACCCACACATGATACGAGAAACGTATCACCAAGTGCGGTTCAGTGCAAATGTGTGGGCTGGAATTGTCGGCAACAAAATACTGGGGCCATATTTCATTGAGGGACGGTTGACCGGGGGCACGTACCTAGATATGTTACGCACAGTAATTGCTGACTTCATGGATGACGTGCCGGTAATCTCCTATCGAGATTTTTATTTTCAACAGGACGGTGCACCGCCTCATTACTCCGCCGCCGTTCGTAATTATTTAAACATCGAACACGGTGATCGTTGGATCGGTCGCGGGGGGCCCGTCGTCTGGCCACCCCGGTCACCAGATCTTACTCCATGTGACTTTTTTTTGTGGGGTGAAATAAAACGACGAGTGTATGTGGAGGAAGCCCAAAACCTAGACCAATTAAAACAGCAAATTGTACGTGCATTCGACGAAGTTAAAAGTGACACTGTAGTGCTCAATAAAATTAAAAACAATGTGCAAAAACGTGCAAGACTCTGTTTAGAGAGAAACGGTATGCATTTTGAACATTTATTAAAGTACTGTTAATTTGATTGTTGATGATTTTGATTAAATTTTTATTATTTGTACATAAGTTGATTCAAATTTTTTAAATACGCCTAATAGCAAAACGTTTTGGCTCAGCTTTTATTAAGGTCTCAAGTTCTTATCTAATTAATTGATTTTTACTTTATTTATACGTACTTAATTGATTAATTAAGGGTTAGATTCTAATCATAGTGAACATAGCACAAACCTTTTGCTTATTGACGGTCCTAAGCCCGTGAAAGTATGAAGGGAAAATTTGCAACTTTGTTTGTATTGTGTTATCAATGAATTCCGGCGGCGCGCGGCGCGCGGGGCGGCCCGGCTCGCGTAGCTTCACCTAGCGCGTACGCACGGCGCGGCAGTGTCCAGAAACATAAACTTTTTATAGATAACTTTGTGAAGTGATATCTCAATATTTTTGTATTGAGTGATACTAAAAGAAAAAACACGTATTCAATGATTTTTGCCAAAGATTAATATATCAAAATTTGGACGGTGACTAAAAATTCATCCTGTATATATATATATATATTTTACAAAACAAAATTAACTGAAGAGACCTAGGATTATATAAGTAATAATGTAATATTTTCTTCTCTTATTATCCTACTTCAAAAAAGGAGGAGGTTCTCAATTCGACTGTTTTTATTTTAGGGTTTTTTACCTCCGTGTTCCGTCATTTATGGACCGATTTGGGACCGAGAGATCCTCGAGGAATTGAGGAAACTCTTTAAAAAATATAGGTACACACACACACCGATTTTAACATTTTTAGTAACAAATCAAGCATTTTCGTTTAGAAAGTATCATTTGGTGAAGAAAAACTGATGAAGAAGACAGCCAACGGAACTCTTCAACGTATAACAGCAAATTATTCGCGATTGCCATAGTCAGATGTCTATACTGGGTTTTTGTACTTACGTAACATGACATTACGACTGTCTATTTTAAAAGAAGCCTGGCAGAGATGTACTGATTAATGTTTAGAAAGAACTTCTTTAGCAATTGTTAACCGATTTCAATGATTCTTTCAAGTTTTGAAAGATTTTCTTTACATACAAAGAAACTAAACTTGCAAACAAAAAACTTTTTTCAAATAAAAACTGACTTCTTAAAAAAACACTAAGGGCCGATTTTTCAATGGTCAGTTAAACGACGAGTTAAGATTAACTCCACAGTTACAAGATTCTCTATTTTTCAATTGACAGTTAAGCTCTAACTGCCAGTTACGCTCACTAACTAACCATTTAACGTAACTGGCCTTAGATACCCCAGTTAGCACGTTAACTGTCGAGATATTTGACGTTTCTGTCATCGCGCGTGTCAGTGTTTCTGTTTGTAGGTTATATTTGTGATAATAATGGATTCTATGAATATTTTTGATTCTATTGACGATGAAACAATCGAAGAAGATTATGCAGTGCTTAATTATTTAAATCCAGACAGAAGACAAAGAGTTGTAAGAGAGAGACCTGATAATATGTCTGAATGGGACGATAAGAAATTTCACAGGAGATTTCGTCTTGAAAAAAGTACTGTGCAATTTTTATTATCACTCATTGGAAGTAAAATCGCCAATACAACAAATAGGTAAGAATTGTTTTCTATCTACAACAAAAACAAGTACTTCCTATTTTCGTAAAGTAACTCTCCGATCTAGTTACATTAGAAAGATACATTAAAACTTATATTTTTCAGAAACGAATCTGTTCCAGCTTTACAGCAAATACTGCTGACTTTGCGATTCTATGCGTGTGGCAGTTTCTACATTACGATTGGTGATTTTGCTGGAATACACAATTCAACTGTATGCAAAATTATAAAAAAAGTAACTGAAGCAATTGCCTCCCTTCGCCAGGAATTTGTAACATTGCCAGCTAACAGAGAAGAAATATTATCTGTACAGGAAGGATTTTATAATATTGCTCGATTTCCAAGGGTCATAGCTGCATTGGATTGTACTCACATCAAGATAATTTCTCCAGGTTAGTTTGTGATCTATACCAATGTTCTTTTAAAAAATTTCGACCTCTGCTCTGTTGTCAAAATTAACATGTATGATTCTATTTACACCCATATCCAAAGGGTGTTCAAAGTGCTTTGTGTGGAGAGAAAGATGAAACCGTAATTAGTATGTTCTTAACACTTATTTCTTTTTTAGGTGGAAATACTGCTGAAAACTACAGGAATCGAAAAGGTTTCTTCTCATTAAATGTGCAAGCTATGTGCACTAGTGACTTAAAATTTGAAGATATTGTAACAAGATGGCCAGGTTCAACACATGACAGTTTGATATTCTCTAACTCTGCAGCCAAATTTCAGTTTGATATGAATAGGTTTCAGAATGGTCTTGTACTAGGTGACAGTGGTTATTTTTTAAATAATTATTTACTGACTCCGTTAAGTGATCCTCGAACAGAAGTTGAAAGACTATATAATGAGTCTCATATCCGTACTCGAAATGTAATTGAGAGATGTTTTGGGGTTTGGAAAAGGAGATTTCCTGTTTTAAGCATAGGACTGCGGTGCCGAATCCCTCTTGCTCAAGACATTATTGTAGCAACAGCAATTTTACATAATCTTGCAAGAAGTAGAAATGAGAGCGAACCACCTATGGATCCTGAAATTCACATACCACAACAACCACAATTTGAAACAATCATTGCTGACCAGCCGGGACATCAACACAATACCACAAGGGACACTATGTTAGAATATTTTGAAAGTTTAGTCAACCACCAATAATAATTAACTTTGAACAGTAGTTTTAACAATTTTATTAAAACATACTTATCTAAAATGTGTTTATTTTATTATACCTCCACTTTACAAGATAGCATAGTCAACTAATGGTGAGGTTGTCACTGCTTTTGAATAGGAATAACAGAATTCAACGGGCTGGGTTTGTTGTCGGTGTTATCAACATACAAATGATGAAAATGTTCATAGGCAAAAGAGACTACCACTACAACTGATGGACCATATTATGTTACCTAATAGCTATCCTCATTTCAAATGTATTATTATTATTACAAAGGCAAATAAAAAAAAACAGTATTTATAAATATTTATTAATTATTATCCAAAATATTTGTTTGGTAATGTACCCTATTACGGAGCTGACTTAGAACAGCTTCATGCATTTCCTGCTTTCTTCTTTCATCATTCTGCATATGCAGAATTTTTAATTCATGCTCTTTTATGGCAATTTCTTTTTGTAGCTCCACTAACTCTAAGCGAGATTTAGTTAATTGGTCCAGTTTTGCAGTCACTCCTAGTTTGGTAATTTTTTGATTTGGTTTTAAACATGGACTAATCTTGGTTTTCAACGCCTTTGGCTTCCATGAAGACCAATTATTCTCTGAAAATGTAATAGTTTTAATTAAATAAATGTTGTTAAATTAATTAATTTAGATGAATATCAACTGGAAAATTGGTAAAGACATACCTTTTTCAGTTTGTTCTACTTCCATATTATTATCTTGTACCTGTAACGGTTGATAGGCGTCAAAGGCATCTTTGTCTGAAAATAAAGTAAAAGTTAGTAGTAAAAGTAGTTCATTTTTTATTCTACCTTAACAAATAGTATGCTAAAAACTTTAACAAGAAAACCCTGCATAAAATTTAATTTCACACCTACCATTTTCAATAGCATTGTCAAATTTCTCCTTTAGTACTTGTTGCCGGTAAAAGTCATCTTGATCTAAAACGAAAAATAATATTAGGGTCCTTCTTTCTTATTTTACATTAAAGATACATGTAGGTTGAACATTCAGAAGAAATGGAACAATCAACAACTCATGTGTGTTCATAATTAATGGTTAAGAGTAAAATCAAACCCACACCTTATTTGGTTCAGCAGACAGGGATTAAAACACATAGCTGAGTAATTAGTGGACATAAAATAAATATAATTATTATTGAATTATATACTTTACCTAAAATACAAGGAATTTCGTCATCTGGTACAACTACTATGTCATTTTCCAACGCTTGTTGTGGCAATGCTTCTGGGATAACTATAACAGCCTCTTTCAGTTTTGATTCTGAAAAAATGAAAAAAAAAAACAATATAGATAGAAGCCTAGGAAAAGATGCTTTAGGCACAAGTCAAGTTTACCAAAACAACTGTATCCATAAAGGTCTAGGTGCTTTATGCTGAATAAATATGTAGCACGTTATTACTTTTGGTTTTATCAACACAACATCACTACCTAATAATACCTATCATGAATAAAAATAACTAAAAATATTTGACTTTTTACCTGGAATTTTGTCACTGTCATTGCGAGCATCTAGCCCAGTGATATTGGAGCATATTGCCATAACCTTCTCCTCAATATCCGTAAAATCTGGGGCTGAAGAAGGCCCGCCACCAGTTCTGTAAAGCTCTTGCCGATGTTTTGCCATCGTTTTCTTCGTTTCTTTTTTAACGCTCTCATATTTTAACTTTAAGCTCTTTGTACTTCTCGCTGTAAAGCCTGTAGCGGCATTAAATAACAAAGTAATTTTATTCCACGCTGCTTCTTTTTCTTTATTGGTTACAGCGTCGGTCTGCTTGTTTTCAATTATTGTGCGATGTTTCGCCACCAAATCGGTCAACAATCTCACTTCGCTCTTGATAAAATTCGTGGAACGTTCACGTTTAACGATATTTTCCATAATTACAACACTGTAGCATAAATTAGTCGATTCACTAAAAACCGACTAATTCTAAATAGTATTCACCAAACTAAATTATCGGTACAACCCTATATGTTCTGATATGTCACAATGGAGGGAGAACGTCACTCAGGACCTCCTATAAAAACGGCTGCACGCATAGGCTCTGTCTTTTTTACATCAAGCGAGCAGCCTACTAATAGATAAGTCCCCAGTTATTGGGTAAGTGAACTCCGCCATTGTGTTCTTTTGCTGCTAAATTTATGTCCCGGCAAGCCATAACTATTTGTAATCTCTGTGTCTATTTAACATGGCTGCCGGCAATGTATTCTGTATCTAATATTAATTAGCACCTAGCTATTCACTATGCACATGTACTCTTAATTGGTTATATGGTTCTCCGCATGGCGTGCATCCTATTCTATTCTCTATAAACTAAATCATGCTCATCCATGCTGTATCATAAACCGGCGACGCTAGTCGACGGTCAATGAGAACCACGTGGCGATGTGACGCCACGCCTTGCCTCTAGTCTGTCAGCCTATTCACCTATCAACTAATCACTGTAAACCACTGCGATGTGTGAGTACCCATCTTCCATCTTCTTCACTGCCTTGAGCTTGCCGCATCTGACGCTTGGCTGGGACACGCACATCGTAGGGGCTTACAGGAACATCTTGAAGCTCAAGCGCCCCCCTTGGCGCTGTTTCAGGGTTCCTGGCGCTGGCTAAACGACTATCGCTGCTTCGCCCACGCTGCACTGCCCTGCTGCTTAACTGTGCTCCCGCGTGCCTACCCACGCGGTGAGAAACACTCACCTGCACGGCCGCCCTACCGCGAGCTACCTTAAGCCGCGGCCGTGTAGTCAGTGGCCTGCCGCTGCTACCTGCTGGCCGTCTGCGCTGCCGCTGCCAGCCACCACCAACGCTGCCTAGGGCTGGTTGCCCTGAGCCCGCTGCCACCTGGTCGACCGCCCTGCCGCGCGTCCCTACCGACGCGTGAGGCCGCCTACCCGGCCTACCTACCGTGCGTGGCGATCGTCGTCTTCTGGTCGCTCAGGGCAGTACCGTATTACCTACCTTCAGTGACAGTGCGTGACCTTTAGAGACACTAGAACCCTAGACCCTAGAAACTTATGTATGTGTAGTGATACAATAAATGTAGAACTAAGTCTTCCGTGTCTCATTTAACTACCTAGAAATCCACTACGCTACAGTGGCGCCCACTCGGTAGTCTCTAAGGTTCTCGCACTGGTCTCTTTCTCCTACGCTCAGCATCGTTGTGGTATTTACTAATAATTTTGTGAGAAAAATAATCTAAAATTTTTTTTATCACCAACCAACAACAATAATAAAATTGTAAAATCTTATAATAAGCTAACTATAAGCCATCGCGTTGCTGAATGTACCTACTATATTAATTGGTGTGTTGTGTATTGTGTTGTCATCCTCTCACTTTGGCCAAGACACCTTTAGCCATCAGTAGATCGGTCTTATGAGTCTGTCTGCACAGAAATCCTGGTTCTTAGTTTAATTTAACCTTGTCAACAAAAGGACACAATGTCTTCTCATAAGATTAACTTCATCCATCTAAGAAAGGCTGAGTTAGAGTATGAGGTGACAATTAGAGGTGGCGACAAGGGGACAGTCATAGAACTTAGGAAGCAAATAAGCAAGCTAGCTAGTAATTATGAAAGTGATGACATTTTGCTCTCCGGGATAGATGAGAAGGATGATCTGAATTGTGTGAGTCAGACAATAACCGAATACACTAACTATCTAACAACGGTGAACTCTGATCGCTCTCTTAGCATAGCACAGTCTAACAGGAATCATATTTACTACCGTCTAGCAAGGATTACACCAACCACACAAGACACAATTAAGCTTAAAAACCAACTTGAGTCACGCTTCACTACCTTAGACACACAGTACAAGGCCCTTCAGACAAAATTCAATACCCCTACGATAGATAACTCTGCCAGTAAACAGCAAGCAGAGACAAGTACACCCAATCCAACTAACATCACGGTCACTTGTCAAAGCCACCAAGGCAATAAACCTAAGTTTGACGGGAACTCGTGTGTCAGATCATTCATACAGAAAATAGAGGAATTTAGACTCAGTAAGAGAATCACTAAAGAGGACATGCTCAATTTCTCTTACGATATATTCACGGGTAACGCTCTACACTGGTACAGACATATAAAATCAAACATTTTGTCTTGGGACCAGTTGATTGACCTACTAAAGTCAGCCTTTGATGGTGAGGACTATGACTACAGGCTACTTTCTGAAATCAGACAGCGTACACAGGGTGACACAGAAAATATAACTATCTACATTTCTATCATGAGTGGCCTCTTTAACCGTCTAAGTAAAAAACTAACAGACGAGGAAAAGTTTGATATTATCTCTCATAATGTCAAACCAGTCTATGCTGATGTGCTAGCCATAAGTAGTGTGCAGACACTGGATCAGTTACAAACAGTTTGCAAAAATTATGAGACATATAAAGCTAGGACTACACACTATCATGAACCAAGCAGAAGTAATCTCAGCACACTTGCACCAGAGTTTGCATACCATAAGCCAAACAAGACAACTAATAGCTACTCAAACAAACACTACAATAAAACACCACACTCAGGTCAGTCAAACTCGGTTTCAGCTATTAAAACTGAAAAACAGTCGTCTTCTAAAAAAGAGACTCCTTCTAAACAAGAGCCTTCCACTAAAGGAGGCCCATTCTGTCCTAGGTGTAGGGTAAATAGTCATTCTTTGAGAAAGTGTAAGGCAGAACGATACCCTATCTGCTTCAAGTGTGGACTCAAGGGTGTCACTTATCCTAAATGTACCAAGTGTCAGCCAAAAAACTAAAGGCAGTGGGTTGTTGTAACCAAATTAATAAACTAAATAACGATGATGGGTGGGCAGATTGGCTATCAAACGTTAAACAATTCTCCACTCATTATGCTGTTACAACAATCCACAACAAACCATTAAATGATACTAGGCCTTACGCCACTATCTCAATCAAAGACTTGACTACTTGTGGACTGCTGGACTCTGGATCCGCAGTTACTATTATTGGTAATAATTTTCATAAAGGTCTGATTAATGAACTAGGCCTAACCCTAGATTCATGTGATAACTCTCTAAAATTTGTAGCCGCTGGGGGACAAATGTTATCACCAATAGGTACCCTAAATCTACCTATTTCTTTTGAAAATAAAAACCATATACTAAAAGCTTATGTAATACCAACAGTTGACATACCCATTCTACTAGGTATAGACTTCTGGAATACCTTTGACCTATTTCCTAAGAACACTAAAGCAATCTTCCTTATGAACCATAACAAGCAGATCATGGAATCTAATCCACCTAACTCTGATCTACACCTTCATTCTTTTGCACAACTATCTAAGGCACAGCAAACAACAGCAGACAATATAATTAAACAGTTCAAAACCGTATCTTCAGACATTAAGGGTATAGGTCGCACTAATCTCATCACACACTGCATTGACACAGGTGACTCGCCTCCTATTAGGCAACGATATTACCGGATGTCTCCTGAAAAACAGCGCATTCTTTGTGATGAGTTAGATGAAATGTTAAAGCTAGATGTTGTTGAGCCATGCGAAAGTCCCTGGTCCTCACCAGTACTGCTAACACCTAAGAAGGATGGTAAATTAAGGTTCTGCCTAGACAGTCGAAAATTAAATTCAGTAACTAAAAAAGATGCTTATAACTTACCTTACATTTCTGAAATTCTAGACAACCTAAAGGATGCTAAATATTTAACAAGTCTAGACCTCTATAAAAGTTTCTGGCAATTACCACTAAATGAAGCTGACAAAAATAAAACTGCTTTTTACATTCCTAGTCGTGGTACCTTTAGATTTAAAACTACACCATTTGGGTTGACCAACGCTCCAGCTACCCAGCAGAGGTTGGTCGATAAATTATTTTACGGCCCAGAATTCGAAAACAGGGTTTTTGCGTTCTTGGATGATGTAGTACTAGTGTCCTCTGATTTTGATCATCACATATCCCTACTCTTAAAGATCCTAAATAAACTAACAGAGGCAAATCTAACTATAAACTTAAATAAATGTCAATTCTTTAGAGATGAACTGAAATACTTGGGTTATATAGTCAATTCTAAAGGTTTACACCCAGACCCAGAGAAGGTTGAAGCTATTACCAACTTTCCAATTCCAACTAACCCAAAGGAAGTAAAACGGTTCTTGGGTACAGCATCCTGGTACAGACGGTTTGTACCTAATTTCAGTTCACTGGCAGCTCCACTAAATAAACTTACCAGTTCCAGCAAAAAGGCTCCACCTTTTGCTTGGACCAATGAGTGCCAAGAATCTTTTGATAAACTAAGAAAGATACTCATAACAGCTCCAGTCTTGTCATGCCCTGACTATAGTTTACCTTTTGAAGTACACACTGATGCCAGTAACTATGGTATTGGTGCTTTGCTTACACAAACAAAGAACGGTGTGGAGCATCCTATTGCATATATGAGTAAGTCCTTAACTAAACCGGAACAAAACTACAGCATTACTGAAAGGGAGGCGTTAGCAGTACTGCTGGCTCTAGAACACTGGCGTTGTTATTTAGAGAACGGTCTAAAATTCACTGTCTACACTGATCACTCTGCGTTAAAGTGGTTCCTAAAACTACAAAATCCTACAGGTAGATTAGCCCGCTGGGGAATTAGACTCTCTGCATTTAACTTTGATGTCAAACACCGCCGTGGTTCAGACAATACCCTTCCAGATGCTTTGTCCCGAGCTCTTCCAGTGGCTGAATTGTCCACCCAGTCCACACTTGAAACAAACGATACGTGGTACCTAAACATTTACAAGGGCTGCCTACACAACCCAACATCTTTTCCTAACTACTTAATTAAAAATGATAAATTATATCGTCATATGAAAAGTAAATTCGCAATCTTTGATGAGTTTGACTGGAAGGAGGTTGTCCCATCTGAGTCTAGGTCAAAGGTAATAGCTGACAACCATGCAGAACCCACATCAGGTCACTTAGGCATCTATAAAACTTACAAAAGACTAACACTTCGTTACTACTGGCCAGGTATGCACAGTGACGTAGTGAAAACTGTAACTTCATGTGAAACTTGTATTGCTCACAAACAAGTAAACCATGCCCCTCTGGGTATCATGGGTAAGCCTAAGGAGTGCTCTCGGCCATTCCAAATGGTCAGCATTGACATTGTTGGTCCCCTACCTGTTTCCAGACGCCAGAACGCTTATCTTTTCGTGATTACCTGCTGCTTCTCTAAATACTGCCTTCTTTTCCCAATGAGGAATGCAACTTCAAAGATAATCTGTAAACTACTAGAGGATAACTTGTTCTTGGTACATGGAATACCACAATGTATAATACTAGATAATGGCACTCAGTTCACTTCTAATGAAACTAAAGCTTTGTTCAGTAAATATAAAATCCCTAGCGTACACTATACACCTAGGTATGCACCACAGATTAATACTGTGGAAAGATATAATAAAACTATCATAACAGCTGTTTCCACCTACATAAATAATGACCAACGTTCTTGGGACTTGCATATACCTGCAGTACAATTTGCTCTTAACAGTTCAACTAGTGAAGTAACCGGTTTCACTCCTGCATTCCTTGTATTCGGTAGAGAGTTAGTAGCTGATGGCTCTCACTACCAAAGTGCTGATATCAAGGAAATAGTATTTCAACCTAGAGATCAATATGCTGAAAATCTTGGTTTTCTCTCTAACATATTTGATCAAGTACAATCTGCCTTGCTGAAGGCTCACTCTAGAAATGCTACTGACTACAACTTGCGTCGCAAGAATGTAGAATATAATGTAGGCGATGTAGTCTGGAAACGTACCTATTACCAAAGCGATAAGGAAAAGTATTTCAGTAAAAAACTTGCTCCAAAATTCACTAAGTGTAAAGTATCTGCTAAACAATCGCCTATTGTTTATGATTTGGTAGATATGCAGGGTAAACCTCTGGGTACCTGGCATGTCAAGGACTTAAGGCGAAATAGTCCACCGTAATTACCCGTAGGCCTAGCTAACTAGTGTTTGATCCATACAGGGTCAAACGATGCCAAGGGTAAAAAATACTACGACATCTATCAACAACCAGTCGTAGAAGGTCTACTTGTACCTAAGATTAGTCCTAAACTAGTCAATGGCGTGCAGGAAAATCTGCATCCGCCAACTACCTACACTAACTATAATATAGTAACTGCTATTAATGTGGCATACAACACGTCCACAGAGGTTTATCTAATTGCTTCTGGGCTGCATGGTTGTAAGTTACATACCTTAAATTCTGTACCTAACTAGCTACACACACACACACACACACACTCACTTACATACTGCTGTCACACTCTTCACTGTGCTTATTAAAAGTGTAAGCACCTTTCTGTTAAAACGGCGTTGCCATAGAGGGTATTGTGGATCCCAAGGGATGATTATTTATTTTGTAGCAGAATATGCTCTATGGTACACTACCCTTATTTTTGAGTTGTTATTATCATGTTCCAACAAGAACATCTTAAAGACAGTGCCTACACATAGGTGACTGCAATAATACTAAACATTCTATGTGCATATTACACATGTAAGCATCTTCTGTTGCTTAAAACACTCACTGCCATAGCACTGCATGCTGTGGTCACTAAGGAGTGTATTTATTTTTATTAGATAGCAGAGTAGGTCATTAGGAACTACTATAAAACATTTGTGTTGTTTGTGTTACTGTAAACACTAACAAGTCTGCACTTTCATGAAGAATAACTGCAAAATTGAAATTGCAGACATTGTCCTACCCTATAATATGATAACTTAAAACTAAATTAGTTACAACTAGAATTTAAAACTTAAAATAGTAGAACTATAACTATAGAATTCAAACACTAGGCTCTAAACCAGTGTCTAAAACATTCATGACCAAGTTCATGGATATTCTAACAACTGTTGGCCTAAGCCACAGTTGGACCTCATCTCGGCCTACCCCGTTGATAGAGGACTATTAATTGTGCTAATGGCCCTACACCATAGCACCTAATTTTATCATGGCTAACCATTGATAAAATACAACTGTTAGTCAGTTGGATCTCCTACCGCCTACCCGGTAGCAAGACACTAACACTTCTGGCTCTAAACCAGGTGTTTTCTAACTATGAGCGGATTGCAACTCAATAAACAAGCCTAAACAGCTACCTAAATACATATCTAAACTATCAAAAATCTAATACTAGCTGTAATCTAAACACTAGTTACAACTACATACACACTATAATCTATAAAGTCTTGTATAAAAACTAACTTCACTAAATAAATGCTAATTGATTGTTGATAAACACATACTGTAAACCTCTCATAAATGACACGTAATCCTTACACATAATTAAAAACTAAACTTTAGTCCATAACGTTAACGACTTCTACAACTTCTGTAACTTAACAATTAATTCATAACCAAGCATGTTAAACAAATAAATTTAACCTATAATGCTGAGATGTCTTAACTAACCTAACTTTACAAGTGTCATCGACTTATAAAATTTTATTCAACTTTGACGTTTGACACTTCTTTGACTTTGACACTTAACTATTAGCCTTTCTGCTTGTCATTGTTTTATCGTTCAGAAATTTTAAACCCTACATTAAGGACTCAGACTAAAAATTATATAACAATAAAATGTGTCATAGACATAGAACATAGACAAAACATAAATCAATTTAACATAGACATGGAACTTAAACTTAGCATGGACACTTAAGATTTTAAAACTTTAACAATTTTTTTTAAATGCAAGTTAACTTAAAATAAACTAGATACTTGCGGTTTTTTTTTAAACTAATACTATTTAAATTGCATTTTTATTTTTTTCTTGATATCATTCATTGACAATGAAGACTACATCTTCATGTTCGGATTACACACTTAGACATGGTCCAGCACTCACTTGACAGTGTTTGTACTATAACTACTACACTTCATAATAGTGTTCAGCAATCAATGGTGATCTTTAATTTTCGTTTCTAAATTTAACAGAACCTACATTATACACATTACCCTGCAATTTAACACCTCAGCGACCTGACCCCCAAGGAGATACACTTGCACTATCTTGTTGTTTTTCCGACTGACTGTCTTGAGTTAAGCTACTCTAAATTAGTTTACCTCTTGTGTGTTTAGTAAGTCACTGACTTAGGACTACATTCAAGTCAGTGACGGACTTTGAATGATGGATGTTTGACGATGGATAATTGATGATGGGATGGAAGCACGCGAATGAGATGTATGTACGTACAGGTAGTCAGTCTAAGTGGTTTAGGCCTTCTAGCGGATTTACCCTAGGGAAAATCCTTTCTTTGCAGGCGGGGTACTGTAGCATAAATTAGTCGATTCACTAAAAACCGACTAATTCTAAATAGTATTCACCAAACTAAATTATCGGTACAACCCTATATGTTCTGATATGTCACAATGGAGGGAGAACGTCACTCAGGACCTCCTATAAAAACGGCTGCACGCATAGGCTCTGTCTTTTTTACATCAAGCGAGCAGCCTACTAATAGATAAGTCCCCAGTTATTGGGTAAGTGAACTCCGCCATTGTGTTCTTTTGCTGCTAAATTTATGTCCCGGCAAGCCATAACTATTTGTAATCTCTGTGTCTATTTAACATGGCTGCCGGCAATGTATTCTGTATCTAATATTAATTAGCACCTAGCTATTCACTATGCACATGTACTCTTAATTGGTTATATGGTTCTCCGCATGGCGTGCATCCTATTCTATTCTCTATAAACTAAATCATGCTCATCCATGCTGTATCATAAACCGGCGACGCTAGTCGACGGTCAATGAGAACCACGTGGCGATGTGACGCCACGCCTTGCCTCTAGTCTGTCAGCCTATTCACCTATCAACTAATCACTGTAAACCACTGCGATGTGTGAGTACCCATCTTCCATCTTCTTCACTGCCTTGAGCTTGCCGCATCTGACGCTTGGCTGGGACACGCACATCGTAGGGGCTTACAGGAACATCTTGAAGCTCAAGCGCCCCCCTTGGCGCTGTTTCAGGGTTCCTGGCGCTGGCTAAACGACTATCGCTGCTTCGCCCACGCTGCACTGCCCTGCTGCTTAACTGTGCTCCCGCGTGCCTACCCACGCGGTGAGAAACACTCACCTGCACGGCCGCCCTACCGCGAGCTACCTTAAGCCGCGGCCGTGTAGTCAGTGGCCTGCCGCTGCTACCTGCTGGCCGTCTGCGCTGCCGCTGCCAGCCACCACCAACGCTGCCTAGGGCTGGTTGCCCTGAGCCCGCTGCCACCTGGTCGACCGCCCTGCCGCGCGTCCCTACCGACGCGTGAGGCCGCCTACCCGGCCTACCTACCGTGCGTGGCGATCGTCGTCTTCTGGTCGCTCAGGGCAGTACCGTATTACCTACCTTCAGTGACAGTGCGTGACCTTTAGAGACACTAGAACCCTAGACCCTAGAAACTTATGTATGTGTAGTGATACAATAAATGTAGAACTAAGTCTTCCGTGTCTCATTTAACTACCTAGAAATCCACTACGCTACAACACATAAGACACACACACAACACAGAACAGAAGTTACTCGAACGGATTGCGGAAAGAAAATATTAACACGGAGACAAGCCGACAAGGTTTAAGGTTATGAATTCCCGTGTTATTATGACAACCGCTGTCAGTACGTTGAAAGTTGTGTGTCTCTTTCTAAAATCAGTAAACTTACATAAGCACGTCTCGCTCACGCAAATGTAGCGTGAAGCTAGTCACAAAAATCGGTCAGGTAAATAACTGGACGCTAACTGAGCTTTGAAAAATTGAAACTCTTTAATCGTTCTATAAAATATCAGTTAAAGTTACTGAACTGTTAGCAGTCTGACGTTTTAACTGGCTCTTGAAAAATCGGCCCTAACAGGTGAAAACTAACTCCAGTTTTACAACATGTCAAATTGGCGCGTGAATGAGAAGCCTCCTGGGGACTTCCTGGATCTTCTATATGACGAGGAAGATCCGGACGTCGAAGGGGAGAGCGGCGATGAACTCGAGGAGTTTGTGGACGATGAGGTTGTAATGTTTGCCTTATAATTTGTGAACTTTTTTTATCGCATTTTGAGGGGAATATTTTGCATGGATATTTTATATTTCTTTGTACATTTTAAAATGACGTCTCGCATCGCTGTTCATCGCCGGGACCCATGGGGAGCTGTCCTGGAGTGGTATTGTGTCTATTGTGGTTTGCTGAATGTGATTTATTGGTTATTGGTGGCGGTGTATTTGCATGTTTTTTTTGTATGTTTAGGATGAACCATGGGAGCATTTACCTTCACCGGAGGCTCCCCCCTACTCTCCTCTCACGTCACCAGAGCGCCCTACAGGAAGGCGGTCGGTTATAACGGTAATACTAGTTTTCTTCTGATCGATTTAAAATATTTCTGTATTTATTACAGTTGGATTTCAGTGGTTTTAACGTTTGAATATTTATTTTAGGATTCATCGCCGCGTCCTTCAGCGTCCCGCGACAGGTCACTATCCCCAATATTAATGAATCTGTCGTCGCAATTGTAAGTTTATATCTACTGATATTATTTAGGAGTACTCATCTTCCGTGTCTTACAGATATTGTCGTATATGAAATAAATGTAGTAAAAGTATTTATTTTTATAGCAAACTTGCACCTGAGACTCTACCACGAGTCATTAGAATATTTGGGGAGAGTGGCCAACCGCTGGACGCTGGGACCGGCATTGAGGTGGACGATGGCGCCATGGATGCGGCGGTGGCGGTCGACATGGCCGCTTTTTGGTCCCCGGATGCCCACGATTTGTATGTGTCCCCCGAGGAGCGTGTAATGAATGATAGTGAACGAAATGAAAGGGAAGCTAGTGAAAGAAGAATGAGTAGGCGAAGAGGTGGACGAAGGGGTGTGCGAGGACCGAATGTAGGAGGGCGTGGGCATCCACGTCACTATAACTATAGATTGGGTAATAAAGTAATAAGTCGCGTCACCACTATAAAAGACTTAGGTGTGACTTTTGACTCTGGTCTGACATTTAGGGATCACGTGTCCACGCTCGCCAAGGAATCTTTTAGGCGCTTGGGTTTTGTTCTGCGAAATGCTCGTGATTTTCACAACCCAAGTGTAATTAAGCTTCTTTACACCACTTTGGTTCGTAGCAAACTTGAGGCTGGTGCCTGTATCTGGCATCCTTATACAGCGACTCAAACTTTAAGGCTAGAAAAGGTGCAAAAAACTTTCCTGAGGTTTCTGTATAAAAAGATGTTTCACGTCTTTCCTTATATGTACCCTACTAATTACCTCCTCGGAGTGTTGGGCTTCAATTCGTTGGAGGTTAGACGAGGCCTTCAACAGGTTATAGTGGCCTGCAAAACTCTTAGAGGACGCATCGATAGTCTCGAGCTTCACGATCTTTTCTGTCGGCTATTTGCTCCTGACAAATACATTGGACATCGCCAAAGCCGTCGACGCAAGCTATTCGCGCCGCCCTCATCTAAAACTGTCGCCAGAGCTGAATCCCCAGTGTGTCGTACTTTAAGGATGCTTAACGCCCTCCTGACTTCCAATCCTGAATGTGATCTGTTTGCCGATGAATGGAGTAGAATTATGTGTGTGTGTCTGATGTTTTGTGAGAGAAAGTATGCTAGGGTGTCCTCTATTATATGTTAGTATTTTAAATCCTTATGTTAATTAATGTAATTGGTGTTACCGTTTTAATTAACAATAAAATAAATAAATAAATAAATAAAAAAAAAAAAAAACCGAACCGGGGCCGCAGGGGGATGAATCAGTGGGAGGTGGGCACCCACTGACTGAAATCTGGACGAATGACGAAGACGTTCCCCCTGAACTAGTAAGTTTGGCGACGGACGTATTACGAAGACGACAGATGAGAATGCAAGGTGCTGCCAGAGCTAAGAGAGAAAATGAACGAGAGGTTGATAGCGGGTATCCAACGTGGCAATGCTGCCAGTCTTCTGGGCACGTTTCCTGATGACAGCGATGGGGAGGAGTACTTTGACGCCTGAGTGTTCCGATTTTTTTTTTTTTCTAGAAGGGGGTTTTTGTATTTTTTTTTTCTTTACTATTTTATTTGTAGGTAGTTTAAGTGTACATATTTAATTTATTTTAATTAGTTTTATTGTATTTTAGATTTTAGTCGTTATTTAAATTAAGTATTAATTAACCCTGTATTAGTGCCTTATTCATTTTAATGTTACTCATTCGTCACTTGTCCCCAAAGGTTCAATTGAAAATCAGCCTCAGGCAGCATCTCAGCATCTGTCTGGCATTACCGCTGAAATGAGCTTTTTGGCGCAGCCGTGAGACATGCCATTTTTGAGTCTTTTTTTTTGTTATTATGTTATTTTTTTTTCTGTGCGTGTATCCAACTGTTGCCAATAAATGTATTTTCTTTCTTTCTTTTCTTTATTCATATGATCATAAAAATGGTGCACCACAAAATATTGAGGGAATAATATTAACGAGCCAAATCAAGCTAGGCGTGAAATAGTACAACGAACAAAGATTAGCGTAAACAAACAAACAGACAAACAGACAGACTTTTTTTTTGGATTCGTGCTCTATTACTGTTTCTAAAACCCCCTCAATTATTTTTTTTAAAATATATTCAATGTACAGACACAGTTTTTTTACTGTTTTATTTTATATGTATAGATATAGATAATGTGATTCCAACTTTGTAAATACGCCAAAACACGGGAAATTTATTTTACCTACGTAAACATTTTTTTTTATGTTGTAAGTTGACGTAGTTTTGACCGTCCTAAGCCGGCAAAGTATGAAGGGAAAGTTGAAATGTATTAGGAATGAAATCGTGAGCAACTTACCTATTTTAGGTGACTCGGGAGGGTTCAAAGAGTTCACGCACAAAAACGCGTACGACGTAGTGTACCTACAGCAGCATTCGCTAGCGCGATGCGCAACTATTTGATACTTTGTATGACTTACTACATTTTGAAGGTTTTTCATAATTGCATTAATAATATTTTTGATTTGCGTAATAGTAGCCCTAATGCAATTAGTATCGTGAGTAGTGTCTTAGTTTAGAATAATGCTCATGACTTCAATTGCACCTGTATAAGATACTTCATGAAATTCCAGGAAAAATAGATGATGAAACATACAGAAATAGTGTCGTAAGATAAAGATATTTAAGAGGTAAATAAAGATATTGACCTATTTGGACTACTTTAAGGTCAATTGTTTGTCGTAGCTAGAAATTTCAAGTCGTTTTGGGGTTCGAACTTCTTAGTTAACGATAGATACAAATCATACAGTTCAAAATGATGGTGTTCTCTGGTGAGTGAACTAATAGTGTCAGACGATGCACAGCAGCATATAAAACTTACTATAACTATAGATGAGCAATTAGAACTTACGAGGTTATTCGAACGGATGGGAATTTAATATAATCATAATCAGTTCAATAACTGATGAAACCAAGTTATTCTTTTAAACGTCATTAATATCACAGTATAAATATTAATACAGTAGGACGACGCCTTTGATCTCTGGAAAAATGCCGACAACTTCTACACGCGTTAGACTTGAATAATACCTCCCGCACTACGAACATCGTTTTGTTCGCAGTGCGGGAGCGGCTTTCCCGCGTCTCGCCTCTCACACCCGCACGATTGCCCTGTCTAGACGGCTTAGTCGGACGACTGTATGTTTTTAGACTGTGTTAATATCATTGATAATTTCAATTTCAATTTAGATCAATGACGAATGGGATATCAATACGGCCATTCAGGAGCAAGAATTGGCTTTAGAGGAAAAATAACGCGCTGACAAAGAAGCAATTGACGCACGTGCCGACGTGTAGGTTGTCTATGTAGCCGGTGCCCGCAATGCGGGTGGACTGGCCTTTGAAGCTGCATTCGTCACTCAGCGAGCCACGAACGCCAGGCTTGCATTTAAAGCTGCAAAGGCTAAAACTGAACGCATAAAGAGGGCAGCTGAACTTAGGGTATACGCCAAAAGGGTAAGTATTTCAGAAAATACATAAGTACACAAACGGTTCAACACCAAATATTTTTTTTAGATAATTCAGTTTGACATTTAAGGATGAAAGTCGTAGATCTTAATCATAATATTTATCATTGATAATTTCAATTTCAATTCAGATCAATGACGAATGGGATATCAATACGGCCATTCAGGAGCAAGAATTGGCTTTAGAGGAAAAATAACGCGCTGACAAAGAAGCAATTGACGCACGTGCCGACGTGGAGGTTGCCTATGTTGCCGGTGCCCGCAATGCGGGTGGACTGGCCTTTGAAGCTGCATTCGTCACTCAGCGAGCCACGAACGCCAGGCTTGCATTTAAAGCTGCAAAGGCTAAAACTGAACGCATAAAGAGGGCAGCTGAACTTAGGGTATACGCCAAAAGGGTAAGTATTTCAGAAAATACATAAGTACACAAAAGGTTCAACACCAAATATTTTTTTTAGATAATTCAGTTTGACATTTAAGGATGAAAGTCGTAGATCTTAATCATAATATTTATCATTGATAATTTCAATTTCAATTCAGATCAATGACGAATGGATATCCATACGGCCATTCAGGAGCAAGAATTGGCTTTAGAGGAAAAATAACGCGCTGACAAAGAAGCAATTGACGCACGGGCCGACGTGGAGGTTGCCTATGTTGCCGGTGCCCGTAATGCGGGTAGACTAGCCTTTGAAGCTGCATTCGTCAATCAGCGAGCCACGAACGCCAGGCTTGCATTTAAAGCTGCAAAGGCTAAAACTGAACGCATAAAGAGGGCAGCTGAACTTAGGGTATACGCCAAAAGGGTAAGTATTTCAGAAAATACATAAGTACACAAACGGTTCAACACCAAATATTTTTTTTAGATAATTCAGTTTGACATTTAAGGATGAAAGTCGTAGATCTTAATCATAATATTTATCATTGATAATTTCAATTTCAATTCAGATCAATGACGAATGGATATCCATACGGCCATTCAGGAGCAAGAATTGGCTTTAGAGGAAAAATAACGCGCTGACAAAGAAGCAATTGACGCACGTGCCGACGTGGAGGTTGCCTATGTTGCCGGTGCCCGCAATGCGGGTAGACTAGCCTTTGAAGCTGCATTCGTCACTCAGCGAGCCACGAACGCCAGGCTTGCATTTAAAGCTGCAAAGGCTAAAACTGAACGCATAAAGAGGGCAGCTGAACTTGAGGTATACGCCAAAAGGGTAAGTATTTCAGAAAATACATAAGTACACAAACGGTTCAACACCAAATATTTTTTTTAGATTATTCAGTTTGACATTTAGGGATGAAAGTCGTAGATCTTGATGATAATATTTAAAGGTGATACAGAATTGTACAGAATAAACGTTTATCATTTGCTTTCTTTTTTACGTCATTTATATCATTGATAATTTCAATTTCAATTCAGATCAATGACAAATGGATATCAATACGGCCATTCAGGAGCAAGAATTGGCTTTAGAGGAAAAATAACGCGCTGACAAAGAAGCAATTGACGCACGTGCCGACGTGGAGGTTGCCTATGTTGCCGGTGCCCGCAATGCGGGTAGACTAGCCTTTGAAGCTGCATTCGTCAATCAGCGAGCCACGAACGCCAGGCTTGCATTTAAGCTGCAAAGGCTAAAACTGAACGCATAAAGAGGGCAGCTGAACTTGAGGTATACGCCAAAAGGGTAAGTATTTCAGAAAATACATAAGTACACAAACGGTTCAACACCAAATATTTTTTTTAGATAATTCAGTTTGACATTTAAGGATGAAAGTCGTAGATCTTGATCATAATGTTTAAAGGTGATACAGAATTGTACAGAATAAACGTTTATCATTTGCTTTCTTTTTTACGTCATTTATATCATTGATAATTTCAATTTCAATTCAGTTCAATGACAAATGGATATCAATACGGCCATTCAGGAGCAAGAATTGGCTTTAGAGGAAAAATAACGCGCTGACAAAGAAGCAATTGACGCACGTGCCGACGTGGAGGTTGCCTATGTTGCCGGTGCCCGCAATGCGGGTAGACTAGCCTTTGAAGCTGCATTCGTCAATCAGCGAGCCACGAACGCCAGGCTTGCATTTAAAGCTGCAAAGGCTAAAACTGAACGCATAAAGAGGGCAGCTGAACTTGAGGTATACGCCAAAAGGGTAAGTATTTCAGAAAATACATAAGTACACAAACGGTTCAACACCAAATATTTTTTTTAGATAATTCAGTTTGACATTTAAGGATGAAAGTCGTAGATCTTAATCATAATATTTAAAGGTGATACAGAATTGTACAGAATAAACGTTTATCATTTGCTTTCTTTTTTACGTCATTTATATCATTGATAATTTCAATTTCAATTCAAATCAATGACGAATGGATATCAATACGGCCATTCAGGAGCAAGAATTGGCTTTAGAGGAAAAATGACGCGCTGACAAAGAAGCAATTGACGCACGTGCCGACGTGGAGGTTGCCTATGTTGCCGGTGCCCGCAATGCGGGTAGACTAGCCTTTGAAGCTGCATTCGTCACTCAGCGAGCCACGAACGCCAGGCTTGCATTTAAAGCTGCAAAGGCTAAAACTGAACGCATAAAGAGGGCAGCTGAACTTGAGGTATACGCCAAAAGGGTAAGTATTTCAGAAAATACATAAGTACACAAACGGTTCAACACCAAATATTTTTTTTAGATAATTCAGTTTGACATTTAAGGATGAAAGTCGTAGATCTTGATCATAATGTTTAAAGGTGATACAGAATTGTACAGAATAAACGTTTATCATTTGCTTTCTTTTTTACGTCATTTATATCATTGATAATTTCAATTTCAATTCAGATCAATGACAAATGGATATCAATACGGCCATTCAGGAGCAAGAATTGGCTTTAGAGGAAAAATAACGCGCTGACAAAGAAGCAATTGACGCACGTGCCGACGTGGAGGTTGCCTATGTTGCCGGTGCCCGCAATGCGGGTAGACTAGCCTTTGAAGCTGCATTCGTCAATCAGCGAGCCACGAACGCCAGGCTTGCATTTAAGCTGCAAAGGCTAAAACTGAACGCATAAAGAGGGCAGCTGAACTTGAGGTATACGCCAAAAGGGTAAGTATTTCAGAAAATACATAAGTACACAAACGGTTCAACACCAAATATTTTTTTTAGATAGTTCAGTTTGACATTTAAGGATGAAAGTCGTAGATCTTGATCATAATGTTTAAAGGTGATACAGAATTGTACAGAATAAACGTTTATCATTTGCTTTCTTTTTTACGTCATTTATATCATTGATAATTTCAATTTCAATTCAGTTCAATGACAAATGGATATCAATACGGCCATTCAGGAGCAAGAATTGGCTTTAGAGGAAAAATAACGCGCTGACAAAGAAGCAATTGACGCACGTGCCGACGTGGAGGTTGCCTATGTTGCCGGTGCCCGCAATGCGGGTAGACTAGCCTTTGAAGCTGCATTCGTCAATCAGCGAGCCACGAACGCCAGGCTTGCATTTAAAGCTGCAAAGGCTAAAACTGAACGCATAAAGAGGGCAGCTGAACTTGAGGTATACGCCAAAAGGGTAAGTATTTCAGAAAATACATAAGTACACAAACGGTTCAACACCAAATATTTTTTTTAGATAATTCAGTTTGACATTTAAGGATGAAAGTCGTAGATCTTAATCATAATATTTAAAGGTGATACAGAATTGTACAGAATAAACGTTTATCATTTGCTTTCTTTTTTACGTCATTTATATCATTGATAATTTCAATTTCAATTCAAATCAATGACGAATGGATATCAATACGGCCATTCAGGAGCAAGAATTGGCTTTAGAGGAAAAATGACGCGCTGACAAAGAAGCAATTGACGCACGTGCCGACGTGGAGGTTGCCTATGTTGCCGGTGCCCGCAATGCGGGTAGACTAGCCTTTGAAGCTGCATTCGTCACTCAGCGAGCCACGAACGCCAGGCTTGCATTTAAAGCTGCAAAGGCTAAAACTGAACGCATAAAGAGGGCAGCTGAACTTAGGGTATACGCCAAAAGGGTAAGTATTTCAGAAAATACATAAGTACACAAACGGTTCAACACCAAATATTTTTTTTAGATAATTCAGTTTGACATTTAAGGATGAAAGTCGTAGATCTTAATCATAATATTTATCATTGATAATTTCAATTTCAATTCAGATCAATGACGAATGGATATCCATACGGCCATTCAGGAGCAAGAATTGGCTTTAGAGGAAAAATAACGCGCTGACAAAGAAGCAATTGACGCACGTGCCGACGTGGAGGTTGCCTATGTTGCCGGTGCCCGCAATGCGGGTAGACTAGCCTTTGAAGCTGCATTCGTCAATCAGCGAGCCACGAACGCCAGGCTTGCATTTAAAGCTGCAAAGGCTAAAACTGAACGCATAAAGAGGGCAGCTGAACTTAGGGTATACGCCAAAAGGGTAAGTATTTCAGAAAATACATAAGTACACAAACGGTTCAACACCAAATATTTTTTTTAGATAATTCAGTTTGACATTTAAGGATGAAAGTCGTAGATCTTAATCATAATATTTATCATTGATAATTTCAATTTCAATTCAGATCAATGACGAATGGATATCCATACGGCCATTCAGGAGCAAGAATTGGCTTTCGAGGAAAAATAACGCGCTGACAAAGAAGCAATTGACGCACGTGCCGACATGGAGGTTGCCTATGTTGCCGGTGCCCGCAATGCGGGTAGACTAGCCTTTGAAGCTGCATTCGTCACTCAGCGAGCCACGAACGCCAGGCTTGCATTTAAAGCTGCAAAGGCTAAAACTGAACGCATAAAGAGGGCAGCTGAACTTGAGGTATACGCCAAAAGGGTTAGTATTTCAGAAAATACATAAGTACACAAACGCTTCCACACCGAATATTTTATAGATTATTCAGTTTGACATTTAAGGATGAAAGTCGTAGATCTTGATCATAATATTTAAAGGTGATACAGAATTGTACAGAATAAACGTTTATCATTTGGTTTCTTTTTTACGTCATTTATATCATTGATAATTTCATTTTCAATGCATATCAATGACGAATGGATATCAATACGGCCATTCAGGAGCAAGAATTGGCTTTAGAGGAAAAATAACGCGCTGACAAAGAAGCAATTGACGCACGTACCGACGTGGAGGTTGCCTATGTTGCCGGTGCCCGCAATGCGGGTAGACTAGCCTTTGAAGCTGCATTCGTCACTCAGCGAGCCACGAACGCCAGGCTTGCATTTAAAGCTGCAAAGGCTAAAACTGAACGCATAAAGAGGGCATCTGAACTTGAGGTATACGCCAAAAGGGTTAGTATTTCAGAAAATACATAAGTACACAAACGCTTCCACACCGAATATTTTATAGATTATTCAGTTTGACATTTAAGGATGAAAGTCGTAGATCTTGATCATAATGTTTAAAGGTGATACAGAATTGTACAGAATAAACGTTTATCATTTGCTTTCTTTTTTACGTCATTTATATCATTGATAATTTCAATTTCAATTCAGTTCAATGACAAATGGATATCAATACGGCCATTCAGGAGCAAGAATTGGCTTTAGAGGAAAAATAACGCGCTGACAAAGAAGCAATTGACGCACGTGCCGACGTGGAGGTTGCCTATGTTGCCGGTGCCCGCAATGCGGGTAGACTAGCCTTTGAAGCTGCATTCGTCAATCAGCGAGCCACGAACGCCAGGCTTGCATTTAAGCTGCAAAGGCTAAAACTGAACGCATAAAGAGGGCAGCTGAACTTGAGGTATACGCCAAAAGGGTAAGTATTTCAGAAAATACATAAGTACACAAACGGTTCAACACCAAATATTTTTTTTAGATTATTCAGTTTGACATTTAGGGATGAAAGTCGTAGATCTTGATGATAATATTTAAAGGTGATACAGAATTGTACAGAATAAACGTTTATCATTTGCTTTCTTTTTTACGTCATTTATATCATTGATAATTTCAATTTCAATTCAGATCAATGACAAATGGATATCAATACGGCCATTCAGGAGCAAGAATTGGCTTTAGAGGAAAAATAACGCGCTGACAAAGAAGCAATTGACGCACGTGCCGACGTGGAGGTTGCCTATGTTGCCGGTGCCCGCAATGCGGGTAGACTAGCCTTTGAAGCTGCATTCGTCAATCAGCGAGCCACGAACGCCAGGCTTGCATTTAAGCTGCAAAGGCTAAAACTGAACGCATAAAGAGGGCAGCTGAACTTGAGGTATACGCCAAAAGGGTAAGTATTTCAGAAAATACATAAGTACACAAACGGTTCAACACCAAATATTTTTTTTAGATAATTCAGTTTGACATTTAAGGATGAAAGTCGTAGATCTTGATCATAATGTTTAAAGGTGATACAGAATTGTACAGAATAAACGTTTATCATTTGCTTTCTTTTTTACGTCATTTATATCATTGATAATTTCAATTTCAATTCAGTTCAATGACAAATGGATATCAATACGGCCATTCAGGAGCAAGAATTGGCTTTAGAGGAAAAATAACGCGCTGACACAGAAGCAATTGACGCACGTGCCGACGTGGAGGTTGCCTATGTTGCCGGTGCCCGCAATGCGGGTAGACTAGCCTTTGAAGCTGCATTCGTCAATCAGCGAGCCACGAACGCCAGGCTTGCATTTAAAGCTGCAAAGGCTAAAACTGAACGCATAAAGAGGGCAGCTGAACTTGAGGTATACGCCAAAAGGGTAAGTATTTTAGAAAATACATAAGTACACAAACGGTTCAACACCAAATATTTTTTTTAGATAATTCAGTTTTACATTTAAGGATGAAAGTCGTAGATCTTAATCATAATATTTAAAGGTGATACAGAATTGTACAGAATAAACGTTTATCATTTGCTTTCTTTTTTACGTCATTTATATCATTGATAATTTCAATTTCAATTCAGATCAATGACGAATGGATATCAATACGGCCATTCAGGAGCAAGAATTGGCTTTAGAGAAAAAATGACGCGCTGACAAAGAAGCAATTGACGCACGTGCCGACGTGGAGGTTGCCTATGTTGCCGGTGCCCGCAATGCGGGTAGACTAGCCTTTGAAGCTGCATTCGTCACTCAGCGAGCCACGAACGCCAGGCTTGCATTTAAAGCTGCAAAGGCTAAAACTGAACGCATAAGAGGGCAGCTGAACTTGAGGTATACGCCAAAAGGGTTAGTATTTCAGAAAATACATAAGTACACAAACGCTTCCACACCGAATATTTTATAGATTATTCAGTTTGACATTTAAGGATGAAAGTCGTAGATCTTGATCATAATGTTTAAAGGTGATACAGAATTGTACAGAATAAACGTTTATCATTTGCTTTCTTTTTTACGTCATTTATATCATTGATAATTTCAATTTCAATTCAGATCAATGACGAATGGATATCAATACGGCCATTCAGGAGCAAGAATTGGCTTTAGAGGAAAAATAACGCGCTGACAAAGAAGCAATTGACGCACGTGCCGACGTGGAGGTTGCCTATGTTGCCGGTGCCCGCAATGCGGGTAGACTAGCCTTTGAAGCTGCATTCGTCAATCAGCGAGCCACGAACGCCAGGCTTGCATTTAAGCTGCAAAGGCTAAAACTGAACGCATAAAGAGGGCAGCTGAACTTGAGGTATACGCCAAAAGGGTAAGTATTTCAGAAAATACATAAGTACACAAACGGTTCAACACCAAATATTTTTTTTAGATTATTCAGTTTGACATTTAGGGATGAAAGTCGTAGATCTTGATGATAATATTTAAAGGTGATACAGAATTGTACAGAATAAACGTTTATCATTTGCTTTCTTTTTTACGTCATTTATATCATTGATAATTTCAATTTCAATTCAGATCAATGACAAATGGATATCAATACGGCCATTCAGGAGCAAGAATTGGCTTTAGAGGAAAAATAACGCGCTGACAAAGAAGCAATTGACGCACGTGCCGACGTGGAGGTTGCCTATGTTGCCGGTGCCCGCAATGCGGGTAGACTAGCCTTTGAAGCTGCATTCGTCAATCAGCGAGCCACGAACGCCAGGCTTGCATTTAAGCTGCAAAGGCTAAAACTGAACGCATAAAGAGGGCAGCTGAACTTGAGGTATACGCCAAAAGGGTAAGTATTTCAGAAAATACATAAGTACACAAACGGTTCAACACCAAATATTTTTTTTAGATAATTCAGTTTGACATTTAAGGATGAAAGTCGTAGATCTTGATCATAATGTTTAAAGGTGATACAGAATTGTACAGAATAAACGTTTATCATTTGCTTTCTTTTTTACGTCATTTATATCATTGATAATTTCAATTTCAATTCAGTTCAATGACAAATGGATATCAATACGGCCATTCAGGAGCAAGAATTGGCTTTAGAGGAAAAATAACGCGCTGACAAAGAAGCAATTGACGCACGTGCCGACGTGGAGGTTGCCTATGTTGCCGGTGCCCGCAATGCGGGTAGACTAGCCTTTGAAGCTGCATTCGTCAATCAGCGAGCCACGAACGCCAGGCTTGCATTTAAAGCTGCAAAGGCTAAAACTGAACGCATAAAGAGGGCAGCTGAACTTGAGGTATACGCCAAAAGGGTAAGTATTTTAGAAAATACATAAGTACACAAACGGTTCAACACCAAATATTTTTTTTAGATAATTCAGTTTTACATTTAAGGATGAAAGTCGTAGATCTTAATCATAATATTTAAAGGTGATACAGAATTGTACAGAATAAACGTTTATCATTTGCTTTCTTTTTTACGTCATTTATATCATTGATAATTTCAATTTCAATTCAGATCAATGACGAATGGATATCAATACGGCCATTCAGGAGCAAGAATTGGCTTTAGAGAAAAAATGACGCGCTGACAAAGAAGCAATTGACGCACGTGCCGACGTGGAGGTTGCCTATGTTGCCGGTGCCCGCAATGCGGGTAGACTAGCCTTTGAAGCTGCATTCGTCACTCAGCGAGCCACGAACGCCAGGCTTGCATTTAAAGCTGCAAAGGCTAAAACTGAACGCATAAGAGGGCAGCTGAACTTGAGGTATACGCCAAAAGGGTTAGTATTTCAGAAAATACATAAGTACACAAACGCTTCCACACCGAATATTTTATAGATTATTCAGTTTGACATTTAAGGATGAAAGTCGTAGATCTTGATCATAATGTTTAAAGGTGATACAGAATTGTACAGAATAAACGTTTATCATTTGCTTTCTTTTTTACGTCATTTATATCATTGATAATTTCAATTTCAATTCAGATCAATGACGAATGGATATCAATACGGCCATTCAGGAGCAAGAATTGGCTTTAGAGGAAAAATAACGCGCTGACAAAGAAGCAATTGACGCACGTGCCGACGTGGAGGTTGCCTATGTTGCCGGTGCCCGCAATGCGGGTAGACTAGCCTTTGAAGCTGCATTCGTCAATCAGCGAGCCACGAACGCCAGGCTTGCATTTAAGCTGCAAAGGCTAAAACTGAACGCATAAAGAGGGCAGCTGAACTTGAGGTATACGCCAAAAGGGTAAGTATTTCAGAAAATACATAAGTACACAAACGGTTCAACACCAAATATTTTTTTTAGATAATTCAGTTTGACATTTAAGGATGAAAGTCGTAGATCTTGATCATAATGTTTAAAGGTGATACAGAATTGTACAGAATAAACGTTTATCATTTGCTTTCTTTTTTACGTCATTTATATCATTGATAATTTCAATTTCAATTCAGATCAATGACGAATGGATATCAATACGGCCATACAGGAGCAAGAATTGGCTTTAGAGGAAAAATAACGCGCTGACAAAGAAGCAATTGACGCACGTGCCGACGTGGAGGTTGCCTATGTTGCCGGTGCCCGCAATGCGGGTAGACTAGCCTTTGAAGCTGCATTCGTCACTCAGCGAGCCACGAACGCCAGGCTTGCATTTAAAGCTGCAAAGGCTAAAACTGAACGCATAAAGAGGGCAGCTGAACTTGAGGTATACGCCAAAAGGGTTAGTATTTCAGAAAATACATAAGTACACAAACGCTTCCACACCGAATATTTTATAGATTATTCAGTTTGACATTTAAGGATGAAAGTCGTAGATCTTGATCATAATGTTTAAAGGTGATACAGAATTGTACAGAATAAACGTTTATCATTTGCTTTCTTTTTTACGTCATTTATATCATTGATAATTTCAATTTCAATTCAGTTCAATGACAAATGGATATCAATACGGCCATTCAGGAGCAAGAATTGGCTTTAGAGGAAAAATAACGCGCTGACAAAGAAGCAATTGACGCACGTGCCGACGTGGAGGTTGCCTATGTTGCCGGTGCCCGCAATGCGGGTAGACTAGCCTTTGAAGCTGCATTCGTCAATCAGCGAGCCACGAACGCCAGGCTTGCATTTAAGCTGCAAAGGCTAAAACTGAACGCATAAAGAGGGCAGCTGAACTTGAGGTATACGCCAAAAGGGTAAGTATTTCAGAAAATACATAAGTACACAAACGGTTCAACACCAAATATTTTTTTTAGATAATTCAGTTTGACATTTAAGGATGAAAGTCGTAGATCTTGATCATAATGTTTAAAGGTGATACAGAATTGTACAGAATAAACGTTTATCATTTGCTTTCTTTTTTACGTCATTTATATCATTGATAATTTCAATTTCAATTCAGATCAATGACGAATGGATATCAATACGGCCATACAGGAGCAAGAATTGGCTTTAGAGGAAAAATAACGCGCTGACAAAGAAGCAATTGACGCACGTGCCGACGTGGAGGTTGCCTATGTTGCCGGTGCCCGCAATGCGGGTAGACTAGCCTTTGAAGCTGCATTCGTCACTCAGCGAGCCACGAACGCCAGGCTTGCATTTAAAGCTGCAAAGGCTAAAACTGAACGCATAAAGAGGGCAGCTGAACTTGAGGTATACGCCAAAAGGGTAAGTATTTCAGAAAATACATAAGTACACAAACGGTTCAACACCAAATATTTTTTTTAGATTATTCAGTTTGACATTTAGGGATGAAAGTCGTAGATCTTGATGATAATATTTAAAGGTGATACAGAATTGTACAGAATAAACGTTTATCATTTGCTTTCTTTTTTACGTCATTTATATCATTGATAATTTCAATTTCAATTCAGATCAATGACGAATGGATATCAATACGGCCATTCAGGAGCAAGAATTGGCTTTAGAGGAAAAATAACGCGCTGACAAAGAAGCAATTGACGCACGTGCCGACGTGGAGGTTGCCTATGTTGCCGGTGCCCGCAATGCGGGTAGACTAGCCTTTGAAGCTGCATTCGTCAATCAGCGAGCCACGAACGCCAGGCTTGCATTTAAGCTGCAAAGGCTAAAACTGAACGCATAAAGAGGGCAGCTGAACTTGAGGTATACGCCAAAAGGGTAAGTATTTCAGAAAATACATAAGTACACAAACGGTTCAACACCAAATATTTTTTTTAGATTATTCAGTTTGACATTTAGGGATGAAAGTCGTAGATCTTGATGATAATATTTAAAGGTGATACAGAATTGTACAGAATAAACGTTTATCATTTGCTTTCTTTTTTACGTCATTTATATCATTGATAATTTCAATTTCAATTCAGTTCAATGACAAATGGATATCAATACGGCCATTCAGGAGCAAGAATTGGCTTTAGAGGAAAAATAACGCGCTGACAAAGAAGCAATTGACGCACGTGCCGACGTGGAGGTTGCCTATGTTGCCGGTGCCCGCAATGCGGGTAGACTAGCCTTTGAAGCTGCATTCGTCAATCAGCGAGCCACGAACGCCAGGCTTGCATTTAAGCTGCAAAGGCTAAAACTGAACGCATAAAGAGGGCAGCTGAACTTGAGGTATACGCCAAAAGGGTAAGTATTTCATAAAATACATAAGTACACAAACGGTTCAACACCAAATATTTTTTTTAGATAATTCAGTTTGACATTTAAGGATGAAAGTCGTAGATCTTGATCATAATGTTTAAAGGTGATACAGAATTGTACAGAATAAACGTTTATCATTTGCTTTCTTTTTTACGTCATTTATATCATTGATAATTTCAATTTCAATTCAGATCAATGACGAATGGATATCAATACGGCCATACAGGAGCAAGAATTGGCTTTAGAGGAAAAATAACGCGCTGACAAAGAAGCAATTGACGCACGTGCCGACGTGGAGGTTGCCTATGTTGCCGGTGCCCGCAATGCGGGTAGACTAGCCTTTGAAGCTGCATTCGTCACTCAGCGAGCCACGAACGCCAGGCTTGCATTTAAAGCTGCAAAGGCTAAAACTGAACGCATAAAGAGGGCAGCTGAACTTGAGGTATACGCCAAAAGGGTAAGTATTTCAGAAAATACATAAGTACACAAACGGTTCAACACCAAATATTTTTTTTAGATTATTCAGTTTGACATTTAGGGATGAAAGGCGTAGATCTTGATGATAATATTTAAAGGTGATACAGAATTGTACAGAATAAACGTTTATCATTTGCTTTCTTTTTTACGTCATTTATATCATTGATAATTTCAATTTCAATTCAGATCAATGACGAATGGATATCAATACGGCCATTCAGGAGCAAGAATTGGCTTTAGAGGAAAAATAACGCGCTGACAAAGAAGCAATTGACGCACGTGCCGACGTGGAGGTTGCCTATGTTGCCGGTGCCCGCAATGCGGGTAGACTAGCCTTTGAAGCTGCATTCGTCAATCAGCGAGCCACGAACGCCAGGCTTGCATTTAAGCTGCAAAGGCTAAAACTGAACGCATAAAGAGGGCAGCTGAACTTGAGGTATACGCCAAAAGGGTAAGTATTTCAGAAAATACATAAGTACACAAACGGTTCAACACCAAATATTTTTTTTAGATTATTCAGTTTGACATTTAGGGATGAAAGTCGTAGATCTTGATGATAATATTTAAAGGTGATACAGAATTGTACAGAATAAACGTTTATCATTTGCTTTCTTTTTTACGTCATTTATATCATTGATAATTTCAATTTCAATTCAGATCAATGACAAATGGATATCAATACGGCCATTCAGGAGCAAGAATTGGCTTTAGAGGAAAAATAACGCGCTGACAAAGAAGCAATTGACGCACGTGCCGACGTGGAGGTTGCCTATGTTGCCGGTGCCCGCAATGCGGGTAGACTAGCCTTTGAAGCTGCATTCGTCAATCAGCGAGCCACGAACGCCAGGCTTGCATTTAAGCTGCAAAGGCTAAAACTGAACGCATAAAGAGGGCAGCTGAACTTGAGGTATACGCCAAAAGGGTAAGTATTTCAGAAAATACATAAGTACACAAACGGTTCAACACCAAATATTTTTTTTAGATAATTCAGTTTGACATTTAAGGATGAAAGTCGTAGATCTTGATCATAATGTTTAAAGGTGATACAGAATTGTACAGAATAAACGTTTATCATTTGCTTTCTTTTTTACGTCATTTATATCATTGATAATTTCAATTTCAATTCAGTTCAATGACAAATGGATATCAATACGGCCATTCAGGAGCAAGAATTGGCTTTAGAGGAAAAATAACGCGCTGACAAAGAAGCAATTGACGCACGTGCCGACGTGGAGGTTGCCTATGTTGCCGGTGCCCGCAATGCGGGTAGACTAGCCTTTGAAGCTGCATTCGTCAATCAGCGAGCCACGAACGCCAGGCTTGCATTTAAAGCTGCAAAGGCTAAAACTGAACGCATAAAGAGGGCAGCTGAACTTGAGGTATACGCCAAAAGGGTAAGTATTTCAGAAAATACATAAGTACACAAACGGTTCAACACCAAATATTTTTTTTAGATAATTCAGTTTGACATTTAAGGATGAAAGTCGTAGATCTTAATCATAATATTTAAAGGTGATACAGAATTGTACAGAATAAACGTTTATCATTTGCTTTCTTTTTTACGTCATTTATATCATTGATAATTTCAATTTCAATTCAGATCAATGACGAATGGATATCAATACGGCCATTCAGGAGCAAGAATTGGCTTTAGAGGAAAAATGACGCGCTGACAAAGAAGCAATTGACGCACGTGCCGACGTGGAGGTTGCCTATGTTGCCGGTGCCCGCAATGCGGGTAGACTAGCCTTTGAAGCTGCATTCGTCACTCAGCGAGCCACGAACGCCAGGCTTGCATTTAAAGCTGCAAAGGCTAAAACTGAACGCATAAAGAGGGCAGCTGAACTTGAGGTATACGCCAAAAGGGTTAGTATTTCAGAAAATACATAAGTACACAAACGTTTCCACACCGAATATTTTATAGATTATTCAGTTTGACATTTAAGGATGAAAGTCGTAGATCTTGATCATAATATTTAAAGGTGATACAGAATTGTACAGAATAAACGTTTATCATTTGCTTTCTTTTTTACGTCATTTATATCATTGATAATTTCAATTTCAATTCAGATCAATGACGAATGGATATCAATACGGCCATTCAGGAGCAAGAATTGGCTTTAGAGGAAAAATAACGCGCTGACAAAGAAGCAATTGACGCACGTGCCGACGTGGAGGTTGCCTATGTTGCCGGTGCCCGCAATGCGGGTAGAATAGCCTTTGAAGCTGCATTCGTCACTCAGCGAGCCACGAACGCCAGGCTTGCATTTAAAGCTGCAAAGGCTAAAACTGAACGCATAAAGAGGGCAGCTGAACTTGAGGTATACGCCAAAAGGGTTAGTATTTCAGAAAATACATAAGTACACAAACGCTTCCACACCGAATATTTTATAGATTATTCAGTTTGACATTTAAGGATGAAAGTCGTAGATCTTGATCATAATGTTTAAAGGTGATACAGAATTGTACAGAATAAACGTTTATCATTTGCTTTCTTTTTTACGTCATTTATATCATTGATAATTTCAATTTCAATTCAGATCAATGACGAATGGATATCAATACGGCCATTCAGGAGCAAGAATTGGCTTTAGAGGAAAAATAACGCGCTGACAAAGAAGCAATTGACGCACGTGCCGACGTGGAGGTTGCCTATGTTGCCGGTGCCCGCAATGCGGGTAGACTAGCCTTTGAAGCTGCATTCGTCACTCAGGGAGCCACGAACGCCAGGCTTGCATTTAAAGCTGCAAAGGCTAAAACTTAACGCATAAAGAGGGCAGCTGAACTTAGGGCATACGCCAAAAGGGTAAGTACTTCAGAAAATACATAAGTACACAAACGGTTCCACACCGAATATTCTTTTTAGATAATTCAGTTTGACATTAGTTGGCATTACGTTATCAAAGTACTGGCGTAGAAAGTATGTAAATGAAAAATAACCAGGAGTTTTACTTAACCCTTTTCTTGACAAAGTATCTTGTAAGATACATAAAAAAAAAATACATCTCTTTTATAACGCATGTAAAACGGAACGTTAACTTATTTTTATTTAAAGTATACGTTTCTGAACACACATTAGTGACATAATGACAGCTTACGTCAATTAATTTTTCTAGACTTGTCAAAATGGCGAACCGGTTGAGTGCAATTCTGCGGAAAAAATTATTAGGGATTGGTGTTATTTTTTTTTTTTTTTTTTTTTTTTTGTTCGTATTCTGCAATCTGTTCCGTAGGAACATTCAGCTTCAGGTTAAGTGTTTAACGATTGTCTTGGAGGGCAGTCAGTCCAGTGACATGGGCCCTTTATTTCCATAATAGTACTCCCTATAAATCTCTAGGGGACTTTCTTTTTAGTCTTCTAAATGATGGATTACTATTCATTAGGTGCGTAGCCAGTATGTTTGGGTGGTTATCAAGTCTCTTCCTGTATGACTTTTGTGAGTGTTTGATCTCTTCCTGAACTGTTCTGATTTCAAGGTCGTGGTGTAATTGTTGGTTTGTTACAAACCAGGGAGCATTGGTGATTATTCTCAGCATTTTGGACTGAAATCTCTGAAGTATTTCTAAGTTAGAGTTGGAGGCTGTTCCCCATAGCTGATTTCCGTAGGTCCAGATTGGCTTCAGGATACATTTGTATAGCAGCAGTTTATTACCCTGCGACAGTTGGGAGTTTTTGCCTAGCAGCCAGTATATTTTCCTTAATTGGATCCCCAGTGCTTTCCGTTTTGTAAATATGTGTTTTTTCCAGATTAGGCGACGGTCCAAGTAAAGTCCAAGGTATCTGGCTTCGTTTGCCTGAGGTACCTGCACTCCATTAAGTGACACTGGGGGACATGTTTGGTGTCGCAAAGTAAAGGTCACCTGCACCGACTTTGTTTCATTTGCTTTTATCCGCCAAGTAGTTAGCCATTCCGTGATGTTGTTAAGGGAGTGTTGAAGCATGTGGCTTGCTTGAGCCGGTTCATCATGGACGGTTAAGGCTGCTGTGTCGTCAGCAAACGTGCCAATCAAGACGCCATCTGTCATTGGTAGATCTGAAGTAAAAATCAGGTAGAGTATTGGACCAAGTACGCTTCCTTGAGGTACTCCTGCATGTGCCATGTGTAGTTGGGTTGTATCTTCTCCTTGCTTAACATAGAAAAACCTGTTCGCGAGATATGATTTCAAGAATATGTAGTAGTTTGACGGGAGTTGTTTTTTTATTTTATACAGTAAACCATCGTGCCATACTCTATCAAAGGCCTGGGAGATATCTAGAAATGCCGCACAACAATATTTCTTGTTTTCGAAAGCTTTATGTATTTCTTCCACAAGTCTATGCACCTGTTCTATTGTACCATGTTTTTTTCTGAAGCCGAATTGGTGATCAGGTATGATTTTATTCTCTGCTATGACTGCGTTTAGTCTCTTCAAGAAGAGTATCTCCATTATTTTAGACAGAATGGGTAGTAGGCTGATTGGTCGGTAGGAAGATACATCTTCAGGAGTTTTACCGGGTTTAAGGATCATTTTGATTTGAGCTACCTTCCATTGGGGGGGAAAGATGCCTCTTTTCAGTACACAGTTAAATAGATGTGTCAGGAAATGTACTGCTAAGTCAGGTATCTCTCGGAGTATTTTTGCATTTATCAGATCGTATCCTGGAGCTTTGTTTTGATTTAACTTTCTGATTGTTTCTATGACCTCAGACTTCTTAATCTTTTTAATTGGCAGGTCGAGTTGATAAGGTTCATTAAGGGAGTCAAAAAGTTCTTTGTGGTTGCTTTTTGATCCATTCTGGACGGTGTTTGGCACAAACACATTGGCTAGATGAGAAGCAAAGGTTTCACCTTTCTCCAGGTCACTTTTAGCCCATGAGCCATCTTTCCTGCGAATCGGTGGATTAGGGACAGTGGGCCTTTTAATTAATTTTGTCGTTTTCCAGAGGGAATAATCGGTAGCAGCCGTAGCGTCTAGGTTACGTAGGTGATTCTGCACATTTTCATTTTTTTCAGCCCTTAATTCCTTTTTTAAGTTTTGCCGTTAGGTAGTTCAGCCGCGTTTTATCTGCGGGAAATCTAGTGGTTTGCCACAGTTTACGAGCTTGTCTTTTTTCAGCTACTAGTTCACGAATAGGCTTTGAACATCCTGATTCCGTGTAATTCTTTGCAAAAGGAGTGCTATCCCAAGCGGCATTTTGGACACATTTGTTGAAATGTTCAACCGCAGTCATAATATCTTCTTCTGTTTTAAGAGGCAGGCTGATGTTTATCGTGGAATCCAATATGGAACGGAAACCATCCCAGTTGGTTCTGCGTTCATGTAGCCTTGCCGTTGGTTGAATGCATACGACTTCTTGGGAAACTTCTAGCAGGACTATACTATGATCAGATGAAAGGTCTTGAAGAGAAGTGCATTTAAAGTAGTTGGTAGGAATCCCCTTAATAACACAGAAATCTACTAGGTCTGCGATCTTCTTAGGGTCAGTAGGCCAGTAAGTCGGTTTCCCGGTCGATATTGGATTGAGACGTAGATTATTTATGGCTATCTGTAATTGGCGGCCTTTGGTGGTTGTTAAGCGTGAGCACCATTGGGTATTTTTGGCATTATAATCTCCTCCTGCAATGAACCTTGGTCCTAGCGTTTGGAAGAAGCTCTCGTAGTCCACTGTTTTAATGGTATGTTTTGGAGGAGAGTACAACGCTGTGACAGTCAGGTGGCCCCTCCAGTCTTCGATGACAATACTTGTGGCCTGTATCTCAGGAGTTTTAAATGCCTCAGCCTCATGATGTTTGATATTATTCTTGATTATAATTGCGGATCCACCGTGGGCCGTACCATCCGGGTGCATTGTATGATAGAATTTGTAATTCTGGATTTTAAGGAAATTCTTCTTCGTAAAGTGTGTTTCCGATACCAGTAAGATATCAATTTTGTTAATTTTTAGAAATGTCTCTACTTCTAGGACATGGTGTGACAGCCCATTGGCATTCCAGAGGGCTATTTTTAACGAATAGAATGTGTCATTTTGGTCATGAGCTCCATCAGGAGATTTGTTATTGATGTTAATTGTTGCATTAGTTGTGTCATAGTATTCATTATTTCTGTCGTGTTATTGTTATTGCTGTTTGTTTGTAATATTGGCAATTCATTTGGGTTTTGATTATTAGCCGGTGTGTGTGGAAGTTTATTAGATAGTAAAGCTTGCTTATATGATCGTTGTTCTTGTTTTTCAGTGCTGTCCCCCTTGTTTGGTATATGTTTGGGAACCGTTACCTGTCGATGTTTTGCCGGTTGAGAAGGATACTTGATTTTCTGAAGCTCTTTATAGATTGAGCAGCCCTTGTAGTTGGCAGGATGGTTGCCATCACAAAGTATACACTTAACAAAGTCAGATCTTTCTTTTCGTTCACACTTGGTCGAAGCGTGGTCTCCAGCACATTTTATACATTTCGGGTTTCTAAAGCAGTATGATTTTGTGTGCCCGTATTGTTGGCAGTTGCTGCATTGTGGAATTTCCCGTTTAGGTCTTGGTGGTTCGAAGACGACTCTACAGTGTAAAAGACTTTTGATTTCATAGATATGTTTATTGTTACTATTGGATTCTATTTCTACGAAGTGTATTGGTAACGGTTTTTTCGTAGTTCTTTGCTTGACGTTCCAAATATTAGTGGTTTTATGTCCTAGCATTTCTAATTCTGCTTTTATTTCTTCTACATCAGTGGTAGGGTGAAGATTTTTTAGTACTACTTTAAAACCACGAGTTTGTTTTGGCCTGTAAGTATAAAATTCCGTATTTTTTTCTTACAGATTTTTAACTATTTTTGTATAAAATTCTGTAGATTTAGGTTGGATTCTGACTTGATCGTTATGGAGAACTTTCACTTCATAGTTCTCTGCTGCTATCTCATCAAGCATCTTTAGTAGTGGCTGGATATTGTTAACCCGGTCTACATATATAGGAGGAGCCTTTGCGGGTTTTTCAGCAATTTCATCGATCTGTGTGTCTTGTGTTTCAATATCTAGCTCTGAAAATCTATTTGAAATTGGTGTAGGTTGACTAAGCCAGTAGGTGTCAATTTTCTTTTGTTTTTGGGCCCTATTTGTTTCAGGGCTTTCGCGTTGCCGTTTTCTTTCAGGTACTTTTGTCCAGTGGTCGTTGTCGGCTGTAGAGGTACATATTTCTGTATTAACTGGTGTTAGGGTGTCAATATTATTTAGCGACTGGGTTCTTGTTTTGTTAAAAAAGGATTTGTGAAAAATTTGTTGAGTTAGTATTTTTTCTTGAGGTTTTTCAGGTTGAGATAGAGTGTTTGTTTGTTCTTTGTTTTCCATAGTATTCCCACGAGTAGGGTCGATTTAAACAGGTCACACACGGGGTGACGCCCATTCCCGTGTGAAGGCACTATACAACAATGTGAGCCAGGTCCATTGAGGTTATGGTGAGGTATTGGTGTTATAATAATATATATGTTTGTACTTATGCTGGAAAGTAATTAAACAGGAGAAATGATAACGCTTGGCTTCGTAAACTAACAAAAAAAGTGAATGTATCCTATAGGATACGTTGCTGGGTGTACTAAGATTCTTTGTACAAGGTTAACGCATCTTATAGGATACATTGCCAAGTTCACTAAGATTTAATTATTTTTATTTTTACTATAGTATTTTGGGAAAAGGGCGTTGCATGATTGGCATGAATGTGAGAGGGCTTCCTTTTTTCAGGGTGGGACGCAACCATCTTTTTCTAGAGCAAAAAGAATTTGCGCTGTAGTACCAAAACCACGTAAAAAATCCGACGACGATACATCTGAATCTGAAGATGAACTTCAGCAGATTTCAATTAGCTTGAGTCATGCCCATAACCATATGACCGACTGCGATACTTCACCTGCACCATCTTTGCCTTCTTTTATAGAAAACTTGAATTTATTATCTGATGAAGAAATAGTAGACGTACAAGACGCTATTACTCAGTCTCCTTTGCTGCCTTCGCCTGTGCTGCCGTCACCTCAAGCCCTTCCAGCTGAACTACCATTTTCGTTGATGCAAAACAGCTCTCCTTCATCGCTTTCTTTGCCACCATCTCCATTAATTCTACAACATCCGGAAGGACTGCAAGAATAATCACATCTCGACGTATTTTTCAAAAGCCTCTAAATTTTCAGTGGTCTAAAAACAAATTTAAACATGTGGCCGAGATCTTAGATATAAATCTTCCGCAAAATGAAATAGCCAAAACTCCTTACGAGTATTTTACAGACTTTTTTACAGAAGAAATTTTTGATTACATAACCGAGCAATCTAATAATGGTAGTGAAATCATAGCTACTGGTACTTGTTTTAATAGGATTTATCAGTTGGATTTGTAAACTACACTATATGTGTCAGCTTGACACACTCGGTCTCTATGGCGACTGGCGTATTATGTAACGGACGTGCTTCAAATTAAATCTTTATTAATCATTATTTATTCTATAATTTTCCACTTAATCCATCGGTTAGATTGCTCGGTTAAGTAATCAAAAAATTTCTATTTGTATTATGTACAACAAAAAGGAAAAGCCCTAAATCTTACTAAAGAAGACATTAAATGTTTCGTAGCTATTAACCTTCTTATGGGAATTGTCAATTTACCTGCTTACACAGATTATTGGTCGCGTGAGCTCCGCTACAGTCCCATTGCAGACATTATGCCACTTAAAAAAATTCAATTGATAAGGAGATACATTCATTTTAACAATAATTTGTTGGACGATGGTGATCGATTTACTTAAGTGATTACAAAAAGTTCGTGAAAACTTTTTAAAAGTCCCACATGAAACCAGATTTAGTGTAGATGAAATGATGGTCCCATATAAGGGTAAAAAAGCTGGCAATAGAAAACAATACGTAAAAAACAAGCCAAAAAAATGGGGCTATAAAATTTTTGTTCGAGCTGGCATATCTGGTTTTGTGTACGACTTTATAGTTTATGGTGGTGAAGACACTTTCCGGTATGATTCGCTAACGCCTGAGGAGTCAAGTTTTGGTCTTGGTGCTAAGGTAGTTTTGGCTCTATGTAAAAGTATACCAGACCGTGCTTGCTCTGTGGTATATTTTGATAATTTCTTTACAAGTTTAGAGTTGGTAAACTATTTACGAGAAGAAATGGGCATATTTTCTTTAGGTACCATTAGGTCTAACAGACTGCGAGGAGCGGATAAAAGTTTACTGACAGACAAAGCCCTGAAAAAAAAACCTAGAGGCTCTTATTCGCAAGTTGTCTGTAATAAAAATAAATTATGTATCGTTAAATGGTACGACAACAAATGTGTAACCACTGTTAGTAGCTACGAGTATGTGGCAGCTGAGCCTGATAGTAACATACAACGTTATGACAAAGTTGCAAAAAGAAGAATAGCGGTACTCTGCCCGAACATCATTAAACATTATAACGCCCATATGGGGGGCGTAGACTTAGCAGACATGTTAGTCGCCCTGTATAGAACAGACTTCAGAGGCCATCGATGGTATTTGCCATTAGTATCGCAAGTCCTAGATATTTGCAAAAATAATAGCTGGGTTTTATACAGACGACATAGTGCGGGAAAGACAATGCCTCTATAAATATTCAGGTATCAAGTAGCACAGAGCCTACTGAAAAAGGGTCGAGGAGATACGGTCGAAAACTGTGAAGTTTCTGGACCAACTCCGTGAAAAATAATACAGGCAGCTGTAGCACCACGACCTCCACCGGATATAAGGTACGATAAGGTTGGCCATTTTCCAACGTTTGGTTCGAAAGGGCGTTGTAAATTTTGTGTTAAGGGCCAAACTATGGTAATGTGTACCAAGTGCTCGTTACGCTTGTGTTTTAAGCCAGAAAGAAATTGTTTTACAAAATTTCATAATAATCAGTAATTATGTAAGCAAATAGTACAAAAAAATGTTTTGGTAACCTATATTTTTCTTTTTTTTATAATCTGTGAGTTGATTTTAATTTTATTACTATAATTGTTACAACATGCAAATTTTATTCATTATATTATTAAGAAAGTATTGTGTACTTTATTTCCTCAAACCTGGCAACGTATCCTAAAAGACACTTTCACGTCAAAGTTTTTTGCTAAGCTGGCAATGTATCTTCAAAGATACATATAGGATCTCATTATCTGGTTATTTGCGATTTTTTTATATATTTTTCCCTATATTCTTGGTTCATAAGTAACATCATATTTAAAAATTATTTGAAAATATCAATTTTATTTTTTTGCCAAGAATAGGGTTAATTTATGGTGTGGTAAGTTAGGGGTAATACTGCTTATAATTAAACAATAACAGTAAAAAAAAAGTAATAATTAATAAAATAAAAAAAAAAAAATAATAAAAATTTATGATTATTTATTATGTAATATGTTACTGTTTGTTTTTCCTAAATAAATAAATAAATATCAAATCATAAACCTTACAACGTCAATATTTTTCTGCATACTAACACCTTTTTTGTCATGGAGGAAGGCATAGTAACAGAACCTGCCATCACCTATTAAGATTCTTACTTCTATTGCTTTGTTAACGTTCATATATCTGGTCATACACGCACACTGGTGTCTTGACCTTTTTAAAGAACATCACTAATAAACTGAGCGTCACCTTTCGGCGGCGTTTTCATGAATACCCTTTGTCAGTTGGCTTCCATTCATCCTCTTAACCCGCGAGCACTCGCGCTATGAGCATTTTGCTCACAGTAAATTTAAACACGCGCCATTTTGTCAAAATTATTCGTATGTACATCGTTCATTTGGTAGCTGAGTTTTGTTCCGTCCCCCACCCCTGTATGCAGTTCACTTCTCGCCAGTGTGTGCCAGTCACTTGGACGAGGTGATTTGTTGCGCCGTGTACCATAAGGTGGCGTTTTGCTCATCGCGCGGGTATCGACTTAAGTACTTTTTTTTACTCATGACTTTATTTTGTTTCATCTTAGCGACAGCTATACTGCTACTTATATGTAATATTATGATTTTACATTACTGAAATTGTAATCTATTATGTATTTCTTTATTAGATGGATCGTAATTGAAGGGATGAACAAGTTTTGGCATGGTTGGTGGAGGAAGATTTGGAAGACGTTGAGGACCCGTCTTTTCGAGCCGATGATATACGTCAAAGCTCGCGTATACGACGAAGATTAGTTATTTATACTTGTTAAGTTTTTTTTTGTTTAATTTTTTCTCCAATACCTACTGCCTTACAAGACTGGCAAATTAGTTCCTATGATTGTTAATTAAAATAATATTATTAACTTTATGAATTAAGTATTTTGTAGAATAAATAATGTGTATTTTATTTAATAAAATATATTTTTATTAATATTTTTTGGTAAAACTTGCATTTATTGTCATTCATAAACGTGAGCAAAATGCTCTACACGCGAGTGCTGATGTAATTTCTTGAGGCGCGAGTGCTGGCGGGTTAACGAGACCAAATCCTCAAAACATACAAATTATCTTATTGACTAATTATTACGTATTTTATACAGCACAGCAAACGATGTGTTTACGGCTGCCCACCTCGCAAAGGACATTGCGAAAGAAGCTGAGAAAGCAGCAACTATTGCTCGGGCGCTGGAGAATGCGGCCACCGCCGCATCCACTTACTCTCCCAGTGCCTTCCATCTCGATGTTAAGGCCGAAATCGTGCGATAAGCTGCTAAACTTGCCCTTACCGCTGAAAAGACCGCTGTGCGAGCCAAACGCGTAGCCGAGGCTTACCAGATCCAGGAAGGCCTGCCCTAATTTCAGGTCGACCTTGAGGCGCGAGTTGAGCTATTTATTGGGGGTTCTGGACCACCGGAAGTCCAGCGTAACTAGACCCCTGTGTGTATGGAGTTTGCTAGGAGCGCGCAAGCAGGTTATGTTGGTTTAGGTGCGTTTGCGGTTGATTTTGCGGTTGTAAAATGTTTTTTTTTAGTTCGGCCAATGTTGTAGTGTGTTGATAAGGGACATTCTCGTGAGAAATTGGTGTTGATAAGGGACATTCTCGTGAGAAATTGATAAGAAACAATGTTGCGTTGTGGCGGTCCTTGACCTTCCTGGGGCACTGATTGGTGGATTGGGGAGTGAGGCAGGTGTGCTTTGACGTGGTGGGGGAGGGGGCGGCCGATGTGTTGCGCGATGGCGGTGTAGCGAGGGCGTGTAGCGGGTTATTAAATTTAAATATTGAATTAATTTATAATTAATTATTTAATTGTATATTATCTAGAACAGGATGTATGATATGTTTGATAAGCAATAGAACAAAGGAAATTAAATAAGAGTAGTTCCATAATAGTGATTCTGTATGTGTGGGCGAATGCGTTTATATAAGATCGATTTTAGCAATAATTTTACAGTTCATGTCACATCTGTTCTGTTGATAAACATCCATAATGCTTTTTACAAGCTTATTACCTTGGGTGGTAGTGTTGTACTTACAGCAAAAAGACAATGATAAAGAAGTGATGTTGAAGAATATTACACGATCCTTAGATGAAGATTTGAGATATCTGTGTACTACCAATAAAATATGGTATATTAAGAAGGTGGAACTTTATAACAAGGAAGCTAATTTAATGAGAATATGGTTGATGAAATTCTATTTTGAAGATGTCAATAGCGGTAGAAGTAGAGAAAAGAATTGCTCACATGCTCAATGCTCACATTAACAGCAATCAAAATACATTAAATTTACGTTTGTGTAGTGATAGCAATACATTATTGTTGTGCAAGCTGGAAATCACGAGATTCATTAGTTCTCGTTCAAGACGAAGCAGCAAGCGGATCAATAGTTTACAACAAACTTGGTCGTCAGAAGCATTCGAGCAAACATATAAAGATGAAAAGGGTTTGGAGATTACAGTGAAAGTACCTAGGGGTGACGGAATAGCGACTGCTGAAAGTCAACATCATCGTCATAAACCTAAGGTTGGGGGAGATAGAGAGGAATTGCTTACCTCGGAGACATCTATAATGAAAACCACTAGCAAACCTTCTTCGTCAACAACCATACCTTATCCTTTAAGTGAAAGGTGTCAGCGATTTAAGAATGTACTTGAAAGTGTTCAATTTTGGACATATGCACGGTTGACGAAAATGGAGAAAGGTGAAATAACCGATGCTGAATGTTCAACCAGTATACCAATTAGATAATTTGTAATAAGGATGTGGTATTAGATTCCCTATCCATTAAACAACTTTATATTAAGTTTCCCATGAAAACTATGTTGTTGCGGTGAGTGTTCTATGTAACATTATTTTCTTATCTTATTTTGATTAGAGGTACTGTTAAAGCCACAATGTGAATTTCACAGTGTAGAAAACGATGAGGGTTTAGTATATAAACTACCATCATTCAATTCAGGGGTACATACATTCAGTTATCATTGGGGGAGTACAATAGTAACAAGCAGTTACCCGTAAACTTCCGACTCATTATTGCTGTAAGTGTTAATTTTCCTTAAATATCGTTATTAGATAAAGCAATGTCTTCAAATCAAGGGAAGAGTAATACTGTTCTCGCTGAATTAAATAGTTGGGGAAATAAAACCTGGAAAAAAATGTGTGATTTAGAGATTAGTAAGCCTTATAAGATCATAGAAGCTACCAGGAGTCTTCAAAGTATACACAAAATGCAATGCAGACGGTGGTGCACCTGGAGAATGGATACATAATCACGCTCCCATCAAGGTTTAACGATATAAATGAGGATCAACTAGCAGAACTTAATAGTGGTGTTCACATCGTTAATAAAGGACCAAGCGGGAAAACATGGATTATCAACTTTTTATCAGATAGATCTGTTGAGGAAGGATAATAAAAGATTATTTTGTTTTACAGTGACTGACACTACTGGCATAAGCAATTTCAGATCAGGATATTCAGATATGATGATGTCACTAGTTGAAGCAATGTATTTTGAATGTAAGAGCAGTTGGTTAATACATTTATCTTCAAACTGATTACTACAACTGTGGAGAAGATCTATACCACTTGCGAAAATAAATGGAGATGTGAGTGGAGTTCTTAAAAGTGTTTACGAGAAAAGTGAGTTTAGTGATATAAACACCTATTCCCTAATTGAGATCTGGGACGATATCACGTCTCATCTGGAGGACACTGTGGGTTATATTAATGTGGAAGTGGAAGAGTGGCTTCAGTTGTTAAGTCACACATCGCCAGAGTGTTTCGCCCATGAACTGTTCACCGAACAGCTAGGTAATGATTTATTAAATTACATAATTTATGCTGTAAGCGAGTGTGGTACAGAGCTATTTTAAAGTTTTTTTCACTTGCGATATTGTTTAGTTTATTTTTTTTTTATGTAAATTTTTTAATGATTTTATAAATTCTACCATTTATGCTGTAAGCGATTGCTATAACGATTCATAAATAGCTATTTTAAAGTGTTGTACTTGCTATAATATCAAGTTGAATTTTAATATACAGGGTGTTAGTGTGAACACCGTTATCCTTGAAACCAGTGGTTTGGTTTCACTTATAGAGAACGTAAATTCAACGAAAAATTTTTTTTTTTATTTTTTAAGTGAAGTCTCAATTTTTCCTTTAAATTGTTTCACCCTATACAACGGCACGCAAGTACATAGCAGACAGAGCGGCGCCACGGGTAACTGCGCTTGATCAGACACCGTAAGGGCATAAACTGCGTTAAGCGTGCCTCTCGCGTGTCCACACAAAACCGACCCGCGCGTACCCATGCGCGTGCACACGCTCGTGAGCCCGTCGGGCGCCCGTCGCGTGATACTTCCGTGCAACGGGGCACGCATGCACGCGACGTGATCACGCATCACGTTGGACGGGTCCACGCGCGAAGCCCGCTAGCGGGTGCACGCGCGTGCTTGTTCAGTTGACAGCGCTATCTCGAACCGACCGCACGCGCGTGCCCGGCCCATAGCAAAAAATGACAAATTTTGATACAGAAAGGGTAATTGTTGAAGTTCAGTGTCGTCCTGCCATATGGGACCAATCTAGCGAAATATTTAAAGACCGGGACGCTAAATCAAAAGCATGGCTAGACATTTGTACAGTACTGTTTCAAAATTTTGATGACTGGAGTGAAGCAGAAAAAAACATACAAGGTAAGTACCTACACTCTTTATTTATTTTATAATAACGTAAGTTAGGTAAACTATTCTTTGCGCCAAATTTTTATTTTTAATAATCTATGCAATTAGTTATATATAATTAGTTATTTCAATTGTATTTGTGTCAATTAAATGTTTTCAACAATTAATCCAACTATAAAATTAAAACTCGGAATATTTACAATAATTTACCTATGTAAATATAAAATCATGCTTATATTCAAAACTAGTGCAGAGATACTGCGTATTTCTGAACATTGTGAAATTCGTGTGAACAATGTCCCATAATATTGGTATGGTTTTATATTGCTCGATAAATTCCAAAGTTCTTTCTTTCGGCCACGCGGTCGCCGCCATTTTGCGCGTCACGAGACAACCAGTACCTATGTTCACGACTGCGAGCTTCACACTACTTCACACTATCGGTGTATTTAGGGTTCAAAATCATTTTAGGGCAGAAACAGTGGATCGGTAGGTAAATAAATAAAACAATTATCAACTAAAATATTTATTATATTGGTTTTAGAATTGGGCTAGTAACTTTGTAAAATAAGCGTGCGTTTTGTAGTTTTGTAGGTTTTTCTTTGACATCTCTCAACTTTAGTTTACAACAATCTAAGTTATTTGGTTACATCCGATGAATTTAACAAATAAAATCATTAGGTATATTATTAAAATATGCCTGCTATGTTAATAAAAAATGTGTGGTAACAAACCGTGAAAAATCAATTATTGAATGTACATAAATTATAAAAAAGCCAACTATCTTCAATAAATACTGCGATCTTGCCATGACAGCTGTCCGTCTGCAACGAAATAATCTGCGAAGTTATCGCGTAATGTATACGAATCTCTGTGGGTATTTCCAATTAACCCCCGAACTGAACGTATATGGTCTGGTATAATGACAATATCATGAAGGTCATTAATTTGACTTCTTGATCTCATAAAATTATGCAAAATACAAATTGTTTTAAGAAAACAAATTGCTTTGTCTTTTTCAACGTTCAATGGACGATGGAGTATGCGAAATTTATTAGCCATGATACCAAATGTACACTCAATATAACGTCGCGCCCTCGTTAACCTATAATTGAATATTTTTTTTTTGTAGTTTAAATCGAGAGCTCGAGCATATATTCTTTCATTTTCGTTGTTGTTAAATCTAACTTACATTTGGACCCGTCACGCAACAGAAGATAGTAGGTATTTTTGCCTGTTCTAAGCCAGGAAAAGTATGAAGGATAGTTACATCACAGGTTATGTGTATTGTGTTTTTATTGGAATATTGTGTAGGTAGTTAAAACGGACGGTCAGTGCAGCAGGTCAGCGCCCTTTATGCGTAGTATCCATGAATTTATGAACGGTGTCGGACAGAAACTTTCTTATATTCTTATATTATTTATTTTTAAATTCAGATAAACATTGTTATAATTACGTACGCATTCAATTCAAACAGTCCGTAACCGTTTGCTCTCGAATAATAATTCTGAAAATATGGTTTAAAGTGTTGTTTTAACTAAAATGTTGTGCAAAAACTAAATAATTAACGTTTATTAACTGAGTGTCAAAATCACAAGTCATTACAACCAGTGTTTATTAGTGACGATTGGATTTTAACAAAAAGTTTGCTACATAAACAAAGTGTATAAGTGACCGGCATCCCGAACCGACCTAAACGCGTAACCGACGCGCATACCACGGCGCTTACGACCTTTTTGCCGAGAACAACATTTGCAGTTTGTATCAATCTCAATAATCTAATCAGCGCTACTATTTTTGTTCCCTATTAGACGCATTTTGCTTTAATCGCTGTAAGCGCTTCTTATTGCTTAATTTGTAATTTGAATACAACGTACCCACGCATTGAGAATGTCAACAGTAAACTGCGCTGGCTGTACAAAGCCCTTTAAGGCAGGGAAAGGTTTGCGATGCTCTCTTTGCAATCATTGGTATGATTTACTATGCGCTAATATACCAGAGAAGAGGTTAAAATCGATACATGCTGATTCTAAAAATTCTTGGAAATGTCCTGGGTGCTTAAACAAACAACCCAAACTTGATAACACCAACACACCTATTAGACCCGCCCGGCAATGTAGCCCAGTGACTCAACTATCCCCTGTTGACAGCACGAATGTTACCCTACGCTCGAAGCCACCTATATGCCACTCACCCGACCGTGCTAACGACATGCTACTGACAGATCTTACATCGGGTTCTCTTAGAGAGATGATAAGGCAAGAAATTAATCAAGCATTACAGGATACTGTCAAAGGATTAATACATGATCAATTCAGCAAAATCAACAATATGATCTCGGAATTTGGGCAATCTTTGTCGTTTTTTAATGAGAAATATGAAGAAATGAAGATAACACTAGAAGATAAGACAGCTAAAATACATAAACTCGAGAAAGACAACTGTGTTATTCAAAATTCTCTCATTGACGCAACAAAAAGGATAAACTTGTTGGAACAACACGCTCGTTCGAATAACATCGAACTGCAATGTGTACCTGAACACAGATCAGAGAATTTGATGAGTACTATTTCTCAGCTAAGCAAAGTAATCGGATGCGACATTAAGGATACAGATGTACAACTTTGTACAAGGATCGCTAAAAAAGACACGCGTAGCCCAAGACCGAGGTCTATTCTCGTCAAGTTTACCAGTCCTCGAAAAAGAGATACGTTCCTTGCAGCATCAATTCAATTCAACAAAGCTAATTCAAAAAGTAAACTAAATTCAAGTCACCTCGGCATAGCTAACGAAAAGCCGGTGCCGATATTCATCGTAGAACATCTATCTCCGGAGAACAAGGCCCTTCACGCGGCGACACGAGTGCGTGCTAAGGAGTTAGGGCACAAATTCGTATGGGTTCGCAACGGGAGAGTTTTCTTGAAGAAGGATGAAACTGCGCAAAGTGTGTTCATAGAAGACTTTGAAAAGTTAAAGTCCTTAACATAGGTCCTTTAAGTACAGCATTATTGTTATTTTCTTATTATTATATACATTTTTAATTTTTATTTCCTAGAATGTTTAAGCGCCTATAAATTTTTTAAAATTCAATTTTCTAAAATGTTATTATCAAAATACCAGAGGTCTTCGCAGCAATTTATCTGAGGTTCGTCAACACATACATAACAGTGATTATGACGTATTCGTCCTAACCGAGACTTGGCTTTGCGAAGGTATCTTTGATTCTGAACTTTGTGATAACTCTTATTCTGTATATAGAAGAGACCGAGAATCCTCGAGCTTTAATAGTCATAAAAAAACAGGCGGTGGAGTTCTAATAGCGGTAACAAATAAATTAATTTCATCTCGCATGACACATTGGGAAAGTAATTGTGAAGATTTATGGATTATGATAAGAACTAATTCAAATACATCCCAATCCTTAAAGATGTGTGCTGTATACTTGCCACCACCTGTAAATATGGAAGTTCTTGAATACTTTGTTGATAACTGCAATTCGGTCATTGCAACTAATAGCGACTCTTCAACATTAATTGTCGGCGATTTTAACTTGAGTTGTATTGATTGGATACATGACACTAGTACTGAATCTTGCATACCATCAACTGTAGGCACGGGTAACCTTAAAAATATATTGCTTGACTTCTTAGCATTTAATGGTTTAAAGCAGCTAAACTGGATAAAAAATTTTCGAAACAAGACGTTAGACTTAGTGCTTTCTGATGCCGAACAAACTAAAATAAATAACTGCCTTGGGGTCAAGGCAGTTATTTATTTTAGTTTGGTACTATACCGTACGTGGTACGGTACCGGGTGGTACTTATCTAATTCCCTAATAGGGTTATTAGGGAATTAGATAAGTACCACCCGGTTTTAGATTTAACAATAACTCTTCCTACATTAACCAAAACTTTCTCAAAACCCGCTAGTAAACCCAACTTTCATAAAGCAGACTACGAAGCTATACATAAATCTCTGGGAAATACTGATTGGACCAAAGAATTCAGTGAATGTGATGGCGTTAATGATAAATTGGAGAAATTTTATGCCATAATCGACGAAACCATAAATAATCATGTGCCAGCAACACAGTTTACACGAGGCAAATATCCACCATGGTATTCACATCAATTAAAAAAATTACTGAAACTAAAACTGAAACTTCATATTAAAATAAAAAAATATAAAAACCCGTTAGACATAATAGAATTTAATTGTATAAGAAAAGACTGCCAAATTCTTACTCAAAAATGTTATAGTAACTATATGAATGAAATTGAAAATAAAATAAAGTACCACCCCAAAGTCTTCTGGTCGCACATTAAAAATCTCCGGAAAAACAATTCTTCTTACCCTCCAGAAATGACTCTCGGTAATGTCAATGCATCCGGCAGTAAAGCCATTTCAAATTTATTTGCAGAACAGTTTTCTTCAGTATATGATCCGCCTTACGATAACCACAATGATTTCCTTAATAATTTACCTTCCATTTCGGTTCCGACGTTACCCGTTGATGACTTTTCAATTCTACCAGAAGCAGTATTTAAGAAACTTTCTGGACTCGACATTTTTAAAGGTGCAGGACCTGACAATGTACCCCCAATATTTTGGTTAAGATGCGCTAAGTATTTGTCTGCTCCCCTGGCGAATATTTACAATACCTCCCTAAAAACAGGGGTTTTTCCAAAAAAATGGAAAAACGCTAGAATAGTACCTATTCACAAAACTGGGAAACGAGAGTTGATATCTAATTATCGACCCATCTCCATTCTGTGTACTTTGTCTAAGGCCTTTGAATCACTAGTGTACCCAATATTACACGACCATTTTAAACAATTAATATCTACTAATCAGCACGGTTTCATGGTCAAAAAGTCTACAAACACAAATCTAGTTAAGTATGTCACGGAACTAACATCCGCAGTGGATAAAGGTCTGCAAGTCGATGCAGTGTATACGGACTTTTCTAAGGCTTTCGACAAAGTAAATCATGAGTTGTTGTTGATTAAGCTTCGGTCGTTGGGTATAACCGGTACCACACTTAGCTGGTGCAGAACTTATCTCGAAAATAGACCTTCCTCAGTGGTTGTGGATTGTAATGAGTCCGATCCCTACATTGCAACTTCCGGGGTACCTCAGGGATCCAATCTGGGGCCGTTATTTTTCAATATATTTATAAACGACATATCAAACATATTTAAATACTCCACACCTTACCTTTTTGCTGATGATTTAAAATTGACCCGTGTAATTTTAAACAATTTCGATACTCAATTATTGCAAATAGATATAGACAGCCTGAATCAGTGGTGTACCAATAATAAAATGTATTTGAACTGTAGTAAATGTTTTCACATAAAATTTACTAGAAAGTGCAATAAAGTTGAGTCTGTTTACAATATTCAGCGGAACACGCTAACAGAAGTAACAGTTATTCGTGACTTAGGAGTATATTTAGATAGTAAACTTAGTTTTATAAATCATATAGACCAAATTCTTAATTCAGCTAACAGAGCTCTTGGCTTTATTTTAAGATCTTCAAAAGAATTTAAAAAACCCTCTACCACATTACTTTTATTTAACAGTTACGTACGAAGCCAACTTGAATACTGCAGCACGGTGTGGAATCCTTCATACCAAGTGCACATAACTCGCATCGAAAGGGTTCAAAAGAGACTGGTCCGTCATCTAGCGTTTCGGTTCAAGGTTAGAAATTGCAGATCCTACGAACATAGACTAAGTCACTTCAAACTTAAAGATCTAAAATCTCGCCGCACAATCTCCGACATGACGTTTCTGTATAAATTATTTAACAATGGCATTGACTGTCCAGATCTCCTAAGCAAATTATGCATTAATGTCCCTTCTCGTATTCCACGTTATCCCCGCCCATTACTAAAAAGCCCTCAATGCAGAACAAATCTGGGTGAGCACTCGCCAATTGTTAGGATGTCCAATCAATACAACTCTCTATCATGTTCCTCAGACGACATAGACATTTTCTCTAACACCTTAGGTAAATTTAAGTTGCTGTTACACTCTAAACTTAACGTTGAGTAAGTGTTGACCTACCTGGCTTACCATTCAGTTCAATAATTTTTCAATTTAATTTTCTTTGTTCTTTTTACATATAGCTTACTACGAATAGCTTAGTTTATGTGTTTACTAATTGTTTGTTTGATATTTTAACGCAAGTTGTGGTCTCCTTTAATTGAAGATGCACAAGGAATTGTACCTATTTATACTTTGTTCTTTTTAGCATGTAAGGTGTAATCTTTGTTGGAGATCCAATAAATACAAATACAAATAATTAAGTCAACTACCTATGGTTTTAGTGATAACGGTGTCTACACTAACACCCTGTATATAAGTATAGTTTTACTATAATTTACTACAATCAGTAAATATTATAATGGATGTAGAAAACATTAAATATATTATCGATATAGATGGTTTTCAGGTATCAAAAATAATGTATTTTAAAGAAGTAGGTGTTTAATAATATTCAGGATAGGATCCTTTATTTATTTCATATATAACTTCCTGAATGGTTATTACACTATCAAGATAAAACAACCTCATTTGCTACAAATAACATTCATGGGATGTAAAGGGTGTCCAGCGGAAAATTTTCAACTTTAAATTATCGTTATTCATTTATTAGCGGGGCTAGAGGCACGGGAGGGGTAGCGTGGGTGGCATCATCTATGCGGATTTGTCAGTAACCATGAGTCATTGGTCGGGAGCGCACCGCGCATTTGCGGTTGAGCAATATTTAAAGTGTGGTGAATCGTTGGTTCGAGCGCGTCGTGCTTTCTGTTCGCACTTCGATATACGGCGATTAAACAATGGTCCTAGCACGCAGCTTATATGGTCATGGGTGCAAAGATTTCGACAAGAAGGGACAGTGGTTAATAGGCCGCCAACAGGACCGTCTACGTCAGCAGCAACGCCAGAACGTGTGGCACAGGTGCGACAAGAAATTATTAGAAATCCCAAAAAATCGGTAAGAAAGATTGCGGCCTCTACAGGCATCAAGAAGTCAACAGTGCATGTGATTTTGAAAAAAAAATTAAAACTTCATCCTTATAAAATCCAAATCGTACAAAAACTGAATGAGAACGATTATGTTTTAAGAGAAACGTACGCTCGAACGATGTTGGAACGTTTTCGGACCCCTAGAACACTTGGAAACATATTGTTTAGCGACGAAGCTCATTTCCACATCGGGGGCTATGTAAACAAACAAAATATGCGTTACTGGAGCCCCAACAATCCAAGGGAACGGCATCAAAAGGGTTTGCACTGCCCTAAGACGACTGTATGGTGCGCGATTTCTGCTCATGGAATAATCGGTCCATATTTTTTTAATGAGAGAATAACTGTCACTTCCTCGGTATACTGCCGTATGATTGACGAGTTTTTGGTACCGCAATTGCAAGTGTTTAACGGACGCAACAACAGAACACATTTTCAACAAGATGGGGCAACTCCACACACTGCCAGGGTCTCAATGTTGCGGCTAAGGGAAATTTTCCCTGGAAAATTAATAAGCAAGTACGGAGACATACCCTGGCCACCTCGATCGCCAGATTTGACGCCGTGTGATTTTTTCTTGTGGGGTTACCTTAAGTCTAAAGTGTACTGCAATAATCCCCGTACCATAACTGCCCTACAAGAAAATATTCGGCGTGAAATCGCTGCTATCCCCCCAGAGCTTTGTTCGCGCGTACTTGCCAATATGAGGGTTCGATTACAAGAGTGTATTACGAGAAATGGACGTCATTTGGAAGACATTATTTTTAAGAAGTAAAATCCGCAGACCCATATTACATTTTAAAATTAAAATAAAAATTTTATACTAATTTGTTTATTTGTTTTTAAATTTTTAAATCGAAAAATTCCCGCTGGACACCCTTTATTTAAAAAACCATGACAATGACATCAGTTTTACTGAGTTTTTATGAAAAATAAAGGGCTTTGACCCGATAAAACAGTTTAAATGGATGTATAAGGGGGGTATCATTGAAAGAGACTTATTAGAGAGTCTAGGATTTTCATCAATAAATCTCGAAACACTACAATGTCCAAAAGTTGAAATTATAATGAAAAATTTGAATTTAAACCATATTTTAAGGAATTGTGTGAGACATTAGCATTTGAAGGAAAATCACCTCTACACCAAAATGTATAGTTATGTTTTACTAAATGATTTGACTGTAAAGAAAAACAAAGGTACCTCCGCTCCTATTGTAATGGAGGCCATACCGAGCGTGTGTGGTGTCCGGCGAGCTTGCCTGCCACAGTTCTCAGTTTTTAATTGTTTGCGACGGCGGAAGGTCGCGCGCGCGCATCATTGCAAAAATGGCGAGTCGCAAGCGCAATGCCACATTAGAAGAATTCATAGAAACTTATAAGTCGGAACCTTGTCTTTGGCGGCGTAAAGTGCAAAGAATATCACGACAGAGACAAACGATCGACAGCATACGAGAAATTGATAACTAAGCTCAAGGAATTGGAGCCAACTGCTACAAAAGATGACGTGATTAAAGAAATGTATACGTTGCGCAGTAACGTTAGAAGAGAGAAAAAAAAATACGATGAATCTGTGAAGTCTGGAGCATCATCTGATGACATTTACAAAGCAACACTGTGGTACTTTGAATTACTCGATTTTATTGGAGATCAAGATGTTCCTCGCAGCTCGCGATCTAACATTTCGGACTTAGACGAGAATGATTCGAATGTAAGTAAAAATTAGTGGATTATTTATTTTGGAATTTATAGATTAGGCACGGCCGACCACAAACAATTTAGTACATTTTTTCATATCGTTTATGTTACAATGAGATAGGGTATGTACTCTCGACAACTTGTAACGCGTGATGTGTGGTCGTCTGTACCTAAGTTTTTTGCAACGTCGCTTATAGCTTTACATACCATACCATAGATTGTTGCTAATTTATTAATAAAATAATATTATTACATATAAATAAAAGAAATATGTCACATTTCAATGAAACTATCCTGCCAAGGTACTTTGCCTTCATTGACAAAGTAAGATTGGTATTCTAGTTTGACTTTTTTTGCATCATTCAGGACATTTCCTCGATTTTGTACTTGTAAATTTTCTACGTTTGAACGTCGTCCGTCATCGTAGCCCGTGGTAACAACAGTTCCATTATCCACATTTTCTCGATAAAAACATCTTGGAGGTGCATATGAATTAGGAGTGTGCTCCATTAGAAAGTTGTGCAAAACACATGTAGCCATCACCACTTTTTCCATATTGTTAGGTTCTAAATTGATTTGAGTATGGTAAATGCGAAATCTTGATGCTAGTATGCCAAAAGCGTTTTCGACTATTCTTCTTGCGCGAGATAATCTATAATTAATTTTTTTTTTTCGTAGCAGCTCAAATCCGCTTGACGATATGGTTTTATCATGTCAGATCTCAACGGGAATGCGTCATCAGCAACAAATACATATGGCAAACACCTTGAACTGTGTTGAATCGGTTCGGAGTTCGGAGTTCTCGCTACCCTTCGAATAGTAGTGGAATATAGTATTTTAATTTAATAAAGTACTTTCACCACCATGGCACGTCTACCTACTTCACAGTGACAGGGTCTTGTCGCATTTCAACCCTCCAATCCAGCTCACTGTGCGACCCATCGCGCAAAAATATTTTAAAAAAGAATCGTTTCAGTAGATGATTGTTTTCCTGTTTTCGTTACATATTTTTGTAATGACACCATTCTGAAGACGATTAAAGCCATTCTCTATTTCGGGTAAATACAGCCACTACTACTCATTATTGACTGGTTGGAATAAATATTGTGACACCTACGTCACAATTATGATAATTAAGTCGTATAAAACAGATAGACACTCTCATAACACAAGTAGTCAAAGCTTGAAAGTCATTATGTTCAATACATCACTACTGGTGTTTTTTATTTTCATCCTAGGCACCACATGTAAATTTTGATATTTTTTCTAGGGCTTATTACAATAATCATGTTTCAGAAAGTCTAAAATTTATCGACTTTACAAAAACATCTCTACTTATCTATTTTTTTTTTTCATTTTCAAGGGGCCGACCCGATACGAGAACGGGTAGAGATTGTCATCGGGTCAAGGAACTCATCACAAGCTGAAAACGATCCTCAACCCGCACAAGAACTTATTGGAAACAACTCGTCTACGGTTACTACATATATTTTAGGATCCCTGACCAATCAAACAAGCAACAGATACGCATTGTTCGGGAACGTCAAAGAAACAGATATATTAGTGCCTTATTCATATGATCAAAGAAATGGTGCACCACAAAATATTGAGGGAATAATATTAACGGGCCAAGTAGTTCTGCGAATATTATGAATCAAGCTAGGCGTCAAATAGTACAACGAACAATAAACGTTTTGACTCAATCATGCCAAAACTATAAGATAGACTTGTATGAGCTGATGAATAAAGGTAAAAATGTTCCAACTTTAGCAGATACTATTTTGCAAGTTATATCGATTGAAAGAATCCTTCAAAATCAACACAATATCTTCTGGATGACTTTAATAATATCGAGCCATGGACTCCGCCAAAAGTTGATTATTTTGACAGGGACCTTATTGGATATACATAAGCTGATTGAAGTATTAAAAAATAAATCACTGTTTGCTACGGCCTAATAATTAAAACGCGACTGCATAATTTAACTTGTAATTTGTAAATGTATCATATATTCTTAATTATTGTGTTTAATAAAAAAAACTATGGACAACAGTTCATGTGTTTTAATTGTATAAGTAAGATTGATTCCATAACAGGAGATTTAAATGTTAGCGTATTTAGATTGACGAAACTATAGGTAGCAGGACCTTAATGCACGGCAAGATCTCCTTTAACCCCACTTTGGGTCATAGTGTCAGACGATGCACAGCAGCATATAAACCTTACTATAACCATAAATGAGCTATTAGAACTTAAGAGGTTATTCGAACGGATGGGAATTTAATCTAATTATAATCAGTTCAATAACTGATAAGATAAGATAAAGATAAAGATATATTTATTTGCTTAAACATGTGTAACACAATACATATAGATGCAAATGTGGATGGAAATTTGAAAACAGGTAGGTTTCAACATGTTTTGCCATATTTAGCGTACAAAAAAAGAGAGAGAAAAAAAAAATACAGACATTTAAAATATAAAACCATTGAGTGAAAAAAAAAAAAAAGAAACAACAAAATTATAATAGGTACAAAACAATCAAGTTACAAGGTATCATTTAAAAAGTCTTTAACGCAGTAGTAACATTTTTTAGTTAGTAGCTTCTTCAAATCTCTTTTGAAATTATTTGTATTATTTATATTTTTTAAGTTCTCTGGAATTTTATTATATATGATCGGTGCCATACAAAACACACTTTTATGAAGAAGTGCTGTTTTCGAAGAGTGAGGCTGTAAATAATGTCTATATTTATTACGTCTACTTCTAATTACATTATCTGACAAAAGAGGAAACCAGTGAGGGTTATTTCTGACAAATAAGGCTGTTTCTAGGATGTATAGTGACGGAAGTGTCAGTATAAGGTATTCTTTAAACAGTGGTTGACAGCTGTCAGTAGTTTTGATTCCAGACATAGCTCTGATACAGCGCTTTTGCATTTTAAATACCATGTCGGTGTTTGACGAGTTTCCCCAAAAGATTAGACCGTATCTAAGTACCGATTCAATAAGTCCATAATATGCAGTCAACAGTGCGTCTCTGCTAACCGTCGATGCCAGTTTATACAACGCAAAAGACAAACTACTTATTCTCACACAGAGATCTTCGGTATGGGATTTCCAATTAATTCTATTGTCAATTTTTAAGCCAAGAAATTTGGCGGTATCTACTTGTTTTATTATATTATTTTCATATATTACTTTAAATTTAATTGAATTTTGAGGTCTTTGACTGTAATTCATTACATAACCATTAAGTTATTTTGAAGCTAGATTTTTCATTTTGTCAGAGTTGATCGGCTAAATGGCAATTTTTACGAACACTATATAAAAGTTTTGAAAGTTATTATATTAGGTCTTTACCTATGAAATTGCCGTTCGGCGGTACTGGCCATTTCAAATCAAAATTATTTTTGTTTGGCTAAGATATCTAATTTCAAATTAATTTTATTTTAAAAACATACTATACATAATATAATTCATCGCATTTCAATCTTTTTCGTCATCATGGATACGTTAAAAATTCGAGTAATTATGGAATATGAGTACCGTCGTGGCAGCAACGCGGCACAAGCGGCACGCAACATCAACGACGTTTACGGAGCTAACACTACAAACCAACGCACCACCTGTTATTGGTTTGCTTGCTTCCGTTCTGGAAATTTCGACCTGAAAAATGGACCAAGCGGTCGACAATGACAAATTAAAGGCGAATGTGGAAGCTGATGATACACAATCTACGGCTGAATTAGCAGCAGCTCTCGACGTTAGCGTCAAAACAATATTGGTCCATTTGCGTCAAATTGGCAAGGTAAAAAAGCTTGACAAATGGGTGCCCCACGAACTCAATGATCGCCAGCGCGAAGTACGCGTCGAGACGTACCTTGCACTGCTCAACAGACACGTTATGTCGCAGTATTTGACGTCACTTTTCATTATAACCAATGGTGATGCGTTTCACAAATTTGAATTTCCCGCGCTTATTTCGCACTTTTATTTTTAGTTTTAATTATGACGTTATTAAAAAGTAAACTAATGATTTAGTACATATTTCCTGCCATTAAAGATTCGGAAAAAAAATATTCGAACCATATTTAAATTACATGCATATTCCCTATTATTATAAACAGTCAAATCATACCAATCATATTTATAGGTTTTGAATAAATCATTAGTCAATATGATGCGCCTCGCGGGCGTATGAGTAGTTTCTTTGTACGTCGCAACATGAGTTAACTATATTTGTACCAAGCCAAGTATTGTAAGCAAAGTAGATTAGCATCTAAAAAACAACATGCAAATTCTGAAAAGCATAAATCGAACTTGAACAAATATAAAGGACAGTCAAAGGTAAGCTTAACTTGTTTTTAGTTTTTAGTAAAATTAGAATTACTCTACCTTAAGTCGAGAAGTTCGGAGGTACTTTATTTAGTGTATTGTCATAAATAGTCATAATGAATAATTTATGTTTTTACTTGTTTCCTGATTGACACATTTTTTAAGAAGGCACTACTGAAAGACGAAGTCAAGAAAGCGGAGCTGCGTTTATACGGTTTTCTTTCAGAACACGACATCTCTTTTAGAGCTATGGACCATCTAAGTGATGTTCTAGTGAAATGTTTTCCTGACTAAAAAATTGCAAAAGAATTTTCCGGCAAGAGAACCTAAGCAGCAGCTATTACCTATAACGTTTCAGGACCCGAATTTGTAAAAGTTATGATTGAAGATATACTTCGTACTGTATCTCCGTCAGGTAAACCAGTATATTCAATTGTAATCGATGAAAGTACAGATGTCACTACAATCAAAGTGTTGGCGATAGTAATCAAATACTTCTCTGAAACCAAATGTAAAGTACCTACAAACCAAATTCCTTGATTTAGTTGATTTAAGTGGTGAGACTGCAGATCATTTATTTGATGCTTTGTCATTAAAGTTATCCGAGTTAGGTTTAGATATAAAAGTCGTGATGGGGTTCGCTGCTGATACTACAAGTGTAATGTTTGGTCAACACTCTGGCGTTGCTACAAAAATTAAATAAGTGAACCCAAAATGCTTATTCATAAAATGTGTTTGCCATTCTGCAGCATTAAGAACACTTAATGCTGCAGAATGGCAAACACATTTTCAATTTCATTTTCAATTTCTAGGTAGCATTTTGCAAGCTTAACTAACAAGTTATGCTTGCAAAATGCTACCTAGAAATTTAGAACAGATAGTAAAAGAAGTATATGGATATTTTTCTCAAAGCAGTAAGCGTCAAAGAGAATTTGTTGAGTTCCAAAATTTCACTGACACTGAAAAACATAGACTACTGCGTCATTATAATATAAGATGGCTATCGCTTCATCCTTGTGTTAATAGAATAATTGAGCAATGGAGTGCACTGCAGTTGTTTTTTCAAGACCAATATTTGAGTGATCGCAATATGTCATCAGAATTTTTGTATCATTCTTTTAGTAATAATATAAACAAATTATACTTTTACTTTTTAGACTAAATTTTGCCGATTGTAAACAAAGAAGAAAGAGCAAAATGGTCTATGAGCGGCCAACAACGAAATAGGTATTAAATGAAAGTACTATTATTACTAAGGACTAACTTTTACTATGAACGTAACATTGCAGCTCATTTAGAAAAAAAAATACATATAGGTAAAATACTTAGATAATAAGTGCAAGAAAATGTGCAAACCCATTTTATAAAATACTTATTAACATTAGTTTATGTCTTCAAAAGTATTTCAAAACGTTGTCAGCATACCGTTTACAAGACTCAGCTCAACAATGGGTTTACTACATGGACTACCTGAGTTCGAACGGCCCAATCAGCTTCGAGTGCAAACAAAAGAGCCGAGGTGTGGGGTGCGTGTGCGTCACTCGGCGCAGTCCTTCGCTTACCCTTGTGACGTTGTGTACTGTGCGCTCATCTACGGATTCTTTTTCAAACGTTTTGACCCTGGCTACCCTCTGGACTGTGTTTCTTCCTAACCTGATAACCTGGCTATTAACTCTGAACTTCTGTACGTTTGTGCTTGTGTACTTGGACTCTGGACTTGTGTACGCCAACGGAACATTATTGAAAAATGGCAGAAAATCGACCTATATGTGTTTTGTGCAATCGATCAGTGGTTAATAGAAGAAGGTTAGAAATAACCCATGCTCTTTTTGAGGAAAATGCTGCCAATGCTCAATATATTATTGAAGCTATAGCTCCACAGCAAGTAAGTATTTTTAGACTATTTTTTGGTTGTTTTTACCCGTATGTACGCACCCTATAGCGGTGATGGCCTCATAATATTGTGTCACGATGTGCATATGCGACACATCGTTGGGTGAAGTGTGGGCTCTTTATTGAAAGTCCACGTTACAGTTTTGATTGTATTTTTATGTACGTCCTTTTAGTGAATTATGTTATTTCCTTAAGCGTATGGTTCTTTTCTAACAATACTTAAGTTATAGTCAAAACAGATCTTCTCTCTCTTTTACACACATGGTGCATATGGAAACAGAGCCAACGTTATCTAGCTTCGAAATATAATAGAGGCCAACCACTCATTAACAATGCGTATGAGCATGACTCATTCGTCACGTTGAAAAAGAGCTCGGCATGTTCTACTATACAACACATGATTTAACTGAAACTGCTGTGAGTTTTAAATACTATGTTATAAACTATTTTCCTTTTCAGGTTGAATACAACGGCCGAGAATACGTTTGTCGACCCTGTTGGCAACGAGCTCAACGGGCTGTGCAGCCAAACAATAACCCTGCCCCGCACGAATGTGTTCTTCAAGTGGAAGAATATTCACGAGTGCCTAGCACCTCGGCAAACTGTATGTTTGACAGATGCCGTAGTGTTTCACGTCGTCGAATGCCTGAGAATGTAAGGATTACTCTTATGTTACATTCTAACTTATTCATACCAGACAGTGCCAGAATATGTGATGCACATTTAACATCAAATGATTGGGAAGAGCTCATTGATAGTCCAAATCTCAGACATGATTTTAACAGCTCTCATTTTGTGCAAATACTAGAGCTTTTTAAAAAAGCTGTTTTAAATAAAAATATTCTGGACTTTGAAGATATTGCAAATATGGATCCTAATGAGATTCATATTCGATTGGGCGTTAGCAGAGATCAATTCAATACAATCTTACGCCTTCTTTGTCTGAGTCAAACGCCAAAACAAAACTAGCCATTTATTTAATGAAGTTGCGAACTGGTGATAGCAACGAGAGATTAGCCACGCTCTTTAACATAAGTAGAAGGACTCTAGAAAGGCATTTAAAAACCGCGCGTGATGCTATATCTCTGGATTTTAAGTCACGACACCTGGGACTCGACCATTTAAATAGAAGAATGGTCGCTGACCGTAATCTTATTGTACCAAACGCGTTATTTGGAAATCCCGAGTCTTCTCCAGAAGAAAGGAAGGCAGTAACAATCATGGATGGAACATATATTTATATACAGAAGAGCTCCAACTTTTCGTTCCAGCGACAGACCTAGTCTACACAAATACGAAAATCTATTAAAACCGTTCTTAATGGTGTGTTCCGATGGGCATATAATTGATGTTTGCGGGCCCTATGCTGCTACCGACTCAGATGCCAGTATTTTGGAAAGAATTATAAATGACGAAGAAGGCACATTTCACTGGTTTTACCGGGCTGGCGACATATTCATTTTAGATCGTGGGTTTAGAGACGTCTGTGGCGATTTGGAGCGATGCAACTACAGTGCCTATATGCCAGAAACCAAAGACCGCGGTGCAGACCAGCTTACTACTGAACAGGCCAATAGAACTAGGCTGGTAACTCTATGCCGCTGGGTAGTGGAAGTTATAAATGGCAGGTTCAAGCGAGATTTCAAATTGTTTAGGCAAGAATATTTTAATCGCGCCTTAAGTCACATGTTTGAGGACTTTCAAAACGCAGCGGCACTCATCAATGCGTTCCAAACACCAATACAAGATAGTATTCATGCATCATCGTTCGTAAATATAATTAATGAACGTTTTGAAATACCGAACCTCTTAGCGGACTATGTTATCCGTCATAACATAAATAGACAGAGGGCATCATTTGAAAGACTCAGCAGCGACCAACCTATTTTTGAAGACTTTCCGGTTTTTTCTGAAGAAGACCTAATTCTGTTTGCACTTGGCACATACCAAATCAAGTTGGCTCGCAGCTACTACGCTGAACACTTAATTGAAGGCTTATACAATATCGAAGTATACCGGGAGCGACAAATAAGTCAGCTCAGAGATTTTATTGAAGAAGAAGATATTTGGTTATTACGTGTGCGAATACAATCTAGACATGTAAGGTCCAGAATATATTATTCTTATATTGTAATTAACCGACAAAGACAAAATAGAGAAGCAATTGCTCATTATTATTGCAGTTGTTTGAGTGGAAGGCGCACAATCGGTTGTTGCGCACACGTTATGTGTGTAGTGTGGTATCTGGCATGGGCTAGACATCAAGACGAGGATATTTTATTACCGGCATCAGAACTCAGTGCTATTATTCTGCCCTCGTAATTGAAAACACAGTAACTTCGAAAATCACGTTTTGTAAAAAACGCGGTTAAAGTTTAATTGTTAAATCGTTTTGTTATGAACAAACTATATAAGTTAGGTTGAAAAAATCATTTCTTAATGATAGAAAATAGTTAAAGCTTTAATTCTGTATATATATATATATAATATTACTGTTGTATAATTAATAAAATTAGATAATGTGTTATAAAATAAGAATATAATTTATTAAATTATATTTTTTTAAGCTAAAAACCAGTAACTGACTGGTTACTGTGGTCTAGGTTAGTTTTACTTATTACTGTGTATTAACCATGTAAAGATACTAACACTAGTGACATCACAACACAGTAACTTTACACATACTGGGTTGAAAGTTAATAATAGTAAGAGTCGACTACCTAGATCAATACCTAGTAAGTGAAAATGCTGTGTTTAAGACTAATTTGTAACAAGGTTTACTCTAAGGTGCAATTATAGTATCTAAATATACTTTGTTTTAGGTTAGCCTTCGTATAATTACTTAAAAAATAATCACCCTATTTTGATTACATAAGATGAAATTAAACAATGGAATGTGTTTATACTTATTTTATTTTTTATCATTTGTAACTTACAGTTAAATCTTCTTACAGTAAAATCACATATTTAATACTTATAAGTTTTAATTGCTAAACTTAAGATCAATTTCTTTTTTAGTTCTACATAACAATTCTTTATTCATCTGGATAAAAATGACAAGACGAAGGAGATAAAAAATAATTAGATACTTATTTTATTCATACAAGTATCGCTCTGTAGATCAGTAATAAATCAATAATATTTTTTTCCAAACTAAAAATACACAACATCTAAAATAAAAAATAAAAAACAACTAAAACAAACTTCTTATATAAATGCAACAACTAGAATCATTCAGAACACAAAAACAATTTAATCACATTTTTTTAGTCACAACCATCATCATTGTGGGTTGATAAATCGACGGCCAAATTATTTACAGGCAATGCTCGCCAAAACAAAAGTCGACTTGAAGGCATGAGAGGTCCCAATTTTGTTAAAATCTCGGATTTTCGTTGCTCATTAATACCTCGTGCTGTAGTTTTAATGACAGGCACGGGCAAACCATTCTTTTCATATTTTATTTTTAAAAACTGAAGTTCAGCATAGTCTACTTCTTGAAACGACTTTTTTATGTGCAAGTTGAAAGAGCCTCGCCTAACTTGGACCACTACAATATCACGCAAGTAAACTCTGTTAAGTGCATTTTTGAGGCGGTGTGCAGATGAGCAATCTTCAAAATTATAAAAATCTCCAACCGCCATTGCCTTTACATCCACTTTCCCAGAGCGTGCAGATTGCACAGTTTTATGAAAGTCGTCAAAATCATAGATTTTTGGATTACGTTTCATAGCTTGCTCCACTTGGTGATGAAAACTGTCTGCAGACATAAAGCTATGTCCAGGCTCAAAGTATTTCAATGTTATAGTTTTAGCTGCTATATCTTCGCTATTAATTACATACACAAAAAAGCTAAAAAGTGACCAGCATTTATTTTGTGAAGCGCAGTTATCGGTCCAGATCGTGATATTTTCAACGTCTCTTTTATGCTTGAGAAACTGGTAAAAAGTGCTGGTAATATCTTCTATTATTTTCCGTGCGGTTTCAACAAGGATCTTGCGTAGCCCGCACGCCGCTCGAGAGCACGTTACAAGTCAAGGTCACTCGCGCGAATGCGCCGCGCGGCGCATTGCGCACGCACGGGAGACAATCTTACAAACTCCCCGCTTACCCCCGTTCCGAGCAAAAGGTTAGCTTAAAACCCAGTAAATCAACAGTTACTGTGGTCAAGCTTAGTATTTTCGAAATAAATATTGAAACTGCAGGCACCTTAAACCCAGTAATTGAGATACTGTGATTAATTTATGTATCCTAACATGAATTAACTTTTACGAAAGTTTTACTCAAAACCACAGTATTTGAAGATGCCGTGTTATAGCCAAGCAAAACATATTTAAAAAAATACATAAACACATATTTTACCACAGTAAACAGTAAATTGCTGTGTTCAAACCTAAACATTCTTACTTACTGTGTTTTTTATTTAAAATGTTTTGATTTTTAGCAAAATACTGTGTTTTTATCTACCGTATCTCGATAACTATACTAGCTACATACAAATCGAAAATTTTCCCAAATAGCGCTCGGTCTCGTGGTTTTAAAGAACTAAAACAAGTCTAAACACAGTAACTGAAGTTACTGTGATTTCAATTACGAGGGCAGTATTGTACATTAAATGTATGAATGTGGACGAGGCAAAAGGAGTATGTAAGGATCGTAGCAAGTGGCGTTCTGTGGTTTCTGCCTACCCCCATGGGAAAAGGGCGTGAGTTTATGTATGTAAATGTATGTAAAATAAATGTATTGAAGTAAACAAGTCATTTTATTTTATTTCCTTATTTTTAAGACTAAATCTTAGTAATTAATACGCTAAATCACAGGCTTACATATCTAAAATAAAAATGTATTTAGTTCCATTAATAATGACACTACAGATATAAAACTTCTTGAACCCGTTATTGTAGGGTGATATTAAACAAAAAAAAAATAAAATGTTCCTGGCCGCTGATAGACCAAGTGCCGTACGATTTTGCCCATTCTCCTTTAATATAATTTTTCAAGGCGACTACCCGTGCATTGAAAGATTATTGAAGTACAGGATGGCGAGGAAGATGAGGACGAAGATGAAGACGTGCCTCTATCGACTTTGGCTTCCTATCAGTCTCGTAATGGTACAAAATGGAGCAAGATTACACCGCCCACTTCAAGAACCAGATCTCACAACATTTTAGTCCGTCCACCAGGCCCAGTAGGTGTACCAAAAGACGCTAAAACGGCTCTCCTATCATTCTTGTTGTTTTTTGACGCTGATATTTGGAACGTACTTGTTGATTCAACTAATATTTATATAGATATCATAAAAAGCAAATACCAAAGAGACGTGTCATATAAGATGCGTCTCATACCGACGCACATACAAGTATTACGGCGATCTACGCGGCCAAAAGTCCCATTATCAAAATAACAATAACATTCATAAAAACGAGTTCCCGGAACAGAGTACGAACCAAGTAACAATACTCCATGCTTTGTCTAGAGCCCCCGCGCACCCCGCTCAGGTAGCATCAGTCGGAATTAGACCGTTTCATTTAGTGTACGTATCTGTTCTCGGCGCTCTTGTAAACATTAAATTTTCAAGGTGATTTTTTTATGTTATCAAGTTCTTTTTACGAATTGAAATCACTTTCAATTTGAAAGTGATGGAATCTGATGAACAAGGTAAGAGACTTACAAATTATCTGAATAAAGTTATGATCAACCATAAAACTACATTAGTTTTTTTTATAATAAAATGACTCATTTTCATACCGTAATTTTCTTCAATATTTTTTCTTTGCTAGTGTTTTTGTTAATGTATCGGGGTAGATCGGGGTATAATTTTTATTATAGGTTATTTTTTGATCTTTTAGCTTATAAATACCATCAAAAATCTCCGGAAACGTCCGGATAAATACTGTTTTAAGGGATTAAAGACATTCAGCGAAACATCGTCTAAAAATGAAAATGTTTGTTAGCGTTTTTTAACATAGTGTTTGTTTGTTTTAGGTTCAGTGGGTACGTCAGGAGTAAGGATTGTTACCCGACAATACTTGTTTGATCTCATGAAGAAAGAAAATTTGCCTAACTTAGATGCCAAATTAAACTATCTAAGGGATAAACTTTTATCATGTGAAGGTTACAATGAAGACCAAATTGTTAAGTTAAAACGTGATTTTGCCCATTTAAAATCAGAAATAAAACAAAGGTGGACCAAAGCTCATTATAAAGAAGATAATTTTATAAAATACAACCAGTCTTGGCTAGAAGGTACTTTTGAAATACCTGTTGTTACAACTTCACACAAACGGCCAGGTCGACCATGCAAATTATTTGAAGACGCAAGTGAGAGGAGTAAAAGGCGCAAGACTGAAGAACTCCGTTCTAATTTTGAAAAGGAGGTCATAATACATGCTGCGAAAGTGGAACTGGGGAAATCTGGTAAGAAAGATGCATCAAACGTCCTAAAAGATATCACTAGTACTCCAACACGTGCGACTAAATATAAAAAGGCATTTCATCTTACCAAATTAATGCAAGCTTTGCAAATGTTCATTGATGCAGATTTGACACAAGGACAGTACGAAATTATAAGAAAGACCAATAAGAAGTTTTTTCCGTGCTATAGTGCCTTACAAAAAGCCAAGAAGAAATGTTACCCACCTCAAGAATCGTGCACAGTAACGAGTACTAGTGCCGAAGCTCAGTTACAGCCTCTAGTGGATGTTACCGTTAGGCGTTTATCGGAATACCTAGAAGAGGTATTAATAACTTTAAAAGAGCAAGAGCGTGAAAACTTAACTATAATTAATAAATGGGGCTGCGATGGGTCCCAGCAATCTCAGTATAAGCAAAAGCTAGACAGTGATATTGATTCTGATTCAAACATATTCCAAAGCTGCTTCGTGCCCCTTCAATTAGTTTGTGGAGATAATAATGAAAAAATTTTGTGGAATAATCCAACGCCCTCTTCGCCGCGATTCTGTCGACCAATCAGATTTCGCTTTATCAAGGAAACTAATGATGTCACTGAAGAGGAAATAAGACATGTTAAAAGCGCTATAAACTCTTTGGTCCCAACAGAGGTCGACATAGCTGCTATGTCGTGTGTAAGTGTGCTTAATTATGAATTTCTTCCCTGCTGCAGGGAAGAAATTCATAATTAAGCACACTTTTATAATGACTATGGTTGACGGAAAGGTCTGCAATGCAGCCACAGGTACGAAGTCTACAAGTAGGTGCTACATCTGTGGAGCAACCTCGAAAGATTTTAATAAATTGGACTACACAAGAGAAGTGAATTTTGCAGCCCTTGAATTCGGCATATCGGTGTTACACGCACGAATTCGGATATTTGAATCTATTCTACATTTAGCCTACAAACTTCGGGTGAAAAAATACAGGGAAAGAAAATCAAAAGAAGAGAAAGACCTAGAAGATCAAACCAAAAAAGAAATACAAGCAAGGTTTCGCACTGAGACAGGTCTAATAATAGATATGCCTAAATCGAATTTCGGAAATACAAATGATGGAAATACCAGCAGAAGGTTCTAGTTGCAGCTATATCTTTGTGTCTTGCCATGGAACACGCCCATCGTTCACAAAGTAATGAGCGAATTTATCTCTGATATTCAAAGATGACGGTGTCCTTCTTCCCGCATGCAAGGTATTGAGATTAGTCATGGGTGCATTATATAACACGTTGAGCGCCAAGCTTAAAAACAGTGTTTTTGATATTTTGCACTTTGCGTTTTTTTGCCTAATTCGTATTCTAATGCTATTTTTAATAAAATTGGTATGAAATAAATGCATGCTTTTCCAAGATTTTCCACTAATTTTCACGTGTGCTTAAAAGATACACGAGGCCCCTGAAAAAGTTTTTGAAAAAATATTTTTCAGGGGCCGCGTGTATCGTTTTGGAAACACATCTTTTTTTTTGTTTTCTCTAACTTTCTTCAATATTTTTCTTTGTATTATTTCAGATTAAAAAGAATAAAGAGGATAAGAAGAAAAAGAAACTACAGACAAAAAGAAGGGTCAAAAAACCCTAAAGAAATTAAAAAAATAAACGGTTTTTTGACCCTTTTTTCTGTTTGTTTCAGGATAAAAGTGTAAAGTGAAAAAAAAGTGTATAAGCAGATAAAACAAGACTAGAGTACAGTGTAAAAGACTATAATAATACAGTGTAAAAAAAAAAACTTCAAAAAGAAAAAAAACAAGTTTATTCAAGATGGATTATTCAAGCGATGATTCTGTAGCAGATCCAGACTTTCGTCCGGAATCTCAATCTGATTTATCTGATTCACCGGATAATAGGTCCGTATCATCATATTCGTCTGAATATCATGTGACTCTGGATCGATTGAGAGCCACAAGCCCTTTACTAGACAATGAAGAACGACACGATACACCCAGCACATCTGGAGCTACTTCACAACATGATGTGGTGACGCAAAAGCTTTCAAATATTGTATGGCAAAATTGCAAGCCTGACGACCCACCTAATTTTGAATTTACTGGCGAATATTCTAGTGGCATGAAAGACCTATACCGAGGGATTTTGGCAGATGCTGAGCCTCTTGATTATTTTGAATTATTTCTAACAGATGACATACTTACAACAATAGTTGATGAAACAAATATATATGCAACACAAGAACTTTTAAGAGGGAATGACATTTCAGCTGGTTCTAGACTGCATGCCTGGGCCCCAACAAATAAGGAAGAAATAATGAGATTCTTAGCGCTCATTGGATGGATGGGTCTAGTAAAGCTTCCTGCTATCCGTGATTATTGGCGGAAAGATGAACTATATGGACTTCCTCTAGCTAGAAAAATTATGCCTAGAAACAGATTTGAGCTTCTTCTCAAATTTTTACATTTTTCTAATAATGCAGAAGCCCCAAACGATGATCGTTTATTCAAACTACGCCTTGTTATCAATCAATTTATCCATAATTTTCAACAAGCATATACTCCAGGACAAAGAGTATGCATTGATGAAAGCCTCATACCCTGGAGAGGTCGCCTTTTGTTCCGTCAATATATCCCTAACAAACGTCATAAATACGGGATGAAAGTATTCAAATTATGTTCGGATAAAGGGTATACCTGGAACATGATGATATACAGTGGCAAACTTCAAAATCCTACAACTGGCGTCGCTGAAACTGTTGTAATGGAACTGATCGACGGATTACTAGATCAAGGAAGAGTACTGTACACTGACAATTGGTATACCAGTATACCCCTAGCTTACCAGTTGCAGCAAAGAAAAACACATTTAGTAGGCACTCTTCGATTGAACAGAAAACACTTGCCCTCAGATGTCGTTGCTGCAAAATTACGAAGAGGAGAAATCGCCGCTCAGGAAACCAGTGATGGTATCGTGGCATTGAAGTGGAGAGATAAGAGGATTGTATCCGCACTCTCAACTAAACATTCAGGACTAAAAATGATTTCGCAAAGAACTCGTACAAATCAAACGATCGTGAAGCCGAAATGCATCGTAGACTATAACACCGGAAAGTCCAGCATAGATCTGAGTGACCAGATGGCGTCATACAGCTCCGCTTTGAGGCGTTGTACAAAATGGTACCGGAAGTTATTTTTTGAGGTGTTGTGGGGTACTAGCATCGTGAATGCTCACTTCTTGTATTGTGAAAATACTCGCAAAAAGAAGCTCAAAATAACTGAGTTTAGAGAGGAAGTAATCAGAGGAATGATTCGCAAATACGTAGCAGTTCAAGAAGGTCCATCGACATCAACACCTCGCCCAGCGTCGAACAAGCGTCACAGGCATGTGTGGAATGTAAAGGGGAACCCTCCTAAAAAGTGTAAAGGACGGTGCGTACAATGTTATAAAATATACGGGAGAAAAGGGAAAACTGTAGATGGAAAAGTCAAATTTGCAAAACAAACTAGCAAAATTTGCTCTGTTTGCAATTTTTTACTATGTGAAGAGTGCTTTGAGAAACTCCATTAATTTTTTTCTGTCATTTCAGACTAAAACTGTTATTTATTTGTTGATTTTGCATGCTTTTAAGTCGATTATACAAAAACCAAATAAAGGTCATAGATAAAAAAAAATGTGTTTTATTTTTAGACATAACTTTTGATCAAAACGTCGTACAAAAAACCCAGTTACACCGAAACAACCGTGGAGGCCAGAGGTATTAGAATTCATAGTAAAATGTATTGAAATGAGTTTCCTGGCGGACACACTGGCCTACGAATAAAGCACTGCTCGTGTTTCCCAAAGGAAACACGCGGCCTCCGAAGGTGGTACTTTGTGTTTCCAGAAAGATACACATGGCGCTCAACGTGATAAAGTATCTTTAAATTTTAGACCATCTCTAGTCCGCACATAGTTATGTAGAACACAAGAAGCTTTTATTATATCTTCGGCAAAATCTATGTTTACATTTATAGGCCTATGAAAGATGCGTCATTTGTTCGCCAAAATACCAAAAGTGCACTCAAATATTACGTCGAGCTCTCGATAACCTATAGTTAAAAATCCTTTTTTCATATGGTAAACATTTGCCTGAATATGGGCGCATTAAATTTTCTGCTAAGCCGAAGGCTTCATCTCCAACTATAACATAAGGCATTGGTGTTAGGTCTACATTAGATATTGGTTTAGGTGTTGGTATGTTTAATGATTTTCTGTCAGGCGTTTATAAAAAACCGAATTTTTAAATATAGCAGAATCACTGCTTTTGCCATAAGCCCCAATATCAACATAAGTAAAGCAATAGTTGGCGTCGCAAAGTGCTAAGAGCACTATGGAAAAGTAATGTTTATAGTTATGATACAAAGAACCCGAATCAACAGGCTTTATAACTCGGATATGCTTGCCGTCTATAGCACCAATGCAATTTGGAAAATTTGCATATCTCTCAAAGTCTCGTGCTATTGTCTTCCAGATATCTTCAGTCGCTTCGGGCATGACTATGTTTACCAACTTATTCCACAATGATTTACATACTTCGCGGACAATTCCAGTAATCGTCGATTTTCCTAGGCGATAATTGTAGCTTAGTTCTCCAAATGAACAACCCGTACCAAGATATCTGAAACAAGAATATTATTAATAATGTTATTATTTTTAGGTACACAACTCCAAAAAAAAATGGAAAAACATACAAGATTGCTACAATAAAGAATACAAAAAAGAAAAAACAACTCCTTCTGGTTCAGGTGCTCGTAAAGGAGCCCGATATATGTATTTTTCACGATTATCTTTCCTGCAGAATAGTGTAAGTAATAAAGACACTACAACTAATATTGAAGAACAGAATGAAAGGCAAAGTGAGGAGACAAGTGAACTAAACGCCAATGCAACCGAAGCCACTGAAATACGTCCCCCTAAACGTAAGAAAACACAAGTGCCAGAAGAAAAAATAGCTGTTTTAATAGAAAAAAGTATCGAGTCACGAAAATATTTTTAGAATAAACTTCAAGAAAATAGTATTACCAAGCAAGATGACGACAAACTCTTTTGTTTGTCGTTATATAAAGAACTCAGAAAAGTACCAGAAAATAGGCGTTTAGCAACCAAAATTGAATTACTTCAAGTGATACAAAAAGGACAAAGCTTACCACCCCCTGTTCGCTACAATACTCAGCAGATCACACCTACGTATTGGCAAGGACAACAGTATACAAGCCCGCAAGGATATTTTACTACATCTGGATCATCTCCTCCTGTTCCGGCACCGTCACCGTCACCATCGCAATTTAGTTCTGCCTCTCAGTCCTCTACAGTTATAGAAAATATTTATGCTGATTTTGAAGAACAATAAATAAATCTTACCTTAAAGTTATTACGAGTTTCTCTTCCGGTGACACGCTTGGCCTCAAATGCGTTTCAGAGCATGAAATATCTTGCCTGATCAGTTCAATTAGTTCATCAAAAGATTTTATTGACATTCTCAAATAGTCAAAAAATTTGTTATCATACATTCTTAATTTGGGATATAATGTTACGAACTGACCATGTACTAGTCGGTCACGTAATATTGGATGCACCCAATACCGCCTTTTTCTTTTCTATTTTTTAAGGAGCAACCACAGTAAACACACTTCTTCGTCGACCTCCATTTTGAAACTGACGCTAACCCGCACGAAATCGCATACTAACCGCGCGTGTCTGAATAGCTTCACAATTTTGCGGTTTGAAACCGCGCGATTCGTAAACGCACGATTCCCGCATGTCTGAACGCAGGCTTAAATGAGCCGTTAATATTACAAAAACATTTAAATTATACAATTATTAAGAAAATTAAATTAATCTTCATCGGAGTCTTCATCATCATAGTCTTCGTCTTCTGCCAAATTTATTATAAGTGGCGCGTGATCTCTAATTAGAACTTTTTGTAAGTCTTTGTTTTGAAGTTCTTCGGCATGCCTCAAACATTAATTTGGCCCAGTCTTCTCGTGTAACATTATCTATGGCTTGGTGGAGGTGATTTTTGACATCTGCTATCTTGAAGTATTATTGTTCTTCGCAACTTCTCCCTTTACTTGTGCCTAAATTAGTTCTATCGTTAGCACGTGCGCGGGTAGCCGTTTATCAATAACTAGGTTCCGGCGCGCTGCACATTCCTATCTCTTTTGACTATAATGACCTGACGACTCACTACTTACAATTAGCATGCGTTTGAATGAATAAAAAAAAAAGGATCTCAGTACCCTTCTGGCGTTCATAGTGGGTTTAAAGTGACGAGATGAAGTGTTTTCCAAATATAAACCAAACAAGGTAAGTAAATCCTGCAATTATCTTCTCATAATCTTCTTATAATTTTCAAAGAAAATCTAAAAATCTTAAAGTAATATTTTCTACTTAGCTATAAACAAATAAAGAAGCTCCATCATTACTTTTAATGTTTCTCATTTCTATGATAGGCAGCCCAAAAAACATCAAAAGTTAATATGAAAAACCTTGACACTACTTAGTTATTTACCATAAAAAAGTAATTAAATTACCTATATGAATATGACTAATTTATTTTTAACCACATACGTTTTCATGCATATTTTTTGTTTAGGTTGCTGCTTCATCTCTCTGAAAATGTCGGGTGAACCATCAACTTCACATGGTGGCCCAATTGTCCACTTCCTAAAAACGAAGAGAGGTGGCCAAATGCTGTGTCGTGCTGGATATAACTATGTGTTAAAGCGAACGAACAAAGACGGCTCTGAATTATGGAGGTGCACCAACAATGATTCTAGTAAGTGCAACGCAACAATGAAAGTCAAACATTCATTCGCACGAAGCGCTTTGCCTGTTCCTTCATTATGCGCACAGCCAAGGAGTGGAATTCCCTGCCTGCATCAGTGTTCCCGAGTTCATATGACCCCAATCTGTTTAAGTCGCGAGTTAATAGGCTTTTTATGGGTAAGCTCGTTCCATCGTCGACCTCATCTCTGACCGCAGGACAAGATTGAGGTCAAGAGTAGACCCATTATATATATATATAAAAAAAAAACAAAATCCACTTTCAATACTTCATGAGACTGCCCATAACCATCCACCAAGGGAAGAAGCAGAGATTGAAATAGAGAAACAGATTTATTATTGTACTGAAACAGTCAAAAAGAATATTAATAAACCAGTAACGCAAATTTTCGACGATACCATACAAAATCTATCCGATTAAGGAGTAAATTTAGTAAATCCATTACCAAAATTTAAAAATATCAAGAACAAATTGTACAGACAAAGAAATTCATTTCTGGGTGCTAAAAAACTTAACTTCCGAAAAGCCTGTGACCTCGAAGTACAGAAAAAAATTGAAAATGTCTTGTTTGCCGAATTCAAACACATAAACAACCGCATCCTTATTTTTGCTAACAAAGAAATTATTAAATTATTATTTTAAAAAATGTACACGATTTCTTATTGACGGCACATTCAAAATTTGCCCGAAGTGTTTGTATCAAGCATTATCACGCTGATGTAGGCAGCAATGATGAATACGTAAATGTGTTTCCTGTGCTGTATGCATTGCTTCCCGACAAGAAAAGAGCCACATATGACATTTTATTTCAAATGATAAAGTAAAAGAATGGGCGCCTACACATATTTCAATGGTTTTTGAAATAACTGCGATATCAGCAATCAAAGATTTTTTTCCAGAAGTCAAAATAGTTGTATGCTATCGCAGTTTAAGGCGTAATGCTAAGCAATATTGGGAGTAGTGAAATCAAAACTGGGCGCTAACCATGTGAAATTGTGCATGCTTGTTGGAAGATGGCTGGCAGTAATGGCAGAAAGTCCAAAGAGTAACGAAGTCACACAGTTCTATGACTATTTTGTCAAAACATGGCTGGAACATGATGTGCTTTCAAACACATGGAACACTTTCAATGAAAGCGACAGAACCAACAACATGGTGGAGTCTTGGAATGCAAGGATAAAAAAGAGAAATTACAGAAAAACCCAATATTGCACAATTTCTTGAGGGAATACAAAAAGATGCCAAATATTATTATGGTATATTAGCAAGAACTGGTGACATCCAAAGGACATGGACAAAAATGACATTCCATGTACACATACATAGTAAATACATAGTTAAAATAAAAATAGAAAAATGAATTATTACGTAGTTTTTAGCTTCTCCGAACTAATCAGTTTATATTTCAAAATAATAAGTAATGCAAGATGAATTCAAAATACCGTTTGTCAAGTTCCGCCATAATGGACCATAGAGAAAGATAAATAAAATAAAAGACGTTCCGAACATGTGTACTCTTTGTAGAAAATGTGTGGCATTTGTCGACCATATCACACATTTTCCTAATAAAGGGTGGCAGTCCTTTAAAATGTAAATTTCGAATAAAATGCACGAGACGCGCGGGCGGCGCAAAAACAGTACGTTCGTTTTCTGGGAAGTCAGTCGCCATGGAGCGTTTCATCGGCGCGGACCGTGCTTTTTGTGTGCGCGAGTTTTATCGGAACAATTTTTCGGCAACCATTGCTCGGCGTAAATTTCGAGAACATCACAATCTACACAACTTTGATGACACTCCAACTTTTCAAACGATCAAGAACTGGGTTGCAAAGTTTGAAGAGACTGGTTCGACGTTAGATAAAAAGCGGTCGGGTTGACAAAGGACATCAAGGACAGAAGAAAACATCGCCATAGTGTTACAGTCTGTTCGTGAAAATCAAACCCAGTCTACTCGTAAGCGTTCCAGAATATTAAAAGTGACGGTATGGGCCTCTATGTCAGCTCGTGGCATCATAGGCCCTTATTTTTTTGAAGACGGCAGAGGTCGCGCGATTACAGTTAATTCAGAGCGATATGTAGCAGTAGGGTAAAATTGGGGCTTCTGCATCACTCGCCTCGCTTCGCTCGGCTCATGATGCAGAAGCCCCAATTTTATACACGCAACGTCTATCCGATGAGGAGTACTCAACGTCTAACCGATACAGCGCACTTTTAGCACTGATGAATGCTGATTGAAGTGTGTGCACTTATAAACCGTAAAAATGCAAGCTTCAGCACAAATGTTTCGCAATACCAACGGGTGACGAATCTTTAGTAGTAGGAACTTATAAGTTATTTTCTATCTTCATACTTTCCTAGCATTTATTAAAAACATTTATAAAAGGAACTACATACTAAGTTTGATGCTTGTATTTAGTTATTACCCGTAGTATAGAAATAACACGGGAAAAATATTTTTTTCTTTCGAGGCTTTTTGTATGAGGACTAGGTCTCTAGACCTAGGTCCTATCTTAGATTTTGTAATTTCTTATAATATTGGTTATACGTAATATTTTAAGTATTATATTAAATTTTAAGTGACAGTCTATTGCCGTTGAAAATATACAGCTCGATGAGAAACATATGGTGGACCCGTTGGCAGTGGGACCCTTGGCCTTAGGATGCGCTACCCTTAACGAATGATAGTGGTGTAAGTATGTTTTTTAAGTAAGTCTTTATTAAATTCTATTTTAAGTTAAACTACGTCTTATATTAAGATTTACTAGAGAGTACATACGATTACCTTATACAAATTTCGTCTCAAATTACAGCGACAGTGCGGCGCCGATGTAGTATTACATCCAAATAAGATTAGTAAAGGAGATGATACTTGAGTACCTAATTTATAATATATAAACAATCAATAATAATTCTTATGATCAATGAGTACAGTGTTCAATATTAAATATAATAATTAATTATAGATTTATTAGAGAGTACATACGATTACCTTATAAAAATTTCGTCTCAAATTGCAGCGACATTGCGGCGTCGGTGTGGTATTGCATCCAAATAAGTTTAGTAAAGGAGATGTTCACACTTGAGTACCTAATTTGTAATATATAAAGAAACAATAATAGTTCTAATGATCAATGAGTATAGTGTTCAATATTAAACATAAAAATTAATTATTTTTAAATTGAAACGTCAGCGAAAACTTTAATACGTTACAATGATCGTTCCCTTATAATATTAGGGTATAAATAGAGCCATCGAGATGTTTTTATAACACATTGGTTGTGGCATCATTCCTTCATTGGTGGCTGTGGAATATCTTCCCAAGGGGTCAAGTATGTACGTAATACTTAGGTCCTACGCCCATAAGCAACTCAGTTGCAATAATGTTGTTGTTTGCTCAGCGTGCTGATGGGCTAGTATTTTTTGATAACTGCTGTTTTCGTTTCATAAATAGTTTACTTTACTTTATCTGTATTTCAGGTCTTCAAATCCCTTCGATTCAGACGCTGAAGCGCCTTCAACATCAACTAAGAAAAAGACCACCAAACCGTCTAAACCCAAGAAGCAACGAAGCAAGATACAAAAAAGACAGGATCATTTAGATAGTGACTCGGAATCAGAGACTGATCCAACACCAGCAAACGTGACCAAAAAGCGTAAAATCAATCTCTTTCCCGATTCTGAGGTGAGTTCATTTATCTACATAATATTTTACGTTTTGTTTCTAACGAAAATTAGTCTGAGCAGAAACAATTTTAATTTCGATGCCTGCCCCATATCTATCTCGTAAATGACCTCGATGGTAGCAAGTGTGTTCCGCTTCTTGTATTTTCTATCTCGTTCTGTGTTCGATTCGCAGTCCGGACAAAGTGTTTTTGGTTATCCAACAATAAAGACATGCTATGTTATTTTAATACGTTATATATATATATATATATATATAAGTATAATAACGTGTAGATAGTTAAATCGTATATTAATATGATGTTGTAACGATGTTAAGCTCTTGAGCTTATAATAATTCAAAGTCTGTTTTTGTTGTTGGCAGGATGATGAGTCTGAACCTGTCCATGCAGCAACATTAAAAAATTATCTTTCACGACGTGTAGCTTCTGGCAAAACCTATCAAAGCGATCCCACAAAGAGAGGCGAGTATTACATTGAAGTTCGCATCTCGAACAGCCGTGAACTGGAAGCAATTACCAACAACCGTTGGCAACATTCCCTGATCACTTTTAAAACTGCAGTAAATGACAAAACGCCAACTTGGAAAGCAGTTACTCAGCTTGTTTCCACGATAAAAGAAAATTTTCGTCACGTTAAACCTATTTTGTATCCATCCAAGGATTAATCAACATGTACTTGCTCACTTAGTTTATCGATATCCACATAATTTTTGGGTTTATCAGTTTATGCATGTATGTAGGTATGTTTAATTTGAATAGTAATTTCATGTTTTTACATAATTAAATGCATTGTTTCTTACAGGATCTACTCTGTAGATAAAAACTAAATAAAACAAAAACCAGAACCTAAAAATAAGAAAAATTAAACTTTATAAAGAATAAACTAAAATGAGAACCTATAACAAGAAAAATTAAACTTTGTATAGAATAAAACTAAAATCAGAACCTAAAAACAAGAAAATTAAAGTTTGTATAACAGAAAAGTAAAATAAGAACCTAGAAACAAGAAAAAAATAAACTTTGCGTAGAATAAAACTAAAATCAGAACCTAAAACAAGAACAAATAAATTTGTATAGAATATAACTAAAATTGGAACCCAGAAACAAGAAAAATACACTGTGTAAAACTAAAATCAGAACCTAAAAACAAGAAAATTAAAGTTTGTATAAAATAAAACTAAAATCAGAACCTATAAACAAGAAAAATTATACTTTGTATTTAATAAAACTAAAATCAGAACCTATAACAAAAAAAAAATAATTTTGTATAGAATAATACTAAAATCAAAACCAAGAAACAAGAAAAATAAATAACTTTGTTTAGTATAAATAAACACAGAATAAATTGAATATTTTTGAAGACTAAATGTATTTCTGCCAACCCTGTAATGAATACGTTAAAAAACATTCTTCTCACAAGAAATCCAACATTCATAAATCTAACTGTTTGCTACAAACTGAATTTGACAATGTTCATATGATTGCTTGTGCCTTTAAAAACAAAATAGTTAGTTACAAAATAGATTCTCAAAAATTTAATATTTCACCTGAATTATTTTTAAATGATATTTCGCATATATGTTCTTATCTTATTAAAGAGAAACTGAAAGTACATACATCATTAAAAGTCAATTTTGAACTGTTTGTTTCATATGTTTTACCTAAAAATAATGAATCATCTCTGAAATCTTTTAACACTAAATATGAAATAATATCGCAAAATACCGATTTACTATCCATTTTTAAAGCATGTGCTGAAAAAATGATTTACAAATGTTCAGAGTTTGAACTTTGTGAATCAGGTTGGACAATCGAGAGAATAAGTCATTTAGAAATAAATATTTTAAAATACAACCCTTTAAGAGCTGGTTCTTACATTCCATTACCTCAAAATATTCGCAAAACAAAATCTTGTCTAAATTTAGTTAATAATGATGAACATTGTTTTCTTTGGAGTGTTGTAGCTCATTTGTATCCGTCTATGAATAATCCAAATAGAGTGACATCATACCCTCATTATTCAAAAGTTTTGAAAACAACTAATATGTCATTTCCTCCAAGTTTTACAGATATTAAATTATTTGAAAATCTAAATCCGAATTTGAGTATAAACATTTATGGTTTAGATTCGAAAAATCAAGTGACTGGACCATTGTATAAAACTTTAAAAAGAAAAATAATGCACGTCAACTTACTTTGTATTAATAATAAAAAAGGTAAAAACCATTACTGTTTAATAAAAAAGTTCGACAGACTTGTACATAAACAATTAACTAAACATAAGTCCAAGATACATTTATGTGACGAGTGTTTCACATATTTTAGTACATCAGAAAAACTTTTAAATCATAACTGTGCAAGAGTGAAAACTATACTCCCTGAAGATAACACGACACAATATTTTTCAAATTTTGAAAGAACTCAAAGAATTCCCATAGTTATTTACGGTGATTTTGAGAGCTTATTACACGAATATTCAGACAAAAATAAAACAAAACATGTTGAAAACATACAAATTCACGAGGCAAGTTGCTTTGCATATTATATTTTTTGCCATTCTCGACCAGAACTTAATAAGTTCGTATCATACAGGGGGGCCAGATTGTTCAAAGAAGTTTACTAAATCAATTACCAAAAATGTGAAAAGATTGTATGAAATAATTTCAGATTCAAAGCCCATGATAATCAGTGAAGATGAACGTAATTCTTTTAACAATGCAAAAAAATGTTATTTATGTAAGAAAAAAATTCTGTGATACAGACATAGTTGTCGCAGATCATGATCATTTCACAGGAAAATACAGAGGACCAGCGCATGATAAATGTAATTTAAATGCTAAAAAATGTTCATTTATACCTATAATATTTCACAACCTTTCAGGTTATGATTGCCATTTGTTTATAAAAGAACTTTCTGCTATTTGCGGGCGCATAAATTTAATACCTAAAAATAAGGAAAAATATATATCTTTTACTAAATTTATACCAATTAATGATAAAAATGTGGCTCAATTAAAATTTATCGACTCTTTTAATTTTTTGAGTTCAAGTCTTGATAATTTAGTGAACTCAATGAAACCTGAGGATTTTCAAAGTCTGCGACAGTTTTTCGAAGATGAACACTTATTTAATTTAATTCGGAGAAAAGGTATTTATTGTTACGACTATATTGATTCATGGGATCGTTACAAAGAAAATAAATTGCCAGATCAAATCAAATTTTATAATAATCTGACATCTGAAACTGTTTCCGATGAAAACTACAATCATGCATTAAAAGTTTGGGACGCATTTCATATTTCCAATTTAGGAGAGTATACAGATCTGTATCTAAAATGTGACGTCCTTCTTTTATGTGATGTATTTGAAAAATTTAGAGCTATGAGTTTAAAATATTACAACCTTGATCCATGTTATTACGTTTCTTCACCATCATTAAGTTGGGACGCTATGTTGTTATACACTAATATTAATTTAGACTTGATTTCGGATATTGAAATGTATCAAATGTTGGAAAAGGGTATACGAGGAGGTCTTGCCCAATGTTCTTTAAGATATGCTAAAGCAAATAATAAATATCTTCCACATTATGATAGTCAGAAACCTAATAGTTATCTAGTTTATCTGGATTGTGTTAATTTATATGGTTATGCAATGATGCAAAAATTACCAGCGGGAAATTTTAAATTTTTGAGCGAAAAAGAAATAAATACATTTGATATTATAAATGTTTCCGATGATAGTGATAGTGGATATATTCTCGAAGTAGATTTACACTATCCATACGAAATTCATGATGACCATTCTGATTTACCATTTGCAGCTGAAAAATTTGTACCTCCGGGAAGTAAAAATTATAAACTAATTGCCAACTTGAATGACAAATTTAAATATGTGATTCATTACATTCATTTGAAAGAGTGTTTAAAAAATGGTCTTATTTTACTCAAGATTCATAGGATATTAACTTTTAGTCAAAATGCATTTTTAGCACCATACATCTTATTGAATACAACACTTCGTCAAGAAGCAAGTTCAGATTTTGAAAGAGATTTTTTTAAAAAACAAAATAATTCTATTTTCGGAAAAACAATAGAAAACAAAAGAAAACAAGTTGATGTGAAATTGGTTAATGTATGGAAAGATACATCAAATAAGACTAATAAAGTTTGTGGAGCAGAAAAATATATAAGTGCTCCGAATTTCAAAAATATGTCGATGCTATCTGAGTCATTGGTTGCAATCCAGATGCAACAGACACAAATAATTCTGGATCGCCCGATTTATATTGGATTTTCAATTTTGGAATTGGCTAAGAGTCATTTACATCATTTTCACTATTCTGTAATGAAACGTATTTATAAAGAGTCTATCAAACTTTGTTATACTGATACAGATAGTCTTTTGTATTTAATATACACTGAAGACTTTTATAAAGACATGAAAAAGTATATTAGGTACTTTGACACCAGTAACTTTGAAAATGAGAATTATGATATGCCAAAAGTAAATAGTAAAATACCAGGATTTTTCAAGGATGAGATGGGTGGTGATATCATATCCGAGTTTGTGGGCTTAAGAGCAAAATTGTATTGTATAGATTCTGTAACCACATCAATAAGAAAAGCAAAAGGTATTAAAAAAACCGTTACAAATAAACTTAATATTAACAATTATAAAAGAGCTTTACGATACAATGAACATTTAAGAGAAAATATGTGTATAATTAGGTCAAAAAATCATAATATATTTACTCAAAAAATTAATAAACTTGTACTTAGCAGAGATGATGATAAAAGACAAATATTAGAAGATGATTATAAAACTTTACCTTGGGGACATTACAAAACTGTTTTTTAATACATAATTAACTATGTAAATCTACAATCAATACCTGTAAACTGTGTAAATGCATTTTAGTATGTAAAAGAAAATTCCCAATATGTAATTAATTAAGTTAAAATGTATATAATTCATAATCATAATAAAGTTACTTGAAAATGTATTTGAAGTTAAGCTGTATGTACTATGTTGATGTGTGTAATAAAATTTCTAATGTTTAAATAAATTATGTAAACAAATTGATGTGTATTTATTTAACAGACTGATTATAACCCTTTATAACAGGAATAAAACACAAATATTAAGATGATAAGAAATTTATTAAGATATAATAAGTAGGTATACATGGCCTTATTAACTTTTTAAGTATAAAATGATTATAACATACAGCGTGTTACGGAAAGGGTATGTACATATCAAAGGCACGGATTCTTTTGGTGATAATGAACTACATGGCAATATGTTTTTGTACCTATACCTACATAATTATAAAGTTAAGAACATTTAACTAAAAATCATACAAAAATGTGTAAGATAATAAATCCAGCATTCAATTCAAGCTAAATGTATACGTCTGTCCCATTGTACTAAATAAATATAGTATATATGACAAAATATATGAATATTTTTATTTAGTACATTTTTTTATTTTTTTATTATTTAGTACAATGGGAAAAACTAATTTTAAGAACTTTTTACTAGTTAATGAAACAAATATTTGTTTGTTATTATGCAATTTATTGTAAATTGAAAATATATTAAAACATAAATATAATAATGTAAACTTATAATAAATTTAATACACTTTAAAATGAATAAAATATCATTTATTTTAATAATAGTTGTTTTTTTATTTCCTCGATCTAAGTTCTGTTACAAATAAATTTGTTATTTAAGATTATAGCAACTTTTTGATAAAGTAAAAAGTACATTTCAGAAGAAGCAATTATTGAAAAGATTCTAAAAAATCTCTCGAAAGCAAATTAATTTGTGGCAGACAATGCGAACTATTGACAAAATCGAAATATAATATACACTGCATATAAATAACGTAAGTATACAACAGCATAAACATAAACAACATTGGACAATTCAAATAAATTAGAAAAATTATATAAAACATAATATAATTATGTATTATAGACAATTCGATTGCCTTAATTTATTCACTATTTTACCAACTAAATGTTCAGTTTCAGTCTTTATATCATCATAATCACTAGTCACTAAATACTGCACATCCACACTCGCATCCTCAGGATCCACTTTTATTTTATCCATGGGACGACCATCCAAATCATGTATCATAATTTTGATTAAATGTCGAACATGTGCAGGTTCTTTGCGCATGACATAAGATTTGTTTATTCTCGTAATAGATTTTGATTTGATTTTTTTTTTCTTCTTCAATGCTTGTTCCTCTGCTTTTTGTTGTCGACTTTCTTCACAAGCCTTGGCAGCTACTTCAGCATACCAACTTTCTCTATCTTGAGCGTAATAAAAAGGATTGGTAATTGGATTATCGTCTTCTATTAAATTCTGTAAAAAAAAAAAAAAAAAACGCCATTATAAATAAAATAAAAAATATAAATAATAATAACTTTTACATATTTATAACCTTGTCACTTACCTCCTGTAAATTTGGTCTCTCGGGTTCTTCATCAAATACTGAAGTTCTATTATGGTTTATAATATCTAGAACAGGACTGTAGCACGGTGAGGTTGACATGATTCTGAAAATAAGAATGATAACAATATTAATATAATAAGATTTATAAAAAAAAATACACATTTGAAAAAATTGTTCTTACCTCGAAAGTAAATAAATGACCGGACAAACGATCTGCTCACGTAAATGACAGCAGCGCAATGAAGAGATCGCATTAAAAAATTATATACAAATGGAGCATGTGATGTCATTATTGTAATTTAAGAATAATATCTTAAATTACAGTTTCGTCTAAACACACAAGTCTAAACTTGTTGATATTGCGGACAAATGTTCTATTCAGGTATAACGTATTAATTATATACATTTTTTATCAATATATATTTGAAGGACAGAAAGAAATAGAAGTAATACGCAAAATGAAGTTGATCAAGCAACCCATATCGCTTAAAATTAACAATATAAATATCAATGAATCCCCGCATCTAATCAGGCATAGTATTTTACTACCTAACACAATTCGCTGTGTTATATGCGGTCCTTCAAACTGCGGTAAAACTAACACAATGATTAGTTTGCTGCTGCATGAAAACGGGATGAAATTTCAAAATGTTTATCTTTACTCAAAAACAAGTTTTCAGTCAAAATATCGTTTCTTAAGCGAGGTGCTAAGAAGAGTGCCTCAAATAAAATTCTTTGAGTTCAATGATGATAAAGATGTTATATCTCCGAGTGAAGCTTTACCGAACTCTGTATTTATTTTTGATGATGTTGCGTGTGAAAATCAAATAAATATCCGCAATTATTTCTCTATGGGTAGACATAAGCAAATTGATTGCTTCTACTTATCACAAACCTATTCAAAAATACCGAAACAATTGTTGCGTGATAATGTTAATTTTCTAATAATATTTAAACAAGATGATGTGAACCTGAAGCACATATATGAAGAACATGTTAGCTCTGATTTATCATGGAATCAATTTAAAGACATTTGCAAAACAGTTTGGAAAACTCCTTTTAATTTTTTAATCATTAACAAAGAGTCCCCAATAAATAATGGAAGGTACAGACAGAATTTCGATACCTTCTTTAATTTTGAATGAAGTTGCATATTTATAACGAGCTTCATAAGAATACAGTTTAGTCTAAATCTATTATTACTTGAATTCACTTGTTTAAGAGGAAGATGGAGAAAAATATTAAAATGGAATTAATGAAGTCTGTCGACTCCATAAAAAGAAAAATAAAACAAATGAAAAATCAGGAACATGAAGTGAACTTATCGCTAGATAAAATGCTCAAACCTGTTTCGGAGCCCCTCAATAGCCTTGTGAAATCTAAAAAAAATCTAGAAAACAAAAACCATATGGAAAATGTAATATCCGAAAATTCTATAGCATTCGAGTCAGACGAAAACAGTTCGAGCTCTTCGACTAAATGTGATGACTTTCACGATGCTGTATTAAATTCTGCAAGCACTCCTAAAAATAAACAAAAAAATAGTTTAGAAACTTCATTGGAAAGTAAAGACATTTATGGTATTTATGATGGATTAAATGTTCCTTTTGGAATAAGAACTGAAAACAAAACTTTAATGATGGGCAAAGAAATAGTTTCATTTTCTAAAATTGGTAGTTTAGACAATGAAAATACAGTTTTGGTTAAAATTGGTGGTAAAACTTATAATTTAACCCCTGGACTTAAAGAACTTTTACTCCGAAGTAAACCTGATTTAAAGTTAATAACAAACATAGATAAACTTGTTTATAAAGATATCTTACATCAAACTAACGCCCATAAGAGAGATTTTAACCCCAGTGGTCAAATAAGAGGTGATAAAGGAACTAAGTATCGACAAATTATCAAGCCATTATTTTGCGAGACTTCAACTGAAAAAAATCAGATGAAACTTGGAGGTAGTTTGCCAAAGCTAAAAAAATATAAAACGTACACTGACTTGGTATATTGGGATGATCCCAATGAATTAGTCGAGAGATTAAAATTATTAGTAGCGTCAAGAGATGCCGGCAACACAAATCATGATAATGAAATTTTATCAATAATTGAAGAATTGAAAGAAGCTGACGTTATTAAAGAATAAATAGTAGGAATAAGGCACCCTTCCTTCAGTATCACAAAAGACTTGATATTGATATAATTAAATTTGTCCCAAAAAGAAAAGAAACATGAGCAAAGCCGATATTGTCAACGAAATTCATAAAAACGCGAGGGTGAACTTTCCTCGAAGACACGTTATCATGAAAGATATAGATGATCTATGGCAGGCGGATTTAATTGATATGCAATCAATTAGTGGAGAAAATAAAAACTTTCGATTTATTCTCACAGTTATTGATACATTTTCGAAATACGCTTGGGCTTTTCCTTTGAAAAGCAAGACTAAAGACGTTGTCTGTAATACTTTCAAGATGTTGTTAGATAAAGGGCGAGTTCCAAAAAATCTACAAACGGATAACGGAACAGAATTTTATAATAACTTATTTCAAAAGCTTATGAAATCCCATAATATTAATCATTACTCAACATTCTCAACAAAAAAAGCGTCAATAGTAGAGAGATTCATTAGAACATTAAAATCTAAACTTTATAAGGAATTTAGTTTAAAAGGAAACTATAAATGGATAGATAAAACTCTTGATAATGTAATGTATAAATATAATCATACTTATCATCGGACAATTGATGAAGTCCCAGCAAATGTAAATAATAAAAATAAAATACGCATACTGGAAAAATATGTAAGCTTGGCAAAAAATGTAAATAATAAAAGCAAGTTTAGTGTGGGTGATTATGTACGGATCAGTAAGTATAAAGGGACCTTTGAAAAAGGATACACCCCTAACTGGTCGACAGAAATATTTAAAATTAAAAAAATACAAAATACAACTCCTATTACATATTTAATTGAAGATACAATTAGAGGTCTACCTATTTTAGGGGCATTTTATATGCAAGAGCTTCAAAAAACGAAACATCCAAACGTGTATCTAGTGGAAAAAGTTCTTAGAAAAAAAGGAAACAGAGTTTTAGTGAAATGGCTAGGTTTGCCTTCAACTGAAAATAGTTGGATTGATAAGTCAAATAAATTATAACAGATAAATCAGAGTAACTTAGCTTTACAATAACTATTTATTAAATATTTAATCCCCCGATTCTTCAGTCTTATGATGTGTATTGGAGAGAGCAGTCTTCTTAATTGGCTAATAAATCATTTGCCATTAGAATTACACTTACCAGGCTACAATTATTGCGGTCCTGGCACGAAATTAATCAAAAGGCTTAAACGTGGAGATAAGGGTGTTAACAAATTAGACGAATATTGTAAAGAGCACGACATTGCCTATCATAAGTCCTCAAACTTAGAAGATCGTCATAAGGCAGATTTAGTTTTATTAAATATGGCAAAAGAGCGCGCAGTTACCTCGGATGCTAGTCCAAGCGAAAAGTTCGCAGCGCGTTTAGTAAGCAATATTATGTCAACAAAAATTAAAACTGGTTGTGGCTTAAAAAAGCGTAGCAAAAAGTGTTCTCGTGAAGTTACAGATGGAAAAAGTTTAAATCATAATTTTAAGAAGGTTATAGCCAAAACAAGAAGACATATAAAAAAATTAAAACCAAAATGTAAAAAAGTTGCAATAGAATTAGCTATGGCTGCTGTCCGAGAATTATCGGGTAATTCATCTATTAAACTTCCTCGAGTTATTCCTATACCGAAAACCGGTGGTGTTTTACCTTTGATTCCAATTTTCGCGGGATTATCTGCAGTTGGCGCCTTAGCAGGCGGTGCAGCTGGTATTGCTAAAACCATTAATGAATTTAAAATGGCAAAAAAATTACTAGCTGAGAGAAAGAGACACAACGAAAAAATGGAGGCTCTTTGTGTAGGAAAAGGCCTCCACCTCAAACCGCATAAAGATGGACTCGGAATTTTCATATCAAAAGAAAAAAACTAAGATGTCGGCTACCCAAACGAGCTTTAACTAATATTGACATTTTAAAGTATGCAACTAATATTCCACATTTTAGAGGTGTTTTTATGAGAGATGAGCTCCCTAAATACCCTTTTAAAAAAGAATGTGGAGTTATTAATTTAGATAGCTCAAAAAATCCAGGCTCTCATTGGGTAGCCTATGCAAAATACAATGATTATATTGAGTATTTCGATAGCTATGGAAATCTTAAACCACCAAAGGAATTTATAAAATATGTCGGTAATAAAGTACACTATAATTATGATAATATACAGCGTGATCACCCTTTTAACTGTGGACATCTTTGTTTAAAGTTCTTAAAGAATTTTTGGTGTAGTTAAGTAATAAAATGAGTGGGATTATTCAGAAGAGTTTAGTGTACAAGCATGTCTATTACGGTTACCATCTCCGGAAATAAATCAGAATTAATTTCATACTTTCAACCACCACTTCATTTATCTGATCAGTATGAGTGCGGTTTGCTTTACTTTTCATTATTGAATTCAAAACCTATTGCTCCTAATATTGGAAGCAGTCTGTCTGTGATCAGAATCGAATGTGATCTTGTATACGGCTCATATTTCAACGGTTTACCAAAACATTTCATTCATGAATTTCTATATGACAGTGCTCAGGGTCGTCATTACATAGAAATACCGCAAAACGTAGTATATTTTCCAATAAACAAAAATAACATTTCATCTATATCTGTTAAAATTGTTGATCAGTTTGGTCATAGTATTAATTTTGGGGAAGAACACATTCAATTACGTCTTCATATAAGGAAAACAAAATGATAGTTTATAATAAAAACACATCAGTGAATATAAAACGTCTTATTTCTTCGCGGACTACTAAGGGGCACACACGTAAGAATAAATTGAAGAAATTAACCAAAGCAAATAAAAACTTTCTTAAAGCCCTTGGTTTTAAAACATGAATATCCTACAGATTACTGAATCACCACACTTTGACAGTTCAATCGAAAGTTATGAAGTCCATTCATACAATCCCTACAATAACAGCTTTAGAGAAAACGATGAAATCAGAATTCCCATACACCAACAAGACATATACGTGCTACCATCAGCCAGTTCGATTTACATCGAAGGGCAAGCAAAGTTCTTCGGTAAAGATGGGAATCCGATCAAGAAAACTGTTGCGTTCACTAATAACCCTGTTATGTATCTGTTTCAAGACATCAGATATGAAGTGAATGGTATAGAAATAGACCGTATAAAAAATTCCGGAATAACGTCAACAATAAAATCATACATATCACTAAATCAAGCAGAAAATAAAGTTGCAGCTATATGGGGTTGGAACTTAAATGGATTTCACAGTGACGGACATTTTAGTGCTGTGATACCATTAAACAAGGTTTTAGGGTTTGCAGAAGATTACAATAAAATTGTGATAAATTGTAAACACGAACTTATATTAACTAGGAGTAACTCCAATTTAAACAGTGTAATACTTACTGACGATGTTGCCCATTTTCAAATAGATATGGAAAGAGTTCAGTGGAGGGTACCACATATAAAAGTATCAGATCGAGAACGATTAATACTTTTAAAACACTTAGAAAAAGATAAGTCTATTCAGATGGCTTTTAGAAATTGGGATTTATATGAGTATCCTTTACTTCCTAAAACTACAAAACATTCTTGGTCAGTAAAGACCGCTTCACAATTAGAAAAGCCTAGATATGTTATATTTTGCTTGCAAACTAATAGGAAAAATAATAAAACTAAAGACAGTTCGCTATTCGATCATTGCGAAGTGAGCAACGTAACGCTCTTTTTGAATTCTCAATATTATCCTTATGAACCTTTGAGCTTAAAGTTTTCTGAGAACAAGTATAGTATATTATATGAAATGTATGTGAAATTTCGCCAGTCGTATTACAACAGTCCATTAGATCCGTTGCTAGATCTAAAAGACTTCAAAGAAAAGGCTCCCCTTTTTATTATAGACTGCTCAAGACAAAACGATAGTCTAAAAACAGGTCCAGTGGACGTGCGGTTGGAAATTGAATGTTCTACATCAATACCAGATAAGACAACTGCATATTGTTTGATTATAAACGATCGACTTGTAGAATACAAACCTTTAAGCAACATTGTGCGAAGGTTATCATGATTGTTATTGTCGATATTCAAGGCTTTCAAACAGAAGCCAAGGAATTTATAGCAAAAGAAATCGCAATATTGGGTGATAGCAAACTACAAGTGTTTTTAATTGAGCCGCCATTTTCATTTAAAAATCTAACAAGACTAGAAAAGAAACAAGTTTGCTGGATTGAACGTAACAGAAAGATATACTGGAGTGAAGGATTTATTCCATATTCTAATTACCAGACATTGGTGTTAAATATTTTAAGAGATAAATATGTTTACGTTAAAGGTATAGAAAAAGTTTCCTGGTTAAAGCATATTTTAGAAAATAGTAATAGTAATATATTTAATTTAGAAGAAAAAGGTTGTCCTAGTTTAATAAATTTGTATAATCAATATAAACAGTCTCAAGATGTGTATAATTGTGTTTATCATAATTCTGTATGTGCGTTAAGAAATGTATTATGTATAAATAAATGGTGTCATGATAATAAAATTATAAACTAAAAATATATGTTTTTTATAGCTTTTTATCCCTTCCAATCCTATCTGATCACGACTATAAATTGTTTGCTACCGTTAGACGATGTCACTTCACCATCATAATTTATAAATATTATCAAGTACTAAGTAGAGGACAAAGTGGTCCAATATTTTGTCACATCTCTAAAGACACATTTGGCGCATTGGTTAAGAGTGCTACATCACAATGTAAATAGTAGGTTTAATAGATGCCTTAACAAATGCGTCAAAAGTGTTTTGCTGGTTCGATTCCCGCACAGAACAAATGAATATTTGTTCCAGCTTGGTTTTTATGATTTTTTACATTATTTTATATTATAATCAATTACTCTATCTCCATAATACAGTTAAGTAAAAAAAAAAAACAATCCTCAATTCTTTTTCTGGATTTCTATCCGTATCCAAGGCACCGATGACATTAACTTGCACGGTTGCTAATATATTGAACGCTGTAGCGCTCAATACATTTCGGTTTAACGCGGTGCAGCTATCGAACATGATATTGTTGTAAAGTACGCTCGATAGTTTTGCTCCACTGTAGTTCGACGCCACGCCAACGATCGCGATAATGTGCGACGGTATAAATTGAGGAGTTCTGAATCTGATCAACCGTTCGAGTGAACTGCTGTGAACTGGAGGCAATCACAAAGAAACGGTAGCAACAATTCGCTCATCAGTTTAAAAACCGTAGTGGATAAAAATACATCGACAAGTCAATGATAGGTATTAGTTCTCGATTATAAAATTGGGGCTTCTGTATCACTCGCGCGATCGATTATAAAATTGGGGCTTCTGCATCATGAGCCGAGCGAAGCGAGGCGAGTGATGCAGAAGCCCCAATTTTACCCTACTTGTAGCAATGGTCGAGGAGTTTTTTACACCAGCGTTGCAGAATTTTCCAGGCTACAATACGCGGACCTCGTTTCAACAGGATGGCGCGACGGCCCATACCTCTAACACCGCTATGCCCGTCATTCGTGAACTTTTCCCTAACAAAGTGATCTCTCGAAGAGGAGACATTGCCTGGCCACCACGTAGTCCGGATCTAACCCCGATGGACTTTTTCTTATAGGGTTATCTGAAATCTAAAGTGTATGACACAAACCCGCGGTCAATTGAAGCCCTAAAAGAAAATATTCAAAGAGAAATGGCTAACATCACAGAACTGACTTGCCGCGTAGTCGTCGATAGTTTTAGACGTCGCTTACAGGAGTGCCGTGATCGTAATGAGTTACATTTGAATGATGTTATTTTCAAAAAATAATTCCCATTTTATAAAGGTTAATACGAAATAAAAAGGTATTTCTTATTGTAATTAGTTTTTTATTTATTAATTATCTACATGTGTAAGGACTTATGGGCCACCCTGTATAATTATTAGGAACGTTTTATTCATACGAAGTAGTATTCATTGGTATTTGTTGCTTTTTATAAAATACTCTTATCATAATAATATATTTAAATGCGTTTTTATCTTGTAGCATAAATTAGTCGATTCACTAAAAACCGACTAATTCTAAAAAGTAGTCACCACACTAAATTATCGGTACAACCTTAAATGTTCTGAAATATCACAATAGAGGGAGAACGTCACTCAGGACCTCCTTTAAATACGGCTGCACGCATAGGCTCTGTCCTTTTTACATCAAGCGAGCAGCCTACTAGATAAGTCCCCAGTTATTGGGTAAGTGAACTCCGCCATTGTGTTCTTTTGCTGCTAAATTTATGTCCCGGCAAGCCATAACTATTTGTAATCTCTGTGTCTATTTAACATGGCTGCCGGCAATGTATTCTGTATCTAATATTAATTAGCACCTAGCTATTCACTATGCACATGTACTCTAAATGGTTATATGGTTCTCCGCATGGCGTGCATCCTATTCTATTCTCTATAAACTAAATCATGCTCATCCATGCTGTATCATAAACCGGCGACGCTAGTCGACGGTCAATGAGAACCCCGTGGCGATGTGACGCCACGCCTTGCCTTTTTAGTCTGTCAACCTATTCACCTATCATCTAATCACTGTAAACCACTGGGATGTGTGAGTATCCATCTTCCATCTTCTTCACTGCCTTGAGCTTGCCGCATCTAGCGCATGGCTGGGACACGCACATCGTAGGGGCTTACAGGAACCATCTTGGAGCTCAAGCGTCCCCCTTGGCGCTGTTTAAGGGTTCCTAGCGCTGGCTAACATACTATCGCTGCTTCGCCCACGCTGCACTGCTCTGCTCTGCTGCTCAGCTGTGCTCCCGCGTATCTACCAACGCGGTGAGAAGCACGCATCTGCACGGCCGCCCTACCGCGAGCTGCCTTTAAGCTGCGACGCCTACGCGTCCTGTATCAGACGACGGCGTGGCCGTGTAGTCAGTGGCCTGCCGCCGCTACCTGCTGGGCGTCTGCGCTGCCGCTGCTGCCCACCACCAACGCTGCCTAGGGTTGCTCTGAGCCCGCTGCCCACCTGGTCGACCGCCCTGCCGCGCGTCCCTACCGACGTGTGAGGCCGCCTGACCCGGCCTACCTACCGTGCGTGGCGATCGACGTCTTCTGGTTGCTCAGGGCAGTACCGTATTCCTACCTTCAGTGACAGTGCGTGACCTTAGATACACTAGAACCCTACACCCTAGAACCTATTTTGTATGTGTAGTGCTAAAGTAAATGTATAACTAAGTCTTCCTTGTCTCATTTCCCTACCACGAAAAGCACAACGCTACAGTGGCGCCCACTCGGTAGTCTCTAAGGTTCTCGCACTGGTCTCTTTCTCCTACGCTCAGCATCGTTGTGGTATTTGCTAATAATTTTGTGTGAAAAATAATCTAAAATGATTTTCTTCTACCTTTAACTTTTACTAAATTGAAAAATCAAATATTTCCATTTATTTTTATCTTCTACCTACAACTATAATTAAATTGTAAAATCTTATAATAAGCTAACTATAAGCCATCGCGTTGCTGAATGTACCTACTATATTAATTGGTGTGTGTTGTGTATTGTGTTGTCATCCTCTCACTGTGGCCAAGACACCTTTAGCCATCAGTTAATCGGTCTTATGAGTCTGTTTGACCGGCGGTGAGAAAACCCTATCCTGTGTTATACCACCTCACTGTGGCCAAGACACCTTTAGCCATCAGTTGATCGATCCTGTGAGTCTGCAGGTCGGCAGTGAGATCCTACCCACTATCCGTCTGTTGCCCTTAGGTCTCTCGGCACAGATACCCTGGTTCTACTTAGTTTAATTTAACCTTATTGTCAACAAAAGAACACAATGTCTTCTCATAAGATTAACTTCATCCATCTAAGAAAGGCTGAGTTAGAGTATGAGGTGACAATCAGAGGTGGCGACAAGGGGACAGTCATAGAACTTAGGAAGCAAATAAGCAAGCTAGCTAGTCATTTTGAAAGTGATGACATTTTGCTCTCCGGGATAGATGAGAAGGATGATCTGAATTGTGTGAGTCAGACATTAACCGATTACAGTAACTATCTAACAACGGTGAACTCTGATCGTAGCACAGTCTAACAGGAATCACATTTACTACCGTCTAGCTAGGATTACACCAACCACACAAGACACTACTAAGCTAAAAAACCCCCACCCCCACGACCCCCATTCAATACCCCTACGATAGATAACTCTGCCAGTAAACAGCAAGCAGAGACAAGTACACCCGTAGGCCTAGCTAGCTAGTGTTTGACCCATACAGGGTCAAACGATGCCAAGGGTAAAAATACTACGACATCTATCAACAACCAGTCGTAGAAGGTCTACTTACCTTAGATTAGTCCTAAACTAGTCAATGGCGTGCAGGAAAATCTGCATCCGCCAACTACCTACACTAACTATAATATAGTAATTGCTATTAATGTGGCATACAACACGTCCACAGAGGTTTATCTAGCTCAGTTTTCCATTGACGTCGGTGGAGTTGGAGGTTGATATTTTTTTTACAGAAAGGTTATATTATTTTAAGCACACACGCAAAGTTTCAACATGCGGAGACACGTACTTTTTGAGAAAAAAATTATTGAAAATCAAATATTTTTGCACTATTTATATCAGTTCCCACCACAGATTAAATAGAATTCTCGCCAATGAACATTTCGTTTTACCTACGGTTAAGTTTTCATACGTTCGGTAACATTTTATTTTACGTAAATAATTATATTTTGTACTCATTTCATTAGTTTTCATGCACACATAATTATATTGAACAGTTTATGTTTAAATTATAGCAATAATTTCATTATTTTAGCTCGTAATGAAATTATTTGTAATTAAAATGTGTAGTGTTTACCGTCTTTTGCCGGCTTGTGGAACGAAACGTAAAACTGACGCTCTATTTTGTGTTGTCACTGTCATCGTCAATTATCGTTTGTGTCCCTAGCAGTCGAGAGCGTTTACGTACTCCTGTCGGTGAAAACAACGTTTGATTGACTACCACCATGGTGTCTCCGAAGCCCCGGGTTTCGGGTTCTGCTGTGCCGTCTGAAGAATCGAGTGTAGTGCAAGTGTTGGACTCTAATGAGCCACTTGTCGCGAGCTCTTCTGCAGGCCCCCCGTGTGTGCAAGTGTTGGACTCCAGTGAGCCACTTGTGCCCATGACTGTGCCATCGGAACCAGTAGCTGGTAGTTCCCGCGCCACCGATGTCAGTACCATGTCGGTACTGCCGCCTGCGTCTCCGACGTCGTCTGAGAGCAGCGTGGGTGATGCGGAACCTCGAGCTTCTGGGTCGTCTGGCCGAAGAGTCCACTATTATGCCGGGGAAATAAGGTTGGTTCACTGTGTTTTCTTATATAGCCACATATATGTAAACTTCACAGAAAAAGCTGACGAGCAAAGCAGTAATTAGATTTCTAATATGAACATTTTTGCTTGTTTTAGGTGCCACTGGAATATGTATAAAATCATTACCCGGCTTAACACTCCAGCTCAGTGCATTGCATTTGCTGAAGAGCATAGGCTCCTTCCTACACAAAAAATGTGCTCATATCATAGGAGACCTATGGCGTTAAGCTCCAGCAGTAAGACTGGGCAGCTTGGCATCTTCCGATGCAGGAAGAGCAACTGTCGCTCTAGGGCAGTGAGTCGGGCAGCGGGAACATGGTTCGAGAATGCGCGGCTGTCTATCGAGTTTAAATTTTTCCTGATGTATTTGTTCAGCCAAAAGTATAGTTATCTTCAAGTAAAATTAGAGACAGCCCGTGAAGATAGAGAAGAAGTTATATCAACAAGGACAATAGCTGACTGGTTTTCTTACTGCCGGGAGACAGTAGTCATTTACGAATTGGAGCACCAAGAAGCTAACGGCAAGATTGGTGGTCCAGGCAGAATTGTACAAAAAGATGAATCAAAATTTGGAAAAAGAAAGTACAATAGAGGGAGACACATTGAAGGCCACTGGGTGCTGGGCATGATAGAAAATGGGAAAGATGATTTGAGATTAGAAGTGTGTCCCGATAATGATAGATCTGCGGAAATGTTGGTGCCACTAATACAAAAGCATGTGGAGGTAGGCACTGAAATCCATACTGATTTTTGGAGAGCCTATGATTGCCTACCTCGATATGGATATATACATAAGAAGATAAATCACAGCGACCCTATAAATAAATTTGTGGCACCAGACGGGACACACACACAAAGAATAGAAAGCCACTGGCGAAATTTAAAAGTGATGTTCGGTAGGGATGGTTATAAAGGAAACTTCACAGACTGGCTTCATCGAATATTCATGGCGAAGAAAAATAAAAATAGCGCATAAAGATATTTTCGAAGAATTAATTAAAGCAATACAATATGTGTACAATGTGTGTATTTTTAAAATAAAATTTAAAAATAAAGTATTAATTATATTTAATTGGTTTTATTTTAACAGTACCTATGAGATTTTAGCTGCCGGAGCAGCTTAGTTTGACGTAAAAACGGTGTCTCACTCCGATTAGAACTGTGACCAAGTACGCACGAGCCGAGCGAGCGAAGCGAGCGGTGCCGCGGTAGCGGCCGGCGAGTGCTACCTCGAAATTGGTTAAATAAAAAAAAAAATAAAAAAAAACATATCTCAAAAAGGGGGGGCGTCCGCAACTTTTCCTTCACAGGTGGGGGGGGGTAGTATCCCTCTTTCGATCGACACCCCCCCACCCCGCGGAGAAACGTTGTTTTTTTTCCAAAAATTCTTAAATACTATTGTATTTATGCAAATCGGAACGTTATTTTTATGCTTTAGTACAGTGCTTTCGACCCCAAAGCGGGGGCAGTGGGGGGGCGCAGCCCCCCCACTAGAGGGGGTTCGGGGGGCGCAGCCCCCCGTATTAAAAAAAAACTACTAGAGCAAAACCGACTCAGTAGGTTAGGTTAGAACTGTGACCAACAACTACCACCTCGAAATTGGTTACGAAAAAAAAATGTAACCTACTTGGGGCATCCCAATCACAGTTGGGTACAAAAATACACCAACCTAACCTCAAACTTAAAAAAATCATATTTCAAAAACGGGGGGCGTCCGCAACTTTTCCTTCACAGGGGGGTAGTACCCCTCCCCCCCTATCACCCCACCCCCCTCCCCCCTAAATTCGACCGACGTCAATGGAAATTCGTACCACACACACACACACTCACTCACTAACACACTGCTGTCACACTCTTCACTGTGCTTATTAAATGTGTAAGCACCTTTCTGTTAAAACGGCGTTGCCATAGAGGGTATTGTGGATCCCAAGGGATGATTATTTATTTTGTAGCAGAATATGCCCTATGGTAGACTACCTTATTTTTGTGTTGTTATTATCATGTTCCAACAAGAACATCTTAAAGACAGTGCCTACACATAGGTGACTGCAATCATACTATACATTCTATGTGCATATTACACATGTAAGCATCTTCTGTTGCTTAAAACACTCACTGCCATAGTGCATGCTGTGGTCTAAGGAGTGAATTTATTTTTCTTAGATAGCAGAGTAGGTCACGTAATCCTTACACATAATTGAAAACTAAACTTTAGTCCATAACGCTAACGACTTCTACGACTTCTGTAACTTAACAATTAATTCTTAACCAAGCATGTTAAACAAATAAATTTAACCTATAATGCTGAGATGTCTTAACTAACCTAACTTAACAAGCGTCATCGACTTATAAAATTTTATTCAACTTTGACGTTTGACACTTAACTAGGATATTAGCCTTTCTGCTTGTCATTGTTTTATCGTTCAGAAATTTTAAATCCTACATTATGGACTCTGACTAAAAATTATACAACAATAAAATGTGTCATAGACATAGAAAATAGACAAAGCATAAATCAATTTAACGTAGACATGGAACTTAAACTTAGCATGGACACTTAAGATTTTAAAAACTTTAACATTTTTTTTTAAATGCATGTTTTCTTAAAATAAACTAGATACTTGCGATTTTTTTAAACTATTACTATTTAAATTGCATTTTTTCTTTTTCTTGATATCATTCATTGACTATGAAGACTACATCTTCATGTTCGTATTACACACTTAGACATGGTCCAGCACTCACTTGAGTGTTTGTACTATAACTACTACACTTCATAATAGTGTTCAGCAATCAATGGTGATCTTTAATTTTTGTTTCTAAATTTAACAGAACCTACATTATACACATTACCCTGCAATTTAACACCTCAGTGACCTGACCCCCAAGGAGATACACTTGCACTATCTTGTTGTTTTTCCGACTGACTGTCTTGAGTTAAGCTACTCTAAATTAGTTTACCTCTTGTGTGTTTAGTAAGTCACTGACTTAGGACTACATTCAAGTCAGTGACGGACTTTGAATGATGGATGTTTGACGATGAATAATTGATTGATGGGATGGAAGCACGTGAATGAGATGTATGTACGTACAGGTAGTCAGTATAAGTGGTTTAGGCCTTCTAGCGGATTTTCCCTAGGGAAAATCTTTTCTTTGCAGGCGGGGTACTGTAGCATAAATTAGTCGATTCACTAAAAACCGACTAATTCTAAAAAGTAGTCACCACACTAAATTATCGGTACAACCCTAAATGTTCTGAAATATCACAATGGAGGGAGAACGTCACTCAGGACCTCCTTTAAATACGGCTGCACGCATAGGCTCTGTCCTTTTTACATCAAGCGAGCAGCCTACTAGATAAGTCCCCAGTTATTGGGTAAGTGAACTCCGCCATTGTGTTCTTTTGCTGCTAAATTTATGTCCCGGCAAGCCATAACTATTTGTAATCTCTGTGTCTATTTAACATGGCTGCCGGCAATGTATTCTGTATCTAATATTAATTAGCACCTAGCTATTCACTATGCACATGTACTCTAAATGGTTATATGGTTCTCCGCATGGCGTGCATCCTATTCTATTCTCTATAAACTAAATCATGCTCATCCATGCTGTATCATAAACCGGAGACGCTAGTCGACGGTCAATGAGAACCCCGTGGCGATGTGACGCCACGCCTTGCCTTTAGTCTGTCAACCTATTCACCTATCATCTAATCACTGTAAACCACTGCGATGTGTGAGTATCCATCTTCCATCTTCTTCACTGCCTTGAGCTTGCCGCATCTAGCGCATGGCTGGGACACGCACATCGTAGGGGCTTACAGGAACCATCTTGGAGCTCAAGCGTCCCCCTTGGCGCTGTTTCAGGGTTCCTAGCGCTGGCTAACATACTATTGCTGCTTCGCCCACGCTGCACTGCTCTGCTCTGCTGCTCAGCTGTGCTCCCGCGTATCTACCAACGCGGTGAGAAGCACGCATCTGCACGGCCGCCCTACCGCGAGCTGCCTTTAAGCTGCGACGCCTACGCATCCTGTATCAGACGACGGCGCGGCGTGGCCGTGTAGTCAGTGGCCTGCCGCCGCTACCTGCTGGGCGTCTGCGCTGCCGCTGCTGCCCACCACCAACGCTGCCTAGGGCTGGTTGCCCTGAGCCCGCTGCCCACCTGGTCGACCGCCCTGCCGCGCGTCCCTACCGACGTGTGAGGCCGCCTGACCCGGCCTACCTACCGTGCGTGACGATCGACGTCTTCTGGTTGCTCAGGGCAGTACCGTATTCCTACCTTCAGTGACAGTGCGTGACCTTAGAGACACTAGAACCCTAGACCCTAGAACCTATTTTGTATGTGCAGTGCTAAAGTAACATACAATTGCAAAAACTTCAAGCGGTCTATTGAAGGTATAAAACAGCTTTGCAGTCTTGCAGACATTATTGCACTGCAAGAGACGTGGCTTCAGCCTGACGAGCTACCGTACCTTTCCAGCGTGCATGAAGACTTCGGCGGTACGGGAACGTCTGCCATGGACACGGCGGCCGGCATCATCAGAGGTCGGCCCTTTGGTGGAGTTGCGCTGTTGTGGCGTAAAACGGTGTTCCCTTGCGTGTCAGTGATAGAGTGTTCTAATCCGCGTATAGCGGCAATTCGTCTCACGACGAATGATAAGCCATTGCTAGTTGTGAGTGTTTATATGCCAACTGACTGCATAGAAAATGTGTCAGAGTTCACAGATTGTCTGAGTTCTATCAGTGCTTTAATAAGTGACAGTGATATTGAGTCTGTTTTCATACTTGGTGACTATAACGCACATCCAGGTGAGCGTTTTTACCGTGAACTAATAGAGTTTTCGATGGAACAAGACTGGACTTGTGTTGATACTAACAGGTTGCAACTGTCGTCGGGGACGTTCACATTTGTGAGTGAGGCTCACGGTAGCCGGCGGTGGCTCGACCATTGTGTTGTGACTGACTCTGCTCTGCACTGTATAACAGATGTGCGCGTTAAGTATGACGTGTACTGGTCTGACCATATACCGTTAATTATATCCTGTAATCTCGATGTTATTAGGCAGAAAACAATTGTAAAAAGCGCTACTTGTAATTCAATACAATGGGGAGCAAGGAATGCAGACCAATGTCACGCTTATGAGGATATGTGTAATTCTCAATTTAGACTCGTTAATTTATTGGTAGACTTACAAAATTGTTGTGGTACATATTGCAGTAATCTAACTCATAAAGAGAAAATAAATAATTTATATAGTGACATAGTTAAAATTTTAAGTTCTTGTGCTATTGCGACCTATAAAAGTAGTCGAGATAAGCGGAAACCCCTGGCCGGTTGGAACAAGCATGTAAGCGAGGCTTACAGAAATGCTAGGCTGGAGTTCAATGTGTGGTGTGGTTACGGTCAACCGTCCACTGGCCCTATTTTCGACGCTATGATGAAGGCACGAAAGATCTTTAAGGGAAAGCTTAAGTGGTGCCAAAAACACCAAGAACAAATTAAAATGGATCTGCTAGCAAAACACCATGCTAAATCAGATTTCAAAGGTTTTTGGAAAGCCACTAATAGGTTGAACCCTAAGCCTGGCATTCCTGTGAGCGTCGATGGGTTTTCCTGCCCTAGGGATATAGCTGAGATGTTTAAAACTCATTTCGCAATTAAGTCGACATTGGGGCCGCCGTGCAAGGTGTTCGATGCTGGTCCCGAGCATGGAGAGGTGACAACTGTCATTCGTGCAAAGGAAATTAGGAGTATAATACAGGGGATGACAAGGGGGAAATCACCTGGTCATGACGGGCTTAGCATCGAGCACCTGCAGCATGCCGGAATCCACTTGCCTCGAGTACTGGCACTTTTATTTAATCTGTGTGTGAGTCATTCATATCTTCCGCCTGATATGGTGCGAACTCTGGTAGTGCCGGTGATCAAAAGTAAGACTGGAGATGTATCGGATAAGTCCAACTATAGGCCTATCTCACTAGCCACCGTTATAGCTAAGGTACTTGATAGCGTGATCAACTCACAATTGAATAAACATGTGCAGCTCTGTGACGCCCAGTTTGGATTTAGGCCTGGGTTGTCAACAGAAACGGCTATTGTTAGCTTGAAGCACGCTGTCAGGTATTATACGGCTAGAAATACCCATGTATATGCAGTCTTCCTTGACCTGTCCAGGGCATTTGATCTTGTCCCATACGATCTTCTTTGGAAAAAGTTAGAGGAGACGGCACTGCCGCCAGAGTTTATATTGCTTCTCAAGCACTGGTATCTGAACCAGGAGGCTCAGGTACGATGGGTGGGTGAGCTTTCGGAGCCATGTCGGCCGGAGTGCGGGGTGAGGCAGGGGGGGCTGTCCTCGCCTTTGCTCTTCGGGCTATATGTCAATGCACTGATTGAGCAACTCAGCAGCACGCGAGTCGGTTGCTACGTGGATGGAGTTTGTTTTAACAACATAAGTTACGCGGATGACATGGTGCTGCTGGCTCCCTCGATCGGTGCTCTCCGAAAGCTACTGAATGTGTGTGAGTCGTACGCTGTGGACCATGGATTGGTTTACAACAGTAAAAAGACAGAATTCATGGTCTTCAGATCTGGTGCCAGGTGCCCCTCCTTAGTCCCACCCCTTGTAATGAACGGTCACCCTTTGAACAGGGTATTCAAATTTAAATACTTGGGCCACCTGGTATCGGATGATCTAAAAGATGATCTGGATATGGAGAGAGAGCGCAGAGCATTGTCAGTTAGGGCGAATATGCTGGCCCGCAGGGTTTCTCGATGTACACCAGTAGTTAAAATGGTCCTTTTTAAGGCGTACTGCACATCGCTGTACTCGGGAGCCCTGTGGTTCACATATACCCAAAAGGCTTATAATGCTCTGCGCGTTCAATATAATAATGCGTTCAGGATATTGATGCGACTGCCACGCTTCTGTAGTGCGTCAACAATGTTTACCAACGCACGCACTGACGGTTTTGATGCGTTGTGGCGTAAAAAATCTGCTTCGCTACTCCTCAGGCTGCGTGGCAGTCCCAACAGTATCCTGCAATCGATAGCCGCTCGGGCAGATAGCCCGCTAGTGTGGGCGCTAACGAATCGCACCCGATCTGTTTTAGTTATTAAGTATTAACATAGGCTAAGTTATATTGTTACTAACAAAATGGACTCTTGTTGTCTGATAAATAAATATAATAATAATAATAATAAAGTAAATGTATAACTAAGTCTTTCTTGTCTCATTTCCCTACCACGAAAAGCACAACGCTACAATCTAATTCACCCAAAAAAGCTTTAAAACGGAACGAGTTTACTGGTTTGAAAGTGTGTTTTTGTTTATGTCAAATGTCAGTATAATGTCATTGCAGACTCTCTGTGATTGCAGATTTAACGTCCCTTTTGTGTTTGTGTTTTGCGATTATTTTCTGATATTTTTGACCCCCGCTTATCTTTACGGACTGATACCTTCTACCACACGATTACCTTGCGAATAATACTGGATTCTGATTTGCTTTGCGTTTTGGATTTGTTTTGTGGATTAATTACTATGAGGTGCATCAACTGCGGAATAGCCATGCAAAGGCTGCAGAGGTATCTCTTATCTTCGCTTTCTGCACACCATCAAACAAGACTTTCGCGTTGGTTAACCAATGCTCAAACCCAGGTATGAAGTCGGAATAGAAAAATCCTTAATCTGTTTTTTTTTATATTTTTTCATGGTATGCGATTTTAAATAGTGCATCTTTTTTTCAGTTGCCCTTGCCTCTGGATACATTCATTTGTCAACCATGCTTCTTATTATTGAATACTGAAACTGGTGAACATGAGAGACTACTGGGGGCATAACATCATCATCATCATCTGTTTAAGTCGCGAGTTAAAAGGCTTCTTATGGGTAAGCTCGTTCCATCGTCGACCTCATCTCTGACCTCAGGACAAGATTGAGGTCAAGAGTAGACCCATTACATATATAAAAAAAAAAAAACATGGTCTGCCTTGGTTGTAGAAAATCGGTCAGAAAAATAAGACACCATAATGTCAGTATGGAGTGTCCATTGCTGGCTGTCTTAATATCACAAAATACTATTAATGTGGTAAGCATCTTGTTTTTAATTCAATATTTTAAATATCTAGTTATATTAATCTATGAAAAAATAGTTTTCATAGTATGTATGTGTGATTATAATATCAATCCTTATGTTTTTTCCATCTTTAACATATACTTCTTTAAAGTAGGCATGTTGTAACATAATACTTATTATACAATAACATAAAACTTGAAAACATGAGCTTTTATATGTGTTTATTCGAACTGGCGTTAATTTTCAGCCCTCAAGAAACAACTATGTTTGTCATGTGTGTTGGATGCGAGCAAATAGACAGGCAGTGGAGGACTCATCACGAAACGTGCAGGAATTGGCTTCGGACAATGTGTAGGAATTGGCTATAGCACAACAAAGCAGCAGCCCCAAATGTTCAAGTGGTCAGCCCACCAGAGCCACCTCCATTACCGCCTGTTCAAAGTGGGCCACTTCGAAGGGAAAGTAATACCATATTATTACCCAATTACAAGCGAGCTTCAACATCATCTGTTTACTGTATATATCAACAATGCAGAAACAGAATGTTGCATTTGGTCCCGCTGTTCCTTAAAAGAATATTATTGCAAGAGCATAGTTTCTATGTTCCTCGCAGCTGTAGAGTGTGTGAAACACATTTGTATAGCGATCAATGGCATTTATTACCTCAAATGAATGGGACACATTCTGCATTTAGTGCTGTCCATATAGAAGATATAATTAATATTATGAAGTCAAAAGCTCATTTTTTGATTTCGAAAATGTCTCCGAAATGCTTTGGCATTATAGCCATTATTGGACTGGTCTTACAGTACATCAGTTTTTAATTCTGTATAATCTTTTACCTCCTTTAAATGTTAAGCAACCTAAACGTGCCTTAGCTATTTACTTAATGAAACTAAGAACAGGCGATAGTAACAGACGCTTGGCAACTCTTTTTGATATACCCAGGTCAACATTGGAACTAATCACGAAAAAAGTTAGATTATGCCTCAATGATCATTTTGTACCCAATAATATTGGTGTAAACCATATCAGCCATAGGGAAATAGCAGACAGAAACTTAAGAGTTCCTCAAGCATTGTTGGGTGGTCCTGACGAGTTTATAACTGGTGATAGGCCCGCAATCGCAATATTTGATGGAACATATATACAGGGTGTTTTGGGGATGAGTGTAGGCATTTTGCAGATGGATAGGGTCGGTCCATACGATTATTTTATAGTATGGGAACTATGGTCCGATATCCTTTAGTTTTTAAGTTATGGGCAAAAATCGTTTTTTATGAATACTTGACACTTTTTGGGTTATGAAGCTAAAAATAAACATAATTTCATATTAAATACAGTTTTTTTATTATTTGTCGATTTAAACACATAACATACGATAAATTAAAAGTCTTACAACTATTCCGATAGCAAAAACAATCAAATAGTGAAGAAAAGAAAATAAGCATAAAACAAATCTTAGTGACTTTCATAGATATCAATGTGTATTTAAAAAAAACTGTGTAGGTGAAAAGTGATTAAAATTACCTAAAAAAATGCTTATCTCTTCCTCTTTCTATTGATGTACTAACTAACAAGCTCCGCCCAAAATTCACTGAGTTGTGAGACTTCACACGCAGGGATACGCCAAACCGGTTCGCCTCAGGTAAACAAAACTGTTACAAAAAAGGTCGCTTACACAAAAATGGGGCTGCACCTCGGTTAAACGAATGTTTGTTTACTTTGTTTAGTTAGTACTTTTTGACTGTTCTTACCGTGCACACGTACTTACCTTGCTTTATTTCTCCGTATTAAGTTGTAGGTCCACTTAAGAGTGTTGATCTCCTTTACGTTGAGTTCTCAGTACAGTATTGTTTTGGACTGTGTGTTTATGAACTTGCATTTTAAAATGCCTGGCTTTACTTTTCGTGAATATGCTGATATTATTTTTGTGTACGGACTTGCTGACGGTAACGCTACCAGAGCCCGAGAGTTGTACCGAGAACGCTTCCCTACGAGGCGAATTCCGAACGCGCAGGTGTTTAGGAATACTTTTAGAAGACTTGGTGAAACCGGAAATTTGAACTTACGGGAACCCCGAGTCTCTATGAACCAACACCCTGTGGAAGTCGACGAGCTGATATGCCAAGCTTTCCGGTCTGATCCCACAACAAGCGTGCGCAAAGTAATAAAGCAACTGCGTGACAGTCATGGTTTAAGACTATCCACCTACAAAGTATGGTCCGTAGTCCATGGAGATGGGAAACATCCTTTTCACTACACTCCTGTGCACTCATTGGAGGAAGGTGATCCTGCCCGACGCATGACATTCTGCCGCTATCTCATCAGCCAAGATGCAGAGAATGGCGATTTTCTAAGAAGAATTCTATGGACCGATGAGTCGAAATTTGATAGAGATGGGATCACAAATTTCCATAACAAACATTACTGGGAGCTGAAGGGTGCAAACCCCAAACTAAAAAAACAGGTTTCGTCGCAAAGTCGATTCAGCGTCAACATTTGGGCCGGTGTAATCGGAGGAATATTAATTGGGCCTCATATCTTGCCCGACCGTCTAAATGGCGCAGTGTATCTAGATTTTTTACAAAATGTATTGCCGGATTTACTGGAAGACGTTCCTCTGCATCTTTTATCAGAGATGATGTTCCAGCATGATGGATGCCCGGCGCACTACTCAAGATGTGTAAAAGAATATCTGGACGTTGCTTATGAAAATAGCTGGATTGGCCGAAATGGGCCAGCCCTATGGCCAGCCAGATCTCCCGACTTAACTCCCCTCGACTTTTATGTGTGGGGAAGACTCAAAGAGTTGGTGTATGACGAAGAAATAATGAGTCGGGAGCAATTGGTCACAAAGATCAATGAAGGAGCCGAAATAATAAGAGCGGAGATGACAGTAGGCACAACAACTACTGAAGTCAGAAGACGTGCGCGAGCTTGTCTTCGAAATGCTGGAAGTCATTTTGAACACCAAGCTTAAATTTGTTTGTTGATAGAGACATGTCTTCATCGAATTATTATTATTATTATTATCATTCACAGCTAGATCAAAATGAGTCTGCACTCAAGTAACAAGGCTGCAATAATAATACCTGGAAGTAAAGTAATGGCACCCAGGTATTATGATTGCAGCTTTGTTACTTGAGTGACTGACTCATTTGATCTATCCGTAGAGGTTTAGTCTCATAACTGTTTGTACTGGGTGGCGCAAAAGTACTGGCACTAAAGAAAATACTTTTTTTTTTTATATGACATTTTCTGTCATTCTGTTGTTGAAAATTGTGTAGTGAACAAATGTAAAATACACTGAAAATAAACATGGACCGTTTTACTCCCCAAGAACGTGGAATAATTGTGTCAATGTTCTTGCGGAATAATTCATCAGTGATAAGAACACAACGTGAATTTCGTCGACGATTTCCCCACCGTCCGGCACCGATTGGTCGCACAATTCGACGCTTTGCCACACGCCTTGAAGCAACTGGCTCAACATTGGATAGACCTAAGTCTGGGAGACCAAGAACAGGCCGTTCAGCTGAAAATATCGATGCTGTGCGCGAAGATGTGGAAGAGTGTCCAGAAACATCAACGAGGCGACGTGCCACGCAATTGGGCATTTCCAGACGGACCCTGCAGCGTATTTTGGTGAAAGACTTAAAGATGTTCCCGTATAAAACTCAAATGACTCATCAGCTGCTGCCTGCTGACCACCGAGCTCGTCTAGATTACTGCCAGCGCGTCATAAACCTCAACCTTGAAGAGGATGATTTTCCTTCAAAATTGGTTATGAGTGACGAAGCGCATTTCCATCTCTCAGGGCATGTCAATAAGCAGAATACTCGGTTCTGGGGCACTGATAATCCGCGCATTATTCAAGAAACACCTCTACACCCACTAAAAGTTACTGTATGGTGTGGCATCTGTGTTGACAGAGTGATCGGACCCTATTTTTTCGAAGACGCTGGAGGCAATGCGATTACTGTCACTGGAGAACGCTACAGAACCATGTTACGTGAGTTTTTGATACCCAGTTTGGACGAATTGGGGCTGGAGCACATCTGGTTTCAACAAGACGGCGCTACGGCACACACAGCGCGCGACACTATGGACTTAGTGAGGGACGCTTTTCCAGGCCGAGTTATCTCTCGTTTTGGCGATTTGCCTTGGCCTGCAAGATCACCCGATCTGACCAGTCCAGACTTCTTTCTTTGGGGTTTTTTGAAATCTCGGGTGTATGTGAACAAGCCACAGACTCTCGCAGCTCTAAAAGAAAACATTCGTCAAGAAATAACGAACATATCGCAGGAAGTGTTACGGCAAGTTATGCAAAATGTCATAAATAGGGCTCAAATGTGTATCAACTCTGGAGGTCACCATTTAAAAGACATCATCTTTAAATCCTAATGGTACGAAATTTAATGGCACAAATATACATTTAAAAAAATCTAAATCTAGTTTTCTAATTTAGAAAAAATGTTATAGCTGAACCAAATAGGGTCTTTACTTTTGCGCCACCCAGTATTTGAGGCGTAGCGTATTATTTGATACATCATTAGAAAGAGGAAGAGATAAGCATTTTTTTAGGTAATTTTAATCACTTTTTACCTACACAGTTTTTTTTAAATACACATTGATATCTATGAAAGTCACTAAGATTTGTTTTATGCTTATTTTCTTTTCTTCACTATTTGATTGTTTTTGCTACCGGAATAGTTGTAAGACTTTTAATTTATCGTGTGTTATGTGTTTAAATCGACAAATAATAAAAAAACTGTATTTAATATGAAATTGTGTTTATTTTTAGCTTCATAACCCAAAAAGTGTAAAGTATTCATAAAAAACAATTTTTGCCCATAACTTAAAAACTAAAGGATATCGGACCATAGTTCCCATACTATAAAATAATCGTATGGACCGACCCTATACATCTGCAAAATGCCTACACTCATCCCCAAAACACCCTGTATATACTTGCAGAAAAGTGCAAACTATGTTTCAAAAGAAAACATATAGTTTGCACAAATATGACAATTTGATTAAACCATTTATGATTGTATCTTGTGATGGTCACGTCATAGATGCTGTAGCGCCATGTCCTGCCACCCAAACCGATGCTGAAATAATGACTCACTTGTTTGAAAATGAAAATGGACTGTTCCGTAGACTTTTTGTTCCGTAGAGAAAATGACATTTTTGTTTTAGATAGGGGCTTTAGGGATGCCATCCCTTTGCTGAAAAATTGTAATTATACACATAACATAACATAACGTCACGCCTGTAATCCCCGAAGGGCTAGGCAGAGGTGTACCTGGTAGTACACCCACATTTCGCCAGTTATGTTTAGGTCTCATGTAATAGGGGGCGAGCCTATTGCCATCAATCGGGCACAAATCCAGACTCCGGGCTGCTACTGAGAAATCCCAGATGGAAAAACTCAATAACACTTTGCCCGACCCGGGGATCGAACCCGGGGACCTCACGCTCAGCAGTAGCGCTTGCGACCACTAGACTTACGAGGCAGGTAATTGTAATTATCAAGTATATAAACCAGAATCATTGGAGGAAGGAGCAAGTCAACTTACATTTTCACAAGCTAATAAAAGCCGTAGTGACACTATGTAGATGGGTTGTGGAAGTCGTGAACGGGAGGTTTAAGAGGGATTTAAAACTGTTTAGACAAAGATATTTTAATAATGTTTTTTTATTTTTTTTTGATGACGATTTACTGGAACATATTTCTGAGGAATCGACAAAATTTTGTATCCAAAAAAATACTTCTAAACCATGCCATATTGCCAAGGAAGAGATCAAGAAGTACTTAGGTATTTGTCTTATACTTGGACTAAATCCTCAGCCTTATTTCCGAACACTGGAATAATGAATTAGGCATGTCCCTCGGTATCTGATTGTATGGCACTAACCCAATCTAACCTAATCAAAGGAAAATAATGATGTAGGTACCAATTCGATATTGTAAAATGAGTATACAGGGTGGCCAAAAAGTCGTGGATCAAACGCAACTAGGGGTTAGATGGGGTCGTCAGCTGCAAAAAATTGATCTACGGTAGGTCCTTAAGATCAACCCCTGCAGATTTATAATTTATCTTGTGTTTTTATGAGAAAATTGACTTTTTTTTACTAATTCTTATCAAAATTCGAAAAAATCTACATCCTGTATCTTTTTATCATTTTCACTAGATTGGTACTGATGATTCCTTGCATTAGACATGCTATTTATGGTTGTTTATTGGGTGTGTTGAAGATAATATTAAGTTTTACGAAATTTGTTTTTCTCAAAACATAACTTTTTATTTACTTCGGACCCCACTGTGAAAAAAAATACTCTACCGAAAAGTGACCCTGTATTACAAGTTTTGGCGCATTTAATAGGGATTCTGAAAAGGTATTACACATGGCTATGCGTAGCTTTGATATCTTTCGAGGACGATCATTCGTAGCAAGGCCAAAGTGAACCCAACCATAAAACTCGGTTAGGACTATTTAAAAATAAACTGGAACTAATACAATTAATGACAAAAACTCTCTGCCTCTCTTTTACACTAACCATTTCATCCTTTGTCAATAAAAGGCCAGTTTGCCCGTCACTTCAGGTAGCGATATCTTTTCTAGGAAACAAAAGGCCGGGCCAGTCGGGGCGGTGGCGGGGGATGCGCGTGATCATCTTTCTTTAGAATGTTTAGTGTGCTTTAGTGACTCGCTTCCTGCCTGTGACTACGCACGTGTTCTGTTTCTCGGTTTTACGACGACTTGTGATCAGTTTCTTTCCTTTGACCTACGCTTTGTTTTTCGGACTTGTGATAGATTGCCTACCTGTGACCAGTGCTGTGTGAATCTGACGGATTGGCTACAAAAGTGGACAGATGGCTGCTGCGAGGAGAGAATACACCCAACGGGAGTATGCAGAAATGCATTACCTGTATGGCTTTTGCGACGGTAATGCCCGGGCTGCTGCCAGGGAATATCGTCAACGCTACCCTAACCGTGATCGTTTTCCGGACTACAGGGTCTTTATGCGCGTACATAATTCGTACATGGAGGGAGTCTTACCCGGTCAGCATGCTCCGAGATCAGGCAGACCAGTGGTGCGATTTGAAAATGAAGATGAAGTGCTGAGAGAATTAAGATTGGATCCTGGTATAAGTCAACGCCAAATATCCCGTAATCTCGGGATTCCAAGATCGACGGTGCAACATATCATTAAAAGAAACCAATATCACGCCTACCACGTGCAAAGGGTGCAAGCTTTGCTGCCCGGTGACTATGAACCTAGAGTGAGGTTTTGCAGAGAGATGCTAAGATACCACAGAGAGGATTCGCAGTTCTTCGAAAAGGTATTATGGACGGATGAGTCAAGTTTTAGAAGAATGGGAGTATTCAATATCCACAACCTACATTTTTACTCCAGAGTGAACCCCCATGTCATAAGAAATGATCGATTCCAGCATCTGTTTGGTGTAAACATGTGGGCTGGTATAATTGGCCAACAGTTGGTGCTCCATGAAATGCCAGCAAGGCTGAATGGTGCTCTGTATTTAAATTTTTTACAAAATAATTTAAACCAAATTCTTAACGAAGCTGAGGTTCCAGAAGCAAGAATAGCAGAAATGTGGCTGCAACACGACGGCGCCCCGCCTCACTACGCTCGAGCAGTGAGAGATCATTTGAACGAGCGCTTCCCCAATCGGTGGATTGGTCGAGGCGGACCTATTGCGTGGCCACCCCGGTCACCCGATTTAAATCCATTAGATTTTTTTCTTTGGGGCTACTTTAAAGAAATAGTCTATCAAGGAGAGAACAATAGCGAACAAGAACTACGACAAAAGCTCGAATTTGCTAGGGTACAAGTTATCAACAACAGAGGTGCATTCCGTAGGTTACGTAGGAATTTCATTAGACGGTGCAGATTATGTATTATGGTCAGAGGCAGGAATTTTGAGCATTTATTGTAAAATGTTTTGTTTTATTAAAACAATTATTTCACAATCGTTGTTTTGTTTTTTCGTCCTAGAAAGATATTAAAGCCACTCATGGTCATGTGTAATACCTTTTCAGAATCCCTATTAAATGCGCCAAAACTTGTAATACAGGGTCACTTTTCGGTAGAGTATTTTTTTTTCACAGTGGGGTCCGAAGTAAATAAAAAGTTATGATTTGAGAAAAACAAATTTCGTAAAACTTAATATTATCGTCAACACACCCAATAAACAACCATAAACAGCATGTCTAACGCAAGGACTCATCAGTACCAATCTAGTGAAAATGATAAAAAGATACAGGATGTAGATTTTTTCGAATTTTGATAAGAATTAGTAAAAAAAAGACAATTTTCTCATAAAAACACAAGATAAATTATAAATCTGCAGGGGTTGACCTTAAGGACCTCCCGTAGATATTTATTTTGCAGCTGACGACCCCATCTAACCCCTAGTTGTGTTTGATCCACGACTTTTTGGCCACCCTGTATAAAGGGAAGCAAAAACTATTCGAACCATCTACATCAGTGTAACTTCAAGTGAAGCAAACCTCATCTACGCCTATTATTTCTGCAGATTGTGAAGTGTTAAAATGTCTTCCTTCAGCTGTACCAAACGAGACATCATAATCCCCTATATCGAGGGCGGCAAGACCATGGAATCATTATCCAAAGTTTTGGAGGAAAAGCTCAATGTTTCTGAAAACAGCTTATGTTTTATAATTAGTGACATACAAAGGCACATTCTTCCTATTTTCAACAAGCGCCCTGGGCCATGGGCCCTGGCATCTCGGAAAGAAGAAACGTTTTTACAGAAGAATTGTACTTGGTTGGATTCAAGGTATTCGTTAAATTTACCGGATTCTGAACAATATCCTACGCCTTCAACATTTGGTCAACGAGGAAGAGCATGCGTGGCTTATGGAGACCTCAGAATCGACCAAGAAGAGGAAAAACACTCTCGTACTCCAAGAATATGGCTTCGAGCATATAAAAACACCTATATGCAGGGACTACGGGGTTTACGTGAGTACACAGAAGCTCATATTGTCGAAGAATTAAGAACCGCTGACACTCAAAAGAAATTAGATATCTCAAGTAAGTGAAACGACTCAGACCAGATGAAGATTCTTTCCGATACGGAAGCATTGAGTGCTTTTATAGATTTGGATCTAACAAAAGCACAATATATGTACCTGAGAAACTTAACCAACGAACGAAAGTGTTGTATATTCCCGCCTTACTACAAAATACAAGAAATTAAAAGATCCTGTTATCCACAATCTTCTACAATCGAAATCACAAATACTTATGCTAAAGTGATTAATATCCAAGATTTATTGGATCACACTGCTGCTAGAATTTAAAAAATCGATTCTGTTTACCAAAAACAACATAGAATTGACCCTTTATTCTAAATGGGGATGTGATGGTTCGTCTGATCAAAGCCAACACAAGCAAATACAGGGTGTCCGGTGGCAATTTTTACATTTTAAAAAGTTATTACTTTTGAACGCGGGCAGCTAGAGGGGCGCGGGGTGAGGCATTAGTAGCGCCAGCGTCGTGAGTTTTTTAGTCGCAATGGAGCGTTGGTCGGGAGAACAGCGCGCTTTCGCTGTTGAGGCGTACTTAACGAGTAGTTTTTCACTGATTGCCGCGCAACGTAAATTTTGTAATCGATTCAATATTCCACGAATAAGAGATGCGCCGTCAAAAAGTTTAATTCGATATTGGGTAGCAAGATTTAGAGCTTCAGGCTCAGTCGTACCGGCGCGTCACCAAGGCCCAGTCCCGTCTGTATCGACTGAAGAAAACATGCAACGTGTGAGTGATTCAATTATGCAAAATCCACGGATGTCACTAAGAGCGCGATCGTCAGCTTTAGGAATCGCCAGATCAACATTGCACGAAATTATTAAGAAAAAACTCAAATTCCATCCCTATAAAATCCAAATAATCCAGAAATTGAACGAAAATGACTACCAAACAAGATTAACTTATGCCGAAAGAATGTTAGCGACTTTTTCTTCGGACACGCGATTACGAAACATTTTCTTCAGTGATGAAGCACATTTTCATTTAGGAGGGTACGTAAATAAACAAAACTTTCGTTACTGGAGTCCGGAGAATCCCAGGGAAATGCACGAACAACCGTTGCACAGCGAAAAAGTGACTGTCTGGTGCGCTATTTCGGGTAGAGAAATTATAGGCCCGTATTTTTTCGAAAATTATCATGGTCAGGCAGTGACTGTAAATTCCGACAGATATTGTGAGATGATCAACAGTTTTTTTAGAGAAAAACTTCGCAACAGTTCTTTTTCTAACAGAAACACATGGTTTCAACAAGATGGCGCTACTGCGCATACTGCACAAGCGTCCATGATTGTTGTAAGGGAATTATTCCCGGGAAAAATGATCTCTCGGTTCGGTGACATACCCTGGCCAGCAAGATCACCGGATCTGAGTCCATGTGACTTTTTTTAATGGGGCTACCTAAAGAGCGTCGTCTATCGAAATGAACCTACCACTACTGCTCAACTGAAAGAAAATATTCGGACTGAAATGGCGGGAATTTCAAGTGATCTCTGCGGACGTGTGTTTGAAAATATGCGTCAAAGATGAGAAGAGTGTTTGCGTCAAGAAGGTCGGCACTTAGAAAACATTATCTTTAAAAAGTAAAACTCACAATAATGTACTTGTTACAAAAATAAAGATATTAAAGGAAACTTAATTATTTATTTTATTATGATTTTTTTAAATGTGAAAATTACCACCGGACACCCTGTACTTGCAGAAGAGTCGGAAACAATTTCAGATGCCAATTTGTCCATCACTTCATTAGTCTCCATCAGATTAGTTGATGAACAATCGGGATCCGTTAGTAGTATATAATTGGGGCATCTGGATCAAAGGAGATCCAGACACCCCAATTATGTCTATTCAAATAGATAAAAAACATATATTCAAATAGAAGAAATCTTGTTTGTTGAAATGATGGTCTATTAGAATATACTGTTTAATTCATTGGAACATATCTACTCAAATAGATGAAATTTTATTTATTGACTAGATTGTCTAATCAAATACACTATTGAAATGAAATTGAAATGATATAAACTTTTCTATTCAAAATGACTAGTGGGTGGCAAATTGAGATGAAAAAAAAAATGTATTTTCAAATAGATGAAATCATGTTCGTTGCATTCGTGGTCTACCTACTATTTCATCGGAAAATAAAAATTCAAATAGATTCTGCATAACATTCTAAATTGATCCAAGGAACAGATCTGTATGATTGGTCTTAGAGGTGTCACAAGTCTTTTATTAAATAAAACTAAAAATAATGATAATTTAAACATTTTAATTCACATTTTTATATTCTGAATGGATGGGATAAAAACGATTTCAAGTCAAGCAATTTCATCTTCAGGCAGAATCTGATATCATAATTATAATGTTCCTCCTCCACTTCAGAACCATTTTATACTTCTGTTTCTTTAATAAATTGTCGTTTGAGTTTATCAACATAATCTGTTCCTTTTACAGCATTTAAATAAAAGCAAGCAGGAAAAAGTATAGCATGCTGCATCCAAGGGTCATCGTAATACTCCCAATCTTTGATATCACCTCCGCACGAAAAACACATAACTTTATCGTTTAAACCACTTCCGCAGTAAAAAAAACCTGCATCAGCCATTTGCCTCACCAATCTTCGTTTTGAATCTACTGTAGCCCAATAATGTCTGAATGAACATAATCGAATTTGAAATTCGTTATATATTTCATATCGTGGGCCAAAGTAATTTTGAATCATTTTTTAAAGGTCTTGATACGGGTATGTGTGTAAGCATAATGCAGTATTATATCTAGTGTTGTTCATATAAAAAGATGTGGTTCTGCGTGTCATTATGGATAGGACTGACCTTTAGTTTTATTTTTTAATATTTTAAAATTATAGCTGGTGCTATGTAAGTAATGTATATCTTATGTATTTTATTTTGTAATGAAATAAAACAAGAAAAAAACAATCAAAAAAGTTTATTCTCATCTGTACACCATTTTCTCAAACACATTACAGTTTTTAAAGCACATACATTCGAATGATACACACAATTAAATATTTCATTAGACGTTCTATAATCATCAAATAATTTTTGTAAACGAGGACAATTCTTATCTTCTAAATTATATATTTTATCATGTTTTACAATGTTTTTCAACCAAGACACTTTTTCACTTCCTTTAACATAAATGATTTTATCTTCCAGATAAGGTACAATATATCGATGTAAGTTCAAGTATGGTATAAAACCCTCTCTCCAAAAAATTTTTCTGTTTCTCTCTATCCAACTTACTTGCAATCTTTCTTTGTTTGTAAGATTGTAAAATGGGAACGGTGGTTTGATTAGTAATACCATAATTTGATTTCCACATGTTATTGCCATTTCTTTAACGATAAACTCGTTACTTTCCGTCTTAAACCCTTGCACATCGACTATAGCGTTCATAATAATTTCTTTACAATACCACTTAATGGTTTATATTCGAATAGACGATCGTTGATGATTAGACAATAGGCAGATGTATTTTCTGGTATGTCTTCAGAACTTTCAATTTCCAGCCTCACATCTACAACCCCAGTTTTCAAGGCTTCGTTCTGTCTTGAGCAATCAATTACAAATAAAGGAGCCTTTTCTTTAAATTCGCTCAAACTAAGCATTGGTTCAGACCGAGTGTTATAATAAGACTGGCGAAATTTGGTGAACATTTCATATAATATATAATACTTATCTTCAGAAAATTTTGCATTCACCGATTCGTATGGATAATATTGAGAATTTAAATAAAGAGTAACATTAGTTAATTTGCAATGGTCAAATATTGAGCAGTCTTTACTTTTCATATTTTTTCTATTTGTCTGCAAACCAAAGATCACATACCTTGGTTTTTCGAGTTGTGAAGCAGTTTTAACAACCCAGGAATGTTTTGTAGTTTTAGGTAATAAAGGGTATTCGTACAAGTCCCAATTTCTGAAAGCTATTTGAATAGGACGATCCTTTTCTAAATGTTTAAGTAAAGTTAATCTTTCCCGATCTGAAACTTTTATATGAGGCATACGCCATTGCAGTCTCTCTATATTTACTTCAATAGAGTCATTATTATCAAGTATAACACTATTAAGATTCGAACTGCTCCTTTTAAGTATAAGTTCATGTTTACAGTTAATGACAATTTTATTATAATCTTCCGCAAATCCTAAAACTTTATTCAAAGGTATAAGGGCACTAAAAATACCATCGTTATCTTTAACCCCATTTAAATTCCAACCCCAAATAGCAGCAGCCCTACTTTCTCCCTCGCTCATTGACACATATGATTTTAGGGTTGCAGAAACACCTGCATTTTTTATTCGATCTATCTCTACACCATTAATTTCATATCGAATGTCTTGAAATAGAAAGGATATGTGATTATTGGTAAAATTAACCACCTTTCTTGTTAGTTTTCCTGCTCCATCTTTCGAAACCGTGGTGGCTCGGCCTTCCACGTAAATGTAGCTGGCTGAAGGTAATACGTACAAATCTTGTTGATTTATGGGTATACGTATTTCATCATTTTCATTAAAAGAGGTGCTATATGGATTATAGGTATGAATTTCATAACTCACTATAGAGTTATCGAATTGTGGTAAATCATTCACTTGAAGAATACTCATAATTTAAATCCCAAAGCTCGAAGAAATAATTTATTTTCTTTAGTTATTTTTTTTAAAGTTTGTGTAATATGTCTTCGTCTTTTGAAGGTACGAGAACGAGTAAAACTATTAACTTTGTCAGGTGATTTTATATTGTAAACTATCATTTTATTTTCTCTCTAATCTTATCCACATTCAACTCTTGTGACGGATAATGTCAAAGTGTTGTTTAATGTAGACGACATCTAACATTTAAACCTTTTTTAACTGAAGATTTGATAAAACCTTGCTTTTTCCAAAACTCTTTAAGGAATTTTATGCATAAATGTCCGCAATTGAATAAGTTATTATTTTGCAAATTAATGTAATTATAATTAATATTATTAGAACCTACATAGCGAACAAATTCTATTGGAGGTTTCAAGTTGCCGTAACTGTCAAAGTACTCAACGTATTCATTAAAAATTATATAGGCTACCCAATGTGTACCTGAATTTTTTGAATGATCTAAATTTATGATTCCGCACTCTTTAGAAAACGGAGACTTCGGTAAGGTATCTCTCATATACACTCCGCGAAAATATGGAACGTTTTTAGTAAAATGTATGATATCTATATTAGTAAGTGCATGATTAGGTAGCCTATGACTTAGTTTTTTTTTCTTTAAATTTGTATATATTCCAAGTCCATCCTTGTAACGGTTTAACCGCAGTCCGTTTCCAATACATACACCTTCCACATTCTTGTTATGTCTTTTCATTTCTTCTAAACGCTTTTTTGCAACTCTATATTCATTTATGGTTTTGACGATTCCAGCAATTCCGCTTGCAATACTGCCAGCAGCAGACAAACCAGCGAATATTGGTATTAAAGGTAGAACCCCTCCAGACTTAGGAATTGGTATTACACGTGGAATCCTGGGAGATGAATCACGATTCAATTCTCTAGCAGCAGCGTAGGCCATTTCTATAAGTTTTTTCCTACACTTCGGTTTAACTTTTTTAATGCATTTTTTAGTATTGGTTACTAAATTTTTAAAGGTTTTTTTGAGCCCAGCTCCAGAACTTACTTTGGTTAACATTATATTATTAACTAAATTGGCAGCAAGTTTTTCTCCTGTGCTTGCATCGGAAGACAAAGCACGCTTTTTTGCCATTTTTAATAAAATTAAATCTGCTTTGTGGCGATCTTTCAAACTTTTGTAATCCCTATATGCAATATCGTGATGTTTACAATAGTCGTCTAATTTGTTTACACCTTTATCGCCTCGAGCTAATCTTTCACGTAATTTAGTTCCTGGACCGCAATAATTATATCCTGGCAAATGGAGCTCAAATGGTAAATTATTAATTAAATTATTGATAAGTCCTTCTCCTTTCATGTATATAAACAGAATGAGAACACCATCATACACCATGATGTTATATCGTTAAACCACTCATAAAACGTTGGTATCATCAATCCAACTATTTTCGCAGGATGATAACCCCAACCATTTCACGAAAACTTTTCTGCCTTTTCGTTTTAAAACTTTTTCAACAAGGTAAATGTCAGGATGTTTAGTTTTTTGTAATTCTTGATCGTAAAATGCTCCTAAAATAGGTTGCTGTTTAACATCTTGTAATAAATATGTAACAGGATTTGTGTTTTGAACTTTACTGATCTTGAATATCTCTGTTGACCAATTAGGAGTGTAACCTTTTTCAAAACAACCTTTATATTTACTTATTCGAACAAAATCACCCGTATTAAACTTAGGATATTTTGTTTTCGTTCGATTTTGATTGTAAAATCTCTGAAGTACTTTAGTTTTATTGCTATGATTAACTTGAGCAGGTGGTAAACCAATTGTTCTATGTATTGTATTATTATATCTATTCATGATTTTCGCAAGTGTCCCGTCAGTCCATTTATAATTCCCCTTGAAACTAAATTCCTTGAAAAGCTTATTCTTTATCGTCCTTATTAATCGTTCTACAATTGAAGCCTTTTTCGTTGAATAAGTGCAGTAGTGGTTGATAGAATTCTTTACTAACATTTTTTGAAATTTTTTATTGTAAAATTCTTTTCCAAGATCTGTTTGCAAGTTTCTAGGAATGCGTTTTACTTTACTCAATAATGTAATAAAAGCTTCAGATACAGCTTCTTTGTTTTTTTGTTTAAGTGGAATAGCCCAAGCGTACTTAGAGAATCCATCAATGACAGCTAAAATGAATTTGTTGTTGTTGTTGAATTTGGAGAAACTTTGCATATCCATTAAATCAGCTTGCCACAGATCATCAATATCTTTTAATATTACATGCCTTCGAGGAAAATTTATTCTTGCACTTCTATGAATTTCATTTATAATAGTTCTTTTCACTTTGCTCATTCTTTCAACTGTCACTTCTGAATTACAAAATTATAATGGTATTCAGTTTATATGACGAGTCTTTTTATTCTTTTATAATACCCGCTTCTTTTAACTCTTCAATAATTGACAAGATTTCGTTGTCAAGATTGGTATTACCCGCAGTTTTAGATGCGATCAAAAGTTTAAGCCTGTCCACTAATTCATTAGGATCATCCCAATAAACAAGTTCGGTGTTTTTTTTGTACTTTTTAAGATACGGCAGACCGGCACCTCGTTTAAGTTTAGATTTAACTTCTGCAGGTTCTTGTAAGCGTTTACTAGACTCGGGAAATAACGGTTTGATCACTTGAGAATATTTTAAACCCTTATCACCTTTAACTTGGCCTGCAGGATCAAAGTCTCTTTTATGAGCATTAGTTGTAATAAGTATTTCTTTGTAAACTAATTTATCCTTTAAATTGACCAAACTTAAATCAGGCTTCTTGCGAAGCAATAATTCTTTTAGACCAGGTGTTATTTTATACTGTTTATTAGCTACACGAATTAAATACACTTTATCCGAGTTCTTGGAAACTGTAGAGAAATTAACTATTGTATTTCCAATCATATGCTTATCATTTTCACTACGTACGCCAAATGGTATATTCATATCATCGTATATTTCAAAGACATCTTCTTTTGTCAGCGACACATTATTATCTTTTCCTGATTCAGATGTGTTACCTTCTTCGTCTTCTGAATAAAATGTTTCTGATTCAGATGATTCATGTATGCACATATCAAGTGATTTATCATGCAAAAACATTTTTGAACCTAAACCAGTGTTCTTAGTTTGGTCAACATAAGTATCTTCATTTTTTATTATAGAAATTTGCTTGTTAGCCGCTATAGCATTGAGAGGGTCAGCAAGAGGCTTAAAAAAATACTTCAGATGAGTGTCGGTATTAAATTCATGATCTTTCATTTGTTTCACCTTTTGCTTTATAGCGTCCGCAGACTGTATTAACTGATTTGTAATGCTGTGGTCCATTATACGACTTGTACGCAGAAGTATTTATACTCAAATGATTTTTTTTGTTTTTATTCATTATTTATATAACCATTAATCAAAATAAATAAAGTTGTCGAAGGACTGTCTATATCTTCCTTTGTTTAACTCACAATCCTTATTAATTGTTAAAAAATCATAAGGATGTATCCAGATTTTAGTACACATATCTTTAAACCCAGACCACTCCATATCAGAACTAACATGTTCATCATATATATGTTTCATGTTAACTTCATCTTGCTTGAAAATGATCAAAAAGTTAACATTATCACGTAATAGCTGCTTTGGTATTTTAGAATAAGTCTGAGATAAATAAAAGCAATCTATACCTCTATGTCTACCCATTGTAAAATAATTTCGTATGTTTATTTGTTTTTCACAAACTACGTCATCGAATATGATAACAGAGTTCAACATAAGTCATAAGTCATAAGTATTTTATTTCGTAACAATAGGAACATTGTGTTGAAAATTTATAACATAACGAATTGCAAATAAATTAAATTAAAATAACATAAAATTTTACATTTAAAATAGATCAATATTCATTAAAATGTATCGAAACTACGAAACTAAATGAAATTGGATTCAAAATTACTCAAAACATAACTTTAAAAATTTCAATTATTACATTATCATAATCATTATCACTTACATATCATTATCATATATCATATCATTTCATTTCATTTTCATTTTATTTCATTTCATAACCGATTAAAATAAAACATAGCCTTTAAAATTACAGTTCAATCAGATTAAAATTCATTTTATTACATTTGAAAAAGTTAGTAAATAAAACAATAACAGTCAATTGAAATATCGGGTAAAATAAATTATATGTCAATAGCAAATTTCAAAGTAAAATGTAAATATAAAAGTAAAATAGTAAAAGTAAATGTCAAAATAATAGTAAATATCAAAATAAATGTAAATGTCAAAGTAAATAGCAAATTTCAGAGTAAGTTACATAAATTACAACTTCACAATTATAAATTACAATGTCCAATATCCTCTATGAACTCCTTGACACTATAGTAGCCTTTCCTCAACAAATAAGTCCTCAATTTGTTCTTAAATAAATTGACACTATAAATACTTTTGAATTCTATGGGCAATTTATTATATAAAACTGCTGATTGATACCGTGGGCTATGATGCACAATCTGTAATTTTGGTTGAATGTAGTTGGGGACATCTTTCCTCCGTGTACTAGCTCTAGCTACTCTCTGCTCATCGGTCTCAATTTTGTGCAAATTTTTAATGAAACTAGTGAGTAAAACCAAAATATAAAGGCATGGCACTGTCAGGATTTTTAGTTTTATGAAATACTCTTTACATGAGTCCGTCTGTTTCATGCGGAGCATTGTCCTAACAGCTCTTTTTTGTATAACAAATGCCCTTTGCATGTTATACTTGTAACTGTTGCCCCAAAATTCGATGCTATATCTCAGCCTGGACTCAACCAAAGCAAAGTACACACTCCTAAGTTGAGGCAAAGTTAATACTTCTCTAAGGGTTCGGATCGCATAACATGCCGAGCTAACTGATTTCGTTAAAGCTAAAGTCTCAACCTTCCAATTTAAACAATCATCAATGTGTACACCCAGGAACTTGACACTATCAACTATATCGACATTGCTTCCACAAGATACAATGTGCAACTTAACGTCATTCCGTACAGTAGGCTTAAATAAGACACATTTTGTTTTATTAACATTCAGTTTCAAGTTGTTCGTACTAAACCAGTTTTCAAAAGCAATTAGGAGAGCATTGAGTTTGGATTCTAATTCCAGTACATCGTCTGCAGTAACTATTGCATTTGTATCGTCGGCAAAGATTATTAATTGTGTGTTCTTAATACGTTTTTTTATGAACTCAATTAGATCATTAAGAAATACAATAAAAAAGATTGGACCAAGTACGGATCCCTGAGGAACACCACGGCACACAGTAACTAGGTTAGACCTACTAGTTTTTTCTTCTCCATCTATTACCGATTTAATTTCTACATACTGCCGTCGGTAATGCAGATAAGAGCAAAATAATTCCAGAACATTCTCTCGTACACCATAATGTTCTAACTTAGCCAGGAGAATACCATGGTCCACTGTGTCGAAGGCAGAACTGAGGTCAAGAAATATACCAGCTACTTTTTTATTACTATTTAAATTACAAATAACATCGTCTATTAATGCCTCTATTGCATCGGAGGTTCAGGTTAACAAGGCATCGTTAGGATGAATAACATCGTCATCAAAATTAAAAACAAAAAGTTTTACATCTGGAACTCTTTGCAAAACTTGTTTTATAAAACTGTATTTCGGCTGAAAACTGGTCTTGGAATACAGATAAACATTGTTAAACTTTAATCCGTTTGTATGAATTAATAAACTAATCATAACATTCGTTTTCCCACAATTCGAGGGTCCACATATTATGCACCGAATATTATTTGGGAGAAGTATGCTGTGTTTCGGGCGTAGTGAATTTTCCTTTACATCAATATTTTTAACATCCAATGATACTTGTTGCTTGACCCACTTCATGTTTGTATCTAATAAGAAAACAATTCGGGCTCTAGTATTTATAATTCTTATCAGAGTTATTGATCGAAGCAATATTTGAGGTGAAGATTACCTATACTATTTTTACAACTTTAACGAAATGCTTGGACAGCATAACATAACATCACACCTTGTTTCCTGAAGGTTTTGGAAGCTTATGGATAAATAAAACAAAAAAAATGCATTTAATAAACTATTTTATTAAATAAAATCATACCCAATTTGTTTATAGATAGACACAATTTCAATATAATCATATTTCTACTTTGACGAATAATATAAACAGGAGAATACACATCTATAATTTAACACTTTGGTAGATGTATTTATAAATATACGAGTACAGTATAGCTAAATAATACATTTTAAGAAATTGTATCACAATGACCCCATGGTAAGGTTTCAATTTGATTTGGAAGTATTTGTCGTTTGTCGTCACTCCTATTTAATGCAATTTTATTCAGTTGTTGTGAATAGAGAACATGTTTAATTGATTTTATTACATTCATTTTACGTTTGATAATTGTGTTATTGTGTAGAGCAGCATTATAATCAGAAAGCTTTAATTGATTTGTTACGGGTTTCGTTATACCTTTTGCCTTCTTTAATGTTGTCTTTACACTTTTCAAACAATAAAGTTTAGCCCTTATGCCAATGAATTCAGAAATTACCGAGCCTCCGAGTTCATCTTTAAACAGGCCTGGTATTTTTTCATTTATTTTAGGTATTCCATATGGATTATCCTCAGCAAAATTACTGGTGTCAAATACCGATATATTATCAACCATATCCTTATAAAAATTATCCGTTTCTACCAAGTAAAGTAGGCTATCAGTGTCAGTGTAACATAGTTTAGCTTTTGTACCATATCTGTTTTTGATATAACCATAGTGGAATTTATATAAGTGTTGTTTGGCATACTCCAATACAGTAAAACCAATGTAAATGGGTCTATCCAAAATTATTTTTTCAGGGCTTAACTGAACAGCCACAAAGTTTTCTGAAAAGATTGAAATACTTTTCAGGTTGGGTTGTACAATAAGTTTTTCAGCACCTATATATTTATTTGTTTTATTATTAGAATCTTCCCACTTTGTTACTAACTTTACATTTACTTGCTTGCGTTTATTTTCTATTGTTTTTCCAAACACAGCATTATTCAAAAGTTTGAAAAAATCTTTATCGAAGGCTGATGTAGAAGCTTGACGCAAACGAGTATTTAAATCTATGTACTTTTGTAAAAAATGGTCTTGTCTAAATCTGAGAATGCGATGTATTCGGCTTAAAATCAACCCATTGTTCAAGCATTGTTTTAAATGTACGTAGTGAATGATGTAATTATATTTGTCATACAAATTCGCAATTAATTTTGTAGTTTTCCCACCAGGAGGTACAAACCTTTCTGGTGCAAATGGTAAGTCACTATGTGAACTATGCAATATTTCTGGATAGGCCAAATCGACTTCTAGAATATATCCGTATTCAGAATCATCAGATATATTCAAAACATCAAAGTTAGCACTTTCATTTTCTGATAAGAATTGAAATTCCGATACAGGCATTCTTTTTCTCATAGCATATCCGTAAAGATTGTTACAATCAAGATATATTAAAAAAGATGATGGCTTATCATCATTGAAATAAGGAAGAAATTTATTATTCGCTTTGACATGTCGTAGGGAACACTGTGCTAATCCTCCGCGTATTCCTTTTTCAAGTAGGTTATACATTTCCAAGTCATGAATCAACTCTAATTTAACGCCAGTACACAAAAGCATTGCGTCCCAGCTTAAACTTGGCGCAGAAACATAATATGCTGGATCGAGATTATAATATTCTAAACTTGTGTTTCTAAAATGTTCAAATATGTCGCATAATAGTAATACATCACATTTTAAGTAAAGATCAGTATATTCACCAAGAGAATTGATTTTGAAAGTATACCAAACTTTTTGTGCATGTGTATATTCATCGTCAGAAATATGCTCCAGCTTCATTGTGTTATAAAAATACTCTCTAGGTGGCAAACAAGTTTCGTCATACTTAGACCATGCATCAATATATTCGTATGGATATATACCCTTTTGCCTCAATAAGCATACATCGGTTTCATCGTCAAATTCTCTTGAAAGATTTATGAAATCTTCTACATGTAAATTCTTAGATAATTCATATAAACTCGAACTTAAAAATTGATAAGAGTCTATAAACTTTATTTGAACAGAACAAGACTTATTCTTAGATGAGAGGTTTTTCATAATACAAGTGTATTTTTCTTTTGATTTAGGAATTATTTTAATAGGACCATCGTACTTAACCAGTTCTTTAATAAATAAATGAGAATCATATCCAGATAAATTATGGAAAACAACAGGTATAAACGGACATATTTTAAACGTTAAATTGCAGCGAGAGTGTGCAGCTCCTCTGTATTCCGATGTAACATGATCGTGATCTCGAACTTTGTCACCCAATAACAAATGTTTACAAATATGGCAACGAGTAGCCTCTTCGTACTCTATTTGTTGTTTGACTGACAAAGGTCTCATGGGTCGATTTTTAGACAGTATAGAATTTATGTAAGTGACATCTTCAATTAAACGTTTTATAAACACTTCTACACAATCCAAACCTCTATAGGTAACAAATTTATTCAAATCTGGATCGTGTGAACAACAAACGTAATATGCAAAACAGGATGGTTCATGCACTTTTAAGTTCTGAGTATTTTTAGATCCATTTTCAGAACAGTTTTGCAATATACTTTCAAAATCAGCATAGATAATAAAATGTATTCTTTGTTGTCTCTCATAATTTTTAAATTGTATAATACTATTTTTTTCCGGTAATACAGTTAACACTTTAGAACAATCGTGTGAGCTATATTTTGATTCACTAGAAAAAAATTGCAAACAAGCATCGCAAAGTATAAAATTGCCTTTGTGATGAGTAACTTGACGGCGGATAAGTTTAGCTAGGTCTTTAATTAGACAGTAGTGTCCTGAACCATTACGCTCGAAATACAACAAATTTACATGTTTGTTTTTCTTTGAGCTTGTCATGTATAGAGGTCCGGTCACATGGCATTTTTTATCTAAACCATATATATTAACACTGATATTAGGGTTATTTTTTTCAAACATTTTTATATCAACCGAGGTAGGTGGAAATGTTATTCCTTCAATATTAAAAACATCGGTATAGTGAGGATATGATTTTGTTCTACAAACATTATCCTTTGATGGAAATAGGGAAGCAATAATACTCCATAAAAAGCAATGGTTGTCATTGTTCTGTATGTTTAAACAACTTTTCGTATTCCTTATAGCTGGAGGAAGCTCGATATACGTACCACCTTTCATTGGACAATATTTGTTTATATTAATTTCTAAGTGACTAATAGAGATAAAAGACCAACCGGAATCACGTTGGTTAAATTCAGACATTTTTCCCTGAAAAGTCTCTTTAGCATTCATGTATAATTCATTTAAATCAGTATTTAGGTAAACATTAGCATACTTTGTATTAAAAGATTTTAGCTGCTGCTCACCGGTTTTTGGTAATAAGAAGTAAGCAAATAGCTCAAAATTTACTTTTATACAATTATGTTTCAATAAAAGTATTTTAATTAGTTTCAGAATATCGCTTTGATTCCCAATCAGAAAAGCCTCTGGTGTTAAATACTCGGCATCTGGTGCCGGATTTAAGCGATACGTGTTTATTCTGTTTCGAAAAGCAGTTGCAATTATTTCAATGTTTCTCAATTCAGTTTTAAGTAAACAGTTTGATTTATGCAAATTAGTTCTCACATGATATTTATATTGCTGTTTCGGTAATTCGATTTGACATTTATCACATTTAATTAAAATATCTTTTATAATTGTGTTGGTGGTTGGTGTAACTGGAAAAAAAAAACAAATTGTATAAGTATGATGAATGTTTAATAAAGTTTAATTATAATTATAAGAATAACAAACTTGATTACATGAATAGCTTAACTAGTAACTACCTATTGGGATTATAAATGTAGGTAGAACCTATACCTAAGTAATACTCATATATTTTACTTGATTAACATGTTTAGTAAATACTGCATAATAACATACAAAATAACATCGCGAGGTATACGATGAGTGTGCCCAAATATTTAAGTGAACCTATCTAAAAATAAGAACTCAAAAAGGTCTGAGGGCTAGATTTAAATTCTTTGCGCGTTGCGCATATAAATTTAGTTAGATGACCCCAAGCCTCAGTCCCCTCATCCGTCCGGTTTTTAACAGCTACAACGGCCTGACGCCACCGATTCATCGGTGCTACATTTTCGATTTCATCACACCGATAAACCTTTAGTTCGATGTAATGCGTACCCGCTTTGGTAAGTAAGGTTTGGCGAGCGTGGCCCGTTGCCAGCCTTCGAGTTATCGACGAACTAAGAACAGTATTGGGTTTTTTACCAGTGGTTTCATGCGTGTCCCCGTCTTGTTCATCGCTGTCGGTGCCGAATAAATCTGTTGCGGTGAGATGAGGCTTGCTGACTGGATTAATTTTCACCTTTTTTGAAGATGACGATGTAGACGGAGTAGTTTTTGGTGGCCGATGGGTTGATCTCGAATCCGAACTTGACGGTTTCGATCGTTTCTTGTTTTTTTCGCTGATCGCCACATCTTGCACAGAACTCGTATCGTCATCTGACAGAAAGAGGTCCTCAGCAAGTCTGGACCTGAAATAATATAAATAACTGCGATTAGATTCCGTTTATGAGCAGATACATATAAAAGAACCGTCTAATTTAACAGACATTAAATAGTATGATAATAAACTGTTTACTGATCTAGGGAATTGAACCCAGGGTGTAACGCTCAGCAGTCGCACTTGCCAAGTAGTTAAGTATTCTATTCATAGCATATTTAATTTTCATTCTATTCGATTCGATTCAATAACTGCGATAAGAAACTATCTCCGAGCAGATACATATCAAAGAACTACCCAATTTCTTGCTTTAAAATAGACACCAAGTATATAATAGACATTATTTAGTACGAAAAAAAACGTTGACCTAAGGAATCGAACCCGGGGTCTAACGCTCAGCAGTCACACTTGCTAGTCTGATCACAACATATTCACCTCACAAATATAGACATCAAATATATAATGGACACTATCTAGTATCGACCAGGAATCGAACCCGGGTCTAACGCTCAGCAACACACTTGCTGTTCTATTCATAATAATAAAGCCTCACGTAACAATAAAGAGTTGATGATACATTTAAAATAGACAATAAAATAATAATTAAAGATAGGTACTTACATTTTAAGCCGTTGTTCACTTTTCACTAGATTATTTAGTTAATTAATTAGAAGATGTGAGGTCACCACCTTCAGGAGAGCTAATGTTGATCCAGCTTCCAGCCCAACGACTTAAATACTTTTCATAACTATACGTCACAATCCCAAATATGGAGAGAGCTCACGATTTTAAAACTGTTTATTCAGCTAAACTTCCTAACAAGAGATGCAATTGCACATACAATGGAAATATCGCGGGTTTGCTTGTTAATTAAGCATCAAGTAATAATAAAATTCCGACAGCATTTTATCCAAATGTAATAAACAAAATTAAGGTTGTGGTACACTGCCAACAATATTTTATTTTAATCATGATTGTGTTATTGTATTAAATTAAGCGTAGAATCATTTCGGATGCTAGTGTAAACGCAATTTAAGTGTAACATACTAATAATATCCTATGGTTTTGTTCTGCAATATATACTAATATTATTGTTTTATTTTGTTTAGAGAAAAATGTCGGTTAACTTTACTACGAAAACAAAGCCGTGAGTAAAACCGCAGGCAACCACTAGTCATAAGAATATTCTACATAATTATTATTGCATTATTTTGAACTCTATCAACTACACTAAATTTCATATATAAATCGGGTATAAAAAAGATACAACTTCACTTTAGTTCTTTATTTCTTTTAGTGTGCTACTGTTTTATATTAAATCTACAATGTCGGTAAGTGCCCAATTAAAAAAAAATAAGTACTTTTAATTATGTTATAGCTTTAATGATACCAGTAGTAGTAGTACAACAATAATATGTCCTGTTTCAGGTACCAGACTGGGTTTATTCACCAATTTCACCTCCATCATTGGATCCTGATGTGGTTGAGAGAGCCATAAATTATTTGGAGATGGAAGAACCATGCCGAACCCAGCCTACTCTAAATACAACTTATAATAGCAAGAAAGAGTTAATAAGTTTTTACAAAACAATTTCCATCGGTGGTGCTAAAGTTATACGGATCGAAATCTACGACGCAAACCAATTTGAAAATAATTCTATGTGTCAGTGCAGTGCGGAAATATGTGTCCAACATATTGTGAAGGACATTAACAATGATGGCATATACTTACGTGTCAAAGACTTGCTACCATATTTAAATAATACTTTCTATCAATCGTTGTAAAAGATAAGTGAAAGGAACACAATATGTAAATTAAATAATATTGTTAACCTATTAAGTCTAATGTAATATGATCTAAGATAACATGTATACCAGTTCTAAAGAAATGATAAGTAAAATAAATCATAAAAATCTACTATCCATTTACTAGAATTTATATTGTTACTATAACAGACAAAATTTATGTTATAATAATAATAATAAGGTACTTACTTTTATATGTTAACTGTAGATACTACTTTTATTAATAAATACCTATAACTTGTTTGTCAAATTAGATAACTAGACTATGTTAGAATAAAAAAATATATAAATAACAATTTGTTTTATTGTTAATAGCCAAGTAAATAATATTTTGCTTTTTAATTCAAATATGGAAAAAGAACACATCCTGTTATTATAAGTATTAATAACGCTTTGCCTGACCAGGATGGAATCGAACCCAGAACCTCATGTTTGGCATTTTCACTTGTAAAGTGTGAATGAGTTTTATCAAAGAGACAGTTAAACTGTTAAAATAAAAATTTGTGTGGTATACTACAACTAAAAAACCCGACTACTGAATAAAATGTAGCCTATGTTACCCGGGTCATAATAACAAATCGATTGACGACTTATTCATAAAAATCGGATGAACAGTGTTTAGGCACTACGGAGGAACATACGTAAATAGATACATAGGTACATAGACTGCTAAAACCATAACCCTTCCTTTGGCTTCGCCGTAGTCGGGTAATAATAACTATAGTAAACAATGCATGCCGGGCGCCATGCAGTCGCAGGTGTCAGATAGCTTGACAGATATGGTAATGAATTAAATAGTTTCGCTTATCCGACGACGTTACTAAGTCAAGTAATTTCTAGTCCGATTGAGTTTGCGGGTTCAAATCAGACATGTATTAAAACGCATGTTTTTTGAAACCCATGTTTCAATAGGTAATTCAGTTATAATCGTCACATAAGCATCATAATATATCGTTTCGCTTTCCATCTGTCAGACAGTGATATCACGATGCTAAAGCTAAGTAGAATTTGTGTTCTAGCCCTAGTCTGACTTTTGCTTTGCAAAGAACACCAAGTGGTTGTCAAAAATAATAATGATGTCAGTAGAAGATTCCAGCAATTTGAATAGCACATTATAATTTTCTTATAGCTATCCACCAATTTGCCACCCTCTAATCATTTAAACTCAAGAAGAACAACTATTTAATAAATAAAGATTTGCCTATTTGAATAGATTAATAATATATTATTATTTAATAAATTATAATTTTCTTATAGCTATCCACCAATTTGCCACCCTCTAATCATATAGACTCAAAAAGAACAACTATTTAATAACTAAACATTTGCCTATTTGAATAGAAAAGTTTATATAGTTTCAATAGTGTATTTGATTAGACAATCTATTCAATAAACAAAATTTCATCTATTTGAGTAGATAATTATGTTCCAATGAATTAAACAGTATATTCTAATAGACCATCATTTCAACAAACAAGATTACTTAAAGCTAATGAATTATTAAATTCATAAATTTGCCACTCTCTTATCATTTTGAATAGAAAAGTTTATATCATTTCAATTTGATTTTAATAGTGTATTTGGTTAGACAATCTATTCAATAAACAAAATTTCATCTATTTGAGTAGATATGTTCCAATGAATTAAACAGTATATTCTAATAGACCATCATTTCAACAAACAAGATTTCTTCTATTTGAATATATGTTTTTTATCTATTTGAATAGACATAATTGGGGTGTCTGGATCTCCTTTGATCCAGATGCCCCAATTATATACTACTACTTCCGTTGTTTGGAAAAATCCGGTACCTTCATCTGTACATTTTTGCAGACCTATTTCTATTGAGTTTTGTAAAGAAACTCCAGAAAAATCAAAGCAGTTATCGATGATATTAAAAAACAAATTAGGGCTGCACAAGCATCACTTATAAACAAAGATGGTGTTGTAGTAAATGTGAAGCATGAACTATTTCTAACGATGATCGATGGAAAGGTGGCTCAGGTCCTTACAGATACTCCATCTAGTTCCACATGCACGATAATTGGGGCTACTCCGCGGCTAATGAATGACCTATCGAAAGTAACTGCCAGACCTGAAAACGAAAACGCCTACCAATACGGATTGTCCACCTTACATGCATGGAAATGATATTGCATATTTCCTATAATCTTTCGTTTAAGACTTGGTCTGCTTCAACTGAGGAAAATAAGAGATTAAAAAAAGAAAAGAAAGAACTTGTTCAAAAACGTTTCAGAGAGGAGTTGGGATTAATCGTCGACAAACCTCGGCAAGTTAGCGGGAATACGAACGATGGCAATACCGCACGAAGATTCTTCTATAATAGCACTTGCTCATCGTAAAAATAACAGGTGTAGATGAGGCATTGATTAAACGCCTATACATTATATTGCAAGTTCTTTCTTGTGGAATGATGATCGACCCTGAAAAATTTGGGGAATATGCAATAGAAACTGCAAGAATCTATGTAAGTAATTACCATTGGTATTATATGCCATCCTCCGTTCATAAAATACTCATACACGGGGAAAACGTTATCAAACATTTTGCGGTGCTTCCTATTGGACAGCTATCGGAAGACGCACAAGAGTCTCGCAATAAATACTACAGAAACATACGACTTCATCATGCCAGAAAATGTTCCCGATCTGCTACAAACGAAGATGTCTTTAAAACGCTTTTATACACGTCAGATCCATATACAGGGTGTTTGGAAGGTGGGTGCAAAGCCTTAAAGGGGAGTTAATACAGACCATCTAGAACATTTTGAGCCATATTTGTCCTAACCAACCAAAGTCTGATATTTATTTTTTTAGAGAACTTTTACGATTTTGGTAATTACCAAAATCCCAAAATTTTCCAATTAAGGCCTAATAACGCAAAGATTGAGTGAAAATTTCTATTTTTTTTAATTTACTTTATTGGCCTAATGTGTGTTCAATGGTATGAAATCATTTCGAAGCACCGTATTTACTAAAAAAATAACTTTAAAGAAAAAAAATGGATTTTAATTGACATTTAAAAAATAAATAAAATAGCTACTGGTGTTCAAATAATTTTAAAAACATGCTGAGTTATTGCTCTTCTTTTTAAGGTATCATTTACTTAGATAGCTTTACAATTTTTGAAGTTAGGGTGCCTGGACCAATTAAGGGTAAGAAATTTCAAATTTCAATAAAATTAAAATCAACCTGATTTTTCCTCAAATAACTTTAAACTAAAGTCTAAAGTGGTTATTTTTTAGACGCACTTAAAAAAAGTCGGCCTTACAAAACGAAACAAAGGCTGCCGTGGTGGCCGGCGGACCGGACGGCGTACGATAACAAAGGGCTCTTGATTCTTTTGTTATGATAAAGACAACTTTAGGTCTTATTGCCGAGGATGTAAAGATGCTTTTTGAGTTTATAAATTCGTTAGTACCTGAGATGGACCCGACCCGTCGCTTCGGTGATGTCATCTTTTCTCTCTCTTCTTTCACTGCTCTGCCCTTGCGCGTTGCGAGTAGACGTTTGATTCACCGTACTCAGTCGTAGCTTAATGCTCCTGCGCGTGTTGATTATTAATTTTGGAATTACTTGTATTGCGTTTGTGATTTACCGTGTTCAGTTGTAGCTTTACGCTCTTGCACGTGTTATTTCGGACTATTGAACTAATTGACATTTTAATTGAGTGTATGTACGATTGCCATGGCTGCATTTACATCTCAGGAACAAGCGGATATCGTTTTTATGTATGGCAGAGCTGATGGTAACGGAGCTTTGGCACGACGTTTGTACCAAGAACGTTACCCGAACCGCAGGTAAAGTAACTTCTAATACTAACATTATTACTTCAATTGCCATGTTGATTTGTAACTGACGTTACTAATAAACAATTTCATTTCAGGCTACCTAATGTCCGAGTTTTTTACAACACGTATCGCAGACTTTCGGAATCTGGCATCCATCATGCAGTACCCGGAGTGAATCCAGGAAGACATGACCCCGACGTTGAAGAACAAATACTTGCAGCCTTTGAAGCGGATCCTACAACCAGCGTCAGAACTGTGGCGAGAAACTTAAACCTTTCAATATGGAAAGTGTGGAGTACCATGCATCGGGAACATAAATATCCGTTTCACGGTAGAGGCGTGCAAGGCTTGGTAGAAATCAATCCTGGGAGAAGGATGCAGTTCTGCCGATTTATGCTGAATAGCGACATTGACGAAAGATGGTTTCTAAAATCTATCCTCTGGACTGATGAGTCCAAATTTTCTAGACAAGGAATCACGAATTTCCATAATTTACATGAATGGGCTGACAAGGACAACAATCCGCATTGGAAAAAACAGGTATACAAATTAATGTTTATTAATTTAAGTCCAGATGTTCAACACATCTTCAAAGAACACTTTAATTAGAATTAATTTTTGTTTCAGGTGTCTTTCCAAGCAAAATTCTCCGTTAATGTATGGGCTGGAGTAATTGGACGGACGTTGATTGGGCCCCACATTTTACCAGATAATTTAAACGGTGAAAATTATCTGAATTTTCTACAAAACGATCTCCCAACACTCCTGGATGATGCGGAAGTACCCATTTTAAATACGGACAGGCCAATAATTTTCCAACAAGATGGATGTCCATCTCATTGGACATTGATTGTCAGAGAACATCTTGATAACTGTTTTCCAGGCAGCTGGATAGGTAGAGATGGGCCCATTCCTTGGCCCGCGCGATCGCCCGACCTGACGCCGTTAGATTTTTTTGTCTGGGGACGGGCAAAGGAGCTCGTATACACAACTGAGATTTCAACAAGATAAGAACTAATTCAAAGAATAGATGCAGCTTTCAGAACAATGAAAGAAGAAATGCAGCTTAAAATCACCACGACAGAAGTTAGAAATCGCTGTCGTAAATGTATACGCTGTGGCGGAAGCCATTTTGAACATCAAAATTAAAAAATCAAATCAAAAACTGTCTTTTTTTTACTCCTTAAAATCGACTTTACACTCCAAATACAGTGTAGAAAACGATGAGGGTTTAGTATATAAACTACCATCATTCAATTCAGGGGTACATACATTCAGTTATCATTGGGGGAGTACAATAGTAACAAGCAGTTACCCGTAAACTTCCGACTCATTATTGCTGTAAGTGTTAATTTTCCTTAAATATCGTTATTAGATAAAGCAATGTCTTCAAATCAAGGGAAGAGTAATACTGTTCTCGCTGAATTAAATAGTTGGGGAAATAAAACCTGGAAAAAAATGTGTGATTTAGAGATTAGTAAGCCTTATAAGATCATAGAAGCTACCAGGATGTCTTCAAAGTATACACAAAATGCAATGCAGACGGTGGTGCACCTGGAGAATGGATACATAATCACGCTCCCATCAAGGTTTAACGATATAAATGAGGATCAACTAGCAGAACTTAATAGTGGTGTTCACATCGTTAATAAAGGACCAAGCGGGAAAACATGGATTATCAACTTTTTATCAGATAGATCTGTTGAGGAAGGATAATAAAAGATTATTTTGTTTTACAGTGACTGACACTACTGGCATAAGCAATTTCAGATCAGGATATTCAGATATGATGATGTCACTAGTTGAAGCAATGTATTTTGAATGTAAGAGCAGTTGGTTAATACATTTATCTTCAAACTGATTACTACAACTGTGGAGAAGATCTATACCACTTGCGAAAATAAATGGAGATGTGAGTGGAGTTCTTAAAAGTGTTTACGAGAAAAGTGAGTTTAGTGATATAAACACCTATTCCCTAATTGAGATCTGGGACGATATCACGTCTCATCTGGAGGACACTGTGGGTTATATTAATGTGGAAGTGGAAGAGTGGCTTCAGTTGTTAAGTCACACATCGCCAGAGTGTTTCGCCCATGAACTGTTCACCGAACAACTAGATAATGATTTATTAAATTACATAATTTATGCTGTAAGCGAGTGTGGTATAGAGCTATTTTAAAGTTTTTTTCACTTGCGATATTGTTTAGTTTTTTTTTTATGTAAATTTTCTAATGATTTTATAAATTCTACCATTTATGCTGTAAGCGATTGCTATAACGATTCGTAAATAGCTATTTTAAAGTGTTGCACTTGCTATAATATCAAGTTGAATTTTAATATTATATAAGTATAGTTTTACTATAATTTACTACAATCAGTAAACATTATAATGGATGTAGAAAACATTAAATATATTATCGATATACAGGATGAATTTTTAGTCACCGTCCAAATTTTTTCTAGGCATTAGGTATCATTCACTAAGTCCATTTTTGAAAAAAAATCGATACATAAAATTTTCATATTAAATCATTTTCTCGAAAAAATTATCCGTTCTGCGTGGTCACAAATTAAACGTTAATAATACTACACTTGCCGCGCAAATATTTAATGAAAAAGGCAGCGCTCACCCCGCTCACCCCCACCCCGCTACACCTGCGCGACACATTTATGACATCTATTATCTATCGTTAGTCGGCCTCGCGCGCGCACCCTTTCGCGACGCAAGCGCTCGTATTCCTACCGCGAGTATTACGAAATGGTGCGATCCTACATACTGAGTGGTGAAAGCTTGAACGGTGCCCGGAGACTGTACGAAACCGAAAGTATTCCTCGCCTTCGCAATCAAGGAATAAATCCTTCATTACCAAATCGCCAAACGATTTTGGCCGCAAATCAGAGGCTATTAGACCATGGCCAATTTATAGTACCTACACACGCTCAAGGACGGGGCAGGCCGAGACTCGCAGTGGCGATCGAAGAAGATATCTTCGATTTCTTTGAACGGAGCCCTAGATCCAGTACGCGAGATGCAGCGCGGCGCTTCGGCGTAAGCCAATATGCCGTGTGGAAACTTCTCCATTCTGCCGGGTTGCACGCGTACCATTTTCAAAAGGCACAGGCCTTGAACGACGCAGATGCAGTTCCCCGTCGAGCCTTCTGTGAGTGGCTGATTGCACACCCCGATGCTAACATTTTGTGGACTGACGAGGCCTTGTTTACTCGAGTGGGGCTGTATAATCATCATAATGAACATTGGTGGTCATTTCGAAACCCACACATGATACGAGAAACGTATCACCAAGTGCGGTTCAGTGCAAATGTGTGGGCTGGAATTGTCGGCAACAAAATACTGGGGTCATATTTCATTGAGGGACGGTTGACCGGGGGCACGTACCTAGATATGTTACGCACAGTAATTGCTGACTTCATGGATGACGTGCCGGTAATCTCCTATCGAGATTTTTATTTTCAACAGGACGGTGCACCGCCTCATTACTCCGCCGCCGTTCGTAATTATTTAAACATCGAACACGGTGATCGTTGGATCGGTCGCGGGGGGCCCGTCGTCTGGCCACTCCGGTCACCAGATCTTACTCCATGTGACTTTTTTTTGTGGGGTGAAATAAAACGACGAGTGTATGTGGAGGAAGCCCAAAACCTAGACCAATTAAAACAGCAAATTGTACGTGCATTCGACGAAGTTAAAAGTGACACTGTAGTGCTCAATAAAATTAAAAACAATGTGCAAAAACGTGCAAGACTGTTTAGAGAGGATCGGTTTGCATTTTGAACATTTATTAAAGTACTGTTAATTTGATTGTTGATGATTTTGATTAAATTTTTAATTATTTGTACATAAGTTGATTCAAATTTTTTAAATACGCCTAATAGCAAAACGTTTTGGCTCAGCTTTTATTAAGGTCTCAAGTTCTTATCTAAATAATTGATTTTTACTTAATTTATACGTACTTAATTGATTAATTAAGGGTTAGATTCTAATCATAGTGAACATAGCACAAACCTTTTGCTTATTGACGGTCCTAAGCCCGTGAAAGTATGAAGGGAAAATTTGCAACTTTGTTTGTATTGTGTTATCAATGAATTGCGGCGACGCGCGGCGCGCGTGGCGGCCCGGCTCGCGTAGCTTCACCTAGCGCGTACGCACGGCGCGGCAGTGTCCAGAAACATAAACTTTTTATAGATAACTTTGTGAAGTGATATCTCAATATTTTTGTATTGAGTGATACTAAAAGAAAAAACACGTATTCAATGATTTTTGCCAAAGATTAATATATCAAAATTTGGACGGTGACTAAAAATTGTAGATGGTTTTCAGGTATCAAAAATAATGTATTTTAAAGAAGTAGGTGTTTATAATATTCAGGATAGGATCCTTTATTTATTTCATATAAAACTTCCGGAATGGTTATTACACTATCAAGATAAAACAACCTCATTTGCTACTAATTACATTCATGGGATGTATTTAAAAAACTATGACAATGACATCAGTTTTACAGAGTTTTTAAGAAAAATAAAGGGCTTTGACCCGAAAAAACAGTTTATATGGATGAATAAGGGGGGTATCATTGAAAGAGACTTATTAGAGAGTCTAGGATTTTCATCAATCAATCTAGAAACACTACAATGTCCAAAAGTTGAAATTATAATGAAAAATTTGAATTTATACCATATTTTAAGGAATTGTGTGAGACATAAAGCATTTAAAGGAAAATCACCTCGCACCTGTCACTGTAGTGGTGTAGAGGTGTGAGCTTTTGCAAGGTGGTTAGAAAACTATTTAAATCGATAAGTTTGTAATTGTAACTGTTAGTATTATGACTTTTATATCATAAACTTTAAGACTTATTTTAATGATAAGATTTTAGTATTATGACTTTTATATCATAAACTTTAGACTTATTTTAATGATAAGATTTTTGTTAACCTAATCATAAAAATAGATAAATGATAGAAAGCTTATGTTAGTAGGTACGTCAGTCAAATAAAAACACATTATAATGATTCTTTAACTAATCTTGTTTTCTTTATTTATCCAACTTGTTGAATCTATACCGAACCATTTCACTAGAACTTTGTCACCCTTTCTTTCTTCTTCTTTCTGTCGCGTTTGAACTTGAAACACTTTACGACCTGCAGTCTGCGAAAGTTTATTTTAATGTAAAAACATGGCCGAAACTAGTGAAATCAGTGATTTTAGTGCAGATGATGATCAAACTGATTATGTTCCCCCAAAATAAAGGAAAAAAGAAGTTGAGGAATATAAAGTTGTGTAAGAAAAAGTTTGCAGACGTTTTTGTCTAAGACGCCTAAAGCGAAAAAAAATCGTTTTGGTATCCAACAATAGGTATGTAAAACTGGAGTTCAGTCCTGGAATAATAACAACTTCAAGATTTTATTTAACTCCAGATCAAGAATATATCTTCAAAAAAAAACATTTGCTTGTGAGAAAAGAACATTTAAACTTGCAGCCGGTAGAAAAGCCAGGAGTAAAGGATGTCAAAATTAAAGACGTTTTGTCGTTGACGCCTTACATGAAGCCAGAAAAAGCTGAATGGCTCAAACAAATTTTGACCTTCCAAGAGCAAAATCAAGAGGAACCTTTACCTGGACCATCTAGAAGGCCAGTGAGACCTGCAGATGATGAGTCTGACGATTCTGTTGGGTCGAGCGAATTTGGAGGAACAAACACTACACAGAAATATTTTTAAAAGCAAATGAGTGTTGTGATTTACTTTTAAATAATGAAACCAAATGAGTGTTGCGATTTACTTTAAATAATAAAACCAAATGAGTGTTGTGATTTACTTTTAAATAATGAAACCAAATGAGTGTTGCGATTTACTTTTAAATAATGAAACCAAATGAGTGTTGTGATTTACTTTTAAATAATAAAACCAAATGAGAGTTGTTTACTTTAAATAAAAAATATTCTTTAAAGCCCATACATATATTTAAACTTTTATATAATGATAGCAAACGAGTGTTGTAATTTACTTTTAAATAAAGATGATTGTTTAAAGCACCTGAAGCTATTATTTATCCTTTCAAAACCTTTTAAAATATGAACGCCCAATTAATTTACAGGTTGGATGCAACAAGGGCGGATAACATGTTTTAAAAAAATATGTTATTTTGAAGTTCCTAACTATATGAAAATGATAATACTTGATTCTTACAACTTACTCATTGTTACCCTTAATTTTTAAAGTTCTATGAGCCATATAGATTAAAATGATTATATTTAGTAATTATATGCTGTGTTTTACTCATTTTTTGCCTTATTCAGAGAAATAATTGACCCGTAAGTGGCCTACACCTGTAGCCCGGCGTGCGCTCAAGGAGTATTTATAGGCGCGTGCACTCTAGTGTTAACTTTGATCATTAATAAATTAAATAGTTAGTGCTGTATTAAAACGTTATTTTTTTTTCACGCTTTGTCTATTCTCGGTCTTGGCCGAGATATTATTATATTCTCGATCTCGGCCGAGAACGAAAAACCCATCGCGGTTGAGCCTTCTTAAACGCCTATCAACTGTAAGATTTGAGAAGTGATTATTTTTCAATTATTTAAAATATACATGTTACCTAGATTGATACAACGATATAACGTAAATCAATAAAGCTAATATAAAATAATTATTTACTTATTTTATAGCTGTATCTTTTTTTACATTTTCACTAATAGTGATGATTATAATGTGATTTATTTAGATTAGGAAAGTTAGTTTTACAAGAAGAATTATTTTTTACTGTAACACTATGCTGTTTAACATTTGCAACAATAGTGATGATTATACTGTGATTTATATGTTTAGATTAAGAAACATTAGATATACAGGGTGTCCCAAAACTCAACGTCAAGCCGAAACGGGGTGACAGGATTGATCATAACCATCACGAGAAAAATCTGAAAAAAAATCTATCCCATGCAGTTTAAAAATTATGGGCATTTTAAGAAAAACCTAGAAATTTGATCAAACTGTACCATTTTTCGGTTATTGTGGTTATTCTTTTTTATTTTTGTTCATTTGAACTTTGGAAACGTAATCCTAAATAACATTTCTAGAATCCCAATAAAAAATAATGACACAATTGCCTCAAGTTTCCGAGAATTGAGACTATTTGTTAAACTACGAATTTAAAATTTTCAAGATTCGTCGACTTTGACAGGCCCTCCTATAAAAAAAAATGTACTAGAGTGCCTTGGCAAGTGGCATTAAAAGTTGGCGCATTTAATCAGAATTCTAAAATGGTACAATACTTGTTAGTTCCATACAATAGAAAAGAGTAAAAAAATTAAAACCTCAAGTAACCCGATTTTTGCTATCTCATTTTACTCAGTTAAAATGTTTTTAATTCACACAAGCTCTAGGTAGGTTCTTAATTTTAAGACAAAATGATGAGAGAGATGGATAATGGGTATGTTCGCCATTAGTGAGCGAGACAGATAGTGACGCCACGCATTGAGACGGAGATGCGTCGTTTAAACGAGTGCGAATGAAACAGATAGATGCTATGGCATCTATCTGTTTCATTCGCACTAGTTTCAGCCAAGCAAATGGCTACGCTACCAGTCCGACACCAACCAGTTAGTACGTTTCGCTCATTCGTCTACTGCGCACGTTCGTATTCGCTTGTGTTGATTTAGTACTGACAACTTTGGCTTCTCTTTTTGGACTTGAATCTTTGTGAATTGGACTTGTTGATAACATACCGGCAACTTTGGCTTCTCTCTGGACTTTTGTGTTGGCATCCTTTTTATCTACCATGCCTACGCGCTACACTTCACAAGAATATGCGAACATGCACCTCATTTATGGGGAATGCAGATGCAACGCAAGTGCTGCCGCTAGACTTTATCGTGAAATATATCCAAATTTAGAGCGCTACCCGGATCACCGCGTGTTTGTTAATGTGCACCGTTCACTCACAGAGGGCGGCCATTTCCCGAATCAAATACAGGCTGGAGGTAGACCTGTGTTTCCTTTCCTGGAAGAAGTATTGCAAGAGGTCGCACGTGACCGAAGTATTTCCGTACGTGGAATTGAAGAAAGAACGGGAATACCGAAAAGCACTGCTCATCGTATTTTACAAAGAGCCGAAATGCATCCGTTTCACGTACAACGAGTTCAAAGTCTTCTACCTCGAGATTATCAGGAAAGGATTTCTTTTTGTAGAACAATGCTACAGAGGCATAATGAGAATCCCCAATTCATCCAAAAAATTCTCTGGTCAGATGAATCGACATTTAAAAAAGATGGTTACATGAACTTGCACAATTATCACGAGTGGCATGTGGAGAATCCACATTTAATGCGAGAAGATAGATCCCAGTATCGTTTTAAAGTAAACCTGTGGACCGGAATTTTAAACGGTAAAATTATTGGGCCTATTGAACTGCCTGAGAACTTGAATGGAACTAATTACCTACATTTTTTAAGAGAAGATTTACCAACCCTGTTAGAGGACGTACCACTAGCAGATCTTCACGACATGTGGTTTCAACAAGATGGCTGCCCAGCGCATTTCGCAGTGCAAGTAAGAGATTTCCTTGACCAGGAATATCCGGGAAGGTGGATTGGACGTTCGGGCACTATCTCGTGGCCCGCCCGTTCACCAGATTTAAATCCCCTGGATTTTTTCTATTAGGGAGTTCTCAAAGAAAAAGTTTACTCAAAGCCCATTGAGAACGTAGCCGACCTGCGTGAACGCATTTCTCAAGCAGCTGAGGCGATCAACTCTCGAAGATATGCCCGACTAATAAGTAGATCTTTTTTAAGAAGATGTAGGGCTTGTATTGAGGCTGATGGTAAACAATTTGAACATTTATTGTAATAAAAAACGTTATTTCTCTATCATCTGACTTTTATTCCAACAAACCTAATTATTTTACTAATTTTACTAACTTTTTTTCACTTTGGTAAAAGTGGCGTCACTATCTGTCTCGCTCACTCATGGCGAACATACCCATTATCCATCTCTCTCATCATTTTGTCTTAAAATTAAGAACCTACCTAGAGCTTGTGTGAATTAAAAACATTTTAACTGAGTAAAATGAGACAGCAAAAATCGGGTTACTTGAGGTTTTAATTTTTTTACTCTTTTCTATTGTATGGAACTAACAAGTATTGTACCATTTTAGAATTCTGATTAAATGCGCCAACTTTTAATGCCACTTGCCAAGGCACTCTAGTACATTTTTTTTATAGGAGGGCCTGTCAAAGTCGACGAATCTTGAAAATTTTAAATTCGTAGTTTAACAAATAGTCTCAATTCTCGGAAACTTGAGGCAATTGTGTCATTATTTTTTATTGGGATTCTAGAAATGTTATTTAGGATTACGTTTCCAAAGTTCAAATGAACAAAAATAAAAAAGAATAACCACAATAACCGAAAAATGGTACAGTTTGATCAAATTTCTAGGTTTTTCTTAAAATGCCCATAATTTTTAAACTGCATGGGATAGATTTTTTTTCAGATTTTTCTCGTGATGGTTATGATCCTGTCACCCCGTTTCGGCTTGACGTTGAGTTTTGGGACACCCTGTATATATGAAATTAAGTAATAGAACAAATAATAAAACAATGTTTTGTTTTATGCCATTTGCTTTTAATTAACATCCCTGACTGTACCTGTTCACCAAACTCGACATAAAGGTAATAGAAAGCGTAAAATATTAATACTTTGGAGAACAATAGACTTCCAGGCTCGACATAAAGGGAATAAATCACTTTTGAGTTCTTCCGGAATTACCCCCCGCTATAGGTAGCAATTATCCCTATGGCCCAAAAATATAGTTCTTTATTTAAAACACTTTCTTTAGCAAATCCAACGATATAATTAAAAATATAATTTATGCTTTTCAAAGGCTTTTCCAATATCTATGCAGATCTAAAACAGTAAGACTTGTAAAACAGAACATTCCCGAATAATCAAGTGAAATGTTCACCTCTAGTCATCTCGCAGAAATGTCTATCAGAATTGCCCCAATGCACCTTATTGTAAATGTACCAGTAAAATTATCCCCATTGATTGAATAATCTACTTGAGAAAGTAGATTATTCGGTAGGTCTAGAATATTATTGTAGTGATGAATTAAAAGTCAATGTTAAAAATGAGTACAACACACATACAGTTAGATAAAACAAACTGGTTCAACCACAGACAACAACCAAATTATTACGGTAAGAAAAAAATCTAAGTATTTGGTACCTAAAGTGTTTAACGAAGTAGATTTATCGAGCGAACCGGTAAAAATTAGCAAAGCATCAATTAAAACGAAATTCAAAAAGCATTTTACAGGATAGCAGAACAAAGATAAGAATACTAATTGAAATGATAAAACTCTTAATTTTAATAATTGTGATCTGTATTAGGTACTATTTAATAAGGAAATCTGTAAGTAACTGATATTTCAAAAAGAGTAATTTTTAAAGTGTTTGTATAAAATGATTGTACCTATATTTGCACGCCATCGCCATGGAAAATGGCAGACACGTCGTGATCCACCTTTATATAAGATCTTGCATGCATGTTTTTCTAAGCCTGTATGTATACACTTGTAAGCAAATACATTTTTCTTATTCTTATTCTTATTCACGAATTGTATAAGTTCAAAATATAAATGTATAATATATAAGTAGTATTAAGTAACTAAGGTAATATTGTTGCGTGTTTTTTAAGAGCGTCTCTCGCCATCAACTGTAAAATTTTGTCAAGTTTAGACCTAAGGTACTCTTTTAATCCTACAGTGCATATTGTGCCAGATATGTGCCCATACAGGAATATTGCTCTTAGTTTCGTACAATACGTAGTTAAGCGCCATCTAGTAATAATTATGATAACTATGCACTCCAGTGAAGTATAAAATAGGTCACCTTTATCGCCACAGTGGCGGTAAAGGACAGGGTGTAAATATGAATATGCATTTGCAGGCAGTTGAGAAAAAGTTCAATTACGTGAGTTTCGATCTGACAAAATAAATAGAAAGAACTGTATTTTCGTGCATATAAAATTATCAGAGGTAAGTTTATTTTAAAATTGTCTTGTGAATATTACTTTTATTTACAACATTTCTAATAAATCAATGATTTATCGAGGTTTTATTGTATGAGCCTAATGTGGCACAGCGTGCAAAATGGTATAATAAACCTTTTTTTCTATTTCAGATGAAGCCTCACAAATCGGTAACAGAATCAGAAATAGAACACTTTTTGAATGTTATAGTCAATGATTTTCTTTCTCAAGCAGGTATTATTGATAATCGTACTAGTCAACCCCAACCCAGCGTTTCTGGTCATCTCAGCGCTCCTTCAGTATCTGAAGTTTTACCAATACATCAATGTGGGTCCAACAAGACGGTCAATGGTACTACCTCAGCCAACTACTTCTACAGTTTGTACTGCCAATGTAACTTTGAGGACTACTAAAAAAAAGAGAAGACATATCCGGCGAAAGACCATGTTTCATCCGCCATCTGTGTTATTCAAAGAAGATGACAAGATAAATGACCCCTATATACTGAGTTTTGAAACACCTTTGCAGTGTTTTTTATATTTTTTTGATGACGATTTACTGGAACATATTTCTGAGGAATCGACAAAATTTTGTATCCAAAAAAATACTTCGAAACCATGCCATATTACTAAGGAAGAGATCAAGAAGTACTTAGGTATTTGTCTTATACTTGGGACTAAATCCTCAGCCTAATATCCGAACACTGTGGAATAATGAATTAGGCATGTCCCTCGTATCTGATTGTATGCCACTAACCCAATTCGAGAAGATACGACGTTTCATACACTTCAATGATAACCAAAATATGAAAGCCAGAGCCGAGAACCAGGAGACTATTCCGTATCAGACCTATTCTAGAAACATTGAAGAAAAAATGCCAGAGCATTCTGAAAAAAGAAACCCTCTCGGTTGACGAACAAATCTGTGCTACTAAGGCTTGTAACTTTTAACGTCAATATCTCCCTAATAAACCCCATTAATTGGGTTACAAGCTATTATTTTTGTGTGACGATTCTTTTTTTGCCCATAACTTTGAAATCTACTCGGAATTGAAAATAACCCAGAATTGAGACTGACTAGTGAACTGTGACTGAGTAGTCTATCTGGCCCCTCACTTACACGCAAAAGAGTAAGACCTTCATCATTGGTTGCCAATATGCTTGAAGAAAGGAGAAAGAAAAAACCAAAAGCTGTAGTACCACCTAAAGACGCCAGAGTTGATGGCATCAAACACTTCCCTTTATGGTCCACTGCTAGACAATGTTGCCAATTTCCAGCTTGTAAGCGAAAATCATTTATTATGTGCTAGAAATGCGAAGTGGAACCGTGCTTAAATAAAAATATCAAGGAGTAAACAACTTGCATTTATAAAAATTTGATCTTTTCATTTAGTTTTAGATTTGTTCGTTTTTCAATTACTTTTTGTTACTTTTCTAATTTTTTTATTTACTGTAATTTGTAGATAATTTCATTAGTTAGAGTTTCATTTAAATTTGTTTTTTGTTTCATTAAAGTTTAATTTTTTAATTGCTGCTGAGTATACTCACAATACTTTTGCAGCCCTAATGTTTTTGGGGCATATTAGGCATATACACTAAAAAACAATATATCTAAATAAATAATTGGGTTAAAATGTCATAAAATAAATAATAAAAAAAAGATAGATTAAGTTATAGAAGATAAGTTGTTAGTATTAAGTTTGCTTCACTATTGCATTGGGTTCTACCTATAATAATAGTAATTGTAGGTGGATATAATATTTGAATAAATAAATAATTAGTTAAATTAAATTAGGTACTACTGGGGTACAAAATTTAAGGGAAGTTAATACCTGTGACATTTCTGGCGGCAATTCAGCTGAAAAACACATAAACAGAAAATCCCATTTTTGTTCAAGTGGTTTGTGATAGCCAATTGAAATGCTTGCATGTTGTAGCAAGAAAGCCAGTTCATGAACAGACAATTTTCAAAAATTCTTGTTTGAACAGAGACTTGAAAGTTTAGAGTTGGCTAAGACTACCCACTGACCGATGGTTTACTGGCCTGTTGGTCTAGTAGTTAGTGACCATGACTGCTATGCCGGAGGTTGTGGGTTCGATTCCCACCCAAGACAAATGTTTGTGTGATGAGCACAATCATTTGTTCTGTGTCTGGGTGTAATTTATCTATAATATGTATGTATTTAGAAATGTATATGTATGTTTATCAGCTGTTTAGTACCCATAACACAAGCTCTCAAGCTTAACTTGGGACTAAATGGCGTTGTGTGAAAAAAGTTGTGGAATATTTATTTATTTACCTACTTCTTGGTGGACAGTGGCTAAGAGTTCAAGCCATATCTTTGACACCCTTTCTGAACTTATCATCCCCTGCAGAAAACTAATACAACGAGTCAAACACATGAACATACTCCCCTAAGAGAATGAGGTTGACAATAAATAACAAATAAACAGCCAGCGTCATCAACTGGGTGCGGAATTTAATACCACAAGCTCCGGTTCATGACACTGTCCATACAATATGACAATTGTATGTAATACTTTGGATAATACGACACTACTTACAAATCTAATTGTGAGTAATTTATCAAAATTAACTTCTTAAGACTACCCACTGACCCTTATTTCATTTCCAGTTTAAAAGATATGAAAATGAAATAAAGGAGTTCGACTGTTTCTGAGAGTGCGAAATAATCATTCGAATTAATTTAATTTAATAATAAATAATGACAACGAAAGACAATGCTTAAAACTAAACTAACCCACTGATCGAGAAATTTGATCAACCAACGAGGATAAAAAACTAGAATAGTAGAATCGACAAAACCAAGAAATAACCTTAGAACTCCAACTCTTCACACGGCTTTTTTGTTGAAGGGAACACTATACCACATGACCACAATTTCGATAACGAAACTATTTATATAGTACAAATAAACAGCCAGCGTCATCAACTGGATACGGAAATAAATACCACAAGCTCCGGTTCATGACACTGTCCATACAATCTGTCAATTTGTATGTAATAAAAAATATATACTTTGGATAATACGACACTACTTACAAATCTAATTTATTGTGAGTAATTTATCAAAATTAACTTCTTAAGACTACCCACTGACCCTTATTTCATTTCCAGTTTAAAAGATATGAAAATGAAATAAAGGAATTCAGTGACTTTTTCTGAGAGCGCGAAATATTCATTCTATTTATTAAAATTTATAAATAATGACAACGAAAGACAATGCTAAAAACTAAACTAACCCACTGATCGAGAAATTTGATCAACCAACAAGGAATAAAAACTAGAATAGTAGAATCGACAAAACCAAGAAATAACCTTAGAACTACAACTCTTCACACGGCTTTTTTGTTGAAGGGACCACTATACCATATGACCACAATTTCGATAACGAAACACACATAGTAATTCGTTTCAAAGACACAGCAGATTAACAACAAATGAATTTGCTTCCATTGCTTTGTAGTTTGTATTGTATTACTGTACGTACGCTCTCACGCATCCACGCTTTTTTTAACCACGCACTAGTTTGCCTACCACAGAGCACGTAACATAATGTATGTAACTTAACTTATGCATTGCCACAGATTACTTTTGTCTGCCCCTTCAAAATTTTACGCATAGACAATTAGTTTTTGTGCGTTTTGCTTTAATGTACGCCTTCTAGGTAATGGTCGGTCCACACGTATTAGATACAACGTTTTAGTAGTTACAGCTTGGCAAAAAAGAGTGTGGAATAAATGAGGTCACTAGTATCGCGCATGTGGCCACATTAATACTACGACTTAACAGGTTTGATACTTGTTCATTTTTAATACCTATATAATCCTGAAGCTAAGTGGGTGGTTTTGTCTGTCGGATGCTACGCAAACACCACGGAAGGCTTCTATGTCCAGTACATGTAAAAATGTATACGAAGCCAAAGAAGTATGTAAGAATCGTAGCATATGGCGCTCTGTAGTATCTGCCTACCAGCGTGAGAAAGAGGCGTGAGTTAATGTACCTATGTATGTTATAGTGGGCACTGAAGCCTTGCACGAAAGTGGTGCATTAGGTATCCACAGACAGATATAATCATGCCCTCGAGAGCAGTCTAACCGTTAGATTGTTAGGCATTAACAACAATAGTTTGTTTACAGGGATAATGAAAGAACACGTTTTTTAAAGTTTTATTTTAATACTAAAAAAATAATCACACGAATCGAACACACTTCGAATCAAATATTCGATCCCGGAAAAGCTCACATGTTGGCTAGAGCTTCCTGCAACTTCTGAACACTAGTATTTTCTAATTCTGTTAAATCACTGCTACTGCCATCTGTGAGATTTATTACTGTCATGATATTATTTTTCTATTTTCATTACAATATCCTTGCATGAATATTTCCAATCTTAGTAATGTTTGCAAATACATATTCAGCAGCCACCTATAAAAACAAAAAATAAATCATAAACAATGGTTCTAACATAGCAATTTTAAATATGCACATATAAACTAGGCTACATACCTTTATATAAATGGATCCAACATTGACTAAAGCAATTTAATGTTTTGCAATTCACCACATTAATTCAATTGGATTCACGTCACAATGATGACGTAATTTTCTTCGGGCGACCTTTGAAATTTTTTCCCGGTTTAGAAAAAATATCTTATTCTTTACCTTCCTTAAACATTTTTAAAACATATAAAGGTACGGTACTTCATTATTAATTCCCTATTCTTTATCTTCAAGTATCAAATATACGAGGATCTTCAAACTACAAAACATAAATTTCAATTTCTATAAACAAGAAAAATAGTTACTTAAATCTGTTTATCAACAAAACTACGCATTGAATATATTTAGAAAACTTATTTAATGTACAATGATTTATTTAAGGTAGATAAATACCTGTCCTAGCGGCAGTTCTTCGATAAACATTCCCGATATCGGACAAAACTTGTCCCGCTTCAGATTTGCCCAAACAACACAAAAAGACGTGGTAACTCACTGCTCTGATACAACTACGAATGGTTTTATTCATTTTTAATTATGCAACGAAACTTAATAATTTCGTTATATCTATGAAAAACGACGAGGATTTACGCACTTTTGACACATAATGTACTAGCAGTTGACAAATAAAACAATGTTGCCACACACAAAAAAGAGTCTTACGTGGTGACAGTTGAAACTAAAAATGGATTTTTTAGTTTCAACTGTCACCACGTCAGACTCTTTTTTGCCAAGCTGTACACACTGCGTTTAGTGTATAATCTTTTTAGCTTTCAGAGATTAAAGCTGCTGTTGTTGCTGTATGCTTTATCGCAGTCCGTATAATAATCCTCCGTGCGTCCGTCGTTTCCGTGTTGGAAAGCAATCAAGGGCTGGACGGAGGGTTCTGTATCCCAACGATTTTCACATTCATCAGCTCAGCTAAGTCAAAAAGCAATTGAAACTTTATCTCACAGATTAATCAGCTTCTTCATCTGTTGGTGATTTAGTAACAATTTAAATGAGTAACTGCACTTTCGACATTCGAATTTGCTTTTAGTGAAAAATTCTGTGCACCTGAATAAACAACGTGCAACTTAAATAAAAACAAGTATTTTGTATGGGGTTTGTCTTTTAATATTCACTTATTATTATTATAATATATTTCGTTAAAAATTCTGTAATAACTTTCATGCGAACAGCTCACACAATAATTATTTTAATTCATTTTATTAAAATTTCAAGGTTCAGTCTGTAAATGTTCAAAAGATACAGCCGTTCCTAAAATCTAGAATAAAACTGACTGTATGGAGGTCCCAAGTTTTTCATTTATTGTGTTTTCATTATTTTTTCTTATAGCATCAAAGTATCACTTTTAGAAAGTTATTATTCATTAAAAAGAAAAGTAACTGCACGCAGTTACAAAAAAAAACCCTTTGATTGTTAATGTCGAACTCTGTCGAGATTTATATTACATTCGGGTCATATCTACACACACTATTGACAGACAAACAGTTGCATCCACACTATTGTTGGATTCGCCAAGGAATCGTAAATGGTTTCGCTATGTGTGAACCTGGCATTAGACCTTAAATGTAATGGAATTTCTAGCGTGAATATTGCTTATTATGGCATAAGCTTACATGTATTATTGTGGCTTATTGGCACAAATCTGCAATTAAAAACACAAAACAAAAAATAGCGAGTACGATGCGTTTCAAATAAGAATAGGAACGACAATGATCTCTCAAATGTCCCGAAGGGTTCCTTACCTTCCGAAGCAAAAAAACGGTAAAAAAGCTCCTAAGTTGTATGGAGCCTCACTTGAATTTTTTTTTTTAGTACCTATTTATTGTTAAAGCGGCAACAGACAACATGTTCGAACTTCGGTTCGAATTCGGCGAGGTATCTATTCTAAGAATTCGGCCTTAAATTCGGCTAATCTTTTTAAGTGACATCTGACAGATAGAGATCATTGACGTTCCTATTCTCAATTGAAACCTTAGACTGCTAGATTGAAACACTAGTGGATAGTGGGTCCCTAAAACCCTTGGGTATGGTACCCTAAAGATTTAAGCTGGCTTGTGTTGCTTGCCAGCAACTATTTCAATAATCTGTGGATTAAATTATTGATCTCATACTATTTGCTATTTGATACTATTATGTTGTGTTTGTTATTTAACTGTTTGTTTTAATATGTACAATAGCTGTTTGTTATATCCTTAAATCTTACCTTAGATATATAAAATAAAATAAAAATTCTTGAAAAATTACTGTACCGGTAATCTGTGGTTGTCACTCACTTGTCGTTGTCAGGTAGTCTTGGTAAAGTCATTAGAGTCATGTTGGAGGTTGAAAACTTGTCATTGTCAGTCAGTGCGAAGTCAATTTATTAGATAATTCCTGTTCCCGTTGGAATACAGGGATAAAAATTGCCTTTGTCGCCCGGGGATAGTGTAGCTTACCAACAGTGAAAGAATTTTACAAATCGGTCCAGTATGTTCAGAGCCTATTCAATGCAAACAATCAAACTTTTCCTCTTAGATTAGCCATGTTTACTCTTTTCCAAATAATTTCACCTAAGTATCTGTTTTACGAATTTGTTTCCGTGATATTTTCATTCGTCGGACCAATAGTCGTATAATTCTGAAATCGCCTTTAAGACCCCACTAAAGAATAGGGTAAACATGGGACATTAACTGTGCACAAAATAAAGTTAATATGTTTTTTTCTGTCGGCTATGATACTATAATGTGTTGTACAGGTATTTTAAAAATGACATAAAAGCAAAATGATTTGAAAACCTTATCTTTTGTGACTAACGGACAACAATTAGTGTTTTAAAAAATATGAACAAAAAATAGAAATATTGGACATTTTCTATCAGATTAGACAGTTGGTGAATAAACAAATTAATTGTTAAATAAGTAATAAAGCTGCTGCTGCAGCTGCTGAAGCCTTCAAGCGGCGCAAATACTGTAACCTCATTGGGGTTACAGATTTGAGCCGTTGGGGGTAGAAACTCTCGGTTCATGAGGTCCGAGTGCTCGCAGCCTATTTAAGGAGGTTTTTCGCCGACTAGTCGACACTTTGCGTGACCAGAGGGCTGGCTTATTCTTTGGCCAAAGAATTAGCATTGCCATCCAACATGGCTATACTGCCGGCCTTTGGGGCACATTTCCAGATGACGGCACGGCACACATTTAATGTGAAATATTGAGGAGCACATATTATCACAACATAAACAATTGCTTGTTTTTGTTGTTTTTGAACATATTTTGCTGGTATTTGTAGTTTTCTTCATTTTCTTTCTACCAGGTTTCACATTTTTAACTGACTTTAAAAAAGCAGGAGGTTCTTCAATTCGTTGTATTTCTTTTTTGGTGTTTGCTAACTAAGTACTAAAGATTGGTCCCATTTGTATCAAAACTCATATCTCCACACACTGCCACACACTGCCTACTCATCTTTTCTCCTCCACTATCAAGTCCATCCAAAGGTTGTCTGTAAGAGATTGCTTTTAGCGATAAGGCCGCCCATTGTACCACCGCTTGTAGCCCTTAAAATTATGTGTACAAAAAGAGTATTCTATTCTATTCTATCTGATGAGGAAACCACGAGGAAATAAGGGAACTCCTTAAAAATATATAGGTAGGTGTACCAATTTTTACATTTTTAGTAACAAATCAAGCATTTTCATTTAGAAAGTATCATTTTGTGTAGAAAAACTGATGAAGAAGACAGGCAATGGAACTCTTCAATGCATAACAGCAAATTATTTGCGATTGCTATAGACAGATGTCTATGAAGAGTTTTTGTATTTCCACATCATAACATACTATACATTCTATTTTAAAAGGGGCCCGGCGGAGATGTACAGATTAATGTTTAGAAAGAACTTCTTTAGTAATTGTTAACCAATTGTAATGATTCTTTGAAGTTTTGAAAGACTTATATTACATACAAAGAAACTATTTAAAACTAAAAATAATAAAATAAAATCTTTTACAGAAAAAACAACGGACTACTTACTTAAAAAAACACTAACAGGTGAAAAATTCTAAACACCAGTTTCGGAAGTTGGTGGCCAATAATGAACGAAACAAAACCACCAAAGCCACAGACTTCCGAAACTGGAGTTACTTAACTCTTTTTCTTTCATCTTCAAAGCTGATTCTTTTTGTAAATTAAACAGCACCAAATTTATCTGATGTTATAGCATGTGGATGTATTTCGTTTACCATTTCGCTCGGGCGTTTTAGGCGTTGTCAAAAACGGTTCAAAATTACTATCATATATAAATTTTAAAAGCTGGGCTATTTTGAAGAGATTTTCTTGTTCTTGTTAAACACAGCGATATAACCATTTTCTTTAACAGGTGTACTAACTGTTATGTTCTTGATTTGGCTGAAAATCTTGTGAGTTTTCAGGTAATTAAATTATTGTTGCAAGTATTCAATTGAAGGTTTTGTTCTAGACAATCAGGGCTTGATTCATGATATATTCCAAATTATCAGTAGGGGAAACTGGGGACACATGATCCCTCACTTTTGTATAGGGTCATATTTTTTTTATTTCTGACAGAACTTAAGTTCCGATTCGACTAACCGATAGACAATAAAGTTATTTAACATCAGTCGCAAGGATATTGAGGTAGATTATCAGTTTAAAAAAATATTGTAAAAAATCGGAAATAACGGTTTTGTATCATGTCTCCCATATACTGGGAGACATGATCCATGCAATTGGGTGACTTGATCCGGGGGGGATCATGTCTTCCATATAATGGGAGACATGGTACAAGCAGTTTGAGATATTTGATATTAGACACCAAATTAAACTTGTTTATTCAATGAAACTTCATATTTATGTAATTATTACTTTTATTACAATTTCCAAATTATTATCAATTTGAATTACCTAGCTGATAAAAAACTTAAGTAGCATTTCAGCATAAGTAGCATAAGTAACATTTAATTTTGAAAGATTTGTAACTATATAATGACAAACAATCAACAACATAACTAAAAACAAAAAACATAAATTCTGTACCCTAATTAATTGGCATAAGTAACATTTGAAAGATATTTATGTAACTATCTAATGACAAACAATCAACAACATAACTAAAACAAAAAAAAAATATAAATTCTGTACCCTAAATAAAATAACAGCCTTTATTTTCTCTTACTGATTAGATTATACTCTTAACACCACGGCCTCTCATCGCAATTTTTGCTCATTTATCAATTTTAAACTTTCGCAATGACTTTAAGAACTCAAAAGTCCCTACACGTTTAGATGTTGATTTAAAAACGGGAGGGCTAAGTTTTTTTACCACTTGGTACCTTGCGATTTCGCAAATGTCAATTTTTTCAGTCCACTTAAACTTTATATCGTCAACTTTTTTAGCAAATTTTATTTCTAATCCCTGCTGTTCCTCTTTCGTTATTAGGCCAACGTATCTGTGAAGAACATTCTTAACGGAAACAAAATTAACAACAACCCAATCTCCCACAGATATATTTTCATTTTCATAGGAGTCGTCATTTTCTGATTCACTGCTGGAGACGTGGTCATTATAATCATCATCTGATTGATTATATTCAGACTCAGGCGATGGTGGTACAATGTCGTCATCTTCAGAGTCTGACGTTGCGTTTTCCTGCATTGACTTTAAGTTCCTCTTCACTTTTTTAGCCTCAGCTTGGATTTTCTTTGTCTTTTTTGCCTGACGCTCTTTCCATTCATTTTCTATGCTCAACTTTTCTGGCGTATCAGTTAGAATACGTGTGCTTCCTCTTTTTCTTCCTCTGTTTGAGGTTTTTCTTGCCGGCGCCTTTGGGAATGGTCTGATTGATTCGAGCCTCAGTCCCAAATCTGCCAAAGGCAGAGTTTCAGAGTTTATTTGAAGAAGAGAAGGGCTTGCAGAGCGGCTTCTTGTTTCAATATTATTAGAGTTATGTTCAACATTTTGGGCTTCAGGTTCTGTAGAGTGGCTCGTTGTCGCAATAGCTTCAGGGTATTGTAGCTCAACATTTTGTGCTTCAGGTTCTGTAGCGTGGCTCATTGTCGCAATAGCTTCAAGGTATTGTAGCTCAACATTGTGTGCTTCAAGTTCTGTAGCGTGGCTCGTTGTCGCAATAGCTTCACGGTATTGTAACTCAATATTTTGTGCTTCATGATCTGCAAAGTGGTTTGTCGTCGTAATAGTCTCTGGGATTCGTTGATCTAAATCATTAGCTTCAACGTCATTTGGCGTAACATTTCTTACATCATCAGCAATAGGGCGATCAGTCACGTAACTAGACAAAAATTCATCATCCTTGAAGATAGTGGAATCGAAAGGTTCGATACCTGTTGCTCGGAATCCACTTTGAATATTCCTTGGGGTCATAGCACTAGGATAAGCTTTATTTAAGCAACCTGCAATGTCGTAAATAGTAAGAGGCTGGCCTGGGTGATTACTCATCCAATCATCGCATGCGGTATTAAAATAAGATTTTAATGGCCCAAAAACTGTCCGGTCTAGCGGTTGCAATTTATGTGACGTATGTGGGGGTATGGTCAGCATATGAATGCCATTTTCTTTTGCATAATTAATTGATTCTAAACTGATATGTCTTTCATGGTTATCAAGGATTATAAGGTTTTGGCTTTCCTTAGAAGATTTTGAAAACTTGACAAAATGTTTCAGAAAAATCACAAAAATCTGTGCATTCATCCAGCCACTGGGGTTGGGTGCGCCATCTGTACCCGGAGTTGCATTATTTAACATGCGTGTCTGCCAGTTGTTCCGGGGGAAAACCAAAAAAGGTGGCATGTGATTCCCAAGTGCATTTATAGAAGCACATACTGTTATTAACTCTCCTCGTTCTCCAGAGGTCATTTTAGCAACCTGCTTTTCACCCCTACATGCAATTATTTTTTTAGGCTTGTGAACAGTGGTCACACCACTTTCGTCGATATTCCATATACGGTCAGGGCTAAAATTAAAACGCTCTTTTATGTCTCGAAGCTTTTCAAAAAATTTGCTACATTATGCTGATTAAAGCTTGTGGACCTCCCTAAGCTTGTTGGTTCCGGAACACGCAATGAAAGATTTTTATGTCGGCACATGAACCCATGAAGCCAATCATATGAAGCTTCTACTTCTTTTACCCATTTAGCTGGGACATTTTTATTATTTAGTTTTGCAAAATCGAATGCTAGTTTCCTCATAAGTTTCGGCGTTAAGCCATGGTTCATTTTGCTTGTCTTAATAGCATATTTCTCCAATTCAAATTCTTCAGCATCATTAAATATTTGTGAGTGCCTAAAATTAGGAATGAAACTAAATATCTTCCGTGGCACCATGTTCTTTCTGTTTTCTTGCTTACCTTTTGAGAGTCATTACTGGAATTTCGTACAGTTTTGCTAATCCTCTGATAGTTTTTCCTTCCTGCAATATGGCTTTTACTGCTTTTTTTAGTTTTTTTTTGCTGCCTGGCTTAGTTTTATAAACACGCGGCATTTTTATCTGAAACAATGTATTTTACCTGTAAAACCCGTTAGGTACATGCAAAGACCCTACAATAAAAAAAGATTGATGAAACTCGACAGATGTATATTTTATGTATGTAGGTATCAATAATTTATTAGTTTTATCAATCTCCTTATATAATAGTAGCTTTGTAAAACTACTGTCAAAAACCATTCAAAAACATTAATCAGTACTCCAAAATTCCGTTAGGGGGGACTTGATCCGTTTGCGGGAGACTTGATCCCCGGATCAAGTCTCCCCAACCTACCGCGTACCATGTGTCCCAATCTACAAGTAAAATTATTATCTACGTAGGTCAATTAAAACATATCTGATGGTTGAACAGTGCATTGGCCTAATAACTCTATTAAGTACAGAAAGCATGCAATTTGCAAAAATGCTATCTTTTAGTAATACATACAAAATATACGAAAGAAAACTCACCAAAAAGAAGTTCGTCTCGCGCGTAAACTCATTGACTGACATCATATGTCAACAACACGCGTTTGACAGATGATACTTTGACGTTACGATAGGCCATGTCATAGACATCCCATGTTGCTAGCTAAATTAAATAAAAATGTAACGATTTCGTCGTAACTAACGTGTCCCACGTGTCCCTCAAGGATCATGTGTCCTCACTTTCCCCTAGACATTGCCAACTCTGTAGGAATATCTTGGTAGGCTTCTATTAGCCATAAAGTAAGATAGGGCTTAAGTCCATCAAGAAAATAATGTATCATCACTGGAAAGGCAAAATTACTGGAGCGCCAAAAAGCCATTTCGAGCAAAAGGCATTTACTTAAAGTTTTTTTTTAACAAAAAAAAAGTATCTTTTTGATTTATCATCCGATTTTAATCAAATAACTTGATATGCAAACCTTTTCCTTATTTATATCTTTATTCATATGGTTTAGACCACTGTAGAGGCTATTTTAGGAAGTAAGTGGTGGATAGGTAAAAATATCTCATTTCAGAGTAAGTCAGATTTACCTTAACCCCTTGATTGCCAGACTTCCAGACACAATAGAAATTTTATTGTTCGCCGGTCATTGGTGACCGGCGTGGCGTTCAAAGTGTTAACGCCGCACATACGTCAATATTCTACATTTACGCGGCCAAAATGATTTGTTGACTTACATCACGTCTGCATGATATTAAATATCTCTTAGGAGTATTTTTTTTATTTTTTCATTTTTTTGTAAATTAAGGTAAAAATTCATAAATTAAGGTAAAAAAAAACATTATTTCACATAATTATTTATTTAATCTAAAGAAATACACACAAAATAAAACAAAATTTGTACAATATTACAAACAAATTAATACAACAAAAGAATTTTTCACAAAAATAAAATATTATAACGTAATGGATTCGTCTTGCTGTTCGCTATCCGAGTCTGGTTCGTCGGGATATTCTGGCATTAACATGTTTATTGTTTCCGGGCAAAATGTTCTGGGGATTGATCTCTTCTTGGGCCTCAGGCTGTTAATAAGTGGATCCGAACTCAGTAGTAATCAATGGTACACATCGATATTACAATTTTCCCTGGAAAAAATCCTGGCGCAGTTTTCGCGATATACACGGAAGTGTTTATTCCGGGCCTCTGCGGCTTCTTCGGAAAGCTGACCTATTGGCAGCAAAGCATTTTCTATTATAGTGGCACCATGTATCAATATTTTATGCATAGTCGGAGTCATAGGGTGCCATCCATAAAGGCTTACATATAATTTTGCAGTGTCTTTGGCATAAGAATTGTATTTCTATGAATCTATCTTATGTCCACTTGAAATTGTCTCCAATTAACTTTTAATCTATAAATCAGTTCATAGTTTATCCCGGTTATATCTGCTGCCAAATGTGGATTTTCAAAAAACCTTATACTGGTGTTACCATCATTGGTATTTCCGAAATTTGATTTGGGCATGTCTACCAATAATCCAGTTTCAATCCGAAATCTTTCTTGGATGTTCTTCTTTGTTTTTTCTTCTAGTTGTTTTTCTTCTTAAGACCTCCTTTCTCTATATTTTTTTACTGGTAATTTATATGCCAAATGTAAACCACTTTCAAATAATCTAATTCTGGCATGCAATATAGAAAGTCCAAAATTAACACCCGTAAAACTTGATGTTCCCTTTTTATCTTCAATGTTGTTGAAGTCTTTCGATGTTGCACCACAAATATAGCACCGACTAGTAGACTTTGTTCCGGTTGCAGCGTTGCATACTTTTACAGCGTTCCATCTACCATAGTCATTTAAAAAAAAATGATCAAATGAAAATTTTGTTTGGTTCAAATTTATTTCAGTGGGTTTCAGTGCTTTCACAGAACTTTCGACGTATCTTATTTCCTCCTTTGTCACGTCAGTAGACTCTTTTACAAACTGGAATCTTATTGGGCGGCAAAATCGTGGGGATGATGGCGTGGGGTTCTGCCAGATAACTTTTTTTTTATCCTTTCCGCATACTATTCTAATAGGCACAAACGAGCTCAAAAATATATTTGCATCTGATTCACCATCACCATCAAATTTTTGTTTGTATTGAGCTTGTTGGGAGCCATCGCAACCCCATTTACAAATTATATTCAGTGAATTTCTTTGTTCTTCGTTAAGCGTCATTAGCACTCTTCCAAGAAAATTGATAACCGTGTAACGGTATTGTCAATAAGGCTTTGTAAGCTGCTTTCCGCGCAGGTACCTGTGACCCGTAAACATTCCTTTGGTGGATAACATTCTTGTTTTGCTTGTAACAATAGATAATATGGGGGATAAAATAGTTCGTGTTTCGAATGATCTCGTACTGAGGTCTTGTTAGATCGACCTCAACGAACATAGTTAAAGCTTGTAGTGGTGTCAAAGGATTTATTTATTTATTTCCTTTTTCGTCGACTGCTTTTCTATATTCATGCGCTCGACTAGGGAAATTTTTCCTTTTTCCTTGTACTCTTAAGGTTGTTTGTGCAGCGTGAACAATGACGTCATCTCCCACAGTTGCTCGGACTTCTTCGGTTTTTCGACGTTTGCTTAGTTCACTTAATTTGTCAAATGATTTCGAAGGCCGTCCCGGCCGATTTAATGATTTTATGGGTAGTTTAAATGTTCCATTTAACCAAGACTCATTGTTTTTCAAGAAAACCTCTTCCTTTCTGTGGCATTTGGCCCATTTGTCTTTTAACACTGATTTAAATAAAGAAAATCTTTGTTTAATGTATTTCATGTCCTCATCTGTATTGCCATAGTTTAATAATAAATGACTTTCTAAATAATTCACTTTTGCATCGAAATTCGGTAAATTTTCATCTTTCATAATTTGATAGAGGTATTTCCGAGTAACAATTTTCACACCTGATGTGCTTGAAGTATCTGAAACAACGAAAAGTTAAGATTACTTAACTAATAAAAAAATGGTTATATTTTCATATAAAATCTTAATGATTAAAAAGGTCCCCCGTTTTGTCATCTGCACTCTTCCGCAGCTGGTTTTTGTATTTTCTTTTAGTCAAAGGATTGTAGTTTCAAATAAACAAAAGAATGATAATCGTATCTCATCGAGAAATACAACAAATTGACCTTTGAAGTTCAAAATTACTTCAAAATTTGTCTAAAACAACCCATGTGTTTGAAACCCCCAAATTATTCGAATTGAGCATTTTGGGTAGGTAAATAATATTAGGACCACTTTGTAAATGACAGTAGTAGGTTATTTATGGAGTAAACGCGAAGCTTAAATAAACACTTATAATTTTGTAAAAGACACTAAGTAACCTTTAATTTAAATTATTAAGGAACAATAACAAATTACAATTATTTCACGAACTTACGAATAATTATTTTTTTCAAAAAAATCTAAAAACATTCAACAATTCTGTTGACTATGTATTCTAGTTGAGAATCAATGTTTTCCACCAAACCAGAAATAGACGGTACCCTGAGCAAATAACCTTGAGCATTTGTTCCCTCTTTGCCGCACCCCACCTCTAGAATACTTCGCGTAAACTACTACTTGCGCCACCTGGCGAACTTCTTACGAATACAAGTAATGTTCACAGATCTAAGAAGTAACATTCAATTATTTTTAAATTATTTTTTATGAAATGTGTATTGGTGCGCCCTTATACTTTTGGTCATTATTAATTCAGTTATTATACTCACGTCGATGAATACTTTCAACTTTTGCTGTGATACAAATATTGATGGTGCTCTACATATGTATAATGAACATTATGAGGTATTTATTTTTTAGACTGAAGGTTTGTTATCTGTAGGTAATTCAAACGGTGAAAAAAGTAGAAAAATAAAATTACAACATAATTTTTATCATCATTTATTATTATTTGGAGGTCAGACCTATACAGGGTCAAATAAAATTACAAGCGAAACTCTGCAGAAGTGACAAATATTGATATCTTATTTATTTATTTATTTTATGAATTTTTTTTGGGTCAACGACCGCTGGTATTTTTGTCACTTAAACATGAGTTAACAAAATCTGTTTCCGTTTCGTTTTGTTTTATAATATCGATACCTATTAATTGTCTGTGAAGTTTTAACAAATAAAAACCGTTGAAAAAAAAGTTTTAACATGTACCTACTACTGATATTATTATAATTAAGCTTATCAGGTTTTTCTATTGAAATTATAATTATTTTGACTATAGAATAGAATATAAATAGAATAGAATACTCTTTATTGTACACCATAAAAACTTACAAATAATAACTACTACACTACTACTACTACTACTGACTATTTTCTATTTTTAACATACAGGCATATTTACGTCAGAAGGTTCGTCACCTTCACTGCTCCGAGTTATATTTGCTGTTACCTCAACCTCTTCATTTGATTTAGGTACAATATTTTCTTTACTTTTTTTTTTGTTATACTCTCTTCAATGTATGAAGGATTTCTTATCGTCATACCTCGAGGATAGCGGGGATCTACCAATTCTGGCAACAAGCAATCTACATAAAACGATGTTAGCTTGTCTTTCATCTTTTCCTTCCAGAATTTATCATCTCTTTCAATGTATTCCGTTTTTAGCGGAGACCAAACTGCAAATGAGCACTTTGGTTTTTTAGTTACGTGAAGTTGCCCCTGCAGTGGTTTTTGTTGATTTCCAGCCCTTTTTTAGTTCTTTTCCAAAACGTGACTTTCCTTTTTTGTATAGCTTCGTCTAAACCTAATTTGAATGCCGTTATTGGGCATTTAATCTCTACGATTGTATCGTCGCTACATAAACAATCCGGAGTGGCTCCTAAAAATGGCAATTCTTCGTCAATAAATAACCCACAAGCTTCGATTTTAACGATTTCTTGCTTTTCTAATTGCTTGATGGCATTTTTTTCATTGTCCTTGCCATGTTTTATTGCTGAAACATGGTCTATGTTACTTTTGTACAACATGTCTCGAACAAAGTTATGAGAACTAGTGTCATTTCGCCGCGTGACTTCCGAAGTTAGAAGCTGTTAGTATTGACCTACGCAACTCGAGCCACTCACTGCATTCGCTTTGTAAAACGGTTGACCGTTCGATTAAATGCCTTTGCTCATCAGTTTCTTTTTTAAATTTTCTATAAAATTTTCCTTAAGCTTTTTAAAAACATCAATTGGCATGTCTGGCTTAGTGCAATTTTGACCATAATTGTGGTCCTGTTGTGATTTTTCGAAGACTCGCTTTTTAGGTTTCCTATTTTCCTTTTTTTAACATTTTTACAGATTCTTTTATTTTCTAACCGTTTTAGTTTGCCTTGAGGGCTGTTGCCTTTATTAATCGATTTATATAGCTGGGAAATAGTTTTATTTTCATTAAAAGCTACGGCTGCGGCATGACATCTTGTTTGATATGAGTTTTTTAATGAAAAATTTATTCTTTTGCCTTCAACCAACTTAGCCACCAAGCTATGATATCTTTCAACCACGTTACTATCAACGTCATAAATTAAACTGCGAGCATGTCCTGTAACGTTTTGAATAATAAGACATTTTCTTTGCCATAAAGGGCTTAAAATAAAATCATTTGGCAGGTCCGTTTTGCCGATAGTATCACAAATGTATGATCGGCACTTGGTATGGTCCCCGAAGCCATGGAGGTGACTAATTAATAAATCGTCAAATAAAAGTTGAACATCTGAGTTACATTTGTGTTTTTTAATTAACTTGCAAATAGTCCATCTTGTTCGTAGGACAGCTTTTTTGGTAACAAATTTGCGGTGTTTTAAATTGAACTTAGTATCTGTGGCAAGTCCTTGTAATTTATTGCACAAACTTCTTAATATGTGGTTCCGGTATTCTATTTTTTCAACAGTCAAATCAGAATACGGGCGAGCCTGTAATATTTTGGAGTACCTATGTGCTAGCATCACCATCCGATATAAGTTTCCCATAAATTAAATTATACATTCTAATGGACTCTTTGAACCCTTCAACAATTATATCACTCTCTATGTTTGTAGATGGACCACTGTAATTTTTGAAACATTTGTGGTCTACTGGATCAATACTTTGTTTTACTGAACGGGCACAGATGAAACAGTATTTATCTTTAATACCACCACCACAAATTATTCCACTGGTTGTTGGTATTTCTATTTTTGTTAAATTTTTTGCTTGATTATTTATGTATGCAAATTCTTCATTAGTTATGTCCTTGGTTTCGCTAATAAATCTTATTCTAATAGGTCTGCAGAATCTTGGAGATGAAGAATCTTGATCTTTGAATCTTTGATTTTGCCATATAATTTTATGCTTCCACTATCAGTAGTTTCTAATCGCAATGGTACGAGAGAACTCTGAAATATGTTCGAGTCACTGTCCGCAATATTTTCAAATTTCTGCTTATATTGCGATTGTTGAGAACCTTTTACCATTCTATAATTAATAGAAAAATTTTCTTTTCTTCTTCAGTACAGCTGTATATAACATCTTCTAAATATTTACACAACCGTAAACATGTATGGTTGAGTAAATCTTGTAAGACAACTTCCGCACAAGTCTCTGTAACTCTCATTGACTGTTCTACTGGATAGCAATCGGTTTTTGCTTTTTTTATCAAAGAGTAGCAAGTGCATATATTTTTATTTGCGCTGTGTAAATTTTCCCACTATCTTCTACTAAAATCTCTTTCGACGAAAATAGCCAAGGCTTCAGATGGTGAATGCTTTTTTATTTTACTTTGATTATTTGAAGAAATTACTTTTCGAACCTTTGTAGCTCTTGTTGGAGTCAAAGTGATGTCTTTTATTATTTTAGATGCATCCTTGTTTCCTCCGGCACGTTGACTCATTTGAGCAGCATAAGTCAACTCTTCTGTCGATACAGTATCTCGTAGACCTTTTGTTTTTCTTCACTTGGATCTATGGAACTGATCACTGGATTCCCCGAATTCCTTTGAAGGACGACCCGGTTTCCCTATGGTCCAGAGAGCGAATTTGAGATTATTTTAAAGCCATTGTTCATTTTTTTTTTAGAAAGCGGTCTTGCTTGTAGTTTGCTGCTACCCATTTTCTTTTGAATTCACATTTGAAATGACTCAACGTATGTTTTAATGTCTCTAGCTCATTTTCTGGACATTTTGTTATCTCTATAATTTTTTTTTCCAAGTACAGCATCTTAGCATCAATTTTATTGGCAGGGCATTCTTGCACGATATCATATAATTGCTTATTTGACATGTTCTTAAAATTCCCAATGGAATCTAAAAACTAAAAAGAGAACTTACTGTAAATAATCTTGTTTTAAAATAATTGACAATTTTGTTCGAACGAGTGCTAAACAAAATGGCGGAACAAAGCGGAATATTTTCTTTCACAATGCTCTTTAAGAGAGTCTAAGCTTTATTTAAAGTAATAGATCAATACTCGGAAATTATCGGAACACATACAAAACCGCTTCTGATTTTATTTTTTTAATAGAAAAAGAGATTATTTTGGTATCCTTTGCGAAATTAAAAAAAAAACATTTGTGAGTCTGTAACCTACATGAAATTATATTATTTATCTTGTTACATACCTTGAACTTCCATATTCGTCGTATTTATCCCACAAACTATTAACAGAACGACTAAAACAGAAAATTTTAGGAGCACAAAAAAAGGTTATCGAGCAAAACAATGGACCGCACTGGATGGTGACTGAGTTCCAACTACCTGTGTGCCGCGCGGTGAAGGGCGCGGGGGGTGCGGTACGTTATGAACAGGTTATTTAGCTGTCCGAAAGTGATGGTTGCATTGAGTTAAGCCACACTTTGAATATTAGACTTATGGCCAGGTTTTTTATGCCAATACTTATATGTGCTCCGGTGCTATAACGTCACTTATGTATCTGACGTATTTTTTCAGGAGAAGCGTTTGAAAATTGAACATCCTATCAAATTGTATAGTATTACTCGACTAAAAAAATAAGTTGATAATATTGAAATTAAACTATTAAACCTTACTTTAACCTAAAAGCAAACATTTCACTGTTTACTATTATGAAGATATAAGCGTTTAAAAATTACAACCCTCTCAGAAGTGACGTTATGGGTCTAGAAAATAATTTATCGGTCAATTATGTCAAAGCAAATAAAACACGTCATCATGCATTTCTAAAATTATTTATTCAATTAGCAAAAAAAAGTAACAAAATACTTAAATTCTAAATAATAACTTTTATAGTAATCAGACTTTTTAATGACAGATTATCTTCTTACTACCTAAACTTGAACAATCGTCCCCATTCCAAATTAATCGGGGGGTTAATTTGGAATTGGGAATCGTTCAACATCATAGTAATTGCAATTATCCATAGAACTTAACTATTGATTATTCTATGAATCACAGTCATTGTTCCCTTATTAAAATCTTATTAATTAATAAATCAACAGTAGGTATCACATACCAATTACTACACTTATCCTAGATCTACAAAAAAGTAACTGTTTACTTTTAACTTAGAATCACAGTATTGGTAAATCTTAAGGTAAAATACAAAAATTAAATTAAATCATTATAAAAACTTTCATAGTATCTTGGTACAAGATAGCCTCCAATAATTGCAATAAATCACGCTTTTTACGTTTTGAAATTGATATTTTGTTGTTGTAAGCCTGCTTCAATGTAATTTCGTCTATTTTTCTATTGCCTCTATTGCCGCGTAATTTTTTGGATTGAAGAATAGCTTTTGCTTCCTCCCAATTATCCGTTTTGTACGTGGTTCGATAATGGTAATTTTCAGAATTTTTGCTAAATTTAATACTTTTGATATCACCGGTCTTGATAACATGGTCATTAACATTTTTCGCCATATTAAAGTTTATGTTCTCTTCAAGTGCTTTCAAATCGAAGAAATCGTTAAAGTTCATTTCGTTTACTACAAACGGTTTGCCAGTTTGTTTGGCCCCATGGATTAGGGAAATGTATTGATCGGGTACATAAATACATCCAGCATTTTTGGCTCTAGTCACAGATTTTTCTATTATAGAGTTAGCTGCATCACCTTCGTTCTGAGTATGGCTTCGAATCAAAAAATTGTGAATGGAGTTAATATTTAAGCGAGTCACTGCATAGTAGTATTATATATCTTCTTATATATAAAATTCTCGTGTCACAATGTTCGTTCCCATACTCCTCCGAAACGGCTTGACCGATTCTCATGAAATCGTCGCTAATTGTCGTCGTCGTCGTAGCTTCGTCGTTTATACCGCGTACATCGAAGGACTGGAACAACTTGCCTGCTGCGGTCTTCCCGTCCGATTATAATTTAGGTGTCTTCAAGGCTAGAGTGAATAGGCTCTTAACAAACTAGTGCGCTTCACCATCTCTGATTGCATCACTGCTTACCATAGTTTGTAATATTAAAAAAAAAAAAAAAAAAAAAAAAAATTGTGCATATTCAGTAAGCCTGAGAATCGGCTACTATCTATTTTTCTAACCTGTAAGTGATAAGGGGTGTTCACCCCAAATTTTAATTTTTTTTATTATTTTGTGATTTTTTTATTTTTTATTATGTGGCATCAAAAAAAACATACAACTCGAAATTTGCACTTTTTTATCACCAACCCTTGCTTTTTAATAGTCATAGCAGAACTTTTAATGACTTTTTTAAATATCACGAGGAGAGGGAAGAGGGAGGGGAGGGGAGGGGGAGAGGTGAGTTGGAGTGGGGATCGTGAAAGGGGAGGGGGAGATTGTGTGAAAGAGAGGGGGAGATTGTGAGAGGGGAGGGAGGGGCAGGGGAGGGAGAAGAGGGGGAGGGGCAGGGGCAGCGGGAGGGATGGGGAGGGGAGTGGGAGGTCAGGACAAAGGGAGGGTGAGGAGAGGGGAGGGGTAGGGGAATGGTGAGGTGAGAGGGGAAGGGAAAGGGGGAGTGTAAGAGGCAGGAGCCGGGTGGGGGAGGGAGGGGAAAGTGAGGGAGGGGTGTGGGAGGTGTGGGGGAGAGGGAGGGAGAAGGGGAGAGGAGTTCATAAAAAATGCTATGCAATAGCTTTACCGCGGCAGTCTTCGAGTGCCACACGTCATTTTCTCTTTTATTTTTTAACCATTCAATCACAATGTGCCGCAGCGAAGCGTGGCAGGGTACACCTAGTATTATACAATATGTAACAAAAACCCTGTTGTTCCTTTTAGGGGCATATACATTTACCTACAAGGATACCATTAATGAAATTATAATTTAAAAAAAATAATGATTGGCTAGTCGACGGGTCGTAATCAAATAACTATTAAAACCGACACATTCGAAAAAATGTTTAGAACACCTGACTTTACAAGTACATTTTTATTTACGAGCGCGTCTAGGCGGCGGCGGCTTCTTTGAAGTGACAAAATATGCCGCCAAACGTTACCGCGGCCGGCGGCGACGCACGTGCAAGGCTTGCCTATCCCGTACCCCGCCCCCCGCTCGCCGCCGCCCGCGCCACCTTGCGAACCACTTCCTTACATCCTACTCCTAGTTCCAGTCTCCCGCGCAACTTAGTTTCGAACGGATGTAATTGTTAACCTATGTGATTGAGTTGTGTTTCGTTTACGTAAATGTTATTCTAACGTAAAATATTTTAATATGTTGATATGTCGTTAGATTATTAATAGACGTTGCAACAAATGTGTAGGGGTACATACAAGGTGGTCATATTGAACAGCATCTCTGCGGCCGTCAAGTAGACATCGTAATAACATCGTAACTATTGTTTTTTTTTATGTGTTAAAATATGTAGTTTGAACAACTATCAATTGTGCATAAAAATAACGTGTAAACAAACATTTGCAAAGAATAGATACATTCGTTAAAGTGACGAACAACAGCTGACAAGGTCATGACCTTATGACCGATGCCGCGTCACGTGGCGCGGAGGCGCGCGGCGGCGCGGCATCGGTCAAAGAGATTCGCTGCAGAGGTAAGAAATCAGTCAAACATTACAAATATTAATTATTAAATATTTATTTTTATTATTTTTATTGAACGTTTTTAATAAATGACTCGCTTTATTAGGTTCGTATACCGATTCTTAAAACGTGGTTAGAAGGAACAACAGGGTTTTTGTTACATATTGTATAACATTGGGTTTTTTAAACCTATAAATTATAAATTTAAAAAGCCTCACCGAAAAAAAGTAAAACATTTAAAAAGTTAAAAATAACACTTTAGCCATGAAATTTTACGTAACGTCGGGGTATCGTTAAAATAAGTACCTACATACCTACTAGGAACATTCCTTACTTAAGCGGTACCCCGACGTGAAGTAAAATTTAATTGGTAAAGTGTTATTTTTAACTTTTTGAACGTTTTACTTTTTTGCGGTGGGGGTTTTTTAAATTTATAATTTAAAAAACCCAATGTTAAAATCTTGGTTGAAAATTCGTGAGTAAGCGTCGTAGTTCACAATAGGCTTGTTCTGTTGTTTCCGAATTTCTGAATAATTTATATGTAATTCTGCCACTGTCAAACCCCCATCAATGAATATCATATAATATGTAAAAACAAGTTGCTGCTGAGACTTCATCATTCTCTCCTCATGGTTTTACACCACTCCTTTCGGATTTTTGTACAGGAACATAGTAAATGACGTAAACGAAATGGCGCGCGAAAATGGCGGCGTTTAAACAGCTCAAGTTTATTCTGTATTTTAAATATTTTTTTACTAACAGATTTTCACAAAGTTGTTTATCATAATCTACCTCCAAAATACTTACTTCTTTAGATATCTCGAAATCACTATGTGCTACACAAAAAAGGGCCTTCTTCTTGGTCGAAAAATGCATTTGCAGTTGTACTTGTGCCATAAACTTTGAGGACACCTTATTCCCTGAAGTAATGTATCGACTCATGGCTTTATGTGAAGTTGGGCATTTAACTTCGATGCTGTAAACATCACTTTCACCATCTGGAGAAGCACCCATAATAGGAAAGTAAAGAAATGTGGCTTAAAATTAAATCCAAATTAGGATTTAATTTTAAGCCACATTTCTTTACTTTTATTTTTCTTTGTTTTTCCACTTTTTGATAACTTCTTTTTCCAGTAATCTTCCCCTTTTCAATGCCTCAGTATCTCTAAATTTGTATGCTCCCATTATGAACTCAGTCAAACTTCCTTCTAAAACATTGCAATGTGCAGCCTCATATGCTTTTGATGCTGTAATTCTTGCATAACGAAGTTCATGCCATAATGGACAGTCATTCTGCTCAAGAGTTGCTAGAGCTGCTTCTTCACATGCACTTGTAGACATCATAATATGCTTACAATGCTGTATGAAGTCATCAGGATTTGTTGCCATGCCAGTCGTACCCATATAACCATTTTTGGTCGCAGATTTGTAAAAGATGTAACAAGTCGCATCAGTTTCGTAACTGATACGACATATTGCGACTGTGTGGGAGTGCACTTTTAATTGTCGTAACCGTTTAGTAACAAAGTGACAGAAAGTAGTTTTAGTAACTTTGTGTTGTAGCTGTGTCGACTTGTTACAGACAAATTTGTGTACACACGTTTTACACACTTTGCGCATTGTATGTAACTAGTGTACAATATTGGTAACAATGTGTACTAACTGAGTGGTAACATGTGTAGTACCGTTACGTCAATGTTCCGGAACACTTATAACACTAACTTGGATAAATGGAAATCACTAGATCCAGTCATTCTCAAACTATTGTCTTATGTTAATTGCCGGTTTACCGTTTAATTAAAATAAAAAATGAGTAAACTACCCAAAATATCACGTAGATTTCGATGGACTTCAACATTTTACAGGAGAGTTAATGAATTAACGAACCAAAATAACACAAGTACAAGTAAGTTAATCCTATCCTACTTACTAATATTAAATTTATAAATGCGAAAGATTGTCAGGATGGATGTTTGTCGTCACGCAAAAACTGCTGAACGTATTTTGATGAAATACAATAATATAGCTGATACATCAGAATAACATATAGGCTACTTTTCATCCCACAGCTGGGCACGGGTCCATCGCGATATATCTAAATCCTACTCGGACGAAGTCGCGGGCACAGCTAGTAATTAATAATATTGTTTGATGTTGTGTTGTCCCTATTGTGACAGATTCATCATTCTGTTGAACTTTCTAGCGTATTCACGACCAAATCCAGAAAATAGTACGGAAGTATCTCGAACTGAAGAACTTAGTGCCGAAGTAGCAAATTTCGAACACCAGAACCCAGTTGCGACTTCTTATAATATAAATAATACCAATGAGGTACCACAAACTTCTAAATACGCAGCAGAAACTGAAGAATATGACGCAGATACACTTGATGGATCATCTGATTCTGATAATGAAACACACGCCATAAACGTGAGATGCCAAATTCAGCAATGGGCGTTGAAGTACCAAATTCCTCATAATGCGTTGAACGAATTAATTGGTATTCTACGAGATCATCCAAATACAGATTTCAATATTGTTTTACCAAAAGATAGTAGAACTCTTTTAAAAACGCCCAGATCTAACAATATTTTGCCATTGTGCAATGGAAAATATTGGTACTATGGATTAGAAAATTGTTTAAAAGATGCTTTACCCCAAAGTATGTCAAAATTACCAAGTTGTATATTTTTAACATTTAATATAGATGGTTTACCTATAGCCAAAAGTACGAAAAATGAATTTTGGCCAGTTTTGTGCAAAATAGATGGCATGGATATGCCTCCATTAGTTATATCAATATACTTGGAAGTACTAAACCGCCTCTAGAAATGTTTTTGCGTCCATTTGTAAACGAGCTATTAAAATTACTGAAAGATGGATTATTAATTCAAAAGCAAGTTATTCTTTTAAAAATTCGTTGCTTCATATGTGATACACCTGCAAGATGCTTTATAAAAGGTGAGTTCAAAAATATATTAACGGTTCCGAGACGTGAACTACGGAACCCTTAAAGCGATTACCTCATTTCAATTCTAATTATGTAGACCTAGTGTAGGTATAGCTAATTATAAAATACAAGTTAATGCAGCTGTTGGTTATCATATCAGGTCAGATTAATTAATAATATGCACATTGCTCTTTTGACTGCAGGTACTGTGGGATTTAATAGTTACCATGGGTGTATGAAATGCACAATCATTGGTGAATTCGACAGAAGAGGTCGACATATCGCTTCCCGGCAAAAAAAGTGTCAGAATACAAAAATCACTGTTTCGAGAAAATGTAACTTTAATAGTTTTTTGTTCATGTAGACGTCAATAATTTAAAAACTATAATAGTCAGATTGCTGAAATTTGGTGTGTAAATAGCTTATTTATATGTTTATTAAAGGGCTTTAAATTTAATAGCAAAAATGTATTTTTGTTTAACTAACTTTCAAGAAACTTTTAATTTGATGATTATTATGACTCTTTTTTCGATTAAAATTTCTGTAGTTTAAAAAATAATACACATTATAATGTATGTGATCAGCATTACTTTTATTATTAAAAGTCTTCAATATTAATTAAAAATAAAGAAAAAGTAACTAAATTATAAACTTCTCATTAAAATAAGATAAAAACATCAAAAACATAACTTCTTAGTTATAAATTACTAGTTTTGGCCTACTTAACAATCAGTCTTAATTAATTCACTCGTTGGCAGATAACAATATAAAAACAAATCTTAGAACTAACATGACATTATTTTTCTTAAACATACGTCTAAATGCAATCATCATCATTACTTTTATTGGTTAACTGTCTTTAATTATAAAATTTAGGCACCTACAATAAGAAGAAATAACATTTAACATGTTTTTAAAATAAGAAAAAAAATCAAAACAAACTTTTTAATAGGTAACAATATTCTTTTTTACGTGAACTTACAATCGACTAAAAAAAACCTAAATTACTCACTTATGAGACTTATAAAAAGACTCATAAAAGGGGGAATATGATTATTTTGTAATAAATCCAATAGATTCTTCAGTTTATTTTCTTTGAGTTTCGGTTTAGAACAAACCTGTACAAAAAGGTTCTCTTATATCCTCAATAATACCTGGACTTGTACATTGCGTATGCATTTTGTTTTACAACTAGAATCATATTAATTTAATTTATTTGTAAGTATAACGTTCAAAAGTGCCTGTTTCTCAGGCCTAATGGAAATAAATGATTTCACTTTGACTTTGACTTTTCGATTTTCAGTTTCGTGCTGCTTATTTTCACATTTTTTCGAAGTAGACGTGTCGAGATCTGAAAAACAAAATAAATAAGTATCCGTAAGTGGCCGATCCCGAACTGTATTATGGTCAAACAAACAGCTGATAAAAATACATAAAAGTAAAGTAATCAGCCTGTCTCACTGCAAGGCAAAGACCTCCATCATTAAATTAATGTCGCCACTACAATGATAGGATCTGGAAAAATCCAGATCAAACCAGAGTAAATTTCGAAATACTTTTTGTCGGATCCGGGAATCGAACCCAAGATCATGGTCCGGTACATAAACCACAAGAACATCGGGGCGTTACATTAAATTTATTTATATTTGACTATAATATAAAACACTAACCTTGCATATTTTGTTCGTTAAATTTCTCGCTAGTCAGTTGCATTATCAATGCTGCCCGACTATTATTATTCATATTGATCCTAAAAAAATAAATAGTAAAAACTAGTACTATTAAATAAACAAAATACGCAACGTGGCATTAAGATTGAGTTCAATTTTATACAGAAAAAAAGACCAAACACAACATATAACTTGTGATTATTATAAAAGTTTACAACAAAATCGACATTACATGAGTTGCGTTTTTTATAAATTCCCTTAAATCGCGATTATAGATCAGAAACAGTAAAAAAAGAGACCCTTTACATGTTATGTCTGTTTTTTGTATGATTTGGCAATATTTACAATGCTTTTTCGTCAACAATACAGTCATAACACAGATTGTGCCGCCTTTTTAGTAACAATTCTAATATTTAAACTTAAAACTTACCGATAAAAAGTCACATCACATGTTAAAACACTTTTCTGGCGACAAAGTACACGTCTACTCCGTATTAACACAAATGTGACACTTTTCACGCCGGTGTTCGGAGCGAAACGGCTCCGTGAAAAAGAGAACTTAGTGCCATGTAGCGGTAACCATGCGCAACATAATAACGACATTTTTTCACCCGGACAAATGAAATATGCGCTATTTAATGCTGTGAATATGTCATTTTGTACCTAATATGTGTTGTGACACTTTTCTTGCCGGGAAGCGATATGAGTTTTCCCAGAACGGATATGCCTTTGCGTACCGACCATTCATTCAGAAATCGACTTGATCCAGATCACCACAAAGAAAGAAGTGCAATTGAAAATTTACCCATAGATTTAGTAAATGATTTTACGATTGCAGATGCTCTTCATCTGTTAGATTTGGGTGTGATGAAAAGATGTTTACTGGGGTGGACTAATGGGAGTTTTAATTTTCAAACGAAATGGTCAGCAAGAGAAATTCAGGATGTTTCAAGAAAAATGATGGAATTAAAATTAACAACTCCAACTGAGATACAACAAGGAAGAATTTTTTTTTTTTTTGGAAAGCCGCTGAATTTAAAAACTTTTTGTTGTACTTCGGTCCAGTTGTGCTTAAAGAATATTTGTCATTTGAAGTATATCAACATTTTTTGACATTGTTTTGTGCCACCATTGTTTTCCACCATATGTTATTCTGATGCTTATATATCTTACTGGGACATAGCTGAAAAACTTTTTAATAATTATATCGAAAAATTTGCAGAAATTTATGGTCTAGACTCTGTAAGCAGTAATATTCACAATTTATGTCATATTGTTAATGATGTCTCAAGATTTGGTTCTTTACCTTCTCTAAGTGCATATCCATTTGAAAGCTTGCTATTTAGAATAAAAAATCTGTTACGTAAAGGCAATCAACCATTAGAACGAGTAGCGAATCGTATACAGGAGCTTTCAGAATTAAATAATGAAAACCAAAAATGTAACCAAACCTATCCCGTCACCAAATATGAAAGTTTCCTGGCAACAGGTGAAAAAGTATTTACTACTGTCAAAATGAATGGGAATTACCAGTTGTCCAGAAACATTAAAGATAAATGGTTTTTAAGTGTACATAATGATATCGTTGAAATGATGTACGCAATTTCTGTCAATGACAAAATTAAAATCGTTGGCAGGAATATCAAAAACAAATTTGATTTTTTTGAGCGACCGTTCAATTCTTCGCATATCAATGTATATGCAACATCACTTGATTATGAAGCAGAAGAATCAAGAGAATACAATTTGGAAGACGTAAAATGTAAGCTTTTATGTATGCTTTGCAACTCCCAAATGGTATTTATTCCTGTATTGACAACGTTAGGGGTAATAATAAAATGAAAACATAAGAAGAAACGATTTTTATTTCGAAATCACAAAATTATCACTGACACTTAACGCACTATAACTTTACTAGCATTAGCTAGCTACTTGCCACTAATAATCTACAGATCATTTTAAAGACCTGCTTCAATCTAGAAAAGCTACTTAATAATAAGTCTACCTAATCAGTTTAATATACATTCATATAAAGTGGTATAAAAATAGTATACTGAGTAAACCTAAATAGAGCAATAATAACAACAAAATTTTATAATTTTATATCCTGTTCACTGTCGTCTCCATCATCTATCAATCATAAAGATAATTTGTCAGCATATTCGTATAGTTAATCACTGTTTGTACTTTTGCAGCACAGTACATTAAGTAAGTTATCAGAACTGATATTCATAATTTTGGTTTCATCTTTTAGATCTAATATCTTGTTTTTTATTTTCACGTCAGAGAGTATCACTATTTTCGATGATTTGTCGGAATATTTTTTTTGTGTCTGGCGTATTGTCGTCTGTAAAAGGATAAAGTTAATTTCGTTTGAATAAAGAATTTAACTGTCTTCTCCACAAAGTTAACAAAGCATTGGCTCTCCATACCATACTTTCGTCAAAATCTGACTTGAGTGTTTGTGTCTCTGTTGTGTGCGTGTGCACGTGTGTTACTTTACATAATGAGCGTATAGGGGAGTGTGCTGTGTGTTTATGTGTAAAAGCAATTAAAACAAATTATATAAGTACCGATGTCATTTTCTTTTTCATCTAACTGATCCTCTGTTTCAGATTCATATTTTCTTGTGTCCTTTTGCATCTCCAGATTTGTATTTATCACTTCATCTACTATATTTGGCATTTTCAGGTTTATATTCATGTCTTCCTCTTTTTCTTGATCTAAACTTTTATTATGTGTAGTAGTATTCTTTCCCGTTTCACTCCTTTTTTTTTTCGATGTACTTGTGTTCATTTCACCCCTAAAATGAAGCACATTGAATGATCTCAACTTCGACGCATTAAATTTACCTCATCGTATTCTATGGTAACTTAAAAGTCTTGAATAAAACAATAAGCTAATACAACATTAGAAAGCTAGTAAAAACCGAGTTCTTAGATATTTGTACAGATATTTGCACACCAAGCGTAGCAAACACTATGGCACCTCATGTCATTGTGATAGGTGTGACTTGGTAACAAAAGTGTTACGCTTGATGTGCTGTTGTCCGTAGGTACATACACTAATGACAAAAACATAGTTGATTACTATATAGGTATACTATATAAATTCGATTAAATATTCTTCATACTTACGATTTTCTTTTGATTCTTTGGCCACTATGCTTTATGGCACTATTTTGGAGAAATGAATCCGCTTCTAAAGATGTACAAGCGCTATCAGCAAGATGTACAATTTTGTAAAAACAATTTCTTATATTTGTCGGAGATAGCTTACGGTTGGGGTTGAATCTTCATCAAAAATCAAATTCACTCAAAATCAAAAGTCGTTTATTCACTTTAGGCTGAGGATCAGCACTTTTTGAATGTCGAAATTACATAAGACAGTCCCCCAAAAAGCCCACCCTTCGCCACTTCCTAGTGTTTTTGCTGGGAAGAAGAAGTGGCGGAACAAACTCCCCAGCAACACATCTGTCTGATAAGTTAACACATAGTCGAACATGATTATCACATCGTTATCGGTTACAAGCAGAAATGTTTCTTCAGGATAACTTAACCGTTACATTTTAACACTTTACAACGAAACGAATAACAGTTCGTATAGTGGAGGTGACGTTGTCTCCAAGACGGCAGGATGATAAGAGAGCTGTCGTCGTAGCGTTCCTCCGTTTTATAGGCTCCATCGTAGCACGAAGTTAGCCGTCATCGCGACGGTGCAGTGTTGTCATCTCTCGAAACACGTGCTGCTTTTCGTTTTCGCTCCATACTATTGACCGTCTCCGACACGGCCATCCTGCGTTACACACGACCTCGTGTGTTAATCTGAAGCAAAAGAAAATACCACACAGTATCATTCACGCTCGGCCAGATCTGACCTAAATAACTCTGACTCAATAAAAGTATCATGTCTTTGAACATTTTTATTCTAAATGCAAGAATGTAACTCCAAAATTCTGTAACACCATTGAAATTACAGAAACAAAACATAAGTGACTGACAATTGCTGCAAATTCTCCATGTACAACACATGTAAAAAGTAAAAAAAACATCCCTGTGACCATGAAATGCGACACACACTAAGTCAACTCCGTGACTACAAGTGTTCTATGGTAGTCATCCCTGTGACACCAAATTAACAGTCAGTCAACCCTGTGACTGAAGCGCAACACATGTGCGCACGCACACACACACATGTCAACCCTGTGACCATGTGAACTCAATGATTCAGTCATCCCTGTGACTAATCAATCAGACAGTCATCCCTGTGACCATCACATAATCTTACAAAGATTGTCATCCCTGTGACAATAACATACAATCACAGAGTCATCCCCGTGACCATCGCACACAAAATTAACAATAATTGAACTAATGAGGTACCTAGAGTACCCGCAGCAATGTCAGGTGAAGGTTCTGAAACGCCTTCATTATCACATTTCGGTAAATCACAGTTGTCATTTAATTCAATAATTACTTTAGCTTCTGGCGTTTTCCTAACCCAGGTGGAACATCGGTTTTAAGTTGAATAAAAAGAATTCCTGTCATTAATTAACGAGGTAATTATCTTATTGGTACTTTACATCATCCTCATCAAGTTGGTCACAGCGCACTGCGCACCACATTAGTCATTACAAAAGGTTCAACTACACGTTAAAAATATTAGAAAACTCAAAGCACAACTGACGCAATCACCGCACTATCTCAGAAGAGACACCATCAGACCAGATAAACCAAAATACTTAAGCACTACGCGTGATGTTTGGCTACGCATAGCCCTCCTCCTAGTAACCTCCAGTTACCATCTTACTCATGGTTTCCACTGAAACCCGACCTCCGCCAGAGTTGACTGCCCACCACGTACTCACGGACTACATACCGATTTTTACTGAGCTACGGTTGCACGACAACCTCTGGTACGGTCTCATCCATCACGTAAGCTTAAAGATTTCATTTCCACAACTACTTTACTAAAATCTTGTCAGTTATACTCTGAGCATGTGCGTTAGAAATACAGTAACAGTACCTAAGTCAAGTTACCTCGTCAACTACCGCAACCTAGACAATTAAATGACCATTGCTTGCGCGGAGCCTTACTAAATAAGCACCCTTATGACCTTGAACGGTCTCAAAATCAACAAGATCAGACTAAATCGACCGGAAATCTATTAAGTTTTGCATTTGCACGATTCAACCTCAGTTTTACGTTTGCCTAAAGTTATGCCTCAAAAATCGAAACTCACTAATTCTCATTCTTCAGTTTGAATTAATAAACGACTTTATCAAGTATTCACATGCTAGCAGCCACTAAAACATCCTAGGAACGTCACAAATCGCTAAGCAGGAATCTTATCCGTGGCCTGTGGCTTTTCACTAAGCCCCAACAAACCTCCAGTTTGTCACTATGCATTCTCATCAATGCCGAGTCCCACGGACTCTAGGTCTCTACAAGACCCCGACCTCCGCCAGTGCCACTCGCAATACCGCGTATCCACGGACTACTTCAAGCAGATACCGATTTCTACTGGACTACGGCTACGAGGGGCTACTGGTACGGTCTGACCAGCCGACCTAAGATTCCCCACTATCACTCGATTCAACCTTTTCTATTTTACTTAGAATTTGGCCCTCAGGCATCCGCCTTCCTTTCATGTGCGTACTTGCAAATACGTTATGAATGATCCCTTATATTTGGGGCCTAGTTTAGTATGTTTCGTTCTGTTACCTACAGTTCATTGCTAACTGAATTTCGATTAATGAGTCTTGCTAAAAACTACTATCATCTGTTTTGATCGCTGTAAGAATCGACTTAGGATAGGAACTATCAAAACACGTTGAACCTGTTTGTTGGCCCTAAGTGAACTGACTAGAATGACAAAACCTTTTATTAACACTTAAGCACTCGTATGCCAAAAGCTTTGTCTCGAGTGGATCCACGTTCCATATGACGGGTTAACTCGCAAAACATTGTCTTAGATCCGCAATGTACGCGTCAGTGTACCAAATAAAGCTAAGATATCTTTAACCGCCCTCATAGTACTACTAGCAGACTACCAGTATCGATAAACCGGAACAAACAAAGGAACTTATTTGGTTAATGCGTCTATTAATACGAAATGCATTCCCTTAAATCTTGTTTACCGCTCAATTTTCCAAACACGTCACGTTGGTAACGTTTATTTACCTACCGAGTTTCAATTGTCACGACTTCTATTGTTATCACGAAGTAACAAAATATGCCTACGTAAACAGACCCAGGCAAAACGCTAAACAATACTTCGATCGCATTATTGTCAATTTAACGCATTAAAATAGCCCTCTGCTAATTTAACTTCCAGTAGCCAATCTACGCGATGCTAAAAGAATATTCATGACGTTAAGTTCTCTTAACATACCCGCGGTATCGACGCTGTTTAAAAAAAGAACATTTTTGTTTAGTAATAACTAACGAACATTTTGTCACGGTTGATTGTGATAAGTACCCTGTTTAAAATATTTTGCGAACGATCATCACACCTATTTGAAATGATTTATTATCTTATTGTACGCGCTACCCGCATGTAAAATAAACTATTGGCACTATTTAAAACTTCGCAAATAATTCGTTCGGTACTAGGTCTATGTTTGTAGTACTATCTAGGTATGATTTTTACACAAACGTTCGCATTGACCTTCAAAATTGCGATTAGTACTGCTTGGAAAGAAAACATTTTGGTTCCAAATTCAAACAAAAATGACACGACTCACCGGATTGTTGTCTGCAAGTGGGTACCAGCTATTTCACGCGCATTTGTAGGCCGCACTGCCGCCCGAGACGCGCTGCCAAGCCGCGCCACCGCCAGTCAAGTGGGAAGCAAGTTCTTTATGCCACTTCTGATGTCGGAGATAGCTTACGGTTGGGGTTGAATCTTCATCAAAAATCAAATTCACTCAAAATCAAAAGTCGTTTATTCACTTTAGGCTGAGGATCAGCACTTTTTGAATGTCGAAATTACATAAGACAGTCCCCCAAAAAGCCCACCCTTCGCCACTTCCTAGTGTTTTTGCTGGGAAGAAGAAGTGGCGGAACAAACTCCCCAGCAACACATCTGTCTGATAAGTTAACACATAGTCGAACATGATTATCACATCGTTATCGGTTACAAGCAGAAATGTTTCTTCAGGATAACTTAACCGTTACATTTTAACACTTTACAACGAAACGAATAACAGTTCGTATAGTGGAGGTGACGTTGTCTCCAAGACGGCAGGATGATAAGAGAGCTGTCGTCGTAGCGTTCCTCCGTTTTATAGGCTCCATCGTAGCACGAAGTTAGCCGTCATCGCGACGGTGCAGTGTTGTCATCTCTCGAAACACGTGCTGCTTTTCGTTTTCGCTCCATACTATTGACCGTCTCCGACATATTTATATATTGCATGAAAGGTGGTTTAGAACAACCTTTTATACCTTTCCAAGTAAAATGGCTCAGAAGTTCGTCAGTAAAAAAAGATTTGGTTATTTGCAGTCCAATCTTGCCAATTTTGTGAGTGCCGCTTGTGCCAGAAATTTTAGAAAAATTTTTGACCTGCAACACCATACACACATACACTGTTTTGATTTTATTTATTTATTCAGCCAAAAAAAATAAAACATAAAATATTTATTTTGCCAAACAATGTTGATATTAGTAAACATACCAATGCTTTTCCGAAATCTGCATTGATTAGTTCGCTTTCCAGTAAGTCTAGCTGCTCTACAGAGTTTATAGGGAATTCGATATTTTTTTGGGTTATCACGTCATCTTCCTTTTTTTTGTGCTTGCTTTCACAGTAAAATCGTTGTTAGAGAAGCTTTTAGATTTCAATAAATCAAATATTTTATCTAGCTGAATTTGCATTACAGCAAATCCTCTTTTTGTTTCCAGTTCAACTAAAAAAAAATAGATCAGCATTTATAATTATGTATGAATCCTGACAGTTTCCCCATGAAATAAATGTTAAAGAGTTTCGTCAGCTACATCCATGGCATAGAGCTAAATCAAATTAGATTGATCATCGTTTCCATTTGCAGCTGTATCATCATCAATTCTAATATCTACAACTACAAAATAACACCTCTTTAGGTTTATGTCAAGTGGTGAAAGTTATTCTACAAGATTTACATAGTTACATAGGTTAAAACTACTTAGAGCAAGTAACATAGAAAATGTAAAACTCTTACGATTTTGGAAGCGTTGAATTGTTTCCTTAAGAATCTCGTTTTCGCTGGATAGAGCACTATTTTGTGATATGAGATCGTTCAAGTGATTAAATTTCATAGTAATTAAGTTTGCTTCACTATGTTCAGGGACAGGGTCTGGATTCGTTGTCATACTATTCTCATTCGTTATTTTTGTAACGTTGTTAGTTTCGATATTTTGTAAAATAATGTAATTTAATGGGTCATTTTCAACAATTGTATCTTCTTCCAGGTGATTGTTAATTTTCTTGTCTTCTGTAACTGTTTAATTTTTTTCCATTATTGTGTTTTGTTTTTCAATAACTAAATCGAAATTTGCGTTCAAATCTAATAAATCGGCTGTTACAGACATTAAGGTAGGATGATTTCTGTTAGTTTCTCGATTTTTGTGATATCTGTAAAAGGTAATTTATAGTTAGACAGTAGGTCAGTCAGCGCCAGACATACCTTAGCATCGAGGGTCACCAAAAATATCTGATTTCCATAAATTCAATTTTATCTACGCAACCAGAGTAATCATATTTTTGTTAGCACCCTTAGTGTTTAATAAATCTAAGTAACCACCCACGTGACTTGACGGGCTGCTCATCTCAATGAAGTTCAGACAACCAGGTCGGGTTAAAATTACAATAATAAATATCTCGGACTCTCACACCAATTATCTAGCCCCAAACTAGGCAGAGCCTACGTGGCCAGAGGGTGTACTAGGGATTTTAAATAACGGATAAACATACTTATGTACATTATAAATATCCATGATTGCCAAAAAAACTCGGATTTGCGCGATCACAGCCAAAACAACTCCTTTTCTTCCCCATCTTTCTCAACAGTGCACTCTATTATCGGTATCATCCTTGGCATAGATTACGGACGCGATCTCAATCCGAATTTAAGGATTACATTGAGAGCGTTATTCAAACTGCTTCCAAATACCCAACTCTAAAAAGCTACTTATATAATTATATCATTATTATATTTCTTTATGGGTTTTTTTTCTGGTGGGAAAATCATCAAATGACATCCCCGCTCTTGGGCGGAGCGGAAGATAGTGTCAGACTCTTACTGACTAAAAACCCACTCCTGTTCCTTCTCTTCTTCCAGTAGGCTTCGACCCTGCTGGGCCCTTACGATTTGATGACATCTCCTTGAGGCGCGCGTGGAACAATACGCGCCGTCGACGACTTGGGCTCGGTCCGGACGGTCACCGGATGGTCGGACAGAGAGCTACCCATTGCTCGCTGTCCGCAAGCCCGTGCCTACGGTGGCCGGAAATCGGGATCGGAATCCCGGCGGCGGGGGCGAGAGGCCCGTTGCCTCACGCGGTCGGCCTCCTCCTTCACCAGCATTACTGCTTCGCAGAAGGAGGCGACCGCTTGCCACTCTTCCTCGCTCCGGACCATGGCCTGTACCAAGGCCCGGCGCGAGAGATAGCCTCCGCCGATCGCCCCCACGAGGGCACGGCGTTGCTTTTCCCAGGCGTGGCACACCTCCAGCGTGTGCTCCACCGTGTCCTCCGAGCGGTCCACACAGTAGCGACACCCGGGCGTCACTTCCGCAGGAACCTCCCGAACTTACCGTGTCCGGTCAGAACCTGCGTCATGCGGAAGGTGAGGACGCCGTGAGGTCTTTCCAACCATTCCTCAAAGAGGGGACTTACCGCCATAATTGTGGCGTGCCCAGCACTGGGTTGCGACAGTCGCTGTCGCCATTTCACCATGAGATCCCGCTGGAACTCTGTCCGCCATGCTGCGACTTGTCGCGGCATATTTGAAACCGGCGCTTTAGAACGTATAATAAAGTATACAGGGAGCTGCAAGTATCAATAACACTGTGTACATTAAGAAATACCTAACACGGTAACGTTTACGACACACGGTTAAGACACAGCGTCGTAAATTAGAAACCGAATGTTACTGTGTCGACTCTTCCCCATTTTTAGTTGCAGCGACTACTCTAACATGGAACGGCGACGAGATTATGTGTCGAGAATAAATCAGTGTACACACTAGGTGTGGAAACCGTTACGTTATGTTCCCAAAAATGGCTATATGGGTAGTTATATAATGAAGTGACAATTTTGCTACATTACTTGGCTCAATATAATATTTTAATAACTGATTATCAGTATTGCCGACTTTCTTAAAATTACTTATTACAACTGATAGGAAACCTTCAGTTTTTTTTGGTGCTAGTTTATGTTTAGGAGCATTACAAATTTCCTTACAAAAGAAAGAGAAAACAAACAAGGTGTCCCACAAGGAAGTGTGTTAGGCCCTCTTTTATTCATCATTTATATAAATGACCTTCTAAAAATAACCCAAAATCCTACTATACTTTTTGCGGATGATAGTACTATTGTTTTTAACCGACTTCAAAAAAAGGAGGAGGTTCTATGTTCGTGTGTATGTATTTTTTTTTTTTTTTTATGTATGTTACCTGATTTCTCCGCCATTTGTGGACCGATTCTCGAAATTCTTTTTTTTTGAAAGAGTAGATTCCTGAGGTGGTCCTATTTTAATTTGGTGAAGATCTGGTGCTGATCTTCGGAGATATACTACGGAACCCTTCAAAAATAGACGGCAAATCTATCGTGATTGCTGGAATCGCTTGGATGTTTATTGTTTATACAACATCATGACGTATCATCAAGCCTGTATGCTCAGAGGGGTAGGCAGATGTGTTCAATATACCTAGATTTCGACAGTTAGGTATGTTAAGTTTTATTTATTAGGGTTAGGTGGATAACCCTATTATAATGACATGTATTGTTAACAATTAACAGTATAAAATGAATTCATGGCAAATGTTTGTATGGGAACAACTAAAAATGGAAAAATAAAAAACTTTTTTACAAAAAATAAAACCGACTTCAAAAATAACACTAAACGGTGTAAAATAACTCTAAATTCGGAAGTCGGTGGCCCATCAAGAATAAGACAAAAGTACTAAAGCCACAGACTTCCGAATTTAGAGTTATTTTACACCGTTTAGTGTTATTTTTGAAGTCGGTTTTATTTTTTGTAAAAAAGTTTTTTTACAAGTAAGGACAAAGTATCCCTAGAACAAGACATAAATAATACTCTTAGTGATACTATAAACTGGCTAAATAATAACAATTTGAAAATGAACTTAGACAAAACTAAAATAATGATATTTCGCAATCGTAAAGCCCAATTTAACAACATTAATATACACTATTCAGGGAACAAAATAAATGAGACAGCAACTACAAAATTCTTAGGCATTGACTTTAATTTGAATTGGAAGACCCATGTAGATACTTTAAATCAAAAATTAAACAAACAATCATACGCCCTACATATGCTGGCTAAAACGGTAAACACCTCTGCGGTACTTGCAGCATACCATGGTTACGTGGGATCCTTGATAAAGTATGGTATTATATTCTGGGGTAATTCCACCAATAGGGATACGGCATTCAAAGCACAAAAGCGGTGTATTAGAGGTATGTTTAGTATAAACCAGACTGATAGCTGCAGGCCATATTTTGTCAAGCACAATATATTAACATTACCGTGTGTTTATATTTATGAGATTGCTAGTTTTGCAAGAAGTAACCAAAATCTTTTTGATAAATACATAAGTAAGCGGCATAGTCACAAAATCTGTTGCAAATCCAGCAAGACAGCCTTATTTTCGAAAAGCATTTTCAGTATGGCGCCGCGTATATACAATCACTTGCCAAAGTCCATACTAGAAACTTCATTAATTAAGGCTTTCAAAATGAAATTAAAAAGATTCTTGCTATGTAAGTGTTACTATAGTGTTCAGGATTATTTAATGGAGGATGTAAGGACATATTGATGTAGTACTAGTGCACTAATTTAATTATTAATATTATTACTTTGACATTTATTTACAGATATATCTTGACATTCTCGTTTAAAACATGACATTTCATATTTTAAGTACTTACATTATTCTTACTTTAACATTTACTCACAATATTAACATTATTATATAACAATTGACACTTTAATCTTTAATTATTCTGTATAAGTGACGTTGTGTAGTATGTTGTATGAAGTTTTTGTTATTAGCTTTGGATTTGTACGAATAAAACTATGTAACTTGTATTATTTATGAAATTTTGCGAGAGAATGTTCTATGATAGCCATATAATTTGCATGCCTCGAGGTGTAATATGGTTGGTCTGTGCAATTTTTTTTCAACAACTTTATGTAATTACTTACCCATATTAGCAAATAAATGACTATGATTATGATTATGATTATTAGCCTTTATAAACTTAAGGTTTGTGCCAACTGAAGACAGTTTGGATTTCTTCCAATAGCAGTTAATGCTGGTAGTTGGTGGGTCTTCACTTCTCCTGTGCAGCCATGCCAAAAAGGCAATAGCATGCTTACACCCTCCTTAAAAAGAAGAAAATCATTACATATTTATAAAGCATTGAATAATATATGTGTAGATCAATAACTACAATAATATGAGTAAGTACTCATGAAAATAACTGTAAGTACTAAGAAAGTCACAGCTATAATTTAATTTGATATTTCCATCGTACTAAAAGTTGATGATATTTATATAGATAAAAGAAATGCAAGCTTGGACATAATAACAATATACATTATATCAACACCTACCTAAGTGTGCTAAACAATCTTCACAGTTAACAGAAACAATATTTTCTTCAGTTTCATTGCAAATAGCTGTCACAGCATAGCATTTCTGTCGCACGTTATGCTCAGGTGTTATTCGAGCCTTAACCATACAGATCCCATCCCCGTCTCTTTTCACTTGCACATATCCTATTGCTGAATCTCCATAAGATTCACGTTCAGATCTGTCAAGAATCATGTACACATATATAAGATATAAATTGCTACCAAAACACAGATAGTATCTAAATGAACTTGATAGACCTTAATAACATTGCATGTGTATCATAGTACCTATGTGTTAATGGCAAAAATGTGGTGTCTCTCTTCCACAAATGCCATAGAGAAGAGTTGAAGTTGGACATTGCATGTAATTAGTTTTAGCAATGATATAGGTACAGTATATAACTAAGCAGCTTTATTGAACATTTGTTTGTTTAATAATAGCAACTTAGGTTATGTTCACTATTTATATTATTAGGATTAAAATGTCTGAAATTAACGTACATATTGTGTTATTATAGAATAATTACCTTGCAGCTTTCACTCCTTTTACTTCAACGGATGTAAAATTTAAATTTAAATGAAAATAAGACGACATCATGAAAGCATCTATTTTTGGCAGATTATCAGATTGTGCTTTTTAACCCCCGACGCAAAAAGAGGGGTGTTATAAGTTTCACCGCTATGTGTGTGTCTGTCTACTTTTTGTAAATATCTCGGAAATGCCTTTGTCGTTTGTGTTAAATCTTTTGAGGTAGTATATAGACATGCCATCGAGTATTTTAAAGATAATTTGATGAAGACACAACAATGTTAAATTGAGTACAAGTGTCCATAGCGCCGTGGGCATTCTCCAGACTTACCGATGGTATGATATACCACCATTTGATACATTTTTGGTTCTGCTATCGTTTTTACACTCCAGAACAGCACAATAAGGCATTTTAGTATTTTTTTTCATTCAGTATTTGGGTCGCAACCAAATTTTTTTTATGTAATTCATAATTTTGTGCATTTTGAAAATTTCCACATTTGAATCTGAATTAATATACTCCCACCATGATTCAAGCATTTCTTTCGGTAAAAGTGGTAGAACCGCACAGAGAGATATTACTCTTCTTTCTGGCTTTGATTTACCGAAGTTCATGAGTTTTGCGTTTTTCCACATACATCTTACCCAATGGTAATAACAACCCATAACATGTACACTAGGAAACATTTTTAAAATAGCATTTATTGCTCCTATTACAATGTACCTACCATCAATGGTTCCCATTGCGGCAGCTGTAATTTTATCATTTGAAGCACAATATCGTACGTGTGTTCTTTTTTATCAGGCATTAAAGCGTATATAAGAGGTTTCACATTAGTATATTCAACGGAGCTACCAAGATCACCATGTATTATATTATATAATTGAAAAAATGGTTCAGGGCAGCTTTGGAATGTTGCATCGATGAAATATTTTTTCACAGCACCAATTAAATTTCCAGATTCTGGGGTGCAAAAAATTCGATGTCCTTGATAAGATAATCAGCTAATATTAAGTCTGTAAACCTTTGAGGAATCTTAATAAATTTCAGTCCCGATTTTACTCTGTAATTTTCTTACTCTCGCTTCTTTGTTTCTATCAGTGTATAGTACATGTTTTATATTAGAAAATTCAGGAAATGAGTCTATTACAGTCTTGTGTTCATGGGCCTTGGTTACTACTCTCTTCTCCTGAAATTTAATTAATTTACTTACAATGCAATTGCAAGAGTACCAAAAATATAATTACACTTTTGTTTTCTATAAAAACATTGCTTCAAACCGTTTTCTTCGTGTCATTCTTACTATTGCATTATTTCCTAGTTTTAGCGGCACGTTATTGAGAATGAGTAAGATTGATATACAGTCGTGAGGACAAGGGACGAGTCACTAGAGTAATGCTTTGCTTACCACAATGGTCACCGTCCCAGGACATTTAAATTTTTTCCAATTGCTACATCTCCACTTCACAGACCCATCTTTGTTCAAGGTGTGTTTATAGAACTGGTAGTTATTGTAAAGTAGGACCCACCTTTTCTTTAAATAAATTCCATTTCGGACATAATCTTAATTTTTGTGACCAGACGTGACGATTGACAATATAAAATATTTTTTTCTGATGCATTAATCATCATAAAACCATAAGTGGCCAGAGATATTATGTATAGCAATAAAGAGGTTTTAATTGATATCATCATAGTACAAACCAAATGCCTACCAAAGAGTTTTTATCTTACTTACCTGGGAATACGAGAAGGGACCACGGATTTTTCCAGTATTATAGGGACCACGAAGAAAAAAAGTTCCGTGGTCCCTTCCAGGCACTACGAGAAGGGACCTCATCTTAGGGGAGGGAAAATTATAATCGCTTAAGAGCGAAATATCGCCCTGATTTATCGCTTATGGTAATCCATCATTTTTGCTGATGTGTGTAGAATTCGTGAAGTTAGGGTCGGTAGTTAGGCCGTGTAGATTCAGAAGCTTGGCTCTATCCTATACTAATGAAATATAAATAATATGTAATTTCGAATATTAAGTGTAGTTGCAATAACTTCTGAGAATAAAATAGGTCTGTTTATCAAAATTTCATACAATTACATGTCGTCAAATTAGAATCTAAAAACTTATTTTTTCTAAAATTCAATGACGTTGCGGAGGCTGTGTCTGTTAATCAAATCATATTGCATTGCATGGAATAATTTAAGACTAAAAGGCTTAAATTTTTCACTATTAGATCACCCTCAACAAAAAAAAGTTATTCGCTCCACCCTAGTAAACACGCGACTAGAGCGCAGCGTGTGTGCCGCGTGCATTCTCCACGCGACGCTCACGCAGCAAGCTCGCGGCCCGCGTGCGGTGCCCACGCTATTCATACGCCCGGGATTCGCGCACCTCCAATGCTGGGTCAGCCTAAACTAATTAACTAAAAATGAAATAAATATTCAACAACTTTCACACAACGCCTTCTAGTCCCAAGCTAAGCAGGTCTTGTGTAATGGGTTCTAAACAGCTGATAATCATACTTATACAGGGTGTCTCAATTAAATGGGTCAGTATGGGAAAGTCTGAAACTATAAGACATACGAAGATCTGTTCTGAGGAACCATGTCATCGATTTTAATCAAAAGAGAAACTGCATTCATACATTTTAAAAAACCTCTGTACTCCGTTCGGGAATCGAACCCGGTTATTTTGAAAAAAAAAAACCTACACTATTTCTATTTAAATATCGATTGTGTAGGTCTTAAGCAGTAAATGTCTGTATGAAACATGATGACTAAAATGAATGAAATGCATTGTTTCCACATACTTTAATTTACTTTAGTAGGTGCTCGAAGTGACCACCGCCACCGCCTGCCGTGAGACATAAAAGTATCAACACGAGGATCAGTAGGAACAGGTTTAGACTTTTACTACTTACGTTCTCGTACCTCAGCGAGGCACCCTCGACGAGGTATGAGTATGGTTATTGGGCAAGAGTGACGTTATGCCCTCCTCAAACTCCGAGGATGAGGTGGAGCTTCTTTCAGATGCCCAAGAGCTCGATGACGAAGATTGTCCTCCCCCCGAAGCAACAAAAACGTCTTACTCACGATTCTCGACCCTTACTTACCGGCTCCATTTTTTTATAAATTTACACTGCCACTGCTGTTTCCCGTCCCCACTAAAAATACCTATTACGACTCAATATGCATTTTCATGCAATACTAAAGAATCACAAGTATACAATGGCGCCAACAGGTTAAATAGGCGGTAATTAAAGGATAAACCGTCCTGGAAGAAAAAGGGAAGATATTCTATGTATAGTTACAAAGTAAGGATGGTATTCTCGATTTTCTACAGAATCATTGGACTGCTTTTTGATATTATCATTATTGAGGTGTTTTCGAAGTTTCGAAGCCATCTAATGGCCGGTACACACGACAACGATTTATCGTAGCGATTTGACTGCGCAGTCCGTTTGATCAGTTTATCGAACGTCCATAGTGTGTCTACACGTCTACGATATCTGCGTCGATCGTCAGTTCTCGGCAGAAACTCTGAAGAAAAACACGTCATTCGTGATGGAAGACGATGACGCGCTTGCGCTAGCCTGGCTTGTTTTGTGCAAAAAGAAAAGAAAATCACGTAGTGTGTGGTGTAAGGATTGGCTTCTTAAAAGAAAGTCATACTCTCACATAAATTTATTAAACGAGTTGAAATTTTCCCCGAAAGACTGGCACAATTATTTGAGGATGAATGAAGAGACTTACTTGCACCTCCTGTTTTTAGTTACACCGCTAATACAAAAAAGCAATACCGTGATGAGAGAAGCAATAAGTCCTCATGAAAGATTGTCTGCAACTCTGAGGTTTTTAGCTACTGGTCGCTCGTACGAATGTATGAAGTTTTCTACGTTGATATCAAAACAGGCTCTCAGTCAAATCATTCCTGAAACTTGTGATGCTTTGTACAAAGTTCTACAGAAAGATTACTTAAAGGTAAGTTTTGCATAATATATAAAAATATTATAAGTAATATAGAAATCTGTTTATTTTACAATTTTTTTGGGTTTTTGCTTATATCTTTTGAAGAAAGCTAAAAATATCCCGCAGTTCCCTAAATAAAATGGTAAAGATTTTTTTAAAGAGAAAAAAAACTCGCTACAAAAGCTTTTCTTCAATTTAACGAAAAAGTAACAAGCTTTTGGAAGGAGTTTCACTTTTGCAAAAAATTCTTCACTATCTTATCTACAGAACTACATACCTATTAGAAAACATTTTTGATGATGTTGATGGTATGAAGAAAACACAATTGTGATCGGTAGTTTTTATTAATTAAATCATAAGAATGAAATAGTGATTGAAAATGATGATTTAAGAATGAAGAAATGGAATCTTAATAATAAAATACAAATCAATCACCACCAAAAGTATTTATAAATGAAGCAGCCGTAGAGAATCGTGAGCCTGGACATGTGGTTGATACGGTGTGTGGCTGAGTGGAGACAGTTTGAACGTTTGGTTGATTAGGTGATGCTTGAACGTGTGGCTGAATGGAAAAGGTTTCAGTGCATAGTTGATTTGATGGTGTTTGAATGTCTGGCTGAGAGGAAAAAAATGTATTAATAAAGTCTCTGGTTTTGACAGTATGTGAGGTAGTTAATTCACCCATATCGGCTAAAAACAATGTCTCATTAATAATTTTCTCTGCAATAATTCTCTGCTGTCTTGGTAATTCTTGTAATTTCATGCCTACACTTCGCCCATATACTTCAAAACGATTTTCCGGAAACCTCGGACGTTTAAAATGCTCATTCACACTTCGAAGTGCCTCTTCATACGCATTCTTCGTGGATTTTGAACGATTTGGTCGTAGCGTGCCTCTTTCAGAATCAGATCGGCCTGGTGTTGGTGTATCTCTTTCGACATCAGACCGGCCTGGGGTTGGTGTATCTCTTTCAACATCAGATCGGCCTGGGGTTGGTGTATCTCTTTCAACATCAGATCGGCCGGGGGTTGGTGTATCTCTTTCGACATCAGATCGGCCTGGGGTTGGTGGGTCTTGTTCGAAGTTAGAATCGTTGTAATGCGATGAGAAGTGTTCCTGTAAAAAAGAAATACAGGGTTTGGTATTCTCTTAGTCAATAGGCAAGGCAATAGTCAATAAGTTTTACGAAAAATTGGAAAATAATGATTTAAACATTCCTGAACAAGAGACATTGAGTGATAGTTCACGAACGCTGCCGTATGTTTTCGTAGCTGACGACGCATTTCCTCTTAGAAAAGATATGATGAAACCATTTCGACAAAATGATTTGGATAGTAGAGCGAAGAAGATTTACAATTACCGAACATCACGAGCACGTCGCATAGTTGAAAACGCATTTGGCATACTAGCAGCAAGGTTTAGAATTTACAGAACACAAATTAATATGTCAACTAAAAACATAGAGTCAGTTGTTAGAGCAACTTGTGTTTTGCACAACTATTTGATGACAACATCATTGTCTTCATATGCTTCGTCAGATTCTTTTGATAGAGAAAACTTTGAAGAGGGTAGAACGTCGTCAGGACTTACAACAAGAAGATCAACACTTGAACCATTACAACGTAATCGTCAAGGAGATTCTGAGAGAACAGCAAAACAAATAAGAAATGAATTTATGAGTTATTTTGTGAACGAGGGAAAAGTCTCCTGGCAAGATAATTTTATACATTAATTAATAATAATAATAATAACCCCGCAGGGCAGCTTGTGGCGAGCTGTTGGGCAGTAGCGACCCCACGGACCCGATCTCCCGGGAGAAGTCTTGTTCCTCATCTCTGGCTTGCCTTTATTGGCCGGCCAGAGTGAGCATTGACGAGGACCGGAGCTCCCACCTCTTTCTTGCCTTAGTTGGCCGGCTAGAGTGGAGATTCGCAAGAGCAAACGTGCTCGGAGGAAGGAAGCATTCCAGTAAGGTGCTGGTAGGGATCTTGACCGTACTTCCGGGATTGTCCTGATAGCCGTGGAATGCCTCTCCACTCCTCAAGCACCTCAGGTTATGTTGCCCTCTTGTCGCTACGTCACTGTGTGCTAGCGGCCGTTTCAGAGGGCCCATTACTGAGTGTGCAAGTCACCCCCTGCCATTTTATTCGTGTATTATAAAGCATTGATGAGGCAGGGGCCATAGTCCTTCCATAGTTCTAGGTAACCAGTTCACCTTATCCACCCCTAACCTATAGCCCAATATATTTGTTGTTTTAGTCTACAATAGTCCTGCACTAGTCGTAGGTTTTCCTTGGGTGCATTTGCATAATGCATACAGGGAAAATCTGCGATTGGTGCCTCACTGCATTAAAAACGACAAAGGGCCTCTGCGAGTTGGCTTAGGCTCCTCGTACGCCTTCCAAAGGTCCGGAACCCAAGGGTTCCGAGAAATAAAAGCTCATAATAATAATGTTGCAAAAAATGTCGTTCCATTTATTTATTTTACTTAATCATACTCAAAAAATAATTATTAAAAAATAAATGCGAAAGTGTGTCTATCTGTCTGTCTGTTACCTAAAAATACATACACTCGAAAAATAAACAACTAATTAACCAAAAATAAAAAATAAATTAAATAAATTTATTAAAAATATTTAAAAAAATACCTATATGTGGTAGGGTACCTACTTAACATACCTACACATAACATAATGCAGACATACTTTCGTATAAATAAATTAAAATTTTAATAATTTATAAATCAATAAAGTTGTAAACAATGTATTTCTTGGAAATAAACATTTTGATTTTGGATAAAGTCTTACCTCATTTTCATCCTCCATATTTGATATAGACCGCCTTGGTATTTCCTCATCATATAAAAAATTCATCAAGTCGAAGTACCACAAACGAGGAACATAGACTTCATCGGTTCCAGCTCCGGATTTTAAGGACTTTTTGGCTTTGTTGAGTTCCTTCTTGTAAGAAGTCCGCATGTTGTTTATTTTCTTTACTACCGTCTCCCTATTGGCATTAGGATCAATAGGTTTATATTTAATAATTAGCCTATCGTACGCAGCATTTTTCTTGTTGCGGTCGTGATAATCTTTACTTTTCTTATTCCACAAGCAAACTTCATTTTTATAGCACTGGATAAACTCTTCCAATAACTCACGGATTCCGCTACAATCTTCTAGCGAAATGTTTTAACGTGCGCGGGCGCGTCCGCCTACACCAAGCCTTGCGAAGGAACTGAATGATTGGCCCGACTTCCGTACACACACTACGATAAAACTGTGCAAACGCGATCGACAACGATTTATCGAATAGATTTTAAACCTTGCTCCGATGGCTTGCACCAATCAAAAAATCTGCGCCGATTTTTGTACATACGTTCGATAAAACTGCGCAAATGAACTGTGCAGTTCGTTTGCGCAGTTTTATCGTTGTCGTGTGTACCGGCCATAATGGTGGTTCAAAACATCGAGATTGTTGTGAAATGACTGGTCGTTTATTTTAAATTACACTAAAAAATAATAACAACGAACATGTAAACATGACTGTACCTGACACTTGTCATTTCATATTTTGTGTGTGATAGGTTAAATTACATTTTCATAATGTATTGCAAAAGGAAAAAAATAGAACAGCATGATCTGGTGTACGATAATAAATCAAGAGATGATATCCCTAAAAGAGGGTACTATTCCGAGCTGGTGTCAGAATTATCCAAAGATGATCCGGCTAGGGACACTTGTGCGAAGAAACGAATGAAATTGATATTACAGGTAGGTAATCGAATAACCGTCGTATTTTTATTAAAACTGTACGTTGGAGCTGGGAGTAGGCACATCAATCAACTCTTCGATGTCCTGTGGGGAAAAGTTTACTGGGTTTTGTCTGTACCAATGATTTCAAAAGGAAGGATGCGCCCAACTGAATCTATATATATAAAAGAAAGTCGTGTTAGTTAACTCAAGAACGGCTGAACCGATTTAGCTGAAAATTGGCAGGGAGGTAGTTTAGAGCCAGGAGAAGGACATAGGATACTTTTTTATCCCGTTCGACATCATAAAAATAAATATCAAGAATATCGGTTGTCTCAAACATTTTTCAAACGCAGCGCCATCTTGGATGACATGACAGGAGTCACAGAGTAAGTAAGTTTAAGAGGCGGGACTTCCATACTTCCCATTAGAATCAATTTACGTGGCATTCCAATACCAACCACAGAACACAATAAATACCGATAGATACCACAAAGATGTCAAATAACAAGAGCACCAACCTAACGAACCAAATAGTGCTTAACAAACAGCTTTTTATCGATATCGATAAAATATGCAGGGTAAAAACCAAGGTTCCTACTAAATAATATTTTTTATTAATTTTAGGTAAGAATCGAATCCGTATTTATGAGTCCAATGTTGATGAGGGAATATTTGGTACTAATACAAGATTGGACATAAATGCGGACCCGAAATAAAATAAAAACTAATTCTTTTTCAAGTATTTTTATTACTATTTTGCGATGCCCTGTTGCTGTGATCTTTTAATAATATCGGCAGTTGAATCTTCAGCTTTAACAAAGCAAAGATTTTTAAGATGGCATTCATTCCTTATCAAAAGATGACTCAGACGAACCAGTAACATATGAAGCAGACGATCTTTGTGGTCACTACATATCCACAACAAATTGTCACATTTTGACAACATCATCGTAACGGCTTGCTGAGAAATATTTCTTTCATGAAGAATCGGTTTAACTTGAACTTCAAAGCATGATGTAAAAGCGTCGACTAATTTGCACAGATTTAATGTGGGATATGTAAGACTCTTTTTATCTTGCCACCATTCACGAAGTTGTATGTAGCTATACATTGATGACTGACATTGTTCTGGGTCTTTTATTTTTAGGCTTTGCTCACAATTGTCACATTGCCACCGCAGTTTTTTTAGCACCATTGAGGCTATATATCCTGCGACATATACAGTAGGTTGCTTTTCGAACGATTCGAACAAATTGTGTTCCATTTGGACATATTCCGTATCATCGTCTGGAAATTCGAAATCGTCAGGTAGGACAGCATCATCAACTTCGGGTAGGTGTAGAACGGGAATTTCAGCATCTTGTTCTAAAAGATTTTCAGGTGCCTGGTTTTCAAATTGAACGGCCTTTGAATTTTCAATTTGTTTAAAAAAATCTTCAAAATCAATAATAGCTTCATTATTATCGGCTTCACAGTTTGCTCCTCTACCAACTGGCGAACTTAATTTCGTCAAAATGTTGGATTTCAAAGCAGCTGTAAAATGATGACAAGTTGGGTTATTGTTTGTAGGGCAATGTTGTCGTATCATTCCAAAAAGGTTTTCTAAACAATCTTGATTTAACTGTCGAAGATTTAAGTATTTGAACCCTTTTGACTCAACATACTTCCAAATATCTTCCAACGATGACAGCAAAGTAACGTATCCCTGGACGCATCTTACATTCTTCAGTCTCAGAAAACTATCGGATTTGAGGAAATACATTGTATTCATATTTTTTTTATAATTTCTCCACAATTCAACGTGGTTAGTTTTCACGGAGACATTTTCTCTCCTGTTCCTGATTATGTCTTTTCTGGACGAGGGACCATTGGTACAGTCGAAAAGTCGATCAAGGCTTTCTACAATTTCTGCTGTCTCTAAGATTTCTTTGGCTTTGGCACTATCTCCGTACTTTTCAGCCATAAGTTTTAAGATGGCAGCAACAGTATTACTTAGAACTTGAGCAGCCAGCTTGACCTTCATTTTAGTTCTAAATGTAGGATTCACGTGTAGGGCTGTCAATTTTTTGAAGTGTAAAGTACTTTGATTTTTTTCTGCCACATCTAGCAAGTGAGACCACTTTCCTTTTTTTCCATTTATTACAATTTCTCCCCCATTATGGAAATTATTTCGGAGCGATTTAAATAAATGTGGAATGTCAAACATTATATAGACCTTCGTATCATTTGATAAAAAAATATTGGAGGTACTTGGGATGCCACACCACTTCTTCAGTAAATTTAAACTGCCAATATTTGTGGGCCCTTGGTCACATACTGTGGTAATCACGGTAATTCCAACATCAGTAACAGCCTTAATTACGTCTTTAATAAGAACAGCCAGGCTTTGGGTTGATACTGTACCTTTTACAAAGTAATATGCTACTGGTTGCTTCATTTTTTTGTGTAGACCTTGAAGCATGAACACCAAAGCATGATCAGCTATTTCTGAAGATCTGCGCTGGTTTTCACCTAAGTCTACAAATCCATTAACTTTGTCTGTCCTTGGATTGAATATAAGGCGCCTTTTTAAAGCTATCTCATCGAAAAGTAAAGCACATAACCTGTCTTTTTCGTTTAATTTTGCAACTTTCTGTTTAAGGTGATCCATAATAGTTTGACTGATACCTGGTTCTAACTCGATGCTTTGAAGAAGAGTTTGCAGTGTTCTTACGCTTGGTAATGCCATTAAATGTTGTAGATGTCTGTATGTGCGAGGTGACTTCTTATATATAGCAATAGCCAATGCTTTTTCTAAAGGAGTCCATCGTTTTCCTCCAGGTTTTTTGTCATGGTTGCGTATATATGCTTTTATTAGAGTTTTTAGTGCTAATGACTTGATACGAGGCATTATATTTCCTTCTCGTAAAACATTTATTTTGCGCTTGTACGAATTAATTTTTTTGATCAGTTTTCTTTTTCGAGGTGTCACTTCGAAATCTGAAATTGAATGAAACATTTAATTATTTTAAATAAATCTATTTATTTGACAAAGACGGCAAATAAATATAAAGGTGTATTACCTTTATATTTATTTGTGGACAAAACAAAATAGAATGCTGCTAAATACATGTCACCTCACGCAGAGCGTTCTATAGTTTTGTTCCTCTTAATTTCAAGTCAATTCAACCACTTAAAGTGGGTGGAAATCAAACAAACATTCAAACATTGCAAGTTAAATAAAAGCTTGTAAAAAAGCAAAAACAGTTTTAGATAGGTGCGCCATACGAGCTTAGAATATTGCCGCCACATATCTTTTATGTACGAGAATGCACAGAATTAAGTATACATACCTGAGCTTGTTATTTTTTTTCTTTTTGGTGAAAGCACTATCTTCTTTTTTATGCAATAATCATGGTCAGACAACTGAAGTCCTGAAGTGGATGGTTCTGTAAATTTTAATAAAAGTAATGAATGATTTGACCAAATGTTATTCACATCGTTTTTAGGGTTCCGAAAGGCGATGCCATTCGGCGCACGGGTGGTTTTTAGGAGGTGAGGTGTGGGGGCCCGCTTCCGCCACTCACCTTGCTCTATGCGCCGCCATTCGTTCTCGTGGCGTTAGCGCTACGCCACAGTATTAATACATTAGTATTTTTTATACTTTTGATTGCTTGACACTTTTATATGTATGCTTAATCAGAGATAATACTAAATTTTCCCTTTTTTCCTTCTCATAGAGAGGAGGCCTGTCCCAGCAGTGGGAACATTAATAGGATGATGATGATGACTACATTTACTATTGAAATTTTGCTAGTACTTTCTGTCCCTGTAGTGTTCAATAAAGTATATTGAAATGATTTTACCTGGGCTATGTGACTGTTTTCTTTTACGTGATTGAATTTCTTTCTTGTCACTTGATTCTTGAGCCAACAGCTGCTGCCCTGCTGTACATGAGTCTGAAAATAATTGCAACATAAAAATAGAATCAAAATCCTATAAATATTTAAGTTCTAAAAAGTTCAGCAGCCAAACAAAATTGAGAAAAAGAGATTGTACCTGAGTTACTAGGTCCAGCCTGGAATAATGAAGCTTCATTGTCGTTTATCCCTTGAGAGGTATTTGTCGTTGTAACGTCAATGTTTGAATAAATGTGACAGGAAAATTCAAGCAACATTTCATCAGGAAGTGGATCAGCTTTCAAATTTTTTGATGGTATAGCAAAATTTTTGAGGCGATTTTTTTTTTATTAAATGCTCTGTTGTCAAAGTGGTTTCCACAAACATATTTTAATGTATGCAACTTTTCAATGGGAACATATATTAAATCTTCTTTGCCCACAAACTTGACCCACTGTTTACATCTGAAATTTAAAAAATAAATAAATCAATGTTTCTTGGTTAAAATCATAAATATTGATACCGAAGATTGAAGTAGAAAGTGCATTGAGTGGTGACTGACCATAAACATTATTATTACTATAAAACTTATAGATGCACCTTTGCTCCGCTCAAATGTCCGGATCAAACAATTTTTGTTGGCTTATCATTGCCACTTTGTTGGTACAAGGAGTGTTAGGCACAAACACATAATGGCCAGGCTTTGCGTAGAGCTTACGAAGTGATTTTAGCGTACTCGGCACACAAAATAATATATGTAGCTGAATATTTTAAAGATTATGTTTTTAAATCCTGCAAAATTGCACAATCTATTCCGATCCTTGCTCATTAATGTAGGCACGCCATTCAAATATGTAAAACATTGTGCCCATAGTCTTTCACGCAACATTATACCTTTTTTTTTCAATGCTAATCAATAACGTTGTTATCGATATTTGGATAATACAGTTGCAGTACATCACTAGCACACAATCTAAATGAGATAAATTTGTTAATTTTATTTGTTCCTAGCCTGCTTTACTTACATAGGGTTGCAAAGTATCATAAATAAGTGCTTACCGGGCTTCATCTAAAGGAAATCTCGCCATAAACATCCTTTTTTCATGATTCGAACGACTTGCTCGATTTTCACAAATTTCACAAGTAATAAACCGTCTTTTCGGTGGCATTATGATTCAAAGTACACCTCTGATCACCCCGCCACTACTTTTGATGAGAAATTACACTTTAAACAATTAAAATCCACAATCAAACAAGCTTAAACATTCAAAACACAGAGCACGAAATGATGTTTAGACAAACAACATGACTGACACTTGACGGAAGAAAGAGAAACCGCATTGAGGGAGTGTGATAGCAATATCCACCATTATTTGCCACGAAAAGTCCATAGAAAATATTTTTGCTCCTAGTTTCGCTAGACTGACAGGAGTCAAACTTCCCAGTTCATTATCAGGTGACAATTTAAAATTGACAAGTCTTAAGCTAAACCCAAGAAGGTAAGGTTGTCAATTTATAATACGTACCTACGTTCTGAAATTTATTTTGTTACTAAACTTAGAGGTTTTATGTAGCATAAAAAAGTCTTATATTTCAGAAATCAATTTACGTAACTAGCAATGATGACAGAGACGAACTTTAATAATTCTTTGCAAATAGAACTTATTTTACTGTTAGGACTTTAATTAAAGTAGACCGGGAAAAGTATAGGCATAAATTATTGTATGTAACATAGAGGCAATAGTTCAGATTAAAATTATGAATTTAGTATTTTTTAGTAAGGTAGTTAGGTTAGATAGTTGGGTTAGCTATAGGATAGGTATGGTCAGTTAGGTTAGGGTATATATACATGTTGTAATTTAAAAGTAGTAGTAGTTATTATTGGTTTGGATTTATTTGTTGTCGTCTTATTCAACGTATGTATATCTAATACAAAAAAATGATAAGAGTAATAAATTGACTCTAAGGCGCAACGAAGTTTGCCGGGGCAGCTAGTATTTCATAAAAACCTTTTGTACTACAAGCAAAAATAGCGACATCTGTAATAACACATTCGAACTACGTGACTGCCGCATCGCACAAGTTTTCGACGTAACCTTGTTCGAGCGTAAGCGTTTTTTTTTCGTAATTAAAACAAATTTAGTGAGTCTCAGACTCTCAATGAACTTTATATTATATTAATTAGGTAGGTAGGTATTACAATATTAAAAGATATTATAGAATACGAAATAGTGTGCACATCCATGTAAAAAACATAGCAAAATTACTGTCCTTTGAATAAAACGATATTTTTTTGTCTCTCAGTTCCTCTCCCCGTGTTTTTCGTGATAGACTCGTGATGCATTCGGACATTTATATATTTCGTAACACCTTGACTGCCAGACTACCAGACACAATAGAAATTCAATTGTTTGAGGTCACCGGTGACCTACGTGGCATACAAAGTGAATGATGGCTCGAATAAGATGCAATCTATGATTTAATGTGGCCGGTTGATAAACAGAGTGCAAGTTTAAAACAGTAAAAGTGCTTTTTCCTACAAACTTTGCTAGAGTTTTTGTGGATAGAAACATATAGTCACTTTTAGCTATAAATTGGGGTCTATCACAGTATCTTATATTTTTTTTTGGTTTCTAAGCACACTTCAAACAGGTCAGGAGAAGGAAAATAAAGTCCAACCATTTTTGTTAATTCTATCAGCCTATGAAAAAATATTTTTTCGTTAGTCACTAGACTGTATATACAAATTTCACACTTAATGTTTTTCGATAAACTTCTGGCTACCCATACAGCAATTCACCCAACAATGAGTTCTATGTTCTCTAACAGGTGTCCGAAGACGTTTTCGATTGGATTATCCAAAGTATGCGATAATTGAGCACAGTTATATATTTTTCTAATGAGGGAATATATTTGACAAAAACTGTATTTCGTCCGCGAAGGTTACTACGTTTTTCTGTATAGATATCTTCTTAATAAAATTCTCGTGTCACAATGTTCGTTCCCATACTCCTCCGAAACGGCTTGACCGATTCTCATGAAATTTTTTATGCATATTCAGTAAGCCTGAGAATCGGCTACTATCTATTTTTCTAACCTGTAAGTGATAAGGGGTGTTCTCCCCAACTTTTTATTTTTTATTTTTTTGATAATTTTTATTTTTTTTATTTTTTTATATGTGGCATCAAAAAATACATACAATTCTAAATTTGCACTTTTTTATCACCAACCCTTGCTTTTTAATAGTCATAGCAGAACTTTTAATGACTTTTTGAAATATCACGAGGAAAGGGAAGAGGAGTGAGAGGGGAGTGGGAGGGGGAGAGGGGGAGGGGAGTCGAGTGGGGATCGTGAGAGGAGGAGAGATGGGGAGGGGAGTGGAGGAGGGATGGGTAGGGGAGTGGGGGAGGGATGGGGAGTGGGAGAGGAGGGAGGTCAGGACAAAGGGAAGGGGTGGAGAAGAAGGGAATGAGAGGGGGTGGAGAGGGGAGGGGTAGGGGAAGGGTGAGGTTAGAGGGTAAGGTAAAAGGTGAGGGGAAGAGGCAAGAGCCGGGTGGGGGAGGGAGGGGTGAGGGGCGGGGGAGGGAGGGAGAGGGGGAAGGGGTGAGGGAGAGGAGTTGATAAAAAATGCTATGCAATAGCTTTACCGCGGCAGTCTCCGAGTGCCACACGTCATTTTCTCTTTTTTTTTTAACCATTTAACCACAATGTGCCACAGCAAAGCGTGGCAGGGTACAGCTAGTTTTATAATAATAACTAGCTGCCCCGGCAAACTTCGTTGTGCCTTCGAGTCAATTTATTGCTCTTATCATTTATTTTATATTAGATATACATACGTTTAATAAGACGACAGCAAATAGATCCAAACCAATAATAACTACTACTACTTTTTATGTAGCGAGTCTCTCTGTGATCTTATTTAAACATTTTTGTGTTCGATAGAATTAAAATTACAACATGTATAATTATAACCTAACCTAACTGACCATACCTATCCTATAGCTAACCTAACTACCTAACCTAACTACCTTAATAAAATGCATTGATTTAAAAAATACTAAATTCATAATTTTAATCTGAACTATTGCCTCTATGTTACATATAATTTATACTTATAGTTTTCCCGGTCTACTTTAATTAAAGTCTTAACAGTAAAATAAGTTCTATTTGCAAAGAATTGTTAAAGATTGTCTCTGTCGTCATTGTTAATTACGTACATTGATTTCTGAAATATAAGACTGTTTTATGCTACATAAAACCTCTAAATTTAGTAACAAAATAAATTTCAGAACGTAGGTACGTATAAATTGACAACCTTACCTACTTGTCAATGTCAAATTGTCACCTGATAATGAACTGGGAAGTTTGACTTCTGGCATGTCATCCAACATGGCGCTGCGTTTGAAAAATGTTTGAGACAACGAATATTCTTGATATTTATTTTTTCGAGGACTTTTCATGTTTTTTATTAATTATTATGCTTTTCCGGACAAAGACAAATCCAATAAGACCAAAATCATTCAAATTGATCCAGCCGTTCTTGAGTTATAAGTGGTGTAACTAACACGACTTTCTTTTATAAATTTAGATAAGTAACAATAAGTTTATTGATTCATAAAAAGATTTACAATATGAAGGAGAGCTCTGTGTTGCAGGTTATGTCGAGATCTCAATCCTCACACACACTCATTTTCAGAGCTGCTAGGGATACTAGTAATTTAAAAACACGATATTAACATAATGTGCACTTATCCCTAGTCCACGCATTCGCTAGCCTCTTGAATCAGGCTCGAAGGACTTAATGTTGAGTTGTAAATGATTAACTCCGTTAGGTTTTTGTTGAAACGTTTAATCCAGTTTACAATGAAGGTTTTCTACTATGAGCGTGGAATTGGGGAAGATAGATGGTATATAAAGTCAAGATAAAACTTTTTTTACAAATAAAAAACAACCGACTTCTTAAAAAAGCAATAGCGAATAATTTGCTGTTATGCGTTGAAGAGTACCGTCGCTTGTGACAGTTTTTCTTCACCAAATGATACTTTCTAAATGAAAATGCTTGAATTTTACTAAAAATTTAAACATCGGTGCGTATGTATCTATATTTTTTGAGGAGTTCCCTCAATTCCCCGAAGATCCCTCATCAGATATAAGTTTTGATACAAATGGGACCAATCTGTTGGTATCATAAAACAATTCCTAGATCGAAAATAGCGTTGTAGTAATGTATTAATAATTTTGTTGAAGAAATTGTGATTACAAATATTTGCATGCTATGTTTAATCTTGGCAAAACATTCTGTTCTATTTTTGTACTGTAAGACCTTTTTATACCATGTTTTACGCAAATAAATTTATTATTATTATTATTATCAAATTAAAAAGAATTTTGAAAAATCGGTCTATAAATGACGGAGTACTGACTTAACAAATACTAAAAAAAAAATACGTTGTATCTGAATTGAGAAACTCCTTCTTTTAAGGACGAACATGCGTTTTCCACTATGTTTTTGGCGGCAACAAAAGTCCTCGTGTCATCGTTGACATTGACATTTATGAGTTGACTGTCGGGTCAGGGTTGCTAGCTCCGCGAACATTCATATCAACTTAATTTTCAGGCTAAAACCGACAGACTGGCTCCTATGTTGGTTTCTTTGCCGAAACCCCAGAAAAAAAAGCTTCTTCTACCACCTGGCCGATGGACTACTTACAGAGAAGATGAAAGCATTGTTAGTATCATAAAAGTTGGATTCCAGAGGTTCACACTGTTTTATAAATTGCGGTGCACAATAAATATAGGATAATAAGTCCAGCAAAAGCACTTCTGGACTTATAATCCTCAGATCAGATTGTTCTTTCTTCTGTCTCTTTCTCTACTATTCATCCCTTTAATCTATTCACGTTCCGTTTCCTACAAAAGTATTATTAATAAGGATGTATTAAAGATCATTTGGTTTTGTTATCATCAGGAAATTCTTTTCGTTGCATATATTTTTTGAGTTTTTCTTAGGACTTAAACACCTTTTCTGACCATAACCACACAAAGATCTGCGTGCAATTATTTATCTTTGTTGCGGAGTAAAATTAAATATATGTCAGCATTGTCTCCTATATCCTGAGCCCACTTGGTTGTTTTCACCACACATCACATTTCAAAAGTTACTAATAATACTTTCCTATCGTTAAGCCATTAAATTTTATGTCACGTCGGGGTACCGCAATGTGATTACATACCTACTAGGAAGATTCCTTAGCTGTTTAACAATAGGAAAGCATTATTTGTAACTTTTTAAATTTGAGCTTTACTTTTTTGAGTGGGGGATTTTAAACTTTTTTATTGTATAATTAAATTAATTTGCGAAAATTACCTATCTACCTCGGCATTAGAATGTGGCAGTGAAAGGTAAGTTAAAGCAAGAGTATTTATATCTTGATATATGTTGTCACCGGAAGAATTTCAAAATTTTTGTGTTCGACTCAAAATTGGACTATTTCTTGAAAATACCACTTATATGGAGGCCATGCGAACCATAGTGGCCTAATTCCATGGACAAGCTTTTTAGTACCATAGAAAATAAAAACATTATGTTTTTAATCAACTAGCACTCTTCAGAATATTTACTTTTATAACGTTCATGAAATGAGACACCACTTGTATTCCACTGACGTTTATTTTGGTAAGTACATAGGTACACGATACTTGGTAAAACACAGAGATTAGAAAGTCTGACGAACACGTAATTACTAATTACTAGAGTAAGGGCGCGGGCGCATACACAATACACATGACACGAGAAGCGCGCGCAAGGGCTGATCGCCGACTGGTGGAGCGCACGCGCGGGGAAGGACAGCGGATTGCGGGGTATCGACCGACGGGGTGAGAGGGGCACCAGGGACGCACTTCTAACAGGACCTTACTCAGGGACTCATTATACTTTAAATTACTTTTATGTTTTATTTGACCTATTAATGTTCCAATTAATGCATTCCCAACTGCCGCATCATTTTAAGCACGCGTGGCTGTGCTTCTAGTGTTTTGTATGACATCTTGTTATTGATCAAATACATATCTACGTGATTCATTTCAATATATCGGATAAATAGGTGTGTATACTTCATTTTAATAAATATTTTGTTATTTCCTTAATTTGTTTTCTTATTTCTAGCAATTTCCATTCGAAACCTTTGTGCCGAAACTGCAGTTTCTCAGCATTGTGTTGCCTAAGGAACTGCCTCGATTGGTCAAGATTGAAAGGTTGCGACGGAAATTCCTTTGTGCGAATATGAAGGTACCTATATGGTATTTCTTTAATCCAGCTTTTGATTTAATTTCTTATGTTTAGGGTCATGTGTAGGCCTTTTAAATATTTGTGGAATTGTGAGAATTAAATCTAATATGGTCCAATTTTTACGTGGACCAAATAATCCTGAGCTTCTTAATTCATTTTCCATATACCCATATATAAACTGACGCCTTTTTTCCATGGTGGTAGGCAGAAACTGCGGAGCGTCATAAGCTACGGTTCTTACATACTTCTTTTGCTTCGTTTACATTCATACACTTTGTCATACACACGCCGGTTGCGAGTGCTTCACACCTGAAGAACCTCGCTACTTTTTTTATTTTTTTTTAATATTTATTTTATGATACTTTAGTACAGAGGTGTTCCTTAATTCTAAACTCGCCAAACTTTTACGTTTGATGGCGAGAGACGCTCTTACATGTAACATTATCAACTTAGTAACTTATTACTGTACTTATATATTATACATTTATATTCTAAACTTATGCAATATGTGTGTCTTATCTGTGTGTTGCTATCCAGTATAATGCTTTTTTAATTTCGTTTTAATTAGGTTTATGTATGACCTTCTAAGGACGTCCCCTCCCGGCGTTTCCACTTAGCCTTGTAAATACCTGTCGCCTGTCATTGAAAGGCGACTAAGAAATTTTATTAATTGAATTAACTACGTATTTCAGAAGATGCTTCGTGAGCTTGGCATACAGCCTTATTGGCTGTTGCCTGTGAAGGAGTTTAAGGTCACTGACATGGAGCACTATGGCCTCTATAGTCCCTTCCCCAAACTAGACTTGGAAATATTTGACAACACTGATTTCGATTGCCGGTGAGTTCGTAGTACTCAATACTCAATATTTATTGCGTTCCACAATGTACATAATTGGTCTTAAGACTATAAAGGTACAGAATCATTATGGACCCTGTCGGGAACAGCAAAAACTTAGAAGAGAGGAAGAGGGCTAATGCAGCAGTAACTTAATTTCTAAAATCTTATTATCTTATTTTAAAAGAGTAAGCAAGTACTAATACTGCAATATTTATAATGTGTTATATATACTTATTATGTACGAGGTATATTTGTATCTAATCTTATATATAAAATTCTCGTGTCACAATGTTCGTTCCCATACTCCTCCGAAACGGCTTGACCGATTCTCATGAATTTTTTTATGCATATTCAGTAAGCCTGAGAATCGGCTACTATCTATTTTTCTAACCTGTCAGTGATAAGGGGTGTTCACCCCAAATTTTTTATTTTTATTTTTTTGATAATTTTTACTTTTTTTATTTTTTTATTATGTGGCATCAAAAAATACATACAACTCTAAATTTGCACTTTTTTATCACCAACCCTTGCTTTTTAACACGTTGAACGCCATGGCAGACACCATTTATCTGCCAGTGTGTATTCTCAGTGGGCTTCATGAAATATTAAAAAACAGTCAAAATTTGTTAACATATTTTTCCGGTTTAATTGTATGAAAAATGGGTATAATCTAATATGAAATAAATACAATAGCGAAAAATAGTAAATATAGAGAAAAAATAGCTGGCAGTCACCATTATCTGCCATGGCCCAGCCAAAGCACTATTCGTTATTTCAGTGGAGGGGGCCACGCGGGTCACCTTGTCAACCACCCCCCGCACCCGCGCGTAAGCGCTGCGCTTGCTCTCGCTACTACTCAGTGGCAAAAGTCGTACGCTAAAGTGCGGACCGTTTCGCGCGCTCTGTAATTTGTAATTATACCTACATACGTATTCAGTATTCGTTACTAATACTCCTACTATCTATATATATAAAAGAAAGTCGTGTTAGTTACTTCGCTTATAACTCAAGAACGGCTGAACCGATTTAGCTGAAAATTGGCAGGGAGGTAGTTTAGAGCCAGGAGAAGGACATAGGATACTTTTTATCCCGTTCGACATCATAAAAATAAATATCAAGAATATCGGTTGTCTCCAACATTTTTCAAACGCAGCGCCATCTTGGATGACATGACAGGAGTCAAACTTCCCAGTTCATTATCAGGTGACAATTTGAAATTGACAAGTCTTAAGATAAACCCTTAGATAATATACCTCTAGATCGAGCTACCGCGTGGCCGCACATGCGACAGCAATATAAAAGTTCAGTGTTGCTATTCCCTAAAAAAGTCCCAAAATACGACGTATTCAACGTGGTAATAAGAGTGTAGAAGTATCCATGTGTGAGAAAATATAATTTCACGTAAAATACCTACTTTCAATCTTACCTTGATTCTCACAAATAAAATACACTACTACCAGGTGAAGCTTGTTTTGATTTTTTCGCGTGTTATTTATCATTAAAATATATTGAGGTATGGCTGACATCCAGTGTGACATTGACATTGCTGTATAATAACTATTGTCCTTTAGACAAAACCAACTTATTTTGAAAATATCTAATTTTTTGTTTATACTTAACATTTATTTATAAAATGAATTCTTACTTCCAAATATCTTTAAGTACCTACGCGATTGCCTTCAAGAGTAAAACTTAATGATTGTCGAAAGGGCTCTGTTCGTTCGTACACATGTTCACTTAAACTTAAAAATAAGGGTTCGCCCACAAATTTGTGTGTTTAGCCACCATAGATTTATTTGATTATTATGCCTACCTTTTGAACATTAGGCCTGACAGTTAAGGGAAAAGATTTGAAACGTGTAGCAACACTGTAAGTAAGTATTACTAGGTTATGTGATATAAGAAATCAAGTTTATTTTAAGAAATCTTCCATATTTTGGTCTGAAAGCCATGACAATAAAAGCGCACAAATGTATAAATTCAATAATCATACAATAACACAAACAGTATTGAATACTTACGAATGAAAAGAGATTTTGTTATTGGCCTTTCCTGAGCGGCTTTTACAGCCTATTATACTGAATCCTCCCATCGTAGCGCATTCACCATACACTAAACACTTATCTAATGGAGTCTATTTCTCATTAAATGACTTAAACTATTACAAAAATTGCAAAAACCATCCGAAAACTTAAATTAAATCGAGCATAATAATATACGTGACAGTGACAGCTCTTTGTTTGGCTAACTTTCAAAAGTTAGCCATGCAAAAATCCGGCACGCCGTAAGGGACAGAAGATACGATGCTTTGTCTCAATTTTCCTACGAACTTTGTATTATTGCGTCTCACTTCCACACTTGACACTGTAAATTGGGCTACGTCTAGAGGTATATAGTCTAAGGATAAACCCAAGAAGGTAAGGTTGTCAATTTATAATACGCACCTACGTTCTGAAATTTATTTTGTTACTAAACTTAGAGGTTTTATGTAGCATAAAAAAGTCTTATATTTCAGAAATCAATTTACGTAACTAGCAATGATGACAGAGACGAAATTTAATAATTCTTTGCAAATAAAACTTATTTTACTGTTAGGACTTTAATTAAAGTAGACCGGGAAAACTATAGGCATAAATTATTGTATGTAACATAGAGGCAATAGTTCAGATTAAAATTATGAATTTAGTATTTTTTAGTAAGGTAGTTAGGTTAGATAGTTGGGTTAGCTATAGGATAGGTATGGTCAGTTAGGTTAGGTTATATATACATGTTGTAATTTAAAAGTAGTAGTAGTTATTATTGGTTTGGATTTATTTGTTGTCGTCTTATTGAACGTATGTATATCTAATATAAAAAAAGAAAATAAGAGCAATAAATTGACTCTAAGGCACAACGAAGTTTGCCGGGACAGCTAGTTACTAATAAACATGGAAGACTTGGATTTTGATATAACCGCTGAACATCTGATGCAACTGGACAATATTGAAATATCATTACTAAATAATAGTTTTATAATGCCGAGTTCAGATGACGAGTGTAGTGATATAATTCAACCCCTAAGACGAAAGTGCCGCCGAATTATATTATCAACTAGCGAAGACAGCGATGCCGAAAACGTTCCGCCCTGCCCCAGTAATAATACAAGCCCTTCGAACATCTGGACAGAGGTTCAAGGTAATCAACGCCGTATTATTCCGTTTACAGACATTTCTGGTCCCGCACCCCATATAAAGTGTATGCATGGAATGACTCCTGCGCAATGTTTTTCGCTTTTTTTGACTGATAACATATTGCAACTAATAGTCGATGCCACTAATGAATATGCAATTAAAGAAATAACACAATTACCTGAAGCTTCTAAATTTGCACGGGTTCGTAGATGGACACCCACTAACCCTGCTGAGTTGAAATGTTTTTTTGGCTTGATTTTATTTATGGGCTTGGTGAGGCTACCTAAATTAGCTGATTATTGGTGTAAGGACGACATGATTAGCCATCCATTTCCAAAGACCATTATGTCTCGTAATCGTTTCGAGCTGTTGCTGCAAATGTTACACTTTTCAGAAAATGACAATGAACATAAATCAGACCGACTGCATCGTGTCCGCAAGCTGTATGATGAAGTAAATAAAGTATTTCAGGAAAACTTTTCGCCAACAGAAAACCTGTGTATAGACGAAAGCATGGTCCCTTTCCGTGGGAGAATTATTTTCAGACAATACAATAAACAAAAGAGGCATAAATACGGGATTAAAGAATTTAAACTATGTACCATACCGGGCTATACTTATAAAGTAAAAGTATACGCGGGGAAAAATGATGATGTTCATAACACACCCACAAATGTTGTGATGTCTTTATGTGAAGATCGTTTTGAAAGAGGGCATACATTATTTACGGACAACTGGTACACAAGCATTACATTAGCCAGACAATTATTACAAAGAGAAATGCATCTCGTCGGCACCGTAAGAAAAAATCGTAAAGGTTTACCAAAAGAGGTCATTGATGCCAAACTTAAGCGTGGAGAGTATAAAGCTGCAGAGAGTAACGACGGAATAACGTGTTTAAAATGGAAGGACAAGAGGGATGTGTATGTTCTATCCACTAAACATACTGATCGATTTGTTAATATTCAACAGCGTGGGAAAACTATACGGAAGCCAAAAATAATTGTTGATTACAATATGGCAAAGGGTGCGGTAGACCTCTCTGATCAATTAGCGTCTTATTCGACTCCACTACGAAAATCTGTCAAATGGTATAAGAAGCTTGCCATTAATTTACTACTAAACACTACAGTGATAAATGCTCTAATTTTGTATCAGTCAGTCACAAAGAAAACTATTCAAATAGTAGATTTTAGAAAGGAAATTGTACAACAATTCTGCCAAACAGAGAGCGAGGAGTATCGACTTCGTGAGGTGCCTAAACGGTTGAAGCATCAATTGTCTAAAAAAGATGGCAAATCTAAAAGTACCCGACGTTTGTGCTCTGGATGCTATAAGCAAAATGTCATTTTGATGGGCCGACAATATGCTAGAAATAAAACCAAGAAAGTCAACACATTTTGTGAAACCTGCCCTTGTAAGCCGTTCATGTGTTTTGATTGTTTTAATAGATTACATAAAGTTTAGAACTTATGTCTATTTCATGGGCCGACAATATGCTAGAAATAAAACCAAGAAAGTCAGTATATTTTGTGAAACCTGCCCTTATAAGCCGTCCATGTGTTTTGATTGTTTTTTTTTTCATTTTTATTATGTATAATTAAGAAAGAAGTCATTTAATTTGTTTGATCTCCAATTTTAAGTCATAGCGTAGAGTACTGTATTTTTTATTTTATAATAAAGGTATTTTTCTAATATTTGGCATGCTTAATTTTATACCCCAATGATGTAAATAATTAAAATCATAACTGTATGACACAATTTATTTAACTAAAAGTCATCCGTATAAATGTTAAACCAGAAATGTCAGAGAAAAAATGTGTCGGGTCCGTCAGGTCCCAAATATCTCAAAGACTTGTAAGATTTTTGCCGCGCTAAGGCGCGAGGTTTGTTCTACAGCGCCCCGCGGGTCACTGCGAATAGCGTTCACAAACTTATTTATGTCTGCCAGCCCAGTAAAGACATTTTAACGCAGATCGTACTGGCAGTCAAACCGTGTCTGCCGCGGCCCGATGGACCCGGCTCATTGTCAGCCATACGGTGTCTGCCATGGCCCATAGGGCGAAGGCGTATTTTTTATTGGGCGTTCAACGTGTTAATAGTCATAGCAGAACTTTTAAGACTTTTTGAAATATCACGATGAGAGGGAAGAGGGAGGGGAGTTGGAGTGGGGATCGTGAGAGGGGAAGGGGGAGAATGTGAGTGGGGAGGGGGGAGATTGTGTGAGGGTGAGGGAGAGATTGTGAGAGGGTAGGGGGAGATTGTGAGAGGGGATGGAGGGGCCGGGAAGGGAGGGGAGGGGGAGGGGCAAGGGCAGCGGGAGGGATGGGGGGGGGGAGTGGGGGGAGGGATGGGGAGGGGAGTGGGGAGGGATGGAGAGTGGGAGAGGAGTTGATAAAAAATGCTATGCAATAGCTTTACCGCGGCAGTCTCCGAGTGCCACACGTCATTTTCTCTTTTTTTTTAACCATTCAATCATAATGTGCCACAGCGAAGCGTGGCAGGGTACAGCTAGTATTATATAATATATTTAGGTATTATAGTTATCTATTTGTTTTATGTGGGTGTATTTTTCTTTTTCTTTTTTTTTTAAAGGTTAGTATGTGTATTTAATATAAGATATTGTGTATAATATTGTAATGTACCTATTTGTTTTAATTGGTTTTAGTTTAGTTTATCGTTGAAAAATTCGTTTATTGTGTAGTAGCATTTTATTTCTAGAAAACGTCTTAGCTTGTTTAAAAATATATTTGTTTTATTTAGTTCTTTTAAGTTTTTTGGTAATTTATTGTATATTTATAGTACGGTCGGCCGCAACTGTAATGTAGCAATTGACTCCATCGATTTGTAGTTTAAAACAAAAGAAAACAGTTAAAGTGTTGGAATCACATACACGCACGGCGACGGTTCCCTAATGCGACAGTGTAATGCATTTACATAGCGAATTAGTCCTGTCGTGATCCATTGTTTTGTGGTTCATAATATTGTAGTTTTGATAGTTCAGCTGTGATATGACCGTTTCCTTTTGAATTGCATAGGGGAGAGGTGTGTCAATAGTAAGTAAAACAAAACAATAATTTATGAAATTTTAAAAAATACGGCACTGAAGGCATTACTTGATTTTGCACATTTTTAGTGGATTTATCCATATTAGTGCATTGACTGCGATAGTGGCCATATTGCTTACATCCATAACACTTGACGTTTGATTTTCCTTTGACAGATGTCGATATTTGTGCACTTCCGCCATCTTTACTGGCCATAGACTGTGTAGACTTTACATTCCTTGAACGTTGATTGGTTTTATTACGAAAACATTCAAATGCATTACTGACATCATCTTCCGATTCCAAGTCCAACAACTTCCCCTTAATAGCGTCGGTTGTCATGACCACACCGGAATGCTCGATGGCCATAATCATAGGCATATACTTTTCAGATAATCCTGCCAGCATGATAGAACCAATCCACTTGTCGTTTATACCGAATCCCGTACCTTGGAATTTCTGACCCGCTTCTACAATTTGAGTCACATACGATGTCATCGGAGTGGAATTTCCCAACCTAATAGATATTAGATTCCTCAAGAGACTGATTTTTCGAGTATAACCCGAGTCATCAAATAGCATCTTTAGTTTATCCCACAATTCTTTCGATGTTCTGACACTTTTTATGTGAACGTAAAGTTAAAATCAGCAATCATAAAGATAAGATCAATTGTTAAAATCAGATTGGCTTTTGTTCTCGCTTCATCTGCAGCTGCTGGCGTCTGACCGGGTTCAGGTTTTACACACCCAACCATTTCTTCTAACACCAAAATTTTCTCTGCTGCGAAGCACCACTCGCTATAATTTTCGCGTCCTTTTAGCTTGGGCACGCTAATAAGATAGTTCGAGCTGGAAGCCATGACAGTCACTTGCTTTTTCACTTTTTACAATGAAGCCGGTTTTAGCTTCCTGTTTACTAAAATTTTCTAAATTTATTTAGCACAGGCTACAACACGAAGGTTATTGTTCATCACACGGATAATTCTAACCATAAACTTATTGATTTTATTTCCTGGGAATGGGTCTCTGTGCCCATAACCTATAATAAAACACGGCTTGTTCCACGTGAAACGAACGACAAACAAATTTATTCAAAATAAATAAATAGAAAAGAACAGTTTACTTCTTATTCACTACGAGGCTGCTATCCAGCCAGCAACATCTCTATTTTTGATATTTAGGTACAACAATTCCAGTGCCTCACAATAGGGCTCTATAGCTAGGGGGTAAAAAAAACTAAGTACTGGAACAGATAGTGAAAAATTAACTATTTTCAGCATTCCCGAAGAGTGGATGTCTTTGGGCATAATAGAGGGAGAGCAGTATCCTTGTCCCGGGTTGGCCTACATCCCCAAGGCTGAAGCAAAGTCCTCTAAACATAATGGAGACACAATTCAAACGTTGAACGCTTTGTATGAGGTTGGTATTTTATTTGGTTTATTTTTGGAAAGTTTACGCGATACCGATATGTGGTGGTCGGTCGTTGAAGTTTTTTTTGATATCATTAACTTACATACAAAGAAACTAAAAATTACAAAATAAAAACTTTTTTACAAAAAAAACAACCGACTTCTTAAAAAAAAACTATCAGGTGAAAAATAACTCCAGTTTCGGAAGTCTGTGGCTTTGGTGGTTTTGTTTTGTTCATTATTGGCCACCGACTTCCGAAACTGGAGTTATTTTTCACCTGATAGTTTTTTTTTAAGAAGTCAGTTGTTTTTTTTGTAAAAAAGTTTTTATTTTGTAATTTTTAGTTTCTTTGTATGTAAAGAAAGTCTTTCAAAACTTGAAAGAATCATTGAAATTGGATAACAATTGCTAAAGAAGTTCTATCTCTAAACATTAATCTGTACATCTCTGCCGGCCCCTTTTAAAATAGAATGGCGTAATGTTATGTTGTGGAAATACAAAAGCTCAACATAGACATCTGACTATAGCAATCGCGAATAATTTGCTGTTATGCGTTGAAGAGTTCCGTTGCCTGTCTTCTTCATCAGTTTTTCTTCACCAAATGTTACTTTCTAAATGAAAATGCTTGATTTGTTACTAAAAATGTTGAAATCGGTGCATGTGTGTCTATATTTTTTGAGGAGTTCCCTCAATTACTCGAAGATCCCTCATCAGATATGAGTTTTGATACAAATGGGACCAATCTGTTAGTATTATACCCTATCAAACAAAAAAAGAATTTTGAAAATTGGTCCATAAATGACGGAGTACTGAGGTAACAGACCCTAAAAAAAAAAATATATAAAACCGAATTGAGAACCTCCTCCTTTTTTTGAAGTCGGTTAAAAAGGACGAGGTTCTCAATGCGTTGGTATTTTCATGTGTATTTTCTCAGAACTCCCTCCGTCATTTATGGACCGATTTGATTTTTAAATTGGTTTGAATAAGAAAAGCAAATACTTTTACTGGATACACGCACAGGAGTTTTACCTATCCCAAACAAATTTTAATCAACAGGTTGTATGCCGTGCAATGAACGGCAAATTGCTTACACATGAAAATTTGTGTTTTTTCGGGGTACACTGACAATTCCGCCTTAACAAAGTCAAATCATTTCTTTAATTTATACCGTTAAGAGGGAAGTCTGCGAGCGTGGGAACTTATTTTTGAACGCATACATCGACATTTTCCACTTACACAGTAGCAACGCGCTACACACCTTACACACACATTAACACTTGCCCAGAAACAAACGACAAACAGTACGGCACGACGGGAAAATTATTTTTTCAATGCGTGTTCGAAATAAAAGAGCTAGTAATTATGTGTCAGTAAACAAGCAATGTAATAACAATTGACATATTGCATCGCGATGCTCGCTTGCTTATGATATTGTTTGGTAGCAACGAAAGGGTGGGGTCTCAGTGTTCAACAGAGATTTAAAATTTAATTGATAAAATTACTATTTCTTTTAGTTGTGTTGTTTAATGTAATTAATAACTTCGTAATTTAGAATTTTATTTTATTATAATAATACTATATATGATTGTTTAAACTGTTTTATCTACATGCATACTAAATATAGTTCCTTGATATTTTATGGCAAATATGTAATGAATGGCGTAAGGGAACAAAAAGACTAACTCAAAAACAACAAATAATTGTATTTCTTTATCATACATTTAAATATTAAAAATGCAAAAGTAACTTTTCATGTCTTTCTGCCTGTCTCGCTTTTACGCCAAAACTACTGCACCGGTAAAACTGAAATTTGGTACACAGATAGTCTAAAACCTGAGAAAGTACACAGGCTACTTTTTGATTCGCGAAAAGGCTTGTAAGGGATAGAAAAAGGGGATGAAAGGATGTATGAAAGTATTATCATGTTCAAAGCTAAAAGCATGCAATTTATATTTTGGGCAGTTGATTACATATAAATAAGTATGGCATTAAAAAATTGTCAAAATGTTACCCTTAAGGGTGCAAAATAAAAATAAGGAATAATAGGTATATATATAAAGGAATTCGATATTTTTGTAGCTAGAACGATAAATCTTTTGCGTTTGACTATTGATTCGAATAGATACCTACAATTAAATTTTGTAACAATTTGATCGTTAAGCGAGTAAAGAAACGAACAAAACGTGTCAAATGTTGAAGATGTTGTCGAATTCTCAGTGTTACACAAGTTACAGCATACCCATAGGGTATTTTCAGACTCTCTACTCAAGAGGCTAAAAGTTGGTATTCCAGTCCTGTAAATCAGAAATCTTGACGCGCCGGTGCAACGGTACACGACTACAAATTACACATATGGGCACAACATTATAAAGGCTACAATCATGGCTGGAATGGCAAAAGGAGAAAACGTCTTGTTTACCCGTATTCCAATAAATCTGTATTTGCCATTTCAATTAAAAAGAGTCCCTGCACAGTAAAACAAACAAAAGTCATCATCTGCCTAGCCTTTTCCCAACTATGTTGGGGTCGGCTTCCAGTTTTAACCGGATGCAGCTGAATACCAGTGTTTTACATGGAGCGACTGCCTGTCTGACCTCCACAACCCAGTAACTGGGTAACATGATACCCCTTGGTTAAACTGGTTGTCAGACTTTCGGGCTTCTGACTACAAGTAACGACTGTCAAAGATCTACAAATGACAGCCGGGACCAACGGCTTAACGTGCTTTCCGAGGCACGGAGGAGTCTTGGTATGTAATAAATGGTCACCCATCCACGGACCGACCTCGTCAAGCGTAGCTTAACCTTCGATCGACCCATGCGGCTGTTATAATTTAGCCACAAGCTCCTCCTAAAACAAACAAAAGTAATTTATAAAAATGCACTTTAAACATAGGCTCATATTTTATTATCCCTACTACTTTAATATTTAAGCTGTTTGCAGTGCAACACTGCCAAAAGGTTCTTAATTCATTAAACCCCAAGCGTTTGCGCTGTCATTGTCTTTCTATCGTGTCTCTAATCGTCACGATTGAAAGTTTAAAGTATTTATACGTACAATGAGTATTATTCTTCAAACATACTTTTACACGCGGACGTAATCGCGGGCAGATAGCTTTGCTCACGCTGTAGCCTAAAACAATAATTTTGTTTATAAACGTAGCATCATATAATATCACACCTGTATCCCGAAGAGTTAGACAGTGGTGTATACCTACCCATAATTCACCAGTTATGTTTTAAGTCTTATGTAATAGGGGGTGATCTTATTCATCCATCAACTAGGTACAAATTCTAACTCCGGGTTGCTACTGAGAAATTCAAAATTAAAAAACCCGATAACACTTGTCCAACCCAGGAATTGAACCCAGGACCTCATGCTCTAGAAGTAGTGCTAGAATTTTAACCATTAACATTAAACTAAACGGTTAGTTTTAGTAGCTATTCATTTATTTTTTATGACAATAACATTCTCACAGTTTCGTTTTGGCTTTTTGTTGGACGCAAACTGAAAATAAACATGTAATCATCAAGGAACAGTCTGTGTGTTTTAAACATGTAACCGATATAAATATATATATACTTTATACAATGGGAATAACGCTTACTGCTTTGAAATAACAACGTAATACTCTATTAATAAAAAAAAACATCTTTGATTTTTAAATGGTTGCCATTTTCGTAATTACGGGTTACGCACCCGGAAAAACCTTGGAAATGACACCCTTATTGTATTCCGAAAAGAAAGTGTTGTCCGCCATCCTGGAGGCAACTGGTCGAATGAGCTTGATTCCAAAAGGTTATAAAATAATAACCCACGTTTTATCATCGGAAAAATATCTTAAATAAAAGATACGTACTATTTTTTTTAATTTTCCTTTATTTCTTTTCGATTTGTCGGGAATTTTCCTTCTGTTTGCCCATTCTATAAAAGATGATGTAGTATTTAAGTTACGGAAATTTTATTTATTCATCAATTATTATCACACCTTTGGTTTGGGCTTTAACCCAGTTATTAAAATTCATGAGTGAATGTTAAATTTATCATTAAAATATCAATGCGGATGAATTTTTTGATGCCTTATAATTTTCTTTTCTTTTAGTTTTTTATTAAGTATGTAATAAATGTATTATTAGTTAGATAAAAATATCAATTAATAAACATTAAAAAAAACTAATACCATCTCTCAAAAATGACGGAATCTAGTTATTAGTTAAAAATCCTCTAAAGTTATATTATTTATTTAAATAAATATCTAATAGCAAAGTAATTTCAATACTTCCATAGCTAGAGCAAAAATTCTAGTGCAAAAATTGTTAGATACACCGTATAACTTGCACCCCACCCTATAACTTTTGTGGATGTATGAGTTGACGTTTATCGAGCTCGGAGCGGAAAAAAAACTGACGTGCTCTCACCTTGGTTTCCAGGGCGGCACTAATTTGTTTTCAGACGCATATTCGAATATAAAACAAAATTTGAAACGGGGGACGCTCCATACTAGAATGTATGGCAAACGGAAAACATTTTGCGCAAAAATATTAAGAATGTTATGACGTAAATTACTAGTGTATGATTTTATTTTATTAAAAATTTAAAAGGGTTAACCTCATAATCATACACTTGTGTCATGAATTAACGAAAAATATCTGTAAACATTGCTTTACATTTTAAGAAAACGTGCAAATAGTAAGTGCCGATTTCGATGTAAATATGAAATATTGAGATTATTTTTAGCAGACATTTTAGGATAATTTAAAAAATATCACACGGTGTCACTGGTGATACATCTAATAAGTATCTTACTTAATTTTTTGATAATATTTGGTGTGTTAGATGTTTGGATACCTTGCAAACCGTAACCCCTGTTTTGGCGCTTTGCAAGGACTGTCCCCTTAAAAGGCACTTGGACGTCAAACTTGATGTGAACGAACTTGAACGTGAAAATGATTCCATGTAGTTGCATATTGCAAAAAGAAGTTTCGTATGGAGAAGAATGGGCTAGAAACTCCATACTTAGTCTTTTACATGGTTTTACAATACTCTGTCTGTATACATTTATTAAATTATATGTGAGGAAGATATAAACTTACTTAGAAAGCAAAGAAATGTTACCGTATTTGATTTATTGATTTAAGTCTTTGTATTTGCAGTGGACAAACGTGGCAGCTTTAAATTATGATAAGAAGACTGACAAATGGGAAGTAATGGCTCTCGATGGTACTAAGAGACTATATACGTAAGGATCTTTTCTTAGAGCCTAAAATATACTGTGTACTTGTTTATATAAGACGAAACCAGAACGAAAACAGGACTACATGCCGTTTTCCAATGTTTTGTACTAGGGGAAGACGAACAGGGGCTCGAGTCTGCTATTGCAATCGTGTCTCAATGACCGGTCATTGATCGAATATTTGACAACTTTGACAGTTTTCGTATGGGAAATGTGTCATAAGTTTGAAAATCGATCATTGACCGGTCATTGAGACACGATTGCAATAGCAGACTCGACCCCCTTGTGTGTCGCCGAATCGTTCGCCTGTGAAAGGTTCTAATTTTCAAAAGTGAATCGTTCTGTCGGTGAACCGTTCAAGGTCGTGATAATGGCGGAGAAATGTTTCAGTATCTTGAAAAGCAATCACTGCCCAATAATTTGTACAGTAACTGTCACAAACACAAGTAGGTAAATAAATAAATAAATATTCCACAACTTTCACACAAAACTGATAAACCTACTTTCTAAATACACACAAACACATAAATTTACTCACGCCTTTTTCCTAGGGGGGTAGGCAGAAACCACAGAGCGTGATAAGCTACATAAATAAGTATTCCACAACTTTTCACACAACGCCATTTAGTCCCAAGTTAAGCTTGAAAGCTTGTGTCATGGGTATACATCTGATAAACATGCTTATATGTATATTTCTAAATACATACATATAATAGATAAATTACACCCAGACAAACAAATAATTGTGCTCATCACACAAACATTTGTCCTGGGTGGTAAACGAACCCACGACCTCTGGCATAGCAGTCAGGGTTACTAACCACGAGACCAACAGGCCAGTCGAAGTTAAAAATATTCGTCAGAGTTTTATGTCATCAGCTGCATTTACTTATGAATTACGTATTTTCATAGCATTCCTCGCATACGTCTGATGTTCAAGGCGGACGACCCGGAATCATTTGCACAACGCGTCAAATTCGCCGTCGATCTTCGAAACGAAGTAGAAAATAATCTTAGGTATGTATATTTTAAATGGTTCACACAATGGTAGGACCTGTGTCCAGCCGTTTGATTCTGTGAAAATCATCCCTATAAAAGTGTAGGTGAAGTGAAGGCCATTTAAGCTGTGTTTTCATAATAATCATAGGCATTAACAGTTCACTTCAGTCAAGTTAACTAAATCGACCGGCTCTACAAAAGTCAACACGTTCATAAGTTACATTTTGTAGTTAAGTTTTTTCAAGTTCGTGTTGTTATGTATTAAAATACAGAAAACACTGTAGAGTTTATACTGTAAAAGACTTTATTTACACTTAAACTTATTTACTTACTGACCACAGACTAATATAACGGCCGATACACAACACGTGTGAATAACGTTTATCGAAAACAATGAATCAACAAGGTTTGTACGCTACAAGCTTTCAACTATACTACAGCTTACGTCTTAATTCATTTAACAAAGAAGTGATAAATAAAAATGTTTTACAATAAAATACAACCGACTTCAACAAAAACACTTACAAGGTTTAACATATTCGGGAGACGGTGGCAAAAAATAAGTAGAACAAAATAATTATCGCCATAGACTTAGAAATCTACTACATAAACTTTTTAGTTTTTTGTATTGGTTGTATTTTTTATATTGTCATAATCCTCATCTTATTATGTATCGATTGTCTGATCTAGATTCTATTTGTACTTGGACTTCTTATTACTGGAAGGATTACCGGACATGCCATTGCATATTCCGCCAAAAATTGACAGAATGGTACTCATCCACCAACAAGCGAAAGAGTATGACAACGACCACTTGGAAGCACTTCAAAATGAGGTGAGCATACGTTATTGGAGCCATCCATTACATTTTTATTATAGATTACTGTTTTAGAAATATTTTGATTACCAGTAGCTGTTAGCGTTGGTAGCATCCAGTCAGACTGGAAAGCGATCACAAGATAAGTAGGTACTCAGGAAAGTACAAAGACATCATTCATTGTTAAAAAATAATATTAATTCAGAAAAATTATTTATATCTCATTTAATTGATAAGTTAATTCAGTAAATATTATTCATAAATATAAATTAAATTAAAATGATTAAAATTAATAATGATATAAATATTTTTTTTATGTTAATTATAAGTTTAAATATTTCATTTGAACAATTTCATGACACATAAATAAATAATACTAATAAACCTCCTAGGAAAGAAAGAAATAAAATATGAGAAAATCAATAAGTTTTAATTAATATTCCTGATAACAAACAAGTTAATAAAGTTTGAATTAAAAATATTAATCTTATAGAAAATGGATTATTTAAAAATAATATTATAAGAAATTATAATTAATAATAAAGAAAAAAATAATTTTATGATTTCAAATCATATAGCCGCGACATCACGAACAAAATTTTCACCCAATACTTTTGTCCTAGTGGTCACAAGTCGATGAGTCTAGTTACGAAATACTTGACTATTATTCAATGGTTAGAGATGATGTAATACAGAAAAAATCAATTATATTTCAGGTGGAACTTCTCTACAAAAAGATGGAAGGGAAGATGAAAATAATTTACACTATGAATAAATATAAAGATTTGTATAATTTTGTACACATGCCTACACCAGACTACGTACCTCCGGTGCCAAAATTTGGTATGATTCCCAAATATCGTATGTAGTTCATAAATCCAACACCGTGACACGAGAACTTTATGTATTAGATATAGGTACATACTTTTATTAAGATAACAACAACAAATAGATCCGACACAATAATACTACTACTCCTTTTTATTCATTTTATTTAGCGAGTCTCTAATGTGTCTCTCATTTAAACTTTTTGTAGTAGATACAATTAGAATGACAACATATATATAACCTAACCTAACCTCACCATACATACCCTATAGCTAACCTAACTACCTAACCTAACTACCTAACCTAACTACCTTACTGAAAAGCATTGAGTAAGAAAGTTACAAAATACATAATTTAAAATTAACTGCTGCGGTGCGTGTCTCTATGTTGGTCTATGTTTTCCCGGCCTACTTTAAAGTCCAGTCAGTAGATATACTTACCTATTTGCAAAGAATTATTGAAGTTATTCTCTTTTGTCATTATTAATAACCTACGTAAATTCATTTCTGAAATATAAGACTTTAGATGCAGCTAACAAAACCTTTCTAAGTAACAAAATTGATTTCAGGACATACACATAAATTGCCAATCAAAAACATTTTGATATTTTGTCATCGTGACATATATATTTTATTTTTGTAATATAAATACGCAATAATCCTGGAGGTCGAGTCTGCTATTGCAATCGTGTCTCAATGACCGGTCAATGATAGATTTTTGACGTAAAACGTCAAACTTATGACACATTTCCCATACAAAAACTGTCAAAGTTGTCAAATATTCGATCATTGACCGGTCATTGAGGCACGATTGCAATTGAGCCCCTGTTATTGTACATTATGTAGTCCATTCGCAATCCTTATTTAATTACGTTCTTTAATTTGAGAGGAGTATACTTACTGTACGGACAACGGGACGAACATCAAAATAATGTTAGACTAATAGCAACAGATAGTATGGGTACTCATTTTGTTATTTTTAGTATTGTTGTCACAAGTTTTCTACGTTTTTCACCGTTTAAACCCTCTTTAGACTTCTACAAATATTTCTAGACCAACATTTTTCAAATCGGTTCAGTCATTTTTTGAGTTTAAATGAGACTAACAAACGTCGATTCATTTTTATATATGCATTTAGATTGTAATACAGACAATCCAAAATAATGTTGCCAGTTTATAAAACTAGTGATGTAACAACAACATGATTACTGCCTATGGTAACTAAATTGAACTAAGTGTAAAATGATAAAGTATGTATTGATTTTTTTTGTATGTACTTGTAATAAGAGTGTGAGTGTTTTACAATTGCAGGTAGATACCCGTGCGTGATGGAGGATTTCCGTGAACGCCTTGAGTACAATCAATGGTACTCGCTATACGTGCTTACTGAATCAGTTTCCTGCATACATCTGGTCGTCGACGAGTGCCTTAAGGTTATAATTAGTTTATAGCACTTCTACTTATGTATAATCCTTTAAAATAAAGTAAAATTTGTGAGATACTTCTTCCTCTTCGGGAACACAGGAGAATTTGTCAGATTTTCGCTTTAATGGATGCGCCGACTCGGAACTTTCCGTTTCCATATAAACTGTATCAAAAAACGCATATAAAGGATGTAAGGGACTTTTTGACAAGTCATTAGTTACATACATATATATAAATTCACGCCTTTTTCCCATGGGGGTAGGCAGAAACTACAGAGCGCCATATGCTACGATTCTTACATACTTCTTTTGCTTCGTTTACATTCATACATGTTGTCATACACACACGCCGGTTGCGAGTACTACGCACCTGACCTTTCTGAAGAACCTCACTAATAAGGTCTATGTATGTCCTCCTAGGGCGTCCCCTCCCGGCGTTCCCACTTACATATGCCTTGTAAATACCTTTCGTTAGTCGCCTTTCATCCATCCTTTCAACGTGACCAAACCATCTAAGCATACTCTTTTCAATTTTTGTTACTACCGGGTAAAACGGGGTGGATAGAAACTCAAGGGTGAATAGAAACAAAACTTTGAGGAGGATATTCACGTAAGTTAAAAGTTGTTTGTTACACTGCCTGGACACACTCGAATCTCTCATGCAGACATTAAAATATACCAAAAGTAAGAATATTGTAATTGCGGGAGACTTTAATATAGACATACTTAAGCGGAATGCCCAAACAAATGCATTTACATACCTTCTATTGAGCTTTAATATGAAACTAGCATTAAAACAACCAACACGCATGTCCAGCCAAACATGCATAGATAATTTTGCACATAATTTTAATAAAGTTTGTAAAACGGATGTTCTAGAGTTTGCTTTGTCTGATCACACGGCCCAGTTACTTCGCTGTCCGGTCAAGAAAATATGTAGTATTGCTTATTGGTCTACAGTTATAAGAGATTACAGTTTGGTAAATATTGTAAAATTTAAGAAACACTTGAGCGAACTTTCTTTTTCTGACATATATAATACAGATGATCCCAATTTAGCATACAATGAATTTCTTACTAATTTTAAATTGATATACGATTTGTGTTTTCCTACTAAACTAATTAAAATAAATACTACAAAAAAAATAAAGTGGCTATCTAGAGGCCTTAAATTATGCAACAGAAAAAAACGAAGACTGTTGTGGCAGCTAAGATTAAACCCTAATAAATCAAATAAAACTATTTTCAAAAACTACTCTAAATTGTATAAAAAAATTATTCACTTGACACAAAGATCACAAAATAATTTTAACATTAAAGCTTCAAAAAATAAATCCAAAACTACATGGCAGATCATAAACCGTACAAAGCACAACATACCTAAATGTAATATCAATACAATCAAAGTAGAGAATGAGACTATAACAAATCCTCTAGAAATTGCCGAAGCTTTCAACAATTACTTCATTGATAAAATCCAGGCCAAACTTCTTGCAAATAGCAAACCTAAATCCTATGTGACAAACAGAGTAAGTAACTCAATGTTCATGTCTCCTTGCAGTCCACATGATATACACAAACATATACTTTCTTTAAAAAACACTAATAGCGTAGGCTACGACGGTTTCAATACAAAAATACTAAAACACGTATCATTGGAGATCTCCGGACACCTCAGCCACTTAATCAATCTCAGTATCAGCGCGGGTATTTATCCAGATGCTCTAAAAACTTCAATTATAAAGCCACTATTTAAAAAAGATAATAGAGAGCTGATGCAATCATATCGACCTATCGCGTTAATCCCAATAATTTCAAAAATATTCGAAAAATACATAAATCAAGAAATATATACTTATGTTGAAAAAAATCACATATTATGTGAGGAACAGAAGGGTTTTAGGCAACATAATACAATCAATATGGCCATATACGATTTCCTGTTCAATATCACTAAAACCGTAGATAGTCGGAAGCCCGTTTGTGGGATATTCTGCGATATGACGCAGGCTTTCGACTACGTACATTTTCCTACTCTTTTAAACAAACTCGAAGCTTACGGCATTAGAGGCAATATAATAAAACTAATTCAATCCTATTTGACAAAACGAAAACAAATTACAGAAATTAGAAAAATTAATTTAACTAATAATCGAGAAGAAATTCATCGATCATCAGAACGTGAAGTCACTTTTGGTGTGCCGCAGGGCAGCGTATTGGGTCCTCTATTGTTTATATTGTACATAAACGACCTTCCAAAGTACATACAACATCCACTAACATTATTTGCTGACGATAGCACCGTGACTATACCCTGTAGAAACACAGAAACTTATGAGAATGATATTAATAAGACATTAGCTTCAGTTATAAAATGGTTAGATGATAACAATTTAAATATTAATTTAAATAAAACCAAAATAATTTATTTTAATCAACGTAACCCTTTGAAAAGTCAATTTAAAATACACCACAATAACAATATCATAGAAGAAGTTGAAAATACTAAATTCTTAGGACTCCAAATAGACAAAAAGCTAAATTGGAAAATACATCTAGATATTTTAAGTAAGAAAATTTATAAATCAGCATTTGCCTTAAGTTCCCTATCGCCAATAATATCTACAGACGCACTACTCACTGCCTATTATGGTATAGCAGAATCCCATTTACGATATGGTCTAATATTTTGGGGCAATTCAACTGAGAAGGAAACGATATTTAAAGCCCAAAAAAGGTGCATACGATCTATGTTTAAATTAAAGTCTACCGACAGTTGTGTTCCGTATTTCAAAGAATTCAAAATATTAACCTTGCCCTGTCTTTACATTGTTGAAGTAGCTGTATTTGTAAAAAGTAACCCAAATCGTTTTACACGCCTTGCAGACATAGTTCCTCGGAATAGGCGTGATAATAGTAGATTATGTATGCAAACCGCAAAAACAGCACTCATGCGCAAAAGTGTCTTCTGCATGGCTCCATTCATTTTTAATAAGCTACCTAAATCTTGGAAATCTTTAAATTTACCTTTATTTAAAAAAAAGCTACGAACATTTCTTGTGAATAAAGCCTACTACAATATTTCAGAGTTTTTAGCAGAAAAAGAAAATGCATTTGTGTAATTGTTTTGTTGTGAATATGCCTATCTATGTTGGAATGAAGAAAAATGTTTAATTTAATGTGTGTGCCTGTGATAATCTATTTTTCCATTTGTTGTTGGTCTTGTACCTTTCGCATGCCCAGTGGTAAAATGTGGCTGAACTTGTTTAACTATATTTTTTACACCATGTACTGTACCCATATTTGCGAAATAAAATATCTTATCTTATCTTATCTTATCTTATCTTACATACGAGGACTGTAATGCTTTTAAATAATTGAGATAAATAGTTTCGACACTTTGTTAGTATCAAACAATATTAAACTAGCGTAAAAATCCTCCTCAAAGTTTTGTTTCTATTCACCCTTGAGTTTCTATCCACCCCGTTTTATGGTACATCTTTAAAACCACAACGTTGCTTTATCACATCATTCTTCAATCTGTCATTCATTGTTACACCACACATACTTCGCAAGTATATGGCTCAGAATCACCAAGGTGGGAAATTCTGAATTCTGTATTATGATGCTATGAGTAGAAGCTAAATATATTGATAATTACTCTAAATCATAACTAAACTTGTGTTTAAACTATATTTACCTTGGCAGAGCATAGAATTAAATACTTTTCTTGAAATTTCAATTTTTAAGTGTGCTATCACTAAAATTCATCATTCGGGGAACGTTATTCGGAGGTTTATAATTCAATTTAAAAAATAATTATATATTTCATTGTTACCCTTTACGATAGCGGAGATATGTAGCCAATAGTACGAAATTAAAAAACTTTGACAAAATTTGGAATTAAAACGTTTTTAAGGACAATGTCTCTGTAAATGAAGCTATATGGCTATTTCAAGTTCTTAAATTAACTAAATAAGTGAATATCGCTCACTTGCATATAAATAGAACTGCGGTAGCTATAGGGATGCCGCCGGTTTCTAATATTATCAGGCTTTATTCCTCAATACCTTATGTTATAATGGCATTTCTTTGATTTTAATGGTGTTCCCCGAAATGATGAGGGCGTTCATCAAATGATGCGTGTGTTCCCCAAATGACGATATGCAGACAATGAAGGTTAAATTCACAGTTAAATTGAATAATAAGCCAAATTAAAGGAAGTTATTGTTATTTATTTATTTGCTATAAGGTTTATGCTTAACAAAAACTTAATCTTAACTAAATTAAATCACTTTTTTAGTCTTTTCATTGATGACACACAATCTATTTGTATCATTACCTCTTCTTCAGTTAAATTTTCTTTCAGCTCTTGTTTCAGTTTATTGTAAATATAAATACCATACAGATGTTTTTTCATAACTGGAATATCTTCAATAAAAGCCAATTTTAATTCTTTTACTGTACTTGAAAGAGCAACCTTTTTTGTTGTCTTGAAAGTCTTCTTCTGGCATTTTACAGTTTTTTCTTCAATAACAGACTTCCATTGAAAATCTGTCACAGAAGCTGTATCATCACCTGGCTCAGGTGTTGGATTTTTGCATTTCTCACACACACCATTCATACAGTCGTAAGACAGTACGTTGCAACTATAATCCTCGATAGTTTTCTCTATACTCCCGTGATTAACCTGTTGTAATGTTTTTAATTTGTTTAGATTAAACTCGAAATTTTCATGTTTTACACATAAACAAGTTTCTCTGTCTCCTAAATTTGGAGCTACCACCCAAAACGGCTTTGCTCTTAACAGTGTCGCATAAGACAAATTAATTCCAGTTTCGTTAGCGAATTTTGACGTCAGTGCCTTAAGTGAACATAAAAGGAGGCGTTTTTGTTTTCTAATCCCGTTTTTCTTTACGAAATCTCTCTTTGCTGGACACATCCTACTGACATCATCTCTTTGGAAGAACTCTTTGATTTTTTCGCGAACTTCTTTATTCAAAACAACCTCACGAATTTTAGCGTCAGATTTGAGAATAGTAGGTACTGGTTTTCTCTTTTGACAAAAAACTCTTAGCCATATGAAGCAATTTGTATTGCCTTACCAAAGTCCCACTAACACATTTCTGAAAAACTTCCCTTTCCTTGGAATTTTTTCTCCAAGAATTGGCTTTATCTTGTAATTGAGCAGTCAATACTTCGTTAAATAAAAGATTCTTGCGCACTTCAGGAGGTACGTCAACGTTTTCTAATAATGCGTTAACTTTTCTGTTGGGAGTTGTAGGGTTCTGAGACTTCACTTCTTTTCTTTTTACTTGTCTTCTTAATCTTTTCTTTAAAGTGTCATATTTACGTTTAATTTTAGCTATGGTTTTCTCTTGTTGTTTTATTTTACGATATGCTTTGGCTCTATCCTTCCGCACAATTTGTCTTCCTACTGTTTTTCTCACTGAAGCTGATGCAGCTAAATCATCATCGGAATGTGGCGGTGTATTGTCTAATATGCCAGATAATGCCTTCCTTTTTTTCTCTGTATTTTTTTGAAGCTTCTTTCCACATTTTTCTTTGCTTTCGCTTTTCTCGTTCAGTCATCTCAGCTATGTTCTTCACTTTCTTTTCTTGTTTTTTTTTTATGATAGTATTCTCTGCCCTTAGCCCTTTTAATCTCCTTCTCTTCCTCTGTCATCTTATCTAAAAATTTTCTTTTTCTGTCATTGGCTTTTTCTCTTTGGCGCAAGTAAGCTGTACTGTTTTTCTTAATTTGCTTTTTCGAACGGTTTTTATTTTTTTCAGCTTTGTGAGACTCCATATTGCTGTAAGAATAAAATAAGTATACCTATTGATAACTTTGTAAGCAGAACATACACAAAATTGAAAGCTTAGTAGTAGAAACTACCACTAAGTAACTAAATAGTCATTTGGGGAACAACAACATCATTTAGAGAACGGTCCATCAAATCGGAGAACGTTCCCCAAATGACCGTTCACCAAATGATATTTTCAAATAATCGCGCCTTTTTTAAACGGTAGCCATATTTGACAGCAATTCTCGCTTCCTTAATGTAAAATATTTAAGGATAACATTTGTTATACAACACTATTAAAGCTATTATTGCAATATTTTGATTGAAAAATGCGTTCCCCATTTGACGACCTATTGATGTACGCTCTGTAAATAACGAATTGAAAGACACTTACCACTTATTTTAATTTCTTTTGGCGAACTACTTTCTTCACAGCCACTTTGTTTACAACTTTCTCTACAGCTGTTCCATAGACTAAAAAGGGATGCCTTTATTTTTATTTTTTTTTCGCGCAATCAAAGCTGCGTTCACTAAAATGATGCTTACATTGGCGGACAGTCTATTTTGACTTACATTTTTTAAATTCGTTTTTCTTCTTTATTAATGCTTGCAATAATTTAATTTATGATACATTTGGAGGTGAATGGGTATTAATAACCGTTAAAAATGTTTTATTTTATGACTGTTTCTGGTGTTAGCTTTTAAGAATTGCTACTTAGGACGCGTTCTCCAAATGATTTTTTGTACTTATTTGTCCATTTAAAATGTAATTGATATGACTTTTTAATTATTTTGTGTGATGTGTGGTTAAAGTAAACACAGTTAAGTGTTTACTTATGCTAAAATGTTAAAAAAAAAACAGAATTTAGGCATTTATTTGCTGCCGAAGCGGATTTACCACCTTGGTGATTTTGAGCCATATGTGGTGTTATAAGTGTTATTACAAGTCATTAGTTAGTCATCAGTTAATGAGATTTAAATAACTTAAAGGGTTGTGTTAGTGATTTTAATTATCATAACTCAGATAAACTGTATTTATTACGGTCGAAAATCATAATATTTTGGTCAACATACATTCTGATACTGAACTGCAAATTGCAAATCGCACGAGAAAATCTGAATTTCACACACTTAAAGTACCTCATACATAGAGTCGAATCCTCGGAGGATCCAGGATGCCGAGAGACCAAACCGGTGAAGGACGGGGGAGTCCCCGAATAAAATAGAACTAGCGTGGCTAGTCACAGTCGATCACACGCTGTCCATTAGTACGCTTACGCTTTGCATCCATAGCAGGCACTTCACTAAGGCGCGCTGCGTGAGTGTTGCGTTTTGCTACCCTGCGGCGGCGTGTGCACACGCTGCGCCCGCGTCGCGCTCTTTCCCCTTCTCCCGAGGAACACGTACGCCTAATTTGGGGTCAGCCTTAGTTTTCGGGCAATGATGACGCACATCGTGGACACTGAGTCCGAATCAGGATTTAATCTCCTCTGCTGAAAATAGTCCCTCATGTTCGCAGGTATAACTTTATATACTTACATACATGTTATTTCCAGGTAGAGTCGATGTTGTTCTTCACGGCTAACTATGGCAGGAACGCGAGCTTGGCCGAGTTCGACGCCGCGCAACAACATTGCACATCTATGGTACGTTCAATATCTCAAAAAGTATGGAAAGTTTCAGAGATTTAGACCCCCTAAAATACGTACAGACTTATAATTAACGAACAAATTTTTTGTTCTATAATAATAGAATAAGGCCTATACTCCATTTACAATGCATTAGACGGAAGTTAAAAAAGGTTATTTTGAATGCACAGTTTCTAACGAAAGTACAATAACCGTAACATTACAATAACAATTACGGTAGTCGCTGAATTTATTATACTGAATTTTCACTGCAGTTGTCACACTTAGTTGTAAAAACATCTGTCATGTTGTGTTTATGCCATTATTTTATAAATATATAAATCAACTGTCAGTAATAATAAAATATAGCATCTCGATTGTTTCCCTGAACAAGTCGCGTTTATTTTTTACTCCACAAACCTCTCTCAATTCTACCAGCCTAAATCGTAGAAATGTGAACTGCAGTGAACATCCCAAACATTGATCCTTACATTTTTGAGATGCCAACAATTGCAACAATTTGTTTTAAGAAATTATGTGGATTTCATTTAGTTATATTATTTAATTTAAGTTGAAAATTACTGTTTCAATGATAAAAACCTAAAAGAATCGGTATAAAGTTCTCGCGAAGACGATTTTAGAAATTTAATTCGCTAAAATGTCGAAAATCAAAAAACCATTAAAAAAATGGCTTTTCAAGCATTCTGTAGAAGTTAGCTGGTGGTTATATGGTGGTATCTTATCTGAAATTGAACTGAAATAACTCACCACCTTTGGTAGTTGATAATGATTTTTAATTACGGTTTTTTTCCAGATGTTAAAATATCTAAATATTTCTTGGTTAAACCAGACTGCGCACGCTATAAGGATGTCATTTCGAGACGTCGGAAAAGGGTAAACTATGCTATAATTTATTACTGTATACATAGCCGAAAGCACATCGCCACATAAGCAGATACCAGTAGTTCCGAACATGATTCAACAAAAAAATAATATTCACGTATGTGAGTAATAATCTCATTTTGATTTTGGACGTAAAAGTTGGAACTAAGTAAAAGTTTTCGTTGACCTAGATAAGATAAGATATATTTGTTTCCTCAAAAATGTGTACACGTACAACGTGTCTCCATCTACTGACTTATCTTGTCAAGCATTCCCTTAACCTTTGATTGACCGGTGCGGCTGGTATTGTTGAGCCACAAGCCTCTAAAGGCTAGCAAGCAATACCTCAGTGAAATCAAATCTACACCATTCAGCTTTAATACTACTAAGGCCACATGTTATATCAAGATGTTTATTTAACAGATGGTTCAATATATACGAGAAAAATTGGGAGTTCTATGGAGTCTGCAAGCTCGCCCGATTCATGCAGCTCGTCAGGTTTCGAATGCAGGTAATCTTTGACCAGCCATGACTTACTTAGACATCAGGCCTACTCCTAAAGAAGAGTTAGTGGACGGGCCTGTTGGTCTAGTAGTTAGTGACCCTGACTGCTATGCCGGAGGTCGTGGGTTCGATTCCCACCCAGGACAAATGTTTGTGTGATCAGCACGTTGATTTGTTCTGTGTCTGGGTGTAATTTATCTATAACTAGCTGCTCTGCCCCGGCAAACTTCGTTGTGCCTTAGCGTCAATTTATTGCTCTTGTCAATTTTTTTTCTCTTAGATATACATACGTTTAATAAGACGACAACAAATAGATCCAAACCAATAATAACTACTACTACTTTTTATGTAGCGAGTCTCTACTGTGATCTTATTTACACATTTTGTGTTCGGTAGAATTAAAATTACAACATGTATATATAACCTAACCTAACTGACCATACCTATCCTATAGCTAACCTAACAACCTAACCTAACTACCTTACTAAAATGCATTAATTTAAAAAATACTAAATTCATAATTTTAAACTGAACTATTGCCTCTATGTTACAAACAATTTATATTGTACCTATAGTTTTTCGGTCTACTTTAATTAAAGCCCTAACAGTAAAATAACTTCTATTTGCAAAGAATTATTAAAGTTCGTCTATGTCATCATTGTTAATTACGTAAATTGAGTTCTGAAATATAAGACTTTTTTATGCTACATAAAACCTCTAAGTTTAGTAACCAAATAAATTTCAGAACGTAGGTGCGTATTATAAATTGACAACCTTACCTTCTTAGGTTTAGCTTAAGTCTTGTCAATGTCAAATTGTCACCTGATAATGAACTGGGAAGTTTGACTCCTGTCATGTCATCCAAGATGGCGCTGCGTTTTAAAAAATGTTTGAGACGACAAATATTCTTGATATTTATTTTTTAGAGGACTTTTCATGTTTTTTATTAATTATTATCCTATTCCGGACTAAGACAAATCCAAAAAGACCAAAATCATTTAAATTGATCCAGCCGATCCTGAGTTATAAATGGTGTAACTAACACGACTTTCTTTTACATATATAGATAAGTATGTATGTATTTAAAAATATATAAGTATGTTCATCAGCTGTTTAGTACCCATAACACAAGCTCTCTAGCTTAACTTGGGACTAATTAATGGCGTTGTGTGAAAAGTTGTTCAATATTTATTTATTATTTATTTATTAGTTAGTGCATTGTACTCATGATTTTGAGACTAACCCTAAAATCTCAAAAAGAAAATCAGTTGTAAAATGTATGTAAGTACAGGGTTTTTCAATAAGAGAGAGATTTGAAAGATGTTGAAACAAAATGAAACAAGTTGTAGTTATAGTCCCAGTCCCAGACCCCACATGGATTGCCACCAGGTGGCTCAAAAATCAGGAATAAAAAACCAGTTGCTACCGGGTTGCGACTGAGACCTTATTGCCCCCGCTTTAAATCGCTGTACGAGTACATTGCGGCGTAGATCGCCAAACCTTCTCATCGCTATCAGTCTTATGGCCGTGATGACGGGGTTGCCGGTCACATTTTCAATGTGGTTTTATTAGTAGATACGTGATAATTTTTTAGCGACATGCAAGCAAGATTTCTTCATTGTATAATAGTTGCTTTTAATCACTTATTATTATTAATCATAAAAATCTGGTGTAAATTCGTATCACAGGAAATCTTAGTATTAACATTAATTAAACTACCTAACAATAGCTACTCATCAGTCAAAGATAATTAAATAACCTGTTGGGTCCCTTGGTGGTGGTGTATGGGGTGTGTATATCCGGGATACGGTGTAGCCTTGTGTAGGAAGTATGATCAAAAGTCACTGCAGAAAGTTACATGAATATTTATTCGTTCTGATCACTTGTTTTATTTATTTATTTTATTATGCAAGGCACGGCAGTGCCCAGCCAAGACGAGCCAAGCGAAGCGCAAGGGCACTACCTACCTGTTTTAAACCCTCATAGAGGTGGTTTCCGATGTACCAGATAGTACATATTCTCAGGATATAACATAACATAACATAACGTCACGCCTGTAATCCCCAAAGGGCTAGGCAGAGGTGTACCTGGTAGTACACCCACATTTCGCCAGTTATGTTTAAGTCCCATGTAATAGGGGGCGAGCCTATTGCCATAAATCGGGCACAAATCCAGACTCCGGGCTGCTACTGAGAAATCCCAGATGGAAAAACTCAATAACACTTTGCCCGACCTGGGGATCGAACCCGGGACCTCATGCTCAGCAGTAGCGCTTGCGACCACTAGACCAACGAGGCAGTCAGTTCTCAGGATATGATGTCAATAATAGACTAATTAAACATACAAAGTCTCAATTGAATAGCTCTAATACTTTAGATTTTATTGATATCTGAAATACACCGATTTCGTCACTGACACACTGACACACTGATGATCATCAAAATGTTTGGTTGCTTCCTGAAGTGCTAGAAAGCTAAAATTTGGTGTGTAATCTTTTTTTAGTATACAACCAACAAAAAAATTCAAAAACTTATAACTTTCGCCCTCCATACCCTAAAATGTTGGTGGAAGTTTGTATGAGATAATATTCATATTCATTTATTTTGCATTCCATATTGTATAAAAGATGTTACAAAGGGCTTAAAGCTAGGTACATAAATATGGACCCTGTAAGGGCACAGCAAAGTAGGAGAGAGAAAGAGAGGATAATATATACAAATAATAACATCGCTTAAGAGTGAAATATCGCCCTTATTTATCGCTTATGGTAATAATTAAACCATCGAAGAAAAAAGGCAATGACAAAGAACTTGCAATGAAAACCGGCACTACTGATGTGCAAGAAATACACCCAAAAAAAAAATACTAAAAGACTGCCTAGCGACTTACAAAAAAAAACTGAAATCCCACCAAAACATTTCATGTAAAATGTTGCCAAGACGACCACATAAGGTTTGCCCTGTGAAAAAGATATCAGATCTCATGTAGAGCCAAGCTTCTGAATCTACACGGCCTAACCTACCGACCCTAACTTCACAAATTCTACATATCTGTAAAAAGTTCTATATAAGTGCAAACTTGTAATTGGCCTTATTCTGTATGTTACTGCTGTTTATTTGAATGTATTAGCTGTAAGTTTTCCTAAAAGTAATAAAATAGATAAAGTAAAATAAATAAAATGTATACTTTGGCTGTTTTGTTTCTTACTTCAGAAACTAAATATTCGCATCACCTCCACGACGGTAGCGAAACGGTGAAGCCATACTTTTTTATTGATATGTAGATAGATAGATCTCAGATATTTGTGATGTAAGGGTCGGTAGGTTACTTCTCACGTAGTTCCTCTTTTTCAGATCCAATTGCATTTCACAGCACAGCAAAAGTTTTCTCAAACTGCGAAACTTTTTATTTTCCGTAATCACTCTGACAACTGTCTATTACTTCAAAATATTCGCGAGAAAAATTTTCTTTCTGGCCCTTCACCTATAATAAAACAGCGTGCTTGTTGTACCAAATCGAACTGAAGTTTTTATTCATTCCTGTCATCTTGTCACTTAGAAGTTCACTTAAGTTTATCAATAGATGGCGTTAGTAGTAACCAAAAGAACACTTTAGATATAATATTCAACACAAATAAAAGTATTTTTTTCGTTCTAGTACGCTCTCCGGTACTGCATAGAGCAGTCGATGGCTATGTTCGTAAATATGTGTGAGACGCCCTGTTTGTGCACATACTGCTGCGAAGACGACTATGAGTGGGATTCCTCAGACCTGATCAACTCGCCCTTCCGCTCCACCACAGTCACCCTCTTCTACTTCAGCCTTATGATGTCGGAAAACGGACCTTATTACACTACGGATCCGGCGCAGTTTGAAGTAGGTTACTTTTAGTCTACGTCATTTTTTTTGGCCACTTGTCTGTCTGTTGACTTGGTAGTATTTATCGTTTGTACTGTTTCAAAAATTAAAACATAAAACACCACAGCAAAATCGGTCCAATCGTTTGCAAACTGTGATGCCACAGACAATCAAACTTTTATCACACTTCTTTTTGTGCCGGAGATCAAAAAAAGAATTTCAAAGAACGGGGTTGATAAAGGAAGATAAAGTAATAAACAATTGAGAGAGTATACTTAAGATGGTTTGATCACAATGATAAAAAAAATGAAAGGCGACTTGCAAAAGGTATTTATAAGGCTGATGCATATGGAAACGCTAGTAGGAGACACCCCAAAATGACATGCACTCGTCACTGTGTGTCCTTCTTGGTGTTCTTCTTAATGGTGAGGTTCTTCAGAGAGGTCGAGTGCGTAGTACGCATTAATATTTTTTTTCCAGTAAATAGGTATTACATGGAACCTAATTGTGCGATCCCGAAATGCTTTAGTCCGGTATATATAATAATAAAAAATATATAGGTAACAAATTTAATTGCACACAAACAAACACCCACACTGACACATGCACACGAACAAAAACACACACATATACATTAAACACATTACTCATTTACTTTACACTTCACATGAATATTTCCAAAATCTTACAAAATCATTAATACTACCTCTATTTAAAAAAAAAAACAAAAAATTGTTTTGTCACTAGTCTTTTAGATAATAATGACTCATGTAAAGATGCCGCAAATGTGATAATGTTTAATAGGGTGAGCCTGGAGATCTGTCATACAGGTCCCGAACCTAGTTCAGACTCCAGCTCTTACAAAGGTTCTAGATTAAGGCAGAATTATACCATAGTGTTACAATGTACCTTTATGAGAAAAATAAATGATATGAAATGATATCTAAACGAATACCCGGTCCATTTCAGGTAGTAATTCAGCGTCTGTTCCGCGAGATGCTCTACCGCTGCCACTTTATTGCTCAAGTGCATCCCATGATCATGACTGGCCTGGTCTTCGATAAGGAGCTGTTCCTAACGTCCATTGGTGAGTCATCTCTAACTTTCTTTAGTATTACTAAATTTAGGTGAATGCCAAACCAGACTATGCCCCATTAGCTGGATTCACTTGCACCTTAGATGACCCAAATAATGCAGCAGATCCCACGATGATTAACGTGGCCACCATATTGGGCACAAGGGCAAATCGAGCTCGCGCACAACGGTTAATAAATCACGTTTGTTGTTTGGGAGCTCCACTTAAATATTTCTTACATTCTGTTTTTAGTATTTGCTGTAATAGCGTCAAGAAAAAAATCAACTGTCTAGTCTTTGTAATACGGTCCAGATTTTATCTTTTGGGTACGAAACCCTAAAAACCATCGATAATAAGAAAATAAGAATATTACGGTGAACTCCTTAAAATAGTCCGCATAATTCAAAATATCGTATGCTTTTGACAAATTAACGCACTGTTTTACTTTTTCCAATGCAGACGCTCGCGCTAGGATCTCAATTTTTCCAACTCAATTTTATCTTCAAACAGGTCTGATGGAGCCAAACGTGGTAGAATACCGAGAAAGGCTTCTGAAGGCGTATAGGAAATCCATAATCCCGTTAAAGGCTTACATGAGGCAGTATGAGTGTTACAAAGAAATATACACAATGGATATTGATCAGTATGTAGAGTAAGTGCTGACCGCAACATAGATTTTTTTTTAAATATTCCACAATGCCTATAGTCCCAAACTAAGCAGAGCTTGTGCTATAAGTACTCGAAAACTGATAAACAAACTTCTTTATTCATATATCGGGGTTGCAAAAGTATCCTCTGCTCCCGTGAGTAGTCAGAGTGAGAGTCTGACAGACCGCTCTGCCATCTCCCCGGAGCGGAGGATATCCATGAGGATTCCATGGGTCGCTGGGTTGTGTAGGTCAGATTGGTAGTCGCTCAACTCGTATGTAAAATATTGATATCAGACCTGCAGAACGTCGGTTGTCGGTTTAACCATAGAGGTTCGACAACCGACGTTCAAAGGGCAGTAAGCTCTATTATTTTAACATACATAACGGCACGCCTGTAATCCCCGAAGGGCTAGGCAGAGGTGTACCTGGTAGTACACCCACATTTCGCCAGTTATGTTTAAGTCCCAAGTAATAGGGGGCGAGCCTATTGCCATCAATCGGCACAAATCTAGACTCCGGGCTGCTACTGAGAAATCCCAGATGGAAATACCTACTATTATGTGTCCGAATACCTACCGGGAAATGGGAGGAAGTTATTCTACCAGGCCAGAACGTTCGCTAACGAAAATAAATATAAGTTCTGCTGGACATCAAATCAACGAATCTATCTACGTAAGGAAGACAATAGCGAACGTATAAGGATAAATTCGGAAGATGATCTTATCGCCTTACAGTCGCTATGACTAAACATCATTTTTTTTGTGCATAGAAGTTCGGATTACTTTAACACTATGTATTGTTTTCACTTTATCTTTATCTTTTACGTTATTTATTAAGTTGCCACAAATATTCACCTCACTCAAAAAATATAAAATCAACCCACACTATAAGTCATTAATACTCCCACTCAATATACACTCACATAAAAAGCTGTATCCTATAATGTACGACAAAATTAAGTGTAACCCTGTTCCTTGTTCATTGGTGCGCTGCGTGCGGGAAGTGGAGTGGCTCGGGTCCAGTGCAAAATTTGTTTCATTCCAAGTGCTAAATAAATATGTTTTTTACACATAATGAATAATAATATGAATAGAATTGCGTCTGAACTTGAGGCACTTCATAAGACAGAATCGCACATCTGCGCGCCGGCTGACTGTATTGATTTCACGCGTAAAGTAAATAGCCCTTTTTCAATACTGCATCAAAATATTCGCAGTATTAACAAAAATATCGACCAACTTGTAGCATTACTCTCTTTAACTCAGGTAAACTGTGACATAATTGTGCTCTCAGAGTGTTGGCTTTCTAAAATACTAAACGTACCGGCTATAGATGGTTATAATTCACACTTGACACTTAATGTAACTAATCAGAATGATGGCATAGTAATATACACTAAAACAAATCTCGAATGTACAATATGTGAACCTGATTACATCAAGGAATTTAACTGTTTAATTTGCAAAATAGGTAAGGAACTGGCTATTGTCACAGTGTATAGATCACCCTCATCAAACAGCATAGACAGTTTCATAAACGGGCTCGATGCGGTTTTGTTGACACTTAATACATACACCAATATATGTATACTAGGAGACATGAACATTGACATAAAAACAAACAGTACTGATCGTAGATCCGGAGACTATTTAAATCTATTGGCCTCTCATGGTTTCCTAGCCACGCATTTATATCCAACAAGAGCTGACAATTGTTTGGATCACGTTCTAGTGAAGTCTCAACTTGAATCAGTCACATTGGTTCTGGAATGCTATATCACTGATCACTGCCCTACGCTTCTCACAGTTTCCCTTAAGAAAAAGTCAATTTCTCCATCTCCTTGTCGCCATAAAATTAATTACGGTGCGATCCGTGATGCCTTAGCTCAGGTGGACCTTACGCCTGTACTTAACTCAAATGACGCGAATTTAGCTGCAAGTTACTTGGTAGGTGTTGTATCTAACATTATTAAAAACTTTACCGACAAGTGTAAAATTTCACGTAAAAAAAGAATAATAAAACCGTGGATCACACCGGGCTTAATACGCTGTATTAACAATCGTGATAGGATGCATAAATCAGTTAAAAGGGAACCTACAAATATGACACTTAAAATATCGTACATTAGATACAGGAACTTTATTAATAAATTGCTAAAAAAAATAAAAACATTACATTACAAAAATCTTCTCGAGGATGCAAAAAATAACTCGAAGGCTACGTGGGAAGCCATTAAAAAAATAACACACACAAACACAAAAAGGACGTCTGCTTCTTTGCTTCTTAGCACCAAGGAAACTCCTAAATTATCAGTTAACTCGGTAAACCACTTCTTTATTAACATAGGCAAGGAACTTGCAACACAAATTCAAAATAGCACGCCCTCCTCTAGACCTACTAACATCATGCAATCCCCCTCTCAGTGTGATTCTTTAGTGTTACTACAAACTGATGCTACTGAGATAGAGTCAATCATTAAAAACCTGCGAAGAGATTGTGCTGTTGGTTATGACAATATCTCTGCGGCTATATTACAATCATCAATAGATGTATTTGTCCCAGTTTTAACGCACATTTCCCAGCTATCTCTATCAACGGGAGTCTTTCCTGATGCCTTTAAGAGGGCCATTGTGTGCCCGATATATAAGAATGGTGATGGAGCCGTGGTCAATAATTATAGGCCTATTTCGGTTCTCCCAGCGATGTCCAAAGTCCTAGAGAAATTACTGTACATAAGGTTAACCAAATATTTAGACTCAAAGGGTATTATTTCAGATCACCAATTCGGCTTTCGAAAGAATAAATCGACGGAAGATGCAGTTTCTTCACTTGTGGACGGAGTAGTAGCCAGGTTAGACAAAGGGGAAAAATGTCTCGGACTATTTTTGGACCTCACTAAGGCGTTTGACACCGTCTCCGTCCCGCTTCTTATCTCTAAATTAGAAAGGGTTGGCGTTAGGGGTACGGCGCTTGAAGTTTTTCAAGACTATTTAGCAAACAGAACACAAGCAGTCAGAATAGGAGATTGCATTAGTGAGGACGCGAAACTGGTTTTTGGAGTCCCCCAGGGCAGTATATTGGGTCCTCTTTTGTTTATTATTTATATTAATGACCTCTGTGCATTGAAATCCCCAAACTGCCAAGTATTCACCTACGCGGACGACACTGCGCTGCTCATACATGGCCCTACCTGGGATGATGTGAAAGCTCATGCAGAAACCGCCTTACGAAAAGCTGTGTCCTGGCTGTCCGGAAACCTACTAACATTAAACGTCATGAAAACAAATTTTATAACTTTCGGTATGAAGATTTCTGGGATTCCACCCTTGGACTCTTTCTTCATTAAATCTCATACCTGTATGTCACACCTTTCCAACAATTGTGATTGTCCGACTATATCTCGTGCAAACATTGTCAAATACCTAGGAATCAGAATTGACCAATTTCTGAAATGGCAATCCCACATAGATTTTTTAACCTCACGAGTCAGAAAGCTAATTTATGTATTCAAGTTGCTCCGCAATGCCGCTAGCCTCGATACTCTCAGGGTGACCTACCAAGCGCTGTGTCAGTCCATCATTTCATACTGCATCTCGACCTGGGGCGGAGCAGCCAAAACCATACTTTTACCACTTGAGAGAGCACAAAGAGCAGTGCTTAAGGTTATGACCAAAAAGATCCGTCGGTATCCAACTTCTAAGCTTTACAATGAAATTGGTGTTTTGACAGTGAGACAGCTATTTATACAGCATACTTTAACTAGAAAGCATGCCAGCTTAACGTTTGACCCCATATTATATCACAATAAACGTCGATCGGATATAGTCTGCCCTTCTGTGAGACATAGAACTGTAATGGCCAAGCGGAACTACATAGTTATTAGCGGACTACTTTATAATAAAATTAACAAAGTACTTAAATTATACCCACTTAAACCAACCGAATTTAAAAACAAAATAAAATCTTGGCTTTTACAGTTAAATTACACAGAAACTGAAAATTTGCTGAATCAGTATTAGTTACGGATTTGTAAAATCTATTTGGTAATCAAACAGTAATTGTTCCAGTTTCATTATCTGCTCGTATTTTGTAATTAGGTAATTTACAAATACCTACCAATAAACTAAGACAAAAGCACTCATGTCCTTACAATCTCAACAAACGCACCACAACTACACACACAACTTTACACTCACACGTTAAACACAACACAATAAATGTGGCACCACACCCATAGTTCATAGTTTTTATACTTTTATTTTAATTTTAACCTACTAATATAAAAAAAAAAAAACTGAGTCCCTATCAACAGGCATGCCTAATTAGGGAACTCAGTGAGTCAAGATTTGTATGCTACTGTGATGATGATTCATATGAACCTGTTTTTGGCGTGAGAGCGGAGCATTTGCCTAGTTCTTGTAATACAGGTTAATTCCTAGCACAGGACTGGGCCTTGCCCTGCTCTCTACTATAACATGCCTATGTATCTGTTTTTATGTATCGCTGTAGTGTATAAGTTATTTTGTACTCAAATGTTTTGATCAATAAAGTTATTATTATTATTATTATTAGATCTACATTGAGTTCAACTGTATAAATTAAAGATTTAAACTTTCAAACTTTCAAAAACTCAATAACACTTTGCTCGACTCGGGGATCGAACCCGGGACCTCATGCTCAGCAGTAGCGCTTGCGACCACTAGACCAACGAGGCAGTCATCATCATTTTATTACTTATTACTCTGTTGTTTTGCTTAGTCGCTGAAATTGTTACATTACATGTTACTTTTAATTATGTCATAGGTTAGTTTAAGTTAATGTAGTTTTGTTTCTTGAATTAGTGATTACATTATTTTTTGTGTACCCACCGCGTTGTTTTTTTTCAATAATTTTTACTTCTCATTTCTAATACATACTACTAGTATTAAATTTTATTGACTGTCGTAGGACCTTCCGTGATGAGAAGCATTCTGCTTCAGAGACGAAGAATGAGGTACAGATGCACTACGATGAGAAGCAAGACCTTATATGGAGACTACCTCAATTCATCAACATCGGGCCGTTTGCCATCAACGTTGACTCTTTAAAGGTTTGTAGGATGTTTTGTACCCTTAAGACACAGTTGGGGTTCATCAGTTAGTATCTACTATGGATATTCGTGTCCGTGTCGATTTATGTACAACATAAAAGTTAAATTTGTTTGACAATTATTATTGACCTAAGAGTTATGACAGCCATGACAGATTGTAGAGAAGACGTTAACTTAACGTAGAATTAGGTGATTATGAATTCATCAGAAACGCACTCCAATATTTGAGGCTAAAGATCTACTAAAAATTCTGTAACGCTGATACACTTAATTATGTTTACTCAAAATATGTAAAAGAGAATAATAGTAATTCATTTTTAACACTAATACTTATAGAATACACTCATTTTTTTATTATTTTCTACGTAACACTAATTTGATGCGACATGATTTATGAACGAATGAAGTATGCAAGTAAACGAAACGCCATGTTGAACAAAACATAGCAATAATTGAAAAACTGTTAGGCTCAAATTCACCACACTATAGTTTTCCCCAATTTGTGTATTTTTTTTCTCTTTTTCGATAAATCTACACCTGCACGCGTAGCATGAACACATTGAACACCGAAGAAACGGCCTTTGTCTACAGACGAATCGGCAAAGTGACAGATTATATAGACAGGAAGGTCAAATTTCTTTCAATACACCTGCCTGCGTAGCATGAACACTTAATTTCTTTTCTTCCGAGACACGACAAAGACCGTTTCTTCGGTGATCATGCTACGCGTGCTGATGGCCGAAAATGAAACATCTCCTTTGCTTATTCTTGAGCGTCGGCTCTGCTTCGATTTCGTTATCAATGGTTATAAACAATTACGTCAACTGAATTGAATGAAGTTTTACCGTCTGGTTTCGACTGTTGTTTGAATGTTGTGGTACAAACATCGCATTCCAACCTCACAACGAAGATGGACGAAGATGCGCTCTTATCACTACTGATAACTGAATGTTTTACCTTAGAGTTATGTGACTTGTAGGTATCCTCCGCAATCCTTGCCTTGTACATTAATTCGTCTACATTTCGCACACAATCGCGGGGCAATTCATTTTCATTACACGTCGATGTAATACCCCGTAACAAAGTGTTTAATTGCACTATTTCAGTAAATACATTTTCAATATCTCTACAAATATAAAAATAGCTCTAAAAATGCTACAACATTTTTGTAAAAAGCGCGCGTTATTAATAATTTATTTAATTTGTATATATGGGCCTTACTTTAGTCCGTTTCGGAATAATGAATTAAACGATTTCCACTGATAAAAAAGTCTATTTCTTTCACACACGATTGTACAATACCGCGACCTGGCAGGGACTGTGGGGTCTGTTGTTCCGGCGGCATAGATCTGTCGTAGAAACATATGCGCGGGCTGCGGCACTCCGTAGATCGCGCGGAGGGAAGCGATTGCGTCTGACGACGTTGTAATTGACGCCTTGACGCCGCACCGCCAGACCGCTGTTTGTCCTCGGAGTTGCATCGGCAACCCTCGGAAAGCATGCTAGTCGCTTACGGCTGCACACTCTTTGTAGATCTAGACGGCGCCTAACAGTGCTTTAAAAACCCCAAATAATACCCGCGTTATACAACTTAATATTAATGTGAACAGACTTTGAATATATTGCATCTTTTGTGCGCATTAAATAAATATTCTTATTATCTATTTAACTTTTATTTCAGCAACTGCTCGTCACCAAGAGGTCGGACATAATCAAAGCCTTGCTTATAATGTGGGCGGAGGAGGTGCGTCTAGTGGTTGATGACGTCATACTCGCCTACAAGAATATCATGCGCAAGTTAGGGGAGAAGCCTAATACTATAGAACACGTGTTTGAGATCAGGGAGTGGATGGAGTCGATACCTTTTGCGCTTAAGACGCAGGATGATATCATGAGGAAGGTCCACACGGTACGGCTGTTAAATTATACAAGGTTTACATAAAAACAGCTGCTCCCTTCAATTTGACGAGTTGTGCGAACATAAATGTAGGGAGCAGGATCGCCTTGGCTCGTTTCTCAATAGTCTCTAGCGCATCAAGCTGGTATTTGGCGGATCCGTCCCAAAGATGTGAGGAGTACCTACTCCATGCACGATCGAACTTGTGTTTGATATAGTTTGTGCAGCTGTTCCAGCGTGACGTAACGTCTCAGATTTGCTTAGACACCTAACTTTTTGCAGATATCTAATTTAAGTAAGCTCTTGTCTTGAATTGTTATTTCATAAAATTCCGCACATGTTAAATTCTTCAAATTGTAATGAATTACTAGATGACGTCACGCGGTTTTGCCCGGGCAGTTCTTGTTCCCGTGGGAATACAGAAATAAAAGTGAAGTAAAGTAAAGTAGCTTATGTAACCCAGGGATAGGGTAGCTTCCCAACGGTGAAAGATTTTTTTAAATCGGGCCAGTAGTTTCGGAGCCTATTCAATGCAAACAAACAAACAATCAAACCTTCCCTCTTTATAATATTAAATATCTCTCTATATAGGGTGTCTGGTAATTAGTGACCGATACTTAAACACCTTATTGTACCTATTAATAATTTCAATAAACTTTCTCAAAAAATCTTTTTTTTTATACATTATAACACAATAAAATAACAAAAACGCTGTTTGAAATTCCCACGCGCGGGCCTGTGATCGATCACATAAGGCTCGAATCGGCACGATCTATGAGCTGATAGTCTGAACTCGGGAAGGGCGTAATCTACTAGCTCCCCCGCCACCCCCACCGCTCCCGTTGTGCAGTACTGACGTAAATGATTTAATTTAAAGTTAATGAGTGTAAAAAAAGTTTCTTTGGGAAAGTTATTCGTATTCATGAGTACTATCACAGGTTTGAAGACATTTAGGCATAAATAAACTAGAGTAACTTGAGTTTACTTGGATTTAATTGTACAGAAAATTGGGACTGAATCAAGTACATAATATTGTAGAGGTGACAGCGAAATACAGAGAGTCTGTCACATGAGACGTTTACTTTTTAAACGTTCAAATATGAACACCATAGATAACTAATGGTTTAATATCTTCAACAAAAGATTTGTTCTAAAACTCTCGTCAGACTCATCCTGTGATAAAAACGACTCTCTATTATTCCCCGTTTCCACAACTGATGTGTCGTCAGACGCATGGGATTCATCAGTAAATGATTCTGATTCTGGAGGACACAACTTATCAGTTGGTTCGATACTTAATTGTGTTTTGTCCTTTAAATTATCATCATGTGACATTTTTTTCAGGTCTTTCATGAATTTGTCTTTTGAGAAAGTGACATTACGAGCTTTTACACAATCTTTCCGGTTAGAGATTTCTTTATTCTCATAAGATCTTTTGGATTATCAATATCCATCAACCTATAACCCTTTGTCTGCTCACAATAGCCTTTGAATATATATTTCTTGGCTTTTGGATCTAGTTTCGTCCAAATATTATTATGAACATAAGCCACGCATCCAAAAATTCTTAAATGGGACAGATTTACCTTTCTGTTTGTCCATTTTTCTTCTGATGTACATCCTTTCACAGCTACTGTTGGAGATCAGTTCTTAAGGTACACCGCTGCTTCGTTCACAGCTTCTGCCCAGTACTTCTTATCGAGACCAGCTTCCAGAAGCATGCACCGAGCCTTGTCCATGATGCTTCTGTTGGCCCCTTCTGCCACACCATTCTGTTGTGGTGAGCGAGGTACTGTTGTCTGGTGACGAACACCATTCTCCTTCAAGTAGTCCTGAAAATTACAAGGAATGTATTCTCCACCATTGTCTGAACGAATAGATTTTATTTTCTTATTCGTTTGGTTCTCTACCAACACTTTGAATTCATTGAATTTTACAAACACTTCGTTCTTATTTTTTAGAAAATAAATAAATGTTTTACGTGTGAAATCGTCAATGAAAGTTAAGAAGTACCTTGTTCCACCCACAGATGCCACCGACATAGGCCCACACACATCTGTGTGCACCAATTCCATCACATCACTGGCCCTCCATTCAGACCTCTTTGGAAATGGTAACCGGTTCTGTTTACCTTGTATACATGAAACACAACTTTCATAATCACTATCGACAAAAGATATTCCTTTAGCCATACCTTTTTTAAGAAGATTCATGCTCTGGCGGTTGAAACGTCCAAGCCTGCGATGCCACACTTCCTGCATACCTGACTGTGCAGCAGTCATCACACACTCCTCCTTTGAGTTGCAAGGTATCTGTAAGTCGTCTGTTGTTCCCTGGGAAGAGACTTTTTCTGCAAAGTTACAGTGTAAAACGTGTTTGATATCCAGTTGATATACACCATTGGTTAGTGTGGCCGATGCCAACATATATTTTACACATCTTAGAATCAAACATAACTTTTAAGTTTTTACTAATTATTGCACTAACAGACAACAAATTGGTAGCTAACTTAGGCACATAATGGACATCACTTATAGTCAGTATAGTATTGTCCATCAATTCGACTCGCACCTCACCTTTACCTGCTGTAAATAACGTATCACCATTCGCTATTTTTACTTCTTTTACCTTATTTTGCACAAAATTGCCCATGACACTTTTGTCACAACACATGTGCCCCGTGGCACCATTATCTATCAGCCACTGATCACTGCTGATATTCGCTGATAGCGCAGACAGCAACATCTTGCCCGTCTCTACAGCCGAATTCCCACGTTCAGCCTTCTTTGCATTCAGTGGACAGATCTTTATAAAGTGCCCTGTTTTCTTACACTTGAAACACTTGGGCTGTTTCCTCGCAACCAATGCCGAAGATCTCTCTTCCTTGGTACCTTTGCGTGTGAATTCTTGCAGGAGTTTCGCCTTTACAAGTTCATTCGACAACTTAGTGTAGGAGTTTTCGATGGCCATGATGAACGGCTCATACTCTGCAGTGAGACCGCTCAACATAATCACCCCCACAAAATCATCTTCGAGTTCCGAGCCCATTTCGGAGAGTTGTTGAGCATGTTCAGTAATATAGTTTACATACAACTCCATGCTTTGATGCTCAGCGAGCTTGGTGCTGAACATCTCCCTAAGCAACGTAAGTCTCCGACTCAGCCGTTTGTGTTCGTACGCTTTCTGTAGACTGTACCAGGCCTCCCTCGCCGTTTTAGCTCCTCTAATGTGTGGAATCGCCTCCGAGTGCACGGCCAACGCGATTTTCGCCAGCGCTATGCCATCCTTCTTGACATCAACTGCCTCGCTGGTCGCAGCCGCCGCCGCGGTGCCAGCAGCAGAACCAAGCGCGGTGCTAACCGCCGTGCCTCCGTGTGGCTCCACGCACTCCCAAAGGTCCTTGTAAATGAGAACCATTCTCATCATAAATTTCCATGATGAGTAATTTTTCTAATCCTCGTAATCTTTCGAACGACGTAAACGACTTTTCAGCCATTTTTCCAACTCGTGACGAAAAGAAGTTAAATAGTTGTTTTATGCCAAAAATACGCAATGTTTATTTTTGATAAAACACTGGGCCCATAACCTGAAGAGATTTAGGCATAAATAAACTAGATTAACTTGAGTTTACTTGGATTTAATTATACAGAAAATTGGGACTGAATCAAGTACATATTGAAGAGGTGACAGCGAAATACGGAGAGTCTGTCACATGAGACGTTTACTTTTTAAACGTTCAAATATGAACACTATAGATAACTAATGGTTTAATATCTTCAACAGGGTTTAAGTATCGGTCACTAATTACCAGTCACTATATAGAATCTATAGTAATGAAGCTGTTGCATTATTTTTCCGTTTACACTGTATCTCACTCTTTTCTATCTGAAAGATTGACATCAATGTCAATCTTTTGCTTGTTGGAAAGGGTGAGAAAATTCTCAAAATGAAACAAATCTCAGGAATTTTCAATGACAATCGGGCCTTTTCTCCTGGCTTTTGATTTTTCCATCTGGTAACTTTACGCGCGTCATTAGCGCTTTAAAAAAACGTCGAGTAGAAAAAGAGAATTGAATATAAGAATAAATATGTGATTCTTAACCCGGGATTATGATGTCACGCTTATAATTTCGGGTTTTGAGAAGAGGTTTTCTACTACCTCGAAGTTAAGGTAAATATCCTATACCTACACGGTCAATACCTACCTGCCTACCTATTCCAATTTCTGATAATTTTAAATTAACAGGACTACGAAGTTCTTGAAGCGTTCTACGTGGCGTTAGAAACCGATGACTTCAGAGCCTTGTGGGAGTCTATTGGTTGGCCTCTGCAAATATCTAAGCAGGTACGGTTTGTCGTTTTTGTTTTGTTTGGGCTGGTAATGCTCTGCATATCCAATATAGAACTGCGTTCAGGGTGTTGTTGCGACTGCCACACTTTTGCAGTGCTTCAGCGATGTTTGCCGACGTGCGTGTGGCGTAGGAAATCTGCCTCGTTTTACAACATCATTCTGCACTGAATAGAAGCTATAGCTGATAATCCGCTTGTGTGGAAAGATCTCTTTTAGTTACCTACTAAGTACTAACATAAATGACCCAGTTCTGAGTAACACATATAGGATACATACAACCGACTTGAGAACCTCTTCCTTTTTTGTAAGTCGGTTAAAAAGAAGAGCGATCAGAACAAGAAGCTTTTAGTGACAACCATGTTCTGTCACAGGTGGATGAGACTATTCTTTTCTTGGAGGAAGAACAGGAAAAGTTCTGGAAGCTGCACCAACAAGACGAACAGACTCTGGGAGACAAGATCGATATGTTCACCGCGCAATGCATGACGCTCACTCTGCAGAATGACTTCTCTAAGGTAAGGTCAAATAAATGGGGATTGACAGTGAATTCTTCGTGATATTACTTCGATCAATAATAGCACTAGATACAGGATCAGGAACAAAAATACGTCGCTAAAGTGTCCACGTTTACACACACATAAACAATTACATTTCTTACTACGAAATATTGAAAAAAGTTTTATAATATTATCAAGTTCAGTTTATTATAAACCTTGACACTCAAGCATAAAGTTTAATTACAATTGCAAAATATTTATGCCTAAGTCTTTCTGTCATCGGAGAAAAGTAAAAGGAATAAATTTAAAATGTCACTTAAAAATAAAAGCCATTTTTATAATAAGTACAAAAATATTTATTCTAAAATGAAACTTAAAGCCTAGAAAATACGGTTAAAAACGTTTTGTTCACAATTTCGCCTGTACTCTATTTTGGAACTAGACGTTGTTCTTGGTATGACATTTCAATGCTCAGAACACAGTAAGAATTGAAAGATAGAGTTGCAGAATAATAATTTATATTGCGAGCGAAGGTTTGTTTTATATGTTAGCAAATAATTACATTTGACCCATTTTAAAAAAGTAGTAGGGCTAAATTAGTACAATAGCTATTTTATTAGGACATTGCTATTAATTGTCTGCGAGTTGGCTCATTATAATCAACCCGCAAAAAAAATGAACGCGCCTACTTTTGTATGCGATTTAGAAGTTTCCACACTAATATTATAAAGGCAAAAGTTTCTGAGTGTGTGTGTGTGTGTGTGTGTTTGTATGTTTGTTACTTCTTCACGCTCAAACGGCGGAACAGATTTGGATGAAATTTAGTATGTAGGTAGCTTATATCCTGGATTAACACATAGGCTACTTTTAACTACTAACTACTACTTTTAAAGTCTTTTAGCAAATGTAATGATTGTTTGACCAATTCATTTATTTTTTTATGTTTGTTTTTTAGTGTTTGTTACCCCAGTACTCTGTTGTTTTCATGAGAGAATCTTGAAGAATTGAAGGAACTCTTCAAAAAATGTAGGTACACACGTACCGATTTTTACATTTTTAGTAGCAAATCAAGCATTTTCATTTAGAAAGTAGGTATCATTTTGTAAAACGTTTCGATTGTGAATCATTAATGAATGTACCTGTAATTTTGGAACTGATGTTCTAACCAATCGACATCTGTTAGTATTTCCGGATATATTAATAGTTACTTAACGATAATAAAAATTAAACAGCAAAAAAAGAAAAACAATCCCCCTACGCAAAAGTATCCTGTAAAAAGTAACAAAATAATATGTATTGACCCTTTACGTTTAATAAAAGAAAAGAAGTAATATTTTAATCCAAGCATCGTTGTGTCGGGGGACCGCTTGTATAATTCTTCTCCTCTTTCTTTCGCGACAATAGATACCCATTCTGCACAGCGAAATGTGTCGCTAGGAAATTTACAAACAAAAATTTCATTAAAAAAAAGAAACATAAAATAACAATACTACTCCATGCATTCCCTTTTTCAGAATAGTCAATGTTTGTTACAATAGTTGGCGCGTTGTAGCAAACAATGGTCGAACAATCATAATATTTTTGCTAAAAGACTTTATTTACTATTTAATCCAGTTTTTATTTTATGATAAATACATATTGATATAAACTCACCGAAAAAAAAATATTCCTTCCGAAAATTTGGTGTTACGGTGATTATTTACACAATTTTTCAACGCGCACTGCGGCATTTTGACGTCCTAACGTTGGCTATGATTGGACCATACTAATTAGAAATAAGAGCACAACAGTATTTGTGCTCTTATTTTTCGGGCCGTTTTTGAAGCGCTTATCGGAAATCTAGTACTATTATTGATCTAAGTGATATTATTAATTAAATTAACTATTCATGATATCACTATCACCTTAAGTTTTTTGGTTGTTTAATCCATTCATCTGCAAACACATCACAATCAGGGTTGGCAGCAAGAAAGGCATTCAGCATCTTTGGACTACGACAATTTGGGGATGATGCTGATGTTATGTTATGTTATTATGTAATGTTGGCAGTCCATCGGTTTTCTTTAACCCTTTAACTGCCTAAGTCGGAATTTTCGGGCCCATTCCGCCTCAGTCCTATTTATACGACAAAAAAAAAATGTCCAATTGAATTTCTTGGGTTATACTTCACATTCTCCCAAAAAATAGGCTAATTCAGGCAACGTGATAAATGTATTGACGATTTATAAGTCGGGCGCTGGGGGCACGACAATCGATATAAAATCAGGCGGTTAAAAGGTTAATAAAACATTACTAAACTTTGAGGAGAGTGTTCTGGAATCTTCTGGGCTCCTTCAATAGTAGAACTTATCCATCGCCTCTCAATTTTCTCGCAGGTACACGAGATAGCGAATGACATAAAGAAGGCATGGAAAGCGATGAGGGACGCACAGGACTGGGGACGGGTCCTCAACCAGCGTCAGAAACTGTTCGGACAGCCTGTTGTGCCATTCGCGGACCTCAACAAGCTCGTCAAGGAGTTTGAGCCCTATAGAAACCTATGGATCACCGCCTCGGGTATAACCACTTTCATTTTCTAGTAGTTTATAAGTAACTGGCTCGTTGGTCTAGAGGTCTCAGCGCTACTGCTGAGCATGAGGTCCCGGGTTCGATCCTTGGGTCGGACTAATTGTTATTGAGTTTTTCCACCTGAAATTTCTCAGTAACTGTCCAGAGTCTAGATTTGTGCCCGATTGATGTCAATAGGCTCACCCCCTATTACATGGGACTTCAACAAAACTGGCAAAATGTAGGTGTACTACAGGTACACCTAGAGCATCTAGCCTTTCCTGCAGCGTTGTCGTTCTTCTTTTGTTTTATTTTTGATTGATTTAATTTTGTAGTTGTTGTTCCACTGTGCAGTTTTTATTATTGATAGGCTCGCGTTTGACCACTATCTCACCTGATGGTAAGCGATGATGTGGTTAACGATGGAGCACGTTTTCCTATTCGTCATCATCATGCAAGAAAGTATTTACTGTGTCCACATTAGAGAACTCTGACTCTCTGATTTTATCGTCATATATTTTTATACAATATAGCGTAACTTTGAGGTAAACTTGAGAGCAGAAAAATGGGTCATAGTAGTGCACATTAAGCGCCACCAGCGTGAGTATATAATTAGATGTATGAAGTAAACGAAGCAAAAGAAGTATTTTAGAATCGTAGCTAGTGGCATAGTCTGCCTGCTTTCATGGGCAAAAGGCGTAAATTCAGGAATGCGTTGCAGATTTCCTCAAGGCCCGCGAGATCTGGCTAGACAACCCGCTGATGTATGTGGACGCGGACACCATCGAACCGCTCATCAACGAGTACTACAAGACGATCATCAAGTGCGTGCGCACCTTCCACGACATGCCCAAAGTGCAGCACGTTGCCCTTATTATAAGAGTAAGAACAACTTCTAACCTAGTGTTATTGCCTTTAGGTGCATGTTTGTGTAACCAAGGTCTTCTTTTTCTTTTCTTCTATTTTTAAGCCCGACTTTAGTCATATTCAGCTGGTCATTTTACCCTAAAAGCCAAAAAATGGTTTCAGGATGACATCGATGCGTTTAGACCCCTTATACCGATAATACAAGCGGTTAGAAACCCTGGAATGAAGGAGCGGCACTGGAACGAGTTCATGGAAAAAGCTGGTATTTATTATCATTAAATCATCTAATTATTCCTGGAAGACGCATAAATAACACCTACATTCCACGAGTTACATACCTACATTTTTATCTTCAATATATTTACATACTTAAATGGCGAAAATGGGTTGTTGTTTTGGTCACTATGAAAAACTTTTACTCTTCGACGATCCACTTAAAACACGCAAAAAGATGAGGAGTTCTCTTTATGTAGGTACAGCGGCACGCTAAGCTGCTCCGTTTTTCAACTTTATTACGAAAGAATAGGGTTCACGTTCAATCAGGAGTTAGGGATAGTTTTGGGCTTATGACTACCGTCAGAAGCCTGTAGGTACATATGATGTAAATAAATAAATTCGATTCTGTTCAAGACTTTGTGCCTTACGGGGTTCGTAATAGTCTTCACTATAAAATACCTAAGAATATTAAATAGGAAATATCGAAGATAGGAGAAACGGTATAGTTATTGGCCCTCATAAAGTTATTGGCCATTTCAACTTTGATGTTAAAAAACAAGCAAAATCCTACACAAATAGTAGATTAAAAAACATAGGCGGTAACCGGTAACATTGTTATTGTCTATCAAAAAGTTTTAACAAAATTCCGCTAGGTGGATTGGTTTTTTTCTTATGTGTGTTTTTGCCGGAGGAATGAACAAAGGTACGTAGGTATGTTAAAAAAATTTTAAGAGTGCAATTTTTTTTAAACGGTGTTTTAAAATATATGTATTGTAATATCATTATCGAAATCTTATAAAATGAATGTTTGGTATGTGTTCTATACGGATTTAAGGTGTAATTTAACCTATTGTCTTCGTAACCACGTTTTTTTGTAATGGCCAATAGCTGCCTCACTTATTTGAATAACATTATAGTTATTGGCCGCCTATGCCAATTACTGTATTTAAAAAAAAAAAGAAAAACAGCGTTATCAGTAAAGAAACCGTCTTCTGTTATAATATTAAGCGTCATAGGTATTAAGTATAATTTTAAACACTTTTAATTGTCCTCAGGGATAACCGTAACAATGAACGAAAAACAGACCTTCCAAATGTGCATAAAGCAAGGTCTGGCCGCACACGGGGAGCTGATAGCTGAGATCGGCGAGCTCGCCAGCAAGGAGTACGTCATCGAGCAGTCTCTGGACAAGATGCAGGCGGAGTGGGCCAACAAGGTGCTGGAGATGACCCCTTTTAAGAACACCGGTAAGTGACGCGTGCATTGTGGACGAAATTCGGCAATATGAGAGAGTCGTGAGAATTCTATTAAGTATTAGAAATTTATTTTCGTGTAGTCGTGTCTAAGAGATTGATTTTAATGTCAAAATAAAAAAAAAAAACAGTTTTATCTAAATGGGCCTGCTAAGTAAAAAGTTAAGGTAAGTTAAGTTTTTCCATCTGAAATTTCTCAGTAGTAACCCAGAGTCTGGATTTGTTCCCAATTGATGGTAATAGGGTCGCCCGCTTACATTACATGGGACTTAACATAACTGGCGAAACGTGGATGTACAGACGCCAGCACATCAAGTTACCCCAATGTGTCAAATGTTCCCAATTGAATATGAACCTTATTTTGTTTGACATAAAGTTGAAAAACGATCAAAGAAATTTGACACATTGGGGTAACTTGATGTGCTGGCGTCTGTACCACCAGGTTACACCTCTTTCTAGTCCGTCTGGAGTTACAGGCGTGATGTTGTGTTATTTAGTAAAAAGTGCGAGGCCAAAAGACAAAAAGAAACTATATAATTTGTGTTACGTAATTAAAGGATAACCACTTACATAACGACACTGTAAAATGCCAACATACAGACGCCAGCACATCAAGTTACCCCAATGTGTAAAATTTTCCCAATTGAATATGAACCTTATTTTGTTTGACATGAAGTTGAAATACGATCAAAGAAATCTGACACATTGGGGTAACTTGATGTGCTGGAGTCTGTACAAGAAAACTACACACCCGACTATCACTACAAGCAAACTGCACGGGTTTCTATAAGTCTGTATGGAATTAATACGAGCGCGGCTACGCCGTGGCGAGAGATTCATTAAAACTCGGTATTCAGCCCATCTCCAACTTGTACCTAAAACATATGTGCTCCCAGGTACCTACATCATGAAGATTGCAGACGAAACCTTGCAGCTGCTGGACGAACATCTTTTAGGGACTCAGCAGCTAGGCTTCAGCCCCTTCAAGGCGGCGTTCGAGTTTCGAATTCAAGAGTGGGATGATAAGCTCCGCCTAACACAGAAGGTGGTGGATGAATGGATGGAGTGCCAGAAGTAAGTGTTTCAAAAGCTAGTACCTACATACTAAATTGGTAAATTCAATATTTAGTTCTTTGACTACAATCATCACTTTTTGGTCGTAAAAGTTACACGTTTCTTGTTTTTCAACTGGGATAAATAGCGACAACCTCGTGAAGGGTCATTCCTTAATTTAAACTCTACTTCAGTTCTTAAGGTATGATGAGCCGGCAAAAAGAATACTAATAGAATTCTTCATCGTATTCCACTAGGTGTTTCGAAGAGTGGGAATCAACGCCGTCTTTGCCATGAAATAAGAAAAACTTTTTTACAAAAAAAAACAACCGACTTCTTAAAAAAAAACTAACAGGTGAAAAATAACTCCAGTTTCGGAAGTCTGTGGCTTTGGTGGTTTTGTTTTGTTCATTATTGGCCACCGACTTCCGAAACTGGAGTTATTTTTCACCTGTTAGTTTTTTTTTAAGAAGTCGGTTGTTTTTTTTTGTAAAAAAGTTTTTATTTTGTAATTTTTAGTTTCTTTGTATATAAAGAAAGTCTTTCAAGACTTGAAAGAATCATTGAAATTGGTTAACAATTGCTAAAGAAGTTCTATCTCTAAACATTAATCTGTACATCTCTGCCGGCCCCTTTTAAAATAGAATGGCGTAATGTTATGTTGTGGAAATACAAAAGCTCAGCATAGACATCTGACTATAGCAATCGGGAATAATTTGCTGTTATGCGTTGAAGAGTTCCGTTGCCTGTCTTCTTCATCAGTTTTCCTTCACCAAATGATACTTTTTAAATGAAAATGCTTGATTTGTTACTTACTAAAAATGTTGAAATCGGTGCATGTGTGCCTATATTTTTTGAGGAGTTCCCTCAATTCCTCAAAGATCCCTCATCAGGTATGAGTTTTGATACAAATGGGACCAATCTATTAGTATACCCTATCAAACAAAACAAGAATTTTGAAAATCGGTCCATAAATGACGGAGTACTGAGGTAACAAACCCTAAAAAAAAATATATATATACAACCGAATTGAGAATCTCCTCCTTTTTTTGAAGTCGGTTAAAAATAGTTTTTGTAGTTAAACTTGATTCAATGTGAACAGAGGGGCCAGTACACCAAGCTACCCCAATATATTATCTGATAGTTTTCAACTTTATTGCGAACAGAATAAGGTTCACAAACAATTGGGAAAATTTTATAGTTTAGGGTAGCTTGATGTGCAAGATGTGAATATGTTTTAAGTTAAAATATACGACATAGTTTACTAATATTTTTTTGACTTTGACTTTGAAAGCGGGCCCTAACATAGAACAAGTAGGGCAAAGGCTTGGGGTGAATTTTCGAGCGTTTCAACCGCCGTCATTACCTTCCCCTTAACATTAAGGGAAGAGAATGTATTCAATGCAATATTTCAGCTTTTCTCAGAATCTGCTAAAGTACTAGAATCTGGAAATGGTTGAAATATTCCATTAAATACATTCTCTTCCCTTAATGTTAAGGGGAAGGTAATGACGGCGGTTGAAACGCTCGAAAATTCACCCCTTGACAGATGATTTTGTTATAACCTCTATTTAGACTCTCAAACAAGGTAACCGTGTTCTATTCGTTTAAGTTGTAACTGTTAATTTATCACATTAAGTATTCAAGCACTTATTAGCCTGAAACACAGGTTTAACCAAGTTCAGGCAAAATTGCAAGTGTGCTCTATTTTTAATTTTTAAGGTATAAATTGTACATGTGCCTCTTATAAAAAATAAACATTTATTATTTTATTATTATTTATTATTTATTCTGAACAGAGAATGGATGTACCTGGAACCGATTTTCACTTCGGAAGACATAGCGCGTCAGCTGCCCATGGAGACCAAGAAGTATGGTACGATGGAGAGGATCTGGAGACGCATCATGTCATCTGCAGCCGCCTGTCCCAAGGTTTGTTAAATTTGGAATTCTTCATACGTTCAAAACTCATTCATTATAAACTTGCTTCTGCGCGCGGTTTAGTTCGCGTAGAATAGTTACTTTGGGTTAAAGCTAACTTTAACCCGCGACTTCGTTTACGTAGAAGGAGATTTTTTTTTAATAAAATATAGTGACCCGACCTTATAAGATAGACATATACTGTCGCGGTTTTTTTTTAGGAATATTAAAGGGAAACAATTCTGCCATAGATGATTTTTGCGAAGCTTTAACCGTTTACGCATTTACGCACCAATTCTGCTTTTAACCTACTTATTTGGCACTTATTATAGCCTATGTCCTATTCTGATGTATTAGCTTTATTATAGTAAGGTTTCATGAGCAGTTTTTGCGTGAAACAGTAACAAACATCCAAACAAAGAAGAAGAGGGAGAAGGAGAGGCAGGGAGGGAGTGGAATTCCCTGCCTGCATCAGTGTTCCCGAGTTCATATGACCCCAATCTGTTTAAGTCGCGAGTTAATAGGCTTCTTATGGGTAAGCTCGTTCCATCGTCGACCTCATCTTTGACCGCAGGACAAGATTGAGGTCAAGAGTAGACCCATTATATTTATAAAAAAACAAACATTCGCATTCATAATATTATAGTAGGACAATAAAATATTAGTAGGATTACGCTGAGAATTTGCTCGTGTTGAACGCCTGTCTTTTGTAGATCTATGACAATCGTTACAGGTAGTCCGAAGCCCGAAAATCTGACAACCAGTTGAACCAAGAGGTATCGTGTTCAGGCGGAGGGCGGACAATGCCCTCTTCCAGCCCCCTGAATGGGTCCAGGGCAATGGACGCGGGGATGTCCGCCGCCCCCACGTACATGGACCCGAGGTGGCGGCGCTTCGTGTTCACGCGCGCCCCTCTTAGACGTCGCGAGGGGAGTCCAACACCTCACTCCCCTCGCTGACTTGGCGAAGCCCGCGGGGCCGGCACCAGTCGGGGGTCGCGGAAGTATCTTCTGTTCCCGTGACCCCCGGCGCAGGTGTGAGAAGGAACACGGGGTGGTTTTTAGTCAGTAAGAGTCTGACAGACCCCGGGCGGGGGACATCCATGAGGATTTTCCACCCCTCAAAAAAAAGGGGGTATCGTGTTACCCGGTAACTAGATTGTGGAGGTTAGACAGGCATCCGGTTAAACCGGAAGCCGTCCCAACATAGTTGGGAAAAGGCTAGGCAGATAATAATAATAATCATTCTAGTTACTAGAACGATTATTATTATTATCTGCCTAGCCTTTTCCTTTTTTAGGGACATTATACTAGAATCTAGTATAATGTCCCTTTCATAAACTGATTAATATCTTCAAGTTTAAATACCATGTACCCATTTTCTAAATTCACAGATAATGATAATATGCCCAGACAGTCGTTTGTTGGACAGTCTTCAGGAAGCCATTCATCTGCTGGCGGTGGTCTCGCGCGGTCTCAACGAGTACATGGAACTGAAGCGGCTGCGGTTCCCGAGGTTCTTCTTCCTCAGTGATGATGAGCTGCTGGAGATCCTGTCGCAGTCCCGCAACCCTAGAGCCGTGCAGCCTCATTTGAGGAAGTGCTTCGAGAATATTGCTAAGGTTAATATTGCCTCATTGGTTTTCTGGTCAGAGGCGCCGCTGCCGAGCATGAGATCCTGGTTTAACTTCCCGGGACGGGTAAAGTGTGTGTGTAAATGAAAATATTAAATACTAGCAGACGTCACGCGGTTTCACCTGCGTAGTTCCTGTTCCTGTGGGATTACAGGGATAAAAAGAAGCCTATGTCATCCGGGAATAGTGAAGCTTTCCACCTGTGCAATAATTTTTAAAATTGGATCATGAGTTTCGAAGATTACCCCCTACATACAAACTTACAAACTTACGAGCTTACAAACAAACAAACAAACAAACAAATTTTACCTCTTTATAATATTAGTATATCAGGAATACCTAATTAGTAGCCCGGAATCTGGAATTGTGCATGGTTGATACTAATACGCTCACATCCTATTAGATGTAACTTCAACTGAACTAGTGTAATATGGGTGGCGTATAGGCCTCCAAAGTAAATTGAAGTATAGTCTGGTCTATGCAGCCACTAGAAATACTCATTGTTGTGAAAAAACAAAGGTTCACCTATAAATATATTGTGTGCCATGTGGCTGCGTGTACTAGCTAACATGTAGCCAATTATTTAATTTAAATGATTGTTTATTAATTACCAATGCTCAAATTTTTCTAACATACCAGATAAACGTGTTGCTGGGGAGTTTGTTCCGCCACTTCTTCTTCCCAGCAAAAACACTAGGAAGTGGCGAAGGGCGAGCGTTTAGGGGGACTGTCTTATGTAATTTAAGACGTTCAAAAAGTGCTGATTCTCGGCCTTATTTGAAAAAAATACTTTATAAGGATTCGAAAATACTTTCTTATACTTATGTATATATGAAAACAAATATCGTATGACTGATAACGTTACCGTCATAATTCCAGGTGACGTTCCAGCCAGACTTGCTGATCACTCACATGCACTCCAGCGAGGGTGAGATCGTTGAGCTCAGGTACAAGTTCTACCCCAGCTCCAATGTGGAGCAGTGGCTGCTGTTGCTTGAGGATACCATGAGGCATTCAAGTTAGTAACAATACAGAACCCGACCGCAGTTATGACTGCTCACAATACAATGAAGTGTACCTGATTAACTGTTGAGGACAGAGGACTTAATCCAACAGCTATTGAAGCAGATTTCGAGACAGACATTGTTCTGCCCAAAATTTGGTTTCCACCCCGTTCGCAGAGCCATCTACCGTGTCCAATTGTACAACTTAAACTATCAAGGGACCAACACAAATACAACAAAAAAAGAATTCTCCAATTTGGTGCAGTAGTTCGGAATTAATAGACTTCGGCTACTATTTTTTTGCTTTTTAGATTTATAAGGTTGACAGTATTTCAGAATATACCACTTTCAACAGACAACAACAGAATCACCCCGTTGCGTATGCGGTGTCGACGTTCTGCAGGCCTCGTGTGTCTCACTCATGCAAATTTCCAAAAAAAATAAACAAATATATAAAAGTTTTTTTTATTGATTGGTGTCGCGAATCATCAGTTCATTAACATCCTTTGATTTGACAAGAATGCAAAACGACACTGTATGTTAGAAATAAACTAAGTACCGGTAGTTGCTTCTTCCAAAATGTAGTTTCGTATGAAGAGTATTGAAGAGCAATAGTAAAGTGTGTAAAAATGGTCGCTACAAGAGGAGTAAATCTTGAACCCCAGTTCGGCTGACCCTGATCGACGGGCTCATAGAGCTGTGGCAGATTCCTCGCGCGGAGTGGGTGCTCCGCTGGCCGGGACAGGTGGTGATCGCGGGCTCGCAGACCGCGTGGACCGCCGGCGTAGAGAACGCCATCGACGAGTTCCGCATGGACAACTTCTTTCAGGAGAATTTGAAGCAGGTAATCGAACTTTTACCAGGCCGAATAGATGGAACGACGTGTGCATGGTCCAGGGTATAATCGTGGAGTGCCTTACAGAAACGAACTAGACAAAAAAACTTTTCAGATACCAACATTACAGTGATCAATGATTTGAAAATTGGAAAGTTGGTTTTAAAATAAGACACAAAATTACTTACCGTAATGTTGTGTCTTGTTTTTCTTCCTTGTATTATTAAAACACTAAATAGTGTTTTATAAATGTTGAATTTAATAAGCTCAGGTTTTAATTACTATTTATTTAATTATTAGTGATAATTTACAGAGTAGGTAATAAGCTGGTCGCTTAATGTCACGGAATAGAGAGAGAGACAACTATACATTAAAGCACGCAACTACACAAATAGGCGCGAAATTCAAAAATAGAATATTACATTCAACATCCTACCTGAAATTAAGACTCGATGACAATGATATCTAATTTAACTAGGCAGTATTGTAACTCACAAGTAGACAAATAAAAAGAAAACGAAATTACACATTATTCCTCAATTAACATTTATGTAATATAATTCCAAGCTTGGACCTTAAGTATTGAAATTTTCTTTAGACAAAGCTTTTGTGAGTATGTCTGCAAGCTGACAATCACTACTAACAAACTTGAATACAATTATTTGTTTATTTATTAAAACTTTAGGAACTAGTAAAATAAACTGCACAAAGGCAGACTTACTGCCATAGGCATTTTCTACCAGTCTAACTTAAGGTGATGCAGAGACAGAACATGGTAGGCGCAAGAAGATAACAAAAACTTGAAAGTTAAATACATTATTATTTAGAATAAACATATACATATATTACATAATAATATAAAAAAAAACAATAAAAAGATATATTAATGGAGAAACTAATCTGCTAACTTAGGGATATGTTTGCCAACACTTTGTGAATGTGCTCGCGTGCCTTTACTTTAAATGTGAAGAAACTGGTTGCTATCCTGATGTTCAGAGGAAGCTCATTCCAAAGAAAAACAAATCCTACTTGGCCACCATTTCGAATAATTTGACTCACAGATAGCAGGTTAGTCGCCAGTTCCGGAACATAAAACATTGTTAAACAGGACCTTCTTCTCATGACCATTATCATTATAAGTATCCAAGCTTACTTGCCCTGAGGATTGCACAGATAACTCCTTATTGTCTGCAACTCTTATTTTCTTAATGGAAGAGGTTGACTTGTTCTGGAGCAAATCCTTGTGTTTGGTCATGTGCGACGTTACCACGGAGTCCACATACCAGGCATCATTATGTGAGAATCGACGAACAACTAGGTTTGTGTGACTAGCATTTTTTGAATCTGATCATCTTATGATTTTTCCAGAGGTACCTGTTCTTCAATCATTCCATTTACCAACTAGAATTTGCATAATACAACTTTTGGTTGAAGATTTTCTATCAACTCCGAAGAATATTTTTTTGTTTTTTTTTCCGTTGATTTCAGGTGAATTGTTCTAATAAATTTATTACAGTGTATGGAGAAAACAGTCCGTGCTGTAAAGACAACAAACATTGTACCATATAACCATGTAAGTTCCCGCAGAATTTCCCTTGAAGGTTATAAGAAAAAGTCAACCACGTGTGTCCCTAAAGAACACCCCACAGATTGATTGACTCACAACATAGCCATTGTAACCACGTGTGCTCCTGCAGAACGCCCCACAGGTCAGGCAAGCATTCGTAGGTTGCAAGCACGTGCAACGCGCATGACACAGGCGCACCCTATGTTTTCATTTTCACTAGTGATAATACGCACACAGGGTCTTGATTTGCTATTGTCATAATCAGGCAAGTTCATAAATCAGTTTACTGATGAAACAGTGACAGAAAACAGCATATAAGCGGCCATTTTTGACATTTTCTTACCTTCTTCGTGACTTGAACCAAGTTTTAGCATTTAATACATCTCTCAGGCGTTTTGATATTCCAATTTTATCTAGTGAATTCCTTTTTGCCATTTTTATGCTATTTGGAACAGTATTTTCACAAAATATAAAAAAAAAAAATATAGGAAAAAGATGACGCCATTAGGTGACATAAAAAACCGTAAGTAGACGTAATATTTTGTGGTTACCTCCTTTCCTTTGTGATTATTACCCTGTCTCGGGCGGCGTCGCGGCGTCTAGAAGTATATGATCCTTAAATGTGTTTTAATATAAAAGCGTCCTGTGACCCTTTATCTTTATTCTTATAATAACGAGAATGAAAGGCATTCAAATCGCTCATTGTGCGAAAAGTACACCGATATTTTTTTTATGTGTACAGGTAGGCTTTTCCGGTATTTTTTTTGCCGAATATCTGAAAAAAAAAGTTGCACTTGAACCAATTCGCATACATTACCGTCTCCTCAAAACTTGGGGCACGGTTCACAAAAACAATGGACATTTCGAAAATTATAGTGTACCGAAAGTCGAAAAAAAATACAAAGAAAACAGTTTCAACGACAAAATTTAAATATTTTGAAAACAAAGATCAAAACTACTCATTCTGGTATCTTCTTATCTCTCTAACTTCTGCAGGTTTCTCTTCCATTGTTCTGGATTTCTCTGCCTTTTCCGAGCTTTACTTTTATGTACAACGATCGAGGTTGTGTCCATGTTCGTAAATATTCATTACGCCCTTCAACTACGAAAATAATAATGTATCTAATATTTTTTTTAACTTTTTCACGAGAAAAACTCAACAAAAATTAAGCTGCCACCATAACAGTTTTGTATATCGCGTGACCAAAATGGTTTTACTTATGCATTTTCACTCCATTCTCTGGGCTCTCTTGTTTCTCTGACAGCTGGACAGCCTGCGCGCGCTGGTGAAGGGCGACCTGACGTTCTTCCAGCGCGAGGTGCTGTGCGCGCTCATCGTGGTGGAGGTGCACGCTCGTGACGTCACGCGCTCGCTCGTCGACGAGAACGTGCGCAACATGTCCGACTTCCAGTGGATCTGTCAGCTCCGGTGAGTAATTAGTGAGGGCAGTACATCAGCTGGACAGACATCTTCCTTTCGTGTGATTAGTAACTGACCTGGTGTCAGAATTTTCATGAAGCCCACACATACAATACGCGCATAAATCTGGAAAGTTATTCATGTGCGTCTTGCATAATAATATCAGTTGCTTTAAAAACGGTTTGCCTGAAAGATATTTCTCGACTGCATATGAAGCCAAGACGCCCATGTGCGGCATAAAACCTCTGACACCATATTCACTAACGACGAAAAAAAAAAACTATTGAAGGTTGTCGATAGGTACTACCAAGCCGTGAAGCCGATGTGGCCTCTAGAAGCCGACGAAACTCCAGAGATATACCAGGACGAGACTGTGCTGGACACCAGCAGGTTCTACCGGCAATTCAGCCTGAACACATGCGATGTTAAGGCGTTAAATTCCGTCTTTACGTATCAGAATGAATACTTGGGGAACAGGTTAGTCAAAAACGAGTTCTTAACCGACTTATAATATAAAAGGAATTCTTAATTTGATTGTATGTTTTGTTTATGTGCGTTACCTCATAACTCTGCCATTTATGGTCAGATTTAGTTATGTAGTTTTGTTATATATATTTGTTAGATATAACTGTCTACAGAAAGCATGGTTCACCGACGAACGGTAATACGAAAAAACTTTTAGTCGATACCATTATTTAGCGACAGCACGTTCCGCCGAATAACGCTACATAGAATGAATGGTTGGCCGATACCAAGATTTGCCGATGTCATGGTTCGTCGGATAAACTACCAGTTATATGTTTTATTAATGATTTTTGTTGTACAAATATGATGTGAGCTAGCTCACATAAGAAAGTATCTTTGCTCATCTCACTCTTTTGGGACAAGTGCTGTTCTAGTCTTTTTTCATATTCATATTCAATCTGCGACGAACGACGGCGCTTTGGCATTGGCTCGATGCGCTCGATTTCACAGTCGGTATATTTTTGTTCTTTAGCAAACTCCTTAATAGTGTTGAAGATATTCCACTTCTAGTGATTTAAGTGTGTTCCACCGGTTATGCCATGCATGACTCCTGAGCATTTTGTGTTTTTGGAGCAGAATAAGTACGTTTAGACACTGACCACATAGCTGGTGGGAACAATGATGGATTTTTGCTCAGAATTTACTTCGTCCCTGGGCCAGATTTCTTTGTAAATACTCCAGATACATAATACTTATTGAACCATTGTGCCAATCCTTCGGCTTCAGTTGACAATATTAAGTTTTTTACTTGCTCCTTTCTTTTTAAGGCCTCCGGTATCTCTTCTGGTTCCAAAAATGCTAAAGCAAACAAATGTCTGATTTTATGTGCGATATGAAATCAGTACCATAGCGCTCTTTTACTTGGCTTGTTTTTCTTTTTTTTTATCCTTTTTTTTACTTACATATTTGCAACAATACACTGACAAGCGAGAATGTTTACCATTTTTACAATGTGGCCAACGTAATAATAATACGTAACGTTTCATGCAATATTGGCCAGCATTTGTAGTGAATGCTGTTAGTTTATGACTACTGGGCTCTAAACTTACTTGATAGTAGCCTTGGTGAATGGCAAGATGAGTAAAATAAATGGCTCCCGTAAGCGTATCTAAAATTTCGTTAATATTTGGTAGAGGAAATTTATCGTCACAAATAACTTCGTTAACTTTTCTGTAATCTACAACTAAACGCCATTTTTTCTCATTACCTCTGTTGCTTTTCTTGGGTACTAATAAAATTGGACTGGACCATTCACTGTTCGACTCTTCTATTATATAATTTTCTAACATATTATCCACTTGCTTTTTTATTTACGGTTTTAGTGCCTGTGGTAACCTGTACGGTTTGACATAGACTGGAGTAGAATTTTGTTTTGTCACTATTGATTGCTCATAAATATTTATTGTTGATAACTTATCTCCCTCTTAATGAAAAACATCTGAATACTTTGCACATATTGCTTCTATTGATTGTTTCTCTTCTCCATCTAAATAATTTAGTTTTAATTCTGACAACAAAGTTTTAACCCTTGTAACGTCGATATTAATCTTATGAAATTGACAAATGTTATAGTCTTCCAAGTTATTCAATTCGGGTGTAAATGATGGCAAACTTACTTCTTCGTCACTTACATTTAGGATCTTGACCGGAATTCTATTATTGCTAACTTGTACTATTGCGTACTACAGACTACAACTTTTCCACTCACATTCTCATTATCACAATTTAAATGAATTGATTCTGAATGTGCTGGTATAACTAAAGCATTTTTCACCCTGCCATGTTCATCAATAAAATGTAAATAATGTTGTTTAATGCTCACAATGTATGGGGAAAAAACCCAGGCCCGGCGCAAATAAAATGTATCTCAGATTTTAAGTATTTATATGTGACATAATATTCAGTAGGGGGCATTACCAAAATCTTTTTTTAAATGTCATAAATTGCTAGTTGTTTTATGTAAGGAGCTTCAAAAATGTGATTTTTTTTTAATTATTTCTTTCTTTACTCTTATTCTATAAATGACATTTAGGCATCTATTTTGACAACGCCATCTACATTTTGTGCAATGTTAGGGTAAACTTAATAAAAAACAAGAGTAGGCAAATGAAATTATTTTATTATTGTACACATTATTGGTTCTCTAAGTCTATGATTACATCTTCCAGAGTGTATCCGGGATGATTAAAATCATTTTGATGTCTGGCCCAACCCAAGTAATACAGTACACTCATAATATGGGCGCAGCTACCCAAAGTTCTTTTGCCATGTATACAAGAGCAATAATGCTGTGAAATTGCATTAATACCGGTTTCTCTTCTATACAAAATATATATATAGTAAGTTCTGTTCCTTACATGCCGCGATTGTATACGGCATCTTATTAAAACACCGCTTTCGCCATTAATTGTTACGAGCACCGGATGTCTATATACTTCAATTTCGTAGACACCTGTTTGTTTAATGTGCTCACTGCAATAGGAGCGTGCTATTTTACAGTGATAAGTGCCCACAGCAAACAATATCAACTCTTCTTGGGAAAGTCTGGGGAAATCTTCCAACGTCTGGTCATTTGCTTCCAAACGAACAAATGCGGCTCTATGTCTGTTTAAATTGTGCTCAATGACGTAGTCTGCCAAAAGGTTTGGCTTGTGCACATTCCTATTTATAATATCAACGAATTGTTCAGTATATTGACTGTCCTCATAGGGTTCTTGGAAGGCATTGATAAGCGCTGCGGCTATCTTATAGTCAGTCATTGTTGAGGGCAATGCTCGATTAAATACTCTGTATCTAAAAATCTTATAATCACGTTTAAACCGTCCATTGATTGTCTCTACGACCCAGCGGCATAAGGTGACCAGCCTAGATTTATTGGCTTCTTCACATGTCAGCTGGGTTTCACCACGTCTTTTGGTCGGGGGCATGTGCACGTCATAACCATATGTTTCTAGAAGAGGAATTGCGTCACGGAATCCCCTGTCAAGAATGAACGCATCGTTTTGTTCAAGATAATAATTAATCGGTGCTTCTTCGTATGGGCCATCATGATTTTGTAAAATCTGCTGCATGATGGAAGCATCAGAGGTCGAAGCTGAGTATGGACCTGTAACGTCTATAATATGTCCATCACCGCAGACCAACATAAAAGGTTTTATCAAATTGGTATACTTATGGAGGCTGTAGCTATTCCTTTGGAAAAGGAAATTGGAGCTTTTTTGGATAAAAATGTAACCGCCGTCACATATTATCAACGCTTTTGTTGATTGGTCATTCCCAAAGATGTAATTAGGGAGAATTCTGTTTCTTTGGATTACTTCTTCTCTGCTGATATGATCCAGGCCCAAATGCAAAGGAACGAAATCATTGTAAAGACATTCTCTCACCAGCGCGACTTTTCGGTCTATACTTTGCCGAGATGTATTAAAAGTGGTTGCCAATCTAATACTGGGTTCACCTGTTCTTATTTTAGAAAGGTAAATGCCTAAGTCTTTTCGAGCAGAACTAGATCTCCGAGACAAGGTCGGTACTTGTGACAATAAAGTATCAAATTGTTCATGACTTAAGCCAGTCCAGAAATGTAAATCTTCTTGTGATATTTCGTTTATATTATCAAAATCCAATTGACATCTATTTTCCAGTGCTAGCGTATAGATATTCACAATATCTTTAAAAGTATCACTATTAAAATCTGTTTCACGATGTGACACATTATGAGGCATGTCTTCCAAGGATGTATTTCTCAGATGGTTTTCACAAATCCTTGCGAGCGGGGGTATGTATAATCTATAATAACTAAGTAAAAATACCTTAATCGAATTAGGCATTTGTCGGAGTTGCATGTTGCCACAATTCTCCATCATACAACGACGGGAAGTGTTGGCCGCCCTAGTGAAATCTGGAACTGTGATTGCGGCACCTCCAGCTTGATGGATAAGAGCAGCTGGTGGTTCAGGATCAGGACGTAAAGAATGGTCGATCCTATGCCAACAACGATGGCATATTGACCTCGATCCATCGAAAGCTACCTGTAACATAGAATTAAATATTTTAGTAAATAACGTCGACAATGATGTAGTGCTAGCGATTAATATTTTTCCGCGGTCGATTATCTATGTTATCTTTTTATTCATAGCTATATTTAATGTAATTATTATTACATATCTGAGTACCTATACAATATGCAACCTGAAAGCAGGTATACTTATCGTTTTATTATGAAAAGTAAGGGGTTTAATAATAATAATATGTGGGGACATCTCACACACGGCCATCCGAACCCAAACTAGGCAGAGCCTGTACTGTGGGTCTCGGACAGCTGATATACATACACAGATATATAAATAGATACATATATAAATAAACAACAACCAGACACAAGGCAAACACAAGTGCTCATCACACGAATGTTTGCCCTGGGTGGGATTCAGACACGCGACCCTGTGCGTCGGAGGCAGTTACACTACCACCCAGGCTACAGAGCCGGTTTATTTATGTTATGACTATACATACATACCCCTTGCTTTTCATAATAAAAAATAAGTAGGTACACTGTATGATTGTTAGAAAAATTCCTTTATTTTTCAAAGGTTGCCACAGCTAATAAATCTACCGATACATTATTTGACCGATGTCAACACTAAATAGTTACACATCTCCTTTTTCTATAAAAAAATATGATTATGATCTGTGCTTGTCATGTGACATTAATGACATAATTGACATATTCAAAACATATTTCAAAAGTAAACAAACCATTAATGCACAGGTTAAACTCAATTAGTGCCTAGTACAATTATTGCGGCTTTAAACATTTCAGAAATCATATAAAGAGAAATAATTTATAAATAAAGAATTCAACAAGTATACATTAAAACATATCTCAAGAGCTTAAGCATTTTAACAAAAAAGTTTACAAAACACAGTGGGTTTGTTTTGATAATACAATGCTAATATTAATTGAACAATGACTGGTTTTGTTGTGATGTACAATATGCTTGTATGCCAAAGTAAAGTTATTTAAATTAAATTGTTTACTTATTTCTTACCCTACTGAATCTAACAATAATGTATAAGTATATAAATCACACTATCACTGTAATGTTTTTAGAGAACCATATAGTTAGATAATTAATTATGTTCACCTAGAAGTTACAGTCTTTGCACAGACACTTTCTTGACTTCACTTGTCTGCCTGATCTGGTGGTGATAACTTCCTTATCTCTCTCTGGTGTTGATTCAATGTTTGTAGATGTAGTAGGTGAATCAGGGGTAGCGAAAGGAGAGGATGAGCTTGAATTCTCCTTGGTAGGGATGTTGTAATCTTGTGTAGGAGCTTCTATTCTTATCTCCTGTGAAGGAGAGCACGGTCTCATCTCTGGTAGCAACAATTGAGTTGAATCCTGGTTTTCCCGAGTTTGTAGACATTGAACATGCTCTGATTGCTGTTGACTCTGTGCCAAACCTGGTTGAGACTGTTTTGACTTCTCATCATGCGGTTGCGGTTGGTCTGAAATAATATGCTTTAATGGACTCGAAGGGGATAAGAGAAGTGGAGTGGGAGAAGGTAATGCAGAAGTGGAAACAGGAATGCTATGTTGATTAGGCAATTCGATTAATGCTCTTCTGTTCTTTCTTATTTCCTTCCCTTTCTCTGTCAATATTAAGTAGCTGCGGGGCTCTTGTCTTTTTTCAGTGACCGTCCCATATATCTGATCATCAGGTAGAAATACTCTATTTCCAACTTTTAATTCAGGAAGTTCTTTAGTTTTATGTCTTTTATCAAATGTTTCCTTAGCTTTTTCTCTTCTCTTATTGAGTTTTTGTCTGTATATTTCTAAATCTTGCACCTTGGGTTTAAGTGCTGTTGATGTCATTGGAATGACTGTATTCAAGAGTCTAGACATTGCAATTTCAGCTGGAGCTGGTCCTAATTGAGTGGGGGTTGTTCGATAATGAAGTAATCCAAGGAGTGGATCTTCTGGATTCCTTTCAAAAATCTTTTTGATTATCTTTACTCCAATTTCTGCAGCTCCATTACTTTGAGGAAAGTGTGGACTTGATGTGATATGAGTAAAATCCCAATTTCATGCAAATTCTTGAAAGTTCCTTGAAGAGAACTGCGGGCCATTATCAGTCCTCAAGATTTTAGGGATTCCATGTCTTGCCATGATCGATTTCAAGTGGTTGATTATAGCTTGGGAGGTAGTAGATGTGAGTGAGATTACCTCTGGGTAATTGGATAATATGTCTCTAACTACAAGATATTCTTTTCCTCTATATGTGCATAAATCAGCCGCTATTATTTCGAAAGGGTATTCTGGGACTTCTCCACTAATTAAAGGTTCTGGTTTTTGTGTAGCTAACTTCCTGCATGTTTCACAAGTATTTGACCATTGGATGATGTCATCATCCATAGTAGGCCACCACACTGCTTGCTTGGCTCGCTGCTGACCTTTAAAACTGGTGACATGTCCAGTGTGAATTTTGGTAAGTATGTCTTTTCTCATATTAGAGGGGATATACAGGATGAATTTTTAGTCACCGTCCAAATTTTTTCTAGGCATTAGGTATCATTCACTTAGTCCATTTTTGAAAAAAAATCGATACATAAAATTTTCATATTAAATCATTTTCTCGAAAAAATTATCCGCTCTGCGTGGTCACAAGTTAAACGTTAATAATACTACACTTGCCGCGCAAATATTCAATGAAAAAGGCAGCGCTCACCCCGCTCACCCCCACCCCGCTACACCTGCGCGACACATTTATGACATCTATCATCTATCGTTAGTCGGTCTCGCGCGCGCACCCTTTCGCGACGCAAGCGCTTACTTCCGTGTTCCCGGCGTTCCCACGCAACCCGCCGGCGCCGGCGCGACGGCGCCCCGTGCGTATCGTGAATTTATTTACAATGTCGTCGTATTCCCACCGCGAGTATTACGAAATGGTGCGATCCTACATACTGAGTGGTGAAAGCTTGAACGGTGCCCGGAGACTGTACGAAACCGAAAGTATTCCTCGCCTTCGCAATCAAGGAATAAATCCCTCATTACCAAATCGCCAAACGATTTTGGCCGCAAATCAGAGGCTATTAGACCATGGCCAATTTATAGTCCTACCTACACACGCTCAAGGACGGGGCAGGCCGAGACTCGCAGTGGAGATCGAAGAAGATATCTTCGATTTCTTTGAACGGAGCCCTAGATCCAGTACGCGAGATGCAGCGCGGCGCTTCGGCGTAAGCCAATATGCCGTGTGGAAACTTCTCCATTCTGCCGGGTTGCACGCGTACCATTTTCAAAAGGCACAGGCCTTGAACGACGCAGATGCAGTTCCCCGTCGAGCCTTCTGTGAGTGGCTGATTGCACACCCCGATGCTAACATTTTGTGGACTGACGAGGCCTTGTTTACTCGAGTGGGGCTGTATAATCATCATAATGAACATTGGTGGTCATTTCGAAACCCACACATGATACGAGAAACGTATCACCAAGTGCGGTTCAGTGCAAATGTGTGGGCTGGAATTGTCGGCAACAAAATACTGGGGCCATATTTCATTGAGGGACGGTTGACCGGGGGCACGTACCTAGATATGTTACGCACAGTAATTGCTGACTTCATGGATGACGTGCCGGTAATCTCCTATCGAGATTTTTATTTTCAACAGGACGGTGCACCGCCTCATTACTCCGCCGCCGTTCGTAATTATTTAAACATCGAACACGGTGATCGTTGGATCGGTCGCGGGGGGTCCGTCGTCTGGCCACCCCGGTCACCAGATCTTACTCCATGTGACTTTTTTTTGTGGGGTGAAATAAAACGACGAGTGTATGTGGAGGAAGCCCAAAACCTAGACCAATTAAAACAGCAAATTGTACGTGCATTCGACGAAGTTAAAAGTGACACTGTAGTGCTCAATAAAATTAAAAACAATGTGCAAAAACGTGCAAGACTCTGTTTAGAGAGAAACGGTATGCATTTTGAACATTTATTAAAGTACTGTTAATTTGATTGTTGATGATTTTGATTAAATTTTTATTATTTGTACATAAGTTGATTCAAATTTTTTAAATACGCCTAATAGCAAAACGTTTTGGCTCAGCTTTTATTAAGGTCTCAAGTTCTTATCTAATTAATTGATTTTTACTTTATTTATACGTACTTAATTGATTAATTAAGGGTTAGATTCTAATCATAGTGAACATAGCACAAACCTTTTGCTTATTGACGGTCCTAAGCCCGTGAAAGTATGAAGGGAAAATTTGCAACTTTGTTTGTATTGTGTTATCAATGAATTCCGGCGGCGCGCGGCGCGCGGGGCGGCCCGGCTCGCGTAGCTTCACCTAGCGCGTACGCACGGCGCGGCAGTGTCCAGAAACATAAACTTTTTATAGATAACTTTGTGAAGTGATATCTCAATATTTTTGTATTGAGTGATACTAAAAGAAAAAACACGTATTCAATGATTTTTGCCAAAGATTAATATATCAAAATTTGGACGGTGACTAAAAATTCATCCTGTATAGCCGTAGACCAATAGCTATTATATCTTCTAGTAAAATCAAGCTGTCTCTGTGATTATAGTAAGGTTTCAATTCTTCCTCTATGTTTTTATAATGAGGCCAACCTTCCTTTATGTATCTGTAGAGTTTCTTTGATACATTATCCTCTTGTTGAGCTTCTCTGACTTTTTGAAGTCGTTCATCAGAGAAAGGCATGTTTTTGATAATGCTGAGGAATGTTGTCTTGTCAAGTCTGTCTTCTTTTTCTAAGATATCTTTATCTTCTTCTTGTGTTGGAAGTGGTGCTCTTGACAACACATCAGCTGTGTACATGTACTTACCTGGTACATGCACTATATTGTAGTTAAATGGTGTCATCCTCATGCGGAATCTTTGGAGTCTGATCGGGAGGTCTGATATAGGTTTTGATCCTAGTATGGATACAAGTGGTTTGTGATCCGTACGTAAGGTAAATACTTTTAGACCTTGGAGGTATAGTTTGAATCGTTCACAGGCCATAGTTGTTGCACACGCTTCTTTTTCTATCATTGCATACCTTTGTTGAGTAGGTGTGAATGAAGAAGACCAAAAATGAACTGGTTTCCATTCATCTCCATGTTTTTGTTCCAATACAGCTCCTATTCCCTGCTGGGATGCATCTGCTGATACTCTGGTCTCCAACTCGGGGTCATAATGTGCTAACTGAGGGGCTGAAGTTAACAGCTTTTTGATTTGTTGGAACGCTGTAGAATGTTCATCATTCCACTCTCTCGAAGAGTCTTTCTTTAGGAGGTCACGCAGAGGTTTTGTTACATCAGCTGTGTTTCCTAGAAATCTGAGGTGCTGATTGACTGCTCCCATGAAACTTCTCAATGCTGTTAAGTCTTTAGGTATGGGTAAGTCAATTATTGCTTTTACCTTGTCTTGAAGGGGTTGCACTCCATTAGCTGTTACTTTATATCCCAGAAATGTGCATTCTGTTGTTCTAAAAATACACTTCTCACGATTTAAGGTTACTCCAGCATTGTGAAGAGCTTTTAATACTTGTCGCAGATTTGTATTATGTTCTTCTACTGTTCTACCATAAACCAGGGTGTCATCAACATGGTTTACACAACCTTTAATGCCTGACAATATTACAGCTATTTTCCGCTGGAAAACTTCACTAGACGAGTTCATTCCCATGGGCATTCTGTTAAACCTGTACCTTCCAAATGGAGTGATGAAGGTTGTGAGGTCTTTACAGTCTTCAGTTAATTCTACTTGAAAATAACTTTTCACTGCATCAATTTTGGAAAATATTTTGGCTCCGGCTAGTTGTGCTAGACATTCTTCGACTGTTGGCAGAGGGTGAAATTCTCTCATAACTGCCTTGTTCAGCTCTGTGTAGTCAACCGTGATTCTTACCTTATCGGTTTTACCCTTCTCTACTACTGGTACCATAGGAGCGCACCACTCTGTAGCGTGTGAGACCGGTTCTATTACATTCATTTCTTGGAGAGTCTTCAAAGTTTTCTCTACTTGAGGTCTGATAGGTATAGAGATGTGTCGTGGCATTGTTACTGCATAGGGTGTTGCATCTTTCTTCAACTGTATGTGGTACTTGCCTTCCATTACACCAAGACCTTTGAACATTTCTTTATATTCATCTTCAGGGTGGGCATTGTTAGAGATTTGCACCTGCATAATTTGTGCTCCCTCATTCCACTTTATTATGCCAAAAGCATCACATTCTGGGAGTCCAAGTAGTGGGGTATGTTGGTCTTCCAGTATATATATATCAGTAAGTTTTGTATTACCTTGCCAAGTCATCCGAACATTTTTGCATATTCCACGTCCTGGTAATACTATGCCACAGGGTCCCAAAAGTTTCTCTTGTACTTGTATAGGCTTAGGTAGTTTCAGCTTGATCCTAAGTTCTGGGCTGATTACTGTCTCAGATGCTCCGGTGTCTATTTTAAATTTTATCTTCTGTCCATTGACTGCTATGCTTGCAAATTTAGGTTTGGAGCGTGCTATCTTCGGTGTAGTAACTGAATCAATGATCTTTTCTTTCTCAATACTTCCAAAGAAAAAGTCTTCATCTGCTATCTCATTTACACTCTTAGATGTACTCTCTTTTTTTCCACATTCTTTTTCTTGCACACAGCCAACCAATGACCACGGATGCCGCATCCATTGCACTTAGACTTTGTTGCTTCACACTCAGAGAACTTGTGTTTTGGTTTACGACCACATTTTCTACACATATCTGATGTTTGGCCTTGCTTAATAGGCTTTTTAAATTTATTTACTAGATGTACCTCTGGTGGAGGGTTAGGTAGAGTGGGGTTTAGTACTTCCATGTTGGCTTCAACCATCTCAGCGTGCCTCACTCTATTAATCACCGTTTCTAGTTTAGGTTCCTCTTCAAGGTTTTGGATAGCCTTAGACAATTCTGTATTTCTCATGCCGGCTACGATTCTGTCTCGTATAAGTTCGTCTTCGAGCTCCCCAAATTCGCATTTCTTTGCTAAGCCATGTAGATCGGTTATGAAGTCATCTATGCTTTCTAGCTCATTTTGTATTCTTTGGTTGAAGCGCGCTCTGGCATACATTTTTGTCTTTCTTGCAGTATAATAGGTGTCGAATTTAGTTTTGACGATATCATAGGACTTTTTATCCGATTCACTCAATTTCATAGACGTTATTATGTCATTTGCTTTGCTTCCCAATAAGTATAAGAAGGTGTTTACTTGGGTTTTGCTTGGCATATACTTGAGACGTGTCGTTTCCCTATACTGCTCAAATCTGGTGATCCAGTTTGACCAGTCGGCGGCTTTGAAAGTAAATTGTTGAGGCGGTGGTGTGGACACTCCGGGTAGTAAAGATGCAATATCCATCTGAGTGTTAAAACCAGATGCTGGCTGGGACTGTTGTGTCAACTGCAATTGTAGTTGTTGTATGAGTACCATTTGCGCATCTATTTGGCTCTTTAACTCGTCCATGATGAAAAATTACACTTTTTTACGGATCCCACCGCTGTCACCATGTATGATTGTTAGAAAAATTCCTTTATTTTTCAAAGGTTGCCACAGCTAATAAATCTACCGATACATTATTTGACCGATGTCAACACTAAATAGTTACACAGTACACCTGCTCTGCTTTCAGATTGTATTTGTAGGTACATATACACAGATGTGAAATATACACAGAATGTTTAATACCCATGCATAATTATCATATTGACTAATTTAATTCTACATAAGTACACGTAAATAATTATATATCTTACCTCTTGTAGCGGTTGCAAATTCTGGAAAATACGTTCAACGAAGTCTCTCCGGGATTCGAAAAAACGCTGTGTCAGAACGTGTCTTCGAATACCTCGGTATAACGACCGATCACACACAACACACCTGTTCATGTTCAAAAATAACTAATCGCGAAGCTTATCCAAGTCCAAAGTAATGCCAAAGTAGTATGCAGGGTTATAAGTTCACAAAAGTCGATTATAAACAATGAAGCGCACAGATCTCAACGAAGTATAACGAAGGACTGCGCCTGCGCATTGGTCACGTGGCGTGAGCGAGACTTCACAATGAGTGACACTCGGCCGGTAACTTGATAAGGTACGAGAATACAGGGAACCTATAAGTGCGAGTGAAATAGCAGTTGACTCTTAGTTCGTTTTTGTAGCGAGCGACGACGACGGAAAGGTATTGAGTGAACAAACAACCGGTTTAGTTTAGTGCGTCTCCGCCTTGCAACAACCACTGAGAATATTATAATGGTTAGCGTAGTATGTTAAAATATATGTATATACATATTTCCATTAAATAATTCTATTTAAAAATTACGTTTACGAAAAAAGGATTAGCAAAATATTACGTTTAAAAACGAATTTTTGGCTATATTTTTTTTTAGTATGAAAGTACTATTTTATACTAAGAATTTGAGATATGTACCGTTTGCGCCGGGGCCTGGGTTTTTTTTGAGCATTATCCTTTAGTAAATTATTATTTTTTTGATGTTTGAAAGGGCATTTGCCATTTTGGTCTCGTGATCATCAGGTCAGGAGGTGATGGACTAACCATAGACGATAGAAATATTCAAAAAAAACGACAGCACATGTCTCGCGATTGCTGCGATTGTTTGTGTATGCATAGTTTACGCCATACCATAACATAACATTACGCCAATTCGCTTTTAAGGGTGCCTTTAAATTGTAACAATAATGCAGTAGGTAAAGGTGTAATTCATTGTTACACCTACATTTTTTTTTACAGTCGTAGATTTGTTGGTGTATAATTGTTATCCTTGTCCATACGACATTATAAATTAAGAAAAATAAAATGAATAATAACAAAAAAGTGAAATTGACTTGCCATGGGCATTCCATATAAAACATATAGTCAGGATTTAACGAAATACCAACGGGATAGGAAATAACGGGAAATCAAAGTTTCCGCGGGTGACTGCGGGGCGGAAAGCTAGTCATAAACCAACCTAGTTGTTGGAAAGATTACGCAACCGGGCAATTTCTGTTAAAGCTTTCTCATCGTGGGGTCGATTTAAAAGCTTATTTGCATCCAAATCGCATAAGGCGATACCGTCTAAAGTTTTGACACCACTAAGGGCTACATATATTTGCCCTTTTGCAAAGTTCTTCTTGCCCAAATCGATCACCGCTTTATCTAGGGTTGTGCCCTGAAGCTTGTGACAGTCACGGCTCAGCTTGAAATGAGCGGTAGCATTCTACGTTCGACATCTCCATAACCTTTTAGTGGTACACACTTTAGTAAAAGACTTGTATATCGGAATTATCTTATATTTTTGCGTTCACATAATATCCAGTAGCCTAGAATCCGGTGGGCAGGTCGACACTCTGTATTTTGACTTCCGGAAGGCGTTCGACAAAGTGGACAACGATGTGCTTTTGGCAAAGTTAGGGGCTACGGGCTTCTCATCCGGCCTTCTTAACTTCTTCGCCGATTACCTACGGGATCGCAAACAGTTCGTCCGGCATGGCTGCTTTGAGTCAAAATCCTATTACACTCGCTCGGGCGTGAGTCAAGGATCCGTTTTAGGGCCGCCCCTGTTTCTGATCATGATCAATGACCTAATCTGTAAGATTCAATTCGCTAAATGTCTACTATATGCCGACGATCTAAAACTAGCTGCGCAGATCAGAACAGAGGTGGATTGCGAACTCCTACAAAAAGATGTCGATACCGTCTATGAGTGGAGCATTGCGAACAAGTTGTTGTTTAATATTAGTAAATGCAGCGTTATGACTTATGGTCGAGGGTTGAGACCAATAAAATACAATTATAGTTTGGGGGGTACAGTGATCACTCGTGTCACCAGCGTTAAGGACTTAGGAGTGACTTTCGACCGCAGTCTGACATTTAGAGACCACGTGTCTGACCTTGCAAAGGAATCCTTCAGGCGTTTGGGATTTGTCTTGAGGAACGCTCGTGACTTTCGCAATCCCAGTATTATTAAACTTTTATACACCACTTTGGTTCGGAGTAAACTCGAGTCCAGCGCCTGTGTCTGGCATCCGCACACTGCGTCTCAGACACTGATGCTTGAAAAAGTTCAGAAAACTTTCCTGAGATTTTTGTATCAAAGGCTGTACCATTTCTTTCCTTTCATGTACCCAACGAATTATCTCTTAGGGGTATTGGGCTTTAATTCGTTAGAGGTAAGAAGGGGTTTTGACCAGCTCACGATTGCTTGTAAAACCCTAAGCGGTCGTATTGACTGCCCTGAGCTCCACGAACTTTTCTGCCGCCTATTTGTGCCCGACAAATACCTTGGGCACCGTCAAAGCCGCCGTCATAATCTGTTCGCACTACCGCTTTGTAGATCTGTTGCTAGGGCCAAATCCCCAGTATGTCGAACCCTAAGGATGCTAAACGCCCTCCTGACTGCCGACCCTGAATGTGATGTGTTTGCTGATGAATGGAAGAAAATAATGCGAGCTTGTCTGGTGTTCTGTGAGAGACAATATGCGAGGGTGTCCACTGTTACATGTTAGTTGTTAGTTTGTGATGTATTTAATTTATTTAACCATTTAATCAAATAATTATTAATAATTTTATCCACGAATTGTAAATCTTTCAATTTAATTTTTGAATTGTATGTTATTTGAATGCTTATTTAATTTTAATATTTATAATTCTATGTTAATTAATGTAATTGGACCTGTGCCGTTTTAATTAACTATAAATAAATAAATAAATAAATAAATAAATAAATGCTCTTTTGCAGGGTAAGAGTTACAAAACGTAGCTCCGCTCTGTTGAGTAGCAGACACACGAGACTCTCTTACAATATGGCGTCGAGACTAGTCTCCGCCGGAAACATATGGTGTTGCCACCTCAAATATCAAAGGCGGTGTTGCGACGTAATCCGCCACAACCACCCCCCTACGGAGAAAATAACAAGTTTTTATTACACAGAAAAACAAATAAAACTATACAAGAGGTAGACTACACAAAATAGGCAACAGAAAAAAAAAAATAAAAAAATAAAAATTATAAATAATAATTTTAAACTTAAGCTAAAGATCTAACCTATCCTTAAATCTAACAGTGCGGCCTGACCGGGTGGTAACTGGTTGTTGTGCAACAGGGGGCACAGTCGGCTGTGCAGACGCGGAGGTCGCAGGTGGCGCAGGCGCGGAAGGCGCAGGCGCGGAAGGCGCAGGCGCGGAAGGCGCAGGCGCGGAAGGCGCAGGCGCGTAAGGCGCTTGCACAAGAGGCGCGGACGCTGCGATCTGTAGCGGAGTGGTTGCCCGAGAGAGGTCGCTCTGTAAATCAGGTGCAATGTATGCAGGCTTTACGCGGTCGATACTGACCGTCACGCGTTTACCTCCTATATCAATGTCGAGTAACTTGACGGTCCGTGACATTATCTTGTAGGGTCCAGTGTAGGGCGGCTGCAGCGAACGGCGAACGGTATCATCTCGCAGAAAAACATGAGAGGCATTCTGGAGGTCCTTAAAAATAAACGACGTCGGTTGCGTGTGTCGTAACGCCTGAATTGGACGCAAATTGGCCATTTTCGTGCGCAGAACCGTCACAAAATCGTTGAAGTTGTCAGTGTTATGGGGGGTGCTGGCTATCAGGAACTCTCCCGGTAGTCGAAGCGGCTCCCCGTAAACAAGTTCGGCAGCCGAACACTCGAGATCCTCTTTCAAAGCAGCTGCCTTATTCTAAACCGTTCGATTGGTTTCCGTGTCGGTAAGGAACCGTTTTCGACAATCTCATTTCCGAGCCGAAGAACTGCCAAAACGCTATTCACAGATCCGAACGGATACGTTTTTTTTTCTAAACGATTGATCATTGTATTTATGGGGAACGCTACAAAATGGTAGTAAATGATCAGCGTGGTAGAAAATTTAAAGTAGTAAATAAAATTGGTTTATTTGAATGTTTCGATCCGTTTAATTATAGATTATACAGCTAGTAATTTAATAGACAGCAAACGGTACAAAATGATTTTATTATTAATCAAACAAACTTTATTTCGAACAAACTTGCTTTGTAAACAGCCGTCTGTCAAACTGGCATTGCCAGTTTGACAGACTTTTTTACTTTTTAAACTTTTTCCGCATTGCCAGTCTTGCAATGCGGAAAAAGTTTTTATTTGAAATAAAACTATGGATTTCTTTTTATTATAACTTTGCTAAAAAATTACTGTAAGTATTTGATATCAATACACAAATCTTGCTATTTGCTCATTGTCAAACAATAACACGTACAACTATACGAATAAAGTACCTAATTCAAAGTGTAATTATGTAGTTCTACATAATTACACATTGAATTTATGTAAATGCGAAAGTATCAATGAAATACGGTCAATACAATAATAAAACTTCATTTACTTAAAAGTGTAGTGTTTTAAAGGTTTACAGTGTTTATATTTCTCTGAAATAAATCGTTTAAATGTTGTTCGGTATGGCTCCCGATAGCAAACAGCTGTCGGAAAGATTTGAGTCTTCTTATCGAATTTGAACTGTCGAAAAAAATCGTTTTCGGATTTGTGAATTGCGTTTGGATGACATCTTCGACATCTTAGACGTTCGATTCGGTACGGAATCTAGTCGAATGGTTGTGAATAAGCCAGCGGATCTAATCCCTAGAAGCACGATTGGTAAAGCTCGGTGCCAGGTGTCGCTGTGGCACATGAGGGCAGCTTTCAGTTGTCGATGAAAACGCTCGATCATGCCGTTAGCTTGAGGATGATAGCTAGTGGTTCGCCTACGCTCGGTTGCGCCAACGTTCATGAGCCGTTTAAAAAGGTCGGACTCGAATTGGCGGCCTTGGTCAGTAGTGACTGTGGTAGGAACGCCGAAGCGTGCAATCCAACCCTCAACGAACCGATCAGCGACCTCCTCGGCGGTTATCGAAGCCATCGGCCAAGCCTCAGGCCATCGAGAGAAACGATCGATCGCCGTCAAGCAATATGAGTAACCTCTTGATGTTGGCAGAGGGCCGATTATGTCTAAGTGAACATGGCGAAACCTGGATGATGGGGCGGTAAAACTTCCGAGTGGCGCAGACACGTGGCGCGTCACCTTGGCGCGCTGACATTGGAGACATTCCCTTGCCCAGGTGCGGCAAACGCGCGCCACGCCCGGCCACACGTAACGCTGTGCCACGAGGCGCGCGCTGGCGCGAGCACCGGGGTGGCTGAGCGTGTGCAGGCGCTCGAAGGCGGCGCGGCGCAACGGTGCTGGCAAGTAGGGGCGCGGTTTGCCTGTTGAGACGTCACACTGGACGGTGGTGTCCGTGCCTGGAATTAGAGTATGTTGCATATTGAGAGATGTGTCAGATAGGGTTTTTAACTCTTCGTCAGCGGCTTGTGCTTGAGCCAATGCGGTATAATCACACTCGAGCGAGACGGCTTCGATGCGCGACATCGTGTCGGCGACGACGTTGTCTTCTCCTTTTACATGCCGTATATCAGTAGTAAATTGGGAGATAAAGGTGAGCTGATTAAGTTGGCTGGGTGGCAGCTTTTCTCTGCGTTGTTTAAATGCATACAAAAGAGGTTTGTGATCAGTATATATTGTGGCGTGTTGCGCCTCTAATATATACCTGAAATGCTGCACCGCCGCGTATACTGCCAACAGTTCCCTATAATACGCTGGCCACACAGACTGACTCGCCGTAAGCTTCTTGCTGAAAAAAGCGAGTGGTTGCCAGCCCTGCTCGATTTGCTGCTGTAAGCATGCGCCCACATGTGTGCCAGAAGCATCTGTGTACAATGCCAACGGGGCGTTAGGTACAGGATGTGCCAACCTGGTGACCTGAGAGAGGCTGTTCTTGCACGCAGTGAAGGCATGCTCCAGTTCAGGGGTCCAGGGCATGGGCTTGGCTCCCTTAAGCTTCGTAGCTGTAAGGAAATCAATGAGCGGGGCTTGAGACTCGGCGGCATTGGGCAAAAACTGTCGGTAGTAATTTATCATGCCCAGGAACCTGCGAAGACCTTGGGCTGTTTTAGGAAGGGAGAAATCTTTCAAGGCTTGAACTTTCTCTTCCGGGGGGGATATGCCTTCACTGGAGACTTTGTACCCGAGGAAAATAACCTCAGATGTACCTAGCACACACTTAGCTGGATTAACTACTACACCGTAGTTAGCCAATCGTTTAAAGAGCGTGCGTAAGTGATTACTATGCTCCGTGGTGTCCCTGCTAAATATTAAAATGTCATCCACATACGGGAAACAAAAATCCAAACCCCGGACAATTTCATCAATGAAACGCTGAAATGTTTGTCCAGCATTTCTGAGGCCAAACGTCATATAGGGGAATTCATACAAACCAAACGGTGTTGTAATGGCAGTTTTGCAGACATCAGCTGGCTCCACTGGAATTTGTTGATATGCCATAACTAAATCAATTGTACTAAAAATAGTGGAACCAGCGAGAGCATGACCGAAACCCTATATGGCGCACGGGGTACCTGTCCGGTATAGTTCGAGCATTCAGCGCTCTATAATCACCGCAAGGGCGCCATGAAAAGTCTTTCTTTGGGGCCAGATGTAGTGGCGACGACCACGGACTCTTGGAAGGGCGCGCGGTGCCAGCGTGCACCATATCCGCAAACTCTTTCTGCGCCACCCGCAGTTTGTCAGGCGCGAGGCGGCGGGGCTTGGACACCACGGGTGGGCCGTCGGTGGTCTTGATGTAATGCACTGTGTTGTGCTTCACCTCGCGATCGATGCCAGGGGATCTCGTAATGTCTGGAAATTCAGATAAAATTTTGTGAAATTCTGAATCTTCTAATTTTACAGTTTTTACGCTAAGCTGGTTGAATTTGGCTACGGAGGCTGGAGCAGTGAGACCAGTAACTCCGCAACGTATTATTTGGCCATGAAATCAGCACCAATTATGGCGGTATCAACATCAGCTATGACAAAATTCCATTTAAAGGAGCGGCGGAGACCAAGATTAAGTGTAAAGGTATGACAGCCATAAGTTTTTATGGCACTGCCATTTGCTGCACATAAATTGTAGTTTGGATCTGCTATTTTGCTTCCTAACAATTTTTTAGGAAAACAACAGATGTCCGATCCAGTATCTAACAAGAATCGAAACTTGGTGTCTATGTCCACAACAAATAGGCGGCTACTATTGAAACAATCGGTCGCCGCTGCTACAGATTGTTCTGTTGGTTTTCCGACCAAGAGCAAGGTTTAGTGCATTTAGTTGCTTTCGCACCAAAATTATGGTGGTACCAACAGTAAGGCTGTCGGGCTACCTGGGACGCAGATCTAGATCTAGGTTTATAAGACCTAGAATCAGAACGTCCCCTAACGTTAGACTGCCTTGTGGTTAAGGCGGCCACCTGACATGTAAGTTCTTGAACCTTCATCATAATGGCAGCAAGATCAGGGGCACTAGCTGTGTTGGGAGTAATGGCATTGACAGAGATGGGATTGACCTCTAATATCTTGTCAGCCAGTTCAGCAACTTTGTCCAAGGTGAGGTCACCTTGGGCAGTCAAAATTGCCTGAACATGTTTAGGCAGACGTTGAAGCCACAGTTCTCTTATTATTGTATTGTCTTTAAAAGACTTACCAGCTAAAGACTTCAGGTGACGGAGAAATTGAGTAGGTTTCCGGTCACCAAGCTCCTCACCTGACAGCAGTTGTCTCACTTTTTGAGACTCGGAAGTGGAAAAACGCTTAATGACTTCTTCCTTTATCCAGTCATACCGGCCACCTTTTGGGGGAGGGTTAGTGACTAGGTCTTCAACTTCATGAGCGATCCTGGAATCAAATTCTGAAATTACATAATTATATTTGGTCTCATCCACCGAAATATTGCACAATACGAACTGTGCTTCCAGGTGAGCGAACCATCCAGCAGGATGCTCATGCCAAAAAGGAGGCAGTTTAGGACGGACTGCATATGTTGCAGGGTTTTGCGCACTATGGGCATTTAATTGTGCCTGCAAATCTGCATTTTGTTGTATCAGCCTTTCGTTATTAGCCAGAATTTGGTTTAGTCTCTCCTCAATCTGTTGGCTCTCCATGTTGAATGTGTATAAAAAATGTACAAAAGTATATAATAAAAACCCAGGTATATATTATAGTAACCGTTACCACTCAGTCAGGTTGCAACTAACAACTTAAAACTAAACAAACAAAAAGTAAAAGTGTAAAACTAAAGATGTAGATAAAGATTATGTTTTACATTCGAAACACCCGAGCACACCACAAGTTAGTTAAGATAAGATGCACATGCAAGCAGGCACTGAATATTTCGGAAAGTTATTAAAAGTATTGAGTCTTCGAAATCCACGTTGCGATGACATGACAGTATTGACAGTTGTTCATAGAGAAATGACGTTTCGGGAACGACAGTAGTTCAATCGTTCATTCGATGTTCGATCACTAATCATTGGGAAGTTCCGCTACTCGCCGATAGGTAGCGTATGCGTCGGAAGTCTTGTCGTGATGGAGTTCCGTTTCCGAGTCGATGGCCTCTGAGCATCAAAAACTTACGAAACGCGAAAACGATACTAAGGATGATGAAACTGACTGTACACTATGCACCAAACAACACAAACGTCACAAATTGCCGCAAAAAAACGGCGGTAGTCCCTCCGATTCACGGAGAGACGCGCAGCGCGCCGTTGCAAGCCGGTAGGTAGGTAGATTTCCACTCAGCAACTCCTCGCTTCGGCGAATTACCCGGCGGTTAGTAACAAAACCAGCCTGGGAACGCTGCGGCGCCGACGAATGGAGCAGGCTGAAGATCTCAGCGTGGTTCACTGCCAATTCTGGTTCCACGCTCACCGCTGCAGTTGAGTGTTAGCTCACGTCGGGGGTCACCAATTTAGTGGTACACACTTTAGTAAAAGACTTGTATATCGGAATTATCTTATATTTTTGCGTTCACATAATATGCACTTTTGCAGGGTAAGAGTTACAAAACGTAGCTCCGCTCTGTTGAGTAGCAGACACACGAGACTCTCTTACAATATGGCGTCGAGACTAGTCTCCGCCGGAAACAATTATGGTGTTGCCACCTCAAATATCAAAGGCGGTGTTGCGACGTAATCCGCCACAACCTCTTTGCGCTTGGAATGTTGTGCAAACAGGGGAGATAGCTACGCACCCGTCTCCATCTTTTAAGCGTTGGCGTTGGGTCATAAAATTTAATATGGACACATTCAGGCAACTCACCTTCCTCCAGTTGGTCTCTTCGTAGGGCAGGCCATTTAATATTCTTAATAAGGCCCATGGCACCATTCACCGAGCGCATCGGATACAGAAATATTACGCCTTAACATGACTCGAGATTCAATACCTAACTTGATAACTGATAAGAAACCACCGCAGTTATTAATGTCTTTAGGAATAAAATTATCTGGTGGTTTTCTACCATAGGTTGCCGCCTCGCGAGACTTATCTACAGCCATTATAGTATACATGCGGTACGTCTTAGAATTTTCAGCGGTAATTTTTCATTATATGAGTAACTTGTCTTATAGTAGGGAATATACGGACAACAACCCCATCGGCAAAATCTCCTGACAAAGGTACGTGTCGCCGCTCACAAAGCAATTGTAGCTGAGCTGTAGTTAGTTCTCCAACCCGCAAGCTATTCAAGAGGTCAATGAACTCAATATCATTTCGCTGTCGCATATTTATTGTAAGTTCACAAAATGAGAATTGCTGCCATAAGTTGATTTCAGCCGAAAACCATGTTGGTTGAATAAAACACCAATGCCCTTTTACCGGTGGGAGTTGAAGTATATCACCAAAAAGCCAAATAATTATCCCGCCGAACAATTTGTCATTATTTTTGTATTCTTGGAGACGCAGGTGAATAATTCGCAAATTTTCATATGATACCATAGGGATCTCATCTATGATTAACCAGTTTATATGGCGCCATTTAAGTGAATGGATGAATGATCTCACTGCCATTTTGTCGCTAGATGGCGACACATCCACAATTTCTAACATTTTCAATTTTTACACCTAACATAGAAATTTTTAATAGACAACTTTCTTATACGCGAAACCTAGGGCATTAACTTGATTTTTTTAGATAATCACTGTGCTTTTTAACTGGTATCATACAAAGATTAGAACATTTTAAAGATTTAGCCGCATGAATTTACTCTTTACACACACATGCAAAGTAAATAATAGTAACTTTCGATACCACTAGATGTCGTTTTATTCAAACATGTGTGTGTTGGAAATTAAAATGACAAGAAAGAGAACCAAATTATTTATAAGATGAATGTCCTTACATTATAGCAAAAAATAAAAACAAATATTATTTTATTTATTAAGCATACTATATATTAATAAAGGATAAATTATTATGTTCGAATTATAATTATTGGTCTCTGCATACTTTTGTTTCTAGGCTCGATATCCGATACCTTTTCACTATAACAAATATAGAACAATAAATTATTATTTTAGGTAATGGTATATTGTACCTATATTGGTTGTTGTAATGTGACTGAACCTAATTATTACTTATATACCTAACGTGTAAATAAATTGTGACGTGTATTAGATAAGTAATAGAGTGTTTATTCAATTGTAAAGCTTTTTATTGTACCTTACTATAAATTAATAATATTTTTCTATGGTTAATATTTTCATACAAATAATCGTTTTATTAACTCTCACTACATTTACCTAAACAGTTTCTGGTTGGATTCTAACCATGGACTCGTACCACCATACTTATGATTCTGAATTTAGTATTAGAAAGGATTATGTACGTAGATTACAATTTATATAACATCACACGTAAGTGTATATAACGGCACATCTTACACAACAACACACAAGTGGTTGCTAGCTAACCATAACATTTAAGTTTCAAGAATACCTACTTATTATACAATTTTGAACTTCAATAAATATTCTTTTACAATTGAATTGCTAGGCTGGTACCTAAATACATGAGTGAAACATGTCTACACAGAAAAATCTTATAAACTAACAAATAACACAAACTATACATCGCTACGTACAAAAATAGCATAATGATTAGTCTATAATGTTCTCACTGCTGAGACTCAGGCCTCCTCTGAACAGTGGTGATGAAATAATGTATATAAAGCAAAGTGCCGGTTTGGATTCGAACCATCGACTCGTGCCACCATACAAAGATACATAAAACTTATTATAATAAAATATCTTCTCTTCTACGCGCTCCTTTTTGCTGTCGCCACCGTTGCCGCGCCTTATTAATCTTCTGCTTGTCACTTTTTACTTCCATTTATATAATTTCCGTGCGATCTGAATCAATGCTAGCAGACGCTGTTTTCTCTGCAACAAATAAATTTACAGTTTTGTTAAGACTATTCTTACTGAACCCACACCTCAGAGACCTGAGGAATAAGTTAGGAAATGAGTAAGACTGATATTTTTCATACCTTTTAATTCCATGATGTCTAGACATTTAGCATTTTTCTCAACTCGTCTCAAAATAATTTCCGGCAGTACACATGTTTTAAAAAATGTTACCAACTTTGGCATCATTGCGTTGATAAATTCCTCATCCCGGTTAACTTCTATGACAGTCAATGGTTGGGTGACAGATATAAAGCAAATGAAGTAACATTTATTCATTTTGGTAATTTGCAATTGACCTTGGACCTAGAATCAAAATAATCCAAGAAATACATTATTTTTTATACATACATGAATCAAGAAATAGTGATATTTGTTACTTACTTGATAATAATAATTATGCTTTTTGTTCATAACTATAACATCATTTTCCAAATGAATAGGAAAATTTCTATTTTCTGATGTTTCTCTAATATTTTGAGATTTTCTTTTCAAGGAGGGAAAACATTTTATTTCTTCAATAGTATTTTCTGCTTCTATAATACCTGTAAAAAAGAAAACAGGTTTTAGGCCTACGCCACTAAACCAAATTTACAAAACCTCAGGGAGAAGCTAGTTATTTGTATATTTTATTATTGATAATCTTACCATCAGGGCTAGCCGCTAAGAATCCAAATTCTTAATCAATAAAAATACCTGATGGCTTGACAATTTTGCCATATTGTTACATAAACATGCTCTTTGCAACATGTTCATTTTGTTGTCCATACATCATATCTTTAGTACAAATGTTATTTTTGTAGAGAATGCATTTCACATGATTGTGACATGGTGTGGCATTACGACGTTTGGAAACCTGAAATAAAGAAAGTGACAATCATAATTCTTGTACTGGCTTGTGCTGTGGCTTCTTAGAAAGTAAGAAGCAATGAAAGGATGCCTGATATATTACTATTCCAAACTGACTTGCTGTGAGACGGTCAGATCTGTATGAAAGATACTTTTCATTATCATGTTGACCCACAGTCTGCTTTTCAATTAGTATTATATTTTGTGTATCTTCTTGGAATTTGAGCAATCTCAATTCACAGAGCCGTTTTAATTCTACCTCATTAATATCGACAGGGTCACTTGCTTCTGGGCCATAGTCCTTATCAGGTTGCGTTTTAGTTTTTTCAGTAAAAAGCCGTTTTCGAGTCATTTTCTGTTGCCGCAATCTACATCTCTCTTTTTGATGGACATATTTTTTTAAATATTGTCCAGGGCTCTGTGTTGTCTTTTTTTTCCATGCAGTTTGATGCCATTTATATCCTACAGAATGAGACAATCCTGAAAAGCCAAATCATAGTCACATGTCTGTTTGCAATCGAAGTTTTCATTGATGACCATTGAAAGTTCTATAAGTAATGAAAAGTTGAGAAAAGCCTCTATTATGGAGAGAAGAAGTGAAGAAGTCATAGATCATGTTGGTTGCAAGGCTAAGTCGTTTTCCACAGTTAAATTTATTAATGACACTCATAAAGTTTTCTGCAACGTTTGTTGTCTCGTTAGACAACCGTCCAGCTTTCAAAGCAATTCTTTCATTTGCAGCATAAATAAAAGCCCAGACCTCTGGTGCTGTATTTCTTAGGATTTCTACTTGGTTGTCTTGCTGTTTATTCTCGTCAGGTGGTAATTGCTTGACTGAACAGTAATATTCCTTACATTTTTCATGCTGTCCAAATACATGAAGTGGACTATTTCTTAAATCATCAGCCATTGAACCTGGCTGGCTGCTATAGTGAACAATAATCTTTCGTGCCACTAGTGTCAATTTCATCAATTTAGGCCTCAAGATATTTCGTCCATATAGAGGGAGTTTCGTATTACCTAAAATCTTTATAAAAAATATAAATATTAAAACATAGGAAGATAAAAAAACTTTTTTGAAAAAAATACAACCAACTTCAAAAACAAATGCAACAAAAAACATTAAAAATGCCAATAAAAATTGAGGTTTACCCTCAATTTCCCTGGGATCCAATCATCAGACCCTCATTTGGTGACAAAAAAAAATACAGCTGAATTGATAACCTCCTACTTTTTGAAAGTCGGTTGAAAGAGAGAGAAACATTTATTTGTTCCTGACACCAAGAGACATTTCTTGGTTTCCTTTCCAATAATGCAGGCCTAAAATATAAGTTCTTAGTCAATATCGTAAGAAATCATAAATCAAAACACTGAACATTGTGTAAAATATGTTGTACCTACTTTGTCAAACAAACTTCATCACTCAAGCAAAAGAGTACTTATGAAATGAACACAAAAATATGGTACCAAGATATATGGTAACTTACCATTCCAGATGAAGAATTAAAGTTGTGACCATATGACCTTTTCAACCATCCGCCATCTACATATACAGTAATGTATGGAATACCATCTGTAGAAACATTTCCCTTATCAATAGCAATAGACCTTTCGTGCTCACCAGCTTTCTTTATTTCTTCGGTCAAATGTTCATGCCATACATTGTCCAGTTGTTTTTCAATTGAACGGAATGTTTGTCCAGTCATTGTTGGTATATCCATAAGACTTGTGATGTGCGCTGCTTGCGTATAGTAACTTCCAGCAGTCACAGTGGCCCATACAAATGCGGTGTTAATTTTCTGTTTCTTCTCTGTGCTTTGCTGCCATATTTTATTACACATGCTACATTTAAATGTTAACAAACTGTGAAATCCTTTCCGGTGTCCACTAATATACTCAATTTGAGATGACTCACAAGACTGACGATGTTTTTCCATTTGAAATGCCCATTGGATCACACGTTTTAAGTCAACAATACGGTACCCTACCAAACCTGATAAGTTGTCACTTGATGTTCTTTCCACAGTTAGTTGATAAGCTTCAGTCTCTGTATCAGGTTGCGGCCAATGTAACATATTGAACTGTATTAGAGCTAGAGCTGCAGGCTATGGCTTCGTAACGAATTTGTGGTATACCTCGCGAATACGTTTTGGGCGTATCTTGAGCTGTGGAAAGGTTGAACAGCTGATGATTATCTTGAATTGTATGTGGACTGAAATAAAAAATAAATAAATGAAATAGGTATATATATAAAAAAAGACAGAAAAATATTGATATGTCTGTCTGTACCTAAACACAACAGGGCAGTCCGCGGTTTCTTCCACTACCTTCTGTTTCTTGTTACGCCATGCTTCCACCCGGCTGCAATTTGTTAAAATTTGCTCAATACACTATTTGAAACTAATCATAACGAGCCAGCCGTTTCTTTTTTCCTAATAAAGAAGAAATGGCGGCAAACGAAGACAATTACAAGACCAGCCCACGAGTATCAGATAGGTACACTCTTAGGTACATTTACGTAATTCTTATTCGAAATCTTATGGGAATCTGATTTACTCACTAGAAATTATTAGAAGAACTTCCATGATGTCTTTTCAATGTTGCTTGCACTTTTTTTCATGATTTTCGCGGCTCTGAATACATATGTCGTTTATACGCAAGTTTATTAGTCGGGTTCATCTTAGGCAGACTAGCAATTCAATCTGTAATCAAAAAGAATAATTAAACACAACAGCAAATGTATCTTAGGAAATCCTTCGAAAAAATTGTAAGTATTATACAGAATTAACACCACCATTTGTCACCATCAATCAAGCAAGCTGTCAAGCAGTCTTGCCAGTACCCGCGTCGACTTTCGGACGATTTACTACCTATTATTTTAAACTCGCAAAACTAAAACTCAATTTCAAATTAAACACCGCCGAGCATCACACCACAAAATAAAAATTTACAGAAGGTCGGCTTCAAAGAAACGCCCGAAACGCTGACGTAATTTACCGCGCGCCCCTTCCCCCGATTTCGTATTTCCTCTTCTTAATCTTACTGTTTTTAAGTTTTAAGGGTTATTCCTATTATAATATAACTCTATATCACCTTGAAAAGCATCCATTGTACATAAAAATAACACTTACCGTCAATAAAACTCAAAAACACTTCACTTTTCAATAAAAACTCTTTCACGGATAGCACTCGTTTGAATGGTTCTCAGTAGTAGCCCCAGTCGCCAATGCTAAACCTGAATGGTGCTTACTACTCGTACTTACTTAGCTGTTCAGACGAGCGAAATTAGAACTACAGCTACCATTTTGAGAACGTCATTTCGCTGACAGTTCGAAACCCCGAAACCATATAAACATCATTGAATAATGTACAGCAGCTGTAGTAGTGGTTCTGACTTGAAAGTTGTAGGATGTTCTGATATTTAAAAACTGACTAAAAATACTGCCCCATGTTTTACTTCCCCTTTTTCTTGGTAAACTTTTTAAATGGCAAGACCAATTTATCTTGACGCACTTTGTGTGTGATAATAATACTAAAATGTGCAATTGTTATGAAAAATCAAAGTGGTTTGTCTGTGTATTCACTTATCTTGCTGATTTCATATGAATTAAATATGATTCAATCAATAGATGCTACCTACGCCTAGGTAGCTAGGAAACAAATAGGTAAGTTTGCCTACGCTGATCGCCTGATTTAGGTACCTATACCCTAAGTATACATGTACTTCAATTCTCTGCTTTTATTCAACACAAACCAATGAATTAGTACTTAACCGTGTCATAAAATGTATTATCAGTACCTATTTACTTACAGTAGCAAGATTTTTAAATCTTTAGGTAGGTACTATATCTAAAGTAGTTAATACAATAATTACATTAGTACCTATTGTATCTGTGTGAACCAAAGGCAGATCGCAGATCATTTTGTTCACTTTCTAGCATTATTTCTCATTCCCTAATAAAAAAAAAATTATCAATCATAATAAAATGTAAAATCCGCGGACAAACCCGCGCGCCGCCGCCGGCGCTAACTTGCTAGAAACACAATTTTGACAAAAAATCACGCAAGAACTGACTGGAGCAATTTGGCAACAACGCGGGGTGCAAAATGACAACGTCGCATTGCCGCGCTGCGTCCAACACTCGATGGTAACCTTGGCGCTTGTTCGAATTTTCAAACAGCGCCATCTATTATAAATGTTTACCGAAACTCGTAACACGACAGCAACGAACTCTTTCTCGGTGGTTCTATAAATTTCTGTCAGATGGCGCGTTTCAGATCACTCACACATGTAAAGATTTTTCGTTTTATGTTTGGTCTAATTCTCCTAGAAATACTGTGTTTTTATATAATTAGGGCGATACGCGAACATATTACATTAGAAAGTCTCATTATACTTGCTTTATTCTGCAGAAACCGTTTATTTACGGAGATTACAACTCCTGAAAAATGTATGGCGAGGTCTATCTAGACATCCACCTTAAGTCTTTCATTTTCTAGCTTTTGCCCAGTAATTGTTTTGTATGTCATGGTATTTCCTTTTTCAATCGGAAGTGAGAATATAGAGTGCAATGTTTTGCCAAAAATTGGACGTGCGGCTACTCCTGGATCCCACTTCAATTAATGTGGCCTTGACCAATATGACAACTGTAGGTGCACAACACCGTTTAATATGTTCGACGAGTAATTTCAAGACGAAAGACTTTCCACTTCCCGCACCACCAGTGATGAATAATAATAATTGGTTTGCTTGTCCTTGCAAGTCACTTTCCACAGCCGCAGAAACTTTTTGGAAAAGATCTTTCTATTGAACGTTTAGACCTCGAATATTCCCTAAGAAGACTTCACACGAAAACCTTGCCCTCGGTTGTAACTGTTATTAAATTGGTGTCCACGATGGTAATTGTTATTATATTGTCTAGTGTAAGTGCCTCTTGGATAATTGTGTGAGCGCCTAATATGTATTATGAGAAACTCGTCCATTTTTAGAGACATGCAACACATTAGGTAACTGATGGTTGGAAAGACGTGCACTCTTCGTCTTTCGCTGCTTGTATGGCATCTTTCAAGCTGTTAAAGCCGTGTGTCGCGATGATAGTGCTTAGCTTTGAGCTACGCACGCCATCTGAAAATCGTTTTATGGCAAAGGTTTCATTGATCGGTTTTAAAATAATAAATATTTCCGTTTTCCTCTCTGCCTGGGTTAATTGTCAGCTCTGTGAATAATGTCTATACCTCTGAACCATATTCCTCAAGTGACCGAGAACCTTGTTGAACATTTTGCAGTTGTGTCTGTATTGCCATAAATGATTTTTTAGGCAATAGATATATTCTCAGATCAACAATTTTTAATTGTTGAATACTTTTGTATGAGTCTAAGATTTTTAACTTTGCGTTTTCGTTATGCCTACTTTTTACAACGAAAGTAATTAATAATATCTACCTTACCTGGGCCGTCCAGCATGTCAGCATACATCTCGACGGAGTCTATAAGGCGCTTGATGGTGTTCACAACATCGTCGTTTACTGGAATCAAACTACACGCCTCCTTAAGATCGAATTCCATTTTTCCTATATCAATTGTAACGGGAAATGTACACAATTTTTCTATTTCCTCGTATTTTTTTTTTATTTTCTTAACATCTATTGCCAAAGGCAAATTAACGCCCTTGCTCCTCTAACATAGATTTTTAACCGACTTCAAAAAAAGGAGGAGGTTCTCAATTCGACGGTATGTTTTTTTTTTTTTTTTTTTTGTGTGTTTGTTACGCGATTTCTCCCTCATTTGTGGACCGATTCTCAAAATTCTTTTTTTATTTGAAAGAGTATACTCCCGAGGTGGTCCCATTTTAATTTGGTGAAGATCTGGTGCTGATCTTCGGAGATATACAATGGAACTCTTCAAAAATAGACGGCAAATCTGTCGTGATCGCTGGAATCGCTTGGATATTTATTGTTTATACAACATCATGACGTATCATCACGCCTGTATGCTCTGAGGGGTACGCAGATGTGTACAACATACCTAGATTTCGACAGTTAGGTATGTTAAGTTTCACACATATGTATTGCTAACAAATAACAATATAATAACAAATAACAATATAAAAATAAATTCATGGCAAATATTTGTATGGGAACAACTAAAAATGGAAAAATAAAAATCTTTTTTGCAAAAAATAAAACCGACTTAAAAAAAACACTAACCAGTGTAAAATAACTCTAAATTCGGAAGTCGGTGGCCCATCATGAATAAGATAAAACCACCAAAGCCACAGACTTCCTAATTTAGAGTTATTTTACACTGGTTAGTGTTTTTTTTAAGTTGGTTTTATTTTTTGCAAAAAAGATTTTTTATTATTGATTTTCGGTACCTTCTGTGCGTCCTCTGATGGATGATCGAATTCTTTGCATTGTACTCATCCCAATTTCCTGCTGGATCAATAACTCTATTAATGGCCAGAATTATGTAGGTCACGATGCTGAGGCGTTCGATGCGGCCTCCAATTTCTTTCAGGGTAGCGTCATTGTTACCTCCAGCCGCGTTTTGGCTGAGAAAAACATCTTCCTTTTGCACTGTTGACCGACACATTGTAGGTATGCTGCTCTAACTAAAGTAAACTCTATTTAAACGGACTTCGGACAGAGCCTTCGTGTAATTGAGATAGAACTTCACTTAAGGTAAGTTCGTTTAATCATCAATTACACTCGGGTATGTCCTCAAGATCAAGAAAACTATGTAGAATTTGAAAGCATTAAAAAGCGTTGTATGTATGTGATCTGGGCAGATACAATTTTATTTTTTATATGAATTAAAAAATAGGTATAGGTACAGTATAATAATTATATTTTAATCAGTCTTACAGTACCTAAATAATAATTACATTGATTGTTTGTAACAAGTATGTGAAAACAAAAAAAAAATTCATTATTATTGTTTTATATATTTTTTTTTATTTTTTTTTTATTAGGTATTTAAAATAGATAAAGCGTAATCATTGGCATTATAACTTAATACAGGTCTTTGATAAAACCTAGCAAATACTGATGAAGACCCACTCCAGCCAGCAGTTCTTCTAATTAAGTCTATGGAGACGCCTGACTTAAGGGCTGCTAAAGTAGATGCGTGTCTAGTGGAGTGGGCCTTGAATTTTTTGGTATCAACACCACTGTCACTTAAAACATTTTTTATCTAACGGCTTAATGACTGCGAACTCACAACTTTATAGGGGCTTTTAAAGCTTATGAAAAGATATTCTACTTTACCTCTAATTGACTGAGTTCTTGATAAATACGATCTGAGTGCGTATGCTGGGCAAATTTCTGGCTGTTGAATAAAAAACGGCAGATGAAGACAAGGCTGTGTTGAACCAATACACGAAGTCTTAATCAAGTCAGGAATTTTTACAGTAATATAGTTTGAATGAACACAAATGTTTCAATATTCATTTTTGCAATTGTCTGAACCCTATGGGCTGTGACTAATGCGATTAATGTTACGGTTTTCTTGGTTAGACAATCTAAGCCTAACTCATCGTTAGGACACAAGTTAGCCAAGTAATTTAGTACAATAGATGGGTCTCAAGTTTCATTATACCTAGGAGACGGTGGTCTTAATTTATAGAAACCCTTAAATAATCTCACAATTCTATTATCTGATCCAATTTTTGATCCAATTATTAGTGACAACGCTGATCGATGACTGTTTAAAGTTTCGTATTGCGCTCCGTTATCAACCCAAGTAGCACAGAAGCGCTGAATAGTAGCTGAATCACTGATCACAATGGAAACTTCAGCTGAATAAACCTGCTGAATAAGAGCGTTAGAGGCGCATACTCAGCTGATATAACTCTGATTTGGGCACAAATTAATCAGCTGTTAGCTGAATAATGTTGCTGGTTGCACTAAATCAGCGTTATTAGAGCATTATTTAAGGTAACAGTCGCCCCAAGAGTTGAATAATGACTGATTATCAGGGTATGTGTTACCTTTTATACACCACAAGGGCTGAATAATAGAGTACTTATTACATATTTTTCAGCACTATATTTTTCAGGACAATTCACAAGTGGCAAAATTGTGAATAATTTACTACTAACCTACTACTTATTATTTTAATATGTTTTGTGTGAACCATTTTGTAAAGTGTTTGTGGGAAATATAGGCAAATTTAATATTATTGGAAAGTAAAACTTTGTTTTCCTCCATGTCCATGAAATTCGAATGGGAAAGAGAGTTTATTGTCAAATACTATATAGTTATAGACGAAAATTTTCACGCGCTCTCAAAATATCACAGTTTACTTGAAAATTATGGTATAAAATAGTTTGATGATATTATTATAAAAAAATAAGTCTTTTTATTTTTCCTTTATAATTTGACAATATGCTGTTTACGTGTAAAATGATTACATTTTCTATTCAAATTCTGTTGTTATTTTAGTTAACTAAGCAAAAACAAATATTTATTATAATTGTCTACATAGGTTAGAATCTAAAAATGGCAGACATGCAATGAGTACCGTATTAACCACAATCAAACGGCATGAGCTGTTTAAGTGTCCACTCGTGGTGCATGAATCAGTAACGACCTGTTACGAGTGGTTCTTGTGTTACACAAGTCAGCTACAGATTCATGTAAAGCTTGTTAGTGGGTAACATGTATGCAAATAACTGTAGGTTCACTGTATTATTTGTATTTCTGTTCAGAACCCTCAAATATTCTGTATTAATTTTTCGATGTAGTTATTTCGCCAGTCCTTTTTTTTATATTTCCACATATCACAATATCTTAAGCGATGAGTATACTTACCTACCAAGTGCTGAATAAAGAAGTCTTTAAGGTCTTATTTAACGGTACTAGTAGATTAATTGTCAACGATAGTACAAGTATTCAGCTCTCACGGAGATTATGGGTAACATGTGAGCTAATATAGAGCAATTTGCTTTAACTTAGCATTATATAATGATCACCCATAGTGATCATGTGGGCTTTATAAGAGCTATTATACGATTGCGTGTAACATGCTGATTAACATTACACAATTCCACTGTGTGCAGCAAAAGGCATTATACGTTTGTTATTTGAAGCCACAGAATAACTGATTACATTATAGTTAGCTCACGTGTTCTTTCTTAAAATGCAAGTGGTCTAAGGGTACACTTGTGGTCTTCAATTCAGAATATAGCTTAGTTAAAGTCCACAAAAATCCTTTAAATTGCTTAAAGCTTCATAATACTGAACTTGTTACCTATATTAACGCTGCAAGCGTTACAGTGTGGTCTCCGAGACGCATAATAACGTTCTTATTCAGGTGAAAGCTCACTTTTGACCTATTGCAGGTCTAGTGTACTGTAATAACACTTCATAAGTGCTAAAATTACCGATGTTACCTCTTGTGACATCTTATAATGCAGTTTTGTGCTACTTGGGAAAGAGCCTAGTAAGGAAATAAATAATATTAGGAACAGAAGCTTCATATAAATCAACGCTATGTGACTGACAAAAAAGGAACCACTTTTTTAAGCCTACTTTATACTGTTTTATAGTGTTGTTGGAAAGCGAAGCCAACATAATATCGACAGAAGAAGGAGGGACGCATCTTTTTAGTAGTCCCGTCCCGACAATCTGCCTGCAGCCAGGGTAAGCCGTGGTGGTGGTCTGTGGGAACATGACAAAAGAGCTTGGTCACTTGGTTTAAACAAGATTATATCGGATACTAACAGGCTTTCGAACAATGGGAACCATGGCTGAGTGGGCCAGTATGGCACAACCACAATGCGTTCAGCCTCATCCGTAATTATTTTTCTGAAACTTTTTAATATGATAGAAAAAAGTGGGAATGCATAAAAATTTAGATTGTTCCAAATCAGTGTAAAGGCATTTATTGCGTATGCATCAGGGTCTTGTTTCCATGGCACATATAAATCACAATTTTTATTGATTCTGGATGCAAATAGATCAATAGTAGGTTTACTAAACTTTTGGGTGATCTTGCTGAAGACATGTATACTAATTTCTCATTCTATGTCAGGGTGTGTAGCTCTAGATTCTGCGTCTGCTATTTCATTATTTTCTGAACTAATATAGGAGGCGAAAACGTAAAAAATTCTCTCCTCGCACCAATGCCATAGTTCTTTGGTAATTTTATTTAGATGTGGAAACCTAATGCCGCCCATACGATTAATATAAGATATGGCTGTGGATAAAAGGAATCTGACAATTAATAAATTGTTTGGTAAAAATCTTAACTCTAAAAAAGGCTGCCATTAGTTCTAATAAATTGATATGCAATTCCTTTTCTGCATTGTCCCACTGCCCTCTTGCAGTCTCATTTCCGCAAGTCACCCCCCACCCTGTTTTGCTAGCATCGGAGAATATTTCAATTACATAATTCTCGTCACGAATAGGGTTAACATTATTTTTAACGGCCTTTAACCACCATAATAAATCTTGGTGTATGTGTGTGGGTATATTTATGTAACTTTCATAATTATTACCCGACTTTAATAATGCTAAGTATTTACACCTTTCTACTTCTTTAGTATATAACCAGCCGTATTGAATAGCTGGGCAAGCCGAAACAAGAAGACCCACAAGGTGAGCGAGACATCTTATCTTGCAACGTCATAAAATAATTAATCACATTTATTATGTGTGCCTTTTTGTTAGAAGGTAAACTTATATGTAATAACTCTGTGTTAATAATAAAACCTAAATATTTACATCTGGTTTTTGGGGTTAATGAACTCTTTTCTTTGTTGATAACAAACCCTAAAGACTCTACAACTAATTTGGTTATTTGAACATTCTCCAGACATTCCATATAAGTTTTTCCAATGCAGCATACGTCATCTAAATAAATTGTTGACAAATAGCCTAAACTTCTTAATAATGCCATCACAGGTTTTAAAAGCTTCGTAAACACGTATGGGGCGGTGCACAAGCCAAATGGAAGTACGTTGAACTCATAAAGAGTTTGATTCCAATCCTGCATGAACGGTATTTCGAAACGCAGAAAGAACACCGGCGAGGGAATTGTTGAAGAAATTATTAAGCGTCTACGTATGTCACCGTAATAGATACCAACGAAAGAATTTACTAAGTTTTATCATATCAATCATAAGGCCTATCAAAGTCTGGAAAAAAGTCTTCATAATTGAGAGCTGTAGAAGGTGATAGCGTGACGTCACACGTGACAGTGAAACGCAGGAGGAAGTCTTCAGGTGGTTTATTTAATTCAGCAGCAGTTACAGTAAATATTTGATTACGGTGGTTCTGGTTTGGATATAATATAGGCGCAGTTCCACTCGACCAAGACCTAGTGAAGGACGAAGGTCGGGGAACTTGCACAGGTTCTGGAACCGTTTCGGGGCTTCCAGCTTTTGGATTCTGTATGAAATAAAACAGAGAGAGAACTTGTAAATTATAGAATTTACTTGAATAAAAAATAAAAGTTAAAACAATGGCGAGTTACACTCAACGACCTTATTCCAAGACAAAGAAAAAAATGTGTTGCCACACAACATAAATATTTTTACAGCATACAAATGTTGCACACATAAAAAAAACAAAGAAAAACAAAAAACATTAAATTTGATTCTGAACTATTACAAATCACTGCAATTAATTGCAATAATTTATAATAATTCAGAATATAAAAATATATGTTCACATTGTATTGAACATAGTTGGGGGGGGGAAGCTTACAAGCTTAAGCAGTGGGAAAATTATAACATAATTCCACTGGCAGAGGACATAATTTGGCAATGGATCTTAAATAAATTTTATTTTTAAATTTTATTTCAGCTACTCTTACATTGTTGTCTGGCCCAGGAAACACTTTGACAATCATTGCCATAGGCCATTGTAAAGGAGAGGCATTTACATCCTTAACAAGAACAAGATCACCTACCTTTAGGTTATCAGAGCTATGTTTCCACTTGGGACGGCTCTGGAGTTGAGTGAGATAGTCTGCTGACCATGCCTTCCAAAAATGTTGTTTAAGTTTAGACACAATTTTCCAAAATTTCAGTCTACTTATTGGAATTTCCAGTAAATCAACATCAGGATAACTAGACAAAGCCGTACCAATTAGAAAATGACCTGGAGTTAAATATCCACCTTCATTGGGGTTGGAAAGTAGAGGTCTAGAGTTCAAAACACCCTCTATCTGTACTATCACCGTGTTAAATTCTTCATAAGTTAGGCACAGAGTGCCAATAATAATAATAATAATAATAATAATTTATTTGCATCAAGTTTAACATTTTATAAAAAATACATGGTAGTACATACAATTTAAAGAGACTAAACAATAATGTGGTGACACCAGCATCCTTGCTAAGTTGCTGAGACAACTTGTGTTAAAGATGCTGGGCCCGACCCTATAGTGGACTTATCTTAACTATAATTATTTACATACATGTATGCCATTTACTAAATATAAGACCCGTTTATTATATTGGTAAACGAACAAATAAAGTACTAAGGAAAAATAAACTAGAATACAAGAATGCAAAAGCGAAAAATATTGTATGAGTGGAGTAGTGTAGTGTGGGTATTTGTACATGTGTGTGTGTGTGTGTGTGTGTGTGTGTGTGTGCGCGCGTGTGTGTGTGTGTGTGTGTGTGTGTGTGTGTGTGTGTGTGTGTGTGTGTGTGTGTGTGTGTGCGTGTGTGTGCGAGTGTGTGTGCGTGTATGTGTACCTGTGTGGGTGTTTGTTTTTATTATATGTAATTATGAGTAATGGTAGTACTGCGTCAATAATAGGTTTTCTGTGTTGTTGTAGTTAAGGGTAAGTAGCTAATTATTTATATTATTTTTAAGGGACAATTTAGGTAGTGAGTAGAAGTTTAATGTTTTGTTAAGACTATTGTAGAGATGGGGTCCTTGGAAACAGGGAAATCTTCTTGTAAAAGCGTATTTACAGCGGAAGGGTTGACATACTTTGTCTTTGCGTCTTGTGGTGATAGTCTCATAGGCGGTCCTTTGGTGCTGATACAGTACTATGTTCAACACAAATAGTTGTCTGACTGTAAGAACTTTACAGTGTTTGTATAGTTGTTCGGTTGGGAAAAGAAAGGACCGAAAGGTACTAGCTTTCAGCACGGCTCTCTGAGCTCGTTCTAGTTTCAGCATCACCGTTTTAGGTGCACCGCCCCAAGCACATATACAGTACGTTAAAAGAGACTGACAAAGAGCAAAGTATGTACACCTAATAGTTTGCGGTTCTGCAATATGGCGAAGAGTACTAAAGACAAAAATTAGTTTTCTGATTCTTTTTGTCAGTAGCTCTATATGTGGTGCAAAGCTCATTGTATCATCAAGAGTTACACCTAGATATTTGATGGTTCGACAACGTTCTAATTTTGGGCATGTACATGACACCGTGCCAGAGAGTAAACATGAGTGCGCTACTAAAGCGTAGGAGTTTGAGGGTTGTGTGGAATTTCGTAAACTGAACGTAAGAATCTTAGTTTTGTCGGTGTTTATTGTGAGAGTGTGCCTCTTGAGCCATTGCAGAACACTAGTAAGTCCTTTTTGAGCGGTATCAAAGGTATCATCCCAAGTGTCGCCGGTGAAGGTAAGGACAGTGTCATCAGCAAACGCCACGATTTTTCCACTTTCCAGGCTAAGGTCACATAGTTGGTTGACGTAGATTAGAAATAGGGTTGGGGCAATTACACTGCCTTGGGGTACGCCGAACGTCACCGGTTCTTCTTTGCTGAGGTAATTTTGTATTTTTACACACTGCGTGCGGTTTTGAAGGTAGTCCCTGAAGATGTTAAGTGATTGGTCGCGAACCCCGAGTTCCTCCAGCTTTATTAACAAGAAGGAAATCGAAACTGTATCGAACGCCTTTTTTAAGTCCAAAAAGACTGATAATACTTTATTTTTCTTATCAATATTTTCGGTTACATAGTTAACTAGGTCAATTACGGCGCTGCCTGTAGATTTGTTGCGTCTAAAACCGAATTGGTTGGGGGAAAAAAGCTTTTTATCTTCCATATATGATGCTAGTCTTTTATTGATTAGGCGTTCCAGAATTTTAGAAATAGAAGGCAGTACTGCAATCGGGCGATAATTATTTACTACCTTTTTGTTCCCACTTTTGTGAATCGGGAGTATGATGGCCTTCTTGAAATACAGGGGGAAAGTGCCTGTGTGGAAACAGAGATTAAAAATATGTGTGAGTATAGGGACCAGTATCAAAGAATATCGTTTTAAAAACTTTGTTGGAATATTGTCCCAGCCCATAGCAGAGTCTGTTTTGAGTGTCATTAGTAATTCCCCAACCTCCGTCTCATCAGTGTCTAACATGACGAATGAATGTAAAGGTGGGGATGTAAGGGTACCGTCCGGAGGGATTTTATGTCTATCAGGTGGACATGAAAAGTTATCGGCAAGTTCCTTGCCAATATTGGCAAAGAACTCGTTTACATTGTCCACCGAGAGCTGGGGTGAAGAACAAGAAGCCAATAAATCGGTGTTGGGTATGTTTGGCTTGTTTGTGTTGGTTACTCTCTTTATCACTTTCCAAATCTTTTTATTGTCCTTTGAGGCCTCACTCAATTCTCTCCTGTCAAAATCTCTTTTTAGTTTTTTTAGAATTTTTGTGCAGTAATTCCTGTATCTTTTGTATGTAGTGCTTAATATAATATTATTCGGAGATAACTTGAGTTTTTTGTGCATAGTATCTTTATTACGCAAGCAGCGGAGCATACCAACGGTCATCCAGGGTTTAATTAGGCGTTTACTATTTGGAAGCTTAATTATAGAAGTGTGAGTATTAATGAGCTTAGCGAGGGTGGTGACTAGACTTATTGTCGCTTCATTAGCATCGGAATATTCGTAAATAGCTTGAAAATTTGTATTGTTCATGTCACTATCAAGAGATTCGTAATTTGTCTTCAAAATAGTGTATGACCGTGTGTTGAGATCTCGTTTTAGATTAAGACACAGCATTACCGGGTTATGGTCAGTGACAGAGGCGTGTAAAACTATAGTAAGAGCAGTCAAGTTAGATTTAAGCATGACGTGGTCAAGACAGGCCTTTTCTCGGGTGGGGAGTGAGTGAGCAGGTAACAGGCCATAAGAAGCTGTGATATCTAAATAGTCCGAGGTTTGGTTTGAACATATAGTAGATGCGATGTCAAGGTTAATGTCTCCAACTATAGCTATGTTTTTATATGAAGTCAGGCTTGTTAAAAGAGAGCTCAGAGATTGTAGAAAGTTACTTACGTCTCTAAAAGACGGGGATCTATAGATACATATTATTGCCTTGTCAGTCCCGATTTTTAGTACCAGACAACTGGCATCCAAAAAGTCGGGTTCTTCAATTGTGAAGTTACCTATATTTTTAACATAAAGAACTACACCATCGTTCTGGTTGACGTGGTTTTTTGTTTGAAAATAACAATAGTCATCGATAGTTGGAATTGAGCCATTATGTCGTTTCAGCCAGCACTCAGTCAGTACTAGTATATCGCAGTCAAGGTTTATTCTGTGAAGGAGAGCTAAGAATGAGTCGAAGTTTGCGTGAATAGAGCGAATGTTCTGAGTAATTATTTTTAATTGCTTGGACGGGTTGGTGACATAGCCAGAGCATTCTTCAGGGTCACAGTTAAGAGTAGTAGAGACTGAGAGCTGGTCTATATTGCTAATAATTTCGTTCATGCTATCCACAGTTAACTTCTTTTTTTATAGATGTACCAAATTGGGGTGTCATAAGGTATTTTGTACATAGTTTAACTATAATATCGATGACGAGTTCAAGCAAAGACAATAAAAATAAGCATGTATAGTATCGTGAAGTAATGTTTAAACTACTACACATGATAATGCATGTAAAGATGAGTGGATGAATAGATGGATGGATGGTTGCTACCCCTTCACGCAAACACGGCTTTATGGTCCTTAAGGCATCCTGGGATACAGGTATTCTATAACCTGGAACAACACATGAGCTACCGGTTATCCTGGTACCACGCGGGTGAAGCCGCGGGCAATAGGTATTAATTGATGTGAGTATGTAATGTGGAAAATACAGTGATATAAGTGTGAGTGTGTATATTAAACACTGAAAAAGTGCAATAAATGAACTGTGTATGTTATTTTTTGTAGTGTGTAGTGATTGAAAGTGATGGGTAAATAGGGAACTAATATACTTTGATTTTAGTGCGTTGGCATTTACAGATAAAAACATAAAAAAGAAAAGAAAAAAACTCAAAAATACAGGAACGTTAACAAGGCATGCAATACTCAGGCCAAGGTTGTTAGAACGTGTATCTAGTCATTTTAGTTGTTGTTGCAGACCTTCAAAGTCGGATTCTTGTGTTATTCTCTTTGCTGGAGCTCCGTCTGTCTTTTTAATGTAAACTTTACCATGTGACGTCCAGTGATATGCATAGGCGTTTAGCTTTGAAAACTCTCTTGCTTGATAGAATAGCTTCCTGGCTTTAGTGGTAAGGCTCTCAGAGATGAATACTGGACTATTACCTGGCATTTTAAGGTGTGAGCTATTAAGCCGGTTGGTCTTGTGGTCACGGTTGTACTTTTTAATGCTTAATAGAAGTTTATCCTTAGTTATGGTTGACGTGAATTCGACTGTTATAGGCCCAACGGCTTGGGGTTTTCTATTGCTGGTAACACGATAAACGTCTCTGAACTCACTAGATTCAATTTCGGTGCTCACCGAGGCTCCCAGATTCTTCACAATAGTTAATAGGTCCTCTTTAGACTCGTTAGGCTTTTTAGGCACATTGCGAATTTCAAGACTTGAGGATTTGGAATTGCGTTCCATAATCTCTAGTTTTTCCTCTAAAAAACCCACATACTCCAAAGTGCTCCTCTTATCCTTTTCCAATAGGGCCAATTTAGTCATGAGATCGTCATATTTACCACTTAGGAACTCAACCGTATCCTTTAATTCCGCATTTTGAGTCTTAATTTGGTCTAAGTTGCATTGCATAGTACTAAATTTCTCCTGTTGTTCCTTTCTCAAGCTATCAAGGGATGCCATAATATCCTCCCGGAGGGATTTTATTTCCAATGATTGTTCAGAATCATGTTTGCGTTTCTGACGCAAAGTGATTCTGTCCAATTTTTGATCCGAGACTGGTGTTGTCAGGTGGGGTTCGGAACTGTGGTGCAGTGGGGGTTCAGTGCCAGGTTTAGGTGGCGTCCGCTTTATCATTTTGTAAAGTTAAAAATATGCACCTTACTTGTGGAGTTGACAAGGTGCTGTGCTGAAGCGTTGACACACGTTGCTCGGAGTAATATGTTAGGCGCTAGCGGCGGACCGTAGTCAGAGTAGAGGGCGGAGCCAGATGGTAATGACTCACGCGCCGACGACAGAGATGGGTAGTGTAGACACCAGCTTGCTTTCTCTCTCGCTCGCCGCAGGACTCGATATCTTGCAACACTTTGCGCGCCTGGTACTTCCGAGAATTAAACTTGCCAATTTATATTGATTTTTTAAATTAAAATTTTAAAAATTTAATTAATTAAATAGATTATTTGAGTAAACGCGTCCGTGCGCAACGGCTGTCCGGGGGGAGGGCTGACACGTCTCAGATGATGCTTTACGCTCTTTACCCCGGCTTCCCAAAGACCACCAAATTCAGGGGAGTAGCTAGGAATGTACATAAATTTTATGTACTTAAGTTTACAATAACTATATATAGAGTCTCTATGAGCTCTGGAAGCTTGTACATTGTATAATTCCCTTAGCTGATTTTCAGCTCCCTTAAAGGTTTTTGCATTATCACAATACACTTTAGACGGTATACCACGCCTAGAAATAAAGCGATCAAAGCATGCCAAGAAAGTTGGGGTTGTAAGGTCCGACACAACTTCTGCATGTATAGCCTTAGTGGAAAAACAAACAAATAGAGCTACATACCCTTTTGTTACGAGTGGTTTCCGGATTCTTGATACCTTTAAATTAAATGGACCACAAAAGTCGATGCCGACATGCTGAAAGGGCCTAGTTGGTGTGACTCGTTCCTTTGGAAGTGAACCCATGAGCTGCTTAGCAGTGTCAGCTTTCAAACGAAAACATTTCAAGCATTTATGCACTACCTTTTTTACCTCTCGAATGCCATTGATTATCCAGAATTTCTGTGATAACGAACTGAGCACCAACCTAGGACCTGCATGCAATAATCGTAAATGCTCTCTTTCTATAATTAAAGAAGTTATGTTAGAATGTTTTGGCAAAATAATAGGGTGCATTTTATCTTGGGGAATGCCTGCATTTTGCAGCCTGCCGCCCACACGGAGCAAACCGTGTGCATCAATAAATGGATGAAGATTGGCCAGCCCTGACTTGATTTTTTTATTATTAATAATTGAATTAACTTCTTCTGAAAATGAGATTCTTTGTATGGAACGAATTATAAATTCCAAAGCTAGCTGTAACTCTTTAGGAGTTAAATTTTTATCTTTTATAGTGTTTTTTCCCAGAGAATTATTTACAAACCTATACATATATGCGACAACGCTTTGTAACTTATTTATGTTTGAATATTTTTCTAATAAATAGGTTGGTAGGGAAGGCTCTTCATTAATTATAAGACAAGATTCGTCTGGTACCGTTTCTGGTTCAGTAAAACTTTGCTGCTTATGAGCTAGATCTGGGTTTAATAAGTATTGTGGACCATGCCACCATAAATGATTTTCTTGCAACTTTTGTGGCTCTATCCCGCGGGAGATAATATCAGCAGGGTTTTGAGAAGAGCGAACATAGTACCAGGATGACCTATCGGTATAAGAAACAATTTGTTGAACTCTATTATTCACGTAAGTATTAGCTTTGACTTTACCTGACTGTATCCACGCTAGTACTATTTGAGAATCACTGTGCAAGCGTGTGTAATGCGAAAATCTAGAGCCAATTATATCACTGACTCTTTTTGTGAGTTGGGCAAGCAATAACGCACTATTCAACTCTAACTGAGGTATAGTAAGTACCTTGGCTAGAGGTGCCACACGTGACTTTGAACAAAGAAGGTTTACTTCAACACTGCCATTAGATTTTAAAATTCTTATGTAAAGGCAGGCACCATAAGCTTTTGATGATGCGTCTGCAAAACCCACTAACTCAATAGATAAAAAATCTTTACATTGAACGTACCGAGGCACAATAATTTTATTCATTAAATTTAAGTTATTTAGAATTTTTTCCCACAGCTGGGAATATTTTGTTGGAAGAATATCATCCCAGCCTATCTTAATACTCCATAATTCCTGCATAATCATTTTTGCAACAATTATAATTGGACTAATAAGACCCAATGGGTCAAAAAGTTTTCCTATGTAACTAAGAATCTTTCTTTTAGAGTTCATTTGTTCATTAGGTTGTATTAAAGGAGTCTGAAAATAGAAATTATCATCTACAACATCATACTTCAATCCTAGAGTTTTAATAATATTATCCTTATTCAAGTCAATTTCTTCAAAATATTTATATTCACTTGGGATATCTTCCAAAACCATAGGATGATTTGAACACCATTTGTGTAATTTAAAATTACCAAATTTAAGCAATTCAATTAGCTGATTCTTTAATAAATTAAGTTGCTCTATATCTTCACAACCTGCAAGTACGTCATCGACGTATGTGTTTGAAAGCATGGCTTGTGCAGCAAGAGGTAATTCATTCTTATGCCTATTTGCAAGTTCTATTAGGCATCGAGTGGCCAAAAAGGTAGAGGCTTTCAATCCATAAGTTACTGTCTGCAACTGCAAACAACTTATGGGCGTATTAGGATCATCCCTCCAAAGTATGTTCTGTAAGCTAGTGTGATGTTCATTAATATAAACACCACGGAACATTTTTTGTATATCACAAATTAAAATAAATAAATAAGTTCGAAATAAAAGAAGAATATCAAAGAGCTCACTTTGTACCACAGGCCCATTCAGCATGACGTCATTCAGCGAAGTTTTGTTTTTGGATTTCATACTTCCATCGAAAACCACTCGCAACTTTGTAGTCTTACTATCTTGGTTAAATACAGCATGATGTGCTAAAAAGTAAACAGAACCATTATTAAGATCATAAGAATTTATATCAACTTCCTTGGCGTGCCTTAATGCTACATATTGTTCTATGAATTTTTTGTATTCTTCCAAGAATATTGGATTTCGTTTAAGTTTTTTTTCCAAACTTAAAAATCTTTGCAGGGCGACCGAGAAAGAGTCTTCCAGCTGTAGCTCATGTTTAGGAACTATAAGCGGCATATCTACATGGAATGTGCTGTCAACAATTTGAAGGGACTCTTTAAAAATATTTTCAGTTTTTTGAAATTCATCTGTAACTTTTTTTAATGGAAGTTCAGACACTTTCTCAGTCAACCAAAAATTTTCCATAACATTCTCTAATTTTCTTTCATCGAAGATTGCAAAATTTGAAACTAGATGTGAACATACATTGTTACCGCTTACGCAGGATTTACCAGCAACCACATAGCCAAAAACAGTATTTTGCAATACAAGACCATCCAATAATTTAAAACAACCACTTAACAAAGAATCAAAATAAATGTCAGCCCCTATTAATATAGAAATTTCAGTAGGGATGTTAAATTCTTTATCTGATAAAATAATATTTTCTGGAATGGACAATTTAGAAATGTCTAATATTTGCTGCGGCTGTGGTGCTGTAATTGTATCTACTACATAGCAATTGACATTAAATATAATATTATTATATACCGTTGAATTTACAGGTACCTTAACAACCTGATTTATATTTGTAGTTTTATTACCAATACCAATAATATTAGTAGATTGCAAAGTAGGAACGATTGATAACTTTTTCACTAAAGAGTTAGTTATAAAGGAAGCCTGGCTCCCACTGTCGAGCAAGGCCCGTACAAATATGTCACGACCATATTTGTCAGTGACTTTAACCTTAACTGTAGGTAATAAAACATTACAATTTGAAATGTTACTATTTGAACATAATGAGACTGAAGCTTCTTTTTTATTTTCATGTAGAAGTGTATTGTGAGATTCCTTACAAACTTTACATTTAAATTTGTACTTACAGTCATTGACATTATGTAATCTTAAACATATTGAGCACAATTTGTGATCTTTTACAAAGGTCAGACGTGTTTCTATAGGAACCATCTTGAACTTGGGACAAGTAAAAATTACATGATCAGTTTTATCACAATAGGCACACAATCTATTGGATTGCGCAGCAATATTGGAGACTCGCACTGTACTCTTTGATTTATTTTCAGTAGTATGACCTTTCAGGGGAATAGTATCCTCCAGCGCCATAGCACGCTTTTCTAAAAAGTCTAAAAACTCTGTCATAGTTGGTAAAACTCTAGCATCTCTATCCAAATGAAATGATCTGTGTGTATATAAATCAAGCTTTTTAGAGAGTAGACACAATAGAAGACGATCCCAGCTATCCACTGGTTCATCCAGATTTTTTAACGCATATAACTGTTGTTTAATTTGAGAAACAAAGGTTCTTATAGAAGCCGCCGTTCCCTTCTGCATTGTTGGTATATCCAAAATTAAATTAATGTGGTTACATATTAAGCGTGTCTTATTGTCATAACGCTGTCTCAACAATTCTAAGGCTTCTTTATAAGATTGACTAACTAACGGTAGGTTAACTATTATTGACAAAGCGTCATCAACTAGGTACTTTCTTAAATAAAATAGCTTTTGGACATCCGTCAATGTACGGTTGTTGTCTATTACCGCTATAAACAGTTCATAAAAAGGTTTGAATTTTGTAAAATCCTTGCCGTCATAAGTAGGAATTTCTACAGTAGGTAACTTAGAAGTTGAAGTACATGTGGATTGAGAAGACTCCGATTGGGTAAGCATACGTATAGTTTCATTGATCTTAGCAAGGGTTTTAAAAAATCGTTCCTCAAAAATACCTACATCTTCAGAATCATTTTCGTCCAAACTTAATATATCTAACTGAAGAGCTTCAAACTGTTTTAATGAAGTAATAAGTTTGTCCTTCCTTGCCTCCAAAAGGTCTATTGTAGCCGAGGCGAGGTTTATCGGATCCTCTACAAAGTTTTGAATGCGCGTCAAAGTTGCTTTGCATGACGCTCGCGACAATTTGAGCTTCTTTAAATCAGCCATTTTATTATAACAGTATATTAACCGCTCGTAATTAGTATGATTAGACCGCACAAACACTTTTATCACTTTGTTTTTGTATTTTATTAACACAACTTGGATTTAAGGATGTTGAATACAGGTGTTAAGGCTAGTAGAGGAATTTATCCCTAACATATTCCCCTATGGAGCTTGCTCGGACCTCTCCTATCCGGTCCCTCTGCCTCTTGATGGCCTTAGTCACGATCTTTGGAGGGTTGAAGTTCATGGTTTTTGCCAGGGCGTACCATGTTCCCGGAACCCGTCCTGCTGTCGTCACCCAAGCTGATGCCCCAGAGTCGTCCCGGTCATCCCCCTCTTCGTCCTCCGCATCTATCTGTAGATCTACACTGTAATCCCTTCCGTCCGGGGCGAATTGTGGCCTGAGTTCCCCTCCTCTAGAGTGGGCCCAGGCAACAAGGACAGCATTTAGGCCCAAGTCTGCAAAGTTGCCTTCGAAGAAGAATCTCGCATTGTGAGACCTTCGATGCCCCAACAGGCTTCCGATGAAGTGAATCCAGGTGAAGATGTGAGGGTTTGCATTGGAAGAGTAGGCAGACCTTGTAACAAGACCCATTTCCGACTGATATGGGAAGTACGAGTACTGGTCTCCTGACTCCTCTCCCTCCTTAGTCAGATTCACCATCTCGTCTCCCATGGGGCCAATGAAGATCCAATCCATGAGCTCACCCGCTCCGATACCTAGTATCCTCATGGCGTACCCTACAGATAAGAGTCCTGCACAGTCCTTGAATCTACTTCCAAGGGTGCCAAGTCTCAGAATTGCATCAGGGTGGTCTTTAAATCTGTTGAAGAACATATCGAAGGCTGAGACCAGTCTCAAGAAGTCGGGATCCGAAGTCCATCCCCCATATGTACCCTTCACTCCCTCAAGGCTCATGCCATTCCCTCCCTCTACGTGTAGGACCTCTATCACTCTTTTCAAGAGTTGGTCATGATAGTCGGTGTTGGAGATCCGAGAAAACCTGTAAACACAGAAGATGTACAGGGCCAGTGCTCGAGGACTCCACATAGAGGGGTGACCCTTCCCTGCGGGAACCCCAGCGGCCGGAGCAATGCATATGACCTCCCGAGGAGCATGCTGCCTCCCCTGTTTGACATCGAGGAGACTCATTGGAGTAATCTCAGACCCCTCTACTCCGATCACAACTCCATACGACTCCCATTGGGTTGAAAGGGTACCTTTGATGGTCCGAGCATAGGCATAGAGGAAGGCCTTCACTGTGTCTAGGGTGAGTCCTGATGCGTTGATTCCTCCTCTAACTGCGTTGTAAAGGACCTCCTCGACTTCCCGGCATTGGGGGATTGTTACAGGTGGCCGGGACCCCTCAGAATTGTCAAACCACGCTCCCGGGTAATCCACTTCGGTTTGAGGATCTTTCCATATCAACTCCTTTTTACTTCCAGTGCGGAGAAATATCGAATGATTGCGTGTCGCCATCATCTTGTTCAGCATATAGAAATTGACTTGTAACTAATGCTGTTTAATAACACTTTGTATTTGTTTACTTCGATGAGCTGTCAAAGTCGAATGACATTTGACAAGACGTCACGAGTGTCAAACTCAAATGACGTTGATGGAATATGACAGTGACACTTTGATGTTTTGTATTGACAGACCAAGTGCCAACTTTAAGACGAATGAATGAAGAACGATGATGACGTCAATTTTTGAAATTGCTAGAATAAATTCACGTACATACCAGAGTGGGTATAAGAATTTACCCACATCCACAAAAATGTTGATGAAAATCCAAATTCCAACTCCAAAATCGCTCCAATTTTGCGATTTTCCACGATTTCACGACTATGCCGCGAAACTGAAATAGAATCTTCGTAAATCTTCGTATAACACCCAGAATATGGTCAGGGTGAGGGCTTCCAAATCGCACCAATTTTGCGATGTTTCACGATTATTGACGTGAAACCGGTATAAAATCTTCGTGATTCGATGTGATCACCCAGAATATTGTCAGGGTGAGGTTGCGCCGGGGCATTGAGACATTGTCCCAGCCTGCACAAGCCAGGACGTGCACACAGTACACTACACTCCACCTAAAAATCACTGATAATCGAAGAAAAACTTATACTGACACCCGAAGGCTCGAAGGACCACTTCTCTGTATGAAATAAAACAGAGAGAGAACTTGTAAATTATAGAATTTACTTGAATAAAAAATAAAAGTTAAAACAATGGCGAGTTACACTCAACGACCTTATTCCAAGATAAAGAAAAAAGTGTGTTGCCACACAACATAAATATTTTTACAGCATACAAATGTTGCACACATAAAAAAAAAACAAAGAAAAACAAAAAACATTAAATTTGATTCTGAACTATTACAAATCACTGCAATTAATTGCAATAATTTATAATAATTCAGAATATAAAAATATATGTTCACATTGTATTGAACAGATTCAAAGTGGAAACATGAAAGAACTCGGTCGAGTTTGTAGAATCATTTGGAGAAACTACTTTAAAATAGGTGGGTCGATGTTTAGTAACGATGACGTATGGTCCATCTCTGCGGGGTGCCAATTTGGCGGTTACACCTCGAGCTCCCTTACTCGCGGGGTGTAGGTTAACAAGTACCAAATCGCCTGGTTGGTACTGTGGGTGTTCACGCCTATGTTTATCGACATATTCTTTGCGTGACTCTTTCTTCATTTCTTAACCAATGGTGTCCCGTGAGGCTATTCCAAGTTGGACGTAGTCCACAGATGCTACACTAGCTAATTTACATTGCTTTTCAGCAGAAAGCTATATAGGGTCTGCATATAATAATAGGCGCAGTTCCACACGACCAAGACCTAGTGAAGGACGAAGGTTGCGGAACGAGGTCCTCTTTCCAGAAACATTCCTCAGTGAAATTTACTTTTGTTACGACTAACAGAGGTGTCCCACGTGATCTTTCCAAATAGGACGAGATTCGCAGATGCACTCTCTGATTATTTTACATAAAGCACTCACAAACGCTACGCATCCCACTCCAATAGTGTCTGTTGGGTATCTTCCTGTAGGTTTGAGTTTCAACGGGATGCTCTTCTTCCTTCTCCCCCTGGACTAAAGCTGCTCCAAGCGCATACCTACTTCGGTTTGTCTTCGTGTCCACATTTGGTCACTAGATTGTAGGTGGAGTTGGTTCTCTGCTGCGTGCAATAAGTCGTCTATTCGTGGAATAGGGTAAGTATCAGGCACAGTGATAGCGTTTAGGCGTCGGTAATGAATACATACTCGAACGTTTCCATTCTGTTTTAGTATCGTAACCACTGGCGAAGCCCAGGGCGAAGAGCACGGCTCAATAATGGCTTTTTCGGTCATGTACTGTATTTCAGTTTTAAGAATATCTTTTTTGTTTGAGACAATCTGTAGGGAGGTACTGATAGTGGGATATCGTGTTTTGTCACGATACAGTGCTCTCCAAGCAGGGAAGGTTTATTATTTTCAATAAAAACCTCTTTGTAGTGTTCTAATTTTTATTTAACATTTCCCCTTGTTTATGCTCTATATTAAAACTACAGAAATGATAAGCACCCTCCAAGTTCATAGGATCGTTTGCACTAGGAAAGAGCTGACTCGAATGCGGGGATAAGTTAACTTCCGCTTCTTTTACATTATTTTCCGCATCACGCATCATAAAATCTGCAAAATCAGGTAAGTAACCATCGAAGACCCTTTTTGCTTTCTTAACAGGGGGCAGCTCGAGTGGTATGAGTTTGTATCCTTGGGATCTGTCGGGAAGAGCGGCCGTACGTGAGGATGCAAACGCCGCTGAAGGTGTTCCTTCGGTGGTACCTAAAGCAATACTGGCCACGTTGCTATTGTCATGATCGAAGGTCACAAAGTCTTCCTCATATAGTTCAAATGTGGACTCGGCATCAAGAAACTCCCAAGTAAATTGAGGAAGGTTGAGAAGCATTTTTGCATCTTGCATAAACCCGACGCCTAATAGAGTTCGATTGTCCCTTGACTTAGGTAGAACAATGAAGCTTGTCGGTATGATGCGGTCCTCTAACTTTATAGGAACTGTTATCTTCCGTACCCGTTGGTTTGTCCCAACGCCGTCTGCCAGAGTGACCTTTACTGTCTCTTCGTAAAACTTGTGTCCTTTGTTCATCAGCTGTTTGTGTAACTGGTAAGATGCGATGCTGCTCTTGGCACACGTATCAATGTATGCTGTCCCTTTAATGCCATCTAACTCGATAAATACTATAGGCCTGTTTCTTACATCCGTTTGAATGTTGACCGGCCAGAAGGCTAAGTTTGTTGACGGTTGTAAACGTTGTTTATTTGCGCAGCATGTTGGGCAGCTACTGCGAAATACACCGGGTGTACCACAGCCGTAACATGACACTTTGGGTGCGGATGGAGATGGAGCCTGCGTTGTTTTGATAGCCGTTGTAGATTGTCTCTCAAGAGCCATATTGGGCTCATTTGTCTCCACTTCCTGTTGTTTCTTTCTCAGCTTCCTACACTGTTCGGTAGCATGGCCGTTGAAGTGACAGTACCCGCACTTTAACTTAGGTTTTGAGGTCGGTTTTGGCTTAACCTCTTTGTGTGCGTCACTATTATCCGGTTTTTCACTCCACATCTGTTCGACGCCCCGAGCTGCTTCCAATAACTCGTCATAACTTTTAACGGAGTTGCGCGGAATCTTGTCACGTATTCGATGTTTCAGCTGACCGTATATCATGTGAAGTTGGTGGGATTCTGGTACTTCTGGTTCCGGAAGTTGCGAAAATAGCATTCGCTTATGTGCGATAAAGCTTTCAGTGGTCATGTGAAGGTCTTGCTTTTCCATGACTATTTCTTGGTACGTGATATAGGCAGGTTCCTTTGGGGCAAAAGAATGACGGAGACGCACTTTGAACTCCGCCCATGTGCAAACATGATTTTTAATTCCCTGCCACCACACTGCAGCTTCTCCTTTGAAGAGCAGTGGTAAACCAGTGAGCGCTTCTGCATCACTAATATTTTCTATTTGTTTGAAAACTGATACTGCCGCCAAAAAAGCTTCCGTAACTTCGGAGTTCTCGGTCCCGCTATATTCAGCTTGGCAGGTTGTGAAAGAACCGTGTCTTCCCGGTGAGAGCTTCGATAGCAGCGCCTCGAACTGAGTATCCGACATGGTCACTGACATCTCTGCTTTCCTCCTTTCCGTAGGTGTCGTTGTCACTCGTCCGTATCTTGTGATGTACTTAGCTTTTTCTTCGTGCCCACAGTTGGTCGCCAGTTTGTAGAAGGTGATAGCGTGACGTCACACGTGACAGTGAAACGCAGGAGGAAGTCTTCAGGTGGTTTATTTAATTCAGCAGCAGTTACAGTAAATATTTGATTACAGTGGTTCTGGTTTGGATATAATATAGGCGCAGTTCCACTCGACCAAGACCTAGTGAAGGACGAAGGTCGGGGAACGAGGTCCTCTATCCAAAAATAACCCTTAGGGAATGTATTTAGTGACAGCTAACAGAGGTGTCCCACGTAACCTTTCCAATTAGGACGAGATTCGCAGATGCACCGACTGAGTAGTAGTCTTCCTTAAAATTACTGATCCGACGAGGGTCATTAAACGACGGAGGATCTTAACACCGCGATTCAGAAATGCGCGTCATCGGCGCAACGCCATCTAGTGGTGAGCGTTGGAAGTTTTTGCGACTGACTAATCAATGAACTTCTGTTGAATGTTGTGTTTACAATAATTGTCAAACGAAAGGTGTGTTACAGAGCTTAATTGACTAGATTATTGATGAAATAAATAATCATAGCTTTGTGTTTTTTTCTTTCTGGCTTGACTTCATGGCTTTTGGATTAGCTATACTTTTAATGTTACCATGTAATATAAATCTCAGACAAGTTGCTTAAAATGATTGGCTTTACATAATGCATTAATATACTTAGGAAATACATGTCTGCATCAGAATACAAATGTTAAAATAAACTCGATTGTTTGTGCTAAGATTATAGCGGACATAACTTATTATATGTATAGACTTAACCTCTAAAACTTAAAAATAAAATATCTTTAATTCCTGACTTCCTATAAAAGTAAAATCAAAGAAAAAAACTGTTCAGAAATTCAAACTCTATACTTTTAGATATTTTTCATAGGCAGACGCAAAAAAAAATGTCAACAAAAATTGGTTTGGGAGTTCGCCGGTGTTCTTTTCGATTTTTTTTATTTATTGGAATTAAAAAATATGCGTCCCTCAAATCAACTGTAGCTAGGTAGTAATTCTTAGAAATTAATTTATATTATTATGTACACAAAATAAATGAATTTGAATTTGAATTTGAATTTAATTTGACTGTAGTGCGAAGATCTTCTAATTTAAAATGGTTAGTGTAGATAAATCTATTTAAGGACTTAAGATTTAATATAAATCGTTGTCTTCAGTCTGGTTTAGGTACAAGGAAGGTACTGGAAACATATTGTCCAGAACATGGCTGGCAAGGTGACATTGCGCCTATTTCTATTAAATCGTTAATGATTTTTCTATAAGCTTTTAATTCAGACTTATTTAAGGTTGGAGGCGATGGTGAATTTTGTAACACAGTTGTATTGAAAGGTAAATTGTAACCTTCAACCCAAGATAAGAGTATTGCATCGCTGGTAATAAGATGCCAACTATTAGCAAAGTGCGATAAACGTCCTGCACCTCACCGGTTCTATTGGCGGTGCGGTACGTGGGTCTGTGAGCGCCTGAATGCATCATTGATTCTGTATGTTGCAAGTCGCAGGCCAATTTTCCAGCGTTCGTTAATGATCTTACAAGCTGTATATTGGTATTGTCTGAAGATAATACATGTGAAAGAGCATTTCCTAAGCAAGTGATTATCATAGCAATTTGTTTTTGCTTATTTTCAATAGCCTTATCTTTTTTGTTAAGAACTTCTGATAAAGCTGCTTTTACCTCTTGATTAAGTATAGGAGCATCAATATTTTTACAATTTACTGGAATGTCAAGTTTTTCAAATATGTCTCTTTTTACTTCCTTAGAAAGACCATTTGTCGCTGTATGCTCCCATCTGATAGCCAGGCTTGAATTCAGAACTGGGCCAAACCTTTTATTATTTACCGGAGCTTCTCCTAATATTTCCAAAATATCATCTGGAAGAATGTCTTCAGTTGGGTTGTTTTCATTTTGACCATCTTCAATGGCGTTGTCAGTAACACAAGCTGCAGGTGAAGCTTTAACGGAGTCTGTTACATCTAGAGGCTCCGCCAATAAGTTCACCATGTCATTGAGCGGGTCCACTACCCCCTTGAGAAGGTCTGTATCCTCAGTTGTTAAAATGTTCGAGTGTTGGGGTATTTCTAAAGACGGTGAGTGATCTTCACCATGATTGCTTCTAAATGGCTCGTCTGAAATGGACGTTATCAGATGTTAACGGACGTAGGTACATTCTACAGACATCTTATTGTGCTATGTAAACATATATACAATATGTATACATTAATCTGTCAAAGCAAGAAGATCCACGCGCATACCGCGGTAAAAATGTCTAATACTACCAGAGGTAGGTATAATCGTGACGGAAACATTCCATTGTAATGTTCACAATCACAGTAATAGCTTAGTGCATAAACTTATCACTTAAAAATGTGCAATACTTCCAGATGTAATAATATAAGAAAACGTGACGGAAACATTCCATTGTAATGTTCACAATCACAGAAATAACTTATTGCATTTAGATATCACGTAAAAAATGCAATACCTACTAGAAGTAGTACTAAAAGAAAAAACATGGCGGAACCATTCCATTGTAATGTTCACAATCAAATGTAATAAAATACTGGTATCAATCCCTATGAACTGTACACAGATTCGTTGGTATCTTCTTAATTTCATTATAAAGTTTTTAACGAGTCTTGCGAAGATGAGCGTTTCCGGCGTAACCTTCTTTTGTTCAACTTTTTTTTAATCTTCTTCATTTTGCGACTCACATATGCCTCAATGTCTTCATCACTATACCGTTTTTTTGGCATAATGAATATTGCACGTCACTTATAATAGTTACGTTGATGATTTGTTTCCTTACCGACGGTAATAAACACTTGAAAACTATTTTTATTAATTAATTTAGAGGAGGACATAAAAAACGTGGCGGATAGCGTTAGCACTAAAACGCGAATGAGTACCGAGAGAGGGCGCCACCGGATTTTTTGCTAATCTTATTGATTTCAAATATAGTGGATGGATAGCAGCACCTGCGTGTTACTACATAGTTTTCTTGATCTCGAGGACAGAACCGAGTGTAATGTTTAATGAATGTAATGAACAATTATATAATATATGCGTAAAAGGAATAGTGCAAACTAAGCATAATGATGAGTTTTATAGAAGCATACTTACTTACTAATGTAAAGGAGCATACATGTTATATTCTTACACTTCAGCATCATCTAATTTGTTTCCGTAACCAGTTGCATGTACATTTACATATCAATTATTAAGAAATAGCTGTTAATGCAATTTAATCGATGTCTGTCAAAACTGTATGAGCCAGAAACTAAAGAACAATTATTTTGGATCGGCGGTGCAAGAAAAGGTGCTTTCAATGCAAATTGCTATCGATAAAGGATTATTTAGTTCAAGCGTGTTCCGGCGAACCATGACATCGGCAAATCTTGGTATCGGCCAACCATTCATTCTATGTAGCGTTATTCGGCGGAACGTGCTGTCGCTAAATAATGGTATCGACTAAAAGTTTTTTCGTATTACCGTTCGTCGGTGAACCATGCTTTCTGTAGACAGTTATATCGTTCAAGGGTAATTCGATATACCGTAAGGGACTCATAAAAATCAGATCGGGGCACAAAATGAGTATTTTATTGTTGAAAATTCACCAACAAATGTAACACTATGAACTCAGAATGATGCACGCCGCAAAATGGCTGACTGTTATAATTTAGCACGACCTGGGGCTCGAGTCTGCTATTGCAATCGTGTCTCAATGACCGGTCATTGATCGAATATTTGACAACTTTGACAGTTTTTGTATGGGAAATGTGTCATAAGTTTGACGTTATGCGTCAAATATCGATCATTGACCGGTCATTGAGACATGATTGCAATAGCGGACTCGACCCCTTGATTGGTTGTAAAATCCAACACAGTATTGACATTGCAACATTTTAAAAGCTCCCAAATATTGACGTTACAAAATAGATGAACAAATATGAAACATATTGTATTGTGTATTAAAATGACATACCTACCTATTATGTTTAATTGAACCTTGAAACCTTGCTTTGAACAGTTGAATCTAAGGGTGGATTTTGTTGTTTAAATAATTTCAGCGGCCGTCTCGTGATCACCCCACTAACTGATCGTTGCTATCTCACGCTGATGTGCGCGATGCATCTCAAGTTCGGCGGAGCTCCCGCCGGGCCAGCCGGGACTGGCAAGACTGAGACAACCAAGGTAAAGTCAAAGTCAAATCATTTATTTTAGAGAAGGCACAAAAATCATTATGTTAAATCGAAAATTCACCAAAACAAAACAGTTGCCACACAGTATTTTTGATTGACATCTACTAGATCTGAATTTAGCATGCATAATTTTGGTAATACAATTATTAATATTTGCTTAAAAGAAAAGCATAAAATGTCCGATTTCAGTACCTAGAACTAGCAAAGTCGGATCGTGGGCTTCAATTCATATTCTTTGTTAAATAAAGCAATTATATTTTTGTTGTATATACATAAAGCACTTTACTTCTACTTGTAAAGCACTTTCTTTCGGAGCTTTTTATTTTTTTAAATGTAAGCTTCAAATCAATACTAGTTCCCCTTAGATAACGAAATATTCTCTTGACAGCAATCCAATGTCACATTGTTAGATTGTTATTAAATCTACTAACAGTAATAACAGCATCAGCTATGTCGGGGCGTGTAACTTGCTACAAATACAAAATACACTCAAGACAACATCAAGTTGTGCCCGCGACAGCTTCTGAAAGATTTTTTGATTTGCGCGTATTTCTAAACTTTTTTCTATAATAAAATGATGATGAATGAATGATGTGCTGATTCTTATTGCCGTGACCATTGTCATAGGCGTGCCATTGACAGAATATACTCTGATATTGTGTCCGCTCTTCGTGACGCGTCTTTGGCGGGTCGGGGAAGAGGGGGGTCGGGTGTGGTTGGCTCACGTGTAGCTGGGTGGAACAGTAATGTCAGCGACGCTCATCGGGTGGCCAGAACAAAATTTATTGAATGGGTATTATGTGGCAAACCTAGGTGCGGGGAAGTGTATCGCGAAATGTGCGAAACCAGAAGGGTATTCAAATCTAGGCTTAAGTGGTGCCAAGATCATCAGGACCAATTGAAAATGGATACCCTCGCTATGAAGCACTCAAACGGTGACTTTCGTGGTTTCTGGAAGGGTACCAAAAAGGTAAACTTAAGGCCAGGCCTACCGGTGAGCGTCGATGGGGTTAGTGAATCGGAGGATATAGCGAGTCTATTTAAGTCCTACTTTTCTGTAAAGCCTCGAATGGAAACGCAGATGGCGGGGTCCAATTCTGAAGAGCCTAAGGGAGTAGTGGAGACTAGAATTCTGGCTAGCGAGGTGGGGAAAATCATAAAATATATGACCAGAGGCAAATCTCCCGGCCATGATGGCCTAAGTATTGAACACTTGCAGTGTGCCGGCCCGCATGTGACTAGGGTTTTAGCTATGTTCTTCTCTTCTATGCTTGAGCCATTCATACCTGCCGTACGACTTCATGAGAACAGTAGTAGTGCCTGTGGTGAAGAACAAAACTGGTGATCTAGCCGATAAAACTAACTACAGGCCTATCTCTCTTGCTACAGTTATAGCAAAGGTGTTTGACGGTTTGCTTGATACACGGTTAAATAAACTCGTGTCACTGCATGATAATCAGTTTGGGTTTAGACCTAAATTGTCTACTGATAGTGCGATACTGTGTCTCAAGCATACTGTCAGATACTACACGGATCGTAAAACACCAGTGTACGCGTGCTTCCTCGACCTGTCCAGGGCCTTTGACCTGGTCTCGTATAATTTGTTGTGGCAAAAACTGGAGGGCATAAACATGCCGCATGAACTTGTTAACATCTTCAAGTATTGGTACGAGCACGAGGTTAATAATGTTAGATGGGCGGGTGCATTATCGGAGCCATACAGGCTTGAATGTGGGGTGAGACAGGGTGGGTTGACCTCCCCCACACTTTTCAATCTCTACATGGATGCACTCATCGTCGCGCTCAGTAGTCGGCATGTGGGCTGCCATGTTGATGATGTGTGTGTGAACAATCTGAGTTATGCAGATGACATGGTGGTGCTGAGCGCGTCGGTTTGTGGATTACGCAAGCTACTGAATATCTGTGAGGAGTACGCGGGCAGCCATGGCCTTGTGTATAATGTCGCGAAAAGCCAATTCATGGTGTTTCAGGGAGGCACCAAACGCCCACAGCAAGTACCTCCTATTTGCTTGAATGGTGTACCGTTAGAACAGGTGGACCAATTTAAATACTTGGGGCACTGGGTAACAGCTGATCTGAAAGACCATGTCGACATTGAGCGGGAGCGGAGGGCACTGTCAAAGAGAGCAAATATGATAGCTCGTAGGTTTGCACGTTGTTCATATCAGGTTAAAATCACACTTTTCAAAGCCTTCTGTACTTCCTTGTACACGTGCAGCCTATGGGCATCTTACTCACAAGCTGCTTACAGTGCCCTTCGTGTCCAATACAACAACGCGTTCAGGGCGGTGTTGGGGTTGTCCCGCTTTTGCAGCGCCTCGGGCATGTTTGCGGAAGCGCGCACCGACTGTTTTCACGCCACCATGCGCAAGCGGTGCGCGTCCTTGGTGCGCAGGGTGCGGGCTAGCTCCAACACCGTCCTGGCGATGGTTGCTCAGCGACTGGATTGCCCCTACTTAAGGCATTGTTGTAGCAGGCATATTGTTAGAATTTGATGTCATTAATTATTTTTTTTTTATTTTATATTTTTATTGTTAATGACCTATAATTGAATTTGATTTTATTTTATACAATTATTATTCAAATTAAGTAATTAATCTTTTAATATTATGATCGTTTGTGTTAATAATTCTGATAATTTATGTGTTATTTCTGATCATTTTATTTCATGTGCTTGTATTTGTATTTCTATTTTTGTTTTATATGGGTCCCGGACCTGAAATAAACGATTTTTTTTTTTTTTAAAAGTCCTATTAAAATCGGTCTAGTGTTTACAGTTTAATTTATTTACTCCTAGCGTTGAAACTATTTTCTCGGGTTTTCCAAATTTTTACGACTTTTTCAACTTCAGGATCTAGCGAAGGCCCTGGCAGTGCAGTGCGTCGTGTTCAACTGTTCTGATCAGCTCGACTTCATGGCAATGGGCAAGTTCTTCAAAGGACTCGCTGCGTAAGTACCGAATACTTAGTTTGGCCAATTTTTGCGGCTTCACAAATCAGACCAACTGTTGAAGTGAAATATACCTTTAATAGTGCCAAAAATAGAATATAATACTCTTCATTGTAGACCATAAAATCTTACAAATTATAACTTTAAGGGCTACATAGGGTAATACAATGGGCGACCTTATTGCTAAAAGCGATCTCTTACTGACAAACTTTGGATGGACTTGATAGTGAAGGAGAAAAGATGAGCAGGCAGTTTGTGGTGTATTATTTACATTAATATACAGGGTGGCAGGGACATCGACGCACATCCGCTTACCATGGATTCAGTACATGATTCTGGACCCCCCTGCGTTGAAATTTTTCGTCGGCTTTTCCTTAAATTTTACGTTTTTTTCTGCATTTTTTTTTACTGTAAACTGTATATAAACATTATTTTTACCTATTCCAATGAGATTTTGTAAATTCACTTGTTTCACTTAAACCAGCAATGAAAGTAAAACAGGAAAGGGCTACCTGATCAGCTGTTTTTCTAAAGTTCAAATGCGAGGTCAACACTAGCATAGTAGGTGCCTTCGCTTTTCGCTTTCTACCTAATGCCAACATTCTATTGTCGGCCACAAAGGACGCCACCGCACCGGGCGGCGCGCGGTCTAGTCTGTACGATATTTTTTTAACCAGCCATTTCCGAGATGAATGACCTTCGTAATTTCATTTATGGCATCAGGTGCAACCTTTTCACGACGTTTGCGCGTCGATGTCCCTGCCACCCTGTATACCTTACATGACTATTTACATAACTAAGCATTTGCCTTCTTATAAAACTAAACGTAATTTGGCCTTATTTCATCCATTAATTAAAAAAACAATAAGAAAGGACATTTACACGAGCAGTCAATTTAGTCACATTTCAAGTGTTTTCGTTGAACTTCGCCATTTTAGAATAATAACACATATAAGCCGCGTTTAGTACAAAACATGGGCAAAATCGTGTGTCCACCATTTAAATTTGTTAGCGTTAGCCGAACGTGTTTACTCAAGAGCTGTGTTCGACGAAACGTGACTGTTAGTACCTACTAACACGGCTCGCTGACCTAAGAAGCCAACTTTGGCTCAGTTTTAGTTGCCTCACTGTTTGCACTCGTACTAGGTTTTTGTGCTTTATTATTCCTACGTTCGCTATGTTATTGGTCTATATATATCCCGCGCCAATTTCGGCTACGGTGAACATTGTCATTTCCATACCAATTTATAGGTTACGGGCGTGTGCTCTGATGTGGCTTATATAACCTACTAATTTTAGCGCAGTGTGGACACAATAAAATTAAAATGCCATTGTGGTAATCATACTGGATGTCGGAGGGTGGTTTGCTCTTGAGGTGATCTCGCCTGGTGTTAAGATCTTTTCTCCGCTGGCCTAAGTTATAAATACGTTGTCTAACCAAACGCCTCCAAGCTGGTCTATCTACCACTAAGTCCTCCCACTGGGAGGGCTCTGAATTGCACCTTTTCATATTTGTCTTTTCTGAACGTCTTCGTATCTAAGGAACTGGCCGCCTTGTTTCCGCTTGCCATCTTTGAGTTCAGAAAAGAAGATGTGCTTAACTATCCTCTCGTCGGGCATCCTCACAACATGCCCAGACCAATGCAACTGAAAATGCATCAAGTAGGCCTCATTTACACAGACATTAGCATTACGTAGAATATCTATGTTAACTTGTCGAAGTTCAATGAATCTAATTTTACATTTCTAACTATGTTCTTGTCTGTCACTGTTAGTCTCTGTCCTTTTCTAAAGCTATTAGACAGTAAGAGATGTCAATTCTCTAATTTAAAAGGGGAATGCCCATCGGCCACACAAAAAAATGCCTGAAATGAACAACAATGAAATATACGCCAAATTGCACTATAAATCGTAGGGAACCTATGACAATTTCAATAATTATCAAAAAACTTGGTAGAAGCCAGTTCCAAACATTTTTCTAAAATATAGGTTAAGTCAAGGTTAAGGATACTACGTACTTCATCATTTTGCACTGATATGAGATTACATCTCATCGTTGCAATATCGAGATAGCAATGAATACAGTGTATGTTTCTATCCATTCTTAAACGTACACGGTGCACAAGTCCAAAACAACAGCAGAGTCGTATCCGTCGTCAAAAAGCCGAGTTGACGTTTAGGCGGGTCTAATCTAAGTCGTGTTCAAAAATGGGTAACGTGTGCAGAAGTAAAATCAAAATCCTTAAAAAATAGCCACAGTCGTCGTTATAATATAATATCCTAGCCGCAAACGCAAAAATCCGCAAAACCATGAATCGAAAAAATGAAAATGCATTCATGTCAAATTGTCAATAAGGCAAAGGACATGTGATGCATACAGCCTACGATACGATTTATAATTCGAGTTTTTTTATTTTGATAAATATTCATACGCTTATACTATTTTAATTATATTTACGGTATTAATAGGTCGAATAATATTAAATGAATGATAACTATGCAATAATTCCATAAAATAGTTCGTTAAGGATTATTTGACGATATCTGTTTAGGCTGAATGTCGATTACTCATGTCAAATAAACACTGACCGCCATTATAAATTAAGAATGACTATGACGGATATCAAAATAAATATTTTAATTATCGTAATATTTTCACCCTAGGTAAACAAACTTGAGATACATTTCGTTATATATATTTTATTCTTGATAGAATTAAGGACTATTAGTAGTTTCTGTCTATTTCAGGCATTTTTTGGGCGTTTTCCTTTATTATTTGAATTAGAAAGAAAAGCTTTTTTTAGGCACAGAATGACATACGATCGAGATAGCTGAAAGTCACCGAGTTATCGTTTCCCATCAGTTGGATTGTATTCACTGTCAGTAACCTGTACATTGTTTTTTCTAAGGTCCGGCGCTTGGGCTTGCTTCGATGAGTTCAACCGCATTGACATTGAAGTGCTCTCCGTTGTGGCTCAGCAGGTATCAATTTATCTACCATAAATTTCTCATGATGTTGCTGGAGGCGAGTATGACGTCGTTAACCATAAGACGTAACTCCTCCCCCACATTTTGTTCGACTGCTTGGTAACGTGCAGTTGCTGAATTAAAACTGGCCTATTGGTCTTGTAATTAGTGACCCTGGCTGCTGTGCCGGAGGTCGTAGGTTCGATTCCTACTCTGGAAAAATGTTTGTGTGATGAGCACGAGCATTTGTTCTGTGTCTGGGTGTAATTTATCTATTAATAGTCTAGTACTTATACCACAAGATTAGTTTATTTATTTAATTTTATTACGTTTAGGAAAACTTACAGCTAATACATTCAAATAGTCAGCAATAATATACAGAAGTACAAGTTTTCACTTAGATTAACATACGGTATAAAATTGACAAGACGGTATTAACAGCGTGAGATATAAACATAAAAACATCTGAAGAGATCTTCGATCAATAATAGTACTAGATACAAGATCAGGAACAAAAATACCTCGCAAAAGTGTCCACGTTTATACACGCATAAACAATTGCATTTCTGACTACGAATATAGAAAAATGTTTTATAATATTATCAAGTTCAGTTCATTATAAACCTTGACACTCAAGCATAAAGTTTAATTACAATTGCAAAATATTTATGCCTAAGTCCTTCTGTCGTCGGAGAAAAGTAAAAGGAATAAATTTGAAATGTGACTTAAAAATAAAAGTCATTTTTATAATAAGTACAAAAAAAAATATTCCAAAATGAAACTTAGGCCTAGAAAATAAGGTTAAAAACGTTTTGTTCACAATTTCGTCTTTACTCTATTTTGGAACTAGACGTAGTTCTTGGTATGACATTTCAATGCTCAGAACACAGTAAGAATTGAGACGTAGAGTTGCAGAATAATCATTTATATTTCTTATGCGAGCGAAGGTTTGTTTTATATGGTAGCAAATAATTACATTTGACCCATTTTAAAAAAGTAGTAGGCCTAAAATAATACAATAGTTATTTTATTAAGACATTGCTATTAATTGTCTGCGGGTTGGCTCATTATAATCAAATCAATCCACAAAAAAAAAATGCGTCTACTTTTGTATGCTATTTACAAGTTTTCACATTAATATTATAAAGGCAAAAGTTTCTGAGTGTGAGTGTGAGAGTGTGTGTTTGTATGTTTGTTACTTCTTCACGCTCATACGGCTGAACAGATTTGGATGAAATTTAGTATGTAAGTAGCTTATATCCTGGATTAACACATAGGCTAAGGCTACTTTTAACTACTCCTTGTTTACGCGGGTTAAACGACGGGGAGCAGCTGGTTAAAAATCATTGAATGAAATCAAATTATCAAATATTTTCTTTTTCTTTCTTTCTTTCTTTCTTTCTTTCAAATTATTTTAACCGACTTCTAAAAAAGGAGGAGGTTATCAATTCGGTTGTATTTTTTTTTAGGTTTTGAGACCTCAGTACTCCGTCATTTAAAGACGATTTTCAAAATTCTTTTTTTATTTGATAGGGTATATAAACAGATTGGTCCCATTTGTATCAAAACTCATACCTGATGAGGGATCTTCGAGGAATTGAGGGAACTCTTCAAAAAATATAGGTACACACGTACCGATTTTTACATTTTTAGTAACAAATCAAGCATTTTCATTTAGAAAGTAACATTTTGTGAAAAAAAAACTGATGAAAAAGACAGGCGACGGAACTCTTCAAGACATAACAGCAAATTGTTCGCGATTGCTACAGTGAGATGTCTATGCAGAGTTCTTATATTTGCATAACATAATATTACGCCTGTCTATTTTAAAAGGGGCCCGGCAGAGATGTACACATTAATGTAAAGATAGAACTTCTTTAGCAATATTGTTAAGCGATTTCAATGATTCTTTGAAGTTTTGAAAGACTTTCTTGACACACGAAGAAACTAAAAATGGCGAAACAAAAACTTTTTTACAAAAAAATAAACCTTCTTAAAAAAACACCGCCAGGTGAAAAATAACTCCAGTTTCGAAAGTCGGTGGCCAATAATGAACGAAACAAAACTAAAGTAACATTAACCGAATTTAACCAACAAATTTTTAAGTATTAGTAACAAATTATTAAAATGATTACAATACAAAACTACTCCATGCATCAGCTGTTCAGTTAAACAAAAGTTTGTGCAAATGTTGGCGAGCATTGGTCAAACATTTGTAGCGGTGGTTTAAAATCGGTAATTTTGTTAAAAAATTGATATTATTTCTTAAATTATAGCTTAAAATATAACTTATTCTTCATGTCCTTACTGAAAGTAAAATACTCCGGCCGAATTATTACCTTTTCGGGGATTATTTTTGCAACTGTTGAATACACACTGCGGCATTGTGGGACGTGTTTACATTGGCCGTGTTTCTAGCAAACAAAACAAAATACCAACCCCGGTTTCTATTGAGCTTATATTTACCGAGACGGATTTTTGACGCCGACCCGACATCTAGTGCTATTATTGATCGAAGGAAGAGATTAAACAAAATAATATAAAATAGGTACATTTGGCAAAGTTGTTACACCTCAAAGAAAAAGTTACCCAATTGTTTGGGACTACATGGTGTTGTTTGAAAGTTGTGGAATTTTTATTAATTTATTCTTGTTGAAGGTGGTGACGATCCAGAAAGCCCAACTCGCTCGTCTGGACAGGTTCATGTTCGAAGGCGTAGATCTCCCGCTCAAGGCATCCTGCTCCGTCTTCATCACCATGAACCCAGGATACGCTGGTATGTATGAGTAGTGATTGCACAGTATACCTAATAATGGTATTGTACTTGGTTGTAACATTAACATAATCCGGTGACGATGTTCTCCAGGTCGCACGGAGCTGCCGGACAACCTGAAGGCGTTGTTCCGTCCGATCGCCATGATGGTGCCGGATTACGCGCTCATCGCGGAGATCTCGCTGTTCTCGTTCGGCTTCTCGGAGGCCAAGCTGCTGGCCGGCAAGATCACCACCACCTTCAGGCTGAGCTCGGAACAGCTGTCCGCTCAAGTCGGTTCACTCAAACTGTTTCACATTAGAAATAGTTTTAATTCTAAAAAAAATCTGTGCTTGTCCCAAATAAATATATTTTCTTTCTTTCTCTACATAATGTGTAAGGAAATATTTTTTTAGGACCATTACGACTTCGGCATGCGTGCTGTGAAGACGGTGATCACGGTCGCCGGCAACCTGATCCGGCAGATGCCGGACGGAGATGAACGGCAGATCGTACTGCGCTCGCTCAGAGATGTAAACGTGCCCAAATTTCTCGCGAATGATCTGCTATTGTTTAACGGTAAGAGACACGTTATATAAACCTTCATCAAAGTAACATAAACAGGTTGAATCCTACTAATATTATAAGCGCAAAAGTTTGTGAGGATGGATGAATGTTTGTTACTCTTTCACGTAAAAACTACTGAATGGATTTTAATAAAATTTGGTTTGCAGTTAGCTAACACCCTGGATTAACACATAGGCTACTTTTTATCCCTGTATTCCCACGGGAACGACACCTACGCGGGTGAAACCGCGGGACGTCTGCTAGTAACTTATAAAGTAATTTTCGAGATTGTTTCTTATAAACATTAAATTTGGTGTGAATACAAAAACACTAATTTGACTGGCCTGTCGGCCTAGTTAGTGGACCCGACTACTATGCCAGAAGTCGTAGGTTCGATTCCCAACCAAGAGAAATGTGTGACGAGCACGATCATTCGTCCTGTGTCTGGCTATTATTTATATATATAATATGTATATAGGGTGACTGGTAATTAGTGACCGATACTTAAACACGTGATTGTACTCATGAATTACGAGTAACTTTCTCAAAGAAACTTTTTTTTTAACTCATTTTTTTCAATTAATTATGTAATTCTATTACGTCAGTACTGCACAACGAGAGCGGTGGGGGTGGTGGGGGAGCGTGTGACGCTACTACTACTGGTAAATTTTGTCCTTCCCGTGGTCAGACTATCAGCTGATAGATCGTGCCGATTCGTGTCTAATGTGATCGATCTTAAACGCGCGCGCGGGAATTTCAAATAGCGTTTTTGTTATTTTATTGTGTTATAAGTTATTGTGTATAAAAAAAGTTTCTTTGGGAAAGTTTATTGAAATCATGAATACAATCACGTGTTTAAGTATCGGTCACTAATTACCAGTCACCCTATATATTAAGTAATATATAAGTATGTTTATCAGTTATCTTGTACTCATAGCATTGTATCTGCTTAGTTTGGAATTAGGTGGCATTGTGTGAAAGTTGTGGAATATTTATTTATTTTAACTTTATTTTACTGACAACTAATTTATTGTTCCCCTTAATAAATACATCAGTTCTCGCCATTAGTTTGTTTATAGAGGATATCAATTTAGTGATCTGTGCCGGGTGTAGGTAGTTTAGGCATCAAAAACTAATCATAATGTAGGCATTATAATTCGTTTTTGTATTTGCACCGACATCGTTAATTATAGCTTTTGTCGCGGATTTGAATAGCTATCGATCTACGCTGGATATTAATAATCTATCTCGGTTGCTATCTTGATCCCGATCTTTGTCTGTAACCAATCAACGACCGAATTCGCCTATCCGAGTCTTAAAGATGTCCAATCAGAAGCAGCCGTCAAAAACAAAGGAACGGGATTTGGATTGAGATAGAATATTAATATCGGGCGTTAGAGAAGAACTGGACTAATTGACGGTGGTCGGTGTATCATATAAATGATTGCACCGTTCCAGAATCGAACAAGCGACACGCAGCGCTTAATCCTCAAAATCCATTTTAACACGAAAAATAACATCTTTCGAATTCAGGTATAATATCGGACCTGTTCCCACGCGTGGAGGTCCCAGTCGTGGATTACGGCATCATGGAGCAATCCATCAGGACCATGCTTACTAAGAAAGGATACGACGATCTTTATTGTGAGTTACTCAGTATGTTTAGTGAATAAGCAGTTATAAGCTTAGTGGTATGACGATAGATTATCATGTCATAGAATAGAATAGAATATATTTTATTGTAAAACATGAGTATACAGCAAAACAATTATGTGTAAGGTCTTAAATTAACAGATAGATTCTGCGTGTTCTGCGATTGCCATAGCCATTTTTTTTTATAAGTCTCCAATTGAGTAAAAGTCTCCCTGTGTGAACTTAAGTGAAATGACCTGTCAATGCCTAGCATAAGTACCTATAGAATGACAGCTCAATTTGCCTTCACTTTACCCATAGTTTCTCGGGGTGAGTTTACAGGACCATAAAGCTGTGTTTTTTTTTAAATTTCATTTCATATCACTTCCGTTGTTGTTTTCATTTAAACATTAGTAAAATCATTTTTTGTTCTCTATTTAGCCAGTATTAATACCGTATGGAACAGTAAATAAATAATCCACTTTTTTTATTATTTTTGTAATGAGGTCACGTTATTAACTTTGTAATTGTGTGTGTATTTTAAGAACAAAAAAAAAATTTTTTTTTTCAAAATGTCATTCGTTTCGATACAAATCATGATTTTTACACAAAGGAATTAGGTAAAACCGTAGAAAAACTCGTTAAGGGTTCAGAACCATGTGCTGAACTGGTGGTCAGTTTGTGCTTCAATGGCCCCACCACTGGGTATATCCTGGCCTTTAATTTTAAAAAGAAAAAATGAAGAAAGAAAGAAAATCAATTTATTTGGGACACGCACAGGAATTTAACAGTTTAAAACTAAAACAAACATATTGACTGGCCTGTTGGTCTAGTAGTTAGTGACCCTGACAGCTATGCCGGAGGTCGTGGGTTCGATTCCCACCCAGGACAAGTGTTGGTGTGATGAGCACGATCATTTGTTCTGTGTCTGGGTGTAGTTTATCTATAATATGTATGTATTTAGAAATATATAAGTATATTAAGTATGTTTATCATCTGTTTAGTACCCATAACACAAGGTCTTAAGCTTAACTTGGGACTAAATGGCGTTGTGTGAAAAGTTGTGGAATATTTATATATATATATATATATATATTATATTAAATTCTCAACACGATGCCACGATATTTAAAGAAAAACAATAAATACTGCAGCGCTGTTATTCTGATTGGCATGGCACAGTGTGCCCTCACTGTAAATAATACCATGTATACATTTTCTGCTCGAAGTAAAACATTGTTTCGTTTGCAGCATTCATATTCAAAGTGATACAGTTGTATGAGACGACGGTTGTGAGACACGGACTCATGTTAGTGGGGCCCGCCGGCGCTGGGAAAACTAAGGTAAGTAATCAAAAATCTTTATTCAAACTAAGCTGAGGCTCTATCATTTCTTATTAACCGACTTTCAAAAAAGGAGGAGGTTCTATGTTCGTGTGTATGTATTTTTTTTTTTTTTTTTTTTTATGTATGTTACCTGATTTCTCCCCCATTTGTGTACCGATTCTCGAAATTCTTTTTTTATTTGAAAGAGTATACTCCCGAGGTGGTCCCATTTTAATTTGGTGAAGATCTGGTGCTGATCTTCGGAGATATGCAACGGAACTCTTCAAAAATAGACGGCAAATCTGTCGTGATTGCTGGAATCGCTTGGATGTTTATTGTTTATACAACATCATGACGTATCATCACGCCTGGTATGCTCTGAGGGGTACGCAGATGTGTACAATATACCTAGATTTCGACGGTTAGGTATGTTAATTTTCATTTATTACGGATAAGTGGATAACCCTATTATCATGACATGTACTGTTACAATTAACAATATAAAATAAATATATGTATAGCAAATATTTGTATGGGAACCACTAAAAATGGAAAAATAAAAAACTTTTTTGCAAAAAAATTAAACCGACTTCAAAAAAAACACTAAACGGTGTAAAATAACTCTAAATTAGGAAGTCGGTGGCCCATCATGAATAAGACAAAACCACCAAAGCCACAGACTTCCTAATTTAGAGTTATTTTACACCGTTTAGTGTTTTTTTTGAAGTCGGTTTAATTTTTTTGCAAAAAAGTTTTTTTACAAATCAACATGTTTTATAAATTTCAATCTCTTCTTTTCCCTCTGATGTTCTTTTGTTTCATAAACACTTGTATTGAGCACCCTGGGTTCACTCGGAACGCTATGGTTTGAAGGTTGACTTGTGGTGCGATGGCTGTGTTCGAGTCCACCACCACCTCCACCACCACCACCACCACGGTGGCCACCTCGTGCCATCATCTTGGTTGGTTGAGGTTGATAAATTCGTCAGGGTGGACCATTTCTGTTTCCCACATATATTTCTACATAGTATTATTAGCAGAGATCGGCGGCCTTGGTACCGTTTTTTGGATAGAATTGGAGTTGTGTTGTAAGATCTTTAATTTTTTCCGGTAAGTTCTCTCCGTACAAAAAAACATTTCTTGTTGTTTTTTTTGGTAATTTTTAAAAACTGTTAATTCAACTGGGGAGCCACTAATGGCTTCCTTGTTTTGGTCTGTTGATAATGGAGGTCCCCCAACAACTTGTTGTTCTCCTGCCTCACCAAGTGATTTAAGCATGGTTATTTTATCATCACTGCCTCAACTTCTTCATTTAATATTGGAGCATCTAAAAAACGTCAATTTTCCGGTAGATGTTGTATTTTGAGGACATCATCCTTTTCCGTCTTAGACAGGCCATGGATTAGAATATAGTTCTAGCGTATGCAAAAGTCGTTATTAAGTTTACCTTGATATTTTATGGTATTTTCATACTCATTGTCTAGAGCTTGTAATACTTCATCATTCAGCTCAGTATTTAAATCTTCAACCTCTGGTGTTTCCACGTTCTGGGTGTCAGGTTGATTTTCAAGAGTTATTTGAGAAAATTTTCACTCTGGCCGATGATTTCATCTGAAATATTAGAAAAGCCATAAGGTTTCTCAAGAGCATTTTTAATTGCACCATACAGTAGTGCGTATGGTTTAGTGATATTCCCGTTCATGCTGAATTTTAGAAAAAAATTACATCACGTGTCGGTAACAGATTGTTTCATTATCAAAGATGACATCTCGTGCCAGAGTTGATCTTCGTGTCTTAACTATCGTACTGACAAGGCAAATGCTCGAATATCGTAGCCAGGGATGTTTTTTGATTTGGTTGCACTGTAAATCAAATTAACTTACCTTTCAAAACCGGTGAGTCAGGACGCAAAGGGTTCCGCTCATGATCACTGTTGCACTTTCTATTAGGGCTGCAAATTAGCCCCCGTCCACTATCATAACTTTCTCGTCTGTTTCTACGACCCTGGTCCAACTTTTTGTTGTATTTGTGTATTTTTCGGTTTTCCTCTGAAACCATTTTGCGTGCGATGCCTACTCGCGAAAAAGAAGTGTCAAATCAGGGTTTCCATCCCAAAGAGAAAAAGCTCTTACTTTTTAAACGCGGTGCCATAAACTCGAGAAAATAGATACTATTGTGATTATATTTCAGTATATCAAATTAAACAACATAAAGTTTAACACTTCTACTTCATAATGTTAATAGAGAACAAACTAGCTGTTCAAAGAAAACAAACGTGAAGTTTTGAAGTTACTGTTCCATGTTTTATTCGTACACTGCACTGGTAAAATAGTACAATTTTATCATTACAGTGTTACGAAACTCTCCGCGATGCGTTGACAGCGATCAAAGGGAAGCTTGCCCCCGACGGGTTCCCGTTCACGCCGGTGCACACGTTCGTGGTGAACCCCAAGTCCATCACTATGGGCCAGCTGTATGGGGAGTTTGACATGCTCACACATGAGTGGTAATGTTTTATTGTATTTTTTAGAAAAAGTAACATGAAGGGTTGAAACTTAAACTGGGACTGGGCTGGTCAGGTCTGCCGTATGCTCAAATTGCTCAATGAACTGTGGGCCAAAATAACTACCACGTGGACTCATCTTTTTTTTTTTTTGTGAGTGGTGGAAAATCCTCATGGATGTCCCCCGCCCGGGGAGGCGGAGGGGTCTGTCAGACTCTAACTGACTAAAAACCACCCCGTGCTCCTTCTCACACCTGCGCCGGGGGTCACGGGAACCAGTCCTGACACAACTAGAATGCGTCGCGGCAGACCATGAAGATGGCGGGACGACTTGGAAAAATTAAACGACCAGTGGCCGATTTTAGCCCTGGATCGAAAAAACTGTAAGTCATGGGGAGAAGCCGCTGTTCAGCAGTGGTATGATGCAGGCTAGTAGTAACAGTATCAGTCAAATAAAGGGTTAAAGGGTGTTACAATGGACGCTAAAAGCGATCACATACAGACAACCATTGGATTATTTTCATAAAGATCTGACTGACCTGACTTAACTGGCCTGTTGGTTTAGAAGTTAGTGCCCCTGACTGCTGTGCTGGAGATTGTGGGTTCGATTCCCACCCAGAACAAGTGTATGTGTGATGAGCATGATCATTTGTTCGGTGTCTGGGTGTAATTTATCTATAATATGTATGGATTTAGAAATATATAAGTATGTTTATCAGCTCTTTAGTTACCCTCTCTCTTTAGTAACTCTTTAGTACTAAGCAGAGCTTGTTTTATGGGTACCCATAACACAAGCTCTGCTTAGTAAGGGACTAGATGGCGTTGTCTAAAGGTTGTGGTTTTTTTTTTACACCTCATTCCTAACTTCACAAATTAAAGTAACGAGTAGGCAAGTAAACTCGCACACTAGAACTCAGCATGGAACTCACGTCGGGTTCACCAATGAAGTGAGTAAGCGTGCGCGATGAATTAATGTTTGGAAGTATGCGGATCAGGGTGTAAAGTTCCTCATCCACCATTGAAAAGGGAAGATCCTCCGACCAGACGAGTGTTGTGTGTGGTGGGCTAACTACTGCCCGACGGTTATTGTCGGGAACTTGTATACGTTCAAACTGCGCGGAAAACTTTGATACCGCGATGTAGGATCATCATCGGTCATTAGTTTGTATGTGGCGAGATAGATGTCGCTACAAATGTAAATGAACGCTTTCCTAGCCCACTTGCTTTGCGCTCGCACAGTAAGTGAGCTAGGAGAACGTTCACAATATACACTAATTTAACTGATACAACAGTTTCAATGAATTCCAGGACTGACGGCATTCTATCGAGTTTGGTGCGCGCAGGCATCGCGGTTGAAGACATGGACAAGCGCTGGTACGTGTTCGATGGGCCGGTGGACGCCGTATGGATTGAGAACATGAACACTGTGAGTTTTGTTGTACTTTAAGGACTTATTACACTATCGGTAAAATCTGATTGTTGTATACGAAGTGTTGTAAGTAATCCTATTTTAAAATAGTAAGTATGGAGTTTCTTGCACATTCTTCTCCATACGAAACTACCATTTGGAATGTGCAACTAGAATCATTCTCTTAATTTATTTTATTTTGTTAGTTAACGTTCAAAAGTGCCTGCTATGGGTCTAATTGAAATAAACGATTTGACTTTGACTTTGACTTTGATCGGATTTGTAGGAAACCTAACTAGGAAATCGGAAGGTGTAACCGAAGTTAGGACAGATTGGATCCGATTTATAGTACCGACCGCTTGGTTGGTTCTTATCTAGGATTCTAGTTAGGATGCTACAAATCAGATAGTGTAATAAGCCTTTTACCTAGCTTCTTCAATAATAATAATTTATTTAATAATGAAAAAATAGTTAACAATAAATGGCTTGTCTCACGGGTGCGCCAAAAGGCTCATTCCAGCGGTAATGCCAGACACATGTTGTCTGACGCTGGTTTTCAATTGCACTTTTTTGATGAGTGTGGTTTGAGTAACACATATCAGTACTACTACTACTAGTCGCATAATACATGAATACAATCTTATGTCTGGACTTTAAAAGAGTATTACATGACCCCTGATTTTCTTACGGCATTCCTTCTCAGGGATCAGTCACTTTGAAAAAGCCATTTACAGCCATTTAGTTTTAAAATAAAATATATGTAAAAGTATCTGCGAAGATCTACTTACAGAAATAAATATCATTTCATTTCATCATCATTTCAGTATAGAAAGATCCACACAGTACAATTTCAACCCAGAGTTTCTTTATAGAACGTGTTTTTTTTGATATCCCGTAACTCTAGGGTATGATTGAGACCATATCAAAGAATCAACTGGCATATGAATTATGTTTCAATCATCCATTTTTTTTTTACTAAGTATCTTACAAAATAATTCGACAAAGTTACGATGAATAATGTAAAACACCCTTACGTGAAAGTGACGTTAGAAAGAAGATTCGTCGTACTGGTGACAATTTTTGAATTAATTAGGTAATAAAAATAATATTAATAATACTTAATAATAAAATTCCACGACTATTCACACAACGCCATCTAGTCCCAAGCTAAGCAGAGCTTGTGTTACGGGTACTAAACAACTGATAATTTAATTATGATTGATGATATCTCGGAAACTATGCATTTTTGGACCATCTATTCTAGGAGTTTTAGTATTATTTTTACCTACAGAATATAACCCTAGAGTTATGGGATATCAAAAAAAATACCTTGTATATTTCAGGTATTGGACGACAATAAGAAACTATGCTTATCAAGCGGTGAGATAATGAAGCTGACTGAACGCCAGCGCATGATCTTCGAGGTGGCAGACCTGGTGGTGGCGTCTCCCGCCACCGTGTCGCGATGTGGGATGGTGTACCTGGACTCCCAAGTAGTTGGTCTACCTCCACTAGTCAATGCCTGGATCAAGAGTAACTTGCCACCGGTGAGCCAAAATCATCTGGCTAGCCTTTTCCTTATGTAATAGCTACTCGACGAAAATTCATGGAAGTTGGTCTACCTCCACTAGTCAATGCCTGGATCAAGAGTAACTTGCCACCGGTGAGCCAAAATCATCTGGCTAGCCTTTTCCTTATGTAATAGCTACTCGACGAAAATTCATGGAACATTTATTTTGGTCCAGTAGCTATTAAACTTTTGTATGAAACGGCTGTTATTTTCCGAGATTCCCGAGTTAGTCCCATAATGAAGATTGATCATATTCATAGTTAAAACTCCCCGTGAAAATTTGGATTTACCCTTTTACAGTTAATGAAAATATGTAGATAACAATTTAAAAAAAAAATTATTTGTCACTTCTTAATTTAAATTACAATGACACGGAAACCTTACTTATAATTCCTAAATAACTTCTCATGATTAATATTCCTCATCAATAACAACTTCCATAAACCCAGATGCGCGTTCCTGTACTTTCACTCATCACATACATCACACACTTACACGCACACATACGCACACACACGAACACACTCACAATACACACCCGCTCTCACACAAAAACACACAATACATGTTAATTACATCTCTAGTTGTAATTCATTAATAATTTGTACAAACTTACTCGCCGTGGGAGAAGGACCTGGAGTCCTGAAATACAGGGCTGCCCTAGTTAAGGTTCCAGTCCACTCCATTTTAATTAGTATGGAAAATAAATGAATTTTTACTTTACTTACTTTACTTCAATTAATGACTTGTAAATGTTTCCTATAGTGGCAGTATAGACGTCACATTGTCTTATGACAATGTGACGTCTATACTGCTGGATTATTCCAAAACCGTATGATTTTAAATAGGGTGTATTTTTATTATCTACAGATAGCTTTAATATATTAAAAAGTTTAAATATATGTGTTGCTGGGGAGTTTGTTCCGCCTCTTCTTCTTCCCAGCAAAAACACTAGGAAGTGGCGAAGGGCGGGCTTTTTGGGGGACTGTCTTATGTCATTTTGACGTTCAAAAAGTGCTGATCCTCAGCCTAATTTGAATGAATGACTTTTGATTTTGATTGATTGCCTTAACGAAAATTTCAATTTAGTTCGTACACGGCGGTATAGATGTCGCATTATTTGCTCATCTAAAACCGACTATATGCTATCGTTCATAAAGTTCATTGTTCGTTACAGATAGCGGATCCCATCCGCAAAATGCTACCGCCTCTAATAGCGACATACTTGTACCCTGCGCTGGAGTTGCTCCGTTCAGGACTGACGGAGATCGTAGTGTCGATCGACTGCTCGCTGGTGCTGAAGTTCTTGGAGCTGCTAGACTACCGCCTGAGGCCTCTCACAGGGAAGGATGATAGGCCTCCACCTGCCGCCAACTTCTTAGCTCTATTGCGTGAGTATACTTGTACTTGACTGGCCTGTTGATCTAGTAGTTAGTGACCCTGACTGCTATGCCGGAGGTCGTGGGTTCGATTCCCACTCAGGACAAATATTTGTTTAATGAGCACGATCATTTGTTCTGTGTCTGGGTGTTTTTATCTATAATATGTATGTATTTAGAAATATATAAGTATGTTTATCAGCTGTTTAATACCCATAACACAGCTCCGCTTAGTTTATGACTAGATGGCTTGTGTGAAAAGTTATAGAATATTTATTTTATTTTAACTGCAATGATTTATTATATTTATTTCTATAAATAGGTTCATACAAACACTTTTACATGTCATTTCTTAATTAGAAGGTGAGGTCGGTATTTCACTATCTGACTACTCTGAGAAGAAACACAGAAAGAAACTTCGCGGTCACAGTATCTTTTAAAGTCCAGACATTATCTTGGTCAGAATTTGTAAAAAACATGCAAATCATCATCATTTCAGCCGAAAGACGTCCACTACTGTTTTAAATAATGTCGGCAGTACATCGAATCAAAATTTCGCATGATGACGTCACTATCTCGTGCAGTTTATATTGAATTATGACGTCACACGCGGGGGCTTGTCTCTTAAATTTTAATGCGCTTAATCTAAGTTGTTTTCCATCAAACTGAAAAAGCAATAAAATACTTGTCTATTATTTTGTATAGTCTGTTGGACTAAATATAATTTTGATATTCAGTGTTGTTGTTGTTGTTATATACACCGTCCACAGTCTATTGGCGAAAGTCTCGCGTAAAAAACATACCAAACATAACAAACAGTCGAATCGACTTTTTTAATAGTCGGTTTAAAATACACTTTGTTTCTGTTGTATATAGGGTGACTGGTAATTAGTGACCGATACTTAAATACATGATTGTATTCATGATTTCAATAAACTTTTCCAAAGACATTTTTTTTTAACACAAAAACTTATTAACACAATAAACAACAAAACGCTGTTTGAAATTCCCGCGCGCCCGTCTGTGATCGATCAGCTGATAGTCTGACCTCGGGAAAGGCAAAATCTACTAGTAGTAGCGTCACACGCTCCCCCGCTACTCCCACCGCTCCCGTTGTGCAGTATTGACGTAGGTAATTGAAATAATTGAAAGTTAATGAGTTAAATAAAAAGTTTCTTTAAGAAAGTTATTCGTATTCATGAGCACAATCACGTGTTTAAGTATCGGTCACTAATTACCAGTCTCCCTATATAGCTCGCCTGGCTCCGTTATGGGTGGTGTGGGCGGTGATCTGGTCGGTCGGCGCGACTTGTGACCTCAACGGTCGCGGGATCTTCTCCGAGTTCATCAGGAAAACCACCGCTGAAGCTGGACTCAAGCCGCTGTTCCCGGCTGCGGGGAGGGTGTACGATTATACGTAAGTATTATAATACAGAAGCAGACGTCACGCGGTTTTACCCGCATAGTTCGTGGGAATACAGGGATAAAACGTAGCCAATGTGACAGAATTTTTCAAATCGGTACAGTAATTTTAGAGCTTTATTCGATGCAAAGAAACAAACAATAAAATCTTTACCAATCTGCTGAAACTAATCTGTTTATTCTCTTTATGTACGGGTCTTTGCCTTGCATTGCTAAATGATGGTAAGTGATAGGTTTTGTAACGAAGTTCCTTATCGCGCGTTACGAAAGGGGGTTAGACGGAAAAAATTGATACGAAAAGTTGTAACGACACTTTTTGCTGTAGTTGTGGGCCGTGCGGCGTGCGCGTGTTACTCTGTTGTATGTGTGTGTTAGTTGTCGTTGTGTAGAGAGAGGGAGGGGGAGAGGAAAGGAGAGGGAGGGAGGGGGGGAGAGGGAGAGAGAAGGAGGATTAAGTCTATGACATACATTTATGTTTCTGTGTGTCTCTCTCTCTCTCTCTCATAGAAAGCAAGCCAGTTATTTTCGTTTCGTCTTTCTATTTCGCATTGAACAGTGTGGTGTCGCGACGATTATTTTTGTTGAGTGTATACAGGTTTTTTGTACAGACGCCAGCACATCAAGTTACCCCAATGTGTCAAATTTTCCCAATTGAATATGAACCTTATTCTGTTTGAGGTAAAGTTGAAAAACGATCAAAGATATTTGACACATTGGGGTAACTTGACGTGCTGGCGTCTGTACATAATAAATAATATAACTCACTTTATAACTTCGTTCCATCGGGGTGTCCCTTGGCACCTCTCAAGTTTTTTTTATTTCTGTAAATCTAAGGTTTCATTTAACATTTTTACACGACATTTTTAACTAGAAGATGAGTTTGGTGTTTCCAAACTGACTACTTTGAGACGAAACACCGAAAGAAACTCAGAGTGGGACAGTAAAAGGCTGGTAGGTATTATTATTATTATTGTCTAAACCGCTACAGACTCAACGACGGTGGCTTCACGGTTCCGACGGAAGATGGTGAAGCGGGGAACCCATTCTGGTACAACTGGATGGAAAACTTGGAGCCGTATGTTGTGGATCCAGAGTGGAACTATGCTGGTTAGTATCATCATCATCATCATATGTCTAGGCTTTTCCCAACTATGTTGGTAGTCGGTTTTCATCATGTTTTATGGATAATTTTAAAGATTAACATAAATATATTATTTCCAAGTATATGGTACTTTAGGTCTTAAATTAAATATTGCATCACACATACTACTGCAACCGTACTCGAGTCCAAACACGGCTCAGCTGGAGAAGAGTCTAATTTTGAATGAAAGGTAGGAGTCAGGCTGGAAATCGGTCGTTCGTTATTCCCCCTCTCCTCAGCGACGGGTGCCCTTTCCTCGAGTATGGGTATATTACCGCCCACTTTACGTATCTGATCAATGTGTCGACGCCACAGCATGCCATTGTCAAGTTTAACAGAATAATGTAGCTTCCCAAAAACGTTACTAAGCACCCCCAGCTTCCAATGACCCTCATTCGTATAGTTTCTAGCAACCACTCTATCCCTAGGTACTAGTGTCCTCACACGCGCCACCTTCACCTCTCTCTCGAAAGGCTCTGTACTATTGCTTTGACAAATCGAATCCTTTCGGAGAAGCACTGTACTCTTGTCTGGTCAAATGAATGATAACCGCGAGTTAGGCTGGTAGGACAAAACCAAGTCACTTGGAGATCTGCCTGTAGCAGGGTGTGGTGTAATGCGATAAAGAAAAAGACTTTGGTTTGACTTGGCTTTCAATGAATCCCCCAATGTGCTGAGACAACGTAAACAACGTAACAATATCTTTCATAAACTCTGATTTTTCTAAATTAACTTTCAACCCAAATTCAGAAAGCCTTGCGAAAACTTGCTCCAGCCTATCAAGAAGTTCCTCATCGTTTGGAGCTGATATACGGATATCATCAATAAAGCAATGTACCCTATGACTTTTAGTATATTCTCAATTTTCCTTTGCCATTTCGCTGGAGCACAGTTAAGACCAAACATTAATCGCGTACATTTGGAAAGCCCTTAGTGGGTATTAAGTGTAAGTAAGTGTTGATCTTCTTCTCTAACTTCCCAATTTAAGTAAGCATTTCGAAGGTCAATTTTAGAAATTTTGTCACCACCAACCAAACCATTAAATAACTCTTCTGAAGTTGGTAAAGGATGTACATCTACTTACTAGTAAATTTTTATTTAAAGTTATCTTGTAATTTCCTCAAAGTCTAATTTTGCCATTCGCTTTCACTACTGGTACCACTGGAGTGGCATATTCACTATAATCAACTTTGATCAAAACCCCTTCCCTTACCAAATTATCAATTTCCATTTCAACTCTCTGCTTCAATGCAAAAGGCACTATATAAAAAAAAAAAAAAAAATACATACACACGAACATAGAACCTCCTCCTTTTTTGAAAGTCGGTTAAAAATAGGCTTGGCGTTTTCTTTCAAGTGCAATGCAACTGGGTCCCCTTTAATCTTACCTAAGCTTTTGTCATCAAACAATGTATAACCGATTGGTATAACAAAAGCAAAGTACTCGGGGTTAAGGTTTGAGTTTGCAGTTGTAAATCACAGCATAATGTTATTAGAACCGCACTTAGCGTAATTGTTACTATGACGTTCCCATTATTCGTATTGTCCCCTAAAACCATTGATACGAGTCGCCACTTGAACAGGAAAGGATAATGAAGTACGTATTTTATCATGTCTTAAATTATATGAGTTGCATACCAAATAAATACTACAATAATAAATTCAAAAAAATAATTCAAATTTTATTCATTTATTTGTTCCCAACCGCCCCCAGTGGTGGCGGTTGGGAACAAAAGTAAAATTTTATCCCAACGACCACCAGTGGTGGCAGTTTTAGTGGGGGCCGTTGGGAATAAGCCGCATTAACTCTTTTTAATCGAAGGCACATCTTTCTAAGATGTCCTGTTTTCTGGCAGAAATTACATTTAATGTTCATCATAGTTCATTTGCTGGCACAATTGTTTCCACCGCATCGAAAACACACAATGTTTGATGATGTTGCTGGCCCAGATTTATCCAATGACCCTGTGTTGTAATTGGTGCCTGCTGGCTTTGTTTGTGATGATGGAGCAAATGAGGGTTTCTTTTTATTTAGGTACACTGCCTGTACCTCTCACTCAATTGTTTGTGTTCCCTCTGCTTGAGCACTTTCTATACCTGTGGCAATACGCACTGCTTGTTCTGATGTTAGCTTGCTTGACTCAAGAAGCCTGTCACGTATTTTTTGTAATCTGACACCACACACAAACAGATTTCTCAAGGCTGTATCTAGAAAAGTACCAAAATTGCAGTTCGATGCCATTTTCCTTAACGACGCTAAATATTCCTTAATCGATTCACCTTCTCTTTGGTGACGGTGATGATATTTAAAGACAAGTATTCCGCAATCTCCAACGGGTCTGGATCTAAGTGCTTAGTAAGGATTTCAACATTTTGACAATACGAATTTGAGCTTGGTTCCGCTGGCGATCTGCACCGATGTAATGAAGAAGATAAGAGTTCTTGTCTCCTTTCTCCGTGATTTTGTAAATAGTTAAGACACTTTCAAACCTCTGCACCATTAAACTTGTTTTTAGTATCGTAGAATTCTATGAAATTAGGTGGAACTTTAGCCTTGATTCAATGCAGAAACTTCACCAATTCTCGTCGCCACTATTAACTCGTACTGTAACCATGTAAATTGCAATGAAACAATGTAATTTTGTATGCATCTTTTAATTGTAGTAGCACAAAAACACGTGCGTGAAACGCTGTAAAAGCAAGAATCGTAACGTCAGTTTTACGTCTAAGGCAATTGGCATTTATTTATTTATTTAGGTATAGTTACTTAATACGGTACAACACCAATTACACTAAGTAACATAGAGACAATTACAATTACGATAAAAAGTAATAAAACTAACATGGAACAGTAGACTCCCTGGCATACTTACTCTCACAGAACACTAGGCATACACGCATTAGTTTAATCCATTCATCCGCAAACACATCACAATCAGGGTTGGCAGCAAGAAGAAGTTTTGGCTGGCAGTTGCGCAAACTGGTTGTGCCGACGGCTCTGACGGTGGCCTATGTATTTTTCGGGCACAAATAGTCGACAGAAAAGACCATGGAGTTCAGGACAGTCGATACGTCCCCGTAGGGTTTTGCAGGCTATAGTGAGTTGATTAAAACCTCTTCTCACCTCCAGCGAGTAAAAGCCTAACGTCCCTAAAAGATAGTTGGTAGGATACATGTAGGGAAAGAAGTAGTATATCTTTTGGAAGAGGAATCTGAGGAATGTTTTTTGTACCTTTTCCAGCATCAGTGTTTGGGTCGCGTTATATATAGGGGTGCCAAACACAATCACTTCGTTCTAAAACCATAGACTATAACACTCACTTACTTTAGTGTGTCCGACAGGGTCTATATGATCTAATTATATGTTTACCACCTAAGAAAACCCAGGTCTGAAAACCAGTTTAACCTAGGGGTATCGTTTTGTGGAGGTCAGACAGGCAATCGCCCCATTTAAAACACTGGTATTCAGTTGCATCCGGTTAAAGTAGATAGTTATGTTTGTCCGTAGATTTCCTCGTTGCAAGTGTGAAGTGAAACCGCGCTTTTCAAAGCTTATTGTCAAACATTTTACACGTGCAGTCTTTGGTCAGGCAGCACGCAGAAAGCCATCAGCGCTCTTCGGGTCCAATATAATAATGCGTTCAGGATGCTGTTGGAGCTGTCACGCTTTTGCAGTACATCGGGCAAGTTCGCTGATTCGGGCACTGATGGCTTTGCAGCGATCAGGCGTAAACGTGCCACTTCGTTGCTGCAGAGCAATCGCAGCAACGAAGTTGGGCAGCAATCGCAGTCTCTTGAATGTCATTGCGGGCAAATTTGAATGTCCAATTTTAAATGGGTTGTCGTGTTAACGACCCCAACATAATTGGGACAAGGCTGGCAGACGATAATAACCACCTAGGTATGTAGGGTGACTGGTTATTAGTGACCGATACTTAAACACATGATTGTATTCATGATTTCAATAAACTTTCCCTAAGAAACTTTTTTTAATACACAATAACTTATGACACAATAAAATAACAAAAATGCTGTTTGAAATTCCGGCGCGCGCCTGTGATCGATCACAGTAGGCCGCATGAATCGGAACGATCTATCAGCTGATAGTCTGACCTCAATAAGGGCAAAATCTACTAGTAGTAGCGTCACACGCTTTCCCGCCACTCTCATCGCTCCCGTTGTGCATTACTGACGTAATTGAATTAATTGAAACTTAATGAGTAAGTATAAAAAAAAGTTTCTTTGGGAAAGTTATTCGTATCCATGAGTACAATCACGTGTTTCAGTATCGGTCATTAATTACCAGTCACCCTTTAAACATGTGGAATGCAAATAAAGGAATTGAGTATTGAGAGCTAAACCTGTGTATACTTGTTTTTCACCCTCTGTCTTTCAATTTAAATTGTTTGCACAGACATTGAAGTGCCCACGATGGACAACGTGCGCAGCGCAGCGCTCCTCGGGTACAAGGTGATGAACTACAACCACGTGATATGTGTGGGGCCCACAGGGACCGGCAAGACGGTCACCATCACCTCCAAGCTGTCCAGAGGGTTGCATAAGAAGTTCATCTGCGAGTTCCTCGTCTTCTCTGCTAGGACTTCAGCTAACCAGACCCAGGTGATCATTAATTCATTAACACAATATCACGCCCGAAATCCTCGATGGGTTAGGCAGTGCTGTACCTGGTAGAACACCCACAATTCGCCAGTTATGTTTTAAATCCTTAAGGCATTAATTCCGCCTTTGTACAGTTTATTTTTACTTGTGCATTAAGTTTCAATAAATAAATAAATGAATAAGAGGTTGAGCCTATATCCATCAGCTACTAAGAAATCCCTGGTGGAAAATCTCAATAACACTGCTTGAGCCGGGGATCGAACCCGGGACCTCATGCTCAGCAGAAGCGCTTGCGAATACTAAGGCAAAGAATCAAGCTAATAGTAGGTAGGTCGAGGTCGAGGTAGTCATTAATTTATTGATGACTATCACAATCAAAAGTCATTGCTTCAAATTAGGCTTAGGATGAGCACTTTTTGAACATCAAAGGTACAGACGACGCCAGCACATCAATTTACCCTAATGTGTAAAAAAAATCAAATTGATTATGAACTTTATTCTGTTTGTCTTAAAGTTGAAAAACGATCAAATAAATTTGACACACTGGGGTAACTTGATGTGCTGGCGTCTGTTCATAAGACAGTCCCCCAAAAGTCACTGCCTTCGCCACTACCTAGTGTTATTGCAAATAAGCATTGGCGGCACAAATTCCTAAGCATCATGTCTGTGTTCTGGCCCGCGAAACGACAGAAGGTTGACAACACTGCCGACAAAACAAGAGCACTCGACCGAGCGACGCGCTTGACACGACTGTCATGTCAAGTCACGTGGTCTATTAATTGAATTAATTTTTAAATTGTATAATAGTGAAGTGGTGTAGTAGGTACTCCGTTGATATCACGTCGGGGTCACCAGTTTGGAGGTATGAGGAACAGAGTATAAAGTTCCTCGTCGTCGTGAAAAGGGAGGATGCTCCTCGCAGGCGGGTGTTTTGTCTGGTGGGCTAACTACTGCCCGACGGTTGTTGTCGAGAACTTGTATACGAGTACGTGCAAAGTGCGCGGATAACTCTAATACCGCGATGTAGGATATCGGTCATTAGTTCGTATATTGCGAGATAGATGTCACTACAATACTTATTCAGATCTAGAGAGTCACAAACCAACATTGGTTTGTGACTCTCTAGATCTGAATATTTTATTATTATTTATTTTTTATTTATAAAAAAACTATTTAAATGTTCTTAAAATAAACAAGGCACACAATTTAGACCTCTGGGGTCTGTCTTAGCATGCCATGGCCTAGGATTTGATCAACGCGCTATTAACAGTTACATCAAAGTCGAGTTGATGTAGTATTGTTTAAGTTTACTCCTTACGTTTCTGCTGTTCATTGAGTCTCTGATATCTATAGGTATCCGGTTAAGTAGATTAGGTATTGTGAAAGATGCGGTTCGCCTGCCATAGAAGTTATTTTTGCGTGGCACTTGAATAAGTATACTATATCTGTAATAATGTACTATATCTATCTATATATCTGTACTAATATTACAAAGAGCTGAATTATGTACTTTAGCTCTATATACCTACGTGGAAGCAAATAAATCGAGCCACTTTCTTTTTACACGTAGGTATTATTTTTTTTATATTAAAACTACTTGAACCCTGATATGGTCAAGAAGGTTTTTTAATAGCCTTTTAGGTCATTAGCTTTCAAATCGATGCGTTTTACTGTATTAAAAATAATTTAATAAATAACCATAATGCGTAAAAATATCCACGTCCGATAATATAATAATCGGTGACCGATTTTTTGCAAAAGGTACTGTTGGCAATGGCGAAAAACGTAGAACATTTTACATTTTTAATATTTTTACTTTTTAATTTTTTGTTATTATATCCTGTTTTTAGACGAAAGAGGCTGAATGCCACGACACAGGGTATCCTAGTGTGGGGTTCAGTGTCATGTAAATGATGGATGTTAACTTCTTATGAACAATAAAAATTTATTATTATTATTATTATTCCATTTATTTCCTGTATATACATATAAATTACATTTTTAAATATTAATATAAAAAGATAAGAACATTTAAAAATATAAAAAATAGTGGACCACCGGTGGCGGGAGCAGGGTCCAAGCTACCGGTGGTTAGGGCTCCAGAGACAGGAACCTCCTCACGATGCGGGCCGTATCAAGGAGTACTGCCTTCTGAATCAGGCTCTTGACCCAACCATGCAACGAAAGCCTCGACAGATGCTCATCGAGGCTTTTAGCCATAAGGCCATTGGCTGTTACGACTATCGGCACAATGACAGCCGAGTCCACATCCCACATGTCGACAACCTCGCGTGCTAAGTCGAGATATTTGTTTTTTTTTATTATTATTATTATTTGTCATACTTTTTTTTTGCTACGTTCACCCTCATAGTTACATGTAGTTGAATGTGTCAGGACGTGATAGACAACAAGTTGGAGCGTCGGCGTCGCGGCGTGCTGGGTCCGCCGCCCACCAGGAGACAGGTGTTCTTCATCGACGACCTCAACATGCCCGCACTCGAAGTGTTCGGCGCACAACCGCCCATTGAACTGCTCAGACAGTTCATGGACTTTTCAGGTACAGTCTGTTTTTTAATCACGGAGACTAAAATGACATTACATGTGTGGCCAATTTTTTGCAATTCTTAAATAGTGATGTGCCACTACCGTAAATTGCCGTTAGTAAAATCAAGTAGTATCGGTTTTTATTTATAACTAGCTGATGCCCGTGGCTTTGCCCTCATGGATGTTGGTTATCGCACCCAGCTCCCAGAAGGCTTATTTTTTACCTCCAATAAATACTATTATATTTTGCCAATGTATACAAAATCTTGACAAATTATATACTAATAACTTTCATGAGAAAAACTATCTATAGGTGAAAACAGCATCGTAGCCATGCCAGCGTAGTCATGTTTGAGTCTATCGCGAACAGACGACCGCGACGTATTCAGTTTAAAATTATGTATTTTGGATCTTTCAAAATCAATGCGCTCGCGATCGCTTGCTTGGCGTGTTTCGCGCTTCTGACTGTTCTCGAGGGACCGAGCAGTCTCAGTGCGGAAAAGCTAAAGACTTAATATCTGCTCTGTATCCGTTTTGGAAGCGCGAGATAAAGAATCACGCTCTAGGTCACGCGCAAGTCGTATCCCACGCTCCTGACTGCTCTCAAGTGATCGAGCAGTCTCAGATCGGATATTCTGAAGACTCAACCTCTGTGTAACCGTTTTGAATGCGCGATACAAAGAATCACTATCCCGGTCGATAGCTAAACGTATTTCTCGTTGTTCCACGATTCCTGAGATTGAAAAGCAGTAGTGCGGACTCGTTTAATTCTAGTCGTAATTGGCGCTGCATGATAGTTTCTGCGGACAAACTTAGTGTATTACTCTTACGGTTAGCACCTAGCCGTTGTTCACGCTGTGCCTCGGTTTCGAGAGATCAAACTAACCTGCGCATCTTAGAAACCCTTGAGTTTCGAGAGCAATAATCACACAGATAAATACTTGAATTAGTCAAAACGAACTATACGATACCACTTTTATGAAGAAAATGCACATCTCCATCTATGAATTATAAAAATAACTAACTACTAACCTATATACCGTATTATCACATATATTTTTAGAATTGTAATACGTTCCAGTAACAACAGAAGTGGTGTTAGGTTCCAATTATTGTCATACTTTTAAAAAGTGCTGCCGTTTTATAAGAAAAGGGTTTTTATCCGTTTTATCGTGTACGGGAACAACACTGACAGCGTCTCTCAATTTTTTTAAATCGTCACTAAATATAAAAAGTTACGATTCAACAAACCGGTATCGAAGGTACAACACCAAACCAAAGAGTTGGCAACATTATTTGTAAGTGTGACATTTGCATGTGTCAATTTAGTCTCTGGGATTAAAAAACAGACTTTAGGTATGCTAAGAGATTTTAGATAAGTACTATGGAGAGAACGTATAAAGAAAAGTCATAGAAAATCTGTGATGTGTGTCTCAGTAACGCCTTCTAGAATAATACAGGGTGTAAGGGACAGCCCTCCTCAGACTGATGGGGTCAATTCAGTATATTATACTAAGATGACCGGTACAAGAAATTATTTCAGGAACGTTATGGGAATCCAATAAACTTGATTTGTTTTATTTTCTCATACGCAATGTATTTTAACCGTGGCAAAACGCACGCAGCGAGCCTTCGGGTGCCCGCGCCGTCAAGTCGTTCGTTAGAGTATTTCAACATCCATTGTTGGTTTTTTTTTATTTTAGCCGTATTATTTACATAAATGGAGTGCTACTTTATGAGAATGTTATTATACATTGGAATGAAACTGAAAAAAAAATCCCGAGAAAAATTTCGGTGGATTATGATTCAAAATCAGGAGCTAAATGCACCCTGTCAGCTTGAGGAGGGCTGTCCCTTACACCCTGTATAGCAATATTGGAGGGGCAACGGAGCTTAGTAAATTAAACTCATAGACTCCACTACGACACAAATACTGAATATCTTTGTAGGGACGCCTTTTCTTTTGTACTAGTTTTAAACTTGTTTGAATTTCTCCAGCAACTGTAGGTACGATTTCTCCCAATACTAAGATTTGTAGTGTAATTTTATTGAAATGATTTGTTTCTGTAAGTCGATCTTTCTAGAAACTTATATTAAATTATTTCTTTAACTAAATGGTGTCTGCGTTATTAAATTTACTGGAAAAATCCCTAAAGAAACTCAGGGGTAACTTTTGAAGTCCAGACATAGGATTCTATTAATGTATTATGTGTCTAACGATGCAGGACAAAGTTTGGGAAAGCCGTCTAAAGAAAGAAGCAATTTAGCTTTGAGTTGACCTGTCTCGATAGACGACACGCATACGTCAGTCGTTGTGTAGTTCAAACCTATTTTAGGAAGCTCAAAGACCCTAACAAATATTTGTATTGTATCAAAAGTATTATCGTATTGTTAATGTTTCTTCTAGGATGGTACGACCGCGATAATATCGGCGAGTTCAAGTTGCTGGTTGACGTAGGGATCGTAGCGGCCATGGGCCCGCCCGGCGGAGGACGGAACCCCGTCACCATGCGCCTCATGCGACACTTCCACTACATCTCCTTCACTGAGATGGAGTATGCCAGCAAGGTTTGTGTACTAACGGGGTAGATTGTTACACGGGTAAATAGAAACAAACGTTTAACGGCAGTTTTCACGTCAAACTACTATTTCACGTTAACCAGAATCAGAAGTATATTGAACTTCGTAAAAGTAGTATATCTTGATGTGTGATTGTAAATACCTATGTATGTTTTTTTTTGTTAAGGTCTGTCGAGCCATTTAGGCCGCAGGGCACGCCAAAACTATAGACATACATAGGTACATTTGGCCGCAACCATTACCCGCATTCTAGTTATGTATGTTTTTTGTTCTTTATTTTTTTTGTTGTTGAAACATATATTTTATATTACATACATACATAAACTCACGCCTTTTTCCCATGGGAGTTTTTTCCCAGGCAGAAACTACAGAGCGCCATATGCCACGACTCTTACATACTTCTTTTGCTTCGAGTACATTCATTCATGTTGTCATACACACACGCCGGTTGCGAGTACTGCGCTCCTAACCTTTCTGAAGAACCTCACCAATAAGGTCTATGTATGTCCTTCTAGGGCGTCCCCTCCCGGCGGCGTTCATCTTACATCTCTTTTATTGGTCTGATTAAAATAAATGATTTGAAATCAAATCAAATCAAATCAAATCATTTATTTTTTGCCAACATGGGTAGGGGTACAGATGTAATACAAGTTTTGCTAGTGTTCTCCATGCTCTGCCGTCAGATGGGCGTGCAAAATTTACACATAAATTACAATCTACTATCAAAATACAACTTGACTTGTAACTTTTCTTCTAGTATGGCATATTCTCAACGATCCTCAAATCGTGGTGTGACAACATGCACCCGAATGTGATGCCGCTTATTCGTCAGAAACCCTTCATCAAGGCTTCCATTGAGGTGTTCACCGCTCTGGTGGAGGAGCTCCTTCCCACCCCGACCAAGTCACACTACACCTTCAATTTAAGGGACCTCAGCAAGGTGTTCCAGGGAATGTTGATGATGGACCCCAAGAATGTTGAGGTACAGACGCCAGCACATCAAGTTACCCCAATGTGTCAAATTTGACGAAGAGTGCATCAATGAAGTTTAATCCTTCATTGATGCACTCTTCGTCAAATTTCTTAGATCAAAATCAAAATCTAAAGTCTTTATTCAACCTAGGCTGAGAGTCAGCACTTTTTGAACGACAAAAAAGTACATGAGACAGTCCCCCAAAAACGCCCACCCTTCGCTTAGAAATTCTCAAATTCTCTCAATGCTTCGTCATATTTCTTAGATAGATTTTAACTTTATTTCAAATGCATAAGGTTCATGTTTAATTAGGAACGTTTGACAGTCCGATATAACTTAAATTTGTGGCGTTGTAGGTACTATAGCTAGTTTTTTAAAAAACATTATCATCAAGACAGTGACTGCCAGTATCTGCCTTGTTGGTCTAGTGGTGGCAAGCGCTACTGCTGCAGCATGAGGTCCCGGGTTCGATCCCCAGGTCGGGCAAAGTGTTATTGAGTTTTTCTATCTGGAATTTCTCAGTAGCAGCCCGGAGTCTAGATTTGTGCTCGATTGATGGCAATAGGCTCGACCCCTATTACATGGGACTTAAACATAACTGGCGAAATGTGGGTGTACCTACTACGAGGTACCTACACCTCTGCCTGACCCTTCGGGGATTACAGGCGTGATGTTATGTTATGTTATCATCATCATGACATTCTAAAATGATCGCCTTGATTACAGACTGAGGACGAAGTGATCAGACTGTGGTACCACGAACATCAGCGAGTATACCAGGACCGGCTCGTCAACAACACTGATCGCAAATGGTTTACTAAGTACGTATCCCATTTATATACTGCAGCCATAATACAAATTCTATTTCTATTATCGTAATCGATAAGGCGACAATAGAAAGAAAATGGCGTATATGGAATCAGCTGGTTGTCAACTGTCAAGTGTTAACGCACAGTCTAAAAACATACAGTCGTCCGACGAAACCGCCTAGACAGGGCAATCGTGCGGGGTGTGAGGGGCGAGACGCGGGAAAGCCGCTCCCGAACTGCGAACAAAACGATGTTCGTAGTTCGGGAGGTATTATTCAGGGCTAACGCGTGTAGACGTTGTTGGCATTTTTTTTAGAGATCAAAGGCGTCGTCCTAATATGTTAATATTTATACTGTAGTTAACGAGTAGAATTTGTAATATGGCTGAAAATGAAACACACTGACTGTTGACAAACAGCTGATTCCATATACGCCATTTTCTTTCTATAATAGAAATAGAATCTGTTATATGGCTAGGCCTAGTTAGGATGCTACAAATCAGATAGTATAATAAGACCTTGAAGAAGACTGACTCGCAATTTGATTGCAGCTCTCATAAATACGTAACAATGTCCAAGTTTTTCTTGATGTTCTTTTTACTTTGACCTGTTTATTAATTAGTAATTGTGATTTCTGTCAAAAGCAATAAAATTTTAAATGAAAAAGTACATTATTTACTTTTCAAGGATAAATCTCATTGAATTGGATAAAAATCATGTCTTTTTTTACAGTTTCGAGCTAAAAACAACCGACTTCTTAAATAAACTAACAGGTGAAAAATAAAAAATAACTCCAGTTTCAGAAGTCGGTGGTCAATAATGAAAAAAAGAAAAACCACCAAAGCCACAGACTTCCGAAACTGAAGTTATTTTTTATTTTTCACCTGTTAGTTTTTTTTAAGAAGTCGGTTGTTTTTTTTTTGTAAAAAAGTTTTTATTTTGTAATTTTTAGTTTTTTTGTACGTAAAGAAAGTCTTGATTGAAATTATTCTTTCAAGTTCTAAAGAACTTGAAAGAATCATTGAAATTGGATAACAATTGCTAAAGAAGTTCTATCTAAACATTAATCTGTACATCTCTGCCGGTCCCATTTTAAATAAGAATGGCGTAATGTTATATTGTGGAAATACAAAAGCTCAGCATAGACATCTGACTATAGCAATCGCGAATAATTTGCTGTTATGCGTTGAAGAGTTCCGTTGCCTGTCTTCTTCATCAGTCTTTCATCACCAAATGATACTTTCTAACTGAAAATGCTTGATTTGTTACTAAAAATGTTAACATCGGTGCGTGTGAGCTTATATTTTTGGAGGAGTTCCCTCAATTCCAAGAAGATCCTTCATCAGATTTGAGTTTTGATACAAATGGGACCAATCTGTAAGTATCAAATAAAAGAAGAATTTTGAAAAACGATCTATAAAATGACGGAGTACTGAGGTAACAAACCCTAAATACAAACGAATTGAGAACCTCCTCCTTTTTTGAAGTCGGTTAAAAAAAGAAACATATAGTAAAAGAGTAAAATTACAATAAAATAATTTAATTAAAACAGTACACTCTTTCTTTTCTTCTACTTAGCTGTGCCCGACAGCGTCCCTAATAATTATATTTTTGTAAAACCTACCACCTAACTTCACATGATATGTGGAAGCAATAAATGTATTGAGTATACATAGACTTTATTGGCGATAACAATTAATAGGTAAGTTATGATTTTGAAATCATTGATTTTGCAAATAGTGTAAAACTTTTCAGCTTGATGGAAAAGAAGATTCGGTCGGAATTTGATAAGGACACTGAGGAGCTGTTACGTGACAGAATGATGTTGTTTGGAGATTTTATGGACATCGGCTCTGATGATAGAAAGTACATCGAGATCAATGATGAGGACGAGGTACGCAAATCAGTATATAAATTTAATAAAAATGTAACGAATGATGATGACATGAAATGGTAAAAGAATTTTTCAAATCGGTTCAGTAGAACAACAAAGTCACTAACTATCTCTTTATTAGTATAGATAACTTGCAGATGTCCCGCGGTTTCACCCGCGTAGGTCGCGTTCCCGTGGGAATACAGGGATAAAATGTAGCCTTTGTATTAATCTAGGGTGTCAGCTAACTCCACACCAAATTTTATTAAAATCGCTTCAGCTGCTTAGACGTGCAGAAGTAACAAACATACACACTCACAAACTTTCGCCTTTATAATATTAGTGTGATGATAGTCCCGTCAAACTAGACCAAAAAATGAGTTTGAAGATGCATAAAATCACAACAAGCATCAGTAAAATTGTATTAAACTTAATTATAAATATTTTTTTTCAAACACGGAAAGGTGGGGAACTTAATTTTTTATTTATAATCTTTTGAACAATTTTACTGATTTTCAGCTTGTTGTCAACGTTACGTTGTTGTCGTTACGTTGGTCCCAGCTGTCAATTGTAGATCTTTGACAGTCGTTACGGGATGTCAGAAGCCCGAAAGTCTGACAACCAGTTTAACCAAGGGGTATCGTGTTACCCAGTAACTGGGTTGTGGGGGTCCGATAGGCAGTCGCTTCATGTAAAACACTGGTATTCAGCTGCATCCGGATAAACTGGAAGCCGACCGAAAAGGCTAACACACACAAACATACACACATAAACACACACACTAACACATGCATTTATGTCATACTGAGGCTTATATTTATCTTACTTTTGTTTTATTTTATTTTTCTCTGCTTATTATTTCATTTTAATTTAATATTGTGTTGTTCCACCAAAACCACGTCCTCCATCTTTGATAATATAATTAATGTAACTCTGTGCTAACCATGAGAGAACACTGGTACCCATAACACAAGTTAAATCTTACCTTGGGTACCAGAGTTCATTATACTACTTACTAATTTGAGTTAAGTATGTAAAATTTAATAGATTATAAAATTATTAGTCTGTAAGTGGAACTGTAGTATATTCTATCTGGAAATAAATATCTTTATCTTTAAGCAGGTGATGATGTGACCGGACTATAAGTAAGTTTATATTGTGTTGGTCAGATGGACGACGTACTGAACCACTACCTCGAAGACTACAACTCGACGACGACAGTTCCTATTGACCTGGTGCTATTCGAAGATGCGGTGGCTCATCTGTGTAGAGTGACGCGTATCATGAGACAGCCCATGGCTAATGCGCTCTTGTTGGGCATGGGGGGCTCGGGTAAGTACCTACGACATGATATTTTAGCGTCATATTACTACCTCATAGGCCATACATTGCCAGAGCTGTCATAGTGTTTTTAACCGACTTAAAAAAAAGGCGGATGTTCTCAATTTGTCAAACTTTGATCATGTTTTTAGTTTTTTTTTTGTAATACTAATAATAATAATAATAATGTCTTTATTAGCATAAAACATGGGGTTACAAAATTAGATAAAGAGCTTGTGATGGATCGAAGACTGAGTTGCTGAGAAGAGGGAGACGCAAGCACCAGCTAATCACACTTTTATCTTCGCAAGTTTCATGATTTTTTGTCAAAATAAAATATATGCGTCCATTTTGTGGAAGTCCTTTTATTGCAGTAATTATGACAGTGCTGTACACAGTGTTGCAAGCGTTAAAAATATATAAATGATACCACAGTACAAAATCTACAACATCCTCCCACCGCCCAACAAAGGAATATTGACATATCAATAGATATAGGTATTAGTCATTCAATTTTACATTACAATACACATAAAAAACATTTCCATTTAATAAAATTCAATAATTATTAAAATTCACGTACCTACCAAGTCATGTATAGATTCAAATTGTGTAAAAAAAAATACAATGTCACATAAAATATTATGTCAAAAATAATTGGATTCATAATTCAAATTGTGTAAAAAAATACAAAGTCACATAAAATATTATGTCAAACAATTACATTCACTCATAGGTACACATTCAACAATAAATTAAATGGTCATTAAAATTACAATAAGGTACTGCAATACTATGTGGACGCGTAACATAATATGCGGAATACAGCAACAACAGAATCGGGGCCGACAAATTTATTTAATAGTCTAAAAATCGTTTTGGCACTTTAATCTCTCTTCCGTGTCTAGTGACCACGGAGGGCTGTTGAGTCAAGTTGTCCAAGTCCGAGTTCGACGCCTCACCAGAGTTCAAATCCTCATTTTGTAAACAAGTCTCAGGCTTACCTGTGTTACTGCCTGTCCTACGCCACTCATCGGAAACAGTTGATAGTTCCAGGGGATAAAGCTTTTGGCAAGCTCGTATCCATTCACCATTCGCAGTCTGTACTCTTACGGCTCTGCTGTGTCCATCAGCACCTGTCAACAATTCTTTTACTATTCCTAAAGGCCAATATAATCTCTTGGAATCTGTCTCAATTAGAACAATGTCATTAACTTTAGGAAAATTTGGTATACACCTGTTTCTACTGCAAAGTAAAGCTAAGTATTCGTTTCTAAAACGTTGTCTAAAATCGGCTCGTAATTTATCTAAATATTGATAACGAATATTAATATTATTAGAATCTATTTGATCCAAATCAGGTGTATCTGTAGAATGTAGAGGATGCAAAAACATCATGGGAGTGAGCGGTTTTAATGAGTAGTCGTCTGTTGCTACATATGTCAATGGACGGCTATTTATGACTGCTTCACATTCACAAAGTAAAGTCGACAACTCAATCCATGTTACAGTCTGTTTACCCAAAATTCTCCGTAACATATCTTTTACTATCCTGACAAGACGCTCCCACCATCCTCCCCACCAAGGTGCTCTGGGTGGTAAGAACCGCCATTTGATTGGCGGTGGAACGATCGCTGTCGCAGCCTCGATTTCACACCAATTTATTTCTTTCAATAAATTAGCTGAACCCTGAAAATTACTACCACAATCAGTGTAAATGACATTCATACGACCTCTTCGTGCTATAAAACGACGTAGAGCCATCAAAAAGCTGTTAGTAGACAAGGAATCTACCAATTCCAAATGTACTGCTCTGTAAGTAGCGCATGTAAATAGCACTATCCAGCACTTTTCTTGATTACGAAGATATAATGGTCCAGCAAGATCTATTCCCGTCACCTGGAAGACTGCGGATGCTTCAACTCTGTCCGCAGGCAACGGCGCTTCAGGAACTTCATAGTGTTTGCATTTGTCCCTTTTACATACTACGCATCGCGCCACGATCTTCTTGGCGAGACGTCTTATGTTCAAAATCCAGAAACAATTTCTGAGATTTGACAACAAGAGCTGTGTCCCTGCATGATTCAGTTTTTCGTGTCGCTGTCGTACTAGCCGTTGTATTATTTCATTTCTGCCAGGCAACAGTACTGGATTCACGAATTTCTTATCTTCATGACTCAACTCCAATCTTGTCTTTACTCTGATTACTCCTTCCTCATCCATAATTGTGTTTAGATTCTTCGGTAAACCTTTTTGAGTAAATTCTTCTTTCTGTAACAATCTTATTAACGAATTTTCTGCATTTATATATTCGTCATTTGTTATATCCGATCCATGTACATTAAATTTATTTCTTATTTTACAACTCATGCGTAAAATCCATGCCACAAGTCTGACTATACGGTTATACTTAGAAAAATACATTAACTTCCGACTAAATGGAACAGTTGTGACATCGGTACAAACTACAGCATTCATACTAATTTCAGCACGCACCAACTCTTCACAGGCGTCATTCAGGTTGCCTACCGATGATTTAGGCCAATCTTCGATACTGTTTTTAAGCCAAGTAGGTCCTTCCCACCACCGACTTTCTAATAATCTTTGTGCATTGCATCCTCGCGACGGCAAATCAGCCGGGTTGTGTTCGCCTGGTAAATGGTGCCAATCATTGCGATTTGTAGTTGTGCATATTTCTTTGACTCTGTTGGATACAAATAATTTCCATTGTGTTTGTCTTTTTATCCATGCATACACTACTGCTGAATCAGTCCAAAAATAGATTTTGTATTTCTTACATTGAGCCAATATTCCAGACTCCATAACTTCTTTATATAACCGAGATGCGATAAGAGCGCCCATAAGTTCTAATCTAGGTAATGACATTTTCTTGTTAGCTGGAGCCACTCTACTCTTTGCTAAAATGAGTTGTACATGTACATTTTTATCTTTTCGTGTTCTTAAGAACACACAGCCAGCATAGGATGTTTGGCATGCATCACCAAATATGTGTAGACTGATCTCACATTCTTCTATAGGTGCAACTGATACACGTCTTGGAATACGACACTGATTGATTAAATGAGCTGTTTTCAACCAATTTTTAAATTCCTGTGCCAAATTGGAAGGTATTTCTTCATCCCAGTCAAGGTTTAGTTCCCAGATTTTTTGCATAATAAGCTTGGGTATTAAAGTTGTTGGACAAACTAATCCCAGTGGATCAAACACATGTTGAGCCACAGAGATCACATACCTCTTTGTTATATGTTCTGATGAAGATACATTTATGCTCACATTACATCGTAAGTCATCTTGCAAAGTATTCCATGTCATTCCCAATACTGAAATTGAAACTGTGTCGTCTATTCTATGAGGAGCTGTTACCCATCCACGCAGATCAAACATACCACTTTTCATTATGGTTCCAGATTCTGTAATAAAGGTATTTAGTTCCTCAATACTATCAAAACTCGTTACACAGTTGTCAACATAGAATGACTCTTTTAATTTAGTTGCTGTCTTCTCGTAGCCCTTTGTGCACAGATCCAAATGATAATTCAAAGTTGCACTTAACAAAAATGGACTACAAGTGATTCCAAAAACAACTCTCTTATGTCTGTATGTCACTATTTTATCACATGTCTCTATATTTTCCCACCAAAGGAACTTAAGATAGTCTCTGTCTTGTTCTATAACACATATTTGTAAAAACGCTTGTTTTATATCAGAGACCACTCCATAAGCACCCTTTCTAAATTGTATTAATAATTTTGGTAACAATTCAATCATATTAACACCTTTATCCAAGCAACTGTTCAGTGACCACCCGTTTCGGTCCTTGGTGGACGCGTCGTACACAGGGCGCACTCGAGTTGAAGTACTATGTGGCTTTATGACACCGTGATGAGGTAAGTAGTGACCCTTTTCCATATTATCATCTGTAACCTTCTCAATAATATCATCCTTCTCCCAAGTTTGTAGGACATGATTGTAAGTATTTAGGTTACCTGTCAACTTCAATTTCTTTGTAGTCGACTCCAGCCTCTTAGATGCTACTTCATAATTAGTGCTGAGCTTCGGACACCCTTCCTTCCACAGCAGTGACACGTTGTAACGGTTTTCTGCATTCACTGAAATGTTGTTGTTAAAATTTTTAAGAACCTCAGTTTCAGCAACATTTTTGCACTGCTTTTCGTAGGGGTCTTGAATACCTAATAACTCCACACTCCACAAATCAGAAAGATTTGTTTTCGAAAAGCATGAAACACTATTAGTGTTGACTGAATTTAAATTATGTATTGGGCCTTGTAATGTCCATCCTAAATTGGTTTTGACAGCCATCAGGTTGTCATCTAAATGTACCAATTCATTAGTAACTATGGACCCAAGATGATCAGACCCAATCAAGAGACCAATTTCAGTGTCTGCAAATTGAAAATCACTGATCTTAATGTTTAAGTCTCGCAATTTTTTAGACAATGCCACATTCTTAACTTTTGGTAGGTGCCCACATAAATCAGCCTGTTGTAATGCATTGATCTCAGCATGAAATGAGTTGTCTAAACTACTCACCTTTAATTCAAAGCACTTATATACCTCTGCTGGTTGTTCTACACCTCCAAATAACATATGACCTATCTTCTCTGTGCCAGTCTGCTGCAGCCCCAATTTCTTGACTACTGCAGCTCTTCACATACGACCTTTGTGATCCGCTGTCCAATAATGCTCTCACCTTCTCATATTTACCATTATAGGCGACATTCACAATCAGCGTCTGTAATAAAGTCGTAGTGTTATTTCTGGCACTTAAAAGTACATTCTCAGATGTTCTATTATCACTGCTCTTATTATGTACATCAGGACACAAAATAACAAAATGACGCCTTCCACATGCTATACATTTGACAAAGTTTTTACATTTATTAGCCATATGTCCCTTTCTTAGACATATGTAGCAACAGCCTTTCTTCTTAATTGCCTCCTTTTTATCATCTAAAGACATCTTACTTGCTTTACTACATTCAAAGGTATTATGGCCACTTTTATCACAAAAACAACAATTACTTTTAGAATTTGAAAACTCCTTACCAGGTTTTGTGTTGGACACCAGTGCTGCTGCTGTAGGTAGACTTGTTTCACTGTTAAAAGAGGATTTAGAACCCACACAAGCATCAAACTCAGACCTAGCCAACTTTACACGCTCCTCCGTGTCCACTTCACACTTTAAAAAATTTAATAATTTGGTAAGTTGATTCGAAGACTTATTATCAACATTAATCCTATTCCAGGCAATTAAAATAGCTTCAGGTATGGCTGATTCAACTAAAGGATACAAAATTGTTTCATATTTTTGCTTTACAATGCCTAAAGTTTCTAAAGATAACAAATAAGTTGACAATTTATCATATAAATTCCTAATAGATTCTTGATTTTATTATGATTGAGAACTAAAGTTAATAACTGTCTAACATAAACCTGAATTAATAAATCTTCACAGCCAAACCTTGCCTTCAGTTGATCAATGGCTTTGTAGTAGTTGTCTGCTGATGGGGGAAAACTTTCCACCAACGCTCGTGCATTGCTGCCCTCCTTCATTGACTGGATCAAATATTGAAAAGAGAATGCCAACGTTTCCTTCAAGTCTCGGCCAGAACCGACAAAGATGAACTATATGTCATAAAAAAGGAAAATAATTACAGAATTTGATAGTATAATTAGTTTTCTAAAAGAAGTACACCAAAAAAAGTTATAGTTCTTGAAAGTTGACCACATACTACTTCTAATTTTAACAAAACTATGAAATAAAGTATTAAATGATTTATTAAATTAATGATTTTTGGCACATTGTATTCACATTATTATTGTGTTTATAGTAAATATATATATTATATAGGTATTTACATTATTTTAGAATGAATAAAAAACACATGTATACTTTTGACCATTTATTATTCATCAAACAACACATCATATTTCATTAATAAATCGTCTAAAAACTGGGCTGGCGGGGTTGTATTTGTATGATGTCTTGCCCAACCGAGGAACCATAACATTGTCATTGTATGTGCACAGCAACCTACGGTTCTTCGCCCAACTTTTCAATTACAACAATATTTTACAATTGCGTCTCTTCCACTTAGTATAGTATAGGAACCATTGTACCGAATATGTTCACAATAATAAGACCGCGCTTGTTTCATTTGGTAAGTACCACAAGCAATTAACATCAAATCTTCCTGAGCTAAGTTTTTGACAGTATTACAGTAAGCAATGACAACTACAAGATCAAGTGTTGCCAGTACTATAAAGACAGTAAAGGTATCAATTTATTTTGAAAATCGATACTTAACTGTTTTGATTATCGAATTGAATTATTACAATATTATAATAAATATGTTAATTAATATTTATATTCAAAAATAAAAGTAAACAATATTTAATATTATAAGAATTACTTATATAAAGAGAGAGTTATAACTTACGTGAGTAATACATTCATTTACGTAGCTTCATAATCATATTAATGGAATCGATTTGCAAGTGCAATTTCGAATCGATATAATTTATTTTGGTATGGCAACATTTCTAATTGAAATGGTTGTTATGAAACGTGTTGATAAATTAAATAACTTTTTAAAATGACTTTTAAACGGTGTACTTCCACAGACTTTATTTATAGTGTATAATTCTTTTTATTTTTTATTATGAATTATCATTAATATGGAAAGCTTGTTGGACACTACATGGTTCGAGCCGAATCTTGGCAATGCCCTTTATCTTCGTTGTTCATATTGGTGTCCATGTGTATCTTTTTAAACTGACCCCAGAAACCTAACCAATTCTTTAGGTCATCATCAAATTTCTTGAATTCAATTTTAGGTAGTTTGTAATTCTTAGCTGATTTCACCTCTTGGGATGTTACATCAGTGGTGGTTTTCTTGAAACTTGAACAGATTTCTTTAATGGTACACCATTTGTGAACAAATTCTTCAGCTTTGTCAACTTCTTCTGTGTAGCTTTCTTCATTAAAATCTTCTAAGCTTAACATTCTTTCTCGAATCTGAGTGTCTAATTTATTTAATTGTTGAATTTTTCCTTCCAAATAGGTTATTTCTATTGTTGCTTGCGAAAAATCTCGTGCTTTAATATGTGATTCTACCGCTGTTGCGCTCCTGTTAAAAAGTCTTCGGAGTTGATCCCGCTCCCGGATTTCTTTTAGTGCTTGTGCAGCCATCGTGATGTGGTGTGATCACGCTACACGTGGGGTGGACAAGCCGGGTCGGTCGGACTTCTGTGCAAGTTCTTGATATTTCCCACGGTCGCCACTTTGTGATGGATCGAAGACTGAGTTGCTGAGAAGAGGGAGACGCAAGCACCAGCTAATCACACTTTTATCTTCGCAAGTTTCATGATTTTTTGTCAAAATAAAATATATGCGTCCATTTTGTGGAAGTCCTTTTATTGCAGTAATTATGACAGTGCTGTACACAGTGTTGCAAGCGTTAAAAATATATAAATGATACCACAGTACAAAATCTACAACAGAGCTTACATGTTTTGCCAGAATTGTACCTAGCATGCAAATTTTTACACAAGTAGGTATCAAGTATTAAATAAACTAATAAACCCGTGTAGAAACGTTAACCCGTTGCCTGTATTTGTGCTCGGTTAGGCGTTGCGCAAACTTGGACACTTCTATGTCTTGTGTCGGGAATAAGCTACTAAAGAATATTTCATTTATATCTAGAATTAAAATTTATAAATACCTACTGGTCATAGGTGGGGTGGGGTAGGTGTCTACAAGGCTAGAGTGAATAGGCTCTTAACAAAGTAGTGCGCTTCACCATCATTGATTACATCACTTCTTACCATCAGGTGGGATTGCAGTCAAGCACTAGTTCTAAAATGTAAAAAAAAATATGGACAATATAGTATAATTAGCCACTCTTGCGCAGACGTACCCGAACATTTGATGATGCGTGTACGAGTATGATGATTAAAATTGGTGATAGTATGCAGTGTTGGTAACCAAAAAGTCTCTACGTTTGCGCAGCCCGAGACGGCCAAGATTAAAAAAAATAAAAACAAAATGGCGGCGGGTGTGATATGCTAGCTTCGCAAAGTAGAAAGTTTGTCCTAAGGTCGGCAGTGCCTGTCCCGGCTGGCGGCGCACATATCGGAGCTGGCGTGCGTGCAGATCGAGATCACGAAGGCGTACGGACTCGCCGAGTGGCGCGAGGACCTGCGCGCCACCATGCTGCGCGCCGGCGCGGACAACCGCGGGGTCGTGTTCCTGTTCACCGACGCGCAGGTCAGCCTTTATAAACACGATTTATATCGACTCCTCAATCTTAATATTATATAAAACAAGCAGACGTCCCGCGGTTTCACCCGCGTAGATCCCGTTCCCGTGGGAATACAGGGATAAAAAGTAAGCTGACACCGTAGATTAACACATACTAGTTAATCCAGGGTGTCAGCTAACTCCACACCAAATTTTATTAAAATCCATTCAGTAGTTTTTACGTGAAAGAGTAACAAACATCCTCACAAACTTTTGCGTTTTTATTATAAACTAGCTTCTGCCCGCGACTTCGTACGCGGATCCTATTGCTTATGCCAGCGACAACGGGGTCGTCAAAATCGAAGATCTGTAACGTCTGACGTCGAATTGTAAAAACCCGGGGACGGCAAAACAATGGAATGCGCGAGACGATCCAAGACGTTCCAGATTTTTTTATTTTTGTTGGTCAACAGGAAATGCCATCAGACTTAACAACTTTTGCTAAGACGCCATTTTTATTATGTATATGCTATATTGTCGCTGGGCTTTAGAGTTCCACTGCAGGTGCTCCAGATCTTCAAATTTAGTTTCACAGCAGAAAACACTCTTCACGTGGAATAGTTTTAGCAATGGCACCATTTTTATATCTCTTTTACTTTAGGTGTTCCATTTTCCAAAATAAATTATAGCCTATATGTTGCGTGACGTTCACGCTCAGCGGTCAGTCGCGCATCTCCTTCCCCCACTTATCTCTAGAGTAGATGCGTATTTACCTACGCTGAAAACTCATGCTGAATAATGTCCCAAAAAATAAAATAAGAGAAAAAATACTTTCTTAAAAATTTTTCATAAACAATCCCGCCATTTGTGATGACATGGCAGCAGACAAATGACACATTGAAGACTTTTTTTTTAATTTGTTGACATTTGACAAGCCGGTAAACCAAAAACCCTGAATAATGTCCCAAAAAATAAAATAACAGAAAAAATACTTTCTTAAAAATTTTTCATAAACAATCCCGCCGTTTGTGATGACATGACAGCAGACAAATGACACATTGAAGACTTTTTTTTAATTTGTTGACATTTGACAAGCCGGTAAACCATCAACTTTGTCCTTTCTAGCACCACACATTATGACCACATAAATGCCGTAGGTATAACTCAAGATGCTTCAACTGACTTCAACCATGGGAATCGACCCAAATGCGACCATCCAGCAATTTCAATGAAAACACAATTTTAATTAATTCTATGTATATTGCAGAACGAAAATTGCTGGGGTAGCTAGTTTAACATAAATGATATTTAAAGTGCCTCCACTCCGAGCAGGTTTGCTCTTGCGATTCTCCACTCTAGTCGGCCAATTAAGGCAAGAAAGCTCCGTTCCTCGACAGAGTTATTATTATTATTTCAGTCTATTACTACATGACAACCAGCTAATCAACTTTTAGTGTGGCGATTAATGCTCATTTAAACTCTTCTATATGAGAAGAAGCCTTTTTCCTGCTGCTTTTGGCTATGGTGTTGACCCCGAGGTTCTCGAGGTCTCCTTCTCAACTTTTCTCAATAATCTCCCCTCAGATAAAAATGGAATCCTTCCTCGAGGATCTAAACAACATTCTGAGTTCGGGCGACGTGCCGAACATATACGAAGCTGAAGACCTGGACAAGATCTACCAGGCGGTGCGCCACGCCGTGATGGAGATGAGCCTGCAGGCCACCAAGACCAACCTGTTCGCGTGCTACCAGCGCCGCGTGCGCAGCAACATGCACATTGTTGTCGTTATGAGCCCCATTGGAGAGGTGAACAAACTTTGATCTGTATGTAAATAGAGCTAAGCTTGTGTTTTCAACGCTGTCATTCAGATGTACGACCTATTAAGTGCCCTTGCGTTTAACGTACGTAAAAAACGTTCAATATCACATTGGTTATGTTGGACCAAAACTACGCTTTTATACAGTTTAAAGTTATAACTGGTAAGGACATAATAGAAAATTCTCTTTATCTTCATTTGTAACTGGTTACAAAACACAGTTACATAAGTGACCGAAAGGTACTATTTAGCTTTGACAGAAATATCTCTCAGGCATGCCTGTTTTCTCACGATGTTTCCTTCATGGTTTTCGAAGTAAGTGATAATTATAATATTCGCACATAAATCTGAAAAGTCAGACAAGTGTGCCTTAAGCTCGAATTCAAAACCTATGATTTGGCATTCCGCCACACTGCTACCCTATCACTACCCACGAGAGCCCTAATTCCTAACTATTAGAAAGAAAGAAAGAAAGAAAATACATTTATTGGCAACAGCTGGATACACGCACAGTAAAAACACAATAACACAAAAAAAGAGACAAAAAATGGCATGTCTCACGGCTGCGCCAAAAGGTTCATTTCAGCGGTAATGCCAGACAGATGCTGACATGCTGCCTGACGCTGATTTTCAAATGAATTTTTATTAAGGAATTATTCGTTCTCCTGCAGATATTCCGCGCCCGCCTGCGCCAGTTCCCGTCGCTGGTGAACTGCTGCACCATCGACTGGTTCAGCGAGTGGCCCAAAACCGCGCTGGAATCCGTCGCTCACCACTTCTTCGAGGTCATGGGGGAGCTCACCACGACATCCGATGAAATTCTTGATGCTATGGTGGTTAGTCGCCTGTACATGTTTTTCACACCAAATTCCACGCTAATAGAGGTCCCACTGGATTAGAAAAGGCTACGAATGGCTTCTGCAGCTGAATAAGTTCAGTTTTCTTAAATTTTCTAATGAGCGGAACTTAACCTTTTTAACTTTTTCTTTCAATGAATCTTCTCCTGACAATAACGAACACAACAAAAAAACAATTAGCGAAATTGGTGCAGCCGTTTTTGCGTGATTTTTTATACATATTGATTATTATCTTTGTCACCAGTCCGTATGTTGCTTTGTGCACCAATCGGTGGTGGAGGCGAGCGATCGCTTCAAGGAGCAGCTCAACCGCATCAACTACGTCACGCCGATGTCTTACATGGGTATGTTGGGCGCTTACGCAGAGATGTTCCGCAAGAAGCAGAAGGCCATACTCACAGAGTCCAACGCACTTAAAACAGGTCAGTTTCATATTGAACAGACGCCAGTACATCAAGCTATACCAAACAGTACAAGTTTTTACGAAAAAACAACCTTTATTCTGGGACAGTCGGGTCAAAACCACCAATATCACTTTGCCTGACATGGGAGCCGAACATATTGAACTCATACACGCGATTCTTGCCTTTCCAGGGTTAAACAAGTTGAACCAGACAGAGGTGGAAGTGAAGGAGCTTCAGATAGAGTTGGCGGAGCTTAAACCGCTGATGGAGAAAGCGGCTGAGGAGACCAGGCAGGTCATACAGCAGATCGCCACTGACACGGTAAGTACTTACATTTAGTTCTTAAAGTCCGTTTTTTAAATAGAGATGACACACAATGGACTTTGACACAATTACCAAAATGACATTATGATTTGACATTTTGAATGTTGCATGTTAATTCCATTTCAGTTGGCAAAAATATTTTTCAATATTTAAGGTTAATAGAAATAGTACAGAAGATATTATCCTTGAATTCAGAAGAGTCCGAGGAACTTAACATAAGTCAGAAGAAAACCAATTTGATAAAATAAATCAGACTTGATAGACATCCCTTTAAAGGTGGCAACATATTTTTGGAGTTTGACATTTGCACTCTTGTCATATTACTATCTGGAATTAAAAAAAAAACAGATATAATCTGTCTGTCTGTTTTTTACGGCGCTTAAACAGCGTATGTTTATCTGCGTTTGTTTCTGACTCTAACAGTAAAGTTAGTGTCAGCAATATTAGGATGGTCAGATAGTTCGAAATGATTTAAACAACTGTAATATGTTCTATAATGTTCACCTTGTGTTCTTATTTAATTTCAGGCGATAGCCGAAGAGGCTCGTGAGAGAGTAGAAAAGGAGACCGTAATGGCGGAAAAGATGGCCGCCATCAACGCTGCCATGGCCGAAGATGCCATGAGAGATTTAGGTAGGCCAATTTAATTTACATCTTCTAGCACTTCGCTCCCGACTTAGTTCGCGAGACCCCCCCCACACCCTCCCTCCCACCCCTCCACCCCTCTACGTTTTGAAAATAAAATATAGCCTATGACACTTTATTTGACTTTCACTTTTTTTTTTTTTTTTGAGGAGTTTTAGGTACAGGATGTACCTAAAGTTCCTCTTGATAGAAAAGCTCGGATCATTCGATCAGAGAGGTGTTGTGTCTAGTGGGCTACTACCTGCCCGACGGTGGTTGTTAGAAGATCTTGTTGTGTCCAATCGCGCGGATAACCTTAACATCGCGATGTAGGATGTCAGTCGTTTGTTCGTATTTGGCGAGATAGATGGCGCTAAATGTCGATGTCGATTTGATGCGCGCACAAGCATTTTGTGGCATCATCTGCCTAGCCTTTTCCCAACTATGTTGGGGTCGACGTAGTTCAACTGAATGCAGCTGAATACCAGTGTTTTGTAAGGAGCGGCAATTGATTTTTGCGTGTACGGTTTGTTTAATTTTAAAGATATTATTATTGTTATTTTTTAAATATGCTTATACATAAACTGAGTAACCAACCCGACCCGTCCTGAGTAACTGTGCTCGATTGTTGGCAACAGACTCGCCCCCTATTACAGGGGATGTAGGTGTACTTTAGGTACAGACGCCAGCACATCAAGTTACCACAATGTGTCAAATTTTCCTAATTGAATATGAACCTTATTCCGTTTGACATAAAGTTGAAAAACGATCAAAGAAATTTCATCTCTCTCTAACCCTTCGGGGATTATAGGCGTGACGTTATGTTTTATGTTTTAAACTGTGTAATCAGACATCATGCATGTCTGATTACACAGTTTGAATGGGCTGCTTGATTTTTTTTTTAGTTATCACATCTATTCAAAAAGAGCTAGTTTATTCCTCGTAAACGGGGACCAAAATTGATTTGAATTTAGAATATGGATATTGTTAGTAAATGTTTCAATCAGCAAAGAGGTGAATCACAAACCATGCGGGAACAATGTATTGAATATGTGACTGGCTGAAAAACTGCGAGCGCGCCAAATTTTAAAAAAGTTGATGTAAAATAAACAACACGCGAAAGGGGAATGCCCATCGGCCACACAAAAAAATGCCTGAAATGAACAACAATGAAATATGCGCCAAATTGCACTATAAATCGTAGGGAACCCATGACAATTTCAATAATTATCAAAAAACTTGGTAGAAGCCAGTTCCAAACATTTTTTCTAAAATATAGGTTAAGTCAAGGTTAAGGATACTACGTACTTCATCATTTTGCACTGATATGAGATTACATCTCATCGTTGCAATATCGAGGTAGCAATGAATACAGTGCCTGTATGTTTCTATCCATTCTTAAATGTACACGGTGCACAAGTCCAAAACAACAGAGTCGTATCCGTCGTCAAAAAGCCGAGTTGACGTTTAGGCGGGTCTAATCTAAGTCGTGTTCAAAAATGGGTAACGTGTGCAGAAGTAAAATCAAAATCCTTAAAAAATAGCCACGGTCGTCGTTATAATATAATATCCTGAATTTACTCGAGCCGCAAACGCAAAAATCCGTAAAACCATGAATCGAAAAAATTAAAATGCATTCATGTCAAATTGTCAATAAGGCAAAGGACATGTGATGCATACAGCCTACGATACGATTTATAATTCGAGTTTTTTTATTTTGATAAATATTCATACGCTTATACTATTTTAATTATATTTACGGTAATAATAGGTCGAATAATATTAAATGAATGATAACTATGCAATAATTTCATAAAATAGTTCGTAAAGGATTATTTGACGATATCTGTTTAGGCTGAATGTCGATTACCTACTCATGTCAAATAAACACTGACCGCCATTATAAATTAAGAATGACTATGACGGATATCAAAATAAATATTTTAATTACCGTAATATTTTCACCCTAGGTAAACAAACTTGAGATACATTTCGTTATATATATTTTATTCTTGATAGAATTAAGGACTATTAGTAGTTTCTGTCTATTTCAGGCATTTTTTGGGCGTTTTCCTTAAATGCATTCTGCTTGTTACGATACACTTCCATAATTGTTCAAATATAAACATCAGCCTCTAATTATTTATATTTCATGTCTTATGGTTCTGAATTGTACGTAAATAAATTCTTGTTCATAAGTTGCACTTACTTATTTTCTCATAGAGAGTGATAAAAAGTAGTGTGTCCACCTCGGGAGCAAACACTATTTTAAGCTCGAGTGACATACTTTTAATCCCTTGTTGCGCTCAGGATTAAAAAAACACTCTCGCCTTTAAAATAGTTGTTTGCTCCCTAGATAAACAATCTACTATGACACATGTTTTTCTTTTTTCACGTAAGTAATCAAAAAATAACGGCGATACCTACATCCAGTTGAAATTTCGCAAGATGTCACTAGTCAGTACAGTTTATACTAGATAATTACGTTACAAACCCTCTCTCCTCAATTATAATGCATGTGCTTAATATAAGCAGTTTTCCATCTATTTATATTCCATATATTTTTTATAATCTAACTTATGGACTAATTATATGTTGATGTTCATATTCTGTTCAAACACGCTATTAACAGGTGTTGATCTGAGCGTCCATGTTTTGCCAATAACTGCGTACTAATGTTGTAGGTTTTATTCACAAATGTTTGTATAATGAGCACGATCATTTGTTGTTTGTGTTTGGGTGTAATTTATCTATAATATGTATTTAGAAATATATAAGTTCGTTTATCAGCTGTTTAGTACCCATAACACAAGCTCTCAAGCTTAACTTGGGACTAAATGGTGTTGTGTAAAAAGTTGTGGAATATTTATTTATTTCTTTTTTATCTATTCACAAAATTCCGACATCAATTAATTTTACCATTTATTTGATGTCCTTTTTTGTGAAACTTGCAGAGGAAGCGCTGCCAGCGCTGCGAGCCGCGGAGAAAGCGCTTCAGGAGCTGAACCGTAACGACGTGGTGGAGGTGAAGGCGATGAAGAAGCCCCCGGCCGGCGTCGTGCTCGTCATCGAGTCGCTCTGTGTCGTGTTTGATATCAAGCCAGTCAAGGTATTTTCAACTTGCTTAAGTAGGTATTCTACATTCTTCGAACCTAATAATATGACAAGGCTGACTCAGAGATAAAAACAGAAAAACATACGATATGATTTTAATAAATTCAAATCCCTCCAAAAACATTTCATGTAAAAAGTTGCCAAGACGACCACATAAGGTTTGCCCAGTGAATAAGATATCAGATCTCACGTAGAGCCAAGCTTCTGAATCTACACGGCCTAACTCTACCGACCCTAACTTCACAAATTCTACATATCAGTAAAAATGTATGGCTTCGCCGTTTCACTACCTTCGTGGAGGTGAAGCGAATATTTAGTTTCTGAAGTAAGTAACGAAAGAACCAAGCCGAAACACTTCGAGAAAAGCTAGGTAGTGCCCTTGTGCTTCGCTTGGCTCGTCTTGGCGGGGCTCGGTAGTGCCCCCAGATTTAATATTTTTCATGCCGTAAGGTAAAGTGTACCGGGACAAGAACCAAATATTCTAACCTTCATTTAGTTACATTATTTCATTTTAGTTGAAAATTGTAGTGTCAATGATAAAAATCTCAAAGAAGCAGGGAGGAACAATGCATGGACACGTTCTTCGTTACACTTTTTTTCTTCTAAATTTGAAATAAAACAATTTGAATAAAATTGATTTTTAAAATAAAATGTTCTGCATTCCTGCTTCTACAAACCTCCTTTTTCTAATGCTATTATGAATAGGGTATAGGTGGGTATAAAGAGTGGTTTTCTATCAGACCGTATATTGACTAAACTTTATTTTACAGGAGCAAGGTGCAAATTATGGTGAAAAAATCCTGAACTACTGGAAGCCAGGGTCCCTCATGTTGTCAGACCCCACTGCTTTCTTAGACTCCCTGCTTAAATTTGATAAGGAGTCCATCACAGAAGAAATGGTCAAGAAACTCAAGCGGTTCATCGTAAACCCAGATTATGATCCTGTTAAGATTGTGAAGGTAGTTTCTTTTTCAGTTTTTAGTTTCTTAACACTAGCCGTCACACGGTTTCATCCGTAGTTCCCGTTCCCTTGGGAATACCGGGATAAAAAGTAGCCTATGTCACTCGGGGATAGTGTAGCTTCCCAACGGTGAAAGAATTCAAATCGGTCCAGTAGTTTCGGAGCCTATTTAATGTAAACAAACAAACAAACAATTAAACCTTTCCTCTTTACAATCCTACTAAAATTATAAACGCGAAAGTTTGTGAGGATAGATGGATGGATGTTTGTTACTCTTTCACGTAAAAACAACTGAATAGATTTTAATAAAATTTGGTGTGGAGTTAGCTCGACAAATTCTACATATCAGTAAAAATGTATGGATTGGCTGTTTCGTTACTTACCTCAGAAACTAAATATTCGCATTACCTCCACGACGCGCGACGGTAGCGAAGCGGCGAAGCAATACATTTTTACTGATATGTGGAATTTGTGAAGTTAGGTTCATTAGAGTTAGGCCGTGTAGATTCAGAAGCTTGGCTCTACATGAGATCTGATGGGCAAACCTTTGATGGTCGTCTTGGCAAAATTTTACATGAAATGTTTTTGGTGGGATGTTACATATAGGTACAAGAACATACATATTTTTAGTAAGATGACAACAAATAGACCCAAAACAATAACTACTACTACTTTTTATTTAGCGAGTCTCTAATGTGCTCTTCAAACATTTTGTGTTAGTGCGAATTAGAATGACAATATATATACATATAACCTAACCTTACTTACCATACCTACCCTATAGCTAACCTAACTACCTAACCTAACTACCTTACTTATGAAATATACAAAATACATAATTTTATACTGAACTACAACTATTACAAATTATATTCGTGGACTAACGCTATAGGAAACAACTTTACCAAAGTGTACAGATAACACAAGCATACAAACATTACAATTTTATTGTCTTACTAGCCGTTGCCAGCGGCTTCGTCCGCTACAACTCGAAAAATATCCCACGGGAAGATATAATCGGGATAAAAACTATCCTTTGTGTTAATCTAGGTTATAATCTATCTGTGTACTAAATTTTATCCAAATCCGTTCAGTAGTTTGTGCGTGAAAGAGTAACAAACATCCATCCATCCAAAAAAACTTTCATGATTTTAGTATTAGTAAGATCTTGTGAACTGGTTTTTTTTTCAGGTGTCGAAAGCTTGCCAATCGCTTTGCATGTGGGTGCATGCAATGTACAAGTTCTACCACGTGAACAAGGCCGTCGCGCCCAAGAAGGATGCCCTGTCTAAGGCCACCAGAGATCTGCAGATTGTTGAAGGTATACTGTTTATGTTGAAACTAGAATAGGTCTTTATTTGCAAAGAATGTAGGTTCAGACGCCAGCACATCAAGAATAGAATAGAATATCTGGGGGCACGGGAGTGCCCCCGCCAAGACGAGCCAAGCGAAGCGCAAGGGCACTACCTACCTTTTCTCGAAGTGTTTCGTCGTTTTTTTAAACCCTCATAGAGTTGGTTTCCGATGTACCAGAGAGTTTATATTCTCAGGATATGATGTCATTAATAGACTTATTAAACATATAAAGTCTCAATTGAATAGCTCTAATACTTTAGATTTTATTGATATCTAAAATACACCGATTTCGTCACTGACACACCAATGATCATCAAAATGTTTGGGTACTTCCTGAAGTGCTAGAGAGCTGAAATTTGGTATGTAATCTGAGTTTAGTATACAACCAACAAAAAAAATCATAAACTCATTACTTTCGCCCCCCCATCCCCTAAAATGGGGGGGTGGAAGTTTGTATGAGATAATATAACCGCTTAAGAGCGAAATATCGCCCTGATTTATCGCTTATGGTAATCAGTAAACCACCAAAGAAAAAAGGCACAGACGGTCCTCCAAAAACGCCCCACCCTTTGCCACTTCCTAGTGTTTTTGCTGGGAAGAAGAAGTGGCGGAACAAACTCCCCAGCAACCGTAGCCAGCTCCCAGAAAACCGGCACTACTGATGTGCAAGAAATACAGCTCAAAAATAATAAAATATTGTAAGACTGCCTAGCAACTAACAAAAAGAACTGAAATCCCACCAAAACATTTCATGTAAAATGTTGCCAAAACGACCACATAAGGTTTGCCATGTGAAAAAGATATCAGATCTCATGGAGAGCCAAACTTCTGAATCTACACGGCCAAACCTACCGACCCTAACTTCACAAATTCTACATATCAGTTTAAATGTATAGCTATTTTTCTTATGCTTTTATTATTTTATAAAATTTGTTTTTAACCATACAACGTTTGAGTCTATACATTAAAAATTAGAAAAGAGAAACAAACAAAAATAGGCTAAAAATAAAAAGTAAAAATAAGATATTTGATGGTGAAAATATCATAATTGTAAGAAACCATTTAAATAATATTAATTGCGGTCATTTAAGAATTTCGATATGGTGTAGTAACATTTGGTAACATTTGGTTTTCAACCTACCCCAATGTGTCTTCAACTTTATCCAAATCGGAATAAGGTTCATGTTCAATTGGGAAAATTTGACAGTTGGGGTAGATTGATGTGCTGGTGGCGTCTATACATAAAACTTGTTAAATTTTATAATAGGATTCGTATTCAGACGCCAGCACATCAAGTTACCACAAATTGTCATATTTTCCCAATTGATCATTTTTGTATGTTACGAATAAACTTAAAAACTACTAGACTGAACTAATTTTTTGCCGTTTGGAAGATACAGTATCCACAAGTGACATAGGCTACGTTTTATTCCTGTACGCACGAGATCGGGTACAACGCGGGTGAAATCACGTGATTTCTGCTAGTTGGTAATAAAGTTGACAATTGCTCAGCCGCAGCCGCTGCAGAGCCGTGCTGGCTTTCTTTTTACACTGTTCTATTTGTATTGTATTTTTAAAATAATTATCTCCTTTTTTAATAATGATCTTGCCCATTCATCTCCATACAAAACAAATTTTAGGAATGTCTAATGTCTACTACACATTCCTTAATTCACTCAATCTTCATTCAATGTTATTTTTATAATCTATGTTCCGGCTATTCACTTCATACATTCAATACATTCATTCATCATCTTGCAACTAGCTCCGGCGCACCGAAATGTTTAAATAAGTTATAATATTTGTAAAGGTTTTATTAAACCAGTAAACCGAAAATATCTTTGTTTGATTTATCGCAAACATCTAACTATAAATCATTGTCTGACGTTCAAAAGTGTTTTTAATGGTTAAATTGAAACAAAAGATTTGACTTGTATGTCATGCATATATTTTTTTTGTTTTCGTACAGCAATGCTGGCGGCTGCGAAAGCCAAGATGCAAGCCTTGCTGGAGGGCATCGCCAAGCTGCACGCGTACCTCGTGGAGAAGGAGGAGGAACGCAAGCGGATGGAGGAGGACATCAACCAGTGTCTCGCGAGGATGGACCGCGCCAACAGGTCACTGAGAATAATCTGTTTTAAGCTCTTTTCAGACTACGCTATATTCTAGTGGTAATTGTATAAGTAATATAGAATTATTACGTACATACATACATTCATACATACATAAACTCACGCCTTTTCCCCATGGGGGTAGGCAGAAACTACAGAGCGCCATATGCTACGATTCTTACATACTTCTTTTGCTTCGTTTACATTCATACATGTTGTCATACACATACGCCGGTTGCGAGTACTACGCACCTGACCCTTCTGAAGAACCTCAACAATAAGATCTATGTATGTCCTTCTAGGGCGTCACCTCCCGACGTTCCCACTTACATCTGCCTTGTAAATACCTTTCGTTAGTCGCCTTTCATCCATCCTTTCAACGTGACCAAACCATCTAAGCATACTCTTTTCAATTTTTGTTACTACATCTTCATAGAATTATTCTCATCTGAAATATCTCAATAGCAGCCCGGAGTGCGAATTCGTGCATAAATGGGTTCATAAAAACAATGGGTTAAAAAGGCGGTGGTCACTTCGAGCACCTACTAAAGTAAATTAAAACAATGCATTTTATTCATTTTAGACATCATGTTTCATACAGACATTTACTACTTAAGACCTACACAATCGATATCTAAATAGAAATAGTGTAGGTTTTTTTTAAAAAATTACTGGGTTCGATTCCCGAACGGAGTACAGATGTTTTTTAAAATGTATGAATGCAGTTTCTCTTTTTATTAAAATCGATGACATGGTTCCTCAGAACAGATATTCGTATGTCTTATAGTTTCAGACTTTCCCATACTGACCCATTTGAATGAGACAACCTGTATAATATATTCAACATGAGACCGGTAAGGTAAGATAGGGTAATGTTAGTAAAATATAGTACAGCCAACTGTGAACGTTTCCAGAATATATGGTGTGCGATATTGTTGTGCTATGAACTGTGTGCTATTATATTATAGCATAGTCTGAAAAGAGCTTTATAGTATGTTTTGACGCTAACGTATGTTTTGTTTGGTGTGACCGGCAAACTGCTAACTCATAGGTCTCGAGGTCGAACCTAAAACCTTTGATTTTTTTGGAATCATGTGCGTATTGTTTAACATCGTGAGGAAACCGGCATGCCTGAGAGATATTTCTCGAGGGCATGTGATGCCAAGTCGTAGGCCCATGGGCGGCATTAAACTCTGATACCAGGTTAGTTGCTAACCACACGATAAGAAGAAAATAGGATATAATAAAGAACTTTTATAAAAAGTTTACAATTTTGTTTCAGGTTACTAAACGGCTTGTCCAGTGAACGCGTGAGGTGGATTAAAACTATCGCGGATTTGGACGTCGCCTTGATCAATCTGATCGGGGATATACTTCTTAGTGCTTGTGAGTTTTTTAAATACTTATACTTCGAATACTAGGTTAAGTTAGGTTTATCGGGCACGGTGGTGTCCTTCTGCGAAACGGTCATCTCGCAGAAGGAGGCTGCGGAAAGGGAGAGGGAGATTACTTCCACTCACCCTGCCCGCAGCAGACGCACCGGGCGCAGGCGGAGGGCGGACAACGCCCTCTTCCAGCCCCCCTAAATGGGTCCAGGGCGACGGACGCGGGGATGTCCGCCGCCCCCACGTACATGGACCCGAGGTGGCGGCGCGTCGTGTTCACGCGCGCCCCTCTTAGACGCGGAAGTATCTTCTGTTCCCGTGACCCCCGGCGCAGGTGTGAAAAGGAACACGGGGTGGTTTTTAATCAGTAAGAGTCTGACAGACCCCTCCGCCTCCCCGGGCGGGGGACATCCGTGAGGATTTTCCACCCCTCAAAAAAATAAAAAAGGTTTATCGGGCAGGACACCTGCCTGATAAACCTAACCAACTCCACGATTTAGTGCGTATTTTACGTACTTTGAATGCTATCAGAAATAATGTCGATTTTAATAGACCGAATCGAGGTCAGATCATAAAAATATCTTTTCCGAGGATGCCTAAAAGTTATATATGTATATATATATATATATATACATACATACATACATACATAAACTCACGCCTTTTTCCCATGGGGGTAGGCAGAAACTACAGAGCGCCATATGCTACGATTCTTACATACTTCTTTTGCTTCGTTTACATTCATACATGTTGTCACACACACACGCCGGTTGCGAGTACTACGCACCTGACCTTTCTGAAGAACCTCACCAATAAGGTCTTTGTATGTCCTTCTAGGGCGTCCCCTCCCGGCGTTCCCACTTACATCTGCCTTGTAAATACCTTTCGTTAGTCGCCTTTCATCCATCCTTTCAACGTGACCAAACCATCTAAGCATACTCTTTTCAATTTTTGTTACTACATCTTCTTTTAAACCACAGCGTTGCTTTATATCATCATTCCTCAATCTGTCATTAATTGTTACACCACACATACTTCGCAAGGAACGCATTTCTACAGCATTTATTCTACTTTCATGTCTCTTTTGCCACACCCAACATTCACTTCCATACGTTAGTGTAGGCACCAGCACACCATTGTGAACAGCCAGTCGTGCCTTTTCGGACATAGACTGGCTGGTCACAACGCCATGTACAGCGCCATTCACTTTATTTCCTGCATTTACTCTCCTTTCCACATCCGCATCAATCTTTCCATCCCTTGTAAACAGACTTCCCAGATATACAAAGTCATTCACTTGTTCTACACTCATATCGTTTATTTTCACATTGCACAACGACACGTTTTCGTCTCTTTCAAACACCATTACTTTCGTCTTATTCACATTAATGTTCATCCCTTTCATTTTATATGCTTCATTCATCTTGGTCACCATGTCTTGCAACTGTTCCGCTGACGATGCAAGAAGAACTTGATCGTCTGCGTAGAGGAGGCATTTGACAGGCAACTCATTCATCCTCAATCCACACTCACTCTCTTTTAAATCTGTCAGACAACTATCCATGTATAAGTTGAACAGCCAAGGTGACGCTACACAGCCCTGTCTAACTCCCCTAGAGATGTTAAACCAGTCTGTGTATGCCCCGTTTATCCTGACACAGGCACTGGAATCCCTATATAAAGATTTCAGTGCCCGTACCAAGCACCAGTCCACACCATACATGGATAGTGTCGACCACAGCTCATCCCTCCACACACTATCATAGGCCTTCTCCAAGTCAACGAAAGCACAGTAAACTTTCTTGTGCTTAGCCAGATATTTTTCGGCTATGCACCTCAAGGAGAAGATCTGATCCATACATCCCATTCCCTCTCTAAACCCTGCCTGCACGTCCCATATATATATATAATAAATGATCGTGCTCATCACACAAATATTTGTCCTGGGTGGGAATCGAACCCACGACCTCCAGCATAGCAGCAAGGGCCACTCGACCAGTGAACCACCAATAACCCCGTATAATATTTTATTCCCAGGCGCTGTGGGGTATATAACGCCCTTTACAGATCAATTTAGAAGAGACCTTCTTACTAAATGGATTGCACATATGGAGGTAATTATAATAATAAATACTGAACGCCGAGCAGAAAAAAATTCGTACGTTGACCTATTATTACCTGTCTCTGTCACTCCCGCGTAAATATAATGCGTCTCGCTCGCACAGATGCAATGGCCGCCAATGCAATGTTTGTGACCAGACCAGACTTTCTGCTTCGCGACTGAGGTATAGCAACCAGTTTTCGACGTTATTGCTAAGAGTATAAAGCTGTATACGCACTATGCGGCTGCCCGCACGTTACGGTTGCGTATGCGGCTGCCCGTGATATACGCCCGATATTAATATTCTATCTCAATCCAAATCCCGATCCTTTGTTTTTGACGGCTGCTTCTGATTGGACATCTTTAAGACGCGGATAGGCGAATTCGGTCGTTGATTGGTTACAGACAAAGATCGGGATCAAGATAGCAACCGAGATAGATTATTAATATCCAGCGATAGCAACGTATAGCAACCGTCTCCAGGTGGCCGGAGCGGTCTGCGGGTAGCCGCATCGCAGTGCGCATAGAAATGAATATTACGTACATAATTGTGCTTGCGGCCAGTCCGGCTGCCCGCATGCGGGTAGCCGCATAGTGCGTATGAGCTTTAAGAGCAACCTACTGGACGAAAATGTATGGAACAGCTGTTTTTTTTCTTGATATTCGAGTTAGTCACATCACATTCCTGGTTAGCACACCTTGTGAAGATTTTTAAACTGATATAAAAATACCCTTCAGAAAATCTCAATAGGTATAGCTTTGTCCAACCTGTGGCCTTATGCTCAGCAGTAGCCTTTGCGTCTACTAAACCAACAAGAGTAACTGAGAATAATAATAAACCATGGTTGTCGTCCTCAGGAGGTGAAAGTGCCCCACACGCCACACGCCACGCCGCTGACTACACTGGGTGACGCCGTGCAGATCAGGTAACTGCCACAGTTTTCATAGGTTGCATGCTTCATTTTACATTGTGGTAGTGTAAAGTTTGTTGTTGTCGAAATCTTGTATAAATGTTCAATCGCGCGGATAACTTTAACATCGCAATGTAGGATGTCAGTTTATCTGTTCAAAGTACCTATGTGGCTAGATAGATGTCGCTGCTGATATGTATTATAATTTTGAAGTCAGAGCATATTTTTAACATAACAAATTATTTCTTGACTATGATTGTATTTTAGTTTGGCATATCAATTATTTAATTAATGTTCTGACATTTTGAATAATCTGGAGTCTGTATCACAGATATAGATAGGCCTAGATAACGCAAGGAGGATCTGTATGAAAACCCAGCGTGCCATTTTTTGACTGTACGAAATGCTTGTTTTTTCTCAAATTTGGTATCACCAGGTATTACTGAGGGTATTAGATTAAAAACAATTGTTTTTTAAATAAATTACGCATAATATTAATCACAAAATGACTTACCGATGGAAGGAACCGGAGCGCGACAGTGGCCACTTACGATTTTTGTTCGTAAGCTAGGCGCGCGAAGTTACACTCGAAGTAGTTGCTCTTGCGTTATCTAGTTCTATCTATATCTGTGGTCTGAATCTAAATTACTGAATTAAACTAAGCTACATACTCAATTTCATTAATTAATTTGGTGTTATTCTTGTAATGTTTCTTTAATATTTCTACACCTGTAATAGTAGTATGTGTGATTCTATGTTTAACACAACTGTTTTCGGGCCCATTCCGCCTGAGCCGTATTTATACGACAAAAAAAATGTTAGTCCGATTTAATTTCTTGGTTCTACTTTACATTCTTCCCAAAAATAAGCTATTCAGGCAACATGATAAATGCATTGACGATTTATATGTTAGGGGCTGGGGGCACGACAATCGATATAAAACCAGGCGGTTAAAAGGTTAATTTAAGATTTAAATGTACCATATACTTGGAAATAAACATATCTTTTTACTATATTCAGGACATGGCAGATGTACGGTCTACCTCGAGACCCAATGTCCGTGGAGTCGGCAGTGCTGATGGTGAACTCTCGCAGGTGGCCGCTTATCATCGACCCACAGACGCAGGCCAACAAGTGGATCAGGGCCATGGTAAATAGATCTTTGTTTACTTTCTATTAGTAAATTAATGACCAAAATGTGGTTTTACATATTTTTTTTTTCATTTGTATTATAAAGAACAAAATTCTTAATAATTAATTACGATCTAGCCTAAAAGACTAATAATCAATTTACTTCTAACTTAATATTGTATATTACGTAATTGATTGTTTTAAAAACTAAGAATAGTGTCTATTTGCACTTTAACTCAAGTTCGTAGCACTTTCTTAGAGTCTGATTAATTTATGAAAAACACTATGTTCATGTGTTAAATGTACCTATAGCACAACATTGTTACTATTATTCATTCACTTTTACACTACACTAAATCAAAAGGTTTAGTTCTTTTTAGCCTACGCACTAAATCTGTGTTGTCCAGCAGCTGTATAGCCTCAACATTCACGTGTCGATGTAGTCTGTGTTCGTGAGCTTCAGCAAATTTTTGGATAGTAGTGGTGACGATTTCCATTTTAAGGTCACGGTGAAGGTTTTCATTTCTTATGTACCAGGGTGCATTGTCAGGTTTTACACATGTTTTGAAAATAATAGGGTACCTAGGTATGATATAATAACAAATGATTTAATAAAAAAGTAAGTATGGAGTTTGTTGCACATTCTTCTCCATATGCAACTACCTTTTGGAATGGGCAATTAGAATCATTGTCTTCAGTCATTTATGGTTCAAGTCTGACGTTCAAAAGTGCTTTTTAATGGTAAGTCTTATTGAAATATTTCGGTTGTCTTTTCATTTTTAATAAAGACATTCAATACCTATAGACCGGACATCATGAACAAAATGTTCATACGAAACTTGTGTCCTGCTGGACACAAGTCTATGAGTTTTTTTAGTACGCCTCGCTGCCGCTCCAATATTGATACATTATTCTAGATGGCGTTACTGAGACATGGGATCAAAGTTTTTCTATGACATTTCCTCGCATGTCCGCTCTATAGTATTTTAATTCTCTTTGATTTTTAACCACTGATTAACTGTTCATTAAAGATTTGTTCAATATGCCATACTCACTATCTAACATAACCCAATGATTGTTCTGACAAAGGAACTGTTGATTTTTTAATGTTTTTCGTATATATAATTAATTCAGGGTAAACTGGAAGGCTTGGTAGTATGCAAGCCGAACGACAGAGACCTACTGCGAAACTTTGAGTCTGCGCTGAGGTTCGGAAAACCGATCCTGTTGGAGAACGTTGGACAAGAACTGGACCCTGCTCTGGATCCCGTTTTAAAGGTACGTCATAGCATATTAATTCCGTAAAATTAATAATTAAACCTACATAATTTTGTATAAACCTTGTAAAGTCTATATGTTCTCTACCTGCATTACGTAAAGGTAGGATGGTCGGAAATGCCTACGGCAATAAGTCCACCTTAATACAGTTTTTTTACTTTTGCATAAAGTAATGAATAATTGAATATTAAGATAAAATAGCTTGTGGGATTTAATCGGGTATTTTATTTTGTTTGTTATATAAAAGCGATTATAAATCTAATCTTTGACCCCAGGAGACAACTGGACCATTCTCAAAAAAATGAGATCTTTTTTCAGTAATATTAAATCTTTGTTAATTTTGGTTATACTGGAAATCACATCATAAATACACAATTTTTTTATACCAAATATCTTCAAAATCTATTTTATCACTTCCAGCGCCAATATTTCCGTCAAGCTGGTCAGCTGGTGCTGAAATTAGGCGACTCCTTAATCCCGTTCATGGCCGGCTTTAAGCTGTACATTACTACTAAACTGCCGAACCCCAAGTATAAGCCGGAGACCTCTGTCAAGGTCATGGTCGTCAACTTCGCGCTGGTGCCCAGGTAAACATTTGTTGGAATCTTGAACCTTATATAATTAATGAACTTGATCGAAAAAATTACAACACAAAAAACACATAGTTTATCTGGTATTTTATTTATTTAAATCTTCGATCAATAATTGCACTAGATACAAGATCAGGAACAAAAATACCTCGCAAAAGTGTCCACGTTTAAGACACGCATAAACAATTGCATTTCTTACTACGAATATAGAAAAATGTTTTTTAACATTATCAAGTTCAGTTCATTATAAACCTTGACACTCGAACATAAAATTTAATTACAATTGCAAAATATTTATGCCTAAGTCCTTCTGTCATCGGAGAAAAGTAAAAGGAATAAATTTGAAATGTGACTTAAAAATAAAAGCCATTATTGAGTCATTATTTGAGTCGCGCGCGCGCATCCACTAGCGGCGAGCGTGTTATGGACTGCGTACTGCGTAACGAAAATTCGCAAAAATGACGAACATTGTAAAATGTACACAGTGCAATCTAATAGTAAACGAATTACTCTCCTATGTGCAAAACAAAGTGTCTGTAATTGATGAAGACTCGTTAGTTCGTGTGTGTACGTCGGCTTTCGAGGCCAGTGAAATTAAAAGTGCAAAGTCGTTACTTTTTGAAGCGATCCCTACAGATAAGCGCAAAATAAACCGTAAAAATGCGGGCAAGGAAAAACGAGACCTGAACGACATCATCAATCTTTTTAAGTCTGCTGATCCCGACGTTATTCCAATTTTCGTAGCAAAAGATCTAGATAAATTACCCCCAGTCACGTTTGACCATCTAGACTGCACGAAGTTACTTAAAGATATGGTGTTAATGAAAAGTGAAATCGATTGCATTAAGTCATCATACGTAACACATGACGATATGAATGACCTGAAGAGAGAAATATGTCGTTTGAAGACTGATTCTTTGCCGCCTACTTCGGCTTTTAAAGTGAACACAAAACGCGGTGCGTGGCTCGACAGTGGACCCATGGGGCTGTCACACGATTGTCACACGTCAGCATCCAATGAGTCCCTAATTGAACGCAACACCAAGTCACCCTCACCAACTTATAGAGAAATGAGGGTAGATGTTTGTGTACATGAACCCGCGGCGCCTAAGTCAAACGAGTTCAAAAAATCGGTAACGAGCGAGGCGGCCTGCGCGGGCGCTAGCGGGGCCTGCGGCGACGAGGGAGGTGCGCGCCTGCCTGCTGTGCCGCGTCGTGGGACGAGTGGAACCGGTTCTACAGCGAGCTGCGAACCGGCCATGGTGACGTCACGTCAGGGCCCAGCGCAAGCGATAACACAAGTGCTTTGTCTAGCCGATAAAGTTCGCAACACACCGGCTGGCCGGCGGTATGAGGACGAAACTACAAAATCTCCTACGAGTGGTATGGAGGGTTGGCAGTATGTAGAACGGAAGAAACAACCTAAATATCGATTTGTTGGAAAGTCGGGGGTAGCTCGAGACTTAGAATGTAATTTTAAGGCGGCTGACAAGAAAATCCCGATTTTTATCACGAACGTTCATCTCGATACGAATGAGTGTGACATAATCGATTATATTCGCAATAAAACCAAAGAAGTTGTTGTCTTAGAAAAAATTAATATGAAGACGCAAAGGGGGCACAAAGCATATAAATTTTTAACATCTGAATGCAATGTGTCGTTATATTTGGACGAGCAACTATGGCCTGCGGGTATAATATTTAGACGCTTTGTTAATTTCCAACATAAAAGATCGAACAGTCCCCGGACTGTCACCGGCCTAAATGAGCAACGGAATGAATAGCGGTCTATATCGCTTTGCTACCTACAACTGCAAGAATGTGAAGCGTTCTATTGACGACGTGAGAAGTCTATGCCGTACGTGCGATATAGTGTGCCTACAAGAAACCTGGTTGTTGCCTCACGACATACCATTCATTAGCACTATAGATAGCGGTTTTGGATATACTGGGAAGTCAGCTGTGAATACGTCGACGGGCATACTGCGCGGGCGCCCGTACGGCGGAGTGGCAATATTATGGCGGCATAGTGTTTTTCCGAATGTGTTGCCGTGTGACAATCCGCGTATTTGTGCCGTTAAAATTATGACGTGTGACCGGGTATTACTAATGATAAGTATTTATATGCCGACAAATTCCGCTGATAATCTCGATCTATTTAAGGACTGTTTAAGTGAACTATGTGCTTTAGTGCTTACTCACGGAATTGAGTCGGTTTTTATCTTAGGGGATTATAACGCGGACCCTCGTGAATTGTTTTTTAAGGAATTAATAAACTATTGTGATGAGCAGTTTTTGACATGTATTGATGTAGATGTATTAGGCGTAGACTCGGATAATTATTCGTACATTAGTCAAGTATATGGTACATGTAGCTGGCTGGATCACTGCGTTGTGACGCAAGCAGCTAGGCAATGTGTAACTAGTGTACGAATAAAATATGATTCTATGGTTTCTGATCATTTACCGCTCATAATTGAGTGTAATTTAAATTTATTGACATCTAAGGTATCGCAAACGATAGAATCGGACAAAAATGTGACTTGGGGTCAGCGAAGTGTCGAGCAGATCGCGAGGTACATGTACGAGTGTAATCGATTGTTAGCACTAATTGATTTCCCAGTCGAATTTACTTGTTGTGCTGATTATTATTGTAATGATTCTGATCACGGGTATATTCTAGATAGGCTGTACTCTGACATCGTCACTGCCCTCTGCACTGTGGCAAAGGTATCAACGGAGGCGGGCCGTGGGGGGTCCAGGAGGCGTGCGAGGGGCTCACGCGTTATTGGGTGGAACAGACACGTTGCCGGGGCTCATAGGGACGCCAGGTCTAAGTTTATGGAATGGGACTTGTGCGGTAGGCCCAGGTCTGGTTCTGTCTATAATGATATGTGTGATAGCAGACGGACATTTAAATCAAGGTTGAAGTGGTGTCAAGATCACCAAGATCAAATCAGAATGGATGCCCTCGCCGATAAGCACCGTGAAGGCGATTTCCGTGGTTTTTGGCAGAGCACTGCCAAAATCAACGTCCGACCTGGAGTTCCTGCGAGCGTCGGCGGGGTGAGTGATCCTAAGGGCATTGCTAATCGTTTTAAAGAGCATTTTGCTGTCAATTTGCCGCGTGGTCCAGACGGTGAGGTGCTCAATGCTGACAGGAGTGACCAGGCTGTCGGATCAAGATTTAGTGCGAAAGAGGTAGCCAGTGTCATAAGGCACATAACTCGAGGAAAATCTCCGGGTCATGATGGACTCAGCATTGAGCACTTCCTGCATGCTGGACCTCACATCTCGCGAGTGTTGGCAATGTTTTACTCCCTGTGTGTAAGTCACTGCTACTTGCCGGATGATTTTATGAAAACCGTGGTAGTGCCTGTGGTTAAAAATAAGACGGGTGACTTAGCCGATATCAATAACTACAGGCCTATCTCTCTCGCTACCATAGCGGCTAAAGTACTTGATGGTCTGCTTAATGTACAGCTGAACAATAACGTATCTCTTCACGACAACCAGTTCGGGTTTCGTCCGCAGCTATCAACGGAGAGCGCGATACTGTGCATTAAGCACACCGTCAACTATTATACAAAGAGGAACACGCCGGTGTACGCATGCTTCCTGGACCTCTCCAGGGCTTTTGATTTAGTCCAATACGATGTCCTGTGGAGCAAGTTAAACCAGATAAACTTACCGAATGAAATTACTGGCCTATTTCGGTTCTGGTATGGGCATCAAAAGAATTGTGTGAGATGGGAGGGGGCGATGTCAGAGCAATACAAACTTGAATGCGGTGTCAGGCAGGGCGGGTTGACATCTCCTACGCTTTTCAACGTGTATATGAATGACCTGATCGTCGCGCTCAGCAACTGCCATGTCGGCTGCCATATTGATGGAGTGTCTGTGAATAATCTCAGTTATGCGGACGACATGGTGTTGCTGAGTGCGTCGGTATGTGGTCTGAGGACGTTGTTAAAGATATGTGAGGACTATGCTCGTGATCATGGTCTGCGATATAATGTGGCAAAAAGCCAGTTCATGGTTTTCGAAGTCGGTGCAGTGAGTCCCCAGAATGTTCCGTCTGTTCAACTAAACGGGACACCTCTGGAGAGAGTAAATAAATTTAAATACTTGGGACATGTACTTACGCCTGACTTAAATGACAATGAGGATATAGAGAGAGAGCGGAGGTCGCTCTCAATACGAGCCAATATGATAGCCCGCAGGTTTGCTAGGTGTTCAGGGAAGGTGAAAGTGACACTATTTAAAGCGTATTGTACATCCCTTTACACCTGCAGCCTGTGGGCTCGTTACACAAAGAAGTGCTATAGCGACCTACGCGTTCTCTATAATAATGCGTTTAGGATTGTGATGGGACTGCCTCGGTTCTGCAGCGCCTCAGGTATGTTCGCGGAGGAGCGTACTGCCTGTTTTTATTCGACTATGCGCAGGCGGAGCATATCTCTGGTGCGCAGAGTACGGGCCAGCTCCAACGCAATCCTAGCGATGATTGCTGACAGGCTGGACTGCCCCTATATGCTACATTGCTGCAGCAGGCATGTTCCGGTAAGGCCGTTTGTCAGGCGTTATTGACCTTTGTGTGTGTTTTTATATGTATTTTAAAGATTTGTAATTTTAATTTTTAAATTTTAATTTAGAATGTTATTTTATTTTGATTTTTTGGAATCTTTGTGTGTGTTTGTATGTATTTTAAAGTATCGTAATTTTAATGTTATCCTATTTATTTTTAAATTATTGACATTTACTATTAATTTTATTACTATTATTTTATTCTATTATGTTATATTATTAGGGAAATTGCTATAAAATTTGAAATTTGACTTCTATGGGCCCAGTTACCCGAAATAAATGAATTTTATTATTTTTTTTTATTATTATAATAAGTAAAAAAACATTTTTTCTAAAATGAAACTTAAGGCCTAGAAAATAAGGTTAAAAACGTTTTGTTCACAATTTCGTCTTTACTCTATTTTGGAACTAGACGTAGTTCTTGGTATGACATTTCAATGCTCAGAACACAGTAAGAATTGAGACGTAGAGTTGCAGAATAATCATTTATATCTCTTATGCGAGCGAAGGTTTGTTTTATAATGGTAGCAAATAATTACATTTGACCCATTTTAAAAAAGTAGTAGGCCTAAATTAGTACAATAGTTATTTTATTAAGACATTGCTATTAATTGTCTGCGGGTTGGCTCATTATAATCAAATCAACCCACAAAAAAAATTAATGCGTCTACTTTTGCATGCGGTTTAGAAGTTTTCACATTAATATTATAAAGGCAAAAGTTTCTGAGTGTGTGTGAGAAAAAAAAATTAAGTGTTTGTATGTTTGTTACTTCTTCACGCTCAAACGGCTGAACAGATTTGGATGAAATTTAGTATGTAAGTAGCTTATATCCTGGATTAACACATAGGCTAAGGCTACTTTTAACTACTCCTGGTTTACGCGGGTTAAACCACGGGGAGCAGCTGGTTAAAAATCATTGAATGAAATCAAATTATTTTAACCGACTCCTTAAAAAGGAGGTGGTTATCAATTCGGTTGTATTTTTTTTTTAGTAGTTTTGTGACTTCAGTACTCCGTCATTTAAAGACGATTTTCAAAATTCTTTATTCATATTAATTTAATTTATTTGTAAGTTTAACGTTCAAAAGTGCCTGTTTTCAGGCCTAATTGAAATAAATGATTTGACTTTGACTTTGACTTTATTTATTTGACAGGGTATATAAACAGATTGGTCCCATTTGTATAAAAACTAATGAGGGGCCCTTGAGGAATTGAGGGAACTCTTCAAAAAATATAGGTACGCACGTACCGACTTTTACATTATTAGTAACAAATCAAGCATTTTCATTTAGAAAGTAACATTTTGTGAAAAAAAAACTGATGAAAAAGACAGGCGACGGAACTCTTCAAGACATAACAGCAAATTGTTCGCGATTGCTACAGTGAGATGTCTATGCAGAGTTCTTATATTTGCATAACATAACATTACGCCTGTCTATTTTAAAAGGGGCCCGGCAGAGATGATTAATGTTTAGATAGAACTTCTTTAGCAATATTGTTAAGCGATTTCAATGATATTTTGAAGTTTTGAAAGACTTTCTTGACACACGAAGAAACTAAAAATGGCGAAACAAAAACTTTTTTACAAAAAAATAAACCTTCTTAAAAAAACACCGCCAGGTGAAAAATAACTCCAGTTTCGAAAGTCGGTGGCCAATAATGAACGAAACAAAACTAAAGTAGCATTATCCGAATTTAACCAACAAATTTTTAAGTATTAGTAACAAATTATTAAAATGATTACAATACAAATCTACTCCATGCATCTGCTGTTCAGTTAAACAAAAGTTTGTGCAAATGTTGGCGAGCATTGGTCAAACGTTTGTAGCGGTGGTTTAAAATCGGTAATTTTGTTAAAAAATTGATATTATTTGTTAAATTATAGCTAAAAATATAACTTATTCTTCATGTCCTTACTGATAGTAAAATACTCCGGCCGAATAATTTCGTTTTCGGGGTTTATTTTTGCAACTGTTGAATACACAATGCGGCATTGTGGGACGTGTTTACATTGGCCGTGTTTCAAGCAAACAAAACAAAATACCAACCCCGGTTTCTATTGAGCTTATATTTACCGAGACGGATTTTTGACGCCGACCCGACATCTAGTGCTATTATTGATCGAAGATTTAAATAAACAGAATCACAATTTAATTTTTAAGTGCTTGAATTTGATAATACTACCTATGTTTACGAATAATTGATTCTGAATTGTAACTGTATTAATTATTTTGAGATTCAAATAATGATAGTTAAAAAATAAGCAAATACCTAATTGTGTTCTGAGGGCTGCTTAAAATTAAATTAAATCAATAATTGTATAATAATCTCAAGAATTAATTAATTAATTTACTTGTTTTGAAATGTAATCCTCTTTTTATTATTTTGTTAATTATTTATTATTTTTCCTGTTGTCTTTAAAATGTTTTTGTTGTATGTACTATTCAACTTAAAATCGTTTAATATTGAATGTTAACCGTCTTTTGTGTGCATGTTGTGTTCGATAGTAAGTAGTTATTACACTTACAAATGTATTTTTTCGTAAAATTTGTACTCCAAAAATGTATTACGCTGGATATTAATAATCTATCTCGGTTGCTATCTTGATCCCGATCTTTGTCTGTAACCAATCAACGACCGAATTCGCCTATCCGAGTCTTAAAGATGTCCAATCAGAAGCAGCCGTCAAAAACAAAGGATCGGGATTTGGATTGAGATAGAATATTAATATCGGGCGTTAGTGTACATAACTGTTGGCTAACCTAATAAATAAATAGTTCGAATGTCTGATATTAAAAAATGTCCCGCAATTTGTCAGAAAGAGCCAAAGAAATATTTGGTTCATTAAATAGACCCCCAAGTTGAATTAGTACAAGGCCTTACTAACCTTAGGGTCTGATTACTCAGATGCATTCTCTTCCAACCCACAGCGGTCTAGCGGAACAGCTGCTGTCGACCGTGGTGGCGCAGGAGCGGCCGGAGCTGGAGGAGCTGCGCGGGCAGCTCATCGTGTCGCGCGCGCAGCTGGCGGCGCAGCTGGCGGACATGCAGGCCGACATCCTGTACGGGCTGTCCAACAGCGAGGGCTCGCCCGTCGACGACCTGCCGCTCATACTCACGCTCGAGGCCATCAAGATCAAGAGCGCTGAGATTATTGTAAGTTCATAATAATTGTAAATTATAACACATTTGCCCGTAAAGGGTCTCTTATAATAATAATACCAGCCTGTTACTGTCCCACTGCAGGGCAAAGGCCTCTTCTCATACAGAGAAGGCTCGAGCATTGATCACCACGCTTGCTCAAGGTGGATTGGCGATTTCAAACTTATATTAACTTATACGTCCAGGTTTCCTCACGATGTTTTCCCTCACCGATGTCAATGATGTCTAAGATAAACTTAGAAAGTACATATGAATTGAAAGAGTCACATTGGTACTTGCCCGGATTTGAACCACAACCTCGTGCATGAGAGGTAGGCGCCTTAACCTCTGGGCCATCACGACATTTATTATTAAAGGATCTCTTATTCCACCAATTTTAATATCGTAATGTATCTCATTACGCACTTGTGTGTTATGGTAATGTATAATGAACGGTACTTTTTTAAAATCTTTGCAAAGAGTTTGTATGTCAGAAAAGTGGTCAACATTTTATGAATAAAATTTACTTTGGGAAATACCTAAAATGTAAAAAATTAATAGTGTAGTTAATTTCATTAATGTTGACAATAAATTGCAACCGTAACACTGGCTGTTTTTGTGCCTTTGAATTAAAACCCCCGCGCGCTTTTTCTTTTCGCTGTATTGTTTTTATTTGAAAATTTCAGTCCAAGTTATATTTATATCCTCGCAAATATGTTATAAAACGTCGTATGACATATGTGCGCTTTGATAATTACAAGCTCTGCTTTCTTGGGCTAGTAATATCGCCTCGGCTGTAATTATCAACTTACCGCACTTATATCATAATGTACTATTATTTCAGCTTTCAAATCCATAGTTTATGTTTAACGTCGGACACAAAACTAAACTTACTAAATTCGGACTTCGGACTAACAAAATTTTCGGATTCTCCTACACCAGAAATATCTCCTACTTTACTGCATGCAGTCGTATCAATCGTTCAAGCATCGGAGAATCCCATCGGTCCGTAAACACGCTGAAGATGCTGTTCGAACTAGCAAGCACGCATGCGAGTTAAATATAAGCTCATGCTTATTTACTTAATTTTTAGTCAACATTGTGGACAATGGCGTAGGTTAATTGTTTGACAAAAAGTTATTTCGATAAAATGTAATATTTAGGTAATAAGTTTTTTCTGAATTCAATCCCTAAGGGGGTAAAAAAAGGTACAAATTTAGTATCTAAATACAAATAACCTAACCTAACGTACCATACCTATCCTATAGCTAACCTAACTACCTAACCTAACTACCTTACAGAAATGAATTGATTTTAAAAGATACAAAATATATATTTTCAAGCTTAACTACTGCGGTGCGTGTTTTTATGTTGTATACAATACTAGAGTAGGTTTTGAAGTAGTAGTAATAGGAGGTAATAATATAACTCGATTGGTATAACATAAGATCCATACATAATGTACTAATTTGACTAGTTGATCGAGTGGTTGCCCACAATAGTGAATCTTGCCCGTCTGTGTGTCTGTCTGTTTGCGATCTCAAAAATGCCTACGTTTATGCTTTTTTACCTATGGATAAAGTGGTTCTCAAGAAAGTTTTTAGTATATGATTTTTCAAGTTTTTGTATACATTGGCAACAATATAATGTTATTTTAGGTAAAAAATAATCTTTTTGAGAAGTGTGCGCGATAACGGACATCCATGCGGGCGAAGCTGCGGGCATCAGCTAGTATTATTATGTATGGTTTGTTCTATACATAATATATTTCTAAAGATTACAAATCACTTTAACAGAAATAAATACGAATCATAACTTAATGCTATTGTAAATGAAGTATAGTTAATTGTTGTTCATATATGAATAGAAATATGGTGTTAAGCTATTGCATAGCTTCTATCGCGGGGGAAGGAGGAGAGGAATGGGGAGGGGGAGAGGAGAGGAGTTGATAAATAATGCTATGCAATAGCTTTACCGCGGCAGTCTCCGAGTGCCACACGTCATTTTTTTTTCAGATAAAAGTAGAAGACATAGAGCGCACAACGCTGGACATCGACGAGGCGCGCAGCGGCTACGTGCCGGTGGCGGAGCGCGGCTCCATCCTGTTCTTCTGCCTGTCCGACATGGCCAACGTGGACCCCATGTACCAGTACTCGCTGGAGTGGTTCGCCAAGCTCTTCGTCAGGGCCATGGCGGAGACAGAGCCTAATGGTAACGGAATTTAGAAAAGTTTGGCTTTGTAGACCGACTTTAGAGGTCCCATATTTTTTTATCATAATCGTTTTAATTTGGTTTTATTTTATATCAAAATAACTCATTAAATATGTCATCCTAATAGCGGACATACATATATAAGTACATACATCACACCTTTTTGTAATGGGAGTATGCAGAAACTACTGAGCCCCATCTACGACGATTCTTACATACTTTTTTGCTTCGTTTACATTAAAAAAAAACTAAAAACTGGAAAATAAAACACTTTTACAACGACTTCATAAATAAACTCTGAAATGTGTAAAATAACATTGGTTTCGAAAGAGTAACTATGGAGTTCCTTGCCCATTCTTCTCCATACGACACTACCTTTTGGAAGGGGCAACTAGAATAATTAAATTGTATTTAACTTGTAAATTTAACGTTCAAAAGTGCCTTTTAAATGGCCTAATTGAAATAAATGATTTGACTTTTGATCTCGGTGGCAAGTCGCTTGTAGATATTTATGGAAAAAAGTTTTTTTTATATTTTATTTAAGTCATAGTCGTATTCATTTGTTGATACAAGTACAGACGCCAGCACATCATGCTAACTCAAACTGTCTAATTATCCTAATTGAATATGAACCTTATTCTGTTTATGATAAAGTTGAAAAGCTGTCATAGAAATTTGACACATTGAGGTAGCTTGAGGTGCTGGCCTCTATACAAGCAAAAAACAACAAGCATGCTTTGTTATACCCGAAGGTGTTCTAATGTTCATAGTGGACATCAAGGGCCTTTTTCTTGGATACCTAGTTAACTTATCGACTTTTAACTAGTTACATTTTTTATCTATGTATCATGTAGGTACTTTCTTTTTATCAACTTTTTTAACTATATGTGGAGGCTCGTTATTAGCTATATTTTTATATAATATTCTTTATTTCATTGGATTATTAGTCTGTCAGCCTTTTTTAAAATAAAATAAATAAATAATAATAATAATAATCAGGCCCATTATTGAGTGTGAAAGTCACCCCCTGCCATTAAATCCGTGATATATAGAGCATTGGTGAGGCAGGGGTCATATGAAAGTCCTTCATAGTTCCAGGTATCCAGTTTTTCTTAGACACCCTGGCCTATAGTCCAGTACTTTTATTACCATAGTCTGCAATAGTCTTACACCAGCCGTAGGTTTTCCTTGGGTGCACTAAGACTTGTCTAGTGCATACAGGGAAAATCTGCGGTTGGTGTCTCATTTCATTGAAGATGACAACGGGCCTCTGCGAGTTGGCTTCGGCCCCTCGTACGCCTTCCAAAGGTCCGGAACCAGAGGGTTCCGGACCTTTGGAAGGCGAAAATAAATAAAATCGAATATAGATAATAATCAAATCATTTTTTTTTTTCAGAGGATATAGTAGAAAGAGTGGACGTGATCATAGTCCACTTCACGTTTCTATTATACCAGAACGTTTGCCGCAGTCTGTTTGAGCGACACAAGCTGTTGTTCGCCTTCCTACTGTGCGCCAGAATATTACTCGACAAGGGAGTCATACGAGGAGCGGAGTTCAACTTCCTGTTGAGTGGGGCGAAGCTTGAAGACGTGAGTATACTTTGTTTAATTATACACTAGCCAGACGTCACGCGATTTCACCCGCGTAGTTCCCGTTCCCGTGGGAATACAGGGGTAAAAAGTAGCCTATGTCATCCGGGAATAGTGTAGCTTTCCACCAGTGAAAGAATTTTGCGAATCAGTCCTGTAGTTTCGGAGCTTATTTAGTGCAAACAAACAAGCAGTCAAACCATTCGTCGCTTACCCGCATTCGGCTTGTACGGTCTCATCAACCGTACAGTTACTTTGCAAACGCAGCAACCTACTTAGATGTCGTGCGTCACAAAAATATCATGCTATAATTGTAACGTTTCGACTAATGCAAATCGAGTTAGACAATAACTGTGGAACTAAACACTTGTCAAGAGAAAGAATCGCTACCACTTTAACTTGTTTGCCTTTTAATATAACTTTAACCTCTTGTGGTTCTTTCTGTTAACTCCGCAACTCAACAAATTATAACAAAGTGATAGTGTACGGTGCCTGCAACCATTTGCCCCTACACGGCTCTTATTGTTAATAAACGATAAATGATATTTATTTCTGTTCTTAGATGGGTTCATACAAACACTTTTACATGTCATTTTTAACTAGAAGATGAGGTCGGTATTACACTATCTGACTACTCTTAGACGAAACACCTAAAGAAACTCAAAAGATCACAGTTTCTTTTAAAATCCAGACATTATCTTGGTCAGATTATGTAAGAACCATGCGGATTTGTGTCTGATAATGGTCTTTTGAGGAAAGAACAACACAGATATGAAGGGGCCAAATCAGTCAATGCAAGCATTTGTTAGTTGTTGTGAGCTCAACTCGGAACTTGAGCTCTACGTCCGTCCGTCCGTAATGAATAGACACCTGCCAGTCAAGTTTAAAAGATGGAGGAACGCTAGTACGACGACCCTTTACCATTCTGCCGTCGTAGAGACAACACTACCTATACGATTGTCAATTAATTCGTTATTTTTTTTTATTTAAAGTGTGAAAATGAGATGATGTGTGTGTGAGTGTGTTTGGATATTTATTTTAATTTGACATAAATCTTTTACTTTTAGAAAACTTTGACATTAGCTTTGTTTGTACTTATATGACATTGAACTAAATTACTTGAAATATGACGATGTGACATAAATTGTGAAAATATTTGTACGCCGATACTTACGGCTAAACATGATTGGACTTTAACACTGTAAGATCTTGCATGCTTTTGTATGTATACTATGTTTAAACAAATAAATAATCTTTATCTTTATCTTTATCTTTAATGTAACGGTTAAGTCATCCGTTAAAGTAACTTTTCTACTTGTTACCCATAAAGCGCTGATAATCATGTTCTACGGCGAAAATGCAACCCCCACCGGAAGCCTTCTACGATATGTCATAATTTTACCGACTTCAAAAAAGGCAGGAGGTTCTCAATTTTTTATTTGTTGAACAGATTGGTCCCATTTGTATCAAAACTCATATAAAAGGGGGGATCCTCGAGAAGCTAAGGGAACTCTTAAAAAAAAATAGGTATACGCGCACCGATTTTGACTTCGGTGGCCAATAATGAACAAAACAAAACCACCAAAGCCACAGACTTCCGAAACTGGAGTTATTTTTCACCTGTTAGTGTTGTTTTTAAGAAGTCGGTTGTTTTTTTTTCGTAAAAAAGTTTTAGCAACTCCAATAAAAAATAAGACTTTTACAACTTACAGGAGATAGAGAATCCGGACCCAAAGTGGGTGTCTCCTCGGATGTGGCTGGAGCTGCAGCAGCTGGCCACGGTCGCCACCATGAATTCGATCCTCACCGACTTCAACAACAACTTGAAGTTCTTTAAGACTTACTACGACTCTCATACACCGCACAAGTAAGTTTATTTATTTACTTACTGGTCTATCTACAATTTGTTACTATGTTTCACTTCAAACTACATAAAAAGCTTACTGGCAATGTGGGTTACAAATGACTTAACTCCATTTACAATAGCATTTGCCAAAAGTAAAAAAAGGTTATTTTAAATGTACACTTTGTAACGAAATTACAATTGCGCATATAATCTATTTTCACAGCAGCTGTCACGCTTAGCTGTAACCATTGGCAACAATTTATTTTAAAGAATGATGTGGAATTCATACATACACATACATATATCACGCCAACTCACGCCAACTCACGTCTTTTTCCCATGGGGGTAGGCAGAAATTACAGAGCGCCATATGCTACGATTATTACATACTTCTTTTGCTTCGTTTACGTTCATTCATGTTGTCATTGACCTTTCTGAAGAACCTCACCAATAAGGTCTATGTATGTCCTTCTAGGGCGTCCCCTCCCGGCGTTCCCACTTACATCTGCCTTGTAAATACCTGTCGTTAGTCGCCTTTCATCCATCCTTTCAACGTGACCAAACCATCTAAGCATACTCTTTTCAATTTTTGTTACTAAGTACATCTTCTTTTAAACCACAACGTTGCTTTATCACATCATTCTTCAATCTGTCATTCATTGTTGTGTCACACCACACATACTTCGAAAGGAACGCATTTCTACAGCATTTTTTTTATGTGGAATTCATCTAGTTATATTATTTAATTTTAGTTCAAAATTACACTATCAATAATAAAAACCTCCAAGAAGCAGAGATGAACAATACATGGACACGTTCTTTAACTACACATTCTGTACATTATATAATTAAGTAACTATTACCAAAAAAAATTGTTGGGAAAATACTTTTTTTCCATCTTTAAAAAAGAGATGATTTTTATTGCGCGCAATGAAAAGCGCGACAATGCAACGCAACTTTCGATCAGTTGAGCGTACGGCCGGCCGTGGTCACTCGCGCTTGGTCGTTGACCCGAACGCACGCTTTTGTTTAGTATCTATTGCATTTTTGTAACTTTAAATGCGTAATTTGTTTTGAAAAATCGTTAAAATTGATAATGTTTGTTTGGAAGAAAGTTTACTCATGATACTTACGATAATCGTATTCCAATACGATTATAAAAAAATACGAAAAACATTATTTCACTTTGACCTTCAATATCGCCAAAACCAGTGTATTCCCAGGTTTGTTGTAAAAGAAAAAAAAAACTATTCCAGTGATGGGTAGAATATGTGGTTTTCGTTTACGTCAAGAGCCTTTTTACACCCTGTATAGATTGCAATCTCTATTACAGGTACTGTAATTCTTCTGACCAACGAACTGAAATATTAAAATGTAATAAACAACTGAATATGAAAATCGGCTTTTGACACTTTTGTACCTTCTCATTACTATGTGATCGTGAATATGAAAAGTGCTTTATACAGGCCACCCTGTATAAAGCAGGGTAGCAGGGATATAATCGCACATACTGATACCATGAGTTGTATGGCAGGTTATCGTTTCCGAAGCCAATGGATAGCCAGTATGACACCTTCCAGAAGCTGCTCATCCTCAAGTGTCTCCGGCCCGACAAGATCATTCCAGGGTTCCAGGTTAGAACTGATCACTTTACTTACGTACATACGCCTGCACCTCAACCTACCCCAAACTCTCAAATTTTACCAATTGAACATGAACCTTATTGTGCTTAGAATAAAGTTGAAAACCTTTCAAAGAAACACATTGAGGTAGGTTGATGTGCTGGCGTATGTACATACATTAACTCACGCCAAGATTATTACGTACTTGTTTAGCTTCGTTTACCTTCATACATTTACGCTGGATATTAATAATCTATCTCGGTTGCTATCTTGATCCCGATCTTTGTCTGTAACCAATCAACGACCGAATTCGCCTATCCGAGTCTTAAAGATGTACAATCAGAAGCAGCCGTCAAAAACAAAGGATCGGGATGTGGATTGAGATAGAATATTAATATCGGGCGTTAGTCATACACGTACGCCGAGTATTATACACCACCCAATTTCGGTCATCATCTCATCTATCAGAGTTTTCCTAACTGTGTAGGGGTCAGCTTCTAGCTTCTATAAATGCTGGCTCCGAGCAGCTACTGATGAACTTTTAAATTATATTGTAACATTTTGCCCCAACCGGGGATCGAATCTGGGTACTCATGCTTGGTAGTACCGTAAATAACTATGTTAAAAAAAAAAAAGATTAGAGATACCGGGCTGGTATCCGCAACTCCACGTCAAAGCGCGTATTTTGCGTATGTAAGCTATAATCTACCACGCGGGCCCAGTGCGAAATGGTAGATGTCACATGTCTTCGAATTTTTGGTTCTAGGACATGCCGGTTTCCTCACGATGTTTTCCTTCACCGTTTTTGAGAGCAGTGTGATGAAATAAATTACACAAAGTAATGCGCCTGCCTGGGTTAAATAAATAAAGTAACTATGTTTGAACCCCACCTCCAGGACTACGTGGTGCTGGGTATGGGCGCCAGGTTCGTGGAGCCGCAGCCGGCCGACCTGGCCGCGCTGTACGCCGAGTCGGACCCGCTGGCGCCCATCATCTTTGTGTTGTCCACTGGGACGGATCCCGCGGCCGGTACGTACACCTATGTAGCGACATCTATGTCGTCTTATAAGAACTAATGATCGATATCCTACATCGCGATATTAAAGTTATCCGCGCGATTTGGAAGACAATGACCGTCGGGCAGTAGTAGCCCACCAGACACAACACCCGTCTGCGAGGAAAATCCGAGGTTTTCTACGAAGGATGAGGAAATTTACACCTTGTTCAACTGTTCTAAATCGACAACATAACTTTTTTACAAACAAAAACTCACGACTTACTCTCATGGGGATGGATTGAAACTACAGACAACCACTTGCTGCGATCATTGCATACTTCTTTTGCTTCGCTTAAGTTCATACATTCGGTCATATACAACCTACTAGGTAATATTATAAACGCGAAAGTTTGTGAGGATGGATGGATGTTTGTTACTCTTTCACGTAAAAACTACTAAATGGATGTTAATAAAATTTAGTATGAAGTTAGCTGACACCCTAAATTAACACATAGGCTACTTTTTATCCCTGTATTTAGTACTACGCACTTGACCTTAGGACCCGGTCCTGAAGAATCTCACCGATAAGGCCACATTTCATTGTGATAGTAGTGGCGTGGTGAACACTACTAGACGCGTATCATGATAACTTTAGAAACAAAGGAATCGATAAATAGACAGATGGTATAAAAAAATCTGCCGATTATAGGTAGAAGAAATAATGCTCGATATTGTAGACTATTGTCGACTGTAGAATCTACACCATTTCTTCTCTTCATTCTTGACATTGTCGTGCTCAAGACAAAAGAAATGTTTCTACAATCTGTTCCTTGTCAATTCTTCTGTAAATAATAGATGTTATTTATATCTGTAAAAAGGTTTTCACTCACACTTTTGCACGTCATTTTTTTAACTAGTAGATGAGATCGGAGTTTCGCTATTCACTTACGCTGGATATTAATAATCTATCTCGGTTGCTATCTTTGTCTGTAACCAATCAACGACCGAATTCGCCTATCCGAGTCTTAAAGATGTCCAATCAGAAGCAGCCGTCAAAAACAAAGGATCGGGATTTGGATTGAGATAGAATATTAATATCGGGCGTTAGTTTCATTATCGGAGGTCACAGTCTCTTTTAAAGTCCAAACATTACCTGGTCAAATCATGTAAGATCCATGCAGATTAGTGTCTGAGATGGTCTTTTGAGGAAAGATTTTAAGCATTTGTCAGTAATCGTGAGCTCAACTCGGAACTTGAGGAGAGACTTTTGTAGACAAAATCCATTTCTACGGTGATCATGCTACGCGTGCTGTTGTGGTGTCTTCTAACCTCCTAGCGTTTCCACTTACACGATTTTAAAACAAACAATAATGTCAACCATCTTATTATTCCAGATTTATTAAAATTCGCTGATAAAATGAAGATGGGCAAGCGTTTCGAGAGCATCTCCTTAGGTCAGGGTCAGGGGCCGTTAGCTGAAGCCATGATGAAGGTCGGCAGCGATTTCGGAAACTGGGTGTTCTTCCAGGTACCTTTACGACTTTCGAGATACGATCAATTAGTTTTATATTTAAAATTAAAACCAAACAAAACCCCAAGTCATTTATTCAAATTTGCCTAAGGATCAGCATTTCTTGAATGTCAAAATGACTTACTACAGTCCCCCAAAACGACCGTCTTTTACCACTTCCTAGTGTTTCTGAGAAGAAGGGGCTAAATAATTGAATATCCCTAGCAACACTTCTGACTGATTCGTTTCATCTCTTCAACGAATGGTTGAAGAACCAACTCCTCGGACACCGTCTAACAAGCGGTATGTTAGAAAGATATCCATCATTCTACATGAAAAATCTGTGGGTGTATTTGCTGGGAAGAAATGGCTCTGAAATACATATCATTCAGCATAAAAAAATATTGTGTGGTCTACAGGAAGTTCTTCCGCCGCATCTTGCTGTTTTTAATGTTAATGACATTTTTTCCCAGCAAATATAATAAATAATAATAATAAATATTCCACAACTTTTTCACACAACGCCATTTAGTCCCAAGTTAAGCTTGAGAGCTTGTGTTCTGGGTACTAAACAGCTGATAAACAAACATATATATTTTTTTTAAATACATATCTACATATTATAGATAAATTACACCCAGACACAGAACAAATGATCGTGCTCATCACACAAACATTTGTCCTGGGTGGGAATCGAACCCACGACCTCCGGCATAGCAGTCAGGGTCACTAATTACTTGACCAACAGGCCAGTCTATATAGACCCATAGTCCTGGAGCTCGGAGGAACTCCTAGTGCGAGGCGATGTTTTCTTTTAGCAATAAACACCATATCGTTTGTTGTATTGTAGAACTGCCACTTGTCTCCATCCTGGATGCCGGTGCTGGAGCTGAGCGTGGAGCACATCCAGCCGGAGCTGGTGCACAAGGACTTCCGCCTGTGGCTCACCTCCACACCCTCGCCACACTTCCCCGTGGCACTGCTGCAGAACGGTGAGACTTGCCCTATAACCAGGTATTCAGAGAGAGAAGCAGCTAGGCTAGTGGTCTCTGACTTTACCTCAACGTTTTTTGTAGTTGGCAAATAAGCAAATATTCTGTTAGAAAAAAAAAACCGACGGAAAACTGTAACGCGGTGGCTTTTCATCCGTTTTATTTCTTTTTGTGCGGATAGTGATTGTTTGATGAGATTATTTCGCAATTCAAATGAAATAAAATTACATACAGACGCCAGCACGTCAAGTTACCCCAATATGTCAAATTTTCCCAATTGAATATGAACCTTATGCTGTTTGACATAAAGTTGAAAAACGATCAAAGAAATTTGACACGTTGGGGTAACTTGATATGCTGGCGTCTGTACATCGATACACAAGATCAAATTGAACGGTGACCCTAAACTAGTCTTTAGCCCTGTATCTCGGCGTTCAGTATTCAATACCTAAGTTCTAGCATCATAAAATATGGATAAATATCTGATTAGTACCTCAAAACTTCAACGTGGTGCAATAATGCGCGTACAGTTAATCACCCATTATCACAAAGATCAGTGTTCGATCAAGCGGTTTGTGGCGCCATCTTTATCGTCACATAAGAAATCTCATACTCGTAGCGTCACTCAAATCCTGCATCGCGCAAGCAGAGTGATCCTCACGAGTAACAAACGTCGGAAAGTTATTGAAGCACGACCTGGACCCCCTGAAAATGTTGGCATTTGATTAGACTTCACATTTCGTTGAGAAATATCTCCCAGCCATACCGGTTTCCTCACGATGTTTCCTTGTCTACGATGTCACCGTTGTCAATGATATCTAAGATAAACTTATGAACCAGTAGAAGCTAGTCGCGCACGTTCTATACAACACCGTTACTTTAGCTCAATGAGGTTGGTCATTAAAAAGAGTCAGTCAATTCAATATTTTAAATTATATTTCGTGCTTTTTTCAATTTTTTTTTTCTTTAAAAAGACATTGCCCTTTTGCAATTCGAATGGACAATATTCCACAACTTTCACACAATTCCATTTTAGTCCCAAGTTAAGCTTGAGAGCTTGTGTTATGGGTACTAAATAGCTGATAAACATACTTATATATTGCTAAATACATACATATTATAGATAGCAGACGTCACGCAGTTTCACCCGCGTAGTTTCCGTTCCCGTGGGAATACGGGGATAAAAAGTAGCCTATGTCCACCGGGAATAGTGTAGCTTTCCATCAGTACAATAATTTTTAAAATTGGATCATTAGTTCCGAAGATTACCCCCTACATACAAACTTACAAATTTTACCTCTTTATAATATTAGTATAGATAGTATAGATAAATTACACCCAGACACAGAACAAATGATCGTGCTCATCACACAAACATTTGTTCAGGGTAGGAATCGAACCCACGACCTCCGGCGTAGCAGTCAGGGGCACTAACTACTAAACCAACAGGACAGTCAAAATTAATGAGGTTCTATTTGTGGTGTTGTACTTCACCTCGTTGACCTAGTGGTCATAAGCGCAACTGCTTAGTATAAGTTCCTGAGTTGAACCCCCCGGTTAGGATTAGTGCCCGATTGATACAATAAGCCTACACCTAATACATGGGGCTTTGCAGTCAAAGTGACACTATTTAAGCCTTTGGTCAATTTTTTTACACGTGTAGCCATTGGTCAAGTTATACTCTAAAATCAGTCAGTGCTCTTCGTATCCAGTACCACAATGCATTCAGGATGCTTTTGGGGCTGCCACGCTTCTGTGGCGCCTCAGGTCTGTTTGCTGACGCGCATACGGATGTATTTGCTGCGAACAGACGCAAGAGTGCAGCGTCCTTGCTGTTCAGAGTGCGTGCCAGCTTTATCAGTCTCCTGCGTATCATTGCTGGTAACCTGATTGTCCATTTGTGCACATTTTGAGTCAACGCGTCAACACGTGGTTGGTTAAAAAAAACCATTTACTAACATAGTTTTTAAGTAGGGCTACTCACATTTTATTGTACATACTTTTACTGAGTGATATGGATTGTTGTCTGAATTAAATATATATATATTTTTTTTTAATATAACTGGTGGAATGTGGATATACTAGGCATACACCTCCCTCTTCCTTATCCTTTGGGGATTGCAGGTGTAATGTTAGGATATTTTTTAATAAGACACAGTTTAATTCCTGATATATTTGCGAAAAGGAAAAAGAGGAGTGTGACTCGGAATATAATTTTGTGTGTTACCTTCAACTCCAGGTTACAAAATGACAGTGGAGCCACCTAGAGGAATAAAAGCGAACTTGCTGAAAGCTTACATGAACCAAGTGCCTGATTTTATGGAGTATTTCAATTCATCAGACTCAAAAGTTCCCAATTTTAAGGTATGTATTGTATTTATAATCTAGTGTTGTATAGACGATGTTTTATATAAAAAAAAACTGCAACGTTAAAATGCAACTGGGTTGGACATATCTGCTACATGTCGGACACCAGTGAGCCAAACGCATGACCCAATAGGCTCCCTTACATAAGGCCATCTTCGCCTATCGCGGTAGGGATAAGAGCCTAAAAGTCTTTAATTAAAGAAAGAATCCCAGGCTTGTTGTAGGAAAATATCGGCTAATAATAAAAAATAAGAGTGAAAACTTAATTGGCAATCTCAATCAATTTATATATATATATAGTAAATCATTATTATTACGTACCAATAATAACTACTAAATGAATAAAGACAATTAGTATCTATAAATTCTAAACATAGCGACACAACAGCGAAAAGCGGCTGACTGTATCTTTCTTGCTCGGGTACACTCGGCGGTCTCGAATTCACCTGATCGAGCCTTTCGCCTCAGAGCGTGCTCGATCAGCTTAATAACTTACTACTTGCGGAAAAATCTGTGCGCCAAAAGAAGTTGTCACTTCAACAACAATAATAATAACAATAATAACCTAACGAATAACTACCGGAGACATATTATGAAGGACGGGACGGTTGACGTGTGTCGGGCATGTCATCGTCCTGGTGAATCCATCAGACATATAATCTCTGGTTGTTCTTGTCTGGCTAACGGCGAATACTTGCACAGGCATAATCAAGTAGCCAGGATTATTCACCAGCAACTTGCTTTGAGATACCAGCTTGTGGACATTGAGGTACCGTACTACAAGTATGTGCCCGACCCAGTTCTCAAAAATGACCATGTCACTTTGTACTGGGATCGGTCTATCATTACTGATAGGACTATTGTCGCCAATAAGCCAGATATAGTAGTGATAGACCGATTAGCGCGCCGCGCAATGATAGTTGATATTACCATCCCACATGACGAAAATCTCGTGAAAGCTGAGAAAGATAAACAAATAAAATATCTTGACCTAGCCCACGAGATCGTCGACATGTGGGATGTGGATTCTGCTGTCATTGTGCCGATTGTTGTGACGGCCAATGGTCTTATTGCCAAAAGCCTCGACGACCATCTGTCGAGGCTATCGTTACGCGGTTGGGTCAAAGGCCTGATACAGAAGGCAGTACTCCTCGATACGGCTCGCATTGTGAGGAGGTTCCTGTCTCTGAGACCCTAACCACCGGTAGCTTGGACCCTGCTCCCGCTATCGGTGGCCTACTATTTTTTATATTTTTAAATGTTTTTATTTTTATATTGATATTTAAAAATGTAATTTATAAGATATTTTAATGAATACACGATAATAATAATCGTAAGAGCAAACGTGCTCGGAGGAAGGAAGCATTCCAGTAAGGTGCTGGTAGGGATCTTGACCGTACTTCCGGGATTTTTCTGATAGCCGTGGAATGCCTCTCCACTCCTCAAGCACCTCAGGTTATGTTGCCCTCTTGTCGCTACGTCACTATGTGCTAGCGGCCGTTTCAGAGGGCCCATTACTGAGTGTGCAAGTCACCCCCTGCCATTTTATTCGTGTATTTATAAAGCATTGATGAGGCAGGGGCCATAGTCCTTCCATAGTACTTGGTAACCAGTTCACCTTATCCACCCCTAACCTATAGCCCAATACATTTGTTGCTTTAGTCTGCAATAGTCCTGCACTAGTCGTAGGTTTTCATTGGGTACATTTGCATAATGCATACAGGGAAAATCTGCGATTGGGGCCTCAATTCATTAAAAACGACAAAGGGCCTCTTCGAGTTGGCTTTGGCCCCTTGTGCGCCTTCCAAAGGTCCGGAACCCAAGGGTTCCGAGCGCATAAAAATAATAATAATAGTATTTGCTAATTCTCGTCCCAGTGGTTACTATTCGCCTTGTCGCTGTTCCACGGCGTGGTGCTGGAGCGGCGCAAGTTCGGTCCGCTGGGGTTCAACATCCCCTACGAGTTCACGGACGGGGATCTGCGCATCTGCATCTCGCAGCTGCACATGTTCCTCAACGAGTACAACGAGGTGCCTCTCAGGGTCAGTTTCTTTTAAATAAATATTACACAACTTCCACACAACGCCATCTAGTTCCAAACTAAGCAGAGCTTATGCCTTGCGTACTAGACAACTGTTACTGACAAACATACTTACATATTTCCTGATACTTATACAAGGTGTGGCGTAAATAGTGGTCCACCGTTAGGGATTCGATTTATGAAATAATTTACTATACCCTACTAAAATTTTAACCATTTTTACCCAAGGGTTCCGGCGATATATTTTTTTTTCCTTTTTTTAATAAAATTTCTACATTTTGTTATAAATTTGGTTGTATTAAAAAAAATAACATTTTTTTCTAGTTATGATTTCTGTTAATAACTGCTGAATATTAGAGTTATCGTGAATTAATGTGTTTTTTTTAAGTACGATTCGAAAATTTGAAGAAAAAGCAATACTTCTCTATTTTAATCAAATATTTTTACATTATCTGAAAATTCAAGAGCGATTTCTACCCTTGGGTAAAAATGGTTAAAATTTGAGTAGGTTATAGTAAATTATCTGGTTAATCGAATCCTTAACGGTGGACCACTATTAACGCCACATCGTGTATATTATTAGTACAGATTGCACACTTTAAAATATAATAATAAATAATAATACCAGCCTGTTACGGTCCCACTGCAGGGCAAAGGTCTCTTCTCATACAGAGAAGGCTTGAGCATTGATCACCACGCTTGCTCAAGGCGTATTGGTGATTTCAAACTTATATCTATATATATAAAAGAAAGTCGTGTTAGTTACTTCACTTATAACTCAAGAACGGCTGAACCGATTTAGCTGAAAATTGGCAGGGAGGTAGTTTAGAGCCAGGAGAAGGACATAGGATACTTTTTATCCCGTTCGACATCATAAAAATAAATATCAAGAATATCGGTTGTCTCAAACATTTTTCAAACGCAGCGCCATCTTGGATGACATGACAGGAGTCAAACTTCCCAGTTCATTATCAGGTGACAATTTGAAATTGACAAGTCTTAAGCTAAACCCAAGAAGGTAAGGTTGTCAATTACGCACGCAAATACGCACCTTCGTTCTGAAATTTATTTTGTTACTAAACTTAGAGGTTTTATGTAGCATAAAAAAGTCTTATATTTCAGAAATCAATTTACGTAACTAGCAATGATGACAGAGACGAACTTTAATAATTCTTTGCAAATAGAACTTATTTTACTGTTAGGACTTTAATTAAAGTAGACCGGGAAAACTATAGGCATAAATTATTGTATGTAACATAGAGGCAATAGTTCAGATTAAAATTATGAATTTAGTATTTTTTAGTAAGGTAGTTAGGTTAGATAGTTGGGTTAGCTATAGGATAGGTATGGTCAGTTAGGTTAGGGTATATATACATGTTGTAATTTAAAAGTAGTAGTAGTTATTATTGGTTTGGATTTATTTGTTGTCGTCTTATTCAACGTATGTATATCTAATATAAAAAAAAAATAAGAGCAATGAATTGACTCTAAGGCACAACGAAGTTTGCCGGGGCAACTAGTTAACTATAAATCCGGGTTTCCTTACGATGTTTTCCTTCACGGATGTCAATGATGTCTAAGATAAACTTAGAAAGTACATATGAATTGAAAAAGTCACATTGGTACTTGCCCGGATTTGAACCACAACCTCGTGCATTAAAAGGTAGGCGTCTTAACCTCTGGGCCATCACGACATTTAAAAATGTATAATCTTTAAAATATGTATAATCTAAAACACAGACAAACATACAAAAAAAAAATCCGTAACAAAACGATTTAAGTATTTTAATTTCTATGACCAAAAGTTAGAGATTTTTTTTATCCTATACAATAATTCTACCGATTAGTAGAATAAAACATTCACTGTTTTTTTTGGTTCGGTTTAGGTATGCTTGTCGAGAAATCTGTAAATAGGTTTTCTTTTAAATAAAGGAATGCTTTCTTAACGTAAAATAATCTATCTCTGTATATCCTTGCCTCATTTCAAGATGTTAACGTACACGGCTGGTCACATAAACTACGGCGGGCGCGTGACCGACGACTGGGACCGGCGGTGCCTGCTGTGCCTGCTGAGCGACTACTACTCTCTGTCGGTCTTATCCGACCGGTACGCCTTCGACGAGATCGGCGCTTATCGGCAGGTTAGTAACACGGGATAAGTAGGTAAGTAGGTCGACAAGTAAAAACATGCGCACGCGCAGGTAAGAGACTATTTACGGGCGTGTTGTGACTATTCAGAAACTATTATTTTTTGTTTGTCCTACTACTTATATGACCGGTTTACTTTTCTTAAATCGCTTAGAGATAACAAAATTGGTAGGTAAGGAAGGAGTTTTGGCGTTTTTTGACGTCCTGATCCAAAGTGCTGATTCTCAGTCTAAGTGCGCCTTCAAATTAATCGCCAGGTGCCGCGCGTCTGTAGCGCTGCCGTCGCGCTGCTTTGTTAATCCATATAAATAAAAAACGCGCGACTGCAGCGCTACACCCGCGCTGTGTTCGCGCATCGGTTCATCAATCGACTAGTGATGATGCGTACGTGTTTTTATTCAGACATGAACGAAAATCAGCTTGAACAATTTATCGATGAGGTTGAAACTATATGTATAACACTGTGACGCTCGAACCTAGCGGTTGCCGCGTGGCAACTGGCGGCTAATTTGAAGGCACCCAAATTTGAACAAATGAGTTTTTTTTTCTAACTAACGAATTCGACCTAGATGTTCCGTCTCACACCTGTGAAGGGGGTTGCCGGAAAGGACGATTCTTTCGCAACCCCCCAAACCAACATCAACTTCGAAGAGTGCCTTCGTGAGTAGTGTAGTGCAGGGTTCCTTGTTGACTGCGTATTTGTTACAGCAACCATCGTCGTTGAGTATAGAAGACTATACGAAGTACATCCGCACTCTCCCCCTGTTCGATGACCCGGCGTTGTTCGGCCTCCACACCAACGCGAACATCAGCTACGCCATGACAGAAACCAATTCATGCATTTGTTAGTAATTTTAATATCTCATTTTAGCCGGGACGAACCCTGGTTTTAAAAAAGCTTGTGGTCTCAGCCCATGGCCGACCTTTTCTGAGCTGAGACCAACTGAATATTCACACAAAATTTCATAAGAAGCGGCCAAGCCGTTTTGGAGGAGTTTGGTAACAAAGACAGTGACACGACAATTTTATAAATAAGAGATATACACACATTTGATAATAAAACATTTGTTTAGTAGGTACACACAAAAGACACAGACAAACAAACAATACAAAATCAAAATAATAGATTGGCTTGACAAAAATAATCTCGTTATTAATCTAAATAAAACAAAAGTGATCCATTTCTACCAGAGACGTAGGAATCCAACAGTTAACATAACCTATAATAACCGTAAAGTTGATGAAGTTACTAATGCTAAATTCTTAGGTATTAATATTGATGGAAAACTAACCTGGAAACCTCATTTAGAGGAAATTGGCAATCGTCTGAGCAGATCCGCATATTTACTTTTCCAGTTAGCAAAGAGAGTGAATACTGAGACACTTTTGACAGCCTATCATGGACTGGTCGCTTCAATTTTGAGATATGGTGTTGTTTTTTGGGGGCAGTCGACTAATAAGGAAATAATGTTCAGGATGCAGAAAAGATGTATAAGATCAATGTGTAGTCTAAGAAAAACGGATAGTTGCATACCTCATTTCAAACATTTTAAAATATTAACCTTACCATCACTGTACATACTTGAAACTGCATTATTTGTAAAAGCAAATCAACATCTTTTTACAAAATATTCGTCAGTAAAAAAAACTCCAATTCGTGCTCAGTATGAGAATTTGTTCTGTCCGATTAAGTGCAAAACAGCACTTTTAGAGAAGAGCTTTTTTGGTGCAGCGCCAAAAATTTACAATAAAGTACCTGATCAAATTAAGTGTTTGCCTTTAAACATATTTAAAAAGTCACTTCGGGACATACTACTGGACAAATGTTACTACAGTGTGGATGAATATTTAAATGATATTTCTTTTGTTTGAATTATTGTGATTTAAGTATATTATTCTATGATTTTTAAATTAATTGACATTCTATATTTGTTACATTTTAAATTTTACTTTTATTGACAATTCTTATTTGTGCTTTATTTAATTTTATTGACATTTTTATTTCCTATCTTTTATCTTAATTGACATTTTATAATTGTAATTTCAATTGACATTTTGCATTCGTAATTTTTATTTGCCCTTTTGTATTTGGAATTTTATTTGGCTTTTGAATTTTAATTTGTATGTCAGTAACGACAAAACATAGCAAGAACTTTTACTACTGTTAAGATCCATCATAATGATACCTATGTTTAACAAATAAATAAATGATTATGATTATGATTATGATTATGAAAAGATATAATACAATGAGCGATGAATGATACAGTGTGCGGTATGCTAGACGACAGCAAATAGATCCAAGACAATAATAATTACTACTACATTTAATTTAGCAAGGCTCTAATTTACTCTTTGAATCTTTTGTATTAGAAAGAATTAGAATGATAACATATATACATATAACCTAACCTAACTTACCATACCTACCCTATAGCTAACCTAACTACCGAACCTAACTACCTTACTGAAATGCATTGATTTTGAAAGATATAAAATACATCATTTTAAACTGAACTACTGCGCTGCGTGTCTCTATGTTACATACAATACTAGAATAGGTAGTATAATTTGAAGTAGTAGTAATAGGAGGTAATAAATGAACTCGGTTGGTAAATCATAAAGTACTACTTTGGCTTGTTGATCTCGTGGTAAGTGGCCGCTGTACCGGCCGTGGGTTCGATTTTCACCCAAGACAAATGTTTGTGTGATGAGCACGATAATTTGTTCTGCCTGACCTCAAATAGGCAGGCCCACAGTGCCCACAATGGAGACAAAAACGACACAAAAATAAATATAATTGTATCAGCACATACAGGGTGTAAGGGACAGCCCTCCTCAGATTTACGGGGTGAATTCAGTATATTATTATTCTAAGATGACCGGTACAAGAAATTATTTCAGGAACGTTATGGGAATCCAATAAACTTGATTTGTTTTATTTCCTCATACGCTATATATTTTAACCGGGGCAAAACGCACGCTGCGAGCCTTCAGGCGCCCGCCCCGTCAAGTCGTTCGTTAGAGTATTTCAACATCCATTGATGTTTTTTTTTATTTTAGCCGGAATATTTACATAAATGGAGTGCTACTTTCAGAGAATGTTATTATACATTGAAATGAAACTGAAAAACCTGACAAAACAATAAAAAAAAATGAAAATTTTCCTGAGAAAAAATTCGATGGATTATGATTTAAAATCAGGAGCTAAATGCACCCTATCGGTTTGAGGAGGGCTGTCCCTTACACCCTGTATGATGTATGTAGGGAACCGTGCGTTTACGTAGCTTCTTTTTTATTTTTAGCTGTAGGTAAATAGTATATAAGAAACATACGCCTGTAATTGCCACAAGGCTAGGCAGAGGTGTTTCATGTATTAAACTCTCATTTTTTCAGTAATGCTTAAGGCGAGCCTATTGCCATCAATCGAACGTATTAACGCCTGCGAAAAGTATAGTAGAAGCGTGCAGTGCATGTGTTAAATTGCGTTTTGCTGTTTTAAAAGGCGTAGTCGTCGCACCGTTCTATGGCATTAATAAGTGTCATATTTTTTATTCTTTCACCCACACATATGTATATGCAAAATTGTCAACTACGCACCCTGCACATTTTAATTGTTAAAGTGTAAAACCCGAAATAAACCACCATACCTCAATACGGGAGTTTCATTGAAGAGTACACTGAAGCCCCAAATGAACGTTATAACGGCTTGCCCGACCCGGGGATCGAACCAGGGACCTCAAGCTCAGCAGTAGCACTTGAGACCACTAAACCTACGAGCTGTTAATTGGTTTTAATTGCACTTTTATGTAAATTAACTTTTCTGTACAGTTACATTGCGTGACCTACAACCTAAGGAGATTGTAGCGGCTGGAGGAGTGTCCATTGAGGCACTCATAGAGCTAGCTGCTAATGACATTATCAAAGTGCTACCTACACCACTGGACACGGACCGTATCTCCGCCACGTAATATTATTCTACTAATTCCTACTAATAATATGAACGCGAAAGTTTGAGTAGATGGTTACTTTTTCATGCAAAAACAACGGAAAGGATTTTAATTAAACTTTACAATAATGAAGCTTATACATCAGAATAGGACACTATAATATTATAAACGTGAAAGTTTGTTTGGATGGATGTTTGTTACTATTTTACGCAAAAACTACTGAACGGATTTGGATAAAATGTAGTACACAGATAGTTTATAACCTAGATTAACACATAGGATAAATTTTTATCCCGATTATATCTTCCCGTGGGATACTTTTTGAGTTGTAGCGGCCGAAGCCGCTGGCAACAGCTAGTAGGTTATAATTTGTAAAGGTATTGTGTTAATTGTTTAAAATACATCGATAACTGTCAAGTAAAAAGTTTTTTTAGTACCTACCAGCAGAAAGTCGTTCTGAAGTATTAACAAAAAAATATATTGTTTGCCAGATATCCTGTGTCTTACAAGGAGTCTCTGAACACGGTGCTTATACAAGAAGTCAATCGTTACAACAAGTTGCTGCGTATTATCAATCAGTCTTTGAAGTAAGCATTTATTGTTATTTTATTGTTTACTTAGTTGAACTCAAAATACAGGGTGAAAGGTAATATGTCGAATGTTTTTGATATACACTACTATTTTTTAATTAGTACAAAAATAAATTGGGTTGTATCCGTACCTGTTATTGATCATATTTGTGTAATCAAAAGTAAAAAACAACAATTCAATTTTTAAATATACTATTTAGTTAAACTTAAATAACTAAAATGAGCGAGAGATGGCGATTAATGAAAACTAATATGTCATGAATAGCCTGTACAATATTTCCATACATTGGGTGACTTTTTGGGATATAAACAAACGCTAATAACTTTGCTATTTATGAATATTATTTATTGATACTTTTCAAATATAATGAGAAGACCGTCTAGAATAAGCCCTTTATGTATTTGTACTAATTAAAAATTAGTGGTGTATTTTAAACTCTATTTTAAAATAGCATAAGGTTCAGTTTCAGTTTGGTTTAGCTTGATATGCTTGGCATCTGTACCATCGGCAATACTTGCGGTGAATCAGTTAGCTAACAGAATGCTTTGAATTAAATACGCAACGTGCATATGAGCGGTCAAGCTCAGTGTTCGGAGGTCGGGTGCAAGCGATTATGGCCTTGATTAAAGGTGATTCACCGGAGTAATGGTCGACTGTAAATCGTCACACATACTGGCACCATATAGTTTTGGACATAATTCGGAAACTAACTGTGACGTCAATTTTATTAATTTACTAGCTGCATCGGCAAACTATGTTCCGCCTTGGAATCAATTTATTAGATAAATTTAGTTTCCGTCCTTTTCTCCGACCTACTGTTAAAATTTTTAAGAATCGGTCGAGCAGGTTCGGAGGAGTTTTGTTACAAACGTGACACGAGAATTTTATAAATATAAGATTTTATTTTATTTATTCAAGGACAATAAACAGCTACAATATGTGTTTAAACAGAGGAAAGATTTAGTTTGCAATTTTTAAATATAAGTCGCTAGTGACAGTTACAATACCCCTGTGCTAATTGATACCATCGTTCATTCATTCCTGTGACTACTAATTAACAATTGTACTAGTAATTAACAAGCTGATAACCTAAAAATATAGTAAGCTCTTTAGGAAAACAAACTTCACGCCTAGTTCGAATGCGGAGTGGCATGGTATAGAATATGATATGGCAAGCTTGTTAAAGAGCTCATGCGTCGTTCTACTTGGTTGCAGGGACCTACTGAAAGCCATGAAAGGTTTGGTGGTTATGTCGGAGGCGCTGGAGAACATGGGAGGCAGCCTGTCTAGGAACGTCGTGCCAGAAATGTGGAGCTCTAAGGCTTACCCTTCGTTGAAACCGCTAGGTAAGCACTTTTAAGTCTATACAAGCTTATTTTATTCATACAAAGTATCGTTTTGCATTCTCATCAAATTGTAGGAGGCTAAGGTGCAGCACAGACGTCAGACTATCCGTGAGACCGTGACGCACTTTTTAGTCTGTGAAAATAGAACCTATGCAATTATATGCAGTAACGCACGCCACGCGCAATAAGTCCGGCGCACAGAAAATCCATGTAATTCGGGCAGACTATACCGCGCCGCGCCGCGCCGCTCGGCACAAAAAGTGTGTGACGACATATCTGCTGTTATTTTCCCAAAAGTGTATTAGTCTGCTAGATGTCATGGCTGCATCAGACTAAATAGGTACCTACACCAATGTTGCTTGTTAATATTACACACATGGGTGTTTGAAATTTTAAGCCACACATATGTTTGTAAGTAAAGTTAATACCCATAGACGTCTAAAATAGCAACGGTAGCTAACACAAAAGAACTGATAACCTAGAAACGGCTGAACCGAATTCGATTTGCGATGGTTCTTGGACATAATTCATCAAAAGATGAATTATGTCTAAGAACCATCGCAAGAAACCCTGCTTTCAAGTAAAAAAAAACCGCATCTAAATCGGTTCACCCGTTTGGGCGCTACGGTGCCACAGACAGACAGACAGACAGACACACACATATAGCGGTGAAACTTATAACACCCCTCTTTGCGTCGGGGGTTAAAAATCATGAAATTTGTAATCATCATTTCACTTTTTCTCTCCACACTAGCGGCCTGGGTGAAAGACCTGTGTCTCCGCGTGCAGTTCATGCAGGAGTGGGCCGACACGGGCATACCCAAGGTGTTCTGGATATCCGGGTTCTACTTCCCGCAGGCGTTCCTCACCGGGGCTCTGCAGAACTACGCCAGAAAACATGTCATAGCTATTGATACCATCGGTTATGCATTTGAGGTATGTTTAAACCGGTTGGGCCGTTACGTCGCGGCCATTGTTTTTTTGATAGCCGGGTATTAATTGCTTGTTAATCATTTCGCTGCTTGTTGTATGGAGTTTCTTGCACATTCTTCTCCATACGAAACTACCTTTTGGAATGTGCGACTAGAATAATATTAATTTAATTTATTTGTAAGTATAACATTCAAAAGTGCCTGTTTTCGGGCCTAATTGAAATAAATGATTTGACTTTTTTGACTTTTGACTTCATTGGTCTAGTGGACGCAAGCGCTACTGCTGAGCATGAGGTCCTGGGTTCAATCCCCGGGTCCGACAAAGCGTTGACTGAAGCATGCATACCGCCTGTCGGGACAGGTCAACTCAAAGCTGAATTGATTCTTTCTTCAAAAGGCTTTTCCAGACTTTGCCCTGCATCGTGAGACTCGCATAATAAATGAATACAATCTTATTTCTGGACTTTAAAAGAGACCATGACCTCTGAGTTTCTTTCGGCATTTCTTCTCAGGGACCAGTCACTTTGGAAATGCCATTTAGTGCAATTTAGTTTTAAAAAATGTCATGTAAAAGTATCTGGGAAGATCTCCTTACAGAAATAAATATCTTTTCATTTCGTTGTTGAGTTTGTTTTCCATTTGGAATTTTTCAGTAATTGTCCGGAGTTTGGATTTGTGCTCGATTGATGGCAATAGGCTCGCCCCCTAAACAAGTGGTGGTGGTGTACTACTGGTACAACCACTGCCTAACCCTTCGGGGATAAAAGGCGTGATGTTATGTGTTGGAAAGGGATTGGCACCTATGTGACCATTATAATATCTGATTCACCGACATTTTGTTTTTTAACTTTTGCGCACGATGTCAGTTGTGTATAGGGTGACTAGTAATTAGTGTCCGATACTTAAACACGTGATTGTATTCATGATTTCAATAAACTTTCCCAAAGAAACTTTTTTTTATACACAATAAAATAACAAAACGCTGTTTGAAATTCCCGCGCGCGCAGTAGGCACGGATCGGCATAATCTATCAGCTGATAGTCTGACCTCGGGAAGGGCAAAATCTACTACTAGTAGTAGCGTCACACGCTTCCCCGCCACCCTCATCGCTCCCGTTGTGCAGTACTGTCGTAGTTGAATTAATTGAAAGTTAATGAGTTTAAAAAAAGTTTCTTTGGGAAAGTTATTCGTATTCATGAGTACAATCACGTGTTTAAGTATCGGTCACTAATTACCAGTCACCCTATATACAAGGTCGTAAGGAAGAGTGTACCTATCGTAACATAAACAAAATCATAACGTAACATCACGCCTGGTATCCCCGAAGGGTTAGGCAGTGGTTTACCAGTAGTATACCCACATTTTGCTAGTACCACATTCCATTGGTAATTCGTAGGCGCTAGCACAGCCCCCGAGCAAGAAGCCAGACGATGGCTGCTGCGTGCGCGGATTGTTCCTGGAGGGCGCGCGGTGGAACATGGGGGACCTGTCGCTCGAGGAGAGCCGGCCGAAGGAGCTGCATGTCCGTAAGTATCCACGCTGTATCCATCTACCTAGGTATGGAGTTTCTTGCTCATCCTACTTCATACAACACTAACTCTTGAAAAGGGCAACTAGAGTCATTTTTAGGGTTCCGTATATTGACGTGATCCACTCAAGACACAAGCTTATTTAGCTTTGTTGGAGAGATTAACAAGAATTCTAGTAATTAACCATAATATTCACCCCCATTAAAATTGTTAGGGGGCCTGGTGACGTGACTTACAGGTTTTAAAAAAAATCTTTAGTTTAGACACAAATTAAATATAAAATTGTATCTGTAAGCCAATGACACTCTATACAGGATATTTTTTTTTGCAGTGCGCAAATTTTCACAGGATTAATAACTCACAAATATGAACAACTTTCACTATTGGACGAACTCTTAAAATCACGATAAAAAATCAGCTGTTTCATACATTTTTGTCGAGTACCTAGGTGAACTTTTCTTTGAAACCTATGTTTTTTTTCTTGATTCCAGAGTTCCTCCGATGGTGAAAGTTGTTCATATTCATAAATCATTCATCCTGTAAAAATTTGCGCACTGCAAAAAAAAATATCCTGTATTGTTATTTGTGGTGAAATAATAAAAATCAATTCTATTCTAGTAAGCTTTTTTAAAGAAAAAAAAAGGCAAATTAACTTATTGTCTTCTTCAACAGAAATGGCCATCTTATTTATGAAGCCGGAACAAAATCATAAACTACAACAGGGCCTGTACGAGTGCCCGACATACAAGACGTTACTCCGAGCGGGGACACTGTCCACTACAGGCCACTCCACTAACTACGTGATGACCATAGAGCTGCCCACACACAAGCCACAGATGCACTGGATCAAGAGGGGCGTGGCGTTGTTTTGTGCACTCGATTATTAGGCTATTTCTTCTACTTATGTCATTTTTCTTCCATTGTTCGGTAACTTGGCGTCGGGTATCCTCACATTGTGACCCCATGTAGGTCTATATTGGTCAAGTCAGGACTAAGGACTATTAGGTTATTCTTCTTACGTACTGTTTATTTCTTCTTCCATATTTGGCGTCGGGTGTCCTCACTTTGTGACGCCATGTAGGACTATTGGTCAAGTCGGGACTAAGGACTATTAGGCTATTCTTCTTACGTACTGTTTATTTCTTCTTCCATATTTGGCGTCGGGTGTCCTCACTTTGTGACGCCATGTAGGTCTATATTAGTCAAGTGGGGACACTAAGGACTATTAGGCTATTCTTCTTACGTACTGTTTATTTCTTCTTCCATATTTGGCGTCGGGTATCCTCACATTGTGACGCCATGTAGGTCTATATTAGTCAAGTGAATTTTTATCCCTGTATTCCCACGGGAACGGGAACTACGCGGGTGAAACCACGTGTCGTCTGCTAGTTATTTATAAAGCGATAAAGGGCACGTGTTAAAGTCTGAATAAGCATAACACCAATTTAATCGTGTTTATGTAAAAAAAGAACTACCCAGCAACATTTAGATTTAAATTAATGCAAGCATAAAACCAACAACAGATATGAATTAAGTTCTAAAACCAACTAAATAATACACTTAGGAACGCATAAATAGACCTATCCAAATGGAAAAGGCATGAGATATTTACTTAGCTACATAAATTACAAGCAATCTCTTTGTAAAACAATCACAGCCAATTAAACTTAAGTACTGAAAACTAAGAAGCACTAATTGAATAGTCGCACAATGTAACAATTACCTGCAATTAACTCTGGGGCCGTCCGGCACTAGGTAATGCAATTAGTGACATCCACTCAGTCTTTTTGCTTTTACTGTCTCTTGCACTTTGAGTTTTCCAAGTCTTTTTGATTAGGCAGAACTGTTCGCTACGTTTCTCTATGAAGTGGGTGTTAAAACACTTAAAGCTGTCCGTTTTAAAAGTTGGCAACACTAGGTGTTTTCCTTTATCGCTTATACGTCAAAATAGCAAAAATGTTTTCATGTACAGAGCCCAGCACATCAAGTTACCCCAATGTGTCAAATTTCTTTGATAGTTTTTCAACTTTGTAACAAACAGAATAAGGTTCATGTTCAATTGGGAAAGTTTGACAGTTTGGTGTAGCTGGATTTGCTAGCTGTACCTAGTCGTGGCGTGCTGGCCACAGTTTGCTTTGTCATTTATTTTGTTCACCTCTTGAACAAAATAAATGATTAACCAAACTGTGGCCCTAAGAGGCACTACACTCCAAAGCTGCGGCGCCCGGCGGTATATGTTGGCAACATTTTGCCGGCAAAAACAAAAAGAAAAAAGAAATTCAGAAACTCCAAAAAAAAGAAAAAAGAATTTTAGAAATTCCAGCTGTATTTTTATTTAAAGTACTTCCCCTTGGAATTTCCTAGAATACCAGCGTCCGGATTTGTCCCCGATCGGTGGCAATACACACTGGACTTAATTACAGTGAAAATCTGTTATGGGTGTGAACATACCTACACAGAAATCCGTATGTGTAAACTATAAAAACTACTATAGGCCTTCAGGAAGTGCAGGCGTGATTATGTTGGGACACCTTCAATTGTGCGTACCTACAGCTGGAATTCCCTACCGGAGTCGGTGTTTCCTGATAGCTACAACCTAGCCCGGGTCTTTAAGTAAAAGAAAGAAAGAAAGAAAAAGAAAGAAAAATATTTATTTGACATCAGTCATTAACACACATACACACAATAATTTATGAAACGTACAAAATAAACAGTACCTACTTATTAGGTAGGTACACATCATGTGGTGTGTGCCTCACGGCTGCGCCAAAAAGGTCCATTTCAGCATTCATGCCAGACAGGTGATGCTGTCTGACGCTGGTCTTCCAATGAACCTTGAGGGGTACCCAGTAACGGAAAGAAATAAATAGAAAACAAGTAAGTAAATCAGATATAAGTGTGTATTGAAGAGGTCGGTTATACATAAATGTAAAAAATAAATAAATATATTTTCAAGAGAACAAGAAAGAACAAGAGAAGTCAAGAGTGAACAGGTTACTTCTAGGCAAGCGCGCTTCATCGTCGACCACATCATCGCTTACCATCAGGTGAGATTGGTATCAAACGCGAGAAAAATGAAAATTTCGGTATTATGCCTGACAGTTGCCAAAAACAAAACAATTTGATGATTAAAATTAGTTTAAGTCGAAGCCCCTAGTTTCACATTTTTGAAATCCTTAGTCTAGGTAGGTACATAGTTCTTTTGAAGCTAGTTAGGACCAATAAAATGTACATAATTTTGCCCTTGCAGTATAAAACCGTAATAAAGGCGTAACGAAGTCCACTTAGTATGCAGGATTCAGTCCATGTTGTTTGCGACCGAACAATCTGTTAACAAACGTGTTTTATTGAGTAGAAAATTTACTCATGTCTCTTTTTACTGTGAAGTGTATTTAGCTGTAATTAAAAAAATAGAGTTCAGTATATTTTATTTATTTATTGCATTCATTCAATTGGTAATCTATGGTTTAAAGTATGAACAATCCTGTGCTAATAACTTATAAATTGTTTTTTGGTACCTGTTATACTTGAACTAACCTCTGCCCGCGACTTCGTCCGCGTGGAATAGTTACAGGAAACATAAAACCACGATTTTAAAACATTCTTCATTGTTGCTCCGCTCCTGTTAGTCTTAGCGTAATTATATAACTATACACCACTATTTTTTAATTAAGTAGTACAAAAAAAAATTGGGCTGTATCCGTACCTGTTACTGATCATATTTGCGTACCTAATCAAAAGTAAAAAAAACGAATTTCAATTTTTAAATATGCCACTATTTAGTTAAACTTAAATAACGAAAACAGCTGTTGGAGGCGGGGCATGCTTGAGCGAGATCACGCGAACGTGAGCGAGAGATGATTAATGAATACTACTATGTCATGAACAGCCTGTGCAACATTTCCATACATTGGGTGACTTTTTGGGATGTAAACAAACGCTAATAATTTTGCTGTTTATGAATATTATTTATTGATACTTTAAGAATATAAAGAGAAGACCGTCTAGAATAAGTCCTATAAGTATTTGTACCTACTAATTAAAAATTAGTGGTGTAGATTAACGCCCGATATTAATATTCTATCTCAATCCAAATCCCGTTCCTTTGTTTTTGACGGCTGCTTCTGATTGGACATCTTTAAGACTCGGATAGGCGAATTCGGTCGTTGATTGGTTACAGACAAAGATCGGGATCAAGATAGCAACCGAGATAGATTATTAATATCCAGCGATAGCCTTCCTCGATAAATGGGCTATCTAAAACTAAAGATTTTTTTCGATTAAAACCATAAGTTTCTGAGATTAGCGCGTTCAAGCGAACATACTCTTCAGCTTTATAATATTTATATAGATTTTATTTATTTGTATATAAATAGACATCTCATGAACTTTGAGAAACTTGGCGTCATAAAAAAAACTTGTCTTTTAATTCAATATTCACCTATAAAACCCCACTAACTAACTACCTAACTCCGCCTAAATCATGTTTTTCTAAATGGCAAACGACCTCCAGACCTTCGAACGATTCTTCACTAAATAGTCAATTTAAATCAACATTCTCTAACTAAGTACTTGGTCCTTTTGTCGCACTAGTGGTTTAGCTAGCAGCTTGTTAGAAACGTTGGGTTGGGACGGCACGGCTTCGTTCAAAATCGGGACGGATACGCCCCCTTTTACAAAGGGCTAGAGAGATTTTGGTCAGAGCTAATTGAGATGCAGTCTGGGGTTAGCCTGTAAGAAATAAAGAAAGAAAGATAAAAAAGGATGTATTTGGCACATAATAATAAATAAATTAAAGTGCTAGAGTAGCCTGAGAAATTAAAATTTTCTTGTGTTTCTTCAAATTTGCTCAGTTTCAAGCTGTATGTTAAACAAAACATATAATAACACTTGTTTATTGGTACTAGAGAAAAACATAACATTCACAATATATTATTCCTAAATTAATGTTACGTAATCACAAGAGTTGGTGATACTGGTTCCCAAACTAAGCTATCGCTTGTATTTTGGGACACAGTGTTCAGTCGTGGTATTTGTTACAGACAATTCGGTTTCTGGTGCATTAATTGTGAATGTGAATTATAATTAGCACACTAATAATTATATTATAAGTCATATTATAATACATACATACAAAAACTTACGCCCTTATCCCATAGGGGTAGGCAAAAACTACAGAGCCCCACATCCTACGATTATTACCTAGGTACGTACTTCTTCTTCGTTGAAAGGAAAGGGAATCAATCGGGCACGAATCCAGACTCCGGGCTGCTACTGAGAAATTCCAGATGGAAAACTCAATAACACTGCCCGACTCTGTGATCGAACCCGGGACCTCACGCTCTGTGGGAGCGCTTGCGACCGCTAGACCAACGAGGCAGACAAGTCTTAAAAAGTAACTGATTGCGGCAAAAAAGCTGGGTATCCTAAATAAGGTTAAGTGGTACTTCAAAGCTGACCAGCTTTTAGTTCTTTATAAAGCTCAAGTCCGGTCCAGCATGGAGTATTGTGGTCACCTTTGGGATGGCTCAGCCAAATACCAACTAGCCACACTCGACTCAGTAGAGCGCAGAGCCAAGAGGCTCATTTGTGACGAAAAGCTGGTGGGTACCAAGCTTCATACCCTGGCCCACCGTCGCAAAGTTGCATGTCTGTCGGTCTTTTACAAACTGTATTTCGGTGAGTGTGCTCTAGAGCTCCACGAGCTCATTCCACCATCTCCTTTCTTCCATCGGGAATCCAGACGTACTGCAGGCTATCACCCATTCCTATCTACAAGGAATGGGTGGAACATCTGTTCCACACATTCGCACGAAGCGCTTTGCCTGTTCCTTCATTATGCGCAAGGAGTGGAATTCCCTGTCTGCATCAGTGTTCCCGAGTTCATATGACCCCAATCTGTTTAAGTCGCGAGTTAATAGGCTTATTTTGGGTAAGCTCGTTCCATCGTCGACCTCATCTCTACCGTGCTACCTTTGTGAATTTATTCTGAAACCCGGAAAACACATCGATCCTTTCGGTTACCTCGTTAACTGTGTTAATACATATTAGTCTGAAATGACCATACCATCTACAGCAAGTATAGTAATCAATGCTCGTGCCTTCTCTGTATAAGAAGAAGCCGTTGCCCTGCAGTGGGACATTAAGAGGCTAGCATTATCATTTACTAGTCAGTCGTAGTTTCCGTTCCCGTGGGAATACAGGGATAAAAAAATTGCTTATGTCGCCTGTCGGGGATAGTGAAGCTTCCCAATGGTAAATTATGATAAAAGTGCGGTAGGTTCAGCCTCTGCTTTCTTGTAGCCCTCGCCTGCGGCTCTGGCTAGCAATATTGCCTCGGCTGTAATTATCAAAGCGCACGTATGTCATATGCGTCAGGTACATTTGCCCGGCACATGCTGAGCTGGACTCCCATTTGGTGCAGCCTTGAGACGCACACCGCACACTGTATCATTCATCGTTTATTGTTTTTTATCACTTTTGATTTTGTATTGTGTATTTGTCTGTGTCTTTTGTGTGTACTAAATAAATGTTTTATCTATCTATCTATACGACGTTTTATAACATATCTGCGAGGAAATAAATAAAACTCTGACTGAAATTTTCAAATAGAACTAATAGAGCGAAAAGAAAAAGCGCGCGGAATAATTTTAACTTGATCACAGATTGGCGATGCGCATCAGTTTTTTCTAAGTCAAAGGCATAAAAACAGCCAGTACTAATAAAGTAAATTATTTTTACTTTTTTGTTTTTGTTAATAATGATGGTAGTAATTTATTGTCAAAATTAATTAAATTAACGAATTAAATATTTATTTTTTATATCCCACAGTAAATTTTATTCATAAAATGTTGACCACTTTTCTGACATAAAAACTCTTTGCTAAGATTACGCACTAGTGCATAATAAGAAACATAACGATACTGAATTTGGCGGAATAAGAGACCCTTTACGAGCAAATGTGTTATAAAATAATTTTTCAATTTGGTCCAATGTTTCGGAGCCTTTTCAGTGTAAACAAAACAAACAATCAATTCTTTCCTCTTTATAGATAAAATTATTGACTCACTCAACCACAATTAACGACTAATAAAACACCTACACACCTAAAAGCCCGACAACACAGAAAGAAAAAAAAAACTAATTAAAACTGAAGTTTCAGAACAAAGTCAATTGAATGTGACTTTTATTTTTATTTTTCATTTCCATTTTTATTCCAAGGCGGCGCCTAATTGCTGAGCGTTCATTGTACGTCTTCCGCAGCCACAACTTTTATTATTAAATGCTAATTAATTGTTATTAAAGAGAGAAAAATGTTTTCTGCGTACTCTTGAGAAAAGTGATTGCGTTGTGGATACTCAGTGTTTTATGTAGCTATATGTCTGCGTTTGAAAAATTTGCTTAAATAACTTAAACGTCGTGTGTCATTGCCTTTTTCCAACTGTAGCGTGGTCAAAGTTAAAATCAAATCATTTAGTTCAATCGGACCATTAAAAAGTCACTTTTTAAAGGCGTATAGATTGGCTTCCTGTAGCAAACAACTGCTACAATTTTGTAACAAACCGATGGGTTAATTCCGTAGCAAACCACTGCTTCGTTTTTGTAGTATTCTGCAGCTATGCTTTCGTAGCGAACAGCGGCTACGCTTTCGTAGCGGACATCGGCTACGCTTTCGTAGCGAACAGCCGCTACGCTTTTGTTTAACACCAAAACTCGCGTTGGGTTAGATAATTATCTCTCGAGGCGGTCCGGCCGGTGCTCTAGCGCTGGCTCGGGAGGAGGCACGGCTCCCTGTCGTTTCGGGTGACGCAGATACTTTCCGGGCACGGTTGCTTCGGAAAGTACCTGTGTCGCATAAACAGGGAGCCGGACGCCCGGTGTCACCACTGCGTCGACTGTCGGGAGGACACGGCGCGGCATACGCTGGCAGAGTGTGCCGCTTGGGAGGAGCCGCGCCGTGCCCTCGTCTCTGGAGTAGGCAGTGACCTGAAGCTGCCGGCCGTGGTCGAGAGGATGGTCGGCAGCGTCGAGTCCTGGGACGCGGTGGTGTCCTTCTGCGAAACGATGATCTCGCAGAAGGAGGCTGCAGAAAGGGAGAGGGAGATCACTTCCACTCACCCGGCCCGCAGCAGACGCACCGGGCGCAGGCGGAGGGTGGACAACGCCCTCTTCCAGCCCCCCTGAATTGGTCCAGGGCAACGAACGCGGGGATGTCCGCAGGCCCCACGTAATGGACCCGAGGTGGCGGCCCTTTTAGACGTCGCGCGGGGAGTCCAACACCTCACTCCCCTCGCTGACTTGGCGAGGCCCGCGGGGCCGGCACCAGTCGGGGGTCGCGGAAGTATCTTCCGTTCCCGTGACCCCCGGCGCAGGTGTGAGAAGGAACACGGGGTGGTTTTTAGTCAGTAAGAGTCTGACAGACCCCTCCGCCTCCCCGGGCGGGGAGGCGGGATATCAACGATACGTGGTCCAATATAATTTAAACTGTAAACTCGTGTTCTTCTAATATGACAGACAGACGTGTAGCTGGGGAGATTGTTCCGCCACTTCTTCAATCCAGCAAAACACTAGGAATTTGTGCGTTTTGGAGAACTGTACTATGTAATTTTAAACGTTCATATGCTGATCCTCAGCCGAATTTGAATAAGTGAATTTTGATTTTGATATTATTTTAAATATATTTTATTTTTATTCATCGTAGCTTATGGCGCTCTGTAGTTATTACACAGAACAAAAATGATCGTGCTCATTGCGCAAACATTTGTCCTGGGTGGGAATCGTACTCACGATCTCCGGCATAGCAGTCAGGGCCACTAACTACTAGATAACTAGACAGTCCGATATCTCTTCCGGCCTCTGGAATTGTGTAATAAATAGTGGAATGAATACCCTTTACTTTTCTTTGTAAAAAATTCTAATACTAAAACCTTCAAAAATATCTCGCGCGTAGGTCCGTTTGTCGCTTCTCTATGGCTAGCAATTTGAAAATGGAACGCGATACGCATGTCAATTGCTTGTGAAGTTTGGGTTCCGCATGGTCATTCAATAAGCCTTAGCTGGTTTTGACTGGACTGTTACGTAGGAAGTAGTAGCAAGAAATTGAAAAACGTATGCATTTTGAACAGAAAACTTCTTTAGGGGCGATAGGCAATTCTGATTGAATTTTGCCTTTACTATAACCAACGGGTCTGTATATAGGGTGACTGGTAATTAGTGACCGATACTTAAACACGTGATTGTACTCATGAATACGAATAATTTTCCCAAAGAAACTTTTTTTATACTCATTAACTTTCAATTAATTCAATTACGTCAGTACTGCACAACGGGAGCGGTGGGGTGGCGGGGGAGCGTGTGACGCTACAGTAGATTTTGCCCTTCCCGAAGTCAGACTAACAGCTGATAGATCGTGCCGATTCGTGCCTACTGTGATTGATCACAGGCGCTCACGCGGGAATTTCAAACAGCGCGTTTTTTATTTTTTTTTGTGTTATAAGTTTTGTGTATTTGTAAAAAAAAAGTTTCATTGGGAAAGTTTTTTGAAATCATGAATACAATCACGTGTTTAAGTATCGGTCACTATTTACCAGTCACCCTATATACATAATTGTTCAAGCTTTTACTTCTGTCGGCACTTTCGGAGTGAGACTGTTTTTTTTTTGCAAGATTCTTGTAGTAAGACTAACCGACCACGTTAGGAACACAGTATTTTTTTAAATAATAGTAAGTAACTTAGTGGCCAATTCCCTTTCTTAAATTAAATAAATATTCCACAACTTTCACACAACGCTTTTCTAGTCCCAAACTAAGCCTACTAGCCAACTGATACACATTCTTCCATATATTTCTAAATACATACATATTATTATTATAGATACATTAAAATAAATAATAAACTTAGTTAATTAAGTGAAAATGGTTAAATCTATTCGCAATCTCACCTCAGCGACAATCTAATGTCAAAAACTTGTAAAAATTTAGGGAAATTAATTAGACGTATTTTTTACAGATTTAAACTGAGATTAGAAATATGATTGCCGCTCTGATATCAAAGTTTTTATGCTGATGCAGCCGTCACGAATGATTTCTTAGGATTACCGGTTTTCGGACAAAATGAACAAAAAGTTTCAGTCAAAATCAAAATCAAAATCAAAAGTCATTTATTCAAATTAGGCTGAGAATCAGCACTTTTTGAACGTCGAAATTACATAAGACAGTCCCCCAAAAAGCCCACCCTTCGCCACTCCATATTGTTTTTGCTGGGAAGAAGAACTGGCGGAACAAACTCCCCAGCAACACTTGCTGATAAATTAGAAGAACTTGAATTTACACAGTACAATTAGTTTTAAATATATAAAATAATTAAAATGAGTTATTCACTACATGTTAGCTAGCACACTTAATATACAGAAAACTTGTAATATATAGCTACCTACATTAATACTAACTTACTACTAGACTAACAACCAAACTACTTATACAAGAGGCTTTTAAGAGGACTCGCAAAATGTACGGAACCCAACGCTTGTAATTTGAACCAGCGTTGCAGCGGAACTCAGTTTAATATTCGCGCCGTATATGCAACAATGCATGTTTGATTCGGCTGCCTCCTTTGTTCATTAGTCCACCATGTCAAATACGTTTCCCGCCTACACGGACCTTTGTTTTTCAAACCGCGCGTTTACAACCTTTCCAGTCAGTGCACGCATTTGTTCGTGTTGACTGCAAACTTACAAAACTATCCTACTATCCTATCCTACTAATATTATAAACGCGAAAGTTTGTGAGGATGTTTGTTACTCTTTCACGTAAAAACTACTGAATGGATTTTAATAAAATTTGGTATGGAGTTAGCTGAGACCCTGGATTAACACATAGGCTACTTTTAACCCTGTATTCCCAAGGAAACGGGACCTACGCTGGTAAAGCCGCGGGACGTCTGCTAGTACTCCATATTAATATTATAATTGAGAAAGTATGACTGTTTGTTTGTCGGACTAAACAGCTTAACGGATCGTTATTACATTGGCGTATTATGAAAATAAATCATATTCTGAAAATAAATCATATTCTGAAAAAATTAAAATATCGTGATGGCACAGAGACTAAGGCGCTTACCTCTCATCCACAAGCTTGTGGTTCAAATCCGGTTGAAAATACCACATTGGGTTTGAAATTTGGAAAACAGATAGATCATATTTTGAAGACGGACATAGAAAGAAAAAGAGGATTTAATTACAAACAAAAAACCTGTTTTAGGCTATATTATAGGCTATCTTTTGTCTAATAAACACAATGGAAAAATAAAAAAAAAACGTTTTCTAAAACAGTTGTCAAATGTAACGCTATGTTATGCGCCATATTTGATGTCATAACAGACTCGCAGACGGTAAAAAATTAATGTCTTCCAAGTCCCCATTATCAGGTGACAATTTGACATTTGACAAGTCTTAAGCTAAAACTAAGAACGTAGCACAACATAAATTGATTCTAATGCGAATCGAAGTTTAGTTTACCGGGCTACAAATCTGCCTTATAAATAAACCTTTTTCCCTTTTTTTATATATTTATTGTTTTGTCATAAATAAATCTTGAGCGGGATTTTGGCACTGTGGCTTATTGGCGTCCTGCGACAGACTTAACGATATAAAAACATCTTAATGGTTCAATTTGAAAACCAGCGTTAGACAGCACCTGTCGGCATTACTGTTGGAATAGGTTGAAATGGACCTTTTGACGTAGCCGTGAGGCATGCCGTTTTTTATTTTTGTTATTTAAATATAAATTTACCGGGATTGCCCCAACTTGTTGCCAATATTTTTAATGCTTTATTTCGGAAGCAAGCGTGGGTCTAGGCCACAAAAAAGGTTCTCAAAAATTAACCAAGAGCGAGTTGGACTAAGTATTCCCTATGATGTCGGGGGTTGCGGAAGTATCTTCTGTTCCCGTGACCCCCGGCGCAGGTGTGAGAAGGAACACGGGGTGGTTTTTAGTCAGTAAGAGTCTGATAGACCCCTCCGCCCTCCCTGGGGCGGGGGACATCCATGAGGATTTTCCACCCCTCGAAAAAAAGAAAAAAAGTATTCTCTACGATAAAAACGGTACCGGAACGGTACGGTTTCTCTGCATTCAATACAAATACAAAGGAAACATTTTAGCGCCACAAGATTAAACAGTAATAATATTGCAACAGCACCCAAAAAAAACAAAACTGCGGCGTGGATATGCCTCTGTAAGCACCAGTATAGGTGCGCTTGCTTCGTTTCGCCCTTTTTAAAATAATAAAATAAACACACTAGTGACATGAGAATTTAATATATTAGACAAACTGTCCCGGCAAACTAGTTTCGCCTTTAAAAAATAGTTTACGACCTATTCTCTGACCCACTGAACATTCGATGAAATTTCATGAGAATGGGCCTAACCGTTTCGGAGGAGTTTGGTAACCAACACTGTGACACGAGAATTTTATAGATTAGAGTCAGACAGATTAAGACATAATAAGATGACAACAAATAGATCCAAACAATAATAACTACTACTACTTTGTATTAAGCGAGTCTTTAATGTGCTCTTTGAGTTTTTTGTGTTACATAGAATTAGAATGACAACATATATACATACCTATAGCCTAACCTAACCTACCATACCTATCCTATAGCTAACCTAACTACCTAACCTAACTACCTTACTGAAATGCGTCGATTTCGAAATGAACAAAATACGTGTCCGTTACCGCAGCCAGATGTTGTCGAAAATGACCATTTGAATCTGATAGATAATTAGTTGTGCGGCTTCTGTAATTGTTGCGCACATTTTTAACTTTGTTGCGCTTATAGTTTTTTAATTATTGCACAAAAACATTTCCTGCTGCGGTAACGTTACCCCAGCCAGACCTTTTTCTTTCTAATGGGAATATTTAAATAATTACTAGCTATAAAATTAGTTGTCTAAATGAAGTAAATGTTGTGCCTTATTTTGTATTTGTTCTTTCATCGGTTGCGAAGTTATTCGAGATTTTGCTGGGGTAACGTTTTTGGTTTTGCTAGATCTTTGAAATGGTTAAGCGGATTCTTATCATATTTTGTACATGGCTTCTTAGAAATTAGTTTAAATTTGTTGTGCAATAAAAAAACCAAAATAATACATAACTTAAAGGTTATTTCATTAAATAGAAAAACACTTCAATTGGTCCCAGCACTCTCAATAAGAGCTCTAAAGACTTACTTTAAACGTTATTTTAAAGCTTGTAACTGCCTTCAAATGTATGTGAAGTTTCATTAGTATCCTGTAAGTATTTAACAAGTTATGATGATATTGAGTTCTTCACGAGCACGGTCTTGATGCACGCGGTGTTATTTGGCCACTGGATTGGATATATGAACCGAATGTTATGTCAATAATTAGTTCTTTAGTTCAGTTGTATATCAGTAAAATTTCAGCTCAGTACATTGGGTAATTAATGAGATAATACAGTTAAAGTCATTAGGAACCGAATGACCGTGGTAACCCGACCAAGTTTAGGTGGTTACGAAAAAGCGAAAACGCAAAACATTATGGTGCCTTCTAGAATATGTAGGATAGTGTTACAAATTTAGTACAGATATGTACACAAGTTTTAAAAAAAACTACGTGATTATTTATTAAATAATTTTTATTGACAGGCAATATAATCATTTCAATTGAACTTTTAAAGTACCGTAATTATCTGTAATTAGCCGTAAAGTATCTGTAATTTTAATCTGTGATTGTTTTTAAGTATAAGTTAAATAATAGGTACATATTAATAATAATTTTGCTACTATTTCTGTAGTTACATTATACAAGCTTACCATCCACATAACTTCTCGTTTTAGCCACAACAAAATTTAAATAGTCCAATAATAATTTCATAAACACACTCTCAAACACACATCACATACACACCCGCACTCACAAACAGCAACCACTCGTCCACACAAATCAAATCAAATCAAATCATTTATTTGCCAATAATGCAGGTATACAATAATATGATGGTAGTTTTTTTTTTGTCAGTGTCCCAATACATTTTGCCTTACGGCATGCAAAATTATTTAATATTACACTTTTAAATGAATAGGTACTAACAGACATTCAAATTAAAATTACAAAAATTACAAAATAAATAAAAAAGGATAAAGTCACACACACAGTACACAAACATCATACATTCACGCATACTCAATCATGCATGACTCTCATAAAACTATCCCATTTGTACCTACTGTTACTTTAAACTTACTTTTTCACCCAGACTTTGTAATCAACTTCAGTGTAAATGCAGACTTAATCTAGTAAACATTTTTACACGTTGTATAATAATAGTGTATTTAAGTAAACTAAGTACTTGACTCTGGAGAGAACCCGTAACACTATTGTTAATTACTATATACTTAGATCTTTTTTAGGGAGGCAAACTGTCACTCCTTAACACAGGTTGCTCCGCTACCTAGCTAGGAGAACAGTGGCTCACCCCAACTTATTATTTGTTAGTTTAAGTCCTTCGATAATTTAACTCACTAACTCCAATATGTACGTACCTACTACAAATATCTATATTGCAATAAAAATATTATTATTATATTTATTAGCTCTCACGCACTCTGTAAATATTTGCAAAAACAGGAAACGGAACTGCCGAAACGCACGCGCACTCTACAAGATGAATTTTGTGATTATGGAGCATGTTTAGTGCGATATGCAAACAATGCGCCCCTTCACCCCACCCCTTCCGCGTCCTACCGAACGACATGTTATATCAGTGATTTTTGATAAGTTTGTGCAACTGGAAGATATTAATAATGTTTTCATAGTACAGATATTATTATATTATAAATGTATTTAACAGTGTACGCGTCTGTACCGAAATTGTCAGGTGTATTATACTAAACATTTCAAAAGATAGTATAATGTTCTGCGTTTTCGCTTTTTCGTAACCACCTAAACTTGGTCGGGTTACCACGGTCATTCGGTTCATAATGACTTTAATTGTATTATCTCATTAATTACCCAATGTACTGAGCTGAAATTTTACTGATATACAACTGAACTAAACAACTAATTATTGACATAACATTCGGTTCATATATCCAATCCAGTGGCCAAATAACACCGCGTGCATCAAGACCGTGCTCGTGAAGAACTCAAAATCATCATAACTTGGTAAATACTTACAGGATACTAATGAATCTTCACATACATTTGAAGGCAGTTACAAGCTTTAAAATAACGTTTAAAGTAAGTCTTTAAAGCTCTTATTGAGAGTGCTGGGACCAATTGAAGTGTTTTTCTATTTAATGAAATAACCTTTAAGTTATGTATTATTTTGGTTTTTTGTTGCACAACAAATTTAAACTAATTCCTAAGAAGCCATTTACAAAATATGATGAGAATCCGCTTAACCATTTCAAAGATCTAGCAAAACCAAAAACGTTACCCCAGCAAAATCTCGAATAACTTCGCAACCGATGAAAGAACAAATACAAAATAAGGCACAACATTTACTTCATTTAGACAACTAATTTTATAGCTAGTAATTATTTAAATATTCCCATTAGAAAGAAAAAGGTCTGGCTGGGGTAACGTTACCGCAGCAGGAAATGTTTTTGTGCAATAATTAAAAAACTATAAGCGCAACAAATTTAAAAATGTGCGCAACAATTACAGAAGCCGCACATCTAATTATTTATCAGATTCAAATGGTCATTTTCGACAACATCTGGCTGGGGTAACGGACACACAAAATACATAATTTTTAACTGAACTACTGCGCTGCGTGTACCTATGTCACATACAATACTAGAGTAGGTAGTAGTAATTGAAGTAGTAGCAGTAGGAGGTAATAATTTAAATCGATTAGTATATCATCGACACATAAAGACAGTAGTACTTTGACTGGCCTATTGATCTACTTGTTAGTGACCCAGACTGCCATACCGTAGGTTGTGGGTTCGATTCCCACCCAAGACAAATGTTTGTGTGATGAACACGATCATTTGTTCTGTCTGACTCAGTCTGACCTCATTTAGGGTTGCGGGCATGCCGACAGTGCCCACAACGGTGGATCCGTGTTTGGTCGGAAGAGGTCTTTGGTTCGATTCGCGGGTCGGTTAAAATATTTCCTGGAATTAGTTACTAGTCCGGATTTGTGTCTTGTTATAAAAATAAAACGAACAATCTAAACTATACTTAAATTAATTAAAGACACTAACCTTTAAACCAATAAAATTAAGTTAAGTACTTCATTTCATAGAATACAGGCCTTTTTTTATTATTTTTATCTTAATGGCAATAGGCTCGCCCCTAATTACATAGGACCAAAACATAACTGGCTAAATGTGAGTATACTAAGAACCTACTCTTTTACTTTACTCTTTGGGGAATGCATAGCGTGATGTTGTGTCGATAATCCGAAATCCGAAAAGTCCCAGGTGGGCGCCTTGGGTTTGAACTCGAGACCTATGATTTGGCAATCCGCCGGTCACATACTAGGCTATCACTGCTATTAGATAACTAGTGAAGGCACTTTAAATACATCTCAGTGTAGTTGGATAAATATATGGGCGTATCAACCGTCATTACCTTCCCCTTAATGTTAAGGAAAAAGAATGTATTTAATCAATTTAATGGAATATTTCAGCTATTTCCAGATTCTGGTACATTAGCAGATTCTAAGAATTGCTGAAATATAAGCATTAAATATCTATTAAATATCTCTGTCATTAAATTTCAGGGGAAGGTGATCAAAAGGTTGAAAAGCTCGAATATTCATCCAGTTGTCGAGAAAGCGTACTTACTAACATTTTACCGCTTTAAGTTTCTCAGTAGAAACGTTAAAAGCATCTGTGTTTATAGTGGTAAGCAGAAATATACCGTCCCTCAGTAATGCCGTCTTAAGTCTAGGTAATGTGTAATGTGCTCCGCGGTACAAGATATATTTTATTCAGGAATATAATCTGATAATCCTGGATTACGGCCGATACCTCTCCGAAGCGTGAGTAATAACGTATGGTTAAACGCCAAAAATGTAACTTGGATAATATTTTCGTACGGTTTTTGATTTGTAATGAAACGTATTGAGATACTGATAAATAAATGCTTGTTAGTGATTTTTTAAGAAGTCTGTTGTTTTTTTTTTAAGTTTTCATATTCATTATTATCGTGTGCATGCGTTGTGTCAAATAATTTCTATTTCTTTCTTTCAAGTTTTTATTTTGCAATTTTTAGTTTTTTCGTAGGTATGTAAAGAAAGTCTTCCAAAACTTGAATAGTGATGGAAATCGGTTAACAATTGCTAAAGAAGTTCTGGACATTAATATGAACATCTCTGCCGGGCCCCTTTTAAAATAGACAGGCGTAATGTTATGTTAAGGAAATATATAAACCATTCACAGACAGGTGACTGTAGCAATCGCGAGTAAATTAGTTATGTGTTGAAGTGTTCCGTCGCCTGTCTTCTTCATCAGTTTTTCTTCACCAAAAATGATACTTACTAAATGAAAATGCTTGATTTGTTACAAAAAATGTAAAAATCGGTACATGTGCACCTATATTATTTGAGGAGTTCACTCAATTCCCCGAGGATCCCATCATCAGATCTGAGGTTTGATACAAATGGGACCAACCTGGTAGCATACCCTATCAAATAATTTTGAATATCATGCCACCATAAATGACGGAGAAATGAGGTAACAAACACACAAACCTCCTCCTTTTTTTTAAGTCGGTTAAAAAAAAAGTACCAATCGAATTCAGAACTTCCTCCATTTTGAAGTCGGTTGAAAAGACACAGTCTCTTCTTGAGATCGGATAGGTCAGTCAACACAAAAGACGTCGACGTAAGTCTATATTTGTAAAATATATATACCTACTTGGCGTCAAGAATATTGCTACCAAGTGTGTAGTGTGTGTATTTTCCACTTTTGTGTTAAGTAATTTAACACAAAAGTGGAAAGTCGTACCTCTCCATGATAATAACTATGACGTAGGAAGAATTGTGTTGTGAAATCCGTGACCCCTAAAAGCTGACCTACCCTGAAGTTTTTATGGATAGCGTTCATTAAAGATAGAATGATATGGGTAAACGTTACGTCGCCCTGGAATTATTCAGTGATTTGGCCCTTCTGTTAGCGTATAAAGTACTTATATTTGTGTAATGTCAGTGCGTAAATATTTCTGCCTCTTTTATTATAAACAAAACGTATTTTTTTATAATTATTTTAAAGTAAAGTAAAAGAATAGTTGCAGATGACACTCCATATAGTTTTTGCTGTTTGTACAGACGCCAGCACATCAAGTTACCCCAATGTGTCAAATTTCTTTGATCGTTTTTCATCTTTATGTCAAACAGTATAAGGTAAATATTCAATTGGGAAAATTTGACACATTGGGGTAACTTGACGTGCTGGCGTCTGTACCTATGTGTATTTAAAATAAAACTATCTTGCATGCGAGCTTTAATTGCTTTAACAGCGCTGTGGGCTACATTTATTTTTATTTTATTTCTTTATTCAAAATCTGTTCAACAACAAAATATAAAAGGTCATGATAATATTTGGTTTTTATTTTGGCTCTTTTGTTTATTGATTTATTTTATGACTGGTTTAGAGATTAGTGGCCCCCAGTAGTAGCACAGTATAAATATTAAAACAGTAGGACGACACCTTTGATCTCTGGAAAAATGCCGACAAGGTCTACACGCGTATCCCTGAATAATACCTCCCGAACTATGAACATCGTTTTGTTCGCAGTTTGGGAGCGGCTTTCCTCCGTCTCGCCCCTCACACCCCGCACAATTGCCCTGTCTAGACGGCTTCGTCGGACGACTGTAGGTTTTTAGACTGTGGTAATAGTAGTACTAGGAGGTAATAATTTAACTCGAATGGTAAATCATCCATACATAAAGTACTACTTTGACTGGCCTGTAGGTTTAGCGGTTAGTGGCCCTGACTGCTATGCAAAAGGTCGTGGGTTCTGTTCCCACGCAAGACAAAATGTTTGTGTTATAAGCACGATAATTTGTTCTGTGTCTAGGTGTAATAATAATTTATCTACAATATGTACGTATTTAGAAACATATACGTATTTTTATCAGTTGTCTAGTAGACATAGCACAAGCTATGCTTAGTTTGGGACAAAATGGCGTTGTGTTAAAGTTGGGGAATATTTAGTTATTTATTTATTTTCGTAGGATTTGTTCAGAATGACACTGCTAACATTTCGAGCAAGTTCTTACAATGGTTCTCAAAGGTGACATAAGTTCCAATTTGTAAGTACCTTCGGCAGATACTAGGTATTCCATCCATCTTTCTGTTTAAAAAATGTATATCTCTCTTTGAGTATGTAAAAGCTTAAGTACATGAGATCATAACTATAACAAATGTGTTTCGCACTGTCTTGCATTTGCTGTGACAAATGCGACACTTTTACCAACATTGTGGTGTTTTATAAACATACTGGTTAGTGCTCGTCGATTCGTCCGCGTATACTTTAACAATTTATTGTTATGATCAGAACTGGAATTGTTTTTCTAAAATTAAATCTCGTCGAAATCGGTCTTATCATTTTGTAGATTAGCTCAAACAAAAGGACAGGCAGAGATTTTTTTGGTATGAGCACCATTTATACATAATTATACTTTCTTAATGCATTATTTTTATTTGTTTTTGGTAATTTCACATGTTTTACAGTACGTGCATGATTACCTGCTGCCAATAATAGTACTTTATGAAATAAGTGCGGTAGGTTGATAATTACAGCTGAGGCGAAATTACTACAAGAAAGCCGAGGCTGTAATTATCAAAGCGCACGTATGTTCATATTTGCGAGGAAATAAATAAATCTCGAACTGATATTTTCAAATAAAACCAATACTGCGAAAAAAAGCGCAACGAATAATTTTTACTTGTTCACAAATTAGCGATGCGCGCGCATCAGCACTTTTTTATTTTAAGTCAAAAGCACAAAAACAGCCAGTATTACTAGTAAAGTAAATTACTTAATATTTTTTGTTTTTGTTACAAATGGTTGTAATTTATTGTCAAAATTAATTAAATTAACGAATTAAATGTTTACTTTTTATATTTTATCTCCCAAAGTTAATTTTATTCATGAAGTGTCGACCACTTTCCTGACATAAAAAACTCTTTGCTAAGATTTAAAAAAAAACGAACGGTTCGTTTTAGTTGAAGCATTTTGGTAATGTAAAACCGTGCGTTTGATACATTACGATACTGAATTTGGTAGAATAAGAGAGAGAGAAGAGATAAAAATAACACATTTGCTCGTAAAAGGTACGAGCAAATGTGTTATTTTTGTGTTATTTACTTTCTTTCTTTCTTTAATGATGGTAAAAACAAATGATGGTACAAACAGACACATCCATTTTCGTTGTATGTAGTGTGTACATATAAACATATGAATAGGTACATAATTTTTGCACTATGTTGGTAATGGATACTATATTTTGTGGGGCTTTTTATGGAAATACTTATTTGGAGTAGACAGTAGCGTAGTAAACAGTCCTTAGTTAAATTAATGAGCTATTTGACAAAATTTCATTTTTTGTCCCTCATCTAGATTACACGAAAATATTCGACACGTATTTTTTCTATTTTCACGTAGGTTATCACTAAATAACGGTGATACATCGAGTCAAAATGTCGCATGATGTCACTAGCTAGTACAGTTTATACTAGATAATGACGTTATAAGCCCCCCCTTCAACTTTAATGCGCTTTTATTTAATCTAAGCAGTTTTATATTAAAAAAAAACTTGAGAGGTGTCAAGGGACACCCGGATGGAACGAAGCTCCCTTCGATTGATTAGTGAACTATTCAATCTTCTCCCTCTCCCTCTCCCTCTCCCTCTCCCTCTCCCTCTCCCTCTCCCTCTCCCTCTCCCTCTCCCTCTCCCTATCCCTCTCCCTCTCCCTCTCCCTCTCCCTCTCCCTCTCCCTCTCCCTCTCCCTCTCCCTCTCCCTCTCCCTCTCCCTCTCCCTCTCCCTCTCCCTCTCCCTCTCCCTCTCCCTCTCCCTCTCCCTCTCCCTCTCCCTCTCCCTCTCCCTCTCCCTCTCCCTCTCCCTCTCCCTCTCCCTCTCCCTCTCCCTCTCCCTCTCCCTCTCCCTCTCCCTCTCCCTCTCCCTCTCCCTCTCCCTCTCCCTCTCCCTCTCCCTCTCCCTCTCCCTCTCCCTCTCCCTCTCCCTCTCCCTCTCCCTCTCCCTCTCCCTCTCCCTCTCCCTCTCCCTCTCCCTCTCCCTCTCCCTCTCCCTCTCCCTCTCCCTCTCCCTCTCCCTCTCCCTCTCCCTCTCCCTCTCCCTCTCCCTCTCCCTGCGAACATGCGACGCAGCACAGCTTACAATAGCTTACTATAGCAAAAAGTGTCGTGACACTGACACCTATAACATACATACATACATACATACATACATACATAAACTCACGCCTTTTTCCCATGGGGGTAGGCAGAAACTACAGAGCGCCATATGCTACGATTCTTACATACTTCTTTTGCTTCGTTTACATTCATACATGTTGTCACACACACACGCCGGTTGCGAGTACTACGCACCTGACCTTTCTGAAGAACCTCACCAATAAGGTCTTTGTATGTCCTTCTAGGGCGTCCCCTCCCGGCGTTCCCACTTACATCTGCCTTGTAAATACCTTTCGTTAGTCGCCTTTCATCCATCCTTTCAACGTGACCAAACCATCTAAGCATACTCTTTTCAATTTTTGTTACTACATCTTCTTTTAAACCACAGCGTTGCTTTATATCATCATTCCTCAATCTGTCATTAATTGTTACACCACACATACTTCGCAAGGAACGCATTTCTACAGCATTTATTCTACTTTCATGTCTCTTTTGCCACACCCAACATTCACTTCCATACGTTAGTGTAGGCACCAGCACACATACAGTATAATGCTAAAGGTGTAACCATACATGAACGTATATGATAAGTTAAGGGAACCTACTAAGACCTACCAGCCCTACAGACCCTACGACCCTAAGCCCTACAGGCCCTACCTACCATAAAACGTGTAATAAATAAATATATAAATAAGTACGGAATGTCTGCACCATGCGACCTAAGGTAACAGACGGACAGTAGACAGGAATTCCAGGTTCAGGAGAAGGATAACTCACTGCCAGTCCCGCAGACTCACGAGACTGATCAGAGATGGCTAAAGGTGTCTTGGCCACAGTGAGAGGTAATGAGACATGAATATAAAATTCAAATCTGATTTATTTACAATATGTTACAGCTTATATACTATTTTTACTTAATACACACAATTATCGCTATATCTTAGTGTGGTATGCGTGTAATATGCAACCGCATCATTAATTTAACTAGACCGCGCGTCAGCCGGGCGAGATGCTGAGTCAATGTCCAAAGGTAGCATTGAACACACAACTTTTCGGAACTTTCAGAACACGCGCGATAAGGAACTTCGTTTCAAAAAGAAAAAAACATTAGTCCAATATTTTTTTAGAATCTGATAGATGCGGGACTAAAAACAACAATTTTTTTAAATAGCCCATTTCCATACAAAATGCTCGAGGACTCTAGAGTTTAGATTTTAGAAACATACACAAGTAAGAGAAAAATGGAAACGCCGGGAGGGGATGCCCTAAGAAAACATTCGTAGACATTAATGGTGATGTTCTTTAGAAAGATCACGTAGAAAAAGACTTCTTAGGATTCGCAATCGGCATGCGTGTATGTCTTACACGTATGGACGATTACATAAGCATGTTGATTAAGAGTACTGAAGACCAGACTTTTCTGAAAAACATCTCCAATAAGGTCTGTATTTTTCCTTCTAGGGTTCCAGTGTCAGAGTTTTGTTAGGCTACCTGGGTCTTTGATTTGGCTTCATATGCTGTCGAAAAATGTCCCTCACAATCTTAACCTTCATCGTTTCCGAAGCAAGTGACAATTATACGATACCCTATGATCTATTTTATACTGTTTATTTATTTATTGATAATTAAAACGGTAACACCAATTAACATAGGGATTTACAAAGTTTCAAATACTAACATATAATAGAGGACACCCTAGCATACTTTCTCTCACAAAACATCAGACACACACACATAACACTACTGCATTCATCGGCAAACAGATCACATTCAGGATTCGAGGTCAGGAGGGCGTTAAGCATCCTTAAAGTACGACACACTGGGGATTCAGCCCTGGCGACAGTTTTAGATGAGGGCGGCGCAAATAGGTTTTGTAGCGACGGCTTTGGCGATGTCCAATGTATTTGTCAGGAGCAAATAGCCGACAGAAAAGATTGTGAAGCTCGGGACTGTCGATGCGTCCTCTAAGAGATTTGCAGGCTACTATAACCTGTTGAAGGCCTCGTCTAACCTCCAACGAGTTATTCAGCTGGATACGGATTTAGGTTTGACTGGAAAAACTAGGCAGATGATGATGTCGCACTCCTTAAATAAGATTGAACCTATGTACCGTTAAGGCAAGGCTCCTGTTGAGCCCAACGCTAAGCTGCGCGCCGCGAAGCCGAAAACACCCCGGTGTACATCTCTCCTGCACTACACCACTGAGGTTCAGGACATCGAGGAGTACGTGCAGCAAAGATTAAAGTAGACGCCAAGAGTACAGCTACTGGAGTCGCGCCGCAACGTCAATTTCAAGGCGTTTGTGGTGCGCATCCCAACGTGTATCCTCCATTTGGTGCTGGAAGAAAGTTTTCGGCCGCAAGATGTGGTGTTCCGTTGCTTCCGCGGACAAATTCCACAAGAACGCACATAATTTTGTGCTAGTGAAGTGATACTAAAATAGTTTTATAAAATTTTACTAACATAAGTGTTGTTACCTTAAGTATGGGTCTTTGTTACCTGAAATAAATGGTTTATTATTATTGTTATTATGTACTCGACATAGCAAAATTTTTGGCGACTGCTAATGCTGAATTTACCTACCTACATTTGACGCGCTTGTTTTGTTATCCTTAAACAAAGTATAGGTAATTAAAACAGCTATTTCTTCATTCCCACATGTGCCTGTTAAAAATATTTTTTGTCAAGGATAAAAAAAATACTACCCTTATAAGTAGAAAGGGTCTGCCTTAAAGTAATGAAGCCTTAGTAGGTACTAAAATGTGATGACCCCAATTATAAATAATTGTAGTACTTTGTTTTACATAATATCTAAATATCTGCTTGAAAATGAGCTTTATAAAGTTGTTTGAATTCATTGTTCCCTTTACGGGTTGGATTTGTTTGACATTCATAAGCCATTAATTTTAATTTCAGACTTAATACAATTACCTATCTCAACAAGGAAATGTTGTAATGAAATGTTATTTATTTAATCATTCAAGCACACTAATATATAGAGACGGACTTAATGCCATAGGTATTTTCTACCAGTTCACCACCAGTACCAGTCCAGTACCAGTATTTCATTTATTTCTGTTTGTAATGCGTAAAGTGGTTCTTTTATGTCGCCAAATTGTGCAGATAGGTAATAACTTTTGCAATATGTAACAATGTATAACTGTTGCTCTTGTTTTAGTTTGGTTAGTGACTCCCTAATCTGGGGGTCGAGTCTGCTATTGCAATAGTGTCTCAATGACCGGTCAATGATCGATTTTTGACGTATAACGTCAAACTTATGACACATTTCCCATACAAAAACTGTCAAAGTTGTCAAATATTCGATCAATGACCGGTCATTGAGACACGATTGCAATAGCAGACTGGAGCCCCTGGTGTCAAGGTTTTAATGCCGCTCATGGGCCTCTGACTTGGCATCATATGTCGACGCGAAGCATCTCTCAGGGATGGTTTTTTACGATGTTTTCTTTGACCGTTCTTGAACTACTAGGTTCGGTCCGGTCCTCCTCCAGCGTCAGGCAATAGAAAAGTACACTGTCAGCTTTTTTTTATTGAACTTATAGACGTATTTGGCGCTGCAATGTTTATACTGTTTCTTAACCATTTAACCGCTTGTGTCACAAATGTGCGACACATATTTTCGTGTCCCTCTACCGCTCGTGTCGTATTTCTGCGACAGAGAACATGCTGATTTTTTCGTTTTATTTTCAAAATACTGACTGTGTGGTACAACTAAAACCATTATCGAATTGAGATATTATTGATGTAACAAAAACTAAAAATCGATACAACAATTGTTTCTCCTTATTTACTGTAGGTTACTTTGGCCAGAGGCTAAGCATTGCCATTCAACGTGGCAATGCCGCCAGTCTTTTGGGCACTTTACCGGCTGGCAGCGATGCAGAAGAATTTTTTGACGCTTTGTAGTTATTTATTGTTAGTTTTAGTTATTTATTTATTTTAAGTTTTTGTTATGAATCTGTAGGTATAATTTTATTGATTTGTAGCTTTTTTGGCCCGGCGGACACGGAAACTAATATTTAGCCAGGCGCTTAAAATGTTAATTCGTGACATATCATGTTATTAAATTGTATAATTTTTGCATGCCTAACTTTATGCAACGCAGTTGACTACGCATTCAATTGAAATCTGGAAATGTATGACTATGTACTGTGTTGAGCAATAAACATTTCAATTAAATTATTTTTTGGTTCTTATTATTTATTATTGTGTGTGCCTTTCTGCCAAATAAATGCTTTTTCTTTCTTTCATAATGTGAGATGAACCTATTGCTTAAAATCGGGCGCAAATCCAGATTCTGGGCTGTTACTGAGAAATTTCAGATGTACAGACGCTAGCACATCAAGTTACCCCAATGTGTCAAATTTTCCCAATATGAATATGATCCTTATTTTGTTTGACATAAAGTTGAAAAACGATCAAAGAAATTTGACACATTGGGGTAACTTGATGTGCTGGCGTCTGTACAAACTCAATAACACTTTGCCCAACCCGGGATTCTAACCCAGAACGGTAGCGCTTGCCACCAGTTAATCATTGTAAACACTAAACATATACAGGTTATAAAACTTGACCCTCTGCCTGTTGCGTGCCGATTATTCTAATACCACCATTTCAAGCATACAATATTTAACTGAATATACATGGTTTAACATTTAACTACACTTCGTATACGGTCATAATGTTAAATGTTGAGGTCTGGTCGCTACTGATAGAGAGTTACTGGCCGTATAAGCTGTCGGCCATTTTGCATTTTGCTTGTCATTATTTTGTTCATTTGTAAACTGTTGTTTATTTAAAAACTAGCACTTTACTTGCGACTTTGTCTGCGTGCATTTCGTACTTTAACATCCCCTCGATGGGGTACGTATCATAATCCCGAATTTTAAAAGACCGAATTTTAAAATACCGACGGACGAAATCCCGAAAATTGAAACGCCGAATGTATGTTTGGTCGAAAGTTTAAAATACCGAAAGTTCATTTGCCCAAAAGTTTACAATCCCGAAGTTTGAAATCCCGAAGTTTAGAAACCCGAAGTACAAAATCCCGAAAGTACATTTGCCCGAAAGTTAAAATCCCGAATGGATGAAATACCGAATGGACGAAATACCGAAATTGTCACCGTTTCCGAGAAAACGAAGTACTGCGGCAGCGGCCGCAGAGCGCCAAATTCCCTCTTTTGCAAAGCAAGCATGCATGGTAGATTAGGTTTCCTTGTGAATTCTTATACTGCATAATCATAATATTAATCATTATAATTCAAGTAAAACAGTTAGTCAAAATGGAAACGGCTAGGTTAGGTTAGGTTAGAACTGTGACCACGCAACGCGCACGCATGCATGGTAGATTAGAACTTAAAGATATTTTATCTGGCGCTCGGCGGCCGCTGCCACGGCACGCTCGCTACGCTCGCTCGCCGTCGCGCGTTGCGTGGTCACAGTTCTAACCTAACCTAACCTAGCCGTTTCCATTTTGAGTAACTGTTTTACTTGAATTATATTGATTAATATTATGATTATACGATATAATTTTTTTATTCACTAGGAAACCTACCTAATCTTCTATGCATGCTTGCTTTGCAAAAGAGGGAATTTGGCGCTCAGCAGCCGCTGCCACGGTACGCTCGCTTCGCTCACTCGCCTTCGTTTTCTCGAAAACGGTGACAATTTCTGTATTTCGTCCATTCGGTATTTCATCCATTCGGGATTTCATCCATCGGTAATTCGTCCATCGGTATTTTGTCCATTCGGGATTTTGTCCTTTCGGGATTTCGTCCATTCGGGATTTCGTCCTTTCGGGCATTTGTACATCGGTATTTTGTGTTTCGATATAACGACTAACGGCATTTAAAACTTTCGGTATTTTAAATTTCGGTGTTTTGTACGTCGGTATTTCAATCATCGGTATTTTGACTTTCGGGATTATGATACGTACCCCCTCGATGCCCTCTTAGTTTTGTAGAAATTTATGATAAATGATGAATGATATTTATTTTTGTAAATAGGTTTTTACAAACAGTTTTACACGTCACCTTTTTTAGTAAATGAGATCGGTATTTCACTATTTGACTACTCTGAGATAAAACTCAGAGGTCATAGTCTCTTATAAAGTCCAGACATTATCTTGGTCAAATCATGTAAGATCCATGCAGATTAGTGTCTGAGATGGTCTTTTGAGGAAAGAACCACACCGAATGAGGGGATCAGTCAGTGCAAGCATTTGTACTTAATCATGAGCTCAACTCGGAACTTGAGGAGCTCCACGTGCCGACGAACAATACCAAAAAAAGAACATTTGGGTTGTGTTTAAAAATATAGTCGACACTCACAAATAATACAGCGTTGTTTTAGTGAAAGAATTATCAACATCGGTTCAGCAGATCTAGATATTTCCCTACCACGTTACAGACTCGCAAACTAACAAACTTTTATCTCTTTATAATATAAGAATAGCTAAATAATTATTATCCAACCGCGCTCCGTACGGCATGCATATTTTTTTTTAGAACTTTATTTTTACATACAATATTTCTCATCCTAGGTTTTTTTTTGTATGATTTCATGATTGTATCTGGCAACATTGGTAACGCAATGGCTAAGCTATTTAGTTTGGAGTTGCGGAAGAATCTGCAACCCTCCCTAGGTGTGAAACGGAAGAAGGGTGGTGTGTAATCAGCAAGAGTCTTTCGCATGCACGAGGAAACTAAGAAATTAGCTGCTGTACTGCGTGTTTCAGGTTCGATCCCCGCTCGGAACATTTGTTTGTAAACCTGAGAACCACAGTTTTTGTAACTATGTGACTTTAAATGCATGTAAACGCACCCACAATTCAGCAGAAACTTCTTAACTTATTGAAATTGATAACAACAAATGTCTGGGCAAAACAACACATGCCCCTTAGTCGGACTGGTTTTCTGACTTGGTCCACAATAATTTCGAAAGTCCTGATGTACAGATGAGCAACACTTTCATTTCTTCCTTGTACAAATATTAAAAAGATCACCTTTCACGAAATTGTCTTAGTTTGAAAGTTTTGAGTATATACTTATCCGTTGTAGCTATTCACATCCATAAAAAATAAAGCCCATATTGATACCACACCGCTCAATCTGACCACACTTATTTTATATAATTACCTAATAGTAGTTTGATAAGTAATATAAATTTGTTTTTTTATTTTTTATTTAATAAAATATTATCTAGAATAAGCTTCCTATTTCCTAAACTCACTTATTTTGCTGTGCCCGACAGGGTCCATGTTATGATCTAATTTTAAGTTTTACCACCTAAGAATACATGTGGAATGCAATAAAAGTATTGAGTACTAAAATAAATGAATAACATAAAACCTTGATCTAGGTGAAGCAATGTCTATATCTGTACTTTTCTATATCCTATCAAAAACATTTCATGTAAAATGTTGCCAAGACGACCACATAAGGTTTCCCCTGTGGAAAAGATATCAGATCTCTTGCAGAGCCAAGCTTCTGACTCCACGGCTTAAGTCTAATTTAACATATCAAATTTCAGCTTTCTACAACTTCAGGAAGTAGCCAAAAATTTTGATGATCATCAGTGTGTCAGTGTATCAGTGACGAAATCGGTGTATTTTAGATATCAATAAAATCTAAAGTATTAGAGCTATTCAATTGAGACTTTGTATGTTTAATTGGTAATATTATTGACATCATATCCTGAGAATATGAACTATCTGGTAAATCGGGAACCAACTCTATGAGGGTTCAAAAAAACTACGAAACATTTCGAGAAAAGGTAGGTTTGCGCTTCGCTTAGCTTGTTTTGGCGGGGGCACTAGCTTGCCCCCAGATCTCCATTAATACTTAATTATAGCTCCGTTATTATTATTATAAAGGGGCAAGATGTGTATTTTTGTATGTAAAGAATATACTAAAAAACTACTGGACCGATTTGAAAAATTCTTTCACTACCGCGGCGTTGGGAAGCTACACTATCACCGGGTGACAAAGGTTACTTTTTATCCCTGTAGGTATTCCCACGGGAACGGGACCTACGAACGACCTTCGCTAGTCTTAAATAAATAATTAATTATTTACTCACTTAAATATCTCTTTCGTGTGGGATTCGAACCCAACCTTTGTTCGATTACTCTGACAGTGACACAGCGCAATGTAAAGCGGACCAGACGTCTTTGTCCAACGGTGGAGTGTGTTATACTGAGACGATTGATTATACAGGAGGTTCTCCGTCATTGTTTGTTTATTTTGAAACTTTAATTTAACTTTGGACGTTTTGTTCTGTGTCTGGGTGTAACGAATCTATAATTAAATATTCATGTATGTCTTAAGACATATATAATTATGTTTATCAGTTGTTTAACTACTCATAGCACATGCTCTGCTTAGTTTGGAACTAGATGGCGTTGTGCGAAGTTGTGAAATATTACATAATAAATTCGCGGTGTCTAAGAGCATTGCATATGCCATTAATAAAAAGCAAAGTCAAAGTAGGTGTTGCATATCTTTAGTCTCACAAAGAATAATTGCAAAAAGAAAGTAAATGAATGGCTACTAAAATTTAACTATAACGAAACCGAAAACATGCTCACAAAAACTTAAACGCACAACCCCACACACACACACACACACACACACACACACACACACACACACACACTATCACGCACTAGCATACACATGCACATAATTTATTAAATGTATTTGTAAAGGGGTGGGATCCTGGTGGCCTGAAACACAGGCCTCGAGCCTAGCTTGGGCACCAGTCTCCCACAATATTATATTAGAGATCTATGTACATTGTTGAACCTGACCAATGTAAAATAATTTATGTATATTGTGGTGAGAAACTAAAGTTATTGTTATTATTATTTATAAGTGCGATTTTCGGTCAGCCTATAATGTTCCCACTGCTGGCGCACATGCCTCTTCTCTGTTGAGAGAAGGCCCAGTGCGGGTTGGTAAATTGTGAGAGAATGCCCCGTGTGGGTTGGTAAATGTCACTGTCTTCATATTCTAGCCAAAGTACCTACATGTAAATCTTGTCTTATTGACGTTGTATTGCACCATTCTTAATATTTTATTTATCTCTTTTTCTTGTAGCACAAACATCACGCTTGTATTGCCCAAAAGGTTTGGCAGAGTTGTACCTGTTATAGTAAACCCACATCTTGCTTGTTATGTTTTAGTCCTATGTAGTAGGGTCCAAGCCTAGAAACCAGTCCAATACTGAGAAATATTAAATGGAAAATACAATAAGACTTTCGACTTATATAATAGGACTTTTCGAACCCAGGAGCCCTACTTGGCAAACTTATAGTCCAATTAGGCGGTAACTCGGTAACCCTCCCATGGTTATAGAGATGGGTAGCTCGCGAATGAGAGATAAAATTGAACTAGCTCTTTAATTTTAATCTAGCTCTCAGTAGCTGTCGTTCACGGAATAGCTCAGTAGTTCATTTAGCTCAATGGCTCTTTGACTTGTCTCTATACTCTATACTACTCATCACTCTGTGGCTCTGCGAGTTACGACGAGTGATACCGACGAAATGCCAACATTAGCGACATCCGACAATGCCCGAACAGGACCCGAACTTCCCCGACGAACAGGAGAACGATTTCGTATGTCGCTCACTGACTGACTCTTCGGCTCAATACGTCATTGCAAAATAACTCTTATCGTCATTGTTTTAGAAAAATGCTTTATTGCATATTGGCTTTCATAATTTTATTTATTTGTAATAAGAACAAAACAACCCAATGAATCTAATTTTATTTATGGCGCGCAACAGTCGCAACTAAGTGAAATGAACTAAAGAACTTCAAAGATTTGAAAGAGCCATTGAGCTATTTGTTTCGTTTGACTTGCGTAAAGTGGCACGGCTCAATTTGATCTGTAGCTCGCAACTTCGCAAGTGAATCAATTGAGCCGAAGAGTTAAAAGAGTTATTCGGTGAGCTAAAGAGCTAAAAGAGTGATATAGTTATTTTGATCAAAAGAGCCGTATCTCTCTTTTCTTTTCACAGAGCTACATTTCGCATCTCTACTTGGTTAGACTGGTTGTTATACTTTTATAGTTCTGACTACCTGTGTCCAAGGCCAAAGATTAAATGTGCTGTTCGAGGATTATTCGATATATTATGTATATTTATATGGAAGAGGAAAATAAATAAACAATCGCAGATGCAATTTCTCTATTATTTGTATAATTGGATTTTAATTTGTATAATCCTTTACGGTTATATTTTAAAACAACGTTATGAAGTCTTACATTTATGTTTAATCACTTAGTTTTAATATTATTACGTACTATTTGTAGAGCTACGATGCATGAGTAGGAGAAAGAATAAGAATTTATTTATGACATTTTTGGTAAAGAATTCTAAAGTAATGTACCTATGTATAATTATTTCCGTTTTAGTCATCAATGGTTTTAAATAAAAAAATAGAAAAAAAGTTGACAAAATCAGGACACAATAATAGCGATATGTAAGTTAGGACCTCGCAAATATTTAAAGTGTAGAAATGATTTGAGAGTAATTTTATTAATTCCCTTATATAATTCACTTTTACCTAATTATTGCAATTATAAATATCCACAAACACTGAGTTTGTTAATAGTTTTATATTAATTGTTTAAATGAAATAATTTTGTATGAAAGGCCCCTGATGAAATTAAAACACCGTTTTCTCTTCATAATTTATTTAACAACATAAACGCGAATTTAAGCTTAGACTATAACTTACTTCGCAATCGTAACTCCACAGTGTCTATGATTTACAATGATTTTAATCTTTTACACAAATAACTACCTACATAATATTATGTTTAACAATAATATACAAAATTATTAAAATTAAAATGGTTTTGAACCGATAAAATGAATAAAATAAATTATACAGTTATTAAGTTAAAATATATATTTTAAATTGAATGGAATATTTAAAAAACATCATAAAAATACATTCTCCTTCCGAATCACGCGTTCTAGTACATGTTAAATATTCGAAATGCCTAAATTATGTGAATTATGCAGTCAAAAATCTTATTAATATTAATTAACTGGTTTTTTATATATGAAAACTTACGTGGAAGTGTAAATAAATTATTGACATAATTATACAATACTAAAACTACGGCTCAAACACTAAGTAAAAACCTCTGAGATTTTCTTGTGAAAACTGGCTGGATTTTTCACATGAAAATCTTCTCAAGGCTGAGGTAGTACCTATTAACATTAAAATAAATCCCATTAAAATAAATCGAACACAAGCCATGACTAGGAAATCAATCTTTGGTACATTGAATACAAGTCCCACGCAAATTCTCAATAGCGATTTCACTTAATCATAAATTTACAAAATTATTTAAACGTCAAAATAATTGTCGCTGTCCTCGGGTGAAGCATCATCGGCCGATCGTTTTCCGAGTCCGAAGCTGAAACGGTGCATATCCCTCTCTCTCTTGCCTAAACCGAAGTTGAATTTGCTTGCTAGTCGCTTGCCTAAGCCAAAGTTGTAGCTCCTTGCCCGCTTGCCCAGTCCAAAGTTGTACATAGGAAGTCGTTTGCCCAGTCCAAAGTCGTACGCTCGTGCCCGTTTTTCTTCGGAAGTTTCATCGTCAGCGAAGCGTTTGCCGAGGCCAAAGCTGTATGGCCGAGCACGTTTTGCTTCGTAACCTACGAATAAAAAAGGGATACAGTTTAGCACAATATTGTTATTAATAAATTGTTAAATTAATTGGGTGATTTTTATTGCATGGTATTGTGGTACATCTAATTAACACCCTTTTTAATCAGATTTTAATGACGAAGGAAACTTTTGTAAGTGTGTATACGGAAGTAACATTTTCTATAGTTTTTTAAATAGTTATCTATTTAAGAGAAACAATCTTAATAAACTAATACACTTCACCATCATTGCTTACCATCACCGAATGTGATTTACGTAATACTGACATCAGACAGGTAAGTCAGAGATAAATAGTAAGATCACCCAAACTTTTCTTAAGCACTGAAGTCCCGTATGATAGAGAGCAAACTTACTGCCACTCACTAGGCATAATTCTAGACTCGGCTGCGACTTAGCAATGGAGATGGAAACGCATTACATGACTTTTAGAGATTTTTAACCTATTAATTTATCTCTCAAACAGTTCTTAACATCAAGTGATTTGCGGGCACAAAAGCGTGCAGAATTTCGGCTTACCTGCGTCATCGTATTGGTCGAAGAACTCGGCTAAAGCGGCTTGGTCCAGGTCGTTGGTCAGTTGTTGTTGTTGATCATCATTGGGCTGGTCCTCATCTACTGAGCGCTTGCCAAGGCCGAAGGAGTAGGGCCTGGATCTAGAAAGACAGACAATGGGATCAGTTATTTTCGTAAATATACTCGTATTATCTTATACATGGATACCTATCTACCTGTTATATGTACATACCTGTTAATATTGCTTTTCATTTTTACACTAATACCTAAACACTATCCAATACTAAGAAAAAAAATATCCACAAGATTTTGCTTGACTGAATTCATTAATCTATTGTTACGATTATCTACTAGCTAACAATACTACAAGTAGGTATGATAAAAGTTAGCTGTTCCTCGCGACTTCGTTCGTGCGGGATTGAAGAATTTCTTGTATTGCGGGAAGTCTAATTATTTTCAAAAATAAAAGTTATCTGTTGTGTTATCTGCCAGTGAGAGTCCTGTTACAAATGGACCAGCTGTTTTGGAGATTACATTAAACAGTCAGGCAGACCGACATTTATAATCGGAGTGTGTGGTGTAAGTTATGATGTGTATGAGTAAGTTATTTAATTCAATAAATACTATTAAATGCATCTTCAGGTTGTTAATCCTCACCTTTTGCCCAGTCCAAAGTTGTAAACGGGCAGTCGTTTGTACTCCGACACGTAGCTGTAAGCCCTTTTGCCCAGACCAAAGTCGTAGTGAGGGGACCGCTTGGCCAGTGGTGCAACGTGGTCGCTGTGAGGGTCATTCCCTTCATGAGTGGCAGCATCATGGGGGTCAGGGTCATTCTGCATCCTCTCGGGAGCGCAGAGCGCTGCACCAATCACGAGGAAGCAAACTGGTAAAGATGTGAACAGCATTCTGTAACAAAACACAGATTTTTAATACTTCTTTGAATATCATCGGCGAATAACATTCATCAGGTCAGTTTCTGGACCCCTCCAGAAACTGACCTGATGAATGGGAGATCGTTCAGTACCTATCAAGACCCCTGTACTTGCAATTAGTCTAACTAAAGACTCGTGTTTCCCAGTTACTGGGTTGTGGAGGTCAGACATGCAGACACTCCATATAAAACACTGGTATTCACCTGCGTCGGGTAAACTGGAAGCCAACCCCAAAATAGTTCGGCCGATGATATGTCGAGCTCCCTGAAATAGGTTTGAGCTACACGATGTCTGAAGCATGCATGCCGTCTGTCGGGACAGGTCAACTCAAAGCTGAATTGATTCTTTCTTCAAAAGGCTTTTCCAGACTTTGCCTTGCATCGTGAGACTCGCATAATAAATGAATATAATCTTATGTCCCCCATGACCCCTGAGTTTCTTTCGGCATTTCTTCTTAGGGATCAGTCACATTGGAAATTCACATTTAGTGCCATATAGTTTAAAAAAAAAATGACATGTAAAAGTAGGTATCTGAGAAGATCTACTTACATAGGTAAATAAATATTATTTCATTTTATTTCGTTATAGCATTTAATAGAATGATAATATTTAATAAAATATTATAAGTGAAAAAGATTAACCTAGACTAAAAATTGCTGTAATAAAAAGGGTTCAAGATATGTTAAAAAAATATGATTTTTTTTTTCCTCATGTTTTTCCTACTCACTTTCATCTCGGGTTTCCTAACCACGTTTTCCTTTTACGATCATCAAAATAAACTCACAAAATCCTAACAGACAACAGAAAGTTTGTGCTAAGTTCACCAAAGTAACAAAAAGACAAGCGTATATAAACCAAATGCACGAAACTATGTAGTAACTTGTTCTGAAAACACCGCGAAACAGACCAGAGATCTACTAATAGACGAAGTAATACAAGTTTATGGCAGAAGGGATGCTTTGGAAAAAAAATGATTGATAGTTTCATACTTATTTTATAAATCATTTTTTAATTACATTTACTTAATTAAATTCGATTTAGTATTTAGTTTGTTTTCTAGTGTATAACTGTTGTAAATTCAATGAAATAAAAGGTGCATACACACATATATTAAATTTTGTCTTATTTCAATTTAATTTTCGCATTTAATTCAATTTAATTTTATAACAATTAATTACTACAATGAAACTCTTATTACTCTTTGGGTTTTTAACCGACTTATAAAAAAGAAGGCGGTTCTCAATGCTTTTTTTTTTTAAATTGTTGTTAAGCTGATTTATTTTATGAATCGATTTGAAAAATTCACCAATGAAACAAAAGGGAAAAAGATTTTTAACCCTTTTCGAATCCATTAGATTTCATCGAAATCGGTTTAGAAGTTAGAAGGCAAAATAGTCATCTATATCAACAAAAAATGCAAAATAAAAACGTTTTTTTCTTAAAATAAACACACTAACAGGTGGTCAATAATGAAACAGAACCACCTGAGCCATCGACTTCGGATACTAGAGTTTTTTTACACCGGTTAGTTTTTTTATGTTGTCAATTTCAATACCTAGTCTTGCTATAGATGTTTCTTCACAAGTTTCATTCGGCTTCCCTTTACGAACATATCAACGTTAAACTGATGCTAATTTTTGAGGCTTCCCTTTCAAGCCATTTTTACTCAGAACACTGTATTGAACGGTTGAACCAACACATTCATTCAATGAAATAAGAAATAGTATTTGTTAGGAAAATATCTCTTTACTTTCGATTCGCGGGTCTTGTAAAGTAGGATTTTAGGATATTGGGAATTTCCCATCTGGAATTAAGTTGCGGCTGGAGTCTAACTACGCACTAGGTCAAATAGGTCTCAAACTAACCAAATTTTTATAGAAAAAAATTACGTTCCATCGACCGTGCTTTCTGAGGCACAAATGAGATTTGGTACGCGATGGATGGTCATCCACGACTGGCCTGTTGGTCTAGTAGTTAGTGACCCTAACTACTATGCCGGAGGTCCTGGGTTCGATTTCCACCCAGGACAAATGTTTGTGTGATGAGCACGATCATTTGTTCTGTGTCTGGGTGTAATTTATCTATAGCATGTATGTAGGTTGAAATATAAGTATGTTTATCAGTTGTTTAGTACCCATAACACAAGCTCTCAAGCTTAACTTGGGACAAAATGGCGTTGTGTGAAAAGTTGTGGAATATTTATTTTTTTATTTATCGATACACAAATTGACCCAAAACCGCAAGTTAGTTGAGTGTTGCTTAACCCTCAAAATCGAGCTGTATGGTTTTGGTTATTTAACCACGCGCTTCTCAACACATAACCACCTACATACATACGTACACACATAAACTCACGCCTTTTTCCCATGGGCGTAAGCAGAAACTACAGAGCGCCATATGCTACGATTCTTACATACTTTTTTGAACGAAGTTACTTATCGCGCGTTGTGAAAGGGGGCTAGACGGAAAAAAATCTTACGAAAAGTTGTCACGACACTTTTTGCTATAGTAAGCTATTGTAAGCTGTGCGGCATCGCATGTTCGCAGGGTGCGGGAGAGGGAGAGGGAGAGGGAGAGGGAGAGGGACAGCGAGAGGGGGAGGGGGATATGGGGAGGGAAGGAGAGGGGGAGGGAGGGGAACGGGAGGAGGAAGATGGAGGGGGAGGGGGAGAGAGAGAAGATTGAATAGTTCACTAATCAATCGAAGGGAACTTCGTTCCATCCGGGTGTCCCTTGACACCTCTCAAGTTTTTTTTGCTTCGTTTACATTCATACATGTTGTCATACATACACACCACCAAGTACTACACGTCTTTTCCCATTTTCGATTGCAAATTTAAGTTATAAAAAAATTGTCCTTCTGTGTTTTCCTTTGTACCTACCATTAAGTAGATAATTCAACTAAACGTGGTCTGTTCTTAAGTTGAACGTATCGAGTCTTCCTTCCTCATTTGATCACTTTCTTTTTTTGTCCCTTTAATTTTATTTACAAGGACCTCTTAAAGTTTCTCGCCAACAACGAAGCGAGGAAAGTGACCATTAGGTACCAGTTTTCTAAACTTAAACTTCGTAGAATGTTTGGTTAATATTGGTATAATTGGTACGAGTTAGTATGTTTATAAGTTGTTTAGTACCCATAACACAAGCTCCCAAGAATCCTTTTGTAAATTATCAATAAGATTTTTGATAATTTAAAAAGGGATATGTTAAATTATTTTATCTATTTTAATTTTGAATAAATATTACTTATTAGCAGACGTCCCGCGGGTTCGCCCTCATAGGTCCCGTTCCCGTGGGAATACAGGGATAAAAAGTAGCCTATGTTTTAATTCAGGATGTCAGCTAACTCCATACAAAATCTTATTAAAATCCACTCAGCAGTTTTTACGTGACAGAGTAACAAACATCCATCCATCCATCCATCTATCCATACTTACAAACTTTCGCGTTTATAATATTAGTAGGATTGCTTACTTACCTACTTATTACTTTACCCCATACATCCACCTCAGACTTACTTAAGATAAACTCGGTAAATGGTATACGAATTGAAAAAGTTACGAAGTCATTTTTGACGTCAGAAAAATGTGTTGTGTTTTTTGTATACAACTGTAATAACGTGCAAAGGTTATTTAAAAAGCTCTTAAAATTGTCCTGTTTTACTAAAACCTAACAGATTTTCATAATCAGAATATCCCACTGTAACGAAAAAAGGGTCCTATTCGACCCACACATATTATGTAAATTACGTTTAGGATTCCGTACCCAAAGCATGACCGCGTGAACCGCGTCGTTGTTCTAGTGCCGTACACCTCTGCCGTACCCTTCGGGGATCACAGGCGTGATGTTAAAATGGAGCCAAACGTGACGATATAACTGAACCTTGGCTGTCTATCTGTCAGCGGGCTGTTTCTCATAAACCGTAATAGGTAGACAGTTGATAGTTTTACAGAGTATGTATTTCTTTTCACAATGGTGTGCTGGTGCCTACACTAACGTATGGAAGTAAATGTTGGGCGTGGCAAAAGAGGCATGAAAGTAGAATAAATGCTGTAGAAATGCGTTCCTTGCGAAGTATGTGTGGTGTAACAATTAATGACAGATTGAGGAATGATGTGATACAGCAACGTTGTGGTTTATTAAAAGAAGATGTAGTAACAAAAATTGAAAAGAGTATGCTTAGATGGTTTGGTCACGTTGAAAGGATGGATGAAAGGCGACTAACGAAAGGTATTTACAAGGCAGATGTAAGTGGGAACGCCGGGAGGGGACGCCCTAGAAGGACATAAATAGACCTTATTGGTGAGGTTCTTCAGAAAGGTCAGGTGCGTAGTACTCGCAACCGGCGTGTGTGTATGACAACATGTATGAATGTAAACGAAGCAAAAGAAGTATGTAAGAATCGTAGCATATGGCGCTCTGTAGTTTCTGCCTTCCCCCATGGAAAAAAGGCGTGAGTTTATGTATGTATGTATGTATGTATTTCTTTTACCGCTATAAAGCAAACTTAAAATAATAAGAAAGAAAACAAAAGATAAAGAAAAAAAGTCTTTGCAGCAGATGACGTCCATATAAAACGGACAAAACATACTTAAAAAAAATGAAAAATAAAGCAATCTGTAATTTTATTTACAGTAGGTATATATACAAATTAAGGACGCGATATTTTCTGCGGCCTTGCATCAACGTGGCACGGAACCCTTTGTGTCGCACACGACTCGCACTTGACCGGTTTTTCTAATTAAATCCGATCACAAAACACTTAATAACTAAGTGTCGACAATGTTACGTAAAGTCAAACAAAAAACATAAACGGGGTTCAGTTTGGTCCTAAAAAAACAATATTCAATATATTAGACGCAATATCTGGGCTGATTTCAAGGTAAAACACACTTCTACAGGGTGTAACGGAAAGGGTATATACATACAAACAGGGTGAATAGAGTATTTAATAACGAGTCTTTCCTCAAAATTTCAGCTCCCAACGAATAACTTTGAAACTTCACGATATTATTTAATATCGACAGTTTATTAAATGCAAAATCATAACAAACGTGTCACCGCACTATGAGGGTCATAATCCTGTCCGGCAAGGTTCAAGTATATCTATCTCGGGTTCTGCGCGCCTAGTACAGACCTATCGGGCTCTGCCTAACCGACGAAGGCGCGACGGCGCGGGCGGGCTCAACTTTACAATTATGTATGTATATGTATAAAAACGTTGCCATGTTGTTTCTTATCACCAAGAGAATCCGTGGCCTTCGAATGTATATACCCTTTCCGTTACACCCTGTATATTGTGTATTGAAAAATCTATGAAGTTTCAGGATTATTAGTAGAGTAAACTGGTGAATATACAAATATTTTTAAATAATAAGAGCTAGCAGGGTTTTCAAGTTTAAGTGTCAGATTGATCAGTGTTGATGATGTTGACTTATTTACCACCAGAGCTCCTAAACTGAAAAGAATACTGTGCAATAACTTATTCGGATATGACTAAGCCTTTTCATAATTCTCTTTGAGTGTGTTAGTAATTTTATTCTCACTTTCAATTCAATTCTCAATTCTTTATTGCGTACCATAATGTATTTACAGTTGGTAAGAAAAATAATAATAGATAGAATTATGGACCCTATGGGACACAGCATAGATCAAGTAGGAGAGAGGAGGAAGATCACTGGATTTTATTGACTTAAAAAGGTTTCAAGTTGCTTATAATTTATCATTTAAGTATTCGCCTAAACTAAAGCGTTCTGTTGCCTGTCTACTGTTTCTTGTGCTACCCTAATGTTGTCAGTGAAAAATTTTCGTCTGCCTTGTTATACTATCTGTCAACTATTTGTATCCTAGCTGTAAGTTTTCTTTAAAAAAAAAACTATTGATATTATTTTTTTTTCCTGCTCTATCAAAAGTCCATCCAAAGGTTGTTTGTTAGAGATCGCTTTTAGCGATAAGACTACCTATTGTAACACCATATCTTAATATTTAAGTTGTTATTTGTAAGTTATTATAATGTACAATAATTTGTCATTAGGACTCAATCTACGTTTGAAATTTAAATTTTGTAGTATATGAGGAAGTGTGTCAAAATTACCTGATTAACCTCTACGACCCGGACCAAGCGGTTCGCCTCGTCGTTTATACCACGTACATCAAGGGACTGGAACAATTTGCCTGCTGCGGTCTTCCCGTCCGATTATAATTTGGGTGTCTTCAAGGCAAGAGTGAATAGGCTCCTAATAAACTAGTGCGCCTCACCATCAACGATTGCATCACTGCTTACCATCAGGTGGGATTGCAGTCAAGTACTAGTTTATAATATTTAAAAAAAAAAAAAAAAAAAAAAAAAAAAAATTAAGTACTTAGTTGTTTTAATATGTCTTTCAATTTGAAATAGTAATAATTGCTTAATGGTTAGCGAACTAAGATGGCTACCGCTTAGTAGTCGCTTAGTAGTAGTAGAAGTCCTGGGTTTGAATCCCTTGTCGGTCAAAGCATAATATTAAATATATGGGTTTTTTTTATTTTATGTCTTGTATTTTGTTGGAATTTTCTCGGTAGCATCACAGAGTTTCCCTATTACATGGGACTTAAACATAACTGGCTAAACGTAGGTAGGTATATTGTAGAAAGAAAAAAGTTTTTTTAGAGCTGCACAAGACGTGCCCCGTATTCACTGCCAAAATATACAAACTTTGAAAATGAGGACAAAGGTACTTCTAATCTTGCTTTAGGCACCATTACAGAAAACAGACACGATCTAATATTTTTGAAACAAAAGGAAAAAAAGAATAATTCAACATTACTTAAATATTGAGTGTTAAGAGTTGTTAGGTACCTGTTTTTTTGCAGCTACAATTATTACTTTATCAGTGTGCGGATGGCGACGATGATTGCCGTACTATATTCGTTCCATCATTGTATTTCTAATCTCTTCTAGTCCTTTGGAGTACAGCTACTACCAAACTATTAAAATGTTGGATTACAAACACAATATCAATAGTATCACTGCAAGTACAACTTCAGCTATAAATCAATGCTAGAACTCCTTAAGGTCCGAACGCTCACTGCTTGGTTACTCCATATTCACCAATAAAGCTGTGTTCTCACCGCGAGCGGAACGAAGTAAAATAGGTTTTAAGAAGAAATGGTTCGGAAGAAATATTTAAACCTTTGTGAAACTCATTGTCTAAGAAGTTATTTAGGGAAACGAAGAAGCTGGTAATGCAATCTGAATCTTCAATTCGAATCTAAGAACTTGTGCCACGCACGAATCTGTCATGCGTGTCAGGCGTAACTCCCGCGCTCATTGGTCGCAATTTCTCTGATACTCGATACTACAACTATGAAAGCTGGTCCACAAAATATTGTTTTTTTTTTTGTCTTCTTCTGCATCTTCCAAACCTTGTATGTTGGAGTCAGCTTCCAGCCTAACCGCATGAAGCTGAGTACTAGTATTTTACATGTAGCGACTACTTATCAGACCCCCACAGACCATTGGACTGGGTAACACAAACAATATAGTGACCGTGCCTATGTGTAGGTATGTAAAAATATCGTGTTACTTTATTTTTTTTCTTTAATTATTGCACCTACCATTGATTTTCTCTGCATCACCCATATCTTGACTAGTAACAAATGTCAACCGCATTAAATCCGCCTTAATACGTTGGTGTGCTTGAAATCAAAAATAAAAAACACGATGCTCCTTGATCAAACTTGTTGTCAGACGTACAGGGTTCTTAGTTTCGAACCCCTGTAACGGCTGTCAAAGATCTATAAATGACAGCCGGGATCACGGAGGGATAAATACCAAATAAGTAGTATTTTGATTTTTGTGCCCTTATCCGTGAGCCCGCTCCGCTCACTCATTCCCGAAGCTCGCACCTCGCTCCGCTTTCAATCGAGGGCTATCTCACCGGCCTTTGTCCGGTTCGACTAAGTTCCAATTAGTTAGCTGACGACTTCGAAACTCGATTAGTATGTATTAAGTTTATAAATAAAACTACACCGAACTTCTGTTTATTTCGGCGAGGGCGAAATTTCGTGTTTCTATGCAATGCAGCCTTTTATCTGTACCTACTAATTTGGTAGAGAACGGAATATTCTGGATATCAATTTGAGAAACCGATCCATCACAAAAATTACTGATGCCACTCAATAAACTGCCACGGTAAAATGGGACCGGGTTGAACACGTTTGCCGCATGTCAGACGATCAGTGGACCAAACGCACGACTTGATCGGTTCCCTTACTTGGCTTACGACATCGCAGTAGTCTTAGGAAAAAATGGCCGTTTATTCCCACTAGTTCGATTCATTAGTTCGATCGTCGAACTAGTGAGATTTTTTTTTCTCATTTGTTCGACCGTCGAACTAGTGAGAACTTTAAATTGAATTTTAAATAAAAAAAAGATAATGATCAAGTTTGTTTTTTTTTAAACAGTTACTCAAAATTGAAACGGCTAGGTTAGGTTAGGTTAGAACTGTGACCTGGAGGCGAAAGTACTCGCGTCACTGTACCGGTGGCGCGAGGAAATGCAGGCGCGCGGCGAGCGACCGATGCAGCAACACATAGAGTTGCGTCGGTCGCAGCTGCGCGAGGTCCTGGTGGCGGCATGGCGGGACAGGCTTTCGAGCCCTACCGCCGGCCTTGTCACTATCGAGGCGGTCCGGCCGGTGCTCGAGCGCTGGCTCGGGAGGAGGCACGGCTCCCTGTCGTTTCGGGTGACGCAGGTGCTTTCCGGGCACGGTTGCTTCGGAAAGTACCTGTGTCGCATAAACAGGGAGCCAGACGCCCGGTGTCACCACTGCGTCGACTGTCGGGAGGACACGGCGCGGCATACGCTGGCAGAGTGTGCCGCTTGGGAGGACCCGCGCCGTGCCCTCGTCTCTGGAGTAGGCAGTGACCTGTCGCTGCCGGCCGTGGTCGAGAGGATGGTCGGCAGCGTCGAGTCCTGGGACGCGGTGGTGTCCTTCTGCGAAACGGTCATCTCGCAGAAGGAGGCTGCGGAAAGGGAGAGGGAGATCACCTCCACTCACCCTGCCCGCAGCAGACGCACCGGGCGCAGGCGGAGGGCGGACAACGCCCTCTTCCAGCCCCCCTGAATGGGTCCAGGGCGACGGACGCGGGGATGTCCGCCGCCCCCACGTACATGGACCCGAGGTGGCGGCGCGTCGTGTTCACGCGCGCCCCTCTTAGACGTCGCGAGGGGAGTCTAACACCTCACTCCCCTCGCAGACTTGGCGAAGCCCGCGGGGCCGGCACCAGTCGGGGGTCGCGGAAGTATCTTCCGTTCCCGTGACCCCCGGCGCAGGTGTGAGAAGGAACACGGGGTGGTTTTTAGTCAGTAAGAGTCTGACAGACCCCTCCGCCTCCCCGGGCGGGGGACATCCATGAGGATTTTCCACCCCTAAAAAAAAAAAAAAAAAGGTTAGAACTGTGACCACGCAACGCTAGATAAAATATCTTTAAGTTCTAATCTACCATGCATGCGCGCATTGCAAAAGAAGGGAAATCTGGCGCTCAGCGGCCGCTGCCTAGTTCGACGGTCGAACAAATGAGAAAAAAAATTCTCACTAGTTCGACGGTCGAACAAATGAGAAAAAAAAATCTAACTAGTTCAACGATCGAACTAATGAATCGAACTAATGGGAATAGGCCAAAATGGCGGGACTAGCAGGACTACTTATAAGGACTGGTCCCTAGTAGGAATTTACCAACTACAGGGCAAAGGCCTCCCTACGTTAAATCCACTTTCCTCTGACAAGAAACACTCCTTATCGAAGGAGTCAACCTCGTCCTGCCATTACTAGCCTATATTTATAGGCTAGTAATAATAATATTAGTTATCTCCTAATTTAGGAAATCTCTGAAACTCTGGTTTCATGTATACAGAGTTGAAAGGAATAGAATAGAATAGAATAGAATAGAATAGAATGATGTTTATTTCCCTGGTTCATTATGTTACATAATGTCCACAGGTCGGTGGTGTGTTCGGCCTGTGGGTGTGTCAGCTACTTACAGTCTACCTATGTTTGTCTGGGAGAGATCTATATAAGTGTCGTGTAGTGTGTGCTGTGAGATTGTTAGTGTGTACAGTATGAATTTATATAAATTTATAATGTTGTTGTATATTACCCTATCCTATTTACAGCTAATTACAATTTATGGGGACGTGGAGCGGTTGTTCGCTTGCTGAGCAGCCGACTCCTGTCTTTTTTTGGTACATATTCGATGTCACCTAGTCTAGTATTAGTGAGAAGGGGGTTGTGCTGCCCGTATCCGAGGTAGGCGTCACCAGGGGTCTCTAGATCCTCGATGTGCAATTCGCAGAGTCGACGCAGCATGTCCTCGTTCAAGTCTTGTGCACGGAGGTGCCATGGATCCCAGTCGAGCATATCCCAGAGTAATGTGGTTTCTAGGCGTCTTGGGAATTGTCCGCTGGTCTTAAGAGCCATTCGATATTGGCGTTCAATTTTTTGTAAGTTGCTTTTACTGTAACGTGAGAGTAGTTGTACCACGCCATAATCCAATATAGGAAGTAGGCAGGCTTGAATCACAGCGAGCTTCACGGTGATATATGTCTTGGCGTGCCAACCTATGATAGGTGCTAGCGCGCCTTCTGCACGACGTAATCCGTCTGTTTGCCCATGGTCATGGTCTTGTCTAAATGTACGCCCAGGTATTTTATGTTATTTTGATAATCGATTGCTTTATCTTTGATACGAATGGTTCTGTGGTAATTCCTTTTGTGAGTGAACATAGCACACTCCGTTTTGTCTACGTTACATTTTAGGCCCCAACGATGGTAGTAGTCGATGACGGTGTCGGCAGCCCACCCCGCGCGGCGTGTCGCGCAGTTTGGGTCGGCAGACCTGTTAAGGATACACAGATCATCGGCATATTGGGAGAGCTTGAGTCCACGGATACGGTCCTGTTGATCCCAAACGTCGTGTACGTAGAGGTTAAAGATGACCGGACCCAGGATAGAGCCCTGGGGGACCCCGTGTGGCACTGGTTTTTCGTCGCCATTGGTAGTTCTGAAGCGTCCGTAGGTTTTGCGACCGCTCAGGTAATTCTCTATTACTTTGATGGTGTTGTTTGGCACGTTGGCTGTTTGAAGCTTCTTCGTCAGACCTTCGTGGTTTATTGAGTCAAAGGCCTTCGAAAGATCCGTCAGGACCATGGCCACACTTTCCTTTGCTTCCAGCGCATCCGTGAGGAACTTGCCGGTGCGAAGGATCTGTGTGCCTGTCCCTCTGTTTTTGGTAAAGCCATGTTGGAACGGCGGTTGGAGCCTGTCGGCCGTCTGTCTTAGGCGCGACAAGAGCAGGCGTTCGTGTAGTTTACCCATAATGTTTAGGAGAGTGATGGGTCGGTAGGATTTGGCGTCCTGGTGATTCTTGCCTGCTTTATGTAGGAAGATGCACTCTCCGATTTTCCATCTGTTGGGATAATAACCCGTCAGTAGCAGGTAGTCAGCTATCGCTTTGTACCTGATGAGGAAGGGGTCGCCTCCGAGTTTGAGGGCGTCTGATTTGATGTTGTCTGGGCCAGGCGCCTTCTTATTTTTAAAGCGCCTCAGAGCAAATCTGATTTCCTCTATGGAGGTGGGGTCGAGAGGCTGGAACGGTGTGGTCTTCTCTGTGCCCTTATCTTCGTTGTTTATCTCGGCTTCTGTGATGATCGCTGCGTCGACCAAGGCATCGATGGTATCCTTCTCACTGTTGCAACCATCAATATGAGGGAGTCTCTGTACTGGAGCCTTCAGGCTGCGTTGAATTCGCCACATCTGGGCTCTGTTGTTCTGTGGATCGTTTATTATTCGGGTCCATTTTTCGCTGCTATATTCTAAGAGTGCTTGTTGGACCTCGCGTTTCAGACGATTGTAGGTTCTTTTTTGTTCCGTTATTCTGTCCTGGTTGAAGCGCAGACGCCACGCTTTACTTTTTGCTTCGTTTCTCTTGTTGATCAATTCATTAACATCTTCTGGAAGTTGATCTCTTCTGTTGTTTTCATGTAGTGGCGCATACTCATCCAAGGTTTCTATGATGGCTTTTTCTAGTTCTACTATATATTCTTCGCATTCTGCGTCGGTTGTGATTTCCTTAGGTAGGTGTGTGGTTTTATTCCATAGGGTTTGTTGGAATCGGTGTCTGGTTTCTTCGTTGTTTGCAATAGCGCGGGTGTTTCTTACCAGTGTTTTCTCTCTGTCCACTAATATGCTTAGGTCCAGTAGCCAGGGCACATGATCGGAGCCAACCGGTGTTGTTTGTCGGCATGTTATGCTGTTGAAGGCTTGCGCATCTTGCGAGAAGATGGCTGCATCGAGGATGCCATATCCCGCACAGTTGAAAGGACAAAGTCGCACATCAGCACACCAAGAGTTCTCTTTATCGTCCTGGTCTCCCCAGAGTTCTTTTTTTTTTCAACTTTCCCTAATTTCCAAGTTTTACCTGATGTTCTTTTTACTTTAATCGTGATTACTGTCCAAGTACTTACATAACTACATCTACACTACATAATACCATGTACATACTTCATTTCATCATCAATCATTTCTTACATTTAAAACCTTAGGGTTTTAAATGTAAGAAATGATTTATCAAAATTTAATCTTCCCGGTTTATAGCGGTAGGCTCGCTTCTTGTACTACTGAGAAATTCAAAACGGCGAAACCTAATAAATCTTTGCCTAACCCGGGAATCTAATCCAGGACTCTTGTATGAGTACAAGACCAACCAGATATATTTATAATTGCCAGTTTTTTTTAACAGGTCTCAAACTTTCTTTTTCTTTCTATAGGTATTGTGTATACAAACAAATACCTTTAACGTCAACCTCACCTGTAAGAAATACACCCACCCTTATTTAAACCAGCGAAGCCCTAATGACTGACACATGTCAGAACAACCATTTATTATGTCAGACTTAGTTCTGTCCCTACAAAAAGTAGGGTGCGAGCCTTTTGTTTGTAATAACTTACAATCGCTCTGCTATTGAGAAATATGTAATCCCCCCAAAAACATTTAATGTAAAATGTTGCCAAGACGACCACATAAGGTTTGCCCTGTGAAAAAGATATCAGATCTTATGTAGAGCCAAGCTTCTGAATCTACACGGCCTAAGTCTACCGACCCTAACTTCACAAATTCTACATATCAGTAAAAATGTATGGCTTCGCCGTTTCGCTACCGTCGTGGAGCTGATACGAGTATTTAGTTTCTGAGTAAGTAACGAAACAGCCAAGCCATACATTTTTACTGATATGTAGAATTTGTAGATTACCTACCTGTAAGATAGGAAAGCTCAAATTAAATTAGTTTAAAAATTACTGACTGCTCCGACAGACTTCAATTAGCTTACATCCTGCTTGCAGACCTGCTGAATATACATACAAAATTTTATAAAAATTTATCAATCCGTTTCGGAGGAGTTTTGTTATAAACACTGAGACGCGATTTTTTATTATTAAATAATAATAACTAATAAGTCCTATCTGTGAGTCTTGTAAAAGAGCTTTTATGAGCTAGCCGTGAAAACCTATACCTAATTGGCTTATTATTTCTTGATTAGGTATTTTGATTGTACTTATGTAAAGGTCTTGTTACTCCACGTGTTAAGTAAATACATTAATAAAACGGCCCCAACAAGAGGCCCTTTTTTTTGTGGAGTAATAATAACAAAAATAAAACTAAACATATTCTAGCGCCTAGATAGTATACATAACAATTATGTTCATGCCATTCAAACCTGTCAGTGTACCTAATTATTGTTAACATACTGAAATATATTTCTCTATTTATCGTTTCAGGTGTACCATTGTTTAGTCTTATACCTACATTAATAATTTCTACATTGAAGGCACGTCAAATAAACTAGCTGACGCCCGTGGCTTCGCCCACGTGAATGTCGGTTATCGCGCCCAGCTCCCAAGCTGTTTTTTTTCCGACACCTCCAAAAAATAACTTATATTCACCTTGACAAATTATTTACTAAAACCTTCCTCGAGAACCACTCTATTCCTTGGTGAAAACAGCATAAAAGTTGGTGCAGCAGTTTATGAGTTTATCGCGAAGATAGACAGACAGATGCGGCGGAGGACTTTATTTTATAATATGTAGTGATAGTGATTATGAAGTTTCTGCCTTCCGCAATGGAAAATATGCGTAAGTTTATAAATATTACTGCCCTACTGTAGGGCATACAAGGAAGGTACGAACATTGTCCACCTAGCTTGCTAAAGGCCAAATAATATTCCACAACTTTCACACAACGCCATCTAGTACCAAGCTAAGCAGCCCCCCTAGCCAAGTTACAAACGATTCGTATCTATTCTCTTTCACTCATTTATCACCTTTCGCTAAGTCACGTGGTCAAAACAAAGGGATTTGAGGCGTTCTCGATTGTAGAAAGAGAATACATACGAATCGTTTGTAACTTGGCTAGGGGGGCAGAGCTTGTGTTATGGGTACCGGTAGTAAACAACTGATAAACTGGCCGGTCATTGAAAAATAACCCTGTATTTCTGAATACATACATATTTTAGACACTTAACACACGATAAATGACACCCAGACACATAACGAATGATCGTGCTCATCACACAAACATATTTTGTCCTGGATGGGAATTGAACCCACGACCTTCAGCATAGTCAGGGCCTCTAACTTCTAGACCAACAGGCCAGTCAAATGTTACCGTCGTACTGCAGGGCTAGGGCCTCTTTTCACACAGAGAAGTCACGAGCATCTATCACCTCGCTTGCTCAAGGTGAAATGGCATCCTTTCTGTAGCTACTGATAAATATGAAAAAACAAGTTGGTACATAAATGATTGAATTACTAAAAGCAGCAACGCGCAGCTGATTTCATTAGAAGCATTAGGCATTCCTTTTATAGCGAAAAGCGAAATTACGGGCGTCCCTATAAGCCGTGCTGCCGTTAGTGGCGTAAAAGGGATTAGCACTTATTACCTATTATAACTTTGTAGTCAAAATGTTGCACAGTTCAAAGGTTTACCACCGTCTTAAATGGCTCATTTACACGAGGAATGTTTTTCGCCTTGATTGGGCGATTAACGGAGGGTACCTTGAGGGTACAAAAGTTTACTCGTGTAAACAACACGTTCGGTGGGAACCACTTTGTATTTTAAAATCGGAGGCCTGCGTGATGTATCAGTATGATTAAAAAAATAGTTTGTTTATATTTACAACCAAACTTGATGATACAAGATAAAAGAGATAAGAACAGCAATATGTGTGACTGTAATAAAGTGTGAAGTGTGGTGAAGGGCGGGCGTTTTGGGCAACTTGGATCTTTATATTTTCGTTTGATTTTAAAAAGAAATATCTTGACATGTAGAAAAACCAATTGCTTTAAATAAATATTATAAATGTAATTTTAAAGGACCAAATGTGATTCGTTTCATTTTTTAACACTCAATTCTGGAGGGACATTTGAAAAATTTGGCTGAGACAGTATTATACAATTATTATTGTATACTTTACTGTAATAATCACCTTTAATTTATTAAGATAGTGTATCAACGTTGATTAAGAAAAAGCTAACAAAACATTGAGCCTAGCTTAGTCAACTTAACCTCACAACGTGCAAGATACTTCCCTTCGTGTAAACGAGCCTTATAGCGTCGTTGCTTTCGTACCCCTCTGTGGTCCAACCAATACCTTTAGAGCTCCATTCACCCTTGTTTCAAAGCGTTAAAGTCTATAATCCAAAGGCAAAGCAGAAGCTATTTCGGTGGTTAGTTTCTAAAGGAATGCATGGCTCATTTAAAATTCAATCGTATGGTTTTACAAACAAACCGTGCTATTCCCGGAACTTATATTGGAATACTGTCTCCGGGAAGTTTGTTATGTGGGAATATTGTGTTTTTTAAATAATGTGGGTGTTTTTGTTTACTTGTTTAGGTACTTGTAAGATTTTGGCTTGTAGAAAAACAAGCCAAAATCCTACTAAACAAGTATTCCGGTTGCTCATATCCTAAGTTGATAAAAGACAATATATAACAGCTAGTTATACAACGTGGCGCTACAATGGTGACATTAACTTAACACACGTATACGTTATCCCAGTTTCGTTTTAAGAAGTAATTTTATTTCCATAAAACGTCATTATTTACTGATTAATTTAAAAAAATAAAAAAATATAGAAATAAGCATTTTGGTGCATCCTGTACAAAAATAATCATAGTGCAGCGGTCATTTGCCGGGGTCACGGATCATAACATCGCGTCAAAGAAATTGAAACGAATAAGCAATACCTCTATCCTTTTGTCGGCGCGCGCGCTCTCCCTTCCACCCCCGCCCTCTCCCTTCCACCCCCGCCGCACCCGAATCCTTCTCTTTTCTTATCTAGTGCTAGCCGGACCCGTTACCTTGACACACATCTTTACGCTCGTGTCGTGCGCATAATTTCGTCGTTGTTTTGTGAATGTTTCGCGAAAAAGACGCTTACTTATTGTTTTATTTATTTAGTTTTGTGTAATTAGAATAGTAAATAGATTATAGTACTGCGATAAAGACGCTTTGCTTTGTTTTCGTTAGTTTTCCGATCTACATAGTACCTACGTGTTCTACGATTATGGACGTTATTATTTGTGAAATTGTGATGGCAAATACACATCCGAATTGAGAGGAATGGCTGTAAGTGACAATTTATTTTCAAATGTGCGGGAAAATATGAAACGCCGTTCGGCCCTTTGTATTCGTCAACAAGGTGGACTCATTGAAAATAAGAAGATTTAAAATAAAGACAATTAAATAAAAGTACCTAGTGATTAGTGATGATAGTGGTAATAACTCATAGTAATAAGAGAGCGTGATATGATAAGTGTTTGACTAAACAGCTCCGCTGTAGGTAGGTAGGTACTTTTGTGTCGGACGGATTCTTTGATAGAATGCCGTCAAAGGATCGCAGGAGTACAAGGCGCGTTGCGCGGTTGCCAGCGCGCGAAGCGACGCGTTGCCGCTCTGAGGAAACGTAAACGAGTAACGTGCATCTAGGTAAGTAATTTCATGAATGAATTTTTGCACAGAGTGATTCCAATTGTAGTCACTTTTTTATTATTTAGTTTGTTTGAAAAATGTTTTTGTTCAAATTACCAATTATTTTAACCAATCATAATTTATGTGGTTAATGGCCACTAGCCCTACCCGTGTGTTAAATTAATGTCACCATTGTAGCGCCACGTTGTATATTGTAATGTTTGTTTGTTTGTTGTTGTTGTGTTATTGTATTGTGTTGTCTGTTGTTGTTGTATTGTATTGTGTTGTTGTTGTATTGTTTGTTGTGTTGTGTGTGTGTTGTTTTTTTTATACCACAGTAAAGTAAAGGCCTCTTCTCATACAGAAATGGCGTTGAACATCACGCTTGCTCAAGACGGATTGGCGATTTAAAACTAGTATTTGCTAAAGGAGAAGACGCTCTAGAAGGACATGTAGACCTTAATGGAGAGGTTCTTCAGAAAGGTCCGGTGCGTAGTACCCGCAATCGGCGTGTGTATGACAACATGTATGAATGTAGGCGAAGCAAAAGATGTATGTAAGAATAGAAGTAGATGGCGCTCTGTAGTTTCTGCTTACACCCATGGGAAAAAGGGCTGAGTTAAAGTCCAGGTTTCATCATGCCTGTGCAATATTTCTCAACGGCATTTGAAGCCAAGTCCCATAAGTTTAGTTACCCATTAGTGGCAATAAAACTTCAAGTTAGTCATTATAACCACACAAAAACGCAAGAAAAAGCCATTGATTGAGACTGTTTGTTTAGTTCATTGTAATTGTAGTAAGAACGAAAAAAACTTTTACAAAACGCCATCCAGTCCGAAACTGAGCAGAGCTTGTACTACACAACTGATAAACATACTTTTTTTATTTCTAAGTGCAAACATACTATAGATAAATTACACCCAGACACAGAACAAATGATCGTGCTCATCACACAAACATTTGTCCTGGATGGGAATCGAATCCACGACCTCCGGCATAGCAGTCAGGGTCACTAACTACTAGACCAACAGGTTAGTCAATGACGGGGCCCCTCCCCTTCCCCTCCCCTCCCCTCCCCCTCCCCTCCCCCTCCCCTCCCCCTCCCCTCCCCCCTCCCCTCCCCTTTCCCCTCCCCACTATCCAATACGTCTTTCCAATACGTCACTATCCACTGCGAACAAACCGATATTCGTAGTGCGGGAGTTATACTGTGGTAGTAGTGTGTGGTGTGGATGGGTGTGTGGTGTAGATGGGTGTGTTGTATGGACCACTTTTTATTCAATACTATTTAGGATGACTTTTTAACTCGTCGCATACAGAAGTTACTAATAGTCTCCTGAAAGTATCTACTGAATAATTCATGGTATTATGGTTGTCTGTCGAGTTTTCTTCCACTCTATTTTTGTGACCGTTTTGTAATGAAACGTAATGGACATTGAGGTTAAGAAAACTTCACAAAATGTCAATGGGAATTGGTAACACAAATAACTATTTGTGATGTACTGTTTGAATGTCTTTCAAATATACTTTTACTATCGAATAGCTTACGAATAGCTTACAATAATTTTACCAAGGACGTGAAAATGTGGAAAACCTTATTACAAATTAGAATATCTATGTACCGACGCCAGCACGTCAAATTATCCCAATTTGTCAAATTTCTTTGATCGTATTTCAACTTTATGCCAAACACGTTCATATTCAATTGGGAAAATTTGACACATTGGGGTAACTTGATGTGCTGGCGTATGTACCTATTACCCATGTTTGCAAAGTAGGATTAACGATTTCATTTGATTTGATGATGACGTTATACCTGTAGACAATGATATTATAAGTAAAAAAATGTGTAGTTAGGTTACCTAAACAACATTCGATCTTCAAAAACGGCACACTAACGGGCGTCCGTTGACGGCGCGACGCGACACTGAGGTCAAGTGTGCCACATTATAACGTGTCGCTGGCTAAGCGCTTATAACCTATCTACACCTTTTTACTTATAATAATATCATTGCAATAATCTCCTGACAAATACATTGGACATCGCCTAAGCCGTCGACGCAAGCTATTCGCGCCTCATCTAAAACTGTCGCCAGAGCAGAATCCCCAGTGTATCGTACTTTAAGGATGCTTAACGCCCTCCTGACTTCCAATCCTGAATGTGATCTGTTTGCCGATGAATGGGGTAGAATTATGTGTGTGTTTCTGATGTTTTGTGAGAGAAAGTATGCTAGGGTGTCCTCTATTGTATGTTAGTATTTGAAACTTTTTAAATCCCTACGTTAATTAATGTAATTGGTGTTACCGTTTTAATTAACAATAAATAAATAAATTGCCGGTAGTGATATTCTTCTGATTACCCGTAACGATTATAACAAAGATTTACGGGACAAACGGCATACCGTGTTTTCTGAGGCACGGAAGCTGTCATTCTCTACTAATGCTTGGCATTGACATTTTACGTCAATTAAGTTTTTACGCGGTGACATTTACTGAATCGCCCGGCTGGGGGCCTAGAAACGATAACGAACTTTGATAAAAAAGATATTCAGCATTTAGGAAGAATATGCCAATTCCATACTTTTCGGAGTTATCGGATTTATTCGACATTGTTTAAGCCTGACTGGGCACACATTTGTCAGAAATTGTTTGGCTTCACTTAGAACTTATGAACCGGCCCTAAGTAGTACTAACCTCAAATCAGACTCACAAGGTCCGTACTGGAGTGAATTCATTATGAACCTTGTTCTCTCAGTGAGATAAGTAAATAACTTATGTAACGGACCCAAGAAAGGTCTTAAGTGGAAAAGTAAATAAAGGAAAAAGTAAGATAATGTTGGTTTGTTTAAGTGATAATTTTGTTTATCGACTTGCCTTGAGGCTAAAGTTGCTAGCCCCATCAATAGAAAAACCGAACTCAAATTCCTATTTAGCCGGAAATCAGGTATTCTTAACCGACTTCAGGAGGAGGTTCTCAATTCGATCGGTATTTTTTTTATTTAATTTTTTATGTATGTACACCAATCACTCCGAGATTAATGATCCGATTTACGTGATTCTTTTTTAGTTCGATGCGGAATAGCTGCCATTTGGTCCCATAAAAATATAACATAGTTTGACCGGGTAGTTTTTATTTTATGAATAATTTAATGAAAATTTAATTTATTTTTGAACATTTTTTTGTATGTATGTTCACCGATTACGCTGAGATTTATGAACCGATTTACGTGATTCTTTTTAAGTTTGATGTGGACTAGTTCCTTTTTGGTCTCATAAAAAAAAATACATAGCTTGGCCTAGTAGTTTTTAATTTATGAAAATTTTTGTTCATGAAATTTACTTTTTGATTTCATCGAACAGTTGTTGTTTATTTGTTTGATTGTAATACTTATACGTAAATATGTGTTGTAGAAATGGATAGTAATGAATCATCTAGGTATATAAAAATAAAAAAAATGTTAAATAAAAACTTTTTTACAAAAAATACAACCGACTTCAAAAAACACTAACCGGTGTAAAATAACTCTAAATATGGAAGTCGGTGGCCAATCATGAATAAGACAAAACCACCAAAGCCACGGACTTCCTAATTTAGAGTTATTTTACACCGGTTAGTGTTTTTTGAAGTCGGTTGTATTTTTTGTAAAAAAGTTTTTATTTAACAATTTTTTATTTTTTATTTTTTCTCTGTAAGCTGATACACATTGATATTTATAAGGATAACAATTATACGTTTATTTGTTTTACTGTTTTTATTTGGGGTTAGTAGATTGACCAGATGTCTAATAAAAATACTGCACTGACTGATCTGATTCTCTCATAGGTATCTGTGTGGTTCTTTCCTCAAAGGACCATTTCAGACACTAATCTGCTTTCTATATCGGAAAGCAAATACCGAGATGTAACTTTACGATCTCAATACTGAAACTTGTTACGGACTGGGAGATATAGAACTGCTTTATTGAGGAAAAGTGTTTTTGTGGCACCTGCTATTTTTAATCACATTCCTGATTCTATGAGGAAGGAAGGAAGAGGAACCAGGAACAAGTTTTATTACGAAACTAACTGTAATTTTACTGAATAAGTGTCACTACTCCGTATCAGACTTTCTAGCTGATAAATTGTAGTTAGGCTTTTATATACTTATACCTCATAATGAACTGCATGGATCAATGTTTGCATGCCAAAACGGTAGAATGTACAGATGCCAGCACATCAAGTTACCCCAATGTGTCAATTGTTTCCGATTGAATATGAAACTTATTCTGTTTGACATAAAGTTGAAAAACGATCAAAGAAATTTGACACATTGGGGTAACTTGATGTGCTGGCGTCTGTACAAGGATTCTTTAACATTTCTTTAACCACCTCATTATAAATACCTACATTCTGAGCAAATAAATGAATATTATTATTATAACGTCAAACTGTAGGACCTAACCACAAACAATGATAAAACTCTCTGATGTCACTTCTTTACCGCGATCGTAACAAACTCGGCGTCAATCGCTTTAAATCGCTTAAAGCGGACATCACAGCTTTCAAACGGTCATTTAATCTCCGTTAACTGCCTGTTATAGGTTAACTGCTAATAGAATATTAAGTGTTATGGCAAGCGTCAAGCCATAATTGTCTTTTTTTAGGGTTCTTTGTACAAAAAGTAGAAACGAGACTTTATTAATAAGCCTGAGGTATCCCTCCGAAGACTTATATGGCCCAACTATCGTACACTACTATAATTTAAAGATTGCTTAAATAATAATAATAAGGATTGTTAGGCGATCCCTCTCTGTTCCCAATATTGGTGGGCTGGGACTATTTTTTAGTTATATTTCTATATGTTTTTTTTTTATGTTTAATTATTTAAAAATGTATTTAGTAAGAATTTTAAATTAATATACGGATAATATTATTTAGTATCGGACAACAACGATCCATCACAACAATAACAACACATATTAAATTACAGAAGCATAGTACTTTTTTGACCGTCAGAAACACGATATACCTACTTAAATTCACAAGGAATGCTTTATTTGTAATTAGTTATAGGCATTAGTTCTAAGTAAAATAAGTTTAAGTTATGAATTAATTAAGGCCCATTTACCGCATTGGTTATCTGTAATGGTAAATGTTTGTTGATAAATAAATAAATAAATAAATAAATAATTTTTGTTACGATTTATTTTTTAGGTGGTACGGGACTCTTAGTTCAGCAGTCCGACTCGCACTTACCACATTTTTATTATCTCTTATAAGTATAAAAATATTTCCCTTTGTCCACGAGTTTATTTTTAATTAAAATGCTAAAGGTTTTTTGTAGGCTTAGGTGGGAAAATATAATGTTTTTTGTTAGTGTGTAGGTGTCATAAACATATTTCAAATTTTAAAAAGGTAACAATAATTTTAACTTCTATAAGAGTTAATAAAATTCTCAACATTTATGATGTCTGTCTTTTTATTTTTGTCCCTTTAAAAAGACACATTTTATGCATTGAAAAGTGGGCAAGTGTAAGTTCAATACGCTCTCAAAGTTTTTGTTACTGTGTCGAGCCTAAAATCACGTTTCTTGATAAATTTACATCACTGTTTATTTTTAGCTGTTTAATTCATTCAGTAGTTTCTGCGTTAAATCGTAAATTGCCACCAATTTTTACATTTATTATAAAGAATTTTAAAAATATATTTATAAAACTCTAATATACATTTTTTACACAACTTATAAAAAAATAAAATAAAATAAATAAATATCCACAACTTTTCACACAACGCCATCTATTCCCAAGCTAAGCTAAGAGCTTGTGTTATGGGTACTAAACAGCTGATAAACATACTTATATACTTCTAAATACATACATATTATAGATAAATTACACCCAGACACAGAACAAATGATGATGATGATGATCGTGCTCATCACACAAACATTTGTCCTGGGTGGGAATCGAACCCACGACCTCCGGCATAGCAGTCAGGGTCACTAACTACTAGACCAACAGGCCAGTCAAAAAGAAAAAAGAGACCATGATCCCAGAGTTTCTTTCCGCACTTCTTCTCAGGGAATAGTCATTTTGGAAATACAAGCGCAAGTCAGTTTTAAAAATATTGACATGTGAGTCTTACGTACATAAATAAATACAATTTCATTTACCTAACATAAGTAGGATGAAAAAGGTTGTTACATACCTATAAAAAAAAAGTTAAATCTAACTTTCAAAAGCATATTCACAAGAATAAGGAACCTTTAATAAGACGGCAAAGAAACGAAACAATTTTAATTTTCAACTGTCAGAGTAGAGTCGGGGGAATAGGCAACATCAAGTTAACGAGTGCGGGACAGCTTTTAAAACATAACATGATCCCTGTTTTCCAATGGGTTAGGTAGAGATGTACAGATTGAGTAATGTTTAAGTCTGTAATAATGGGCAAGCCTATTGCCTTCATGCGGGCACAAATCCAGACTCCAGGCAGCTACTGAGAAGTTCTAGATGAAAAAACCTATTACCGACTATAACATTCAAAAATTAACTTTAAACTTTATTTCAATAATTTAAAATCTGATTTTCGAGTGCCTTAATAAAACCCTCTCCGCTGCGCTCTCTCTATCTGCATTACACGTCCCTGGAATGGAATAGGACCCAAAGTTCCCAACCACTGGACCAGCGAGGCATTTAGAATTTTTGAAAGGTGAAACATATCTCGCCAGTTTAAAAATACTAAAAATGGCGTCGCTTTTCTTAGGTTTTGTCGTGAAATTTAAACGAATGCAAACATACAATGGACATTGTCCCGGTTTGCATAATAAGGTGTCAACATTTCACTATCAAGTATAATAACGAAATGTTTGCTCTTTTTTGTGTTTGTAAGTAGTTTTATTTTCGTACTTACAGTTTATGAAGTGGATTTTATTAACTTCTATACTTCATTTACAGATGACAGAAGTTAAAACAGCCCCCCTAGCCAAGTTACAAACGATTCGTATCTATTCTCTTTCTACAATCGAGAACGCCTCAAATCCCTTTGTTTTGACCACGTGACTTAGCGAAAGGTGATAAGTCACGTGGTCAAAACAAAGGGATTTGAGGCGTTCTCGATTGTAGAAAGAGAATAGATACGAATCGTTTGTAACTTGGCTAGGGGGGCAGGTTATTTTTTAAAGAACAATTAAGCATGTTACAAATTACAATAGACGCCTAATTTATTACCTATAATCTATTTTTACTGCAGATGTCACGCTTAGTTGTTACCATTGCAAAAATTTGTTTATAGAAATGATGTGGATTTCATTTACTTAAATTATTTTAAGTAAATGAAACAGTTTCTTTTTTCATTTAAATATGTACTGTACAATATACACTAGAATTAAAAGTAAAAACAAATAACTAACTCAAGAAACGAACTCTAAAATATGGCGTCGAAAAACTCATCCACATCACTATCCACTGGAAGTGTACCCAAAAGACTGGCAGCATTGCCACGTTGTATGGCAATGCTTATCCTTTGACCAAGGTAAAAACCAGCCCTTGGGTCACGCGAAGTGTCAATTAAGCGTCTTGAAAGATCTTTGTACAAGCTTCAACTTCATAATTTCTTCTTATGTTTTCACTTATCTTTAAAATAAAATGTTCTGAATTCTTGCTTCTTCTTCTTCTTAATTCTTTTTTTCTAATGCTATTTGTAAATGAACCTATAGTTGTATAAAAGACAAGATGAACTTAATCTCAGTAATACTACTAAAATTATTATATGGTTTAATGTCGTGGTATAAAAGCTATACGGGTTCACAATACGACAGACGTACTGCTCGAGCTCCTGGGAGTTTGTTCCGCCACTTCTTCTTCCCAGCAAACACACTAGGAAGTGGTGAAGAGCGAGCAATTTGGGGGACTGTCTTATGTAATTTTGATGTTCAATAAGTGCTGCAGGCTTATTATACATTAATGGATTATATTGAAGATAAAAATGCTTGGAAACATGCTGGTCCTGCTCCATAGGACAACTTAATGTCTGGACAGGAATGTTTGCTTTTTCTCTACATCACACATTGTAATTTGATTTTTTATTTTATTTGTATTTTTTATTTTAAGTATTAACTTCATGATTATTACTTTTTTTAATAATCAACTTTGGATTAAATATTATGTAAATATGTGAGCAACATGTATCTTTCAATACGCTCATACAATTACCAGCCGCGTTGCTTATTTTATATCACCTATCTCAGGATAGCTGTTTTTTTTTCTCATGGTACATCGTCCTCACATATAATCTGATTATTGTATACAAATATTGTGAAATCTATTTTAAAAGAGTAAGTATGGAGTTTCTTGCACATTCTTCTCATACAAAACTACCTTTTGGAATGTGCAACTAGAATCATATTAATTTAATTTATTTGTAAGTTTAACGTTCAAAAGTGCCTGTTTTCAGGCCTAATTGAAATAAATGATTTGACTTTGACTTTGACTTTGGCTGCTTCTCAGCTAATTTTCATTGAGCATCCAACATAGTCGTGATAGTGTAAAGGTCGGGGCGCCAACCTCTTATGCACGAGGTTGTTATTTAAATCCGGGCAAGTACGAATGTGACTTTTTCAATTCATATGTACTTTCTAAGTTTATTTTGGACATCATTGACCGATGTCAATGATGTCCAAAATAAACTTAGAAAGTACGTGAAGGAAAACATCGTGAGGAAACTTGGACTTACTAGTTAATATAAGTTTGAAATCGCCAATCCCCCTAGAGCAAGCGTGGTGATCAATGCTCCTTCCTTCTCTGTATGAGAAGCGGCCTTTGTCATGCAGTGGTACAGTAACAGGCTGGTATTATTATTACTATAAAAAAAATAAAGATACCGGTCTGGTATCCGCAACTCCACGTCAAAGCGCGTATTTTGCGTATGGGCTATAATCTACCACGCAGGCCCAGTGCGAATTGGTAGATGTCACATGTCTTCGAATTTTTGGTTCTAGGACATGCCGGTTTCCTCACGATGTTTTCCTTCACCGTTTTCTGAGAGCAGTGGTGATGAAATAAATTACACAAAGTAATGATATTTTTATAGTAATATTATTACTAGTATATCCAACATAGTTTGGAAAAGGTTAAGCAGATGATGATTTTAAACTTTTCTAGTTCCATTCCACATAAAACCAAAAGGTTGCTGGCTAAGCCGTGTTATCTTATTTGAATTACAAACTATAATACCGAAACAGCACTAACTCAAAATCGTTAAATCATCGAAACAGGTTTACTTAAACTTAATTAAGTAAATAAGCCTTAAAAAGTTCCCGAACGTCAGATTTAACAAGTTACGTCCACAATTTCGCTTTTATCGCTAAAATCTACTTGAGACATGTTATATCTATGATCTCGTACTGTCGAGACCAGGTGGATGGCTCGAATATCGGAAAATGGTGACGGTGCATAGAAGAAAATAGGATACAGTTCAATGTAATCAGAAAATTAACTGGCGTTGTACTGGCCCGTTGGTCTAAAGAGGTTAGTGGCGACTACGCCAGAGGTCTTGGTTTCTATTCCAACCCAAGACAAATGTTTGTGTGATGAGTATGATAATTTATTCTGGGAACCAAAATAATTTATTCACATAATATGGGTAAATACAGGGTGTAAAAAGACCGATCACACAGCCGATAACTACACATTCTGTACATATAATTAAGTAACTTTAATTAAAAGATATTGCTCTTTTTTCCATCTTTAAAAAAGAGATGCATTTTATTGCGCGCAATGAAAGTGCGACAGCGCAACGCAACTTTCGATCAGCTGAGCGTATGGCCACTCGCGCTTGTTCGTTGACCCGACCGGCCCGCTTGTTAAGTGTCCATTGCATTTTTGTAACTTCGAATGCGTAATTTGTTTTGAATAATCGATAATTTTAATAATGTTTGTTCGAAAGAAAGTTTACTGATGATACTTGGAATATAATTTTGAAAAAAATACGAAAGAAACTATTGCACTTTGTTTGACCTTCAAACCAGTGATTATATTCTAGAAGAAAAAAACTATCCCAGTGATGGGTAGAATATGTAGTTTTCAAGCATAGCAGTGAAGGTTGCTAACTACTAGATCAACAGTAATGAATGGGGTCTTATCCAGGGATCGATCTCTAGAAGCGTAGCTTAACCTGCGGCTATTATGATTTAGCCACAAGTAACCGAGCCCCGGGCCGGAACAATAATTTAGATTTCATGTTTCAAAATTAAATGTTTTAACCGTTTATTTCAAACGTATTAGTAAAACAATAGTTTTTGTGGTCAAAGGGCTGTCGCAAACCAAGTACATACCAAGCGGATCAAAGTTAAAATAACAACGATATAAAAACAGGTGATACAAACGATGTTGAGTATAATATTATCACAAATTTTAGGGATATATAGGGCTATTTTTGCTTTCTAGTCAATCTGGGAGGTTTTATTAAGCCACTTATAGGATTTATTTAGTTTTTGGATAAGTGAATGGTATTTTTGAGTTTTGACGCTCTGATCATCATCCAAGCTAAGTTAAGAGCTTGTGTTATGGTAGGTACTAAACAAATGAAAACCATACTTATATATTTCTAAATACATACATATTACAGATAATTTAAATCCGGACACAGAACAAATGATCGTGTTCATCACACAAACATTTGTCCTGGGTGGGAATCGAATCCACGACATATAACCTACGTATGGAAGTAATTGTCACAATAACTAATATGTGATCTCAGAAAACAGTATCTCTAACGGAAATTCTATCGACACAATTCTATTAAGAGGTTCAACAGAAAACAGATTCAACCTTATCTCGTGTCTTGGTAATTACTACTCGTGCCCTATCTCGTGTCGCTGCAGAATCTAAGACTGTGTGCTTAACGAATTAACTAAGAATGTGCAAATAATTAGATCTCGCTGTACGAGTAGCTTTTGTATTGGTTTAAGTTATAAAGAATGAGATTTAGTAGTGTTAGTATAAAGGGTTACCATGTGCAAATATCCTTGAGCATTTCTCAATTCTCAATTCTTTATTACATACCATAATGTGTTAAAAGTTGGTTGGAAAAATAATAAAAGATACAATTATTACCCTGTCGGGCACAGCATAGATCAAGTAGGAGCATTTGCATTTGTGTGAATATTATAGAAATAAATCGGTTTCAAGTTGCTTATAATTTATCACTTAAGTATTCATCTAAACTATAGTGACATTTGTCTCTTATTGCCCCATATAAGAGGCGTATGAGAAACAGCCCAGATTTTAAAATATAATATTAGTATAAAATCAAATGTTGGTCTTTTGAAAAAAAATAGTGGTTGCAAAATGTTAAACATTAAGTTGTCTCCATTATATTATTAAGTATTAGTGTTAGTAGTAAAATTCACTAATATTTACTGTACGAGGAGAATAAATTAGTTAACAGTCTAATTGGTTAACATTATAAGTGAATCAATTGAAATTCAATTATGAAGTTGGGCGTCAACGGTTATACATAAAAAGACTGCGGAACCTACAGTATGTAGCACCTCATTACTTATAATAATATTCCACGACTTTGACATAACGCCATCTAGTCCCAAGCTAAGCAGAGCTTGTGTTATGGAAACTAAACAGCTGATAAACATACCTGTATATTTCTAAATACATACATATCATAGAAAATTTACATCCAGACACACAACAAAAAATCGCCGATTTTTCTATTAAAAATTTCAAGTTCCTTTTGTAACATTTTGTCTGGCAGTTTGAGTACTTTATGGGATCTACCCAAGTGTTTTCTTGGTATTGTCCGTCAGCCCGTGGAGCTCCTCAAGATTCAAGTTGGGCACACGATTACTGACAAATGCTGGAACTGACTGATCTGGTCCCATCATATCTGTGGGGTTCTTTCCTCTAAAAATCGTTTCAGACACTAAACTGCAGTTCTCTCAAGTTCTGACCGAGAAAATGTTTGGACTTTAAAAGAGTTTCTTCTCAGAGTAGTCAGATTGCGAAACACCGACACTCACCTTCTGACTAAGAAATTACATACAAAAGTGTTTGAATGGCATCTATTTACAGAAATAAATAATATATAATTTATCGCAAACTTTACTCAAAAAGTGACATTGGTACTTGCTTCGGATTTGAATAGTAAAAGCGTTAGTTAAGGAATGTTAATTAAGTAATCGATTTTCTGTTTATTTTTTGTTAACATCAACACTTATTTTTGTTATTTGTGTTATTTACTGTCGCATGTGGTCTATTTTTACCCGTCTCACCCAGTGGTGACGTCATTGCTTGGCGATTAACATGCAAATGATGTTGTCTCAGACCAATCAGTTGTCTATGTCGATGTGTGTGGATTAAAGTTAAGAGTACAACATATGGGGTGATAAGATGCGTATGTAAGAAGTTTATTTTTTAATTACATTTTTATAACCTTTTTTTGGGGTACCTATTCTTCAAAGCGCTACTTTCTGTTCATTTCTGATACCCTGGTACTTAAAATAACAGCTATAATCAATTTAATGTGCTTCTTTAACACAATTGACCAAAAGGTGCTTAGCACTTAGTTCCAGTGAATGTATGTTTGCCTGGTAAATAATTTAGACTGTCGATTTAAAACTGTTTATTGAAATCTTTGATTAATCCATTATACCCCCCGCTGTCTAATTTTAATCATGGTTCGAGGAATAAAAATATAATAATTATTTTAATTTTGATTTTGTAAGCGCAACTAATGGTTGCGCTTCGAGGAGTACCCCTTTTTTTAATACGAAACCCGTAAACGAGTGGTTGTATCTACAAAACCCAGCACATCAAGCTACCTCAAACTGACAATCCTAATTGAACATGAACCTTACTCTCTCTGTAATAAAGTTGAGATACTATCAAAGAAGTTTGACACATTGGGGTAGCTTGAAGTGCTGGCCTTTGTACTCATCAGTTTGAACAGCTTTAACTAAGATAGGTTTTTAAAGGGTCGGCAACGCGCGTGTGGCGCCCCTGGTGTTGCAAGTGTCCATAGGCTACGGTAACCGCTTACCATCAGGCGGGCCGTAAGCTTGTTTGCCACCGTCGCGAGTCGTGGTATAAGAGACGAACACAGAAATCGTGAAAATACGGCTGTTCCATACATTTTGTAGGTAACGTAAATACTCGTATACTGAACTTCTGTTTTTTTTTGTAGGAGCACCCACAAGTGTTTGTTCCAGGTCTGACTGTCTGTTTATGTGTCTTTAAATGTCTGTAAACGCACCCACGACAAAGGAGAAATTCCTACTATAGAGCAACCCCAATCCGTCAAAATCATTCTTTTTATTTCCAACTTTATTACAAAAGCATTATGTTCGTAATCAATTGGGAACATTTGACAGGGAGTGTAGCTTGATTTGCTCGCGTCTGTTCAAACAAAAATTTCATTAGATTTAATGGCAATGTAAAAATTGGTTGAGTCTAAATTAATAAAATTGCCATCAACTGACTACCAATCCAGTCTCTGGGCAACTACCTACTACAGTTCCAGATGATTCTCCTATAACAATTTACCTGACCCAGGATGCCAAACCAGGACCTTATCTTCAGCAGTACCGCTTGAGACCACTAGACCAACGAGGCGGTTAACAAAATAAAGAATTAGGTACTTCATAGTAATAAACGAATTGTGTCCGTTTCATTGTATTCGTTTCACCCCTTCAGGGACTATACAAAGGCCTATAAAAAATGTAAAAACATGAGCCTTTTAATAAATTAATCAGTCGGGAAAAACTATGAAAACCCATTTGTCTGTGAGTCTGTCTGTTACGTTCTTTAACCGCTGAAGTGATTTTGATTGATATAGCATTATGCGTTTCAAATAAGAATAGGAACGTCAACGACCTATATCTGTCAAATATCGCTTGAAAAGTACGGCTAGCAACAAAACCTTAATCGCGTATCAATTATTTTCTTTTTTTTGTTTTACCGAGTCGAAGTTATTATAAATGAGAAAACGTCTTAAATTAATTAGTATTGTGGAGTGCTTACGTTTTATTTATTAATTTTGTTTGTTACACGGTTGTTTGCTATTGTTGTTGATATTTGTATTTGTTTTCATCTCCCTGACTACTCGTAAATGTGTGAACGAGGCGCTGTTTTGCATGGGAAGGCTCGAGAGATTATCTCCAAGGTAAGCAAATACTTTGAGAGTACAATTTAGAAAATTATTCGTTCGTAATTCGTAAATAAATAATGTTTAGAGAAAAACTTGTTTTGCTGATCTTACCCAATTTATTCTAATTGACAGCTATGACGTCACAACATGGCGCAAAGTCATTCCTATTCTCATTTGAAACGCATAGTACCAATCTGACAAACCGTGATGCTTGTGTCTAGCCGCAAGCATCACGGTTATAGATATTAATAGCCGGTAGGGTCCATCATAGGTTAAACTAAGCTTGTCGAGGTAACTGCAGTTGTGGACACGCGTCTCGGCGGCAGCCCAATCGACTCCCTATACTAAGATATCTGACGACAGCTGCCGCTGAGCTTTGAAGTTGGTATGTCGACGGCTGCACTCATCGCGTCAAAGGATGCCGCCGCCGAGGCGCATCGAAGGCTGCAATCACCTTTGACGTTGTCAACATGCCGCACGTGTGTTCGCTCTTACGGCCCCAAAATAGTTAAAAGGTTAGGCAGATAATGAAGTAGGTTAGATGAAGCTTGTATAGGCAATTCTATAATTCATAGACGAAGTCGCGGGTAAATGCCACTACAATTATTAACAAGTTAATTAGTCTGAGTACTTAAAAAAAAATCGTCAAAAATAAGTCGGGTGGAGTATTGTTGCACTTTTCAAACTACTTTTATTGCTAGTAATAAGCTAATGGATTCTTAATTGAAATTAACTTTTTCAGTTATTCGTTAATGTTTTGTTTATGAGTTAAGTTCAGTCACATGTTATTAATGGTTACCTGTGTTATGAAGATTAATCTACAGTAATATAGGAACGTTCTACGTTATTTCTGATGTTATGTTAGAACTTCAAAAAAAAATTGTATATTAGGAAATGCTCAAAACTAAAAAAACAAAATTGAAAATCTGAAGTCTTTATTCAAACTAGGCTGAGAATCAGCACTTTTTGAACGTGATAAAAAATACATAATATAGTCCCCCGAAACGCCCCACCCTTCGCCACTTCCTAGAGTTTTCCTACTCAGACTTTTCTTCTCAGAGTTAATCAGTTAGGAAATGCCGTCTTCACCAAGTTAGAAGAAATAAGAAATAATTGACGCGCAAAAGTGGTTTTAATATCCTACTTGAATAATTAATAATTTGAATTTATTTCAATTCATCGACTGCCTCGATAGTCTAGTGGTCGCAAGCGCTACTCCTCATGCTGGTCCCTGGTTCGATTGCCGGGTCGGGCAAAAGTGTAATTGAGTTTTTCCATCTGGAATTTCTCAGTAGCAGCCCGGAGTCTGGATTTGTGCTCGAATGATGGCAATTGGGTCGCCCCCTAGTACATGGGACTTAATTATAACTGGCGGAATGTGGGTGTACTATTACAGGTACACTTCTGCCTAACTCTTTGGGGATTACTGTAGGCGTGATGTTATGTTATGTGTATTTTATATCTCAGTAATTATTTGACGTTGTGACCACTGTGACCAGCCAGTCGATGTCCGAAAAGGCACGACTGGCTGTTCACAATGGTGTGCTGGTGCCTACACTAACGTATGGAAGTGAATGTTGGGCGTGGCAAAAGAGACATGAAAGTAGAATAAATGCTGTAGAAATACGTTCCTTGCGAAGTATGTGAGGTGTAACAATTAATGCCAGATTGAGGAATGATGTGATAAAGCAACGTTGTGGTTTAAAAGAAGATGTAGTAACAAAAATTGAAAAGAGTATGCTTAGATGGTATGGTCACGTTGAAAGGATGGATGAAAGGCTACTAACGAAAGGTATTTACAAGGCAGATGTAAGTGGGAACGCCGGGAGAGGACGTCCTAGAAGGACAAACATAGACCTTATTGGAGAGGTTCTTCAGAAAGGTCAGGTGCGTAGTACTCGCAACCGGCGTGCGTGTATGAATGTAAACGAAGCAAAAGAAGTATGTAAGAATCGTAGCATATGGCGCTCTGTAGTTTCTGCCTACCCCTATGGGAAAAAGGCGTGATTTTATGTGTGTATGTATGTAATTATTTGCCTACTATCTCAATATTTTGAAAATGACGTAACTTGCGTATGTATGTGTGTTTTAGCATACACAGTACCATACTGCTTGCATTATATAACCCTCCCAATATCTGGTTGTTTCAATGCATGAAAGCCAATTTCCCTTCAAAGGCAAAAGGAACGAATTCGAATATCAAATGTTATATGTGTCGCCATATTTTGAAGATAAACTAATCTATTTTTCATATTGAGTGTTTTGAAGTTAAGGTGGATGCGCCAGGGGATATCGTAGCTAAAGAGTAAAATAATAAAAATAATGTCAAATATAAAAAATAAAATGAATGAATAATAAAATATGTCAAAATAATGTGTAATAATGTGTAAGGCAGGGGCCATAGTCTTTCATAGTTATTTATTTATTTATTTTTTATTTATTTATTTATAGTTAATTAAAACGGCACAGGTCCAATTACATTAGTTCACGTTGCACGTTCTAGGTATCCAGTCCATTTTAGCTACCCTAACCTATTAATAGTCCAGTATTTTTGTTACCATATTCTGCAATAGTCTTATCTACACCAGTAGGTTTTCCTAGGGTGCACTTGCCTAGTGCATCAGAGAAAATCTGCGGTTGGTGCCTCATTTCATTAAAGACGACAATGGACCTCTGCGAGTTGGCTTCGGCCCCTCGTACGTGGAAGGCGTCGCATATGATATTTTGTTCAACATACAGCCTGACACTGCAAGAGACATGTAAAAATAACAATAATAATATTCCACAACTTTTTCGCACAACGGCATCTTGTCCCAAGCTAAGCAGAGCTCGTATTATGGGTACTAAACAACTGGTAAACATACTTAAGTCTTTGCTAAATGCATACATATTATAGACAAACACCCAGACACAGAACAAATGATCGTGCTCATCACACAAACATTTGTCCTGGGTGGGAATCGAACCCACGACCTCCGGTATAGCAGACAGGGCCACTAACTACAATACAAGAATAATTGTATTTCCCTGGCGCATCCACCTTCAAAAATTCAGACGAATTCTTAAACAGAGTAAATAAACTTTGTACTAGAATGAGGTAAGTTCGTAACTTCACTTAGTAAGATTTCTCTAGGGACGTTATAATTTAATTTAAAAAGAGTTTGTAACTAAGAATATGGCTGCAGCAGTTGCTTGTATTTAACCATGGGGTTGTCAGTAGGGCTTAAGACGGTATTTTTTTATCATCATCCAAAGGGAAACGCCCATTTGTTTAGGAATCTGACTTATTGCCCTGACAGCTATGCGGAGGTCGTGGTCTCGATTCCCACCCAAGACAAGTGCTTATGTGATGAGCACAATGGTTTGTTCTGTGTCTGGGTGTAATTTATCTAAAATAAGTAGGTATATATTTAGAAATATATAAGTGAGTTTATCAGTTGTTTAGTACCCATAACCCAAGCTCTTAGCTTAGCTTGGGACTAGATGGCGTTGTGTGAAAAGGTTGTGGACATTGACCAGATGATGAACCCTCAGCATCAAAAATCTCAAAAATCAAGCACAACAACTAGATCAGGACGCATTATAAAACCTACAAGAAGGTTAATAGAAGAAATTGATTAGGTTATACCTAGTATAAGTCTTGTAAACAATATTGTCTAGTTTTAATATAACTGTAACTGTGTCTTTTGGATTGTTTGTCAGATGTTTAATTTGAACTCAACAAGGGGGATGTTGTGACATCTCTAATTAGTTAATTAGTAGTATACCTCACTACATTTATTACATTTATTATTTAACAAAACACAATATAAGCTTACAGTTACTATGACCAAAACGCTTACATGCTAACAATTTCCACAATCCATTTAAAACAAATAATCAAGAATTCAAGAAATTAAAATAAAAAAAAATAGAAAAATAATACGTACATGTCAAAAGAAAAATGTCAATCTATGTATCCGCTTCCTAACGAGCGTCACTTCATTGTCTGTCCCCGTCTGTGAAGCTGCTACTACTTACTGTACGACTGTGTAATATACTGTGTGTCGAAATAAACCAACTCAACCTCAACGGTGTCTTATTTAATAAGATTGCAAAACATAACAAGCATTAAAATGTTTAGTCGGGTTTTTCCTCATTGTTACGTTTTTTTCTAATGTTAATTTTACAATAATACATGGAGCGACTGCCTTTTAGACCTCCAGAACCCAGTAACTGGGTAACATGATACCTCTTGGTCAAACTAGTTGTCAGATTTCCGGGCTTCTGACTATCTGTAATGACTGTCAAACAGCCGAGACAACCGGCTTAAGAGTCTTGATATATGTTATAAATGGTCACCCATCCACGAACTGACCTCGACAAGCGTAGCTTAACCTTTGAACAAACCGTGCGGCTGTTTTATTTTATAGTCAGTTAGTGTTAGTCTCCTTTTGTTCATCACTTTAATGTAATACACAATATATACAGAGGCCATTGTGCAACAGGTTAACAGACAAATTTTGACGGCAAACGGACCAACCCTATCACCACCCATGAGGGTCGTAAAGTCCCGTTCACGCTTTGATTAATGTTAGTACTTAATTAACAAAGTACTGAGTGTATTAATGAAACAAACACGAATGCTGTTCACATGGCAATTTCGTTTCGGAATTGAGTTATAATTTACTCATAATAATAACTGGGTAGCTTCTTCAATTTTCCATTATTTATTACGACAGTGATATGTTGGCAAGTGTTAATAAGAGGGTGCTTTTTAGAGTACCTATTTGAGGTATGACACGCTCCTTGTTGGTGATGTTCTTCAGAAAGGTCAGGTGCGTAGTTCTCTTTAAGTGCGTTGCTATGCCTACATATTGTTATACAGGGTTACTTGTAAAACACCAACAGCCTCGAAGAACTCGATAGCTAACATCATAAGCAAAAACTCTTGTTCTACGAGTTTCACCAATTTCTTTGATTTCATTTTCATACAAAAATAAATATTAATTCAATTGCGCGCTTGAACGTTAATAACTCTACGCGCATCGCAGTTTATATCGCAAGCGCCTGGAACTTCGTCGTCCTTTCTTCTATGAGTGAAACATAGGCTTACAAATGTCACGACAGTACAATAAAAACTTAAAATAAATTTTTAGTTCCATGTATTGTCTTACGGAACACGTAGAACAAAAGTCGTTGCTTATGATGTTAGCTATCTAGTTCCGCGAGGTTTTTGGTGTTTTACAAATAACCCTGTATAAACGTAAAAGAAGCAAAAGTGATATAAGTATCGAAACAAGTTGTGTTCAGTAGTTTCTGCCTAACTCCATGGGAAAGAAGCGTGATTTTATCTATATTTGTATACGTAATATTATAAAGGTGAAAGATTGATATTTTTGTATGTAACGAATAACCTTAAAAACTACTGGACCGATTTGAAAAATTCTTTCACAGTTGGAAAGCTTCACTATCACCGGGAGACACAGGCTACTTTTTATCCGTGTATTTCCACGGGAACGGTAACTACGCAGGTAAAACCACGTGACGGCCGCTAGTGTGCAGATAAAACAGCCATTTTGAATTTCTAAACTACTGTTTCGCGGCATAATGTTACCACCAACCTGTTTCTGTATTCGCATCTCACACAGAGGAGACAAGCATTGACATACATTGAACGCGGATTGGCGATCACGGCGAGTCCAGCAGTGCCATAAATACTGAAAAGTTTATTTGCGAAATCACCTCTGAATCCACAGTGAAATCATGTGTAATTAAAATATCGTATTCTTAAATAGAGTGATTTGACACTGGCGCCACCAAGTGTTGATCAAAGTGAGACGAACTAAAACGGCTGAGTATTTTGACGTTGACGTGTGAATACCGAAACCTGTACAGGCGACATGAGAAGCGTAGTAAGTATGACTTTCGAGATGATTTACTATTTACAGAATAGCATAGCTGGTCTCCTCACAATTTTTTATCTTCACCGATGTCAATGGTATCTAAGACAAACTTAGAAAGAATGTCATGATGAATTGAAAAAGTCATATTGCTATGTGCCCGGATTTGAACTACTAGAGATGCGTTGACCTCTGGGCCGCAAATTAAACACAAGAACTGCAGTGCGATTCTGGTCAAAGCACCGCATGAAAATTTAGGCGTATATAGTGAGGGCAAATTGAGCTGTCATTCCATACTAATGCTAGGCTCATACTATTGACAGTTCACTTCACTCAGACTGAGGAATTTGTTGCTCGGTAACGAGGATACAGCCGTCACCGAGAAATAAAGTCATAATCTACCTTATTTATTTTACATTTATTTGTTAGTACCTACTGTTATTTATTAGTTTTAAGGTTATCTGTTCACTAGATTATTTTTGTATAAATCTGTATTTAAAAACAAGCGCAGCGAGTAAATTGTTAATTATAAACAATATGTATATGTACTCGAACAACAATAAAAAAAAACTCAAGTTTTTACGGCGTGACTTTCACTGTATCGACCGGCTGTTCTATAAATTATTATTATTTTAATATCCAGACGTTTTGTTTCAGATAACCAACCGTGTAAATGATACTCTAATTAAGTCTAAGTCGCCTTTCGCCAAATTCTTTACACCTTCTTCGATCATATTTTTTTGGTAACACTCCCGGTAACAAGTTACTAAGTATTTTAAAGTAACCGGTAACGCGATCTCAATTTCGAGCTTGTCATTTTGTATAACAACCGTCCCTTCATTATACTTGCGTCTTGTTTCTATGTTGTTACCACCTGAAAGTGCTCGAAAGTTTCCATTTTTCGTCTTTTATATGAAAAATTTGATACCTCGAAGGGATCTGGCCTTTCAGAGTTGTTGTATTCATTAATAATACGTTCAACATAAATGTATATCGAGTTTTGTAAGAATTGTATCTTTTGTTTTTTTATGTAACACTAGCAGACGTCACGCGGTTTCACCTGCATAGTTCCCGTTCCCGTGGGAATATAGGGATACAAAGTAGCCTAGGTTACTCAAGGTGAACGTAGCTTTTCAATGGTGAAAGATTTTTTTAAATCGGCACAGCAGTTTCTGAGTTTATTTATTATTAACATACACACCTACAAGTAATAATGTAGTTTCTGGTTCAAATCCGGGAAGCATCAATGTCATTTGTTTAGTATCATGTGTACTTTCTAAGTATATTATCTTAGACATCGGTGAAGATAAAACACCGTGAAAAAACCTGGGTTTACGAAGTTTGAAATCGCCAATCCGTCTTGAGCAAGCGATAACTCTCGTGCCTTGTCTGTATGAGAACAGGCCTTTCAGTGGGACAGTAGCAGGCTGCTATTATTATTCTAAGATTAATTAATAATGTCTGGACTTTAAAAGAGACTGTGACCTCTGAGTTTATTTTGGTGTTTCTTTTCAGTTTAGTCAGACAGACTGCCTCGTTGGTCTAGTGTTCGCAAGCGCTACTGCTGAGCATGAGGAGGGTTCGATCCCCGGGTCGGTCAGTGTCATTGAGTTTTTCCATCTGGGATTTCTCAGTAGCAGCCCGGAGTCTGGATTTGTGCCATATTGACTGCAATAGGCTCGCCCCCTATTACATGGGACTTAAACATAACTGGCGAAATGTGGGTGTACTATCAGGTTCACCTCTGCCTAGCCCTTTGGGGATTACAGGCGTGACGTTATGTTATGTAGTCAGATAGAAAAAAGGTAGTGAAACAGGTTTACTCATATTATCTGTGTAGTGCTTTTCTCAAAAAACCGCTCTGAGCTAAGCTGCATAGTCCTCACACCCTCTGACCAGGATAATGTTTGGACTTTAAGGCTAAGTTTATTTATTTATTTATTTATTTATTTATTTAATACTTCAAGCACACTAATGTACAAAGGCGGACTTAATGCCATAGGCATTTTCTACCAGTCAACCTTCAGGTGATGCAGAGAAAAGCAGTGGTAGGTGCAATTTAAAAGGAAAAAAGAAAAGAAAATAAAGCAAGCAATACTAATTTATGTTTAATATAAATACATAAATATGTACACTACAGTTATAATATACATAATTATAATACACAAATATGTTCAGTATAAATACATAAAAATGTAAACTATATATATAATATATATAATACATAATACACAAGGAGTTGCGAAAACATTAGCGCTGTGAAGATACTACTGCCAACTTCTTTCGAATATGCTCGCGAACTTTAACCTTGAATGAAAATCGGTTGGTTGCCATCCTGATTTCCTGGGGGAGTGCGTTCCACAGAGAAATAGACTGCACAAAAAAAGAGCTATGAATAAAGTCAGAACGGTGAGTGGGACATAGAAGAAGACGGTTATGTGACGAGCGAAGGTTTTTAGTGTGGTTGGCACACATGTATTGAAAGTGAGGGGTTAGATAACTAGGGGAATTAGGACAGTAAAGAAATGAAAACAGGGTGGTTAGCGCTCTTTGCTCTCTACGGAGGCGAATGGGTAACCACTTTAGCGACGACCGCTGTTCGGAGACATGATCATATTTACGCAGATTGAAAACAAATCGAATGCAGTTATTGAGAAGACGGTCTAGTTTATTGAGGAGATCTGCATTCAGGTCATAGTAGCACACATCACCATAATCGATGATAGGAAAAATTAAGGTCTGCACAAGCATTGCTTTTGTCTTTGATGGTAAAATATTTCTCAGTCGATACAGAGCCCGCAGCGTTCCAGTGACCTTACGGCTGACACTAGTAACCTGTGTACGCCAGCTTAGAGTTCTATCAATGTGCAAGCCCAGATCCTTTACATCAGAGCTAAAAGGAACAATCGTACTGTCGAAAAGGATCGGTGGCAAAGTTGTACCATCCACTCTACTAATGATACGAGGACTCCCAGTGATTATTGCCTGACATTTATTCGGGTTTACTGCTACACCAAATTTAACTGACCAGGTTTGAATGGCTATCAGATCTTTGTTTAATTTGTTGATGGTGTCGGCTATTTCATCAACCTTGCCTTGGCAGTATAACTGCAGGTCATCTGCATACAGATGATACGCACACTGAAGTTCGGAAGTAATCAGGTTGATAAAAATTGAGAAAAGAAGAGGAGAGAGAATGCCGCCTTGAGGAACGCCAGTTTCCAAACTACACCAACGAGATGCAGAATCTCCAAAGCGAACGGACTGTTGACGTTCCTGAAGATAAGAGCTGAACCATTTCAGTGCTTCGGGAGAGACCATAATATAGGATAGGATGGCTAACAGGATATCGTGACTGACGGTATTGAAGGCATTTGAAAAATCAACCAACACTAGAACTGTGACTTTGGTGTCTTCCATACCTGCCCTCATATCGCCAGTAACTTTAAGAAGGGCGGAAACAGTGCTGTGGCCCGGCCTAAACCCAGATTGTAGAGGGCTAATGAGTGAATTTCGATTAACAAAATTAGAGAATTGTTTGTGGACGCAGGCTTCCAGCACTTTGGATAGAAAAGGAAGTATAGAAATTGGACGAAAGTGATTAGAGAGAGTGGGATTTGGAACTTTCGGTAGCGGGCGGACGTACGCTTTACGCCATAAGGAAGGAAATACTCCGGAAAATAAGGAAAAGTTAACAATATGGGTAATCGCAGGTAGTAGGTGATCCAGGATAGTGATCATCATGCCACGAGTGATATTGTCACAGCCTACTGCTTTGGATTTGATGGAGAGAATGATTTTCCTGATCTCTCCCGATTCAACTGAAACGAAATGAAAATGATCTATGTGAGAACGCGGTAGACCAGAAATTAGCGAAAGAGTTTGTTGCTTGGTTAGATGATCCATGGTAGGCACAGTGGAGAAATGATGGTTAAGGTCATCTAAGTTAATCGAAGGTGGAAGGTCTAAATGCCGCGGTTTGCCGATACCAAGTGTTCCGAGGAATTTCCAAATATCGGCAGAAGATGAAGAAGAGATATTATCCAAAATATGGCGGCGTTTAGCGTTGCGTATCATCTGGTTACACCTGTTTCTAGAAACCTTGAATAATGCCCAATTTTCATCAGTACGATCCCTCTTATATTTACGAAACGCGCGGTCCCTGCGTCGCATGGCCATCTGTATGCCTTTAGTCATCCATGGTGCAGGAGGACGCTTTAGCTTAACCTTTTTGACCGGAGCGTGGATGTCATAGAGGTTAACAACAACACGGTTAAATATTGCAACCTTTTCATCAACCGAAGTAGCATCCACCAAAGTCTCCCAATCAACCACGGAAGCATCCCTCTCGAGTTTTTCAACGTCCATCTTAGCAAAACAACGCCTGTACAGAAACCTAAGTTCATACTTGAAGCACAAGTGTCGTGCGTGTGTAGACGACAAAGCAACACAGATAGCACAGATAACAGCAGATAGCCTAGTGGTATGACCGGCGGATTGCCAAATCATAGGTCTCGAGTTCGAACCCAAGTCACGCACCTCTGACTTTTTGGGATTCATGTGCGTATTGTATAATTATCACTTGCTTCAAAAACGGTGAAGGAAAACATCGTGAGGAAACCGGCATGCCTGAGAGATATTTCTCAAGGGCATGTGATGCCAAGTCAGAGGGATGTCCGCCACCCCCACGTACATGGACCCGAGGTGGCGGCGCGTCGTGATCACGCGCGCCCCTCTTAGACGTCGCCAGGGGAGTCTAACACCTCACTCCCCTCGCTGACTTGGCGAGGCCCGCGAGGCCGGCACCAGTCGGGGGTCGCGGAAGTATCTTCTGTTCCCGTGACCCCCGGCGCAGGTGTGAGAAGGAACACGGGGTGGTTTTTAGTCAGTAAGAGTCTGACAGACCCCTTCGACCTCCCTCAAAAAAAAAATGGTTAGTCCCTAAACGCCCAACCAAAAGGTTGTAAGTATTTTTGAAATATTGTTTTATCAATAAAAACATAAATTGCTTATCTTTATTCCTGGTGTTTTAATAAATGTTTATCTCGTCTCGACCCTACAATAAATATTACTATCAATTACCGTCTATATGGTCTATATAAATTATACAATATAGTCATTTAATCATGCAAAGTAAAATATGATTCATGGTGATTATAGCGACATTATAACTATTCGTATACCCTTTTATAAGCAAATTACATATTGTTATAGAATGATTTACGACGGTACTAATCATGTTTCGAAAATGATAGTCGAAATAATATACACAACATCACGCCTACTATAATAGGTTTACCAATCTTCGTGGACAAAACAAGCATTTTCTATTTATTTTGTACTATTACGTATAAAGGTAATTTTGAAGTAATTTGTTGGATTTTTTTCAGAAAGGTCAGTCGCGTTGTATCGTTACGTCAATTTAAACGATGTAGACTGAAATGATGGTATAGTGGTTAGTGACCTTTACTGCTATACCGGAGCTCGAGGATTCGATTCCCACCCAAGACAAATGTGTGTGATGAGAAAGAAAGAAAGAAAATACTTTATTTGGACTCATAGTACTTATAACAAAATAACAACAATACTGATAAAAAAAAAACAAGAAAATATTATGTTATTAAAAAGCAAAGACAAAAAAAAGAGCTTTGCGAGACCAAAAAGGCCCCTATACCAGCATAAGCTGCAACATTGACTGGCCTGTTGGTCTTGTAGTTAGTGACCCTGACTGCTGCTATTTTAATGATTTATTTTATTTAATAATATTTATTATGTTTATTTTATTTACCTTCGTCCGTGTGTCACTGCGGGGTGCCAACTGAAAACCAGCGCTGGGTGTCTGACGCCCAGCAAATGCTGAGATGGTTACCCTTTCGGCATGGGCACGCTCAGCGCAATTTGTGTACCTGCTATTAATTTATTACTTCTGTTTTCTTGGTTGCTGTGCGCTTGTTGTGTCTGTGCTGAATAAATATTTTTCTATTCTATTCTATTCTTTTTCTATTCTATGCCGTAGGTCGTGGGTTCGATTCCCACCCAGGACAAATGTTTGTGTGATGAGCACGATCATTTATTCTGTGTCTGGGTGTAATTTATCTTTAAGTATATACACACATCAAAAGTGTCTAGGGATCAAGCATTTTTATGCGGATTTCTTGAGATTGAGATGTGGCTTTGTAATAAATTTATGATTTTATAAATTTATTCCTTTTTGGTGCATTTCATAATTTGAATCAGGAACTGTGAATCAAATTCGAGTAAAAGATGAAAATCAGCTGTCAATATTTTCCCTATAAAAACATACAACGCATTGAAGACATTATTAGTGCTACTGTTTCCCTACTACTGATTAAAACCAACGTTATTATGGAGCGGCGACGTCATTTAAGCAGGGAAGAAATGCTCAGAGCCGTGGGAATGATAGAAGCTGGTTCCCGGCAACGTACTGTGGCTTTAGCTCTGAATACAAGTCAGAGTGTTATCAGTCGACTTTGGACACGTTACCGAAGCACTGGTACCGTGGTTGAGCGCCATGGAGGACGGTATCGCTGCACCACACGGAGATAAGACCGATACATTCAAATCTTAACTCGAAGAGCTCCAACAATAACCGCCATGATGTTAGCCGTGAGGCTTCATCACTCTTCAGGGAACTTAATTAGCGACCAAACAGTCAGAAACCGCTTGCATGAAGTGAACCTTCATTCCCGAAGACCGCTACGGGTACCACCTATAGCAATGCACAATCGTAGGATTCGATATCAATGGGCTCTTGAACACAGAAATTGGGCAGAAGAACAATGGCGTTTCGTGTGCTTTTCTGATGAGTCTCGTTTTGGTATGAGACCGGATACAAGACGTATACGACACTGGAGAACCCCTGGACGCCAACAGCGATTAAAATCCTGCCAGGAAGTCCATCCTTATAGTGGTGGAACCATCATGGTATGGGCGGGTATTTGGATCGGCGGAAGAACTGAGTTGATTTGGATCAGAGGCAAACTCAACGCTCAAATTTATGCTGAGACGATTGTATCAGACGTCATCGTTCCTCTACAAGTGCAAATCGGTCCCTTATTTCAGTTAATGCATGATAATGCACGACCGCACACCGCAAGAGTTGTAAGACAGACTCTCGCCGCAGCTAACATCAATGTCCTGCCCTGGCCTGCTCAGTCGCCAGACTTGAACCCGATTGAGCATGCATGGGATATGCTACAGAGAAGAGCTCTGCCGAATATGGAGGGTATCCAGTCGCAAGAATACCTTTTTTTGTTGTTGCAACGAACATGGGCGGCCATTCCACAGCGTGATTTGGATGAACTCATTTTGAGTATGCCAAACCGATGTTCTTGTGTTGTTAGTGTTCACGGTAGAAACACGGATTATTAATTGTTTAAGTTACCCAATAAAATTTTAAAGAAAACTGTTATTTCAGTCTTTTTTTCGAACTTTAATGTTAGTGGTTCAAATGTCAAAAATCCCTTTATTAGGAAAATGGCAAATTTCTTTATTAATGCAAAGGTGACTTGGTTTATCGTTACTGTGACAAACGAAAACACTTTATTTGATGAATCCTTAAAGAAAATTTTAATTAATATCAATCAGGAGAAAAGTTATTGCAAAAATATATGTTGATCCCTAGACACTTTTGATGTGTGTATTTAGAAATATATAAGTATGTTTATCAGCTCTCAAGCTTAACTTGGGACTAAATGGCGTTCTGTAAAAAGTTGTGGAATATTTATTTATTTAAAAATATAAATATCGGAGCACGATTATTTGTTCTGTGTCCGAATGTAGAAAATTTATCTATAAAATGTACGTATTTAGTACAAGCTCTGCTTAGTTTAGTACTAGAGGGAATTGTGTGAAAGTTGTGGAATAATATTATTATTTTTAAATTAAAATACAACCAGTTAACCATAGGGTATCGTGTTACCGAATTACCGAGATTGGGTTTGAACTAAGACCTATGGCTAGTCAATCCGTCGGTCATCACTGCTTCTAAAAAGAATAAATCAATAACGCTTTTCCTCGGCCTCGAACCCGGGACCTCATGGTTAATATTAGCTTGCGACCACTAAAACAACGAGACTAGTCTACAGATAAAATAAATTATCTTTACCCCTTACATTTCAAAACCACAGTTTGTCCAATATCATTTTATTGAATTGAAGGGCCTTGTCTCGCCACAAAGTCTTTGAGTCTACATTCACCCCGGATGAAAATAGAGTGGGTCCAGTAAGCAGATTCTAGTTACTAAGTGGTTTCAGATATCGACTTTTTATTAGTGCGTTTGCGGAGGTCGGTCCGCAAACAAAATGATTAATGTATTTATTGTGGAGGGGTAAAAATGGAGTCTAGGAAACTTAATATTTTTATATGTTTAAAATAGAATCTTTTAAGGAATATTTTGTCAATTTTACTTACCACTTTGTATGACTTCCTACTAATATTATAAAGAAAATGGACTCTGAACTATTTTTATATAAATTAGAACCTTTTACGGAATATTTTGACCATATTATTTCCTAATTTGTATTACTTTCTACTAATTTTATAAATATCAAAGTTTGTGAAAATAGATGTATACATATGTGTGTTAATTGCTTGTTACTCCTTCAGACACAAACTACTGAATTGATTAGGTATGTTGAAGCTTTTTTTATTAACACTAAGTACTATAAAAAGGTATGGTGTAAATAGGAAAAAAAACTGGCAAGTAAGTCGGATAGAATTCTGTCATCAAAAATAATCTATTTAAATAAATAAATATCACATGCCTACAAATTTGTACAGAACTTGTAGGCACGTCCGACTCGCACTTGGTCGGTTTCTTTAAATATATGTGGGAATGCATAATTGAATGTTTGTTAGGTCTGTGGTTGTATAAAAGGAAGGAATGAGTTGAAGTATGAGTGAGTGAAGTAAGCTAGGGCACTATGGCGTACGTTAAATTCAAGTGCACATGTTGCTCCGTAACTGGTTCTGCAATAAAAGCATAATATATATTTTGAGGGTTTAATTATCTCAATTCCTACATTTTGGGGGCTCGTCCGGGATAAAAAAAATAAAACAAGTTGCGAACCGAAGATTGGCGAGTTACAGCGTTGGCGAAAAACGTGAGGCCTTTGTTTTTGTCGCCATAGTCATTTTTCACGGGTGTGTTGTCGATTTGAACGACTTCGATCAACATGCCTAAAAACGGAGGACGGAAAAGCCAACACGACGATTGGGCTGAAGCTGAGAACGACGATCGCCAGGCAAGTTTGAGCTCGGCGAACATGTTACAAATGACGGCGGATTTGGTGCCAAAGTTTAGTGGCACCAACAGTATCTACCCTGTGACAAAATGGATTGACGACGTGGAGAGCAATGCAGAGATATTCGCGTGGTCTCCTCTGCAGCAGCTGCTGGTGGCACGACGTACCCTTACGGGGACAGCGGCGCTGTGGCTACGTGCAGAACGAGCTTTCAAGAGCTGGGACGAGTTAAAAATCGCCATTCAACGAGAATTTCCTGATACGGTGGATATTAAAACCATCCATGAGCTTATGAGTGCGAGGAAAAAGCAAGCGAAGGAAACATGCCTTGATTACATGTTTGTGATGAAGGAGTTAGGTAAGCGAGGAAAAATGGCAGATTATGTCGCTATAAAATACATAGTGGACGGAATTGAAGACGTAGTAACGAATAAAGTCATGCTATATGGTGTAACTAGTTATAGTGACTTGAAAGATAAGCTAAAGATTTATGAAACTATAACTTCGAAATTACAAGAGACATCAAAACAAAAGAATAAAGAAGCATCTGGCATCCAGCAAAAAGGCAAGCGTATTCGGTGTTATGGCTGCGGTGAATTAGGGCATGCGTCCTGTGACTGCCCTCACAAGAGTAAAGGCCTTAAGTGTTTTAAATGCAACGAATTCGGCCATATTGGATCGACATGCACGAAGAGGAACCACGAGGCATTCGTGAACGATCGGAAGACTTCGGCAAGCGGTCGGCTGGAGCGCCAGGGTCGCCAACCTACCACAGCTTCAACCAAGCAGGCGATGTTCGGATCGGTGGCAAGTGACGTAGGTGATGACGTTGGTGAGGGTGGTACAACCGCTGACAAAGACCGAGAGCGAATCGTGAATGACTACAACTCTGCCAACACTGCGGACAACGAGAAAATAAGCGACGGAACAAACGAGGTTGCTTATGGTTATGACAGTGACAGTGATCTGTCAATCAAAAGTGTTGTAATGCAAGTCTACAAACAAAATAAACATTGCAAATCGGGGAAGGCAGTTATACCGGTGAAAATCGCCGGATATAGCGTAAACATATTAGTGGACTCGGGTAGTGACGTTAATATAATATCAACGGGCGTTTACAATGCGATTGGAAAGCCGAAATGTGTTAAAGACGAACTCACTCTCTCTGGTATTGGTTCCGCGACCGTTCGCTCGTTAGGAAAATGCCAGTTAGATTTGAATGTTGATAAACAATGCTACCAAAATGTAACATTTCACATAGTATCTGGACATAGTATTCCATATGAGGCTATCCTCGGACAAGAGTTTCTTGGCGATGTTACAGTGGTGATGGAAGGAGGTTGTGTCAGGTTTGTATGTAAGGAGTGGTTTCCGCTAAGATGTTGTGTGAGCGATGTGTGTTTATATGATTCTGTTATAGGTCATGTTACCGACCCAGCGCTACGCCAAAAGTTAATTGAGTGTATGGAGAATTATAAACCCAAGCAAGTTAAAGAAGCACCTTTACAGTTAAAGATTATACTTAAAGATGACATCCCCGTGGCACAACAACCTCGTCGACTATCAATCAAGGAACAAGAAATAGTGGAACATCAGGTATCTGAGTGGTTGGAAAATGGAATTATAAGGGTAAGCTATTCAGAATATAGTAGTCCTCTTGTACTGGTGAAGAAAAAAGATGGATCCACTAGAGTATGTGTTGACTATCGGAAAATAAATAGTAAGATGGTAAAGGACAAGTTCCCTTTGCCAGTGATCGAAGACTTAATAGATAAAATCAAAGATGCTAGAGTTTATAGCATACTAGATCTAAAAAATGGATTTTTTCATTTGAGAGTTAGTGAGGAGTCAATTCCCTACACTTCCTTTGTGACCCATCATGGTCAATTTGAATTCTTGCGTGCTCCATTTGGGTTATCTATCTGTCCAAAATATGTTATGAGATTTATATCCATAATATTTAGGGATTTGTTAGTTAAAGGTGAAGTCATGATATTCATAGATGATCTGTTTATTCCAGCAAGCAATGAGCAAGAAGCCCTCCACAGGCTTAAAAATGTACTTAGCGTGGCAGAACAATATGGATTGGAAATAAACTGGAAGAAGGTGAAGTTAATATGTCATGAGGTTGAGTATTTGGGTCATTTGGTTAAAAATGGTGAAGTCAGGCCTACTCCAGAGAAGACAGATGCAGTAAGGAGGTACCCTAAACCAACTTCTACAAAGCAGGTACAAAGCTTTCTTGGGTTGACTTCATATTTCAGGAAGTATATACCAAACTTTGCATCTATAGCAAGACCATTGACAAACTTATTGCGGAAAGATGTCAAGTTTAAGTTTGAGGAACAGGAATGTATGTCTTTTGAGAAATTGAAGCAGTGTCTAGGAACCAATCCAGTACTAAAAATTTATAATGCTAATTTACCTACAGAGTTGCATACGGATGCATCAAGCATTGCTTTATCTGCAATATTGTTACAACTTCACCCAGAGGGATTGCATCCAGTATTTTATAACAGTAGAAGAACCAGCGAGGCTGAATCTAGATATTCTAGTTATGAATTGGAAGCTCTAGCCATAATAGAAGGAGTAAAGAAATTCAGAGTTTACTTGTATGGTTGTCACTTCAAAATTGTTACTGATTGCCAAGCATTCCAGTCCACCTTGAAGAAAAACGATTTATCTGCCAAAGTTGCACGTTGGGTATTGTTTTTGGATCAGTTTGACTATGTGGTGGAGCATCGTGCTGGATCAAGAATGAGGCATGTTGACGCATTGAGCCGTAACCCCTGTATGCTCATAACAACCAGTAGTTTGAGAGAGCAAGTGAGATCAGCTCAGCAGAATGATGAAGGTCTGAAGGCTATCCATGATATTTTGGTAAATGATACATATTTGGACTATTGGATTGATGATGGCCTCCTGTACAAAGGAGAACAGAAGCTGCTGGTTATACCTAGTTCATTGGAGAAAGAGATCATTAAGCAGGTTCATAGTAATGGCCACTTTTCGATTAAAAAAATGAGAGAACTTGTTATAAAAGATTACTGCATCAAGGAGTTGGACAAGAAGCTTCAAAATTTTATTGTCACTTGTATACCATGTTTATTAGCTACCAAAAAGTCAGGAAAACAAGAAGGTTATCTTAATCTCCTGGAAAAGGAAAGTATTCCGTTACATACTGTTCATGTTGATCATATTGGGCCATTGACTGAAACCCGAAAGATGTACAACTATATACTTACTATTGTGGATGCGTTCACGAAATTTACATGGATATTCCCAACAAAAAGCACCACCAGTAAGGAAACACTAGATAAAATTAATATACATCAGCAGCATTTCGGAAATCCATCTAGGATTATTACAGACCGTGGAACTGCTTTCACTAGCAATGAATTCAAAGAATATTGCAGGGAGGAGAACATCCAGCATATCCTCATCACTACTGGGGTACCCAGAGGAAACGGGCAGGTGGAGAGAATGCATAGAACTATTTTGGCAGTATTAACCAAATTATGCGTAGAGGACCCTGCGTTATGGTATAGACATGTGAGTCGTTTGCAGAGAAGTTTGAATAGCACCTTTCAGCGCAGCATCAACACTTCTCCATTCCATCTTATGGTTGGTACAAACATGAGATCAAAGGAAGATTTGGAAATAGTGCAATTACTCAATCAAGAAGCTGTGGAACAGTATACCGAAGACAGAGAGGAACTGAGAATTAGAGCCAAGCAACAAATTCTTAAAGTGCAAGAGGAAAACAAAAGAACTTTCAATAAGAAAAGGAAACCAGGCCTTAAGTACGAAGTTGGAGATCTTGTTGCTATTAAGAGAACACAGTTTGGGACTGGCCTTAAATTGAAACCCAAATATCTAGGTCCCTATAAAGTTGTTAAAGTAAAGCGTAATGATAGATATGAAGTGGAAAAGGTTGATGCTAACAGCGAGGGATCTAATAAAACATCTACCTCTACAGATCAGATGAAAAAGTGGCCGGTACTAGACCAGGAATAAAAGAACCTTAGGGTATGTCTGAATGGATCAACAGTTTCGCTGCTTCGTTTATGTTGTTGTGGAGTGTAAGATGCTAGAGTGGGATATGATCACTACTGTAACAGTATTTTTACTACTATTAATTAATATGTTTTGTATTAGGATAATTTTAACAATTTTAGTTTGTAATTGCAAAAAGAAAACTAAGTTCTAGGCTAATTGGTATAGGTATTATTCGCTGTTTTATATAGGAAATGAAACTTTTTGTTAATTTGTTAATATATTTCTGTGCTAAGTTATTAACTATTGTAATTGGTTCCTGTGATAAGGTATGGTGAGTTGTGTACTTGTGTAGTTGAATGAGAGGTAAAAGTAATTCTGATGGATGTTAGGGGTTTGTTTGGATGTGCCTGGGGACAGACATGGATGCAGGACGGCCGAATGTGGGAATGCATAATTGAATGTTTGTTAGGTCTGTGGTTGTATAAAAGGAAGGAATGAGTTGAAGTATGAGTGAGTGAAGTAAGCTAGGGCACTATGGCGTACGTTAAATTCAAGCGCACATGTTGCTCCGTAACTGGTTCTGCAATAAAAGCATAATATATATTTTGAGGGTTTAATTATCTCAATTCCTACATATATTTGTGGGAGAGGCAGGTAGACCAACCAAGCAAAAAAATGTACAATAAAATCATAGATGTGTGTTAGATTTAAAACAGTGTGAGAAAGAATAAAAATCTTTTAAAATAATAGAATTTCTTTGATTAGTCTGTAAAGAGGTTTCTACAATATTACATCACAAAACACGACAAAACATTATCAAGTCATCGTATACGTATACAGGGTGTAACGGAAAGGGTATATACATACGAAGGGCACGGATTCTCTTGGTGATAAGAAACGACATGGCAACGTTTTTCTACATTTACATACATAATTGTAAAGTTGAGCCCGCCCGCGCCGCGCGCCTTCGTCGGTTAAGCAGAGCCCGATAGGTCTGTACTAGGGGCGCAGAACCCGAGATAGATATACTTGCCGGACAGGATTATGACCCTCATAGTGCGGTGACACGTTTGTTATGATTTTGCATTTAATAAACTGTCGATATTAAATAATATCGTGAAGTTTCAAAGTTATTAGTTGGGAGCTGAAATTTTGAGGAAAGACTCGTTATTAAATACTCTATTCACCCTGTTTGTATGTATATACCCTTTCCGTTACACCCTGTATACAGACGATAGTATTAATATTACAAAATGTTATCATAATGGACAATATGACGTGAAATATTGTAACCAATATTACTAACAAACAGGTACTAAAGTTTTATGACTTCTTCATACAAATTCTAAGCTTATGAAAATCCTTTACATGTCTTGTCTTGACTTTCACATTTACGAAAATAATGTCCCGAGGTTCTGGGTTCGATTCTGGGGTTGAGCAAAGTGTTTTTGAGGTTTTTCGTCTTCAAATTTTCAGTGGTAGCCCAGGGTCTCGTTTGATTCTCGGTTGATGGCAATAGGCTCGTCCCCTTTTACATGGGACTGAAACATAACATAGATTTGGGAAAATCATTGTTTGCAAAGGAGGCTATACCTACTTCCCTTGTCCAATAAGAGTTTCATCGACATCGGTCAAGAAGTTAAGTATAACTATCGACCAAATTAAAAATCATCTACGTAGGTATAGGAAAAACTAAAAATTGGTAAATTGTTATATAGCCAATATAACAAAACCACCTAATTTAAGTCACAGAATTTCGAAATTAGAGTTATTTTACACTTTTTAGTATTTTTTATAAAGTCGGCTGTAATTTTTTTTAAAGAGTGTTTTAAGTTTCTAGGTACATATTTGGCTGTTAAAGCAATTTAATATTTTTTTCTTTGTTAAATAAATATTGTTTATCATTGCGACTGTCATTTGAGTATTCAAGTCAATAGTGGGCAACACCGGTGTTTGAAATGGGAACGGTTTGCGGAATTCAAATTTGTGCTCCGCGACGCGTAAATTGATCTGATCAAAGATTTAGCCCCAGATCAATCAAGTTTCATTTAAGGGAGGTACGTCAGTGTACCCTGTGATAGTTTAATATCTTCTCTACACCACGATTTTTTATTAGTACAAAAAATATGGGCGTACCTGTTACTGATCATATTTGCGTAATCAAAAGTAGAAAAAACTAAATTCAACTTTTAAACATCTATTTAGTTGAACTTAAATAACGTTAACAGCTGTTGGAAGCGGGGCATGCTTGAGCGAGATCACGCGAACGTGAGCGAAAAATGACGATTAATAAATATATGTCATGAATAGCCTGTACAATATTTCCATAAATTGGGTGACTTTTTGGGATATAAACAAACGATAATACATTTACTGTTTATGAATATTATTTATTGATACTTTACAAATACACACATCAAAAGTGTCTAGGGATCAAGCATTTTTATGCGGATTTCTTGAGATTGAGATGTGGCTTTGTAATAAATTTATGATTTTATAAATTTATTCCTTTTTGGTGCATTTCATAATTTGAATCAGGAACTGTGAATCAAATTCGAGTAAAAGATGAAAATCAGCTGTCAATATTTTCCCTATAAAAACATACAACGCATTGAAGACATTATTAGTGCTACTGTTTCCCTACTACTGATTAAAACCAACGTTATTATGGAGCGGCGACGTCATTTAAGCAGGGAAGAAATGCTCAGAGCCGTGGGAATGATAGAAGCTGGTTCCCGGCAACGTACTGTGGCTTTAGCTCTGAATACAAGTCAGAGTGTTATCAGTCGACTTTGGACACGTTACTGAAGCACTGGTACCGTGGCTGAGCGCCATGGAGGACGGTATCGCTGCACCACACGGAGACAAGACCGATACATTCAAATCTTAACTCGAAGAGCTCCAACAATAACCGCCATGATGTTAGCCGTGAGGCTTCATCACTCTTCAGGGAACTTAATTAGCGACCAAACAGTCAGAAACCACTTGCATGAAGTGAACCTTCATTCCCGAAGACCGCTACGGGTACCACCTATAGCAATGCACAATCGTAGGATTCGATATCAATGGGCTCTTGAACACAGAAATTGGGCAGAAGAACAATGGCGTTTCGTGTGCTTTTCTGATGAGTCTCGTTTTGGTATGAGACCGGATACAAGACGTATACGACACTGGAGAACCCCTGGACGCCAACAGCGATTAAAATCCTGCCAGGAAGTCCATCCTTATAGTGGTGGAACCATCATGGTATGGGCGGGTATTTGGATCGGCGGAAGAACTGAGTTGATTTGGATCAGAGGCAACCTCAACGCTCAAATTTATGCTGAGACGATTGTATCAGACGTCATCGTTCCTCTACAAGTGCAAATCGGTCCCTTATTTCAGTTAATGCATGATAATGCACGACCGCACACCGCAAGAGTTGTAAGACAGACTCTCGCCGCAGCTAACATCAATGTCCTGCCCTGGCCTGCTCAGTCGCCAGACTTGAACCCGATTGAGCATGCATGGGATATGCTACAGAGAAGAGCTCTGCCGAATATGGAGGGTATCCAGTCGCAAGAAGACCTTTTTTTGTTGTTGCAACGAACATGGGCGGCCATTCCACAGCGTGATTTGGATGAACTCATTTTGAGTATGCCAAACCGATGTTCTTGTGTTGTTAGTGTTCGCGGTAGAAACACGGATTATTAATTGCTTAAGTTACCCAATAAAATTTTAAAGAAAACTGTTATTTCAGTCTTTTTTTCGAACTTTAATGTTAGTGGTTCAAATGTCAAAAATCCCTTTATTAGGAAAATGGCCAATTTCTTTATTAATGCAAAGGTGACTTGGTTTATCGTTACTGTGACAAACGAAAACACTTTATTTGATGAATCCTTAAAGAAAATTTTAATTAATATCAATCAGGAGAAAAGTTATTGCAAAAATATATGTTGATCCCTAGACACTTTTGATGTGTGTTAATGAGAAGACCGTCTAGAGTAAGCCCTTTAAGTATTTGTACTAATTAAAAATTATTGGTGTTACATATCGTATGAAGGCAAATTCTTGTTTTCGTGTAGTTAGTGTCGGCCAGGAGGGGACGCCTTAGAAGGACATACATAGACCTTATTGGTGAGGTTCTTCAGAAAGGTCAGGTGCGTAGTGCTCGCAACCGGCGTGTGCGTATGACAACATGTATGAATGTAAACGAAGCAAAACAAGTATGTAAGAATCATAGCATATGGCGCTCTGTAGTTTCTGCCTACCCCCATGGGAAAAAGACGTGAGTTTATACTTTTTATCCCTGTATTCCCACGGGAACGGGACCTACGCGGGTGAAACCGCGGGACGTCTGGTAATGCCAAATATTGTAAAAAAAAACTATTTTAACAACAAGTTGGACGTTCAATAGTGCCTTTTAATTGGCTTAATTGAAGTAAATTATTTGTTTTTGACTTTTATATGGAGCGACTTCCTATTCGACTTCCACAACCCAGTAATTAGGTAACACTATACCACAGTCTAAAACATACAGTCGTCTGACGAAGCAGTCTAGACAGGGCAGTAGTGAGGGGTGTGAGGGGCGAGACGCGGGAAAGCCGCTCCCGCACTGCGAACAAACCGATGTTCGTAGTGCGGGAGGTATTATTCAAGTCTAACGCGTGTAGAAGTTGTCGGCATTTTTCTGGAGATCAAAGGCGTCCTACTGTATTGATTTTTCTGTGGCCCTAGTGAAAAGGGGTATAAGTCCAATTTTGTCGAAAATGAGTTAAGTGTACCAAAGTGATCAGAAAACCGACTTTTCCAGTTTTTTTTGGTGTCAGTTGGACCCTTTTACACAAAGTAACTTTCTTATTTTTAGAGATAGCTTAGATCTGTCTTCACCAAACGATAGAGCATTTATTTCTGATCACTTTGGTACATACATACATACATACATACATACATAAACTCACGCCTCTTTCCCATGGGGGTAGGCAGTAACTACAGAGCGCCATATGCTACGATTCTTACATACTTCTTTTGCTTCGTTTACATTCATACATGTTGTCATACACACACGCCGGTACACTTTGGTACACTTAACTCATTTTCGACAAAATTGGACTTATACCCCTTTTCACTAGGGCCACAGATTTATACTGTGACTATACCTCTTAATTAAACTGGATGACAAACTTTCGAGGCTCTGACTACCAGTTACTGCTGTCAAATTTATTTTTTGTCAGCCGAGACCAACTACTTAATGTGCTTTCCGAGGCACGGAGAAGTCTGTTTACATAATGGGCGGTCCCCCATCCACAGACTGACCTCGGCAAGCGTAGCTTAACCTACAATCGATCCGCGCGGCTATTATTAAAAAAACAACGTTAACTACAATTTCTAAAACACTGTTTCATCTCGTTTCGTTATTTGCAGTAACGATAACAGTAACTGATATTCGTAACGAGATTAAACCGTTAAATTTTATGATATTGTCTCCCGACGAATTTACGTATCATCATTCAGTGGAAATGCTTTGAAAAAATTCAATGAATTTAATCTATGTTTGTCCTGAAATGGATAGTAAAAGTCTTTATTGGAGTTTTTATTAAATAACAAAGTCAAAGTCGGAGTCAATGTATTTATAAGAGTGTTTTTTGGTAAAAACAAATAGATCTCAAAAATCTGCCCTATAGGAATACACTATTACATGAACAAGAGTCAACCACCGTTCACCGTTTTATTCATAAAAGTTTTTGGTTCCGGTCATATATACACCACTAATTTTTAACTATTACAAATACTTAAAGGGCTTATTCTAGACGGTCTGCTCATTATATTATTTTGAAAAGTATCAATAAATAATAAAAAAATATTAATATATATCAAAATTAATTAAATTAACGAATTAAATATTTATTTTTTATATTTTAGGTATCTCCCAAAGTTAATTTTATTCATAAAATGTTGACCACTTTTCTGACATAAAAACTCTTTGCTAAGATTTAAAAAAAGGAACCGTTCGTTTTAAGTTCGGAGCATCTTGCAAACCGTGCGTTTTACATTACCATTACGCACCAGTGCGTAATGAGATACATTACGATACTGAATTTGGTGGAATAAGAGACCCTTTACGAGAAAATGTGTTATAAAATCCATTACGCTTCTACAAGATCTAAGTCACATTAGCATTCTATTCCTAGCTAACTGATAAACATGTCGCAAGTCCCCGGTATCAAAGTTTTATGTATAAACTTTCAATCTTCAATCTACAGACTAGATTAAAAGTATAATGTACTGCGTCCTAAGAAGAATGTTCTAAAGTTAAGCGGAGATTGAGTTTGTTGTTGCAACTAGTATCTCGGTAGTAAGCTCCACAAGTATAGGGAAAAAACTTAATTACAGTTTTAAACTACATTTAAACTAAGGTTTAAGTTCAAATTATTTAATAAATAAGTGCGTTAGTGTTTAGTATATATTTTGTTAACTAGCTCTGCTGGGAGATTGACGTGCTTTTGGGACCCGTAGCGAGATCTTGAATAAGTAATGAATAAGCGGCAATAGTCCATAGCTAAGGCGGCGGTCTGGCGATTGAGAGGCCATAAGTTCGATCCCCACCCAAATACACTATTGACGAGAACCCATTCTACTGTTGAAACGACTATCTAAGTAGATCTATCTCAAATCACGTCGGAACTTAGTGCGGTACACATCAGATTGTAGCCTATTTATTTTTTTATATGCAAGGCATTAATTTTATAGCATCTAGTGTATCAAGTGTACAGTTTCAAGAGTAATTATAATGTAGATCTGCAGCGTCTACGAATAGCTACGCGTCGCGTAGCAGATTCTGTCTTGGTAAGCGTAGCTCGTAGCAGTGTCTACGTCGTTCGCGTAGCAAGTATGAATATTTTTATGACATAACTGTTTGTAGCTTTTGACGATTTATAAATGGATTTTTTCCTATTTGAATGAATTAATGAGTTCTCTAAAATTAGAAAAAAAACTAATTGAATATAACGAATACTGTTTAGTGCAGTCTATCCATGCATCATGTCATTAGGTACTAAGTCTATATAATATATTATCTTTAATAGGTGTAAATAAATAAATAAATAAATGTTCCACAACTTTTTCACACAACGCCATTTAGTCCCAAGTTAAGCTTGAGAGCTTGTGTTATGGGTACTAAACAGCTGATAAACATACTTATATATTTCTAAATACATACTTACATATTATAGATAAATTACACCCAAACACAGAACAAACGATCGTGCTCATCACACAAACATTTGTCCTGGGTGGGAATCGAACCCACGACCTCCGGCATAGCAGTCAGGGTCACTAACTACAAGACCAACAGGCCAGTCGAGAGGTATATTTTTTCTAAAATACAAAAAAAAACATAAGAGTATGAAAAACGTGGTTACCAAAATAAACTTCCCCATTTATCCGGTAACGTGTCCAAAAAGCTGCCATTTAGGATGACACGCAAAACTATTAAATATTTAGTTACTATGTGGGACAAACGTTTGCGACACAATGGGCCAGTGTACCAACTCACATATTGTTGGACGAAACTGTCAAACGCAGTGACTGCACGGTGTGCAAATTTATATACACGCTTCAAATTGTGTTGCCAGTTTCTATAATTCGGTTGATCACGACGCGGTCTGCTTATTCCGATGAATTTACATGTTTGACGGGGAAATTTGATTTCAGGTAATGTGATGTGGAATAACGAATTGCGGAACTACATTGTGCGTTGTGTCTATGATCTGAAATTATATGTATGTTGGTATAGTCATAGAAAATACTTTTTTTACAAAAAAGTTAAGAGACTTCGTAAAAAAACAGTAAAAGCTGTAAAATAAGTCTAGTGTCGAAAGTCTGTGGCTTTGGTGGTTTTGTTTCATTTATTACCAGGCAATTGACTTCGAAAACCAGAGCTTTTTGACAACATTCTGTTAACGTTTTTTTTATGGATTTGCAATTATATTTTTTTTTGGTTATAATTAGATGATTTTTAAGTGACATCTGACAGATAGAGGTCATTGACGTTCCTATTCATATTTGAAACGCATAGTAAAGGAAAACATTGTGAAGAAACCGGTAAGTTTTAAAGATGTTTCTCGACGAAAAAGTACTAGTTCATAGTAATGATTATTTAGTTTCGTATTGGCCGTCATCAGTGTGTATCTAGGATGACGTCATGCGCATTCGCAGAGATGTGACGAAGCGCACAGTACCCCGTCTGATAGTCACCGTAACTTGAAGTCCACTTAAGTGCAATACCAACTTTTTGTTAATCCTCAGTTGTCACCCAAGTTCTGCGTGCAACTGGACGCCTTTTAGTCACTTGCAATGATAAGATATACATATATTATCTTTTTTTTTTTTCGGTGGGGCATCTCGCAATGCAGGGTGCATTGCGAGATGCCCCACTAAAAAAAAAAAAAGATAATGTGAGGGTGAAGACTGCTCAACCGGGCAAACCTGTGGATGTCCTTGTACACAAGGGCCTCCAGCCAGGGCACTAACGATCGTGACTCTAAGTGAGCACTCGCTAAGAGCGCCCCCTGTAGGGCTCAGACCTCGGCTTAGGGTGTCACTAGGGGGACAACAAAGGGAAGCTGGATCTCAGTTATATTATAGGGGACTATTTAACTCTAACGGCTCAGCTTCGCAGGCTGGCTCAATCAAGGGTCGGGGAGGTAAGATAAGATATCCACTTGCTCTGCTAGTACTTGTATACAAAATCCTGAGCTAGCACTCAATGTTAACAGCTTGTCACGTGATGGAACATACATATTTATTAATTCCAGGCCATTCTGTAACGGATGATTGGAGTTTATGAGTCGCTTTATAGCTTCTACGACGTCGGCAAGACGGCGGCATGAGAAGTGTATTGAATATTGTAACAAGCTGTAACTACACATTCTGTATGGCACAGACGGTTACTCGAACAAATAAATAAATATTCCACAACTTTTTCACACAACACCATTTAGTCCCAAGTTAAGCTTGAGAGCTTGTGTTATGGGTACTAAACAGCTGATAAACATACTTATACATTTATTTTTTCTAAATAGATACTTATTATAAATAAATTACAACCAGACACAGAACAAATGATTGTGCTCATCACACAAACATTTGTCCTGGGTGGGAATCGAACCCACGACCTCCGGCATAACAGTCAGGGTCACTAACTACTAGACCAACAGGCCAGTCAAAACAGGGAACTGCAGTGCTATTCTGAAAAGTTTATTTGCGAAATCACTTTGAATCTGCAGTGAAATCATGAGAAATTAAAATATCGTATTTTTAAATGGGGTGATTTCGACACTGGCGCCACTAAGTGATGATCAAAGTGAGACGAACTAAAACGGGTGAGTATTTTGACGTTGACATGTGAACACCGAAACTTGTACAGGTCACATGAGAAGCGTAGTAAGTATGACTTTCGAGATGATTTGCGTAATGACTTTCGAAGTGATTTACCATTTACAGAATAGCACTGCAGGATTTGATGACCACTCCAGACCTATGTGATGACCATTGTAGGTAATACACACATATCTATGCATCTTTCTTTGGTATTGTTCGTCAGGACGTGGAGCTCCTCAAGTTCAAAGTTGAGCTCACAATTTCTGACATATGCTTCTACTGACTTATCTGGTCCCCTCATATCTGCGTGGTTCTTTCGTCAAAAGACCGTTTCAGGCACTAATCATCTGCCTAGCCTTTTCCCAACTATGTTGGGGTCGGCTTCCAGTTTAACCTGATGCAGCTGAATACAAGTGTTTTACATGGAGCGACGGCCTGTCAGACCTCAAAGACAAAGTCAAATCATTTATTTCAATTAGGCCTGAAAACAGGCACTTTTTAACGTTATACTTACAAATAAATTAAATTAATATGATTCTAGTTGCACATTCCAAAAGGTAGTTTTGTATGGAGAAGAATGTGCAAGAAACTCCATACTTACTCTTTTAAAATAGATTTTACAATGTTTGTATACATAATCAGATTATATGTGAGGACTATGTACCATGAGAAAAAAAAACAGCTATCCTGAGATAGGTGATATAAAATAAGCAACGCGGCTGGTAATTGTATGAGCGTATTGAAAGATACATGGTGCTCACACATTTACATAATATTTAATCCAAAATTGATTATTAAAAAAAAGGAATAATCATGAAGTTAATACTTAAAATAAAAATAAAATAAAAAATCAAACCTCCACAACCCACTAACTGGGTAACATGATACCTCTTGGTTAAACTGGTTGTCAGACTTTTGACAACAAGTTATGACTGTCAAATATCTACAAATGACAGCCGGGACCAACGGCTTAACGTGCTTTCTAAGGCACGGAGGAGTCTTGGTATGTAATAAATGGTCACCCATCCGCAAACCGACCTCGTCAAGCATAGCTTAACCTTTGATCGAAACATGCGGCTGTTGTAATTTAGCCACAAGCTCCTAAAATATTCAGACACTAATCTGCATGGTTATAACATGATCTGAACATGATAATGTCTGGACTTTAAAGGAGACTGTGACCTCTGAGTTTCTAAAGGTGTTTGTTCAGAGTATTCAGATAGTGAAACACCGACCGCAGTGCTTCTAGCTAAAAAATGACGTCATGTAAAAAGTGACGTCATGTAAAAGTGTTTATATGAACCTATTTCCAGCAAAAAAGTATCATTCATCAAATGAATGCTACTTAGACCTTCTTGACGGCTTCTTGATTGTATGGTCGAATATACGAATCAACCTTGGCCAGCGTAGTTAATATTCAACCAAAGAGATTTAAAAGAGGTATTCCTCGAAGCGCTACTATTTTGAGGCGCTCCTAATGAGGCGCTCCTATTTTATTCCTCGGAGCGCACCTTCTCCTCGAAAAAAAAATTTTTTTTTTTAATTGCTATCGGGAGCGCTCCTAAAAGGTGCGCTCCGAGGAATAAAATAGGAGCGCCTCAAAATAGTAGCGCTTCGAGGAATACCTCATTTAAAATACTATAGAGCGGGCATGTCAAGGAAATGTCATAGAAAAACTTTGATCCCATGTCTCAGTAACGCCATCTAGAATAATACATGAATATTGGAGCGGGAGCAGAGCGTTTTACAAAAAACTCATAGACTTGTATCCAGCAGGACACACTTTTTCGGACGAAAATTTTGTTGGTGATGTCCGGTCTATAGGTATTGAATATCTTTGCATTCAACTGATCTATACAGCTGTCATTATGTATTCTTAACCCTTCCAAAAGTTACAACGATTTCTATTTATAATTTTAAAACCAATTTTTATCCTAATTAACGATCTTACCTGTACAATGAAATGCCAAGGTACCTACCACAAATACTCCAGTCAATGGGGCTGCTTACAGCCAATTGTTCTCGTCGTGAACAAAGAGGACGGTGTTATTCCGTTTACAACAAGGAATTTAAATGAGGGCGCTATTGTGTTTAGTTACAACCCCTTGTAAATAATAATAAAACCATCGGGTGCAAGTCGAGGTTATTTTTAATCCTCGGGGTTTTTTTTGTTGATGTCAATAAGAAAGGTCATATTATCACGCGATCTTGAGTCTTTTAATTATGTAAGATGGTAATGAAATAACTCCGAAGGTGGCTGGTGGTATTTCCATTTACAATAGCAATAGACGGAAGTTAAAAACGTTTATTTTTAATGCACACATTGTAACGAAAACTAAGTACAAATGCATGTTACAATTACGATAGACACCGATTTTAATATAATCTACGTGAGAATCGAACTCATGACCTCTCAATAGCTAGGCCGACGCCTTAGCTATTGGGCTATTGCCGCATGTTCATTCAAAAACTACTCTGAGATTTTAAAAATGCTTTTACCAATAAATAAACTGAAACTGAACTGAATAGTGGACTGACCGACTGCCTCGTTGTTTTAGTGGTCGCAAGCGCTACTGCTGAGCATGAGGTCCCGGGTTCGATTCCCGGGTCGGGCAAAGTGTTATTGGGTTTTTCCATCTGGGATTTCTCAGTTGCAGCCCGGAGTATTGATTTGTGCCCGATTGATGGCAATAGGCTCGCCCCCTATTACATGGGACTTAAACATAACTGGCGAAATGTGGGTTGTACTACCAGGTACACCTCTGCCTAGCCCTTCGGGGATTAAAGGCGTGACGTTATGTATGTATGTATGTAAACTGAATTGCAAGCAATATAGTAATTGCTTCTTATGAGTGTAATGTTCTATTTCAAGTTATTTTCTTAACTTCAAACTTTATTGGGATATTATATTCTCGTCTCTTCAAGTGACATTACAAAACCGTCTTAAAAGTCAGATTTGTGTTTTTGTTTCTTATTTAATGGAATGAATTGACTCTAAAATTGTACTTTAAGTCTGCACTTAAAGTACAATTTTAGAGTCAATTGGACTGCTCCAATAATCCTATTAAACATTTAAAGATATTTTGGTAATACACAACTGCTACAACAGTTTGTTTGTAAGTGGGCGCGTTGTTTTACAGCGAGACACTTTGAGGGACTCGGCAGACAAAAGACGAGAGTTTTGCGTGAATTCGAATAATGAATTCTATTTTTGGTACCTTAAAGTGGCAAAAAGAACGTGCAGGCACTCCCAAAGACACCAGAGGAGCTGTGTGATGTCATTAGCGCCGATGTTTGTACGACTTTGCACTTTATTAAACTAACTATAAAATTAGTTATTCAATGTCTTGAAAAAAGTATCTGTGTAATGTTTTTCTTGGTGTATGCGAAGCTTAAAGATTATGTTTCAACCAGTCTATTCTATCTGATTATGTGGAAGACTATGTTCTGATGTTTAACACGCTTTTTATTCATTAGGTACTTTGTTGGTGTTCAAAGGAAATGGGAAGCTATTTGATTCGCCAAGCAGTTTTTTCTAAGACTAGTCAAAACATGACTGTCGTAATATGGGTGTACTCTAGGTACGCCTTTGCTTGTCACTTCGTGGGATGCTGGCGCGGTAGCACTTATGTCATTTCATAGTCAGATTTAATTTTTAATTAGTCTTTATTTATGGCTAGTTGACTACAAAAATAATGTTTATTGGGTCTCAAACGGTTACATTAATAAAGATACCGGGCTGGTATCCGCAACTCCATATATAATCTACCATGCGCGCCCAGTGCGAATTGTTTGTTGTCACATTGACATTTGACGGGCTTGTTGGTCTAGTAGTCAGTGACCCTGACTGCTATGCCGGAGGTCGTGGGTTCAATTCCCACCCAAGACAAATGTGTGAAGAGTACGATCAGAGCATTTGTTCTGTGTCTGGGTGTATGTACGTATTTAGAAATATATGAGTATGTTTATCAGTTGTTTAGTGCCCATAACGAAAGCTCTGCTTAGCTTTGGACTAGATAACATGGTCTGAAAGTTGTGGAATATTATATTATTATTATATTAATAAAAAACATGTCGTCAAATGTCACTAATCATTTTTCTGACTTCACAAATCCTTTGCTCGAGTATCGAATTGAAATAAAATATTTTTGTTTGCATTATTTATTAAAAAAAAAAAAAAATTGTTAAAAATTACCGCAACCCTGCCTTAACAGGTAAGTAATGTTTTTGTCAAAATTCTCTTAAAGCCACTTTTAATCAGCCTTCCGGTGGGATGTCTGATTAAAAGTTGTCTCAAGAGAATTTTGAGGAAATACCCACGTGTTTTGTCTTGATCGGAATGCTGGGCCACAAAAGAGATGAATGAGAGCTATGTGTGTGACGAGAATAGATACTATAAGGAATAGCTTTAATTAAGGTAAAGGTTACAGAAATTCGTACAATTAAAGAATCAAGAATAAAACTAACTAATCTTGGGACAATTTAAGAAGTGTGACTTTAAGTTAGTGCAGCATTGAATACTCTTTATTGTACACCATAAAAACGTACAAATTATAACTTTAAGGGCTACATAGGGTGTTACAATGGGCGGCCTTATCGCTAAAAGCGATCGCGCGATCTCTTGTCGTTTCTCTATTTTAGTCTACGCAAGAAATTGAAAGATCTAATTCATAATCGTCATTATTTAATAAGTACACTATAACAACGAGTTGATTGGTAACATTTGATTGGTTGGTAATTGATAAGCGTTATGTTTAACTTTTTATTGAAAAAATGCACCAAAAAATACGGATTAAATAAATAAATAAAATAAATAAATAAATATTCCACAACTTTTCACACAACGCCATTTAGTCCCAAGTTAAGCTTGAGAGCTTGTGTTATGGGTACTAAACAGCTGATAAACTTACTTATATATTTCTAAATACATACATGTTATAGATAAATTACACCCAAACACAGAACAAAAATGATCGTGCTCATCGCACAAACATTTGTCCTGGGTGGGAATCGAACCCACGACCTCCGGCATAGCAGTCAGGGTCACTAAATACTAGATCAACAGGCCAGTCAATCAAACAAATTAATCATGATGGATGGATTAATCATTGATTACATATTCCATATGGACGACATTACAATGTCGTTGCTTTTAGTCAGTTACCGTATAGTGTCGTACACCGTAACTTACGATAGCATTATATTTATCACTTTTTGTAATGTGATGGTTCATAATATTGCAAAAAGTAATGAATGTGTAAAAAAAATGTAATAAATAAAATTGCATTATTAATTATACAATTTCGTGCGTCTAATTAAAATGTATAAAATTTCTCAAAAATCAGTTTTAAGCAAACTAAATACAATGTTTAATAATAAACCCTAAATTACATAATTTAAATCGATATGTCCGAGTATTAAAAGTCGGATTTTATAGCAACAGATTTCTTTTGCTTCTAGCTACACAAAATATTTTGATAGCTGTCAAATGGTACTTCCTAGATTGTCACGAGAATAAAATGAATTTCGGTTGAATCTAAGTTAAGTTTTTTTCCACTCGTTCAAACAAGGCCTACAGAAAATAATTAGGTACCAAACGCTGTTCTTGGAGTACTGAATAAAAAATCAAGTTAACCCTCGAACGAATAAGGTAGGCAGAATTGGTTGAAGATAAATACTAGTCTGGCACAGGGCAAGTGGGTGGACAATAGAGGACAATGTAAAAGCAAGGGTTAAAAGGGGTTAAGGAGGTAATGCGGCCTCTTGTCACCGGGTGGCAATCAACATACGACCTTTTACTTCCTAACTGCCTCTTATGAGGTTTCTTTGCGTCGTGACGTCAGCAGAGTTTGGAGTTACAAGAAATATGTCTTAATGTAGGCTTTGTATTCGCATTGGGGACCTTACAAAAAGGAATTTTCCGAATTTTTCAGCCCAGAGTTCCTGCTAATGATTTTATCGTTATTTTTCTAATCTATTTATTGTCTCAATGAACTAAAATATAAAATTTTCGTTAGTCGATTCGAAATGTTTGATTAAGAAAGTATAAATGAATTGAAAAAGTCTAATCGGTACTTGCCCGGATTTGAACCACAACCTCGTGCATAAGAGCGTCGTATCCTACGAATAGGGGCGTAACTGCAGAATAGCTACTTTTCAGGAGACACTTTTTTGTGATTATTTAAATTACTTATGAACAGTTATGTGTTTGTGGTTCCATATAATGTGTATGGGTATCATATGGTTCGACTAGCATTTTTTTCAATAAATTACCTTTATATTTTATACGCATTTTGTCCCTTAAATCCTTATTCTCAGTTGTGTTAAGGCAAAGTAGGGTTGGACTTGAGCAATAAGTTACATTACGCCTTTTATCTGCGGAAATGTTTAGGTCACAGTCGCCATATTAAAAGACAAAAACATAATTTGAACGTAGAAAAAAGACACAAACGTAATTAGGTCTTAGTCTCTTCTATACATATCCAATTTAGCCATTCCATAGAACACGGCCACAATCACCATAAGGGCTTTTTTCAATGTACCCAATAGTGGCCGAGCGGCGCTTGCACGTTGCCCGGCGCCCGCGCACCCTCACTACTCGCGAAGAAAGAAGGCGCGACGGCTATTGTGGCATTATTCTTCGTTGAAAACGTAGTGCTTATAATTGTGGCTTTTTAGAAAACCTAATTATTTGATAACTTGTACCGTTTTTAATTGTTTTGTTGAACTGATTACATGTGGTATGATAAGCAGAATTGAATAATGCAATAAAAAAAGAAAGCCCTTAAGTTCGTTAGGGCACTATTCGTAGGATACGACGAGAGGTAGCTGGTGCCTTAATCTCTAGACCATCATGACAGGTTTTTACAATCCGTCGACTTAGATACCTAAAAATATCTAATAAACAAAACCACAGACTTTTAATCTTAATACAACGGCAATTCAATGCGGTAGTGAATTCTTAGCGGATATCGGAATTTCTCGATAGGAACTGTCTAGCAGGAAACGACAAAGACTTCCATTGCTTGTAACCTTGGCAGTCGGCTACACGAGGTAGTACACATAGGAAGGAACTTAGTAAAGTAAACTTAAGTGTAGGAAACACATCTGCCGAAATTGGAGTCCATGCTTGTGTAATGCTAATGAGTAGACGAAAACCCAACCTGACTATTCCCAAAGTACTACTACACTTTTCATAAACTAAAAAAAATCTATTGCCTAATTCTTATCAAGTGTATAATTTTTAAATGAGGAATCGTAGAAAAGAAAAAACTGTTTAAAAAAACTACAACCAAATTCGTGAAAAAAAAAATACTAGCAGGACGGTGTAAAATAATTGTAGTTTCGGAAGCGTTCGGCTTTGGTAGATTTGTTTTGTTCATTATTTAATTAGCCACCGACTTCCAAAACAAGAGTAATTTACATCTTTTAGTGTTTTTTATGAAGTCTGTTTTGCAATATTGATTTATAATTTTTCCCTTTGTTTTGATACAACAACCAAAGAAAATACCGATTCCGTCGAAATTTAAATTGACCCACACGGAAAGTACCTATATCCTGTCCCACTGCAGGGCAAAGGTCTCTTTACATACAGAGAAGCCTTGCTCTATATGAATTTAAACTAATACTCGTACTAACTATATTTAAGTATAAGTTTCTTCACGATGTTTCCACCGATATCAAAGATGACAAAAATAAACTTAGAAAGTATAAATGCATTATTAAAGCCATATTGGTACAGACGCCAGCACGTCAAGTTATCCCTATGTGTCAAATTTTCCCAATTGAATATGAACCTTATTCTGTTAGACATAAAGTTAAAAAACGATCAAAGAAATTTGACACATTGGGGTAACTTGATGTGCTGGCGTCTGTACTTGCCCGGTTTTTAACTATAACCCCATGTTTGGGAGATTGCGCCTTAAACTTTAGGCCATCACAATGATGTCAAAAACTTTACAAAAAAATAAGAAAATTAGTCGTATTTTGAGACTGAGATTACAATGCAAACGTTCTTCAAAACACGGCAATTGCCTGTCTCGCACGCCAGTTGCGAGTTCTAAGCAACGTTTATGATATCATTACTAATATTTATTGCCGTCTTTTTACGTTTTTGTTATTGTCCTTTTTATGTTTACTCACATAAGTAAGATATAGGGTAAGATTTCAGAGCCAACAAGCGTCATTTCATTTCTGATGGACAAAAACCGACTTAAAAAAAACCACTAACCGATGTAAAATAACTCTAAATTAGGAAGTCTGTGGCTTTGGTCGTTTTGTCTTATTCATGATGGGCCACCGACTTCCGAATTTAGAGTTATTTTACATCGGTTAGTGGTTTTTTTTAAGTCGGTTTTATTTTTTGCAAAAAAGATTTTTATTTTTCCATTTTTAGTTGTTTCCATACAAATATTTGCCATGAATTTATTTTTATATTGTTATTTGTTTATTTATTTATTTATTTATTTATTTATTTATTCATTTGGGAGAACAAACAGTTACACACTACGAATGATCTTAAAATAGGCATGCACAACAATATGAGTGAGTGTGTAACTCACTACGTTATCCACAAATTATATAAGAAATTAGACAACTAAGTAAACTTAATCATGCACGAATTACAATTGCATTTTCATAATTTGTTATACACTTGTTTTTTATGTTTCTAAATCCATTAATGTATTATTTACATCATTGCGGAAGTTTTTGGCAGATAATGAAAATATATCTATATCCGTAAAATACTTATTGTATGTATTTACTAAACGACGCAGAGGTGCGCGTTCCCCAGCATTAGTGCGACAAAAAACTAAAGCAAACAGTGGTCGGGCGCGCACCTCTCGTCTTACTACAGTTCTAGGTACAATATAACATAGATTGTTGGTCAGGTCTGAACAGTCGTATCGATTATTACACAGATCATATAGAAACATTGTCTCCAGAAGAGTGCGCCTGGACTCCAGTCTAATTAACTTATAATAATTTAATAACTCATCATAACTAAAAGTTCTATTATAACATCTGAAATGCATTGATTTTAAAAATTTGTGTTGTACCCTCTCTAAGTCGTTGCTATATTTTTTGTAATATGGATTCCACACTGTAACAGCATACTCCAGCTGCGATCTTACTAGCGATTTATATAAGTGTATGAATGTATTTGTGCGTTTAAAGTCAGTTGTAGCCCTCATTACAAATCCATACATACGAAAAGCGCTACTAATAATTTTGTCAATATGCTGATCCAAATGCAATTTATTATCTAGCAGTACCCCAAGGTCTCGTACTAAAGATTCTTTCTGCAAAGAAGTGTTGTTTAGACAATAAGTGTGTGATATATTATTAGATTTTTTGGAGAATGTAATGGTTAGGCAGTTTGATATGTTTAGCTGGAGTTTATTATTATTGCAGTAGGAAGCGAATCTTTTCAGATCTTCCTGAACTAAATGGCAATCATTAACATGTTCGATTTTTCTAAAAATTTTGAGATCATCAGCAAATAATAAAAACTGGGAATGTTTAAAATAACTATTTATGTCATTTATGAATAAAACAAATAGAAGAGGTCCGAGAATTGAGCCCTGGGGTACACCAGAAGTAACACTAATCGAAGAGGACTCATAGCCACGTATTACTACTTTTTGGGTCCTATTTGTAACGTATGATGAGAACCACCGGAGTAAGTCGCCTCGTATGCCATTATAAGCTATCTTTGTAAGAAGCAACTCGTGGTCTACCTTGTCAAAGGCCTTCCGAAAGTCTGTGTACACGGCGTCTACTTGTATACGTTTATCCATATTGTTGAACAAGTAATCTGTAAAAAGTATTAAATTCGTAGCAGTAGATCGTTTTCTAATGAATCCATGCTGTTGTTTAATAATTATGTTGTACAAAATAGGACTAATCTCATCGTGTACAAGTCTCTCGAAAAGCTTCGACAAGGCAGACAGAATAGAAATGGGTCTGTAGTTCTCTACATCGTTTTTGGGACCTGCCTTATGAAATGGGGTAAGATTTGCCCTTTTCCAGATTTCTGGGAAAATACCTTCTGCCAAACATTTGTTATAAATTAGGCATAAAGGCACACATATTGTCTTTGAGGTGTTTTTAAGGTAGTGAGCTGGTATACCATCTGGTCCAGGGCCCTTAGTACTATCCAATGATTTCAACGCTCTTAAAACTTTATCATTAGTAAGATGTATATCGTCAATGATGTTACAACCGTCTAAGTATGTCTCAGGAGGAAGCCAAGTGTCAATTTTAAATGTTGATTGTTCGTAGACAGATTGAAAAAAGTGGGAAAATGTGTTGCATATTTCTGTAGGGCTGCTAGTACTATGGTTTTTAAAAAATACCGTGGAAGGTATGCCTATATTTGGTTTTCGATTTGAAATGTAGCTCCACAAAAACTTAACATTTTTGGTTATATTATCTTCGACAGAATCGATGTTTGCCTTATAGTGATTTTGGCACTCAAATTGAAATCTACGTCTCAGGAAGGAGAAATGCTCGTAGTCTGAAATGTTTTCATATACCTTCCACTTAATCCATGCCTTATTTTTGTTTTTAAATATTCTTATGAGGGATTTAGAAAACCAAACAGGGAATTTCGATGATCGTGGTGACGTTCTTGGGACATGATTTTTTATTGTTTTCATGATTTGGTCATAAAAAATATCAACAGAAATCTCAGCGCATACATCGCTGAGCATAGCATTCCAGTCTATTTTAGCTAAATCTTTGTTAATTTTATCGTAGTTGGCTTTGTGAAAATTATATTTTAGAATTTTAGTCTGTAGTGACTTTTGGAGGTCAGATTTATAAGTAATAGTTGTGGCTAAAGGGGGATGAAGTTTATCAAGAGGTACCAATGGAGAAGGCGCGTATACATTGCAACACGTAGTACTGATTATTAAGTCCAAAATTCGCCCCATACTATTTTTTATGGTATTATATTGGTAGCTATTAATAACTGACATAAAATTATCCATGTGCTTACACATCGTTGAGCTGCCGTTGCTGCACATGGCACCAAATGTATTGTTCACAACAGGCAGCCATTTTATTTGCGGTAAGTTGTTATCCCCAAACAAAAAGAATTTTGCTGAATCCTTTGCTTCTATAAATTGTTGTAAGGATTCAAAATGAGCCAAATAAACGTCATCAGGGGTGTTAGGCGGAAAATAAGCAACACTTATATAATATTTGTCACATCCGTCACCAGGTAGCTCGACAATGACATGCTCTGTTCGTGAATTAAGTGTCACATCTGTAACCTTTAGGTTTTTTAACGTGGCTATGAGAACCCCACCTCCATCTTTCTTCTTTGAGGCAATACGATCGCGATCACACCTGAAAACTACGTACCGCTCATCTATAAATTCCTGGTCCAGTATATTAGGTGTTAACCAAGTCTCCGTTAGGATAATAATGTCATAACAATTACTTAAGATGTTCATATATAATGTATTTAATTTAGTACGTAAGCCCCTACAGTTTTGATAATAAACACCTAACTTGTCCGACATTATGTGATTGGGTACATCAACAAATTAGTAGGCGCTAACAAAGTAAAAGACCGCAATGTTAAAAACAATACGAACAAGTTATACATCACGTTTAGACTGCAACTATATACCAACAAAGAAAAGCAATTTAAAATGGTAGTAATTACCAACTGGATGGTCAGCAACAAAAAGAGTTGTAACAAATGATAAGTTAAATTATTAATGTTAGCAATGGAAAAATTGTAAATTGTTTGAAAATAAAGTCCACTACTGAGACTATCATGCATCTTAATACTAGAATTAAAAATAAAAATATACGCAATAACTACTGTATATGCACTTTTGTTATTTATCTGCATTTGGAACAGAGGAGGTTTTGATTTTCTGAAGATCGCGCGTTGAGTGTATTGCCAGGGCAGATGAACCTTCAATTCGTCTGACAAGAATGGTCGCATGTTTAACCCACACGTATTTGAAATTGTTTTTCTTGGCTGCCTCTTTGCAGTCACGAAATAATTGCTTCCTTTTTAGGGTTAGGTGTTCATGCATGTATGTAGGACAAGACGTACCAGAAAGTCCGAGTTGATCTGTGCTCACACCTTTCGCAAGTCGGAATGCACTAAGTATATTATCTCGTAGTATGCGGGAACTCAACTTGACAACAATATTCTTAGGCTTATTATTTTCTCTGTGTGCATGTGGGACCCGATGTATTGCAACAATATCCTTTTGAGACAATGAGAAGTTTATTCGTGAGGCGATGGTCTCTAAGAGAGTCACCAAGTTCTCGTTGCGCTTTTCAGGAACATTGCAAATCTCTATATTGCACTGCCGCGCTTGTTGTTCCAATGAATCCATTCTTTGCTCTAAACTCTGTACCATATTATTAATAAGATCTGAGTTAACTATCTGTGTGCCGATCAAATCAATTTGTTTTTTCAGATCGTTCTGTTGATCGCTGGTAAATTGAACAGACTTGTTAAGTTCCGATATATCTTGCAGTACATGGTGATGTTTCTCGTCTAAGTTGGACACACGTTTATCCAAAACAATATGATCAGAACGCAGAGACTGAACCTCTATTTTTATGTCTGATGTCACCTGTGTTATCTTTTCAAGATCCGATCTAATGGTGGTGATATTGTCAGATATTTTTGACATGGCTGTTTCCATATTTTGACGCCATTCATCAAGTTTTTTATTAATTTCTTGAGAAAAAATGCTTATTGCGTCTTTAATTTCACATTCAGGTTGCTTTCTCTTCCGCTGTGTAATATTCAGATTAGTCACAGGAACAGAGACATTGGTTAGATCAGTGTCCGAGTGATATTTTGTGTCAGATGATCGGGACATAATGTAGAACCAGCAATATGCGTTGAGCGGATACTAGGCCAGTAATTTGCGCGCGGCGTCTCAATGACCGTTGGTCTCGGGGCGCAAGGTACGGGAATGCGACAGTCGTACACGATGCGTCGCTGGATCAAACCACGCTCAATCACCGATGACTTTTTCAAAGTTTTAGAATATTGTTGATGGTCTCACCGAGTGAATCCAAGAGCAGGATGGCGCAATACAATTCCTAATGGTAATAGGGTTATCCACTTATCCCTAATAAATGAAACTTAACATACCTAACTGTCGAAATCTAGGTATATTGTACACATCTGCGTACCCCTCAGAGCGTACAGGCGTGATGATACATCATGATGTTGTATAAACAATAAATATCCAAGCGATTCCAGCAATCACGACAGATTTGCCGTCCATTTTTGAAGAGTTCCATTGTATATCTCCGAAGATCAGCACCAGATCTTCACCAAATTAAAATGGGACCACCTCGGAAGTATACTTTTTCAAATAAAAAAAGAATTTTGAGAATCGGTCTACAAATGGGGGAGAAATCGCGTAACAAACACACAAAAAAAAAAAAAAAAAAACATACCGTCGAATTGAGAACCTCCTCCTTTTTTTGAAGTCGGTTAAAAATGCGAGGCATCGAGGACTTAGTATTGTCTATGTACTTTGAATATAATATATGGCCACTAACTAGACTGGCCTGTTGGTTTAGTAGTCAAAGTCAAAGTCAAAGTCAAAGTGATTTATTTGTATAACATAGGTAAAAAGTATATGACTTGGTGACAATATCAAATTCTATGTGCAACACTATGTTTCACCTTGCAAGGTATACAAATTTTAACATTGGTTAAGTATCTTAACACTGTAACAAATTAGTAGTAAGTAAGTACCTACTTTTTTACACATTCTCATTTTGAATTTCTTATTTTTTTGCGTTATTATGGACCAATCAATTCAAAGTCAGTGGCCCTGACTGCTATGCCGGAGGTCGTGGGTTCGATTCCCACCCAAGAAAAATGTTTGTTTGATGAGCACGATCATTTGTTTTGTGTCTGGGTGTAATTTATCTATAAAATGAATATATAAGTATGTTTACCAGTTACCCAATAACACATTACAAGCTCTGCTTAGCTTGCTTGGGACTAGATGGTGGTGTGTGAAAGTTGTGAAATATTTTTTTTATATTTACTAAGTTTGGTAGACGACTAATTCAAAGGTACAGACGCCAGCACATCAAGTAACCCCAATTTGTCAACTTTTCCCAATTGAATATGAACCTTATTCTGTTTGACATAAAGACGAAAAACGATCAAAGAAATTTGACACATTGGGGTAACTTGATGTCTGTACAAAGGAAGGAACAAAAGTTAAAGTAAGACTAACATCACATACTTTCTATTATTATAAATGTTTTGTAAAATCGAATCTAAACAATTCTCGTGTCACGTGTATTGGTTACCAAACTCCTTCGAAACGACTTGACCGATTCTTATGAACTTTTTTGTGTATCTTTAGTAGGTCTAAAAATAGGACGTAAACTAAATAAAACTAATAAATAGATTCTAAGGCGAAACGAAGTTATCGAAGCAGCTAGATAAGATATAAAATAGTATTCAGCACTGCCAAACACTTTTCACCGACCATTTCTTCCGCCAGACGCTTCTGGACTGGACGTACGTACCCTCAATACAAGATAAATTCCCAGTGTAGGAACAATATTACTGGTAACTGACTTCAAAGTAAAACTTTACAAAAGGATTCTTAGGAATACGTAACACAAGACAACAGAACTTGTAATAATAATAACGAACACTTAATAATATTGATGATAAACACCTACAGATATACATTTCGAGAGTTTAGCATAGTTTCAAACTTAAGATACCTTGAGGTCCACTCGCACTTTAAACTTCCCAAAATAGTTGGTGTTTCCCGATACTCATCGTCCAAAGATATTATGTATTAAGCGTTTCAATTAAGAATAGGAACGTCAATGACCTCTATCTGTCAAATGTCGCTTGAAAAGTACGGCCTGCAACAAAACCTTAATCGCGTATCAATTATTTTCTGTTTTTTGTTTTACCGAGTCGAAGTTAGGTACCTATTCAAAATGAAAAAAACGTCTTAAATTAATTAGTCCTGTGGAGTAATTGTTTCTATTTTTTATTTACCACCTGTGTACATTATGGATTTACCAATAAACGATTTGATTTGATTTGCTTACATTTTATTTACTAATTCTGTTACTTACACGGTTGTTCGTTGAACGAGGCGCTGCACGCTGTTTTGCAAGGGAGGGCTCGAGAGATTATCTCCAATGTAAACAAATACTTGGACAGAACAATTTTGAAAATTATTCGTTCGTAATTCGTAATTATATTATACTTATGAAGAAAAAACCTTCTTTTGCTGATCTTACCCAATTTATTCGAATTGACAGCTATGACGTCACAGCATGGCGCAATGTCATTCCTATTCTCATTTGAAACGCATAGATAGAAATATCTCAAGTTTCAAGAAGTCCTTAGTATGAAATGGCTTACTGTTTTTCTTTTATTTTAATGTAAAGATAACATTGTCTTGTGACATTTTTATTGTTTCTTAGAACAAAAGAAGTTGCAAATTTTATTTTAATAATGTTACGGTGGGAGTTGAATAAGAGGATAAAATTAAGTGGTCTACAGATCATATTCGTTTTGTCATGTTTTATTTACGGGACGTTGACAGTTGACCTTCTGTTAGAGTTTTTGTTATTTTTCATCGTCCGAAGTGTCTACGTTTTACTGGGAAAGTACAAGTGACATTACAAGGCTTTATGTTACATTGAGGCCTTTTTATTGTTATGTTCAGGTCTTAGCGACAAAGTATAATATACAAGCAACGTCAAACACGGATTCAGAAAGTCTGTGGTCAGGAAAAATGTAAACAAATCATGTTGTCTATTGTCAAATAATTAATCTATGGTTGTTATGGATGAAATGGAAGTAGTTTTTATTAAAATAATAATCGCACCAAAACATTTCATGTAAAATGTTGCCAATACAACCACATAAGGCTTGCCCTGTGAAAAAGATATCAGATCTCATGTAGAGCCAAGCTTCTGAATCTACACGGCCTAACCTACCGACCCTAACTTCGCAAATTCGACTATTGCATTCAGGTGATACATTTAGTTGTTACATTAATTAAATAAGAGTTAGTTAAACTGTTTATTATAAACAGTTTGAGTTTGAGTTTAAAAAAAAAAGTTTGCTATTTTTCCCAAGAACTTTATATTTACTTCAATACCTCGTAGTTTGGAAGACAAAACCTATGTTACTAGGTGTTGAAATCGGTTGAGTATTTTTTGTGTTAACAAACGAACAAACAAAACAGCAAATATTTGCTCTTTATAATATTTAACCAACAAACAACCTACGCAATATAATTATCAGAAGACATGTCGAAATTTAATTAAATTAGTCTAAGACGACTGGACTTCTTAGACTAATTTAGTTAAGTTTCGAGAGAGAGAGCAATTTGAGTAGTCATCTGACTGCCCAAACTACCTCAAAACTTTGTTGGGTCTATAACTCTGTTAAGAGAAAACAATAATCTAAGACTATGTATATTATATGCAGTATATACACAATTATGGTGAAGGATATATCAGCGATAGCTTTGCGGCTATCAAGCTCCTTGACACCACAGACATAGTAAGAAGACTAAAAAGAACTAAACCATTTGAGTTAGTTTAGTGAAGATAGTGTTAAGTAGTGCAGTGAGTGCTATTCTTAATGAACACAAGAACAAAGTGTCGTTTTATTATAAAATAGAGACAATAAGAAAAGTGCCAATGGACACATTCTTAACTTTGTGAGTCTTTAGCAAATTAAGTTAGACTTAAATTACTTATTAGCCTATAGGTCTAGATTGTAATTTTTATGAGTAACCGTTTAATACTGTTACTCATAATGAAAAAAAAAAAAAAAAGCTTTGCGGTGTGAACGGCGAACTATCAAATCTTAGTGCTCGAGTTCAAATCCAAAACACGCACCTAAGTTTTAGCATTAATATGCGGCCGCTACTAATTTTTAATTAGTATAAATAATTAAAGGGCTTATTCTAGACGGTCTTCTCATTATATTTGTAAAGTATTATAAAAATAATATTCATAAACAGCTTAGTTTTTAAAAATTAGCGTTAGTTTATTTATATCCCAAAAAGTCACCCAATTTATGGAAATATTGTACATGCTATTGGTATTGTTCATGACATAGTAGTATTAATTAATCATCTCTCGCTCACGTTCGCGTGATCTCGCTCAAGCATGCCCCGCCTCCAACAGCTGTTTTCGTTATTTAAGTTTAACTGAATAGTGGCATTCTTAAAAATTTAATTTCTTTTTTTTTTACTTTTGATTACGCAAATATGATCAGTAACAGGTACGGATACAGCCCATTTTTTTTGTATTAATTTAAAAATAGTGGTGTATAATTATCAATTGTTGCGGAAATATCACAAGGAAACTAGCATGCTCAATATTTCTCGATGGCATATGAAGCCAGCCAGCCTGCTGTATTACCAAAAAGCACACTAATAAATACTTTGACTTTGGCTTTGAAGCCTAGTCAGACGCCCATGGGCGGCATAAAAACTTTGACACCTGCTCCCCTAGCCAAGTTACAAACGATTCGTATCTATTCTCTTTCTACAATCGAAAACGCCTCAAATCCCTTTGTGTTGACCACGTGACTTAGCGAGAGCAACGCTAGTCACGTGGTCAAAACAAAGGGATTTGAGGCTAAAAGGCTTAAACTGGAAGCTGACCCCAAGTCGGCTTCCAGTTTAACCGGATGCTAGTGTTTTACATGGAGCAACAGCCTGTCGGACCTCCACAACCCAGTTACTGGGTAACACCACAGTATAAATATTAATACAGTAGGACAACGCCTTTGATCTCTGGAAAAATGCCGACAACGTCTACACGCGTTAGCCCTGAATAATATCTCCCGCACTACGAACATCGTTTTGTTCGCAGTGCGGGAGCGGCTTTCCCGCGTCTCGCCCCTCACAGCCCGCACGATTGCCCTGTCTAGACGGCTTCGTCGGACAGTAGGTTTTTAGACTGTGGTAACACGATACCCTTCGTTTATACTTGTTATCCGATTTTCGGGCTTCTGACTATCTGTAACGACTGTTAGAGGTCTACAAATGACAGTCAGGACCAACGGCTTAACGTGCTTACGTCAAACGTAGCTTAACCTTAGATCGACCCGTGAGGCTGCTATTATACAAGGTGTTTTTTTTTTATATCCCATAACTCTAGGGTTATATTCTGTAGGTAAAAATAATACTAAGACTCCTAGAATAGATGGTCCAAAAATGCATAGTTTCGGAGATATCATCAATCATAATTAAATTATCAGTTGTTCAGTACCCGTAACACAAGCTCTGCTTAGCTTGGGACTAGATGGCGTTGTGTGAATAGTCGTGGAATATTATTATTAAGTAATAAGAATATTATTTTTATTACCTAATTAGTTCAAAAATTGTCACCAGTACGACGAATCTTCTTTCTAACGTCTCTTTTCTTTCACGTAAGGGTGTTTTACATTATTCATCGTGACTTTGTCGAATTATTTTGTATGATAATAAAAAAAAGGATGATTGAAACGTAATTCATATGCCAGTTGATTCTTTGATATGGTCTCAATCATACCCTAGAGGTTTGGGATATAAAAAAAAACACGTTGTTTATATGTCGGCGTCAGCGATGGCTGAGCGGTATGGGCCGACATCAGCGGTTTCGTGGTACCAGGTACTAAACGTTGAATAATAATCTTCATTGCAGCAATAACCTCACTTTTAATAAAAGTAATCACAAAACATAACTCAGATAGGTAAACAGACAGTTTCGCACTGGACTAGTGTCTTCGTTGGTGTCTCAAATCCAACTCAGCTCTACTTAGCTTCCACTTCCCAACACGACTCCATCCACGTGACATCGCTCGCGCCATTTGCAATGTCAGCTGACGTCACGGCGTTTACCACAGACTCTGTACTAATGTAATCAACTTCACAACTTCTTATTTCTGAATATCGTTCGCCGCGACATATTTTATTATTTATGTTATATATTTACTATTTAGCCCCAAGCTGCGCACACCAGGTATGTAATGGATATATTATTATTATTACTCGGTATATCATTGTGTGCTAGCTAACACGTTGCAAATTATTTAATTTAAATGATTTTGTTTATTAATTACCAATGTGTTTAAAACTGTTCTTCTTACATATTAGACAGACGTATTGCTGGGGAGTTTGTTCCGCCACTTCTTCTTCCCAGCAAAAACACTAGGAAGTGGCAAAGGGCGGGCTTTTTGGGGGACTGTCTTATTTAATTTTTGACGTTCAAACAGTGCTGATCCTCAGCCTAATTGATGATAGACTTGATTTTGATTTTAATTTAGACTAATTTTTATTTTTCGTAAACACGTTTTTTTTCTTTACTTCAAGAAAATAAACTTCAATAAAATCTTGTAGGAGTTAACACGCAAGTCGTCTTTGAAGTAGAAACAACTTATCCTGTACGTCATGTGTGCGTTAGTTTTACGTGATACGTGCCGAGATATTAAGGTTACAAATAAGGCTTTTAGTGAACACAAAGGTGAAGGCTTTGATAAAGTTTTTACAACCCGACGACGTGTTTCACGTTCCGTGGTACGACGGTGTTTTTAAAGGTATTTTTTCGTTGATTGAATTGATATGAAATGCGTGGGATGTGTTAGCTGGCACGTGTCTCAAGTGGTACATAGTGTCTATGTGAGTGGGATATAATAAGAAATTGGGTGTTTATTTTAAGTGTGATCACCGTGTTTTTACATCTATACTTTTCTGTCTTTCGGGATAGGTAAAAAAAAAACGATACTACGCCGTATTTATGTGAAGTATTACAAAGTTGCCTTGAACTACATTTCACAACTTCTTCACACAACGCCATCTAGTCCCAAGCTAAGCTAAGAGCTTGTGTTATGGGTACTAAACAGCTGATAAACATACTTATATATTTCTAAATACATACATATTATAGATAAATTACACCCAGACACAGAACAAATGATCGTGCTCATCACACAAACATTTGTCTTGGGTGGGAATCGAACCCACGACCTCCGGCATAGCAAATTCAAATTCAAATTCAAATTCATTTATTCATTTTGTGAACATAGGTGATTACAGGTGTTTTTCAATATTTTAAGTTTTAATTGTACAAACCATGTCCCGCCGATAGGCATACAAAATCGGTCTTATAAAATTAGTGTCTAGTAGAACTTATCCATGTATGTAAAAGAACTAACAATGTCAAAGATAAGTAACATAATGCATGTCAAATTATAAAGTTGTCTCATTAAAATATGTAAAATGTCATGAAATAAGGATTCAGTAAAATAGCAGCAAAGTAGCAGTCAGGGTCACTAACTACTAGACCAACAGGCCAGTCAAGTCAGCAGAGGTCAACTCAAAACTGAATTGGTTCAGTTTTAGACTTCGATCAGCGTCGTTATACTCGCATTATATAACAATTTAATACAATCTTATGTATAGGCTTTAAAAGAGGCCGTGACAACTGTGAGCTTCTTTCGGCATTTCTGCTCAAAGATCAGTCCTCTTGGAAATAGTAATAGTTTATTAGCGTAAATATGCAAAATACAAAATACACCTGGTGTCCATGGAATTTTTGTAATATCCTGACCTTTATAAGTGAGGACTTGTTATTGGCTGTCAGTTTAACTTACTGTTTCTTACCTGATTTGTTTTAGCTGTAAGTCCTCCATATCATTTAAATAAATAAATAAATAAATAAATACGCGCTTTGACGTGGAGTCGCGGATACCAGCCCGGTATCTTTATCTTTTAGTTTATTAACGAAAAAAAAAATACATTTCTTGACAGACAGGTTAAACAATAAACAAAGAAAACAATAAAAAACAATAAAAAAAAACAAACAAAAAACAATAAACAAAAAAAAAACAAAAACAAAAACAAACAGTTGTCGAATACGGCCAATATAAAATTAGAGTCCTTTCTCCTAAACTAGAAGGATAATGGGTCCTGTATCTTTGGAGGCATTGTCTTTGCCTTATATTACAGTGCAGTATTGGTTGGCGGTCTATGAATATCAAAATATAATTAGTACGTCAGTTAGATTTTTGGATTGATGGAAAACTACTTTGATTATACGCATTGAAGTTGAAGAGAGGGGGCTTGTGGCGTCAGTATTTAGTTTATACTGTACATGATAGTGACGTCATACGACATTTTGATGTATCGCGGTTATTTTTTTGATAACGTGAAAAAAGAAAGAATAGTGTCGAATATTTTCTAGTAATTTAGATGAGGGACTCAAAACTAAAATTTATTCCACTAGCCCGGCGAGGATGTGGTGAAAAAAGTTACGTGGAAATTGTGGAGGGTCATTCTGACCCTGTATATTAAATGCGTTTGAAATGGCTAAATTAATAGTTTTTGACTATGTATTCTGAGGTGTTAAGTTAAGTTCTTCTTTATATTTATGGCTGGATAAAAAAATACGTATATAATAGTACAAAATATTATATTTTAATTAGGTTTAGCAAACCACTACAAAATAATCACTTTAGCATAACATTTCTATACAAACATAAAAAAAAATATACAAACATAAAATACAGACATCTTTTGTCAATTAACTTGTAATTCGTTATGTACGAAGAGATCATTCATATTTACTTACATTCTTAACATCAATTATAACCAACACATCATTATTGTCTGCGATTGTAGCACAATCCTGGCAGAACGAAACGGTGTGTTCTGAACAAATGTATGTGTTGCTCCCGTCGCAGGCGACGGCCGTCTGAGTAGTGGGGCGCGGCGCCCGTGCCGGGCCCTTAGTGACAGCTACTGAGACGAAATGCTTACGATCGCAGAAAAGAAAACTACACACGAATAAAAATTGGCAGGGTCAAAATGACCCCTCCACATGCTCGCCGGGCTAGCCTACTGTGAGCATTAAATTTAGCAAAGGTGATGTATAACAACTAATCACCAAAAATTAATCAAAATATTACATGAAACAAAATTAATCGCGCAATCAAAATACCAGTGCCCTTAAGTATAAAAAAAAATATTGCCTTGTAAAAGTTAATAGATTACTTCTTCTATACAACATCACTGGTGTCGAAACATTAAGAGAATTCGGAATTTAATCAATATTCCCACACAGAGTGGTAATTGAAATCACAATACCATACAATAAACCCGGACAAAGCAATATTTTTAGATACAATCTCCATTCGGATGTAGTTCCAATTTGTTCCTATTGTTAGTTTTAGCACAACTAATGTCTGTATGCAAATGAAACATGCGTAGCGTGCATCGATCGATGTTGTGACGTCAAATGGTTGTAGACTAATAATGATTACTGTTTTTAACCGACTTTAGGAGGAGGTTCTCAATTCGATCGGTATTTTTTTTTTTTTTTTTTTTTCTTATGTATGTACATCGATTACTCCGAGATTGATGATCCGATTTACGTGATTCTTTTTGAGTTCGATGTAGAATAGCTGCTATTTGGTCCCATACAAATATAACATAGTTTGACCTGGTAGTTTTCATTTTATGAACAATTTTTATAAATCAGTTGAACACCTAAATATTTAATTTGCTACCACTACCACAATTAAAGACAACACAAAATACCACTAGATCAACATCAATGAGTGGGGATCGACACCACGACCTCGGGCATAACAGTCAGGATTACTAACTACTAGACCAACAGGCCAGTCAATCTATGGCCGGTATTTTATTACTCGTAGTATTTTTAACAGAGTGTTAAAAACATAAGAACAAAACCGGTTGTTACAACACATTAAACGTGGTAATCCATACTTGTATGAAACTGGAACGTTGATTAAAATCACTAAATATTATAAAACAAAGTCGCGATAAACTCAAAAGTACTGTATCGATTTTGATGTTGTTTTCACTATCGGATAGAGTGGTTCTCGAGAAAAGCTTTAGTATTTAATGTGTCAATGTTTTATATACATTGGCTAAAATATAAAGATACTAGCAGACGTCACGTGGTTTTACCCGCGTAGTTCCCGTTCCCGTGGGAATACAGGGATAAAAATTAGCCTTTGCCACCCGGGTATAGGGGAGTTTCCCAACGGTGCAAGAATTTTTGAAATCGGTCCTGTAGTTTCGGAGCTTATTCAATGCAAACAAACAAAAACTCAAACCTTTCCTCTTTATAATATTAGTAAAATATTATTATATAATTTTGGTTTAATAGGTAATATGTATAGTTTAATTAAACGAATTTGTGTACATACAGCCTAAGGTTTATCACTACGTAACTACCTACTGTTTGTAAAGGGATACACGTAGATTACACAGTTAAACCCGAGGCGTAATTAAATACAGTTTGCTGAGTTAAAGCTAATTATTTCACACAATTATGTACATTTAATTAAGTAGTTTTGACATGTTTGACATAACTTGGCTTGATTATTTCCTGTGACAGTTTCACAGTAAGATTTGAGGAATAGATGTAGGAGTTTGAATGGTCCTAAGACTGTGGTCTGAAGTCGTGATGGTCCATGAGTTAATCCGGGCAACCTGTGTGACTTTTTCAAGTCATATGTATTTTCTAAGTTTATGTTAGACATCATTTGACTGGCCTGTTGGTCTAGTAGTTAGTGACCCTGACTGCTATGCCGGAGGTCGTGGGTTCGATTCCCACCCAGGATAAATGTTTGTGTGATGAGCACGATCATTTGTTCTGTGTCTGGGTGTAATTTATCTATAATATGTATGTATTTAGAAGTATATAAGTATGTTTATCAGCTGTTTAGTACCCATAACACAAGCTCTCAAGCTTAAATTGGGACTAAATGGCGTTGTGTGAAAAAGTTGTGGAATATTTATTTATTTATTTATTTATCATTGACATCGGGAAGGAAAAACATCGCGGTGAAACCTGCCCCCCTAGCCAAGTTACAAACGATTCGTATCTATTCTCTTTCTACAATCGAGAACGCCTCAATCCCTTTGTTTTGACCACGTGACTTAGCGAAAGGTGATAAGTCACGTGGTCAAAACAAAGGGATTTGAGGCGATTGTAGAAAGAGAATAGATACGAATCGTTTGTAACTTGGCTAGGGGGGCAGGACTTATAGTTAACTAGCGACCCACCCCGGCTTCGCACGGGTGCAATTAACCGCTATTTCTCTGCATTTTAAATCCGTAATATCTTCGAAAATATTCGGCAGGCCTGTTGGTCTAGTAGTTAGTGACCCTGACTGCTATGCCGGAGGTCGTGGGTTAGATTCCCACCCAGGACAAATGTTTGTGTGATGAGTACGATCATTTGTTCTGTGTCTGGGTGTAATTTATCTATAATATGTATGAATTTAGAAATATATTAGTATGCTTATCAGTTGTTTAGTACCCATAACACAAGCTCTTAGCTTAGCTTGGGACTTGGTGGCGTTGTGTGAAAAGTTGTGGAATATTTATTTATTTACTTATTCATTTAAATTACATGCTGTAAAGGGCAATATTGATCTATATTAAGTGGACAATTTATTGAAGGTACTTAATTAGATAAGGGTTAGTGCTGTATTGTTTAAAATAGCTTCGTAAATATGTCATTAAAAGGAAAGGGTAATAATAGTCATTGTGGGTTATCCCTAAGAGATAGACATATACTATTAAGGACATTTTTTTGTAGACATTTATAGGGTGTACACTACTGTGGTACAATATTTTGATCTATCTCGTAGGGTTCAGCCAGAGTTTGCAATGTAAGCGCGAAAAATAGGAGTTTATTTACGACATCACATTAGAAACCTCTAAAATAATCAGTGTTTCTGTGATAAATTATGCATGTATTATACATATAAACCTTTCTCTTGAATCATTTTTATTTATTTATTATTTTATTTATTTATTTTGTCTATTTAAAGAAACCACATTAAAACCCGTTGCGTAGTTTTAAAGGTCTAAGCATATACAGGATGTTTTTGAAAATCGTGGGCATAATTTTCACAGGCTGTTCTACCCATGAATATGATCAACTTTCATTATGGGACCAACTCGGAAATTGGGAAAAAAAAACAGCTTTTGCATACAACAGCTTAATACCTAATTGACTAAAATGTATGAAACAGCTGTTTTTTTTTCGCAATTTCCGAGTTGGTCCCATAATGAAAGTTGATCATATTCATATATTCATGGGTAAAAACAACCTGTGAAAATGTTGCCCATGATTTCATAAACACCCTGTATAGGGACAGACAGACAGCGGGAGCGACTTTGTTTTATACTATGTCGTGATTATATGTTTGAAATCGCCAATTCACCTTGCGCAAGCGTGGTGATCAATGCTCTTGCTCGTTTCTTCTCTGTATGTGAAGAGGTCTTTGCCCTGCAGTGGGACAGTAACAGGCTGGTATTAAGACAGTGGCTAGTGGTGCCTGGAACAACCAATAGGGATATTGGTAATCTTTCCATTGCCAATAACTAACTGGCGTCTAGTTGCACACCGAACGTTGATGACTACTGAGAATTTACAAAAATAAGTATTGCACTTTAAGGCCTCATTTACGGAGACGCCGGGCGTCGCGCGTTGCGTTGAGCCGAGCGGCCCGCACTGAATTCAAATATATGGCGTTGTATGAGTGCGTTTACGGAGAAGCGATTTTAGACGCGTTATTTGAATTAGGGCGTTTTTTGCGGCCGAGCCCGCGGTTGGCACCGACGCGTCCCACGCGGCGTTTATCGCGGCGGCGCACGCAGCGGCAATTCTCGATGAAGCTAACAAAAAACTAGTCGATTTGATCGAGGCGAGCGTGCGCAGTCGCGATGCCCGCCGTGTGCTTCACACGCTAGAGGATTTGCCGCGGGCGCCGCGGCGGGCACCGCCACGCTTCCCGTCTCGCTTCTCTATAAACATGGTCGTATATTGCTATAAGTTTGTGTTTACGCGTGCGATGATGCGTGCCGCTTCACGCGCCGCCCCACCGTCAACAGAAAAAAACGTCCGACGCGCCGCGAGACGCCACGCCACACGCGACGCGAGACGCCCCGCGTCTCCGTAAATGAGGCCTAAGTGGACTTTAAGTTACGGTGACTATCAGACGGGGTACGGGGCGCTTCGTCACATCTTTGCAAGTGCGCATGACGTCATCCTAGATACACACTGAAGATAGCCAATACGAAGCTAGCTGTTGGACAGTTATTATTGTCGAACACTTAACTCAGTAAAACCCTGCTGAAGTAGTCCGCGAAGCTGTCCTAACAATGTTTTCACCAAGATACAGGCTGTGCCTAGTTTGGGACCTATCCGTACTCTAATGTAAGCAAATAAATGAATTTGAAATTAAAAAGTGAATTTGAATATTAAATTGACATTATTGGTTGGTGCAGTAACTGAGCGATTGGCTGTTGCACCGCGTATCTCGAGTTCAGGCCCGCAAAGAACAAATAATTGTACAGCACTGCTATTCTATAAAATCACGCCGTAAAAATGTAAGTGTAGGGGCGTCTGTACATTGTGGTTTTTGTGAACTCACTCAGAGAACGAATAAAATGATCATATGTCTGTCTGTTATGTCATATAGTACACGCAACTTACGTCCCTCAAGAAATCTGTGAAAAGATCTGCACTGTCTTCTATATCATTAAGTATACGCATGATAGGGGCTTTACTCAATAGACGATCCTACTGCTGAGCACCGCCAATAGAGGTAGTCGTCGCCTCAGCAATACATAATTGTCTGGCACACACAGGGTTATTTCTTACTAAGCATATTGTACTTCAGTCTCCCTTCCAGCCACTCATATATACAAATTCATAATTTTTACCTCTTTTTAACCGAAAAAAAGGAGGAGAATCTCCATTCGATTGTATTTTTGGTTTTCTTTTTTTTTAGGGATTGTTACCTCAGTAAGTACTCCGTCATTTATGGACCGATTTTCAAAATTCTTTTTTTGTTTGATAGGGTATACTAAAAGATTGGTCCCATTTGTATCAAAACTCATATGTGATGAGGGATCTTCGAGGAATTGAGGGAACTCCTCAAAAAATATAGGTACACACGCACCGATTTTAACATTTTTAGTAACAAATCAAGCATTTTCATTTAGAAAGTATCATTTGGTGAAGAAAAACTGATGTAGAAGACAGGCAACGGAACTCTTCAACGCATAACAGCAAATTATTCGCGATTGCTGTAGTCAGATGTCTATGCTGAGCTTTTGTATTTCCACAACATAACATTACGCCATTCTTTTTTAAACGGGCTCGGCAGAGATGTACAGATTAATGTTTAGATAGAACTTCTTTAGCAATGATTCTTTCAAGTTTTGAAAGACTTTCTTTACACACAAAGAAACTAAAAATTACAAAATAAAAACTTTTTTACAAAAAAAAAAACAACCGACTATATAATGAACAAAACAAAACCACCAAAGCCACAGACTTCCGAAACTGGAGTTATTTTCCACCTGTTAGTTTTTTTTAAGAAGTCGGTTGTTTTTTTTTGTAAAAAGTTTTTAGGTATACAGTAAGTATTTACGATGACGATTGCGCCAGTTATGTAGGTATAATAGATGAAGAAATTTTAGTCCTCAACGCGACCCCAATCCAAACTGCGAACGGAACCCTTATGAGTAGCTAACATACCTAATGATTCATCCCTCTCCGGTACTATTAAGGCTGATATTCCTTAATTGACAGCTCTCAGGTAAATGCCAATTAACCCGGCAGTAAGGCAAATGAGCTAATGAGGAGGCTTTTAAAACTAAACACATTATAGGCTCGAACTACGCGGTGTAATGGTTCCCTTAAAATGTTCATAATATTCGCAGCGGGGCTTCCTACATGTTTTCATTTTAATAACTCACACCGCGGGTTCTGAAATATTTCAATTCGCGATATTGTTTAATAGAACATTTTTACAAGTTTCGGGCTTAATAATAATGAACGCACGAGTCGATCGGAGGTTAAGCAATGCTTGACGATGTACAGACGCCAGCACATCAATTAACCCAATGTGTCAAATTTTTCCAATTGAATATGAACCTTATTTTGTTTGACATACAGTTCAAAAACGATCAAAGAAACTTGACACATTGGGGTAACTTGATGTGCTGGCGTCTGTACATCCGTGGATGGTTAACCAACCATATCAAGATCCTTCCCTAGTCCTTAACCCTTGCTTTCCTATTCAATCCGTTTTAAAGTACAGACGCCAGCACATCAACCTACCACAATGTGTCAAATTTCTTTGAAACGTTTTCAACTTTATTCTAAACACAATAAGGTTCATGTTCAATTGGGGAAATTTTACAGTTTGGGGAAGGTTGACGTGCTGGCGTCTGTACTTAGTATACACATTCATGTTACTTATAAAACAATGTCCTAGAACCAAAAATTCGAAGACATGTGACATCTACCAATTCGCACTGGGCCCGCGTGGTAGATTATAGCCCATACGCAAAATACGCGCTTTGACGTGGAGTTGCGGATACCAGCCCGGTATCTTTAATCTTTTTATTTTACTTATAAAACACTAGCAGACGTCCCGCGGTTTCACCCGCGTTGTTCCCGTTCCTGTAGGAATACAGGGATAAAAAGTAGCCTATGTCACCCGGGGATAGTATAGCTTCCCAACAGTGAAAGAATTTTCCAAATCGGTCCAGTAGTTCTGGAGCCGATTCAATGCAAACAAACACTCAAACATTTCCTCTTATATTAGTATAGATTACATTACGCCTGTAATTCTCGAAGGGTTAGGCAGATGTGTACCTATAATAGTACATATTTAGATCCACCATAATGCTTAAAAACAACAAGTAGATCGATTAATTAGCTCCTAAAAGTAGTTTATTGAAAAGATTTTATAAAAATGATTGAAATAAACATGTAGGATTTATAGAGCACAGTTGCATATTATTCTCCGAACTAAGTTGAACTTATTTGGACATTGAAATATCTGGTAGCTAAGTTAAGTTAATATGTGCATAAAGAAACTAAAATCTGCATTATGTTATTGTACTTCGCGGAAGAGCAGCATGATATTAACTTCACTCAGACCCTCATATTGTGCAGATGAAAGTATAAAGGGGCGAAACACCAGCGCTTAAGAGACGCTGCGTTTTTGCCCAAAAAAAAAACATACATTCCGATTCTTTGGCGTTGCCTACAATTGTTAGTTGACATTTTTCATGAGTTATCATAATGAAAATGTTAGAATCGATAGTTTCCAATTTTTTTTCTGTTAGGTATATAAACTATTACTCTGTAAGCTTGGCTATAATTTTTCTATTCGCTTGCTTGTTGAAAACATTGTGAGAAAACTGACCATGCCTGAGAGATATCTCTCGACGGTATGTGAAGGCATGTCAGAGTTCCATGGGCATAATACAAACTCCAAAACCAGTTTAGTCACTAACCGCATGTAAAGAAGAAGACAGGCTTTAATTATAAAGCCTTTAAAAGGAATTTTCATTCTCTAGAACTATGATGACAGTTGTTGAACTTTCGTCATAAGAAGTTCCATAATTTACCAAGAAACATTCAACTGTGTCGCAGCGTACGAAAGACACTAGTGTGAACACCCCTTTTGAACTTCCACGTAATGAGACCGCCCGTATCTGGTGGATTAAGTTTTGCACAAATAATAACTTTACTCACAAAGAAATATGTTTTGTTGTATTTTTACAAGATTTTCTTTAGTTTTTCTTTTTCCAGAGTCTGTCTGTAATCAAATCTTGCATGCAAGTTAATTCTTTAATCCTCAAGAGGACACCGGTGTCCGCGCTGTCATTGTCTTTCTATTGTGTCTCTAATTGACACAATTTATCACTACCTTCTACGTTGTAGTATTCTTCAAAGTTGAAATTACACTCGTTAACTCACTCCTCAAGACAATAGATTTTTGTAGCGACTAAACGACTTATTCGGATGAGTTTCAGTACATAGATGGTTTATTAATAATAGTAATAATAATATGTCTTTATTTGCTTAGAATGCAGGTACATACAAAATAAGATGGTCAATAACATAATAAGATCCGTGTACATTCTGCCTTGTTGGCATGCAAATACAATTAAATTATTATACAAAAATTAGTAGTAGGTAGGTTATTAGAATATATCATCTAGGAAATCCTGGACAGAATAATAACATTTATCTACGAGTAATTCTGTAAAACATTTTTTAAATTTCATCAATGGCAAGTCTTTCATTTGACAAGGAATTTTATTAAAAATAACAGGAGCCATACAGATTAAACCTTAGATAATTAAAACTTTTTTTCCAATAAAAAAAATCAAAAAGGTGTAAAGAATACATACTTATATTTTCTGGTGCGTGTCCATAGCTTGTTGCATGAATCACAACTCATTTATTTAAGTCAGACTAAAAATCAGCACTTTCTGAACGCCAAAAATTACATAAGCTCTTTGCTAGAGTACAGACGCCAGCACGTCAAGTTACCCCAATGTGTCAAATTTCTTTGATCGTTTTTCAACTTTATGTCAAACTGAATATTGTTCATATTCAATTGGGAAAATTTGACACATTACGGTAACTTGATGTGCTGGCGTCTGTACTACGCACCTGACCTTTTGGTGATGCCAAAAAGGCAAAAACGAGTGCAAAATAAACCCAAGATTAGTCAACAATAATAGTAATGAAACCAAAGGCAGATATCGGATGTCAATAGACACCAGTTATTGCTTATTTACTTGCTTTCCTTAATATCTGACCAATCACGAAAATGTGGACAATTATCCTTCTTCTTCTTATCGTGTGGTTAGTAACTAACCTGCCCCCCTAGCAAAGTTACAAACGATTCGTATCTATTCTCTTTCTACAATCGAGAACGCCTCAAATCCCTTTGTTTTGACCACGTGACTTAGCGAAAGGTGATAAGAGATAATAGGCATCTAAAACGATACCCGGAATTGCACCTACCACTGTTTGTCTCATGACCTAAAGTTTGACTGGTAGAAAATGCCTAAGGCCGCCTATGTACAGACGACAGCACATCAAGTTACCCCAATGTGTCAAATTTTCCCAATTTAATATGAACCTTATTCTGTATGACAAAGTTGAAAAACGATCAAAAAATTTCACACATTGGGGTAACTTGACATGCTGGCGTCTGTACATTTATATGCTTGAAGTATTAAATAAATAAGTAAATAAATACCCCTTGGTTAAACTGGTTGTCAGTCTTTCGGGGCTCTGAACGTAACGAATATCAAAGATCTGCAAATGAGAGCCGGGACCAATGGGTTAACACGCTTCCCGAAGTACGTAGGAGTCATATATAATAAATGGTCACCCATCCACGGACTGACCTCACCATGGGTAGCTTAACCTTTGACCAACCCGTGCGGCTGTTATCATTAAGCCACAAGCTCCTCTTCAGTGCATTTCTTTACATCCTTAATAATTATGCAAAACTTGTACTTACAAGAGTGCTTTTTACACCAATTTCCATAATAACTTAAGTCGAAATATAGATATTCAACGATGGTACCACTCAATATTATGTAATCTGGGAAGAGAAACGCGAGGGGAATATGAAATTCATGATCATCAATTCAAGATGCTTTTATACATTACTATTTGTGTATTTTCATATTATAAGAAAGGGTAGACGGAACGCATGTAAAAATTGAAAAAAATAAATTCCACAACTTTCACACAACGATTCGAGGTGGTGGGTTCGATTCCCACCCAGGACAAATGTTTGTGTGATGTGCACGATCATTTGTTCTGTGTCTGGGTGTAATTTATCTATGTATTTAGAAATATATAAGTATGTTTATCGGTTGTTAAGTACCCATAACACAAGTTCTGCTTAGCTTGGGACTAGACAGCGTTGTGTAAAAAGTAGTGGAATATAAATAAATATTCCACAAATATTCCACAACTTTTTACACAACGCCATTTAGTCCCAAGTTAAGCTTGAGAGCTTGTGTTATGGGTACTAAACAGTTGATAAACCTACTTATATATTTTTAAATATATACATATTATAGGTAAATAACACCCAGACACAGAACAAATGATCGTGCTCATCACACAAACACTTGTCCTGGGTGGGAATCGAACCCACGACCTCCGGCATAGCAGTTAGGGTCACTAGCTACTAGACCAACAGGCCAATCAAAATATTTATCTATTTATTTTAATATTTATTTATTTATTATTATTTATTAAAGACATAAGACAGAGGAGATTTAAAGTGACATTTGATTTTGAGGAAGCGTACAGGACCTCGTCTGATAGTCACCGTAACTTGAAGTCCATTTAAAATGCAATTAGTATTGCACTTTAAATGGACTTAAAGTTAAGTTTTTGGAACGAAGTTCCTTATCGCGCGTTGTGAAAGGGGGCTAGAAGGAAAAAAATCTTACGAAAAGTTGTAACGACACTTTTTGCTGTAGTTGTGGGCCGTGCGGCGTGCGCGTGTTTCTCTGTTGTGTGTGTGTGTGTGTTTGTTGTGTGTGTGCCAGTTGTTGAGGGAGAGGGGGAGAAGGGGAGAGACGGGGAGGGGTGGGAGGGGAGAGGGGGGGAGAAGAAAGGGGTAGGGAGGGAGAGGGAGAGGGTGGGAGGGGGGAGACAGGGAGAGAGAGAGAGAGAGAGAATTAAGACCGGGAGTTGTAACTTCTATGACATAAATCTATGTTTCTCTGTCTGTCTCTCTCTCTCTTTCTCTCTCTCTCATAGAAAGCAAGCCAGTTATTTTCGTTTGGTCTTTCTATTTCGCATTGAACAGTGTGGTGTCACGACGATTATTTTTGTTGAGTGTATACAGGTTTTTTGTACATAATAAATAATATAACTAACTATATAACTTCGTTCCACCCGCGTGTCCCTTGACACCTCTCAAGTTTTTTTTGTAAGATCTCAGTTGTCAACAAAGTTCTGAGTGACAGTTAGTATGTGGCAAAGAAAATATAGCCAAATCATTATGAAGAATACTTAAAACGTCGTCGCAACGGAACAACGTTGCGACGACGCGCGAATTTTAAACTAAATTATTCAATTTAGTTCAAAATTGAGATAAGGAATTCGTTGGTTGCTAGGTTGCCCAACCGGTTGTTATATAATGTATAAAAAATAGATTAAAGGATATTAAATATAATTAAAGATTTATTCAAAATTTGAGGCCCAAAAGATTTTTTGTATGACTCGCCTCAACTCGTTGACGTTGCAACAACGCAATTCGAGGAGGTATGGATAGATCAGATACAAACGTGTTCTTTTGTTGCTTTTATTACGCCACGTGATTTATCCCATACAGGTATTTTTTTTACCAAGGATATGAGATAATCTATATCAGTATCCTGCTCACTCACGGGAAGATAAAAAATGTCGTTACGTTCGTCTAGCTTCCTTCTCTAGCAGTGGATCACTGTCCGTCGTCGCAGCGGAGCTCCGACAACGCAGCGCATCACCCTCCTGCTTCGTCTCTTGTCCGTCGATCCGTTGCAACGTCGCGCGTGACGACGCAACGGTCTAATGGGGCATGTCATAAAAATTATATGGAAAATGACGCAGCGACGACGACATCGCACTAATAGAGCCTCGCCCTAATAGGGGCCAGTCTATTGCCATCAATCGGGCACAAATCCAGACTCCGGGCTGTTAATGAGAAATCCCAGATGGAAAAACTCAATAACACTTTGCCCAGCCCGGGGATCGAAGCCGGGACCTCATTCTCAGCAGCAGCGCTTGCGAGCGCTAGGCACACAAGGCAAGGCAGGTAGTTCATTATTTTTACTAAATCGAGATGCTAATGAGTGGATGTTAATTCGCATATGTAAGTATATTTGCGCCTCTTTTTATTGTATTAAGGACAAAGATAATTAAGAGTGCTTTGTACTGTTCCACTTCATTTGATAACAAACACCAATATGTGAATATGTGATGACAAATATTGCTATTTCTTTATTTATTTGCTAAACGATCACTAACCTACCAGTGATAACTATATAAAGTATTATTATTTACGTTAAGTTAGATTACAGGATTTTGATTCTATTTTTTATGCTTATGCATAAAAAAAACACAGAAAAAAAAAACAGAATCAGCAGCCTTTCAACTATTCACATAATCTTAGCTTTAAATTAGTTTTAAATAGTTGCAAAACTATCTTAAGTAAATTTTAAATTAAAAGTTAAACATGACGAAAGAGTTGTTTCGTAGCACGACAGCTACGAGCTACGACGTAGCCACTGCTACGATTTGTGTATGCTACGACTTGGTTACTTTTCCGAGTCCATTTTAAAGAGACTTTTGTTTCTTTTTTAGAAATTATTCCTTAAGTTCAGAGCTTAATAAATACTAACAAGACTTATAGATCTTTTATCTCAAAGAAATAATAATTTGATTTTATTTGATAAAATACATTAAGTGGTTAACTAAACGAAAACACTGTTAATTTACAGATTTAATTCTAATTAGCAGTGAAGTTAATTAAATATTCTAATTCACTGTTTTTGTGCTACGTAAGTAGGAAAGTTAAGATGCGATTAACGGCTAACTAACTTCAGATTAACATACTTACTAACGAACTTTATCCTGTAATAATTGAACCGGATTGAAAGGTGACAGAGCCTTTCCGGATCAAAGGCGATGAAATTAAAAGGACATGAAGTTGAAAGGTCTTTTAATAATGAGTGGAAGGCGCATTCGTATGTTCCCTTCACCTTCATTTGCATGGGGCGGCTCATACTAATTCGGACATAAAACTGGGACCCCCGGCATCGACATATTTTGTCGATTATTTCCTAGTTTCTTTTCTGATGTTAACCATAAAAAAAACATTGTTCCTTTCTAACCAAGTAAGATTTTTTCAGAATCTGAATCAAAACTTTATTTGATTATGAATGTAGGGACCTACAGGTATAAGATACTGTACATAAAATAATGAGATCGGCTGCAGTAGACTGCAACAACCTGACAACGTACCAATTATTACATAAGTTGAAAGAAACAATGTCAACAAAACAATATTTTTCGATTATTGTTTTTTTTTTCTTTTCATCTAGGTATAATTATAATAGTTTTGTGTACCTATATTACATGTCATGTGTCTTTTGTTGTTTGCACCAAATAAACAATGTATTGTCTCTATCTTTTTAGTTTTAATTCCTATTCGTTTTTTTTTATATATATAATGGGTCTACTCTTGACCTCAATCTTGTCCTGCGGTCAGAGATGAGGTCGACGATGGAACGAGCTTACCCAAAAAAGCCTATTAACTCGCGACATAAACAGATTGGGGTCATATGAACTCGGAAACACTGATGCAGGCAGGAAATTCCACTCCTTGGCTGTGCGCATAATGAACAGGCAAAGCGCTTCGTGCGAATGTGTGGATCATCTACAAGAAATGGGTGATAACCTGCAGTACGTCTAGATTCCCGATGGAAGAAAGGAGAAAAAACAACAGACAGGAATCACAATTTAACACAGTTTAAAGTAAAAATCAAAACAACAGGGAAACTATGAGGGGTAAATGAGATGTTAAAATTCATAGAGAAAAACGCGTAATCCACGCGGGTGATCCCTAGCGAAGCGCTAGGAATCTTTGAATCTTCAGTTGTGTTGAAAAACAAATCTAACAACAGATACGTCTTTGGACTTTTACATGAATAAAAGAGTATTATAGCTAAAAATAACATTAAACTAGAACTGACAAACTACCAGACATCTAGTGATTACCAACTGATAGTTATTTCGTGGGTGTTGCTTGATTTATTTATAAACGTATGTAGATTAGGAATGGTAGGAACATTCATGAGCATATACTTAAGTAAGAGACAAACGTAATTTTCTCTTTAACAAGTATTTATATTTCAATTTAATTTAATTCTATTCAAATCAATTTCAATTACATTCCATTTTTTTATTTTTTTTATTTGTAATTATGTAAATACTAACATTAAATATTAAGTGAACTGTTACTAACACTATGAACATTGTCTGAAATAAAAGTTAAATTATTATTATAATCTCGTTTATACATTTAAACTCTTAAAAATTACATTTATAAATATTAGTTTAAAAATAAAAACAATAAAAATATAAAAAATAGTAGGCCACCGACGGCGGGAGCAAGGTCCAAGCTACCGGTGGTTAGGGTCTCAGAGACAGGAACCTCCTCACAATGCGCATTGTTCGTAATGCAGTGATACTCTAATGGTATGACCAGCGGACTTTCAACTCACAGTTCTCGAGTTTGAACCCAAAGCACTAACTTCTAGTCTCTAGTCAATATCTTTTTAATTAAAAAAAAAACAATTATAGCTCATATCAATCTTATTTAATATCATTTTAATTTAATTTAATATTTTTTTTTTATCTAATTTGTATCCAATATTAATTTAAACACACAATAAACTCACGCCTTTTTTCCAAACAAAACAGCAAAACATTAGAAAGTGGTGAAGGGTGGGCTTTTTGGGGGACTGTCTTCTATAAATTGTGACGTTAAAAAAGTCTATTTTTAAATAAAAGACTTTAAATTTTACCCGAATTCAATTTCACAACAAATATTAAGTTCAGTACTTAGTTTTAACTGTGCAATTCCTAACTTAACCCTTATAATTATAAAACCGTCACCAGATTCATTTGATCCATCAAAAAAGTATTATGTGCTCACAATGAGTTGATCAGATTCATCAATCATTTGTGTGCTGTATCGGAAAAATGATAAGATAAAGATACTATTTATTAGGTTCTAGTGAAATCATCGATAAGACATTACAACACTATAGTTAATATAATGGTAACATGTATTATGTTACTCTTAATAGTTACATACATACATAAACTCACGGCTTTTTTCCATATGGGGGTAGGCAGAAACTACAGAGCTCCAAATGCTACGATTCTTACATACTTCTTTTGATTCGTTTACATTCATACTAAAAAAATAGCGCGAACAGCTTCTTTTCACGAACCACTCGTCTCACGTCTTTCAGGAATAAGGCGAGATGTTTGTTTATTTCATGAATACTTTTCCTTGTTTGTTATGATGAATAAATAATAAATAAATATTCCACAACTTTTTCACACAACGCCATTTAGTCCCATGTTATGCTTGAGAGCTTGTGTTATGGGTACTAAACAGCTGATAAACATACTTATATATTTCTAAATACATATTACATTTTATAGATAAATTACACCCAGACACAGAACAAATGATCGTACTCATCACACAAACATTTGTTTTGGGTGGGAATCGAACCCACGACCTCTGACATAGCAGTCAGGGTCACTAACTACTAGACCAACAGGCCAGTCAACGTCAGTTTACATTCATACTAAAAAATTTGCGCGAACAGCTTCTTTCCACAAACCACTCGTCTCACGTCTTTCAGGAATAAGGCGAGATGTTTGTTTATTTCATGAATACTTTTACTTGTTTGTAATGATGACCTAGAGGTTAAGGCGCCTACCTCTCAAGCACAAGGTTGTGGTTTAAATCTGGGCAAGTAATAATGTGACTTCTTCAATTCAAATGTACAGAAAACCAGCACATCAAGCTACACCAATGGACCAAATTTTGAAAGGGTTCCAACCTTATTACAAATAGAATAAGGGTCAAGTTCAATTGGGGAAATTTGACAGTTTTGGGTAGCTAGTGTGCTGGCGCCTGTACTTTCTCAGTTCATCTTAGACACCATTGACGTCGGTGAAGGAAAACATCGTGAGAAAACCTGGATTTATAGCACAGTCAAAAAACCTACAGTCGTTCGACGAAGCTGTCTAGACAGGGCAATCGTGCGGGATGTTAGGGCAGAGACGCGGGAAAGCCGCTTCCGCACTGCGAACAAAACGATGTTCGTAGTGCGGGAGATATTATTCAGGGCTAACGCGTGTAGACGTTGTCGGTATTTTTCTAGAGATCAAAGGCGTCGTCCTACTGTATTAATATTTATACTGTACTTATAGTTAATATAAGTTTGAAATCGCCAATCCCACTTGAGCAAGCGTGGTGATCAATTCTTCCTGCTTTCTCTGTATGAGAAGAAGCCTTTGTCCTGCAGTGGGACAGTAACAGGCTGGTTTTTTTTACCATCGTCTAAAACCATATTGTACTATAATTTGGAAATCGAAAAGCTCTTTCACAACCGTAATAAATGAGGTAGTATTTATTTTATGTACATCCCTGTCTGACCCTTTGGGGAACACGTCCGTGATGTCATGACGTTGTGTATTTACTCTTTTTTATTCCATTCATAAAGAGCTTTAATATCTACTACTAAACTCTATAAAAGCTTCATTAAATCTAATTTAAACAGATTTTATTTCATCATATTTCGATTCATTTTTAGGGTTCTGTTACATTGAAATAAAACCCTTAAAGAATAAATTTTGTTGTTCGTCAATCCATACATACATATGAAACTTACCATTAACTAGTAATTTATCTGAATTTATAACATTTACTACTAAAACTGTCTGCCATCACTCAGACGGATAAAAAAAATCAAATTACGAAACACATCAAACAATACTGTTATTTATTGATCCTTCAAGTTGAACTATTATCCCATGGGAACACATTACCGGGGAAAGGTGTATCCTATGTGCTAATCCAGGAAATGGACTACCTACATAATGTATAATTTTTCACCTAAATCGGTTCAACGGTTTACGCATGTTTGAGTAACAAACATCCAAAAATCTTCACAAACTTTCACATTTAAAATATTAGTAGGAGAGATAAAAGCATGGGCACGGTCTACACTTTTATGATAAAATAACATTTAGGTCTTTACGAGTATTTCATTCAAGATTAAAGTAAAAAAAACGTCACAAAAAAAACAGAAAAAATTGGGAATAAACTGACGAATATTTTCGATGCTTTAGGGTCAAAAATTAAGTACAAAAAAAACCTCATGGTTTATAAATAAGTAAATTGCACAAATTTCACACAACGCTATCTAGTCCCAAGCTAAGCAAAACTTGTGTTAAAGGTAGGTACTAAACAACTGATAAACACACTTATATATTTCTAAACACATACGTGTTATAGATAAATAACACCCAGACGCAGAACAATGATATTGCTCATCACACAATCGTTAGTCCTGGGAAAGCATAGAACCCGCGGCACGAAAGTCCGGGCCATTATCTACTACAGGCCCTGTTACTTGACTGAAGCCGCGGGTACCTGGCAATTTTATAACTGGAAGACGGAACCCTCCATGCGCTAGTCCTACTCACCCTTGTCGCGTTTTTATCTCAAAGCAGAAATAGACACCAATATTTTAAATTTGATTTAGCCTCTCAAATTCATTGACATTCTATTTTGGGTGGATTCATACTGGTTATTTTTTATAGCTTCTGGTAATATCGAATTATTTGGGATTCATACGGTACGAGTATCAGATACATAACGGTATAATTATAAAAAAAAAATCTTTTGTTGGTTTGTGAGCACGGGTTTGACTTTCATTGTTATAACCTACAAATAATAATTTTGTAATTTTTTCTAATCGATTCAGTCGACAAAAACTTTTTAAATTCATTAAAGTCGAGATTTAAAGAAAAATTAAAAAAAGGAAAATTGGCAATCTGCCTTAAGCAAGTGGTTAATATTAAATCGTGCATTCTACGTTTGATAGCTAGGGTTGTGACCGGCTTCACCGTATTTACTTACACATTTTAGACTACTTTTAGACCTAGTGGGGAACTTGCTCTGCAATGGCAACCCATTTCACTCGATCCTTAGCTGCTGTGCAGGTCTAGCCATTTTACAAATTCTATTTCTATTAAAGAAAGAAGATGGCGTATATGGAATCAGCTGTCTGTCATCTGTCAAGTGTATTTAATTTTCAGCCATATTAAAAATTCTACTCGTTAACACGTGACAGTTGACGAACAGCTGATTCCATATACGCCATTTTCTTTTTATTGTCGCCTTATCGATTACTATATTAAAAATAGAATTTGTAATATGGATAGGCATGCTGAGTAGAAAGTAAAAAGGAAGGATGGTAGGCCCTTTTTGCTGTGCCCTACAGGGTCCATAATGATGTCATTTATATACTTACCACCGAAGAATACATAATGGAAAGCAATAAATATATTGAGTATTAGCAGACGTCACGTTGTTTGACCCGCGTAGTTCCCGTTCCCGTGGGATCACAGGGATAAAAAGTAGCCTATGTCATCCGGGAAAAGTGCAGCTTTCCACCTGTGCAATTATTTTTAAAATTGGATCATTAGTTTCGAAGATTACCCCCTACATACAAACTCACAAACAAACAAACAAATTTTACCTCTTTATAAAATTATTAAGTATAGATTGAGTAGGTAATATTGTTCACTATGCTTGTGAATTGCTTGCTACTATGAAATGAAATAGCGTAACGATAGGTATGTAGACAGTGTATCAATGTAAGAATTATATTAAGATCATCAGTTATCTATACTAATAATAATAATAATAATAATAAACTGGCAACACTGAAGTGTCAACAACGTCCAATATTTAAAATTCATATTTATCCCTAATATTTGTATTTAATTTACCGACCTAAATAATGTTTACTAAATTTTGAAATAAAACGATCTATTACATATACATTTACATAAAACCTACAAATAAAGGAAAATGAAAAATCTAGGGAAAATTCAAGAAAATACAGTGACATGTGTCATTCACGTAAATACAATAGATAACTAATCAATATGAAGAAGAAGAAATGTTGGACGAAAGGATAATATAATGTTGACGAGAGCCAGAACTCGAGCACGCCCACCACCTCCGGAGTCGTCGCTCAGCTCCGCCTCGCCGCCGCCGGACCTCGGATCACCAGTGTCACCGGCGGTTGCAGCCGCGTCGAGCTCGAGCGACGAATATTTTTCCCCGCCGACGTCGCCAACACCTGTACGTCGGCCGGGGAGAGGCCGGCCACCGAGAAGCTTGGGACTTAGGGGCCAACCGGCCCCGAGCCGGGTCCCCGCTGCCGGTGGTTATGTGCAGCGCATGAAATGGACTCAAAGTATAAATGAGAACGTCATGCGCGCATATTACGGGTCTACAGAGGGGGGAACTAACCTCACTGCGTACCGTGTTAGGATGCTGTCTCTGTTCCAGGAGCTGGAACCAACCGTCAACGTGTCGGCCCAACGATTATCGGATCAGGTGCGGGTCATCCAACGTAACCACAGGTTGGACGACGCCGCGCTTGATAGGCTGCGCTCAGAGGTGCTGAGCAACCGTATCGTCTCTGCTTCGCCACAGACCGCGGCACACTCACCGGCAACTAATGCAATTACGCCGCGGTCCAATTGTGTTAGTGATGAGGCGGATGATAGGGTTGTCACAGTAAGTAGCCAGTGCAGTGATAGATTGAGGAGCGCTCTGGAAAGTGCGCTTCGCGAATATAGGTCAACACCAACCGTACTTAGACCCCGGTTACCACGTTTGCCTATGCATAAAAAAAATAGGGCGCTAATGTGTGCCCTGGATTCGCTGGTTACGAGTTATTTCGAACACAGCGAAAATCTGGTCGATACACACTCGATTCTGTATTGTGCGGCTGTTGCGGCATGTCGTATAGCTAATGTTAAATTTCCAAACAGTGACGTAGCTATGCGACCAAAACCAGCCGTACCAGCCTGGCAGTGCAGGATCGGGCGTCGTATCGATGAGGCCAGGGTACTCATTGGCAAACTATACTGTTTTAGGGAGGGCAATACACGGCCACGAGTGATGCGCTTTGTGAGACGAGCGTTCTCTGGGACTGGAATCAGTCCTGGAGAATACATATCCCATGTCACAGAGCGCATCGACTTCCTAAAGCAGAAAGTTTATGCATGGGCAAACCGTATCCGGCGGTATAAGCGACGGGTTGACCGATATACGCAGAATCGCATGTTCCAGAGCGACGAAAGGAGGGTTTATAGGGCTTGGGAGCGACCAGACCAAGGTGTGGCTGATACGTGCCTACCGGATGATGACGCCATGTGTTCATTCTGGCGCAGCATCTGGTCGGTGCCTGTCAGTCACGCTGAGGGCGACTGGACTCGGGTGGTAGAGCAAGCGTGTGATTCTATACCTGAAATGGGGGCAATCGTTATCAGCCCCCAAGATGTAGCCTGTGCAGTCCGTCCGTTACCAAACTGGAAATCTCCGGGACCGGACGGACTGCACAACTTTTGGATCAAATGGATCCAGGGATCGCATGCTTGCTTGGCTTCCCAGTTTCAGTCAGCTTTAGAGTCAGGGTCGCTACCCCAGTTTCTTACAACAGGAATAACCCACCTGCTCCATAAAACAGGTAGTACTGCGGAACCCAAAAATTATAGACCGATCACTTGTTTACCGACGGTCTATAAAGTTCTTACATCCATTTTGAGAGCTAAAATAAACGATCACATTGACAGCAATTCTATCATGTCCACCTCTCAAAATGGATGTAGGAACGGGTCCCGCGGTACTAAGGAGCTACTCCTCATTGACACGGCCATAAGCCAGCAGGTTTGCCGATCCCGCAAGGATCTGTCGACATGTTGGATAGATTACAAGAAGGCCTATGACTCGGTGCCGCATACATGGCTCATTAGGGTGCTGGAGTTGTACAAAATAGATGCAACTCTTCGCACCTTCTTGATATCGTGTATGCGGCAGTGGAGTACGGTCTTACGCTATCCAGGATGTCGACAGATCCGGGGAAACAGTGAACCTATCAGGATTGAGCGGGGTATATTCCAGGGTGACAGTTTGAGTCCGCTTTGGTTCTGCCTAGCCTTGAATCCGCTTAGCACGCTGCTGGAGGATTCAGGTCTAGGCTATCGGTTAAGGAGAGGTGGTCAGGTCATATCTCACCTCCTATACATGGATGATCTGAAACTATTTGCCCCCAACAATTTGCGACTGATGGAGCTACTGAAGGTAACTGAAACTTTCAGTAGTGCCATCAGGATGGAATTTGGTGTGGACAAATGTGCAGTCTTGCATGTACAGCGAGGGGAGATAGTGGAATCCGAGGGAATTCAACTCTCGGATTCCATACACCTTAGATCCCTCTCCTTATCCGAAAACTATAAATATTTGGGTATGTCGGAAGCGTTAGGCATCGATGCTGCTGACATGAGGCAATCGTTGAAGGAGCGCTTCTTTGGCCGCCTGAAGAAGGTTTTAAATAGCCTTTTGTCAGGCGGAAACAAGGTGCGCGCCTTCAATGGTTGGGTCATGCCAGTGTTGATGTACTCTTTCGGCATACTCAAATGGACTCAAACGGAACTTGACGCCCTGGATAGGAGAGTTCGTACACTGATGACCGCAAACCGGATGCATCACCCACGATCCTCGGTTATGAGACTGTACATCCCGCGGAAATGCGGGGGTCGAGGCTTCCTGAATGCTAAGACCCTCCACAACCGTGAGGTGTACAGCCTCCGAGAATACTTTCTGAAAACCGACGTGGGGATGCATCGGGATGTGGTCGCAGTGGACAAGGGCCTTACCCCGCTATCCATGGCTAACGAGAACTGGCGCAAACCTATAGTACTGAGTACTGATGACCGCAGACAGGTATGGCAAAGCAAAGAGCTTCACGGGCGCTTCTACCGGGCTCTTCATGGGCCCGATGTAGACTTCTTAGCGTCCGTATCCTGGCTACGATTTAGTAACCTCTTCGGAGAAACTGAAGGGTTCGTCTGTGCAATTATGGACGAAGTTATCTTGACGAATAACTATCGGAGATATATTATGAAGGACGGGACAGTTGACGTGTGTCGGGCATGTCACTGTCCGGGTGAATCTATCAGACATATCATCTCTGGTTGTTCTCGTCTGGCTAACAGTGAGTACTTGCACAGACATAACCAAGTGGCCAGGATTATCCATCAGCAACTTGCTTTGAAATATCAGCTTGTGGATTCTGAAGTACAGTATTACAGGTATGTGCCCGACCCAGTTCTCGAGAATGACCATGTTACACTGTACTGGGATCGATCTATCATCACTGACAGGACTATTGTTGCCAATAAGCCTGATATAGTGGTGATAGATCGATTAGCGCGCCGCACAATGATAATCGATGTTACCATCCCTCATGACGAGAACCTCGTGAAAGCTGAGAAAGAGAAAAAAATAAAATATCTCGACTTAGCACGCGAGGTTGTCGACATGTGGGATGTGGACTCGGCTGTCATTGTGCCGATAGTCGTAACGGCCAATGGCCTTATGGCTAAAAGCCTCGATGAGCATCTTTCGAGGCTTTCGTTGCACGGTTGGGTCAAGAACCTGATCCAGAAGGCAGTACTTCTTGATACGGCCCGCATCGTGAGGAGGTTCCTGTCTCTGGAGCCCTAACCACCGGTAGCTTGGACCCTGCTCCCGCCATCGGTGGTTCACTATTTTTTATATTTTTAAATGTTTTTATATTTTTTATATCAATATTTAAAAATGTAATTTATATGTTTGTACAAATAATAAATGAGAATAATAATAATAATATTATAAAGAGGTAAAATTTGTAAGTTTGTAAGTTTGTATGTAGGGGGTAATCTTCGGAACTAATGATCCAATTTTAAAAATTAATGTACTGGTAGAAAGCTACACTATTCCCGGTGGACATAGGCTACTTTAAATCCCCGTATTCCCACGGGAACGGAAACTACGCGGGTGAAACTGCGTGACGTCTGCTAGTAATAATATTATAAAGAGGTAAAATTTGTAAGTTTGTAAGTTTGTATGTAGGGGGTAATGTTCGGAACTAATGATCCAATTTTAAAAATTAATGTACTGGTGGAAAGCTACACTATTCCCGGTGGACATAGGCTACTTTAAATCCCCGTATTCCCACGGGAACGGAAACTACGCGGGTGAAACTGCGTGACGTCTGCTAGTCTTTTATAAAATAATACACAAGTGTGTTTTTGCTCTTTCAAATTGATGGATAACTACTTCGAATACGCACATTAAAATTAAGAAGACGGGGCTTGTGACGTCATTATTTAGTATAGTATACATAGTGACGTCATGCGGCATTGTGATTCGATGTATCGTCGTTATTTTTTGATTAAGTACATGAAAAGAAAAAAAAATGTCGAATATAATTTACTATACTCCATCCGAGTAGGTAGTTAACTAAAGGTAAACAATCTTGACAAGTCTTTTTACATAAACGCTTATTAATTAAATACAACTACTGTTTAAACAAATTGATTAATTGATCATGTAATCGTTTTTGTTGTATCTAAATTTGTTTTCAGCTGCATTTTATTTTTAAACTGTGTTATTACCTAAAAAGACATGTCAAAATTGTTTACCTTTTGTTAACTACCTAATCGGACGGAGTAAAGTAATCTAGATAAGGGACTAGAAACGAAACTTTAGTTTTTAGTTTCTAGTAATTAAACTAATATCAGTGTATTTTCACATATATGCTCTTCTATCTTTACCGATTTGTGGTTGCCACACAACCGTAAACTATTGACATTCAGCTACATACATACAAAGCTGATTAAGTTTTCCATTATTATATAACGTGTTTAATTAAACACACACCAACTTACGAATATAGAGTTTCAATAAGCTATTTATAACTAAAACATTGGAATTTCCCGGCGTGATTAAATCTGAAAATTGAAATGAAGACAAGCAAGAGAACCAAGGAAACAGACATAGCCAGAAAATTATTTTTATTATTTTATTATGTTATGTTCTAATCGAGTTTTAAGAGGCATGTCGTGATAGCCCAGAGGTTAAGAGGCCTACCTCCTCCTACCTAGCCATACATTTATACTGATATGTATGTAGAATTTGTGAAGTTAGGGACGGTAGGTTAGGCCGTGTAGATTCAGAAGCTTGGCTCTACATGAGATCTGATATCTTTTTCACAGGGCAAACCTTATGTGGTCGTTTTGGCAACATTTTACATGAAATGTTTTGGTGGGATTAAATTGTTTTTTCTATAGGATATCTTTTATGAACGACTAGCAGACGTCACGAGGTTTCACCCGCGTAGTTCCCGTTTCCGTGGGAATACAGGGATAAAAAGTAGCCTATGTCACCTGGGGATAGTGGAGGTTATTTTTTCTATTTATTAATTTTATAAACCAGTGCTTGACTTCAATCCCACCTGATGGTAAGCAGTGATGCAATCAGTGATGGTGAAGCGCACTAGTTTATTAAGAGCCTATTCACTCTAGCCTTAAAGACACCTAATTTATAATCGGACGGGAAGACCGCAGCGGGCAAGTTGTTCCAGTTAACAGCAACAACAGGCAACAACAATCAGTTGTGTGTTGTTGTTGTTGTGTTGTGGATGAATACAGGGATAAAAGTAGCCTATGTCACCCGGGTATAGTGGAGGTTCCCAACGGTGCAAGATTTTTTTATCTGTCCAGTAGTTTCGGAGCCTATTCAATGCGAACAAACAAACAATCAAACCTTTCCTCTTTATAATATTAGTATAAATAAAATCTTCGAAGCAAAAGAAGTATGTAAGAATCGTAGCATATGGCACTCTGTAGTATATGCCTGGGGTAGGCAGATACAACATGTGAAAAAGGCGTGAGTTTATGTATGTTCTTCTTGGATAGTTATATACAGAGTTCAGCACATCAAGCTCCTCCAATGCCTCAAATTCTTTTGATAGTATTTCAACCCTATTACAAATAGAATAGGGTTCATGTTCAATTGGGAAAACTTTAACAGTTAACTTTAACAGTTTGGGGTAGCTTTGTGTGCTGGCATCTGTACTTACAGATGTTATTGAAATTGTGTACCTATTCTATAATCATTCCTCACAATGTAGACACGTCAACACATATACACATACGCACATACACAAACGCGCGAGCACACACACACACACACACACACACACACACACACACACACACACACACACACTCACACTCACACTCACATAAACTCTCACACTTTTGATGTAATAAGTTTTATATATTGTAATAAGTTTTATATTATTTCCAACTCACTACAATTAAATCCAGATGCTGTTTTCCAATTCACCAATTAGGGGACTGGCACTGTCTCTCCTTAACACAGGCTAATTTTTAGCCTATCTAGGAGAACAGTACTCCACCCGTTTATATTGTATGTCCTAAAATATGTATATAAATGCAACATCTGTAACCTCTGCAATCTCTTTACGAAATAAACGTTATTATTATTATTATATTCTATTCCAATCGGCTTATTCCCAGGCGCTCCATAATTTTATTCCCGATGGCTCCAAATTAAAAAAGCAATATTATAGTAATAATTAAAATTTTTCCCATGAGCTCCAAAAATGATCAAGTACAGATTGCACATACTTAGCTAAGATAAGATTGATTTGTGACTGCCTATGTACAATTTGTGTTTGTTGACCTTTCGCAATTTGGTTTGGAGCCGCTGGGAAAAAAAAATAGTATTTTATTTTTTAACTAATAAAATTATGGAGCTGTTGGGAATCAATGTATGGAGAGAAATTGTTTGGAGAACAATAGATTTGGAGCTCTTGGGAATAAGCCCTCCAATCATGTTTGTTTTAGCTGTCAGTTTTATAATAAATCAGACACTTATATTTAGTTCCATATCCATTATGAAAATTTCTATTGTAATAGGTACTATCATATTACTACTTCTAAAGTATAAAGGTTTCAGATTAATTTCATAGAGATTTAATTGGCTTAATTGATTAAGATGAGATGCGGCTTTTGAAATATCTCTAATTAGTAATTAACTATTGTTTAACTTTCTTGTACTTTCATATTATATTTTAAATTTTAATATCTACTAGGTAATTAAAGGAATTTTAGAATTTTAATTTTTTAGGTAGAATCATATTCGGTACATAAGGTAAGTTTTAAATTAAAAGAATGGGTTATTTTTCTCTAAGAAATAGTACCCACACTTATCTTGGATATCACTGACATTGATAAACAATTTATAGTCAGGTGTGTAATTACAATAAATAACAGTAAATAAATTCCACAACGCCATAATCCCACGTTAAGCTCATCTGGAATTATTGGTACTAAACAATAATGATAAACGTACTTATATATTTCTAAAGACATACAAATTATAGATATATATTTTATACCACGACGGTGGCAAACAAGCTTATGGCCCGCCTGATGGTAAGCGGTTACCGTAGCCTATGGACACTTGCAACACCAGAGGCGCCACACGCGCGTTGCCGACCTTTTAAAAACCTATTTACTCCCCTTTTGAAGAACCCCATATTGTAGCCCTCTGAGAAAACCTCGGCAGGGAGCTCATTACACCTAGACACAGAACAAATGGTTATGCTCATCACACTAACATCTGTCCTGGGTGGAAATCGAACCTACGACCTCCGGCATAGCATTCAAGAGTACTAACCACAAGACCAACAGGCCAGTCAGGTATGTGTTCTTACAATCGGCATATTTGTATGACTACATGTATGAATGTATACGACGCAAAAGAAGTATATAAGAATCGTAGCAGACGGCGCTCTGTCTTACTTACAAAGCAAAAGCGTGAGTATACAAGGATGACTTCGAATAAATGCGACAAAATGAAATGAGAGCTTCAGTTACATAGTAATTATGAACTTTTTTTTCTACAATCTAAATCGTTAAAAAAATACGTGATTATCGTTTTAAAATGGTCCATTGACGTCGAACACGACACCAACGGTGTGCCTGTATTTCTAAAAGTTTCTATAAGAATATAGTGTAAAGAAACTTTTACTTTTATATTGCTTAAATACCGATTTCAAACAAACCAGTAAAACTCTTCAACTACTTTTAAAATCAAAATCTGATAAGTATCGTTGTTTTTTTGTTTTCCGCCTCGATAATATTAACGCAAAGAAACGATAAATAAGTTTTAAAACTTTTAATTTGCGCAGGAAAAATGAAGCAAGCGTGTTGAAACAGTAAATCTTTTTCCCTATCTCTTAATTATGCTTCTTTGCATCTGTAAAACTAGACTTCTTTCATTTAGCTTGTTATTTCGTTTAAAAGCAGCGCGGGTCGATTGAAGGTTAAGCTCCGCTTGTCGAGGTCGATTTATGGATGGTGATCTTTAACTACATATCAAGACCCTTCATTGCCATTCAAGCCGTTGGTCCTGGTTATCGTTACTATCTATACTAATATATAAAGAGGAAATGTTTGATTGTTTTGTTTGCATTGAATAGGCTCCGAAACTACTGGACCGATTTGAAAAATTCTTTCACTGTCGGGAAGCTACTCTATCCCCGGGTGACATAGGCTTCTTTTTATCCCTGTCCACAGGAACGGGAACAACGCGGGTGAAACCGCGGGATGTCTGCTAGTCATTTATATACCTTTGACAGTCGTTTTAGTCTGACAACCAGTTTAATCAAGGAGTATCGTGTTTCCCAGTCAGTTGATTGTGGAAGTCAGATTGGAAGTTTTTTTTATGTAAAACAGCTGCACCTGTTTAGAATGCAAGTCGAGCCCAACAAAGCTGGGAAAGACTAGGCAGATAATAACTTAGTTGAATACCAAAGAGATTTAAAATACTATAGAGCGGGCATGTCAAGGAAATGTCATAGAAAAACTTGATCCCATGTCTCAGTAACGCCATCTAGAATAATATATGAATATTGGAGCGGCAGCGGAGCGTACTACAAAATACTCATAGACTTGTATCCAGCAGGACACACTTTTTCGGACGAAAATTTTGTTCGTGATGTCCGGTCTATAGGTATTGAATGTCTTTGTTGAATACCTATTGCAATTACTAACACATTGATGACATTATTAAAAAGTAGGTATTTGTTTTTAAAACTAATTGAAGTGTTAGCAAAAGTGGCATTTTGACAAAAAGTTACAGGTATCGAATTAAATGTGACTGATTTTTCTTTTCATAGCTTTGAAGACACTAACGAAACAAGTATAATTTAAATTAGTTCTAGAATAAAATACAAGGACCCTTTAAATTACCTAATACAAGCACTGACTGGTCCCTCTCGTTTCTTTGTTCCCAGAAATAATTTCAAAAATGTAACAAATCACAAAGTTGTATTACTTTTTTTAATGGCAAAACTGAAAACCATGGCTGGGACTCGGCAGAATTTACAAAAACAATTATACTTTTGCGGTATTATATTTAAGTATTTGCCTACCAGTAAGTGGCTTGAAGAATTTTAATGTCCCTTACCGTTGACTGTTACATAACTTTTAGCATTAATGTATTAAAAAAAAAAAAAAAAAAAAAAAAAAAAAAAAAGCTTGATAAATGATATTTTTTCCGTACCTAAATTAATAAACCGTTTTTAATAAGAAGATGAGGTCGGTATTTCGCTATGTGACTACTCTGAGAAGAAACACAGATTTGTGTCTGATAATGGTCTTTTGAGGAAAGAATGAATTAATAATATAAATTTGTTTTTTATTTTTTATTTGATAAAATATTATTGTCTAGCTTCCTCTTTCCTAAACTCACTTATTTTGCTGTGCCTTACAGGGTCCATGTTGTGATCTAATTTTAAGTTTTACCACCTAAGAATACATGTGGAATGCAATAAAAGTAATAAGTATTGAGTATTGAACCACACGGATATGAGTGGACCAGATCAATCTATGCAAACATTTGTCAGTTATCGTGATCTATTGCATATAAGCATTAAATAAATAAATAAAATATAAATAAATATTCCACAACTTTTCACACAATGCCATTTAGTCCCAAGTTAAGCTTGAGAGCTTGTGTTATGGGTACTAAACAGCTGATAAACATACTTATATATTTCTAAATACATACATATTATAGATAAATAACACCCAGACACAGAACAAATGATCGTGCTCATCACGCAAACATTTGTCCTGGGTGGGAATCGAACCCACGACCTCCGGCATAGCAGTCAGGGTCACTAACTACTAGACCAACAGGCCAGTCAAATAGTTCATTATGGAACAATGAACTATTACGGCATGTTAAACATATTTAATGATTTCAAATATTGTGTTTTATACACTGATAGGTAATATGGAACACATCACCAGTGATTCACTGATTCTTTTTCTGGAATGAACATGATAAACACAAAAGTCAATTATAGTGTGGCTAGTTAGCCGCATTTTAACGTGTCGCTTGCTGAGCGTTTATAACCTATCTACACCTTTTTATTTATAACATCATTGGGTAACAGGTTCAGCATATTTTACCATGTAGGCGTGTAAAAGACATTTAAAATTTAACTCACGTTCTACCACAAAAAATAAATGAATTGAATAACATTATTTTTATTATTTAAAAGCTTTTATAGTGTACAATAACAACATTTCATTCTATTTAAAAATTGACTTGTATTTAAGAACGATATTTAACTTCAAAATTATTCGTGTCTAGTCTACAGTTATAAAAAGGTTGTCTTAACAAATTATGATCTTCGCTTGTTTTCCTATGATCGTCTTTTGGGACAACGCGATAGAATATTGGACGTTCTAATATTGATTAAGCGCTTGAAACACAGCTTTTAGAATACCACAAATAATTTTAGGGCTTGCAAATTATTATCTACTCTTCCATTTGTTTGCAAATGAAATCATTGAAAAGGCTGAAAGGCAGTCGTTTTTATTAGGCATTAGAATACTCATTTCAAACATCGCATCGTGAGGAAGTCAGCCTGAGAAATATTTCTCGACGGTATGAGAAACCTAGTTAGAGGTCCACGAAGAGAAGAAAAAGAAGAATACGCAAAATACATTTTTTTTATGTTATTTATAATAGATGCAGCAATGAATTAAAAACAAACAATTCACATTCATGCCGTAACCTTATCACGTCACATTTATGCTCGAGCCTTCTCTGTATCAAAAGAGGCCTTTGCCCTGCAGTGAGGCAGTAAGAGGCTGGTATTTTTTTTTAAAACAATTCACAGTACTGTCACGAACATAAAACGATTGTTCTCGTATAGGTAGACTGTTGGAAAATGCCTAAGGTCCTTTGCACAGGTTTTTTACTTGTGCATGAAGTTTTATTAAAAAACATAATTTTAGATATATTTTAGTTAGGCAAACTTCCTTTCTCTAAACTGCAATATATATTTTACGGGAAGTATGTTACGGAATTGTAAGGGATACATTCCGAGATTAACTTTGACTATATTTACAACTAAAATGTACTTTTGAGTTATATTGGTTTTTGATGTAACTGTAAGCTGTGGTCGTAATACTAGGATAGTTTTTGTACTTTTTTTTGAATGAGTAAATTTTATTTTTATTTCTGTATATTGGTTCTTACCAACTTTTTTACACGACAAAAGAATATATATGTTTTGAAACTACTGAGGTTAGGTCGGTAGGTAGGTTTTTGGAGTAAAGTCAGTTACTTAGTTGAATGACAAAAATATTTTTTAAGATTTTTTCTTGGACATTATTAACCTCGGATAAACATTAGCCTGTTATCCCGAACTCGCCTAAAGCAAGCGATGTGTTTAATGCGAGTGCCTTCTCTGATTGAATACTCTTTAATGGTACTCCAGTAAAGAAATTCGGCTACTTCATATAGAAAACACAGGGTTCGAAATATTTTAATAGCATTAAGCATTAAGTCCTAGTAATTCACTTTTCTTTAGTTGCTAAGTTTTAACTACTTTCATGTTACACTTTCTAGACTTATACCTAATTTCCTTACATTTTTCTATTTGGTTTAAAAATGGTAAATTGTTGGATTTGATAAGGGATATTGACTTTAAATACTTTTTTTACTAACTGAACAGACAGGGCTTTGTAGATAAAAATCAATATTAAAATTCTAGATCTGAGGGGCTTAAGTGTTCACCTTTTTTAAAATGGATATTAAGAGTTGGCCTGTTCTGGCCAGAGGCTAAGCAGGGCCATGCAACGTGGCAATGTCGCAAGTCTTACACGCATTATTTATATTAAAAATTAGGTTTCCTCTCTCCTACTCTTTTGCTGTGCCCTACAGGGTCCATAATGACCTCATTTACAAACTTTCCACTTAAGAATACATATGGAAAGCAATAAATATATTGAGTATTGAGTCTTTTGGTTACTTTACCAGTCGACAGCGATGCGAATGATTTTTTTCTACACTATTTTTTAATTTATCAAATACATGTAGGATCGGTAAAACGAGGTCGTTTATTTTTAAAAACCTTAAATACTTGGGTATTTTTGATAGTGACCCAAAGCTCAAATGTTTTAACTCCGTTTTACCAATACGTAAAATAAATTCAGCTGATTATTTTGTAATTTTATTAGGATCTCAAGTCGTTAGGCTATGTTTTGCAAATTCCTTAGCTTTAAAAGCTAGCTTCGCGTGGAAAAAGTTAACACTGAATTTCCATCAAAAATATGTGCTAAATAGATGTGACTTTGGAGGGTGATACAATAGAAATTTTCTAAGCAGCCGCATTTTTAATAGCAATTAACTCAACGGCATTTATTTTGGCTTTCACTGGAATTAGTAATACTTTTGTATTTAAAATCGTTTTCTTGTTATTATTTAATTTATGTTCGCTATTTTTAATATTTTATTTTACTATTGTAACAATATTATTAAACGGGGTTACCCGTTGTCTGTATAAACATAGTTAACACGTACAGGGAATAAATTAACTGTTAAAGTGTGGCTTAATCCAATTGTTAGAAGTAAATAAGTGATAAGACATGTGTTAAGAATAATATTGCGTACCCTTTAGTACCTATGTATCTCAGTACCTATAATGTATTTGAAACACAGACTTGTTTGCTTTCGTTGGTGTAATAGAATGATTTACGTATGTCTCTTTAAACTTGAATATTCTGAGTGCAAAATTGAGTTTACATACCTAATTTTAATTTCAAGTGTGGATAGAGACACAGCTTCAATTTGAGTAGGTACTTAAAATACTTCCAATTTATATAAGATTTTTTTTTAAAGAACATTTTTTTTTATGTGGAGATAAAGTATACACAATAGCAGTTAAATAAGTTTTCTTTTAATTTTACGATACATTTCCGTCGAGAAAATGTTATCTTTAAAAAATACCGGAATTTGCAAGAAATCCCCTAAAAAATTGCATAGTACGTAACCCTTCATGTTAATACAAAAACTAGAAACCTTTATTTTTTTTCTATTTTGTAATTCCCTGTAGGTATTCAACCCGCCCGAATTTAAAACCTACTTTCAGATATCACACATCATTGCAAAAACGGACACGAAAATAGCTACAAAAAAAAATCAAGAAATATCCTGAAATAAATAAGTTTGAAACTTACCTGAAATTCACGAAGACTCGTAAGGTACAACGCACACGCGGGGAAATGCGGCGTGCCTGAAGCTCGCTCGCTTCAAACTGTACGCCGAACTTGCGAGGCTGGCTTTTATAAGGGTTCGCGAGCCAATGAGTGGACGCGGGCGGGCGGGATTATACCTATAGAAAGATGGTGGTCAATTGAATTAGAAGTGTCCTCTTGTAGTGTGGGAAGTGAGCTGTTTATTTACTAATAAGTTTAAGTTATAACTTATTAATACGGGTACTACTAGTATGCTACAAAAGTTCCCAATTTGATGCATTGTTTTGGAATAGTATAGAATATATTTTTATTATAATACAGCGAATAATATGTATGAGTTCATAGGTGGTGTGTTGGTATGTGTGAGGTTAGATTTTAGTGGTTTTAATCATTTTAGGCTTTCTAATGTGTTTGCGCTGTATCGAACTGATGGCTTTCATGCCGTCATTCGTATCCCTAGTCTGCAGAATGCATGGCAGCTGGAAGAAGAGAGAGAAGTGAGATCCTTTATTAAGCGGGTAATTTAATTAAATTGAATTCTTAAGTCTAAGGTCATTTGTTTTTATTTTTGATTTCAAAGTTTATTTACATGATTTTAGTGTTAATTTTAATTTATTTCTAATTCTGAGATGCTGTTTTTAATGATATTTTATTTGTTATTTATGATGTTATGTTACCCAATTTTATTAATATCAGACTGTATGGATCTAGGTATTTGAAAGAAATGAAGTTTTTTTCACCTGTAAAGGAAATATTTTGTATGCCTTGCAAGGCAGCGCATAGCGATACTCCTAATATTTAACACCATGTAATTATACATTATACCTATGTGTCACAAATAAATATATTTGAATTTGAATTTGAATTTGAATTTATTATTTATAATTATTTTTAATTAAATAAGTTTGAGGCGCATCAGTTACTTATTAAATTCATGTGTTTAATACATTTTCATAGAAAAGGAAGGAGGCTATATAATAACATCCGCACGGGTCGGTCGAAAGTTAAGCTGCGATTACTGAGGTCGATCCGCGGATGGGTGATCATTTGTTACCTAACATGGACCTATGGGAAATGTTTTTTTTTTAAGGAAAACATGCAGTCTAAAAGCTTCGACACCAGGTTAGTTATTAACCACACGATGAGAAGTAGATGATGTTAGTGGAAAAGTATTGTTCATAAAAAATCTAATACTAAAGTGACAATAACCCAATGGTTAAGGCGTCGGCCTGGTAATCAGGAGGCCGTGAGTTCGATCCCCGCTCATTGCTCTATTGACGTGAACCTCCCAGAAAATTTAGGTCAGTTGGAGGGGTTAACAAGACTACTAGTAGTGCTTGCACTGACTGATCCAACCACACAGTGAGGGGATCAGATCAGTTCTTACAAATCGTGTAAGAACTGATCCTCTCATATCTGTGTGGTTCTTTCCTCAAAAGACCATTTCAGACACTAATCTGGATAGTTCTGAAATGATCTGACCAAGCTAATGTCTGGACTTTAAAAGGGACTGTGACCTCTGAATTTCTTTTTTGTTTCTTCTCAGAGTAGTCAGATAGTGAAACACAGACCTCGTCTACTAGTTTAAAAAATGACATTTAAAAGTGTTTGTAAAAATCTGTTTAAAGAAATAAATGTAATTTATGATTGTGCTACACACATTTCTAGTAAGCTTTATTTTATTATTGGTTCCTGAAATAAGTTTCTGTGACAGACAGACAAACGGACTAAGTCCCATCATAAAGGATCTCTAATCACCGTTTTAGCTAAGGAACCCTAAAAATTAAATATCACGTTAAATGCAAAAAGTTCACTACATAAAAACTTCTTTACTTGTAGTTAGACATTAAGAACTAAAGACTTTTATGTAGATATGTACATATTTTGAATAAAGTTGAAATGTCTGTTTGTAATGTGAACATAACAGTTTTTTACAAATTATAACATCACCCCTGTAATCCCCAAGGGGTTGGGCAAAGTACAGACGCCAACACGTCATATTACCCCAATGTGTCAAATTTCTTTGATCGTTTTTCAACTTTATGGCAAACAGAATAAGGTTCATAATCAATTGGGAAAATTTGACACATTGGGGTAACTTGATGTGCTGGCGTCTGTACATCCACATTTTGCCAGTATAATGGGTTATTACACAAAATTTCAGTTTTAAGTCATTCATCTCTCTTTTCTGGTAACCTAGCAACGACCCTATTAAGTCATAAATTTTACTCCGATTTTTTCATTTTATAAAACTATCAACAAATATCTGAAAAATAACAATAAACTAATAAATTAACTGCAGACATAGTTCACGCAGTAATAGTTATACGTACAACACGACGTATGTGTAATCTACAGCAGCCACCACCAGTTCGTTGACCCAGGATAGAATGGTGCAAAGAAGCTGTTGTTATTTTTATTTTTTTTTCGTTTTGCTCCATTAGTGTAATTGCTGTGCGGCGTTCTGATGCGAGGGTAAATAAATAAATAAATAAATCTAGATTACAAGAAAAAAATCGACACATATTTTTTTTTTCACATTGATGGAAAACTGCTTAGATTAAGCGCATTAAAGTTGGGGAGGCTTGCCTAAAATACTTTGTCTGGTAGTAATTCAATCATAATATTCTACACAATGTTCATTATTTGAATAAATGATGATAATGATGACGTTTTTTTTTATTTCACTAACCTAAACTCCTACACTGAACTCCTTGTTAATTCTGTTATTGTTTATTTTTCTTTTAGCGCTAAGGCCGCCCAATGCACCACCTTGTAAAGCTCTTTAAGTTATTATTACTAAGTTTTAATATAATGTCAGAGAATCAGCATTGCCATTCAATTTTTTTTTTTATTAGTATACAAATTAATTCGACAAAATCACGATGATTAATGTAAAACACCCTTACGTGAAATAAAAGTGACGTTAGAAAGAAGATTCGTCGTACTGGTGACAACTTTTGAACTAATTAGGTAATAAAAATAATATTAATAATACTTAAAAATAATATTCCACGACTATTCACACAACGCCATCTAGTCCCAAGCTAAGCAGAGCTTGTGTTACGGGTACTAAACAATTGATAATTTAATTATGATTGATGATATCTCCGAAACTATGCATTTTTGGATCATCTATTCCAGGAGTTGTAGTATTATATTTACCTACAGAATATAACCCTAGAGTTATGGGATATAAAAAAAAACACCTTGTATAATGTACAATAAAGAGCGTTCTTTTCTATTCTATTGCGAGTGGACAAAGTTGTGTCCACCCACTAGTCTGCTCTATAGTTTAAAGTCGTAGGCGTTATAGTCCCAGCTACTGGACTAGAAAAACTGATTCTAGATTATTTGTTTAGATATGAGATTTCTTTTAGAACTTGGGAATAACAATTAAATGGCGAGTTGGGAATTGGCTTTCGAAGAAGAACGCCTGCATTTACTTACCCTTTTACTAACGCTATAATTTAGTTGTTATTATAAAAATAATACAATAAATACTCGAATAATATTTGGGTTAAAAAATGCATATGCAAACAAATGCATATTTAACTTTAATTTTAATTTTAGCTTTATTCACTATGTATTAGTTTATTATTTTATAAGATTATAGTGTTTATTTGGTTTATAATATGGCCACAGATGCCTGATATAAAGAGTTATTATTATTATTTTATTATTTACTTACCCTCATCTAGACATACTGATACATACACCCACATACACACTTATACACACACACACACACATACCAACACACACACACTCCCATTTAGGCATGAACTCACGACACACTCAAATTAGTTTAATGTTACCTACTTTTTAAAAACAACTCTAAGAAGGCTAACTTTACTGTTAAATTAGGGGATTCGGCACTGATAGTCGAAATACAGGCACTGCCTAGTTCGACTACAGAAGCTAAATTCATATGCTTAGAAAAAACATTTTAGCCTAAGTCATTTTGTATTATGTTCTAAGTTTGTAAGAAATAAAGAAAGATATTATTATTATTATTATAGTTTTAAAGATATCATCAATCATAATTAATTTAGGTCAAACTAAGTTTCATTAACGATTTCATGACGATATTTCATCCACGTACCAGCCTCATCAAACGGAGCTTAACTTTCGATTGATCTGTGCGGCTATTAACACTTTGTGTGGCCCGGAAATCAAACCTAGAACCTCCTGTATAGCAGTGGCACTTGTCCTGCTACTAACCTAGTTCCCACAACACGAACTATTTTTGTACAACTCGTACCGACACGAGAAAAGCCCTCTATATTTAAGTCACACCTCAGTAACTTGTGCTTATTGAGTGATGCTGGTATCACTTGAATTCGTGCTCACTCCGTCGGCTCAGCGATGCGTAACGATAAGAAATAAGCAAGTTATCTGGAAAAAATATTATTTTCAACTTGTTACTTCGTTCTTCATATCAGTTTGGTACTTGTCACTGAAGATGGCTGTTCTTCCAAAAACATAAAGTTTGGAAACGTTTGAACTAATCTAAACTCTAAACTGGTCAAGTTTTCTGTCGAAACCATTTTGTGTCGGAATTCCCGCAATTAAATAATATTTGCGTGGCCTATGGCAAATATAATATACACTTAAGTTTTCTGTCGAACCATTTTACGTCGAAATTTCCGCAATTAAATAACATTTGAGTGGCCTATGGCAAACATAATATACACCCAGGTTCGATCCCGGGTCGAGCAAAAAGTTATTGGGTTTTTCCATCTGGATTTTTTCAGTTGCAACCCAGAGTCTGGATTTGTGACTGATTGATGGCAATAGGCTCGCCCCCTTTTACACGGGACTAAAACATAGCTGGCGAAATGTTGGTGTACTAAGTACACCTTTGCCTAACTCTTGAAGATCACAGGCGTGATTTTATGATATGTTACGGAAGCCAAATAAATTATGATTACCTATTCAACACCAATTTTAGAAACGAAATTGGCTATATCTAACACCCACTAACAGTATTAAATTTCTGGCTAAAAAGATTATTCTCATTCTTCTATTATGTAAGCTTGTACTTACCACATATCTTACCTTGATTATGTTAGCATAGCACTTGAAGCCTCTTACTTGTTCTAAGGTAAATGTGTTTTCAGCCTACCTATCACACCTCAGTACACCATACCACACCACACCACAGCACGTTTCATCACATTACATCACATCACATCACACCACACCACATTACAGCACATCACATCACATCATATCACACCACATCACATTACATCACATCACATCACATCACATCACATCACATTACATTACATTACACCACACCACACTACTTACACTATAACAAAAAATAAATTTATTTTTGATAGTGTAGGTACTACTTACTAGTAAGGACTAGTAGATACACTATCAAAAATAAATTTAATTTTGTTTTCGTTTTTCCTTTTGTTTACTGTGTTCTTCTACCAAAGTTTACAATAATTTGTTATCATTTAAGTTTGAATACTAAAACACTGTTTCTTGGGAGATAAAATGTATGTAAACTTACCCACGATACAGTAAATATTCCAATCTCAGCATACTCTTTCCTGACAAAACAATTTTAATAGATATAACTTATAAAAACTGTGAACAGACCCTGGTATCGAACACTGAATCTCATCCTCAGCAGTACTGCTTGCAACAACCGGATTATTGTCAAGCCAATTTTGTTTTTATTTGTATTGTCATGTTTTTACAAAATGTATTTTCTTTCTTTAATAATTAATGTAAATTGATTTAAAATTGATTGACTATTAATAAATAAAAAAATATTGGTGTTTGTTATTGGTGTGTAGCAAAACTAACATCAGTACTGATTTTGACACGGGAGACGTTACAAGAAAAACAAACTACCGCCGCCGCTTGAGCACTGTTTTATCTTACGTTTTAAATATAATAATTTGTTCTAACAATAATAATATTTATGTACTTTTATTTTATGTTAGTTTCAGTCCTATACTAACCCATGAAGATCTACATCGAGTTCAACTGTATCAATTGCAGATTTTAACTAGTGCCTGCATTTTTTTTTTTTTTGCACACTTGCTTTTCAATTCACTCTAGACATTGGCAGAATAGTCGACATCGGCTTTGTTTGCCATAACAAATATAGAATAGAAATATAATAATTCTGTTTAATTCTACAAACATTGAAAGGGTTGAGTCGAGCTTGCTCCTCCGCAACTGTGTTTTTGTGATATTAACCGTGTATTTGTGGGATATAGACTCGGTGTTGACGGAGACAATAATTCTGACATAGTGTTATATTTCGCGATGAGTTCGCCAAAATAACACTAGAATCTGTTGTATGGGTGAATCTCAGCATTACGTTGCATCGGATTCCACAGCCTGACTCAAGAAATATTCTGAGGTATGTACTCGTATATATTTATTTACTTTCCGTGGTATTCGTTTTAGATGGCACAGATAAGATTTGCCGTTAACAGTATATCGATTGGTCATACAGTTTCGGAGATCATATAAAATTACTAAAACGCAAAATGCCCCTAGCATAATTACTTTCATTGTGCAGACGTTTTACCTATTTGCCCATAGATGGCGTTCTGCAATTACGTCATTTTTCTGAATCGCGGTGTTAAGACTATTCGTGGATTGATTTGAACTTTTAAAGATGGAGTTCAAAATATTACATGTCAGTTGCATATTGGTTTCGGTTGTTTCGTGTTGTTGTTGATAGATAGGTACCTCGTAATCGAAATTATCGTAGTATCGTTGTACGTTTGTTTAGAATGATCGTAGTTTCGTACTTCGTTTTAAGTTTAACGTAATAATAATCGATACGAGTTATTTCGATATTTGTTCGATATTACGATTGTTTTGTTTTGTAAAGGCAGACGGTGTTCGAGTCGCTCTCCCTTTGTTCATAATTGTTTTCAAGTCTGTGCGTAGTTTGTTGAGAGCGTGCCTAAAAGGAAATCTCAACTCTCCCGGCAGACATCACAGACAAGAGCCGCTCGAGTACGCCGTACGGAAGAATCTGCCCCTGAAAATGAGCAGCGCCTCTCGAGAAATAGAGAATATATTTCGCAAGCACGCGCTAGAGAATCTAGCTCCGAGCGCTCCGATACCGATACATCGGTATCGTATCGGCAAAGAAACCTTAGTTTTTCATTCTGACTGTACAAAATTTGCTTAAAAAAAGTATAGTCCGAAACACCACTCAAAAATATTAATAATAATGAAATACCTGTCTCGGCCGGATCGCATGAGACTCAGCGGCCGAGTCGCTTACTAAGCCCTATCAGGTAAGACAGAGTACGGCACACTTTAGCTATGCGGAGCTGAGGAGCGGAGGAGCTTGTTATCAATAAGTACATTTATGTACCTACCATTTTACTGTAGTGGTTAGTAGGTCGTCTTAGACGACTGATAATCGTACTTAATAACAATAACAATAACAATAGCCTTTATTACTGATAATATTATTACATTGAATTTCATTACATTTATTTCTGCAATTCTATTTTATCTTGTATTATAACTATAATCTTTTTATATATTACAATAAATTCCATGTAAGTTTTTTAATATAACAATTTCCATGCACTTTTAGCAATTGTATTTCATTAATATTTTACTATGTTACTATATCATGCATTCATGCACTATCAATATTAAATAATATAAATTATAAATTTTTAATTAGATTAATGTTTAACTTAATCATCCTTATCTTCGACATCGGTAATATTATTATCGGTTTGCCGTTTGGCATAGGCCTCCCCTAGGCTTTTCCATCTATCTCTATTCGTGGCTTCTCTTTGCCATGTAGTTCCAGCTACCTTCCTAATATCATCCTCCCATCGTGTTTTTTGCCTTCCTTTTCTTCTTTTCCCATCCCGAGGATACCACTCAGTAACATCTTTTGTCCATTTTTCCTTATTGTTTCTTATCATGTGGCCTACCCAGTTCCATTTAAGCTTTTTCACTGTGTAAGTAACATCCATGACTTTTGTCTTGCTTCACTGTGTAAGTAACATCCATGACTTTTGTCTTGCTTCTTATATTTTTGAGTTTAACTTTGTCTCTTAGCTTGAGGTTTAGAATACTCCTCTCCTGTCTGGGTATAATTTATCTATACTATGTATATATTTAGCAATATATAAGTACGATTTTGTTTTGGCACACTCTAAAACAAAATCGTACTTATATATTGCTAAATATATACATAGTATAGATAAATTATACCCAGACACAGAACCGAAACCGAAACTGTAAAATTTCCCCAATCAATTTTGAACCTTATGCTATTGCAATAAAGTTGAAAATGTATTAAATAAATTTGACAGTTTGTAGTAGGTGGATGTGCTGGCGTCTGTACATTAGGAAAAGCCGACGAAAAATATTAACGTTCTAAGTCAAAGTCAAATCATTAATTTCATTTAGACCATCAAAAGGTGCTTTTGAACGTCATAGTTAAGTTAAATTAAATATAAAAATTATTCTTGTAGCCCCTTCCAAAAGAAAGTTTCGTATTTATTTATTACACTTGGGAAAACAAACAGTAGTACATTGAGCATAAGCAGTCTTGTCTTACATTTAAACTTAACAAATTTACTACCCACAACATTTTCCACATATTAGATACTATAATAATGAAATACAAGCTGTTACCAAACGTTAACTGTAACAGGGCTAACTTAAAGAAAAAAATAGATTAAAAGGATTATTATATAAAAAAAAGTCACAAACTAGAAAAAAGGCTAAATTAAAAAAAAAAAAAACAAAATACAAAATTCTTATTATGTGATACAGCAGGCCTAGCCATATTACAAATTCTATTTTTATTCGATTTCTATTATAGAAAGAAAATGGCGTATATGGAAACAGCTGTTTGTCAACTGTCAAAGTGTAATCATTTTCGGCCATATTACAAATTCTACTCGTTAACACATGACAATTGACAAACAGCTGATTCCATATACCTACGCCATTTTCTTTCTATTGTCGCCTTATCGATTACGATATTATAGAAATAGAATTTGTAATACGGCTATGCCTGCAGGATCATGCACTGACCTTACGATGTTCGAATATGTCTGGCACAACCTGTATATTAATATTTACAACTTCTAACTTTCATAGCTTAGTCTTACTGTATAAGTAGATATCTAAGTGATATTTATAGCGAGTGCATCTAGATTACAAACTGTTGCGCAACTTTAATCATAGCTATAAATGCTAAGCGTAGGAGCGTTAGCTAAGCAGTATTAATCTTCCCGTTTTAGTAAGTAATAGAAGAAATTAGATTAACACTTGTTTCTTAAAATTAAGTTAATAAAGAGCATTTTGGAACGGCAAAAACTACATAAGACAGGCCCCCAAAACGTCCGCCCTTTACCACTTCTTAGTGTTTTTGCTGGAAAGAAGAACTAGCGGTGGAGGGTGGGCTTTTTGGGGGACTGTCTTACGTAATAGTGACGTTCAAAAAGTGCTGATCCTTTGCCTAATTTGTAATAATAACTTGATTTTAATTTAGGGCAACAAACCCCGCACACCTGTCTATTATTCTAAATATTCAATAATTATATTTATTTAATACTAACTCCATTTTATGGGATTTAAGACATAAATGGCGCAATGTCAATGACTGTTCAGGCACCTACATCTCTGCCTAATCTTTCGGGGAATACAGGCGTGATGACATGTTTTTATTTATTTATTTATTTGGGATCTCCAACAAACGATATACACAGATACATGACACAAGTAATTGCCGACAAAAGTATTATGTAAGTGTAATCCTTCACTTACAGGAGACCACAGCATGCATAATAAAATTAATAACTAAGGTACCGAAATAATCATAATTAAATTTAAACATATTTGGGAAGAACATTGATAAAACAAAATTAAATAAAATTCAATAAACAATGATGTCACAAAAGCAGGAATAGAAAAATAAAATCAAAATCGAATCAACAAATAATAAATTAGATTAGATTGAACACAAACTTAATAATTAACAATTAGATATTTTAACATAGAACTGTCATACTTATCTGTATATTTATGCTTGCCTTATTAATTAAAACTATTTAGGTTAGGATTGGTAGATCCTTTTATAAGCAAAAACATTATGGAATTGATTAAATAAATTTATTGGGTAGTTTTATTTTTTATCAAATAAAGCTAATCAACACATACCTAAGAATATTTTTTTTTTCTGTAGATATATTCATACAAACACTTTTACGTGTCATTTTTAAACTAGAAGGTGAGGTCGGTATTTCACTATCTGACTAATCTGAGAAGAAACACTGAAAGAAACTCAGAGGTCACAGTCTCTTTTAAAGTCTAGACATAATCTGGATCTGGTGTTTTGAGGAAAGAACCACACACATATGACCACCAGATCAGTTCTTACACGATTTGTCTCAAAAGCTTCAGAGGTATCTTGTTTATGGATGTTCCAGCACCCCTTTAAACATATCTTTACCCTTCTCGATCTCATCATTCGGCAATAGTACCTAACGCAATAAAAGATTATGATTGCAAATATTTGCAAATAGCATCGTAAGTAAATTGATGTGGGAAGTTAGGCGTGAAATGTTTTTATATTCCCTTAGGTTATTTGAGGGGCGCGTGACTAAATAATAACGGACGCACAGATTGATCAAAGGTTAAGCTACGCTGGCCGAGGTCAGCCCACAGATGGGTGACCATTTATTAGATATCAAGGCACCTCCGTAGATCGGAAAGCACGGTAAACAATTGGTCCCGGCTAAAATAACTACGAAGCAAAGGGCTCTTCTCATACCGAGAAGGCTCGAGCATTGATCACCACGCTTGCTCAAGGCGGATTGGCGATTTAAAACTTATATTAAAGAACTATGAGTCTAGGTTTCCTCACGATGTTTTCTTTCACCGACGTCAATGATGTCTAAGATTAACTTATAAAGTACTTACATATGAATTGAAAAAGTCACATTGGTACTTGCCCGGATTTGAACCACAACCTCGTGCATGAGAGGGCCGGGTGTCATTTATAAATCTTTGGACTATCGTTACGGGTAATCAGAAGACTAGGAAATCTGGCAAACATGTAAGCGTTATTGCCAGATTGGTAAGCCAAAGGGGACTGTATGGTTCAGAAATTGGATTGTAGAGGTCCAACCTGAAATAGGTTTGAGCTACACGATGTTTGAAGCATGCATGCCGTCTGTCGGGACAGGTCGGCTCAAAGCTGAATTGATTCTTTCTTCAAAACGCTATTCCAGACTTTGCCCTGCATCGTGAGACTCGCATAGTAAATGAATATAATCTAATGTCTGGACTTTAAAAGAGACCATGACTCCCGAGTTTCTTTCGGCATTTCTTCTCAGGGATCAGTCACTTTGGAAATGCCATTTAGTTTAGTTTAGTTTAAAAAAAATACATGTAAAAGTATCTGAGAAGATCTACTTACAGAAATAAATATAATTTCATTTCATTTCAACAGACAGATGCTCTGCATGGTCTTATCATACTTGTCATTTCATCTCTGAGTTAACTGTAGGGTTGGTCCATATCTCTGTTAATAATCGTTAATCGTTTAACCTTACAATCGTGTCAATTAGAGACACAATAGAACGACAATAACAGCGCGGACAACGGTGTCCTCTTGGGGTATAATGAATTAAAAACCAGAATAAAATAAGAAAAAAAGAAAGAAAGAAAAATATATATTGGACATTAGTCATTAACACACATACACACAATAATTTATGAAAACATACAAAATATACAATACTTAGAAGAAAAAAAATCGTTCGATTCTTAAAATCGATTACAAATCCTTAAAATATAAAACTACACAACTAAACTGCCTCGTTGGTCAAGTGGTAGCAAGCGCTACCACTGAGCATGAGGTCCCGGGTTTGATCCCCGGGTCGGGCAGAGTGTTATTGAGTTTCTCCTTCCGGAATTTCTCAGTAGTAGCCCGGAGTCTAGATTTGTGCCCGATTGATGGCGTAGGGTCGCCCCCTATTACATGGGACTTTAACTTAACTGGTGAAATGTGGGTGTATTACAGGTACACATCTGCCAAACAAAAATATTACTAAACCCAGTTATGTAAACAAAAATAACACTAAACCTAATAACATTACATTACATAATTATGAACTGATTTTCTAGTTAAGGAAACATTACATTTAGTTGCAATTACAGAATTAATTACAATTACAGACATAAGTTGTTGAGACCAATGGCCGTCATTCATGGGGTTACCCTAATCACAGCAAACTCAAAGAGTAAGTAATTTTAAGCGTATTTCTTTGGAATAGTTCCCTTCGAACTTATGGGGCCCATGGGAAATCGGGTACTAAGACGGATCCTGCCCCCATCGGCGTGCCCATCAAAGCTTCTAGTAATTTCGGTTTCAGAAACCAATTTTCTTGTTTATTTTTGTGTAAAGAGATAAACAAGAGATGAGATGGTATTTTTGGAATACAAATGCGAAATCGTACTCAACATAAAACAAGTTTATTAGTTACAAACTAATATTATTTTGGTTTACATTGCATGTCAACGAGTCTCTGTTGAGGCATAGCTTATGACTCTAGTTGATAGCCGATCTTTTCTGACATTATACCTAATACATATAAAAAATCATTTTGCAAATCGGTCCATAAATGACGGAGTAATGAGGTAACAAACCCTAAAAAAAATACATTCCGAACTGAGAACCTACTCCTTATTTTGAAGTCGGTTAAAAAGAAGAAAACTAAAAACGTTATTTACTAAAACAAATAACTAATTTGATTAAAAACACTTAAAGGTGTAAAGCCTGTGGGATTGGTAGTGTTGTTATTACGTGCAATAAAAGGACTGGCCTGTTGGTCTAGTAGTTAGTGACCCTGACTGCTATGCCGGAGGTCGTGGGTTCGATTCCCACCCGGGACAAATGTTTGTGTGATGAGCACGATCATTTGTTCTGTGTCTGGGTGTTATTTATCTGTAATTTATGTATGTATTTACAAATATATAAGTATGTTTATCAGCTGTTTAGTACCCATAACACAAGCTCTTAGCTTAGCTTGGGACTAGATGGCGTTGTGTGAAAAGTTGTGCAATATTTATTATTATTTATTATTATTAAAAATACAAAAAACGATCACAAAACAATACACAACGTACTCGTGTAACTATGATTTGTTGTAAGTAGACTTTGTATTTGTATGACTTTACTTTATTATGATTGGGATTGGAGGTTTTGCATGGTAATTTCAAAATTTATCAAAACTATGTCAAGTTCTAATAAAATCATAATTATCTTTGCAGACCGAAATCACCCACTCTTTTCTTACTTGGCATGTCACGTCCCTTTGCCAAGTGTTTTGAGCTATTAAAACTTAAAAATTATAAATATATTATACTATAATATAAATATTGGAATTGCAGAAAAATGCAATTACGTTTAAATACACAGAAGACAAATATTGTAAAGCCAAAAGGGCTTAAGCTCAGCATAATTTCAGATGAGAAAACAGGGTGCGCTACAAAAACAAAACCAACAAAAAAAAAACTAAATGGGTCATGGTTTTCATATTACAACAATTTTTTTTTCAGGAAATAACTTGAATCTTGAGACAGTTTATTAATGTTATGATGGTATTATATAAAGATTTATGTTTTGATTTTATTTAGTTAACGTTAGGTTAAGGTAAAGGTTTTTTCATTTGTTAATAATGCACAAAGACAGATTTGGATTATGCCAGAAATAAATATGAACGTCACCATAAGCAGCCTATTGAAATTAGGTTTTACAATAATTATTATAAAAACATCATTCCTGGATCCAGGAATGGACGATCATTCCATTATGTTTTTTTTATTTTTTCATTAACTGCAGTAAAAGAATAAAACTTTAGCAGATTTCTGTCATAGATATTACTTTTATAGCATAGCTATTATCGAAACACTTGAGATCAACACGACATTTCCATAGAGCCCATCGAATCAACATTATAGCAAATGATATCAGCGTTTCTTTGAATAAATACTTAAGCCATCCAGCATTTTGGGGATCCGTAAATGTAGACGGTAATCCGCCGGTAGTACTAGTTTCTTTGTTGTGGCCAATAATTTGATTGTCCACTCGTGCATTATGCGAAAAAAAACATGAGTTCTATCAAACCTTACAAGGTTGTTATTAAATGAACACATGAACGTACATATTTTTATTTTTATATAAGTATGTATAAATCTGATTTTTTACATTTTTTAAAAATAAAAATATAAATGGAAGCCGACGAAAACTTACAACGCCGGGGAGTCTAAAATTATTTACTTAACTCAGGCCATTGGTTTGGGCGCCGTTGTCCTTTGCAGCGTGTAAAAAGAGTAAATTGGGCCTAAAACGCTTCCTTGGGGAACACCATATTTATTATACCTATACTCCGATGAGTAGGGTACCGTATCTTTATTTTTGTTAACTTTATTGATAGTGACACGTAATGGCCTGTTATTTACATATATGACGAACCCTGAAGAGCAAGGTCCTCTAATCCCAAAGGACCCTAACTTACCCATCAATATTTTGTGTAACACTAGATCGAAGGCTTTCAATAAGTCAAAATAAAGACCAGTAGACAGATGAATAGACATTGTTAATATTTCAAAGTATTGATTTCATCGGAGAGAAAATTGATAATGACGTAGATTCCTTTGTTCAGAATCCAAACTGTTTGTAACTTAAGGTAGTAATCAATCAGTATTTTACGTATTTTAAACAATACTTAATTACTGGTAAATGTTTACCACAAGTGCTGCTGAGAAGCATGTTTCGGAACAGATGTCCTGGTGGTGTTATTGGAATTTTCATCTAGATTATCTCAGTGCTAGCCTAGATTCTGAAATCATCACCAGATAATATTATCTTAGAAGACCTCTTATTACATGATACTTAAATATAAGTGGCAAAATGTAGGTGTACTGTAACGACACCGCAGCTTAACCCTCTTTAACTTGACTTGATTTAAACCAGCTACCTCCTGCATGATAAGCTAGGCCGTAACCAATTTTAATATGACCGCCTTCTGTATCAAATAATATTAAATAAAAAAATATTCCACAGCTTTGTAATGTTGTGGAATATTTTTATTGAATTTTTTTTCAACGCTTCTAGTCCCAAGCTAAGTAAAGCTCAGAGACTTTTGTATTTAAAAAAAATATAAGCGTAGAGCTTTTCGTAGGCCCCGGCGTAGCCCGTAGCAACTACTAAGACTTCAAAATAAATGACTAATGACTTGGTACAGGTTTCTTCATAAATGCATATCTAGCCGGTCAATTATGTAAAATCACTTAGCAATAAGTAAAGTACGGAATGGCAGTTCACTTCGACTTCACATCACCTACATTTTCACAAGATGTTTTTTCCAGCATAGCACTACAGTATAAAATATATATATGCATAGGTATGCATAGGATAAGTAACCTGATTCCAACTTACGTAATTATCTACGAACTGGCTTTAAAACCCAATTTGTTTTACTTTGTTTTGAAAGGGCTTAAGGATCATCAATCATTGACGGCACTTAGTAACAGTTTTTCTGTGACAACCCTATTTACATTTGAACCACAATGTTAATACCTACATATTTAAATTAACCTCTACGGAACCTCACTACAATCTCGAGTATCAATACACACCACAATATGCTCCGCTCAAAGTCTCGGTATAAGGCAGATAACATCAGCCAATAGCAAGCGACGCGTGGGTCGGGTCGGCGATGACGTCACACTCAATGACGTCACGAGCTTGCACTGACACAGCTATATTTTGTGGGGGCTCTTAGAAAAGTCTTCATTTGTTAATTGAATTATTTTAAGTTAATGAAATCTGAGTATGCAAACGCCATACGTTTAGATTACTATAGGGTATCGTATTAACCAGTAAGTGGGTTGTGGAGGTCGGATGGGCAGTCGCTTCATGAAAAATACTAGTATTTTATCTGGTTAGACTTGTAGTCGTTCGCAATATTGTTCCACCATAAAGACAAAAGAAAAATATGTAAAAGTCAAATTAATAAATAAATATAAAATGAATATTCCACAACTTTCACACAACGCCATCTAGTCCCAAGCTAAGCAGAGCTTGTGTTATGGGCACTAAACAGCTGATAAACATACTTATATATTTCTGAATACATACATAAATATTATAGATAAATATAACACCCAGACATAGGACAAATGATCATGCTCATCACAAAAACATTTGTCCTGGGTGGGAATCAAACCCACTACCTTCGTCATAGCAGTCACCGTCATTAACTTATTAGTTAGTGGTCTAGTGACCAACAGGCCAGTCAAAATTGAAAACAAAACTAATAAAAGAAATTAATTCAAAAATAATTTTACCAAATTATATTTCTGCTAAGTACCAACACCAAATTAAAATAAATGGAAACACTTTAATAGTTATTTATTTATTCTTCAGACAACAAAAGGTCCACACTTGACAAATAAAAACAATTATATAATTATTAACTTAGTGTTAAACTAGTGACACATCTAATATATCGTGTCGGGAGCATTTTATAAAATTAAAGATCTTGACTGTACCTAGTTTGTATGTAATGGTTTTATTAATGAACTTGGTCAAAAATATTGACAAAGTTGAAACACAAGAGGCAAAAATTAAAAGGGAGAAAACTAGAAGACTTTATTTATCGACTTATTTAACCCCTAAGGAAATGTGGTAGTAAAACGAATGATTCTTGGGTAGATGGTGAAGTTAAAGAGGTTGTGAGAAAGAAGAAAGAGGCCTGGCTTAACGTGCTAGCCTGTAAGGCCCAAAATAGAGTGAATCTGGCAACAAATGTAAATAGAATAGATGATTTAGAGAGAGTGAAGAAAAGTTACACCGAAATGAAAGCGAGAGTGAAAGAAGTGGTAAAAAAGAAGAAGGATGAAAAAGATGAAGAGTATAACAGGAAGTTCTCGGATAACTTCAGGGCCAATGTTAAGATGTTTTGGAAACAGGTAAGATTGGCTCGTGGAGTGACAAAGACTTCGAGTATGAATGTTATAAGAGCAGAGGATGGTTGTTTGATAAGCGAAGAATGTGATGTCTTGGAACGCTGGAAAGGATATTTTGAAAGTTTATTTAGTTTTCAGGATAGTGTGCAAGGAGTGGGTAACTGGGCAGAGGAGAGTGGTGAAAACCCAAACCCGGATGTAGATGAAGAGAATGAAATAGGAATGGATGAGATCGTAAGATCATTAAGAGAAATGAAAGTTGGAAAAGCTGCAGGGTATGATAGATTGTCCGCTGAAATGCTGAAGGGCGGTGACGGGGTAGTAGCAAGCCTGTTGTGCCGGATCTTTAATATGTGTTGGAGATATGGTCGAGTCCCAGATGACTGGTGCAAGGCTGTAATCGTACCACTGTATAAAGGAAAAGGCTCACAGCAGGAGTGTAAAAACTACCGCGGCATTAGCCTTTTAAGCGTAGTTGGTAAACTGTATGCAAAGGTTTTGATTAAAAGAGTGATCAGACTGACAGACGAGAAATTATGGGACGTGCAGGCAGGGTTCAGAGAGGGAATGGGATGTATGGATCAGATCTTCTCCTTGAGGTGCATAGCCGAAAAATATCTGGCTAAGCACAAGAAAGTTTACTGTGCTTTCGTTGACTTGGAGAAGGCCTATGATAGTGTGTGGAGGGATGAGCTGTGGTCGACACTATCCATGTATGGTGTGGACTGGTGCTTGGTACGGGCACTGAAATCTTTATATAGGGATTCCAGTGCCTGTGTCAGGATAAACGGGGCATACACAGACTGGTTTAACATCTCTAGGGGAGTTAGACAGGGCTGTGTAGCGTTACCTTGGCTGTTCAACTTATACATGGATAGTTGTCTGACAGATTTAAAAGAGAGTGAGTGTGGATTGAGGATGAATGAGTTGCCTGTCAAATGCCTCCTCTACGCAGACGATCAAGTTCTTCTTGCATCGTCAGCGGAACAGTTGCAAGACATGGTGACCAAGATGAATGAAGCATATAAGATGAAAGGGATGAACATCAATGTGAATAAGACGAAAGTCATGGTGTTTGAAAGAGACGAAAACGTGTCGTTGTGCAATGTGAAAATAAACGATATGAGTGTAGAACAAGTGAATGACTTTGTATATCTGGGAAGTCTGTTTACAAGGGATGGAAAGATTGAGGCGGATGTGGAAAGGAGAGTGAATGCAGGAAATAAAGTGAATGGCGCTATACATGGCGTTGTGACCAGCCAGTCTATGTCCGAAAAGGCACGACTGGCTGTTCACAATGGTGTGCTGGTGCCTACACTAACGTATGGAAGTGAATGTTGGGTGTGGCAAAAGAGACATGAAAGTAGAATAAATGTTGTAGAAATGCGTTCCTTGCGAAGTATGTGTGGTGTAACAATTAATGACAGATTGAGGAATGATGATATAAAGCAACGTTGTGGTTTAAAAGAAGATGTAGTAACAAAAATTGAAAAGAGTATGCTTAGATGGTTTGGTCACGTTGAAAGGATGAATGAAAGGCGACTAACGAAAGGTATTTACAAGGCAGATGTAAGTGGGAACGCCGGGAGGGGACGCCCAAGAAGGACATACATAGACCTTATTGGTGATGTTCTTCAGAAAGGTCAGGTGCGTAGTACTCGCAACCGGCGTGTGTGTATGACAACATGTATGAATGTAAACGAAGCAAAAGAAGTATGTAAGAATCGTAGCATATGGCGCTCTGTAGTTTCTGCCTACCCCCATGGGAAAAAGGCGTGAGTTTATGTATGTATGTATGTATGTATGTATGTTATTTAACCCCCCCGCCTCAAGGTAGGCAGTCATTGTTCTCAATTTAACGCCATAAAATTGTACAACAAATTGCCTAATTCTTTAAAACATGATTTATACAGCACAGCTTTCAAAGCCAGTCTTAAAACCTTTCTTTTAAAAAAATGTTTATACTCAGTTGGTGAACTCTAAAATTATGTAAGCAGGTTCGCAATTTAATATAATAATTATTGACATATTTAAAACAAATATAAAAGGATTCACTGATTATTAATGTTAAATTGATATTTTTTTGACATTGCTTATTTTTATTTATTTTTGGAATTTTCATTGCATCTAGTTTTAAGTATAATTGTAAATGTTATTATTATCAATATGTTCGACACAATACTGATTGTTCTGAATAAAGATAACTACTACTACTACTACTACTACTATAACACACACAACAAAAAATCATTATTTTAGCATTCCAGCTGAGATACTGGAGCAATGATTTAAGACATAGGAGTCCAGTCTTTCAGCAATCATGCTCAGAATGCTATTGGAACTGGTTCGCACCTTGCGCACTAATGTCGTATATATTTTACGTATGAATGTATATAAGCAATCAATTCGTAGTTCCGCAAACATCCCTGATGCACTACAGAAGCGAGGCAGCCTCATCAACACCCTAAAAGCATTTTTATACTGCACTCGAAGGGCACTGAACGAATTTTGCGTAAAATCAAAGAAACATAGGTGATTTATGAAACTTAGACCCGATTTTACAACAGTCAGATAACTTTTATTTAATTAATCAAAATGGCGGTCTGACAATTTTCGTCTCAAAAATATGGCACACCGCAATTTTTTACCATTTATACATACGTAATAACTACTACTTCTTTTTATTTAGCGAGTCTCTAATGTGATCTTATGTGTTCGACAGAAATAAAATGACAACATGTATATACATATAACCTAACCTAACTTACCATACCTATCCTATAGCTAACCTAACTACCTAACCTAACTACCTCACTGAAATGTATTGATTTAAAAAATACTAAATTCATAATTTTAAACAGAACTACTGCGCTGCATGCCTCTATGTAACATACCTACAATTTATTTAGTTTTCCTGGTTATTTATAAATGTATTTACAATACTTAACTTTATACACTAGAAATGAAAATAAAATCTAAAAACTAAAATAATCTAAAATATGGCGTCAGCGTCAAAAAACTCATCCGCATCGCTGTCCACTGGAAGTGTACCCAAAAGACTGGCAGCATTGCCACGTTGTATGGCAATGCTTATCCTTTGACCAAGGTAAAAACCAGCCCTTGGGTCACGCGAAGTGTCAATTAAGCGTCTAAGATTTTTGTACAAGATTTTCAACAATTTATTTCCCGGTCTACTTGTCCTAGTCCAAACCAACCAACCAAGTAATATCTTTTTACAAAGAATTATTGAAGTTTGTTTCTGTTGTCATTATTAATTACGTAAATTGATTTAAGACTTGTTAAGCTACATAAAAGAAGTAAAGTCAGTTCTAAGTTTAGTAACAAAATAAATTTCAGAACGTACGCAACATTGACAACCTAAAATAATTATGTTGATTCCTTGTCATGATGACATTATTTAGCGTTTCGTATTTTTTAAAATCTAAATACGCAATAATCCCAATATTATACACATATGTGATCGATTCAAAATTCTAAGAGAAGAGTATACCGTACCGATGACGGGACGAACATCAAATGTTTGACAGGTAGGAATCGTTTTTAAAGGAAAGCGAAATTGTTGTTTTTACTATTATTCCAAGCATTTTTTTACATTTACTCACCCTTTACAGCTAAATCGGCCCAGCCATTCTTGAGTTTTAGCCGGACTGACGAACAGCAATTGATTTTTATGTATATAGAAAATAGATGTTTAGTTAATTGTATTCTAACTTAAGAAAATTAAAGACATTCAATACCTATAGACCGGACTTCCACGATCAAAATTTTCGTCCGGAAGTTGTGTCCTGCTTGGACACAAGTCTGTGAGTTTTTTTAGTACGCTCCGCTGCCGCTCCAATATTCATATATTATTCTAGATGGCGTCACTGAGACATGGGATCAAAGTTTTTCATTTCCATTTCCTTGACATGCCCGATCTATAGTATTTTAAATCTCTTCGAAGAAAATAAACTAAACAACTTTCATACAAATATAAACTCACTCGCCTTTTTCCCATGGGGGTAGGCAGAAACTACAGACATGCGCCACACGCTACGATTCTTACACACTTTTGCGGCGTTTACGTTCATACGTCATGTTGTCATACACACACGCTGGTTTCTTTCACATACATACATTCATACATATATAAACTCATGCCTTTTTCCCATGGGGGTAGGCAGAAACTACAGAGCACCGTAAGCTACGATTGTTACATACTTCTTTTACTTCGTTTACAATCATACATGTTGTCATACACACACGCCGGTTGCGAGTACTACGCAATCATGTGGTTTCCTTCACTATGTTTATATTTTTAGAAAGTAGAAAAAAACAACCAAAAGTCTGTTCAAAGGTGTTCCATTAAAAAAATCAATAGCGTAGGATCTAGCAGTATCCAGTTTTTGCGTATCCGCCCCTCAATGTCATATCGTTAAAAGAGCCAATAGTACGGTCGGATGTAGGCATCCTCCTACGCAACCATAAATGCTGACCTATAGACAACCAGTTTATCTTGGTACTTGATATCTACAATGTTTGCAGAAGCTTTTTAATAATAACACCAGTCAGTGTTTTCCATTTTTAGCAATGACGTCATTGTAAAGGAACAAAAAGACCTGGGATGGGCAGACTTTTTGGGGAAGTTTCTTATGTATTTTGACGTTAGAAAAGTGCTTCTCAGCCTAATAAATAAATTCATTTTGATTTTTTGATGGATGGATTGATTGTATGAGAGAATATTTTTATATGATAGGAAGCAAACGAGGTAACAAGAGAGGTTTAAAGTTCGGATGGGTGACTATTCAATACATATCAAGACTGGGACGAGGTGTTTGACCCATGGACTGATTCTTTTTTTAGAAGATTGGAGGGGTCATTGACAAGGTTTAACTCAAAGATTCTATGTACCTAAATCTCACGGTAATTAATGTATTAATTTAAGTATGGATAAATGATATCTATTAATAAGCTATAAACACTTTTACTCGTCAAACAAAAAAAATAATATAAGTGAGGCCGGAGTTTCATTATCTGACTACTCTGAGAAGGAACGCCAAAAGAAACTCAGAGATAATCACTTCACAGATTGTTATTTTTATTTTTTTATATATAATGGGTCTACTCTTGACCTCAATCTTGTCCTGCGGTCAGAGGTGAGGTCAACGATGGTACGAGCTTAACCAAAAAAAGCCTATTAACTCGAGACTTAAACAGATTGGGGTCATATGAACTCGGGAACACCGATGCAGGCAGGGAATTCCACTCCTTGGCTGTGCGAATGTGTAGAACATCTACAAGGAATGGGTGATAACCTGCAGTACGTCTGGATTCCCGATGGAAGAAAGGAGATGGTGGAATGAGCTCGTGGAATGAGTTGTACTTTGACTTTCTTTCTTCTTCTTTCTTTCTTTGGCAGAGGTAGCAATATTTCATGTTAGCTACAACTCTACCTGCCCGTTCATTAAATACACTGCTGAGGTGATAAGTTATACCTATGTTGTTGTGAGAATCTTCGTTCCACAAATAGGTAATCGTCTTTTACGATGTTCTTCTCACCGTTCATTCACTCTTCTGTTTTCGACCAGGCGGTTTTCCTTTGGATGGCAACCAGTTTGTTCACATTTAAAGTAAAGGCACGCGAGCACATTCACAAGGTGTTGGCAAATTTATCCCTAAGTTGAGTTAGCAGATTAGTTTCTCTCTCTCTCCATTAATATACCCTTTTTTTCTCTTGACCTAGTTATCTCTGGATTTTATATTATATGTATGTATATATGTATTTATTCTAAATAATAATTTATGTATCTTTCAAGTTTTTGTTACCTTCTTGCGCCTACCATGTTCTGTCTCTGCATCACCTTAAGGTAGACTGGTAGAAAATGCCTAAGGCATTAAGTCCGCTTTTGTACAGGTAATTTTACTAGTGCATAAAGTTTTAATAAATAAATAAATTAATAAACAGTACCACTATAATGTACACTGCTTAAGTGCCTCCTTGGTCTTGGATTTAGAACCACTAATATTGAGCACAAGGTACTGGATTCCCGGGTCCAGCAAATTTTGACTAGATTCTTCCATATATGTAAAAGTTATTAGTAACATTTTAGAGTTTGGATTCGTGCCCGGTTGATGGCAATAGGTTCGCCCCTATTACGATGACCTTAACTAGCGGAATGTAGGTGTACTGTTTGTACATCTTTGCACTTTGCAGGCGTGAAGTTATGTCTTGAAGTAATATAATATCTAGACAAAAGCCTATTACGAACGGCATCCCACGCTTATGTGACCACAGTTACATAGTTTCAAATAGATACCGACATTCTAAACACCGACTACCCACGATTTGTAGAAGTTTACCAACTCACCATCACTTGACACGAAATACGTAACGAAAGTTTTATTGTATTTTGTATTTATTTATTTATTATTTATTTAATACTTCAAGCACACTGCAAAAAGGCAACAAAGGCGGACTAAATGCCATAGGCATTTTCTACCAGTCAACCTTCAGGTGATGCAGAGAAAAGCAGTGGTAGGTTCCATGTAAAATGAAAAAAAATGAAAATAAAGCAAGCAATACTAATATATGATTAGTATAACTACATAAAATATGTACACTATAATTATAATATACATAATTATAATACACAAATATGTTCAGTATAATTACATAAATATGTAAACTATAGATATCTATATATATAAAAGAAAGTCGTGTTTTTCTTTTGTCTTTATATGTAATTTATTTATTTATTATTTACCCTCGCATCAGAACGCCGTACAGCAATTACACTAATGGAACTAAATTCATAAAAAAATATAAGTAATAGGTATCATCTGCTTCTTAAGATCATTCTATTATCCTGTGTCAAGGAACGGGCGGTGGCTACTGTAGATATTCATATTAATATTCATTTATTTGCGTTCCACAAGGTAAACAAGATGTTAACAGAGGTCTTAGAGCTAAGAACCGTTGTAGACCAGGGTCTACAACGGTTCTTAGCTCTAAGACCTCAAAGGGCTGTAGATCAGACATGCATCGTGGCTCTCTGCATTATACATGTTATGAAACATATTGTTTCAAATGGAACCAACTCGAGGTCCCAGCTGATGTCGGACCCGCGGTATGCCAACGATTTCAGGATCTCCACGACGTCAAGACGTGGCAGGAGGCTGTGGCGTTGATCTATCCCGTTAAAAGGCTCGCCTCACCAGCCATTATACTCTTATACAATTTCTTCGTGACATAGCAATAGCACATTCAGCTACAACGGAACTAAATAAAGAGTAAATGTTGCCGCCACAATCTCACTGTCTGTAAAACTTATCACTGCGCGAACGATGAATGCCATTAATTGATTAGTGTATTGTCGTTTTCAGATATTTTATTGATAATTTCATAAATTGAAAAATCCGAGTAAAATATTATGACTTATTGATACATGACAGATCAATGAATGAATGGTCCCATCCAAGCTTAACCCACGAGCGCCACGAGAGGTTGTTATTTTTTAGGCAACAAAGGCGGACTAAATGCCATAGGCATTTTCTACCAGTCAACTTCAGGTGATGCAGAGAAAAGCAGTGGTAGGTGCAATTTAAAATGAAAAAAAAAAGAAAATAAAGCAAGCAATACTAATATATGTTTAGTATCAATACATAAATATGTAAACTATAGATATAATATTGAAAGATTTAATTTTTAATTTATAATATTGAGAGATTGACTTATTGATAGATGACATGCATGTGATCAATGAATAAATGTTACCATCCAAGCTTAACCCACGAGCGCCACGAGATTTTGTTATTTTTAGCCACAAGCCCCTGACGGATGAGGCAAGTCTATACCCATAATATCTTATGGTCAAAGTTACATTTATCATTCACCATCAAAGACGATTAAATTCTCAAAGTTGCCCGTCCGAGTTTACCGGTAGCCATGTTACTTGAAAGTATTCGCAATATTCTGTTTACGACTAATCGCAATTCAAACGAATTCACAAGGAGAAATTATCTTTTCCGAGATACCTATCTGCAATTTCTCTTAAAGAAGAAAAACAAAAGTTTATTTCATGGTTTTCCTTTCATTTAATTTGTCAGATTTGTTAGGGGTTTGTTGTTTTTCGGATTTTAGTGAGTTCGATTCCCGAGTGTGGCAAGCGAATTGTTGAAAATATTTCTTCTTTATAAAATACTAGCAGTCGTCCCGCGGTTTTACCCGCGTAGTTCCCGTTTCCGTGAGAATACAGGGTTTAAAAGTGGCCTATGTCATCCGAGGATAGTGTAGCTTCACAACGGTGAAAGAATTTTTCAAATCGGTTCAGTAGTTTCGGAGCCTATTCAATGCAAACAAACAATCAAACATTTCCTCTTTATATATTAGTATAGATTTTTTTTTGTAATAAAATGATTGTCTCCCCAGTATTTAGAGTACTTTCCTTCTAGGTGAGGTTTAAAAACGCCATGCCTGTAAGTATAATGGGTCTTCGTTCAGATTTCTTTACGACGAGACGTAAGTGATGCCTAAGATTAACTAAAAAAATATCTACGAAAAGTAAATATCAGTAAGTGTGTGTGTATTAGCGCGCACATTTACATAAATAACGTTGGCAATCTCATTTTAGCGACAATACCTATAATGTCAAAAAGTTCACAAAAATTTAGGAAAATTAGACGTTATTACAATCTAGCCTATATGACTAATGAGCAATTTGGATATAACAATTTTTATACGTGATAATTATTTTAAACTTGTGTTGATTATACTGAAGAATAATATTATAATCAAAATGCGAATGTTTTTAAAAAAACCTAAGATGGTCCTCTGAACTCAGCGTGTACTTATCTACCATTATCAGTATTTTACATGAGCAACTGCCTTTCTGATTTCTACAACCTAGTCAAATACTGGGTAACACGGAAGCTCCTAGATAAGTCTGGTTTCCTAGACTTTCGGTCTTCAAATATTTACTTCTGACAGCTAAGACCAACGGCTGAACGTGCTTTACGACGCACATAGGGGTCTCTGTACTAGATGAGCGTAAACTCCGCGTGTTTATATTTTGTTATGTAGAAAAGTGATGGAATATATTATATAAAAGGCTCAGCGTTGGCCCTTAATCCATTTATGCGCAAAAATGCAAATATAAAACAGTGCGCGTTTATTCATAATTCACTTAAGATAAATTCCAACGAAAATATTATGAAAAAAAATATATACACAGGGTGAAGGGGACATCGACGCACAACCTTATTAATTCTATACAGTTATACCATAAATTCTGTATTTTTTATGTTGTTTTTGATTTTAACAGTAAACTATCTTGTGAAAATGATTACGTTTATCTTACCAAATGAGGTTCTTAAATAAAGAGAAAAGAATTTACTTCTTTCGTTAAAAAAAAACTCGTAGACATACATAGAAGACATGATTTTTTCCGGTTAAAAGTAAAAAATCATCATAATAAACGAAGTAATTATTTCACTATCTTGCCAAAGTGAATCATTCACTAGAAATAAGTAGTAAGTAATAAAGAACTTGCAAAACAAACTACTTATTTACAATAAAGAAAAGCTGACGAAATTCAACAGTGAGGGTTCCTAAACCATATTCTGAACCCATCTCAACCAGATGACGTCAGAATATGCCATCAAACTTCTTAGAGAAAGAAAAAAGAAGGCAAAAAAATATTTGCTATAGAAGACATGCATACGCTACCGTTATGCATCGACGCCTCTTCCACCCTTTATACGCACACGCATGAAAATGATTTCCTATGTTGAAAAACAAAGGCAAATTGGTTTACCTGAGTATCCATTATTTTTTGTGTAAACTTATTAGGCAAATGTACGAGACGACTCTGTAAAGGCTTCGGCTGGGATTCAAATAAAATGTATTATTTTAAAATGCTTGATGGGTCTCGGGTTTTAGGGTTTTTTCGGCAAAAAGGTATCAGCAATTTTATTCAGGATGACGCAAAACGAGGGACATATTGAACGGGATAATTAATCAATAGGCATACGACTTTATTTTCAAATGAGTCGGTCTACACAATTTGAAATGCGTGCTTAGTGGAGAGGTCCACTAAAATCTGTTTCCTCAAGGGTTCTATAAGTAGTAAAACAGTGGCTGGGTAACACGGTACCCATAACTAGTGTTGGGTAACACGTAACCCTGAGTAGATAACACGGTAGTTTTAAAATAACAGAGGGTCATGACCCTCTGTTGCCCAGTGATACACAGCCACTGGTTATGGGTACCATGTTACCTGCTTAGTAACGATTGTGATGGTCAGAGCCGAGGACTGGAAGCCAACCCCAACATAGTTGGGGAAAGAAGGAATGAAAGAAAAAAACATTTATTGGCAACAAGTTAAAACACGTACCGCAAAAAAAATGTTGAACTAATTTATTTTTTTAAATACATAGCATGTTTCACCGCCGCACTAAAAGTTTCAAGGTAAAGGCAAATGACGCTGATTGAGTGTTATTTTTAATCAATTTATTAGTGAAATGTTTTTTTACAAAACACCGTCCACCTATAGAAGTTGGGTGCGTAACCAGTTTAGGTGCAGCACAGACGACTGGCTATTCCATACGCACTTTTTAGTCCGCTAATAATCTAAGAAACGACCTTCATTTAACCCAAAATTGACTTTCAAAAGAACCTTATAATGGTCTAATTAAAATAAATTATTTGTGTCGTATGCGTTACTGCTTATAATTGAATAGGTTGTATTTTGACAGGCTAAAAAGTGCACAAATAGTCTAGCGTTTGCAATGCACCTAAACCACACAGATCGAACTCACGTGCCTTATTGCCTCTTTAAAGAAATTTTATATTACTATATCCACTACAATCCTTGTTCTACAAATGCAAAAGTTAATAATATCACAATATAAACTTTATGTGATCACAAGTGAAGCAACTTTAAGTTAAGGGCCGGATCCGGTTGAAACGGGAAACGTTTGCCTGGTGCAAAAGCTTCAAAATTGCTCATTTTGTCTATTTCTTGGTGGCAGTATCAAATAAAGATGATGTTACAAAATGGTATTTAACCAGAACCTAATAAATAGTAAGCTCTATCTTCTATTTATACATAGACAAAGTAATTCTGCCGTTTACGTCATTACGCATAGCTATCTTTTAAACTACGTAAATAAAAGACGATTTATTGCGGTTTTCAATAGCGGGGAGTTTGTTCCGCCACATCTTCTTCCCAGCAAAAACACTAGGAAGTGGCGAAGGGTGGGGCGTTTTTGGGGGACTGTCTTATGTAATTTTTGACGTTCAAAAAGTGCTGATTCTCAGATTCTCAGACTAGTTTGTTTTGAATAAAAGACAGCTGAGTGATTTAAGAGAAAGGTTCATATTATTATCTACGTTACACCAAAGCATAGGTAGGCATTTGCTTATTTACACCTATATAAGTTTTACATGGTTTCATATCTTCGATAAGTATAACTTTTGAACATGCTTTAAATAGTTTTTAACTTCACTAGTCCTTAAAGCCGCAAGTTTTTTTTCTCGTTTTATTTATGTGTGTAATGTTAGTAAAGTTGTTTTTAGTCACGATACATCGTCTTTAAATTACAACCATTTTAAACAGAACAGAACAGTTAAATACTTGATAGTATTTAGGAGAGGTTGACCTGAACGTACACTAGCGAAATCGTAAATAAAACCACTGTGTACTGATCTGACTTGATAGCTCACATTTATTAAAAAAAACTCTTTGCTTATATACTATTTGCGGTAACGTAACCATAGTGACTTCTAAATCGACGCCAACGCCATCTATCGAGCGCGCCGGAACTAGTTACCAATAAATAAGTCGTGAACATACCGCCCACCAAGGACCTTCCTGACGGAATGTCCTTCTAAAGTGAACTAAAGCAGCACATTGCTAAAACAAGTTGAACTAAACATTTGAACTATTTGACAAAATAATTTTATCTGAACTCTAAAGATTGCTTTCTGTTCTTATAACATATAACACTTCATTCGTAATGACTAACAACAATATTATTAAATTAACAACAATGTTACAATAACTTAAACCTAAACATTCTAGGTTGTAAAAAAAGACTTACTGTAAACAATGTAAAAAGCATAAAATATGCGTACTAGTTGATCTTTTGCATGAAATATAATCTAAAATTAAAACGTAAAACCGTTTGTATAAATTGATTCTAACAAGATATATCTAAGTGTAAAATAGTTGTAAAATCAAGGTAAAATTAAGTATGTAAACTGTAAAAACAATAAATCTTAATCAACTACGGGTAAAATACATATTTTAGAAGTTGGTCTTTTAATCGTTGATGATTTGGTGCGTAACGTGACGACACGGGTGATGTTGTCATCCCCAGGATGTTTTTGTAGTATCCTACCCATCAACCAGCGACTTGGCGGCAAGTCGTCTTCTTTGACTAGCACAATGTCTCCAATTTTTGGCTCAGCAACTTGGGAAGACCATTTGTAACGTCTCGTCAAAGTCACGAGATATTCGTGAGACCAACGTCTCCAAAACGACTGAAGCATTCGTTGAATGAATTGCCATCGTGATAAATAATTTATATTTGAATTTTCGTACTTGTGATCTGGTACATTAACTAAGGGCTCTCCAACAAGAAAATGTCCAGGTGTCAATGGCAACGGTTCACCAGGATCATCACTATTAATTGTGCACATAGGACGCGAGTTTAAACACGCTTCAACCTGACTGAGGAGTGTCGAAAGTTCTTCAAATGTGAGAGTCGCTTCACCGATCACTCGTTTCAAATGGAACTTTGTGGACTTCACTCCGGCCTCCCAAAGTCCGCCAAAGTTGGGACTGTGAGGAGGAATGAAGTGCCACTCTGTACCATTTGCTTCGAGGTGTTCGGCTAGTGACGATTGGATAGTTGTCAACTGCTGCAACTCCCTGGATGCACCTACAAACGTGGTGCCATTGTCACTCCACAATTTGGCACAATGACCTCGTCTCGAAACAAAACGTCGAAACGCTGCTAAAAAGGTTTGAGTGCTCATGTCACTCACTGCTTCTAAATGCAGTGCCCGAGTCACCATGCATACAAACAGGCATATATAGCCTTTGTATGCACGGTGGCCACGTCCTTTGGTTGTCCTCACATTTATCGGACCAGCATAGTCAACCCCGCTATGCAAAAATGGTCGAGCTGGAGTGCACCGAACAGCTGGTAGTGAACCCATGAATTGGTTTTTAGTACTAGCTCTTTGCCTGGCACATGTCACACACTTGTTGACATGATGTTTGACCACATTTCTAACCCCAATGATCCAGTATGCTGTCCTCAAATAACTCATCATGACCTGAGGACCCCCATGAAGTGTTCTATGGTGTGCGTCAGCTACGATTAGCCGAGTGAGATGACTGGAGTGAGGCAAGACTATCGGATGCTTCATTTGTTCGCTTAGCTCTGATTTCTCCAGTCTACCTCTGACTCTTATAATGTCCTTATCATCGAGGTAGGGGCAGAGTGACTTTAATGGACTTGTTTTAGACTGTAAGTAACCTTTGTCCTTTAGTTCTTTATATTCTGTTGTAAATAGTTCTTCCTGAGTTTTCTTAACACAACATTCGAGTGCAGCATTTAATTCAATTTTTTGTAAATATGTCTTCCTGAATATTTTGTTCTCCTTTATAAATCTTCGGCAGTATGCAACAATCCTAACCAATCTTCCTAAATCAGAAAATTTATCAAAAAAGGAACAGTTTGGAATGATCGCTACATGTGCCTTTGCTGACTCTTCTAGATCCGTACTTAAATAATTATTTGGCCTATTGTAAATTACGTTTTGTAATTTAAGAAATGATGGTCCAGAAAACCATAAATCGTGTTCTAGCAGTGAACTAGGAAATATCCCTCTAGAGGCGCAGTCTGCTGGATTATTTTTAGTGGGAACGTGAAACCATTGCGACGCTTTCATCGAGGTCAATATCTCAGACGTTCTGTTAGCCACAAACGTTTTCCATTTACTTGGGTGGCTATTTATCCAGGCCAACACCACAGTGGAATCCGTCCACGCTTTGACCTTGTCTTGGGAGATACTCAAGACTTCAGCTGTTTGAGACAGCAACTGAGACAGCAAGACTGCTCCGCAGAGCTCTAACCGAGGAATACTTATCTGTTTTACTGGCGCAACCCTGGTCTTAGCAACCAACAGCGACACTTGAACATTACCATCTGCCTGTACAATCCGCAAGTAAATCGCAGCTGAGTAAGCTGTTTTGGAGGCGTCACTAAAACCGTGAAGTTCCAGATAGTCGTTCGACTTGGTGCCAAGCCAACGAGGAATCCGAACCTTGGTGAGTAGTAACAATTCCTCACGATATGATCTCCATTCATGAATTAAGTTGTTGTCGGTTAGCTCTTCATCCCAACCAACACCTGCAAGCCACAATTTCTGGATAAACACTTTCGCTACCACAACACTGGGGGCTAACCAGCCTAACGGATCAAAAAGTCGTGCTATCACAGAAATTATGCATCTTTTAGTTACAGGTGCGGTGCTTGGCGGCGGGAGAGTCACCGTGTACTGGAATGTGTCTGCGTTGCGGTTCCAGGTAAGTCCTAGAATTTTAATGGTACTGGCTAATTTTATTTCTACTTCCTTTTCTTTGTGTTCTATTTTGTTTGTTTTTTTGTACTCTATTGTTTGATTTACGTCCTGTATTATTTTGTGCTTATTTGTGTTGTCCTTGTTCTCGTTGTCCTTTTCCATGTTGTCCTTTTCCATGTTGTCCTTTTTCATTTTGTCCTTTGTCCTAATTTGATCTATTTGTTCTTTTAATGTTTTACCTTCCATCTCCTGTATCCTGTCTACTATTTCTTGGTGATTACTGTTCCATTTTTGAAGCGTGAATCCACCCTTTATTAATAATGCAGTCATTTGCCTGTAGATTTCCAGACCCGCTTCCACGCTATTACAACCGGTCATCAAGTCATCCATATAGAAGCAGTTTAAAACCATATCAGCAGCAAGATCGAAATTTTGACCTTCATCGTAGGCGACTTGATGTAGGGTTCTAACTGCTTGGTATGGTGCTGATGCCGTACCAAAAGTAACCGTCACGAGCTCGTAGTCATTGATTTCGGTTTCAGGACTGTCTCGCCATAATATGCGCTGAAACATTGCGTCGTCTTCCGAAATCCTGACCTGGCGGTACATCTTGACGATGTCCGCTACCAGTGCTATAGGATGAAGTCTCCATCTTAACACTATGTGTCGTAAATCCGACTGCAATGTAGGTCCCACCATCAACGTATCATTGAGTGAGACTCCATTGTTGTTCTTCTCGGAGGCGTTAAAGACCACACGTACTTTCGAGGTAAGTTTGTCCTCCCGGATTACAGCGTGGTGAGGTAAATACACCGCCACTTCCTTGTTCTTATCATTCTTGTCTATTAATCTCATGTGTCCTAGTTGTAAATATTCTTCTATTACTTGTTTGTACTTTTGCTTTAAATCTGTGTTTCTTTCCAGCCTTTTTTCTAATGACCTAAATCTTTTTTCAGCAATAGAACGAGAGTTTCCACCTTTACAAGAAGGATTTTCATTGCAGAAAGGAAGTCTCACTATGTACCGTCCACTGCTATCCCTTACTGTAGTTTTAGTGTAAAGCTCTTCACATTTCTTTTCTTCAGGTGTAAGTATTTTCTTTGAACTATTTTGATCTTCTATCTCCCAAAATTTCCTAAGCATGTCATCTTCATTAACTTGTGCATGCAACACATTAACTTTAGGTGAACTCTTAGATGTGTCCTTACTAACTACTCCAGACAGAACCCACCCTAAGGTGGTGCTCTGAGCAAGGAGAGTGCCCGACGGACTCTTAACTATACCTGACTTAATGATGCAACTGTAAGCATCAGCGCCCAGTAATAAATCTATTTTATTGGGAGTGTCGAACTTTGGATCTGCCAGCTGCAGCGGGTTGACGCTTAGCCAATTTAAGTTAGTGTCAACTCTACACTCAGGTAAGTATGATGTTATTTTACTTAGTACGTAAGCGTTAATTTTAAGATTAAAATTTGAATCCACTCGAGATTGGATATTAATGTTTACCATGTACGTTGCCATGGTTGAACTATTACCACCAATGCCTGAAATAGTTCCTCTAATAGGACTTTTTTTCAGGTTGAGTAGCTGAACTACGGCCTCTGTTACGAAACATGCCTGCGAACCCTGATCGAGCAAGGCTCGGACAGTCTGAAATTCACCAGAGCGTGACTCGGCTTTTATTAGCGCTGTGGCTAATAAAACCTGTCTGGGTTTGGGAATGTTACCTGTCGACAAGCACGAAACCATCGGACCAGTATTAGGTGTACTAACACTGTCGATAGCCGCAGATGATGTCGAAGGTTGCTCTCTTTTGTCCGACTCCTGACCTAAATGCAACAGTGAATGATGGCGCTTTTGACAAACCTTACAGGTAGTAGGTTTTCTACATTCAGAAACAATGTGATTGGCGCCTAAACAGTTGAAGCAAATTTTATTTTTTGCTACAAAATCACGTCGGGTTTCAACTGTCTGCTTTGTGAATTTCTTGCAGAAACAAAGTTTGTGTTCTTCTGAGCAGAACTCACACTTTATTTTTGAACTCGTTGCCACCATCGCCTTTGGAGTATGAGCAAATGAACTTTTATTATTGTTGTTGCCCTGATGAACTGGTGCCCTTTTAGGCTCTAAACATTCTAAAGCACGAAACCGATTTTGCATAAAAGTTTTAAATTGATTAAAAGTTGGTAAGTCATTATTAGAGTCATCGTTGCAATTACTAAGCTCCCATTGTTTACGCGTTTCGTTATCTAATTTAAAGGCAGCAATGTGTATGATTATAGAATCCCATGTAGTCACGTTTATTCCCAAATTACTCAACGCATTAAGACAATCACACGTGGTATCAAGCAACTCTTTTAAAGCTGTCGCTGATTCCACCTGCATACGCTTTTGACCAAACAACCTCCTAAGAATACAATTATTTAAATATTTTTTATTGTTATAACGCTTCTCTAACTGAGTCCAGCACTGAATATAATTGGCATCACTTATAGGAGTTTGGCGTATTAATTGTTCTGCTTCGCCAGAAAGGTGACCTTTTAAATAATGGAGCCGTTGCACATTATCCAAACTATCATTATTATGGACTAATGATGTAAAAAGATCATGGAAAGTTGTCCACTCATCGTACTTTCCTGAGAATGTAGGAATGGATATTTTGGGCAACTTAACAAAAGAACTATTTGATTTATTTTGTTTTGTTGCTGTATTATCTGTTTGATTTACAAACTCCTTAGCTGGTCGAATTTTATTAAGAGCTGTTTTCATTAAACTTTTATAAATAACATAAGTGTCCTCTGTCGCATCGTAGATATCAACGACTTTCTGTACTATGTCTTCTGCCTTATAACGTTCATATAATTTAGTATTATTTTCTTTAAACAATGCCCAATCCCTTTCTAATAATTCTTGCCTTGTTTCAATATATTCTAGCGTTAATCTATCTTTACCACATTTCTTAAAATTTGTTAATCCCTTTGTGATAACATTCTGTTGATCTTTTAATACGTTAATTAATCCTTCCATTTTTATAATTGATGTACTATGTACATAATAATTAGATAGAAAGCTTTAATAAATTGATTTTAACTAAGACAGTTTTTGGTAAACACAACAAGTGTATAAATTGGTAAATTAATATAAGTATACAAATAAACAACAACTTTCTCAAAAGAGATAAAATATGTAAGTGTAAATTGCAAACTTAACCTTATAATTTAATAACAGCTGACTAATTTTTTTAACTTTGAACTATTAAAATAAATAATACAAGTCTCAAAACTACTTAAAATTTTACAAGTGTTTTGGAAACACACAAGATCTGGTAGAAATCGGGTATAGGTTCCCCGTTCCCCCGTTTTCTATAAAATATTCTAAGTCCTAATTCTAACATGCACACAAAATAGAGGATGGTCTATGTTTCTGTTTTTAAAATTTTACAAGTCCAAAATTCCGAAGTAATTAATAGTAAAAGTTTAATCTTCTTCACGGGAATAGAGTTCAAATTCGTTTGACTCGACCTGTTTGTCTAATTTGTAGACAAGATAAATAAATTAAAATGTACTCACAAAACTGCACTTGACACAAACACTGTTTTTCAACCTGCAAGTGGCGCCATCTAGTGGCCGCGTTCTGAACTGCGTGTGACGTCTCCTGTGACGTCCCGTGTTGGCTGCGCCTGCGTCACCTTGCCGTCGACCAGTGAAGTGTTGATCTGAGAGTGGCGTCCTCTTGTAGCCACTCCTTGAACTAGTCCGCCAAAGCTGACACAGCTTACCGCCAATGCTGGGTGAAGCTGTCGCCGCTGGTGCGGAGGACCGTGTACTTTGCTGCAGCGACCCACTGCAAGTACGCGGGGTGGAATAGCGGGCCAACAGTGGCTCCACTTGTTCCAAGACAAAAAACGGTCCAAATGATCCGGACTCGTAGGACCAATGTTAAATACTTGATAGTATTTAGGAGAGGTTGACCTGAACGTACACTAGCGAAATCGTAAATAAAACCACTGTGTACTGATCTGACTTGATAGCTCACATTTATTAAAAAAAACTCTTTGCTTATATACTATTTGCGGTAACGTAACCATAGTGACTTCTAAATCGACGCCAACGCCATCTATCGAGCGCGCCGGAACTAGTTACCAATAAATAAGTCGTGAACAGTTGGTATTTGTTGTCTATTATTCTCCATACAAACCTATCTTTTGGAAGGAGCTACGACAAACATTATTGTATTTAATTCAACTTAAGCTGGACATTCAAAAGTGCCTCGTTATTGATTAATTATTAATAACTCGTTATTAACCTAATTCTAGGTCTAATTAAAATAAAAATGTTAAAAATAACTGCAACCTCGCCTTAAGATGTTGATTCAATAACAAAGCAATATGGAGTACTTGAAACTTAACGGGAGTTTATGAGAAAGAATAGTATTGTTAAAGTTAATAAGTACACTGAAAACTGATAGTTTTAAAGTAATTTAATAATAAAAGAAAATAAATCACAAGATATGCCCACCACGTTTTCAACCGCTGATTTGGTTAGTAGCGTGATTTTAAAATAAATTAAATTTTGCACAACAATTTCTAACTTTATTAGCAGCTCGGACTCTGGATATAAGTATAAACATTTCACAACTTTTCACACAACGCCATTTAGTCCCAAGTTAAGCTTCAAGCTTGTGTTATGGGTACTAAACAGCTGATAAACATACTTATATATTTCTAAATACATACATAATATAGATAAATTACACCCAGACACAGAACAAATGATCGTGCTTATCACACAAACATTTGTCCTGGGTGGGAATCGAACCCACGACCTCCGTCATAGCAGTCAGGGTCACTAACTACTAGACCAACAGGCCAGTCAATTTTATAGCCCAATAGGCTATTTGACAAATGTTTAATTTTTAGTCCCTCATCTAGATTACAAGAAAATATTCGACACGTATATTTTTCCTTTTAAAACTGATGGAGAACTGTTTAGATTAAGCGCATTAGAGTTGAGATAATATGCTTATACTCGATGTATAGCCATTGTTTTTTGATTACGTGAAAAAAGATAAAATATGTGTCGAATATTTTCTTGAAATCAAGATGAGGGACTAAAACTTGTGATACTAACATAGTTTTATAAGATTTTACTAACAAAAGTGTTATTAGTATGTATTTTTAGGTTAAGGTATTTATCTATGGGTCTTTGTTACCTGAAATAAATTGTTTATTATTATAAAACTATTTTTTTTTCAATTAGCCCATTGGGCTACCAAATGAAAGCCATTTTGTACAGTTCTTCAAACGAATAAGACAGATGTGTTGCTGGAGAATTTGTTCCGCCACTTGTTCTTTCCAGCAAAAACACTAGGAAGTGGCGAAGGATGGGGCGTTTTTGGGGAACTGTCTTATGTTTTTCTTTGACGTTCAAAAAGTGCTGACTCTCAGCCTAGTTTGAATAAAGACTTTTGATTTTGATTTGAAACAACGATTTACAGAGTGGTGAAAGGTGGGAGTTTTGGGGGACTGTCTTAAGTTATCTTTGATGGGACGAAGACTGCTGACTCACAGGCAAATTTGAAAAAATGCGTCGTGAATCTTAATTTCTATTTTGAAAAAAAAAACTTTCTTTGTCTATGAAATCTCTTTATGACCTACGAGCAGTTGTTCTGGGCCAGGGTGTTTGTGTGTATGTGAGTTAAAATGTTTGTAAACTCACCTACTATACAGTAGAAATTCCTAGTGTGTTCTTCGTTCGAAACTTGACGCCTAAAAAATTAGTTTAGTGCTATAACAGCAGGCCAAGCCAAGTTACAAATTCTATTTCTATATTTATATTTTAGAAAAAAAATGGCGTGATATGGAATCAGCTGTTTGACAACTGTCAAGTGTATATCATTTTCAAATTCTACTCGTTAACACCTGACAGTTGACAAACAGCTGATTCCATGTTTGCCATTTTCTTTCTATTGTCGCCTCACCGATTACGATAATAGAAATAGAATTTGTAATATGGCTAGGCCTGCAGGATAGTGCTATAAGAGAATAGCTGTGGTCGTATGCCTCTTTGTTCTAAAGGTTAGAATCGCTTACTAAACTGTCAGAATGCATTGTCTTGTAAGGGCAGTTGGCATACATCGCACACAAACACATCGCTGTCAAAATCATAACCCTCCTTTTTGCTTCGCCGAATTCGGATAAAAAACACTAGCCTAAGTAGTCGTAAAAGGGCTAGTAACAAAGTTTGATATGGGGTTCCTTTAGATCGAGCTACACCGCTGGTTTCCCAGTATTCATTACATTCAGATTTGTGGGCACGGGGGCACAATAATGAGCCACTCTGCCCCGCTTTGTATGTTACACACCGCATTGAAGAATAACTAGTAAACCCTTTGGGAAATTTCTACTCTCAACTTTTCACTTCACTTCAAAATTAAAATTGTTTTTCTCGGATTTTTTTTTTTCGTGAATGACTTAAATGTACCAACTTGGACATTGTTATTAATTTCAAAGCTACTGGTGGTAACGTTGACTCCAATTGTGTACCATAGTTTCTATCAAAATCCTAAGAAAGGCAATCCTAAAGAAAGAAGGTAATATAACTGGTTTCTACGCTTGTTTTACTCGTTATGACTGTCAAAATAGGCTTTATTCTAATAAGGCTAAGGATCAGCACTTTTTGAACGTCCATAAGGCAGTCCGCCCTTCGCCACTTCCTAGTGTCAAAGATCTACAAAAACATTAAATATTTATAAGCGTCATTCTACTTATAAACATAAGTAAATAACTAAATATATTCCACAAACATTCCACAAATATTCCACAACTTTCACACAACGCCAGCTAGTCCCAAGCTAAGCAGAGCTTGTGTTATGGGTACTAAACAGCAGATAAACATACTTATATATTTCTAAATTTATACATTTGATATATAAATTACACCCAGACACAGAAAAAAAAATGATCGTGCTCATCACACAAACATATGTCCTGGGTGGAAACGGAACCCACAACCTCCAGCATGCAGTCAGGGTCACTAACTACTAGACCAACAGGCTTGTCATTAAGTAGAATGACGCCACTGGACACTGGTATTGACCACTGATACAATTAAAAAAAAAAATAGAACAGTGCAGCGTCTGGTGGAAACTTTTTTTATACCGAAATCAATTAAATGAAACATTTGTTATTATGCCAATTGTTTTCCCTTTTTAATCTTTTCCTATATAAGTCCCAAGGTAATACCTTTACTTTTTTAATCCATTTAGCTATTTTCTTGAAAACCTGGAAAAAATTTATCCCCTGGAGT